>OY740793.1:34338725-35628725 GCA_963514005.1 Raja brachyura | reverse complement strand
TGCAACCGAGACCAAGGCAGCCAGACCTACAGTGCTCTCCATAATGTTTGGGACAAAGACCCATCATTTATTTATTTGCCTCTGTACTCCACAATGTGTGATTTGTAATAGAAAAAAAATCACATGTGGTTAAAGTGCACATTGTCAGATTTTATTAAAGGCCATTTTTATACATTTTGGTTTCACTGTTAAACTACAGTGTAACTGTTAAATTTGGTTTCACTATAAATTACAGCTGTGTTTATACATAGTCCCCCCATTTCAGGGCACCATAATGTTTGGGACACATGGCTTCACAGGCATTTCTTAATTGCTCAGGTGCGTTTAATTGCCTCCTTAATGCAGGTATAAGAGAGCTTGCAGCACCTAGTCTTTCCTCCAGTCTTTCCATCACCTTTGGAAACTTTTATTGCTGTTTATCAACATGAGGACCAAAGTTGTAAATAATTGTGGAAATCAGGGTAACCATGAGAGACATTTATCCTACTTCAACAATTCAAAACGTGAGGAGAAATTACGGTAGAGAGAAGCAACAGCTGATGGTACAACAGCTAAAGTGGTTGGCGAACATTGGCTGTGCAGAAGCTTTAGAAGGATTTTCTTTTTGCTTGTAAAAACCCACTTGAGAACCACGGGTGATTTTTAAAATTTTACAGCCACATTTATCACTTCTGAAACTTTTTAGATATCAAAGGAATCAAGAAAAAAAACAAATGCCTTACTGTTGATGAAATGCTTAAGAGAAAACTGAAGGGGACTAGGCCCCAAAACAAGCATAAGCTAAAGATGGCTGCAATACAGGCCTGGCAGAGCATCACCAGAGAAGACACCCAGCAACTGGTGATGTCCATGAATCACAGACTTCAAGCAGTCATTGCATGCAAAGGATAAGCAACAAAATACTAAACATGACTACTTTTATTTACATGACATTGCTGTGCCCCAAACATTATGGTGCCCTGAAATACGGGGACTATGTATAAACACTACTGTAATTTCTACATGGAGAAACCCAAAATGTATAAAAATTGCCTTTATTAAAATCTGACAATGTGCACTTTAACCTCATGTGATTTTTTTTTCTATTACAAATCTCAAATCGTGAAGTAGAGAGGCAAATAAATAAATGATGGGTCTTTGGCCCAAACATTATGGAGGGCACTGTAGGTCTCCCACAACCCCGCACGTACCGTTCTGCAACTAGCCTTGCTCCGTGCACCCAGCTCTCGATACGATTGCAACTGAGCCCGGGCTCTGTGCCGCACCGGCTTCAAGGCCTGGGTTTCTCTGCATCCGAAACATTTGCAGCTGGCGGGGTTTCTGAGCACTCTGCAGCCGGAGCTGGATCATGCACCCTGCTCCCGGTTCCATTGCAACTGGAGCCCAGGGTTTGTGCTCTCTTTGCCCGGGCCCGATACTGGGTGATTCTGCACCAGAACCGTTTGCAGGCAGCCGGGCTCTGAGCACCCTGCAGCGGAGCACAGTCGCCCTGAGTCGGGACATGCATCCTTCACTCCGATGGCACCAGAGCTGTGTGTCTCTGCACCTGAAACGATTGCAGAGTAGGACCGCCGGGTTTTGACCACCCTGCATCCGGAGCAGAACATCCCGGACATGCAACTCCCGGTTCTGTTGCAGGTGGAGTGGAGCCCGGGGTCTGTGCGCCGTTTACCCGGGCCCACTGCTAAGTGTCTCTGCAACAGAGGCGTTTGCAGATAAGCCGGGTTCGCAGCAACCCTGCAGCCGGAGCAGAGCAGCCCGGAGCCGGGTTATGCACCCTGGTGCTACTGCAAGTGGAGCCGGCCGGGGCTGGATGTGCTCCGGCCCGGCCCGCCCGCCCGAGGCTCTTACCCGTCCTGCGACTCCACGCTCGCCTGCCCGGAGCCAGGAGCCAAGCGCGGCGGCTTCTTGGCGGCCAAGCTGTCGGAACTGACCAGTCTGTCCATGGGCGCCGGGTCCAGTCGACTCTCGGGGCCGGGTTTGCTCTGCAGAGCCCGGCTGCTGCCCAGCGCTTGCAGCGGCCGCTTCCCCTTCCTGCCGCCGCCTCCTCCTCACACTTACACCTCTAAATCTTTGCTCCAAACTCACAATTCAACGTCATCTGCTTTCCTTCCCCTGTCATTTCCTGACACCCGGGGAGAGAAATGTCACAACTGACTATTTAGTTTGAATCAACTCATAAAGGCAATACAAGTGAATTCCAACCAAAAAAAGCAGAGATGGTACAAAGAAAATAATTATATTAAGACCGTTGCATTTATATTTCGGCCTTTTTAAAAAAAAATCGCAGTTCTTACATTTCTGCCCCCAAAATGCATGCAATTTTAGATTTCCCCTGCGCACACAAAACTCGGATTGAATCTGGCGATTAACGATTGGCAAAGATAAACAATGACTAAATAAAGAGGCTGTATCAGAGGCAGATAGTTGCTCAGGGCCCCTCTCCAGTTAGTGATAGAATGGTTCAGATTTGCCCGATAACAGCTGGGAAGAAACAGTCCCTGAATCTGGAGGTGTATGGTTTTCACACTTCTGTACCTCTTACCTGATGGGAGAAGGAGTGTAGAGGGAGTGACCGGGATGAGACTCATCCTTGATAATGCTGGTGGCCTTGCTGAGGCAGCATGGTGTAAATTTACCAGGCTTAGACCATAGACCTGGCTGCTACTCTCCTCTGAAGGGTCATTACCCACTCCCCCCAATAGTATCCAAAAGGGTATATTTATTTGTTCAAGGGCAATTGCCACGGGGGGGGGGGGGGGGGGTTCTTGAACACACTACCTAATCTCATTCCTGGCCTTCATGCGTGCGGCGTGCTCAGCCTAAAGTTGTAGATCAAGTCAGATATCCAGGTCAGGACAGCATCAGTTACTGGGTGGATGGTTTTGATGCCACCAGGGGAAAGCCTCAGTGGGCTGTCATTCACGATGCGTGGGATGGTCTGGTCTGGATGTCCACAGTCGGAAGCAGGGCTGTGACATCTCCCACTCATGCAGGTGATGGGCTGTTCTTGCATGGAGTATTCTGTTCAGGGTTAGCCATTGCTTGCGATGGAGGTCAAAACCCGGTGTTTCACTGTGGGGTCTGTAATGACCTCTCCGTTGTTGGTGTCGGCATCGTTCCAGACCCTGCGCCACTCAAGTCTTGGAGTCAAAGTCTTCCAGTGATTTAACGAAAGACCAGAAGGGTTTGCGGGACTTCAGGCACATTGTTCAAGTCAGCATGAATGGGAAGGTCAGGGCTAGCCTCGATGGTGCTATCATTGCTACCTTTCCTCATGATGTCTCCTCGACCTCTGCCTGCCTTAGAATAGTAAGATTAAATAAGAACTTACCTGTTCGAAGTTTGATCTTTATTTTATGAGGAGTTACGATGAGGGATTACGTGAAGAAGCCCCACCTGGTGCTGGATCGGCAAACTTCAAAGCAGCAGCATGAAAAACACAGAACCAATAGCCGGAGTAAGATAGTAAGGCTCAACATAGACTAGAACTACCAGATGATCATTTATATTATGAGGGTTGGGAGCGGAGGGCACGTAATCCCTCATCGTAACTCCTCATAAAATAAAGATCAAACTTTGAACAGGTAACTTCTTGTTTAATCTTACTATTTTACTTCGGAGTCACGAGAGTGACTACGTGAAGATTTTAAAGCTCTGTGTTTTTTATGTCGTAGATTAATTCCATACGACACTCTGTTTAGTCAATACAGTAGTGAGTAAATAGTATTTTAAAACATTGCTACAATTTATGTAATAAGTCTTTTAATCATAAAAAGAACAATTTTTAATAATGGCTGGATCGTGTTCCCCAAGACACATATTTGGGCAATTGGTGATTCAATCTAGATGCAAACAGATCAATGTCCGGCACTCCATACCGACTGACTATATTTTTGAAAATTTGTGGATTTAACATCCATTCTGTACTGTCTTTAAATATTCGTGATCTTTTATCTGCCACAACATTGTCTCTCCCTGGGAGATAAATAGCTGAAAGCCAAATATTTTTACCAATACACCAATGCCACATCTGGTTTACCAGATGATCACATGATATTGATCTTACTCCACCCATGTGATTGATATATGCCACAGCTGTGGGATTGTCTATTTGTAATTGGACATGCAACTCCTTCATAGTAGAACAATAAGCTTTTAATCCATAAAATGCTCCCAGTAACTCCAAATAATTTATACCATATGTTTGGAGCAATAAATCCTCTTGGACAGTCCATCTGCCCCCACAGTTGGTCTCATTATCCGTAGCCCCCCATCCGAGAGAACTTGCATCAGTTTGCAAAAACACTACTGGTTGCTGAACTAAAATGTTCTTAACAGCTTGTGGAACATTCTCAATCCACCAATGCAATTCTGATAAGGCTTCCTTTGGCAATTGCATAGGCCTATCAAAATGGTCTGCTCGCTGTATAAGCGCTTGAGTTTTTGCACTTTGAAGATTTTGGTAACGAAGTGGACCAGATTCTACTGCTGGGAATGCTGCTACTAACTTCCCAATAACCTTAGCAACTTCTTGGATGGAAGGATAAGGTTTGTTAATCAGGCTCTAACACACATTTGTCAAATCAATAACCTTATCTATTGGTAAAGTTACTAACATGGTCACTGAATTAATCACAAACCCCAGATATTCAATGGTTTGGGATGGCTGTAACTTAGATTTTGTTGGATGAATCAGGAACCCCAGCCTTTCAACAGACTTGTAGTTGCTGAAACTGATTTTTCAGCTGACTCCTGATTAGCATTGACAATTAAAATGTCATCTAGATAAGCCATAACGATGTGTTTTTGTGCCCTTAGCAGTGCAAGTGCTGGCTTCAACAATTTAGTGAACAGTCTATGTGCTGAGCTTAATCCATTAGGTAATGCTTTGTATTGCCACAGCTGTCCCATCCACTTAAACTTTAAATACCTGCGAAAGTGATGATGAATTGGAACTGAATAATATGCATCCTTCAAATCTATTGTAGTCATATAACAACCTGTTGATACCAGCTGCATTGCAGTGTTGAAGGTGTCCATTTTAAAATGTTTATACTGGACAAATGTATTCAATTGTGTGAGATCTAAAATGATTCTACAACCCCCATCTTTCTTTGGTCTGGGGAAAATATTTGACACAAATTGTTGTGGATCCTCTCCTGTTTTCTCGATAACTCCTTTTCTACACAAATTCTTAACCTCTTTATCAATTTTTCAAGAACAGAAAACATCAAAGTATGATTAGGCTTATTCTGTCCCAGTGGATCCATACCTTCTACAAAATCAATGGTAGATCCTAAAACAAATCTAATATAACACAATCAGATGTTATACTGTCCCATTCATTATAAAACATTCGGAGTCTACCACCAATCTGAGGTTCATCCAAAAATTCTTCTTTAATAGGATAAAGTTTTTGTACCTCTCCAACCGGACATAGTGATCTCCTTCTCCCAACAAATGGGTGCACATTCGGCTGTGCTGGTTGGTAATTCTTCCTTACCATACTCCTGCCTCAGTTTGTTCCAGCTCCAAAATCAAATCCCCTTCTCATTTGACCAGCCCTTCTCTGGCCAAAATTGAAGGGTTTCATAAGGCCAATAGTTTTTGCCTCTTCATCAATTTCTTTAATTTGTTTAGACAGATTTTCCCCGAACAAATAACCAGGAGCTTGAACATTGCTTGATCTCCACAACCCTGCAAATCTTGGATGTAAAAGAGGCTGAATGGCAATCTTCCTCATACAATTTATCTCAAAAAATGAGTTGCAGAATAATGCCAACATATGCTTCTGAACTTTGGTCATTCCACAACCTTCCACTTGTCTTCCAAAGGCAGTGAAATCGTAATTCCTGCGCCCGCAAATAGCCGGATTCACCGTAGGTACCTTCAGTGAGGTACAATTAATAGGTGTTTTATACAAATCTGCTGTCTCAACCATGTCTTGAAGAGGGTGAGAGACCATATAATTAATATTGGCCGCCAGGTTTTCTTCCATGGCCTCACCGCCTCCTCCAGGTATACCAAAACTTTGTGCCACATCAGGCACACCTGGATCAACATATTTGTATTGTGGTGAGTACTCCTGACCGCAATCACCACTTTGGGCGTCAGTCTCATACAGCCCTGGTACTCCTGAAACTTGTTCAAAGGAGACTTCCTCCAGCCCAATCCCAGGCACTGGAGTTTCAAATTCCCAATTCAAACTGGCACCATATTCATGATATGGAACCCCCTCAGGGGCTGCCTGGGAATATTCTGGGTTCTTAGACCCTTGGTTGATTATAGTTTGGAGCATTTTCTCCATTTGATCCATTCTGAGCCATAAGGCTTCCCTTTCTGGACCTTCCGAATCGGATTCATCAGAAACCTCAGGCCTTTCAGCTTTTCTTTTACATTTTTTAGGCACTGGGTTTTCCTCCAAAGTTTCTGTTTGTGGAGCAACCAAAGGCTCACTAACGGGTATTTCAACGGCCACCGGTATCGGAACCAGCTCCGCAATAAAATGCTGTCCCAACTCTTCTCCACCCCGAGACGCACGTTTTACCCGCGATTTTTTAACTTTCTCCATTTTAGTTTTACTCCTGGTTTACCCACCAGCCTACGGAGTTTTGAAAACGCCCTGGAAGTAAAAATAATTTCACTTACCTGCGGGCCGTTTCCTTACCGCAGTGTGGAGCTGCGCTCTGCAGCTCTTTCCTCTACCGACAGCGTCGACGTAATGCCGATCAAGCGCCAGGCGGAGCTTCTTCACGTAGTCACTCACGTGATTCCGAAGTAAAATTGGGCATAAGGTCCAGTTTCTGAGATGCACAAGTCTATGTCTTAATTTGAGCAAATTAATCAATGTTGGAATTTACAATTTACAATCTGCAAAGTCCATCTTTCAATCACTAAATTTATTTTAAAGAAATAAGGTTTTGCCTTTTAAAAAGGTAATGTTTAGAGACACAAGGAACTGCAGATGCTGAAATCTTAAGCAAAAGAGGAACTCAGCTGATCAGGCAGGTCTGAAGATGGGTCCCAACCTGAAACATCATCAGTCTCTTCCCTCCACAGATACTGGCTGACCTGCTAATTTACTTCAGTGTTTTACACAGGTAAAGTTTGGCATGCAATAGATATTTAATATGTTGTCTGCATGGAGTTTGTACCTTCTACCTGTGACCATGTTGGTTTTCTCTGGGTGCTCCAGTTTCTTCCCACACTCCAAAATGTACAGGTTTGTGGGTTAAATGGCTTCTGTTAATTGTCCCTATTGTGTAGGAGAGTGCTAGTGTACAGGTGATCACTGGTCAGCATAGATGTAGTGGCCCGTTTCCATGCTGTATCTCAAAAGTCTAATATATTTTAATATTTACACTCTGCAGATCCAAACATTTCTCACAGGAAGTTAAGCCACGTAAATTATACCATGGCAAAACAGCATGTTTCGGGATACTAAACTCTGAATCGCTAGTTCCAAGCCTACAACGTTTTATGCAATGCAAAGAGTTTATACAAAAGGTCAAAGCTTGCAATCTTGCCTTAATTTGTGTGTATTTAAAAAGTTATGGGCATTGTAATCTCTGATATACGCTAACAGAATATTCCCAGAGCATGGCAAATATCTACTTTGGCCTTAAAATGATATGCAAAAAGTACAACACCATGTGTGAGAGTAATTAAGCATCTTTGTTTAATAGAGAAATTCGCATTAAACACATTGGAGAAATACCAGAACATCTTAGATACCATCTCTTATTTTTATTTCTCATCAGCTAAACAGTAGCATATTTGACTGTACAAGGCAAACATAACATAGATCAATTCTGTATACCGTTTCATTATAAACATCAATTTGTAATGCAATGCATACAATGCACATTAAAAGATTAGTCCCCTATTTCTATTGTTGCAAAAATGTTATTTGTATACCATTATCTTTAATGTATTCATATTTATACTTTTATAACCAGCAATCTTAGCCCCTCTCAGTATATGTGCAGTTTTCAGAAACTGCGTATGTAGAAACAAAAAGCAAAATGAGAGCCAAGGCAAATATCCTGAGAAAAATAAATATACTGGGAAAAAAAACCAAAGAAAATGATACAAATCAATAAAGATGAAATGTGTCCACACATTTTTAGGAAATGTCAGTGAAATGTTATTATGTTACATTTTCAAGCTTTTTTTTTTAAATCACCCTTTTCACTCATGTTCATGAATACGTGAATTTAACCATTTTGGGGTCATTTCCGTCCATGCTGTAATTGCAAAGCAGTATTGTCAAGTTAATCGAAACAGGACATAAAATGATTTGAGATAAAAATGAAAGCTACATTTAACCCACAAAGATATAGTCTCCATTTTTTTAATCAGCATAATAATAAATATATGCAAGTGCTGTCAGTTACATTCATTAACAGTCATAAAATTATTTTAATGAAAATTAAAAATGAATGTTGGTTGAAAGATTTGGAAATTAACCATGGTGTAAAAGAACACTCAAAAGATGATTAGCATCGGGTTATATCATATACACGAAGACCTCTTAATTCAAGTGTTGCATTTGTCACCCCTATATAAGATACTGCATCTCATCAATGCCATCTCATCAATACTTTAGAAGTATTTTTTGATCTATTTACTCATTCAGCAGTCACAAAAGCTAATTTCACATCAGACATGCTTCAAAGCAAGCTGTAGTTGAAGGCAACATTGAACAAAATTAATACAGTCAGTAGTCACAATGCGAAATGTGCATTCCTGAAACTCAGTCCAAATTCACCTCTTCTTGTGATCTTGCACTAGCTTGAATTCAGACCATCCATAGCACAGAGAACCATTTGTATATCAGATTGGTAAGAATTTGACAGCAAAGGTATTTGGGCACAAAAGATTATCTATGATTTTCAGTAAATTCTGAGAGCATCAGCCTTAACATAACAGTTTAATCTGCCTCCTTATAAATTAATAATGAAGACTTGATAGCCCACAAAATAAAAGCCTTGGGCTACTGTTGAAACAATTTGTCTTGAGATTTAAGTTGCTCATACAGATTAGCCAATAGTGAAATGATTCAAGCTGCCTGGATTTGTTATTTAATAATTTTCTTGTGAATATCGAGAAAAAATGGAATGATTGACAGTGTACCATTTAAGATTTGAAGCGACAGCACAGTTATATTTATTACTAATTACCTAAAGCCAATTACAGCTTTTATGTCTTGAATTCAACTTATTTTAACACTTATTTTAATACACCCAAATAATCCAAAAGTATTCCATCCCGAGAAAGAAATGTGCAACAGATAATTCAGGAAATAGCTGCACATTGCAACAAGGCAGAAGACAATAGTGACCTAGATTGTCTTGCACCCTCAGTATCCACACTGGATTCTAAGCCTTGCTGTTTTAACTACCACAGACTTTTGATCTTGGAGTTAAATCTGATGGATAGTCATGATTTGATGTAAGGTTGTTGCACAGTTCAGCGATAACACACAAGATGTACAATGGGTGATGAACTATTGGGGCCTACAAGCGGCCAGATCCAATTGTAGTTCAATGGCAACAAAGCTGTCCATGAAATAATGGAGTTTAAACAAAGGAAAAGTAGATCCTTCAGCAAATTCTAGGAAATCCAAGCTGAGGTCAAACAAGATTTCTCTAAATTGTTTTTCCTGATGGCAGTGGAATAACGTGTAAATGGCAAAGATTGGGGAGCAACTAAATTCAATGTAGGCCTCTGTAGTTTGAAGCCAACGCATCATGAATATGAATTGGGTGTTCTACCAATGTTGAAAGTTGGGCTCAATTTGAGACAATTTGAATGAAGAAAATCCATTTATATTGAATTTTGCATGTTCCAGAGCATTATACAATCAATTAATTACTCTTTGGAATACAACTATTGTTGGTGCACAGGTAATGTCTTGGATTTAACAAGGTGAAACCAAATGCCCAAGATTGAAGATTAAATAATGTGGTTTCTTAGTGACAATTAATAATCAATATTGGCCTTACTATCCTCGAGATAAAACCATAAGATATTTTAAAGAAACAAAGAGCTGCAGATGCTGATTTATACCAGAAATGGACACAAGTGCTGGAGTAACACAGCAGGTTTGGTAGCATCTCTGGAGAATAAGGATGGGTGACGTTTTGGGTCGGAACCCTTCTTCAGACCAAAGAACCTGAAGAATTGTCCCAAACCGAAACGTCACCTATCTTTTTTTCTCCTAAGATGCTGCATGACCTGCAGAGTTACTCCGTCACTTTAGGTCTATGAAATATTTTACATACGGGTGAAGCCTGATACTCTGCCCAATACAGCTCTCCCAACAGCAACGTTAACTGTCTGCTTAAAGGATGTTGAGGGGTCTGTAATGGAACTTAGATCCACACTAGTTCCTTGGTTGAGTGCTGCCAACAACTAAATTCATATATCTCTTTTGCAGTCTATATATTTTTTTTAAATTAAACTAAAGATGCAAAGAAAAATCATTTTAGAAAATTGGACATTGCACAATAAGGGTGGAATCCTAAACTAATATTTATATTAAATCTGGCGGACATAAAAATGATTTGAAAAATATAGCAGAGGGCAATGTCGCACGATGCTTTACTACCCATTATATCTCCAGCACCATTAAAGCCTCTAATCAGTGTAGCATCATTAATACCTTCTCATTGGCCAATTTCTGGTCCACTATTTTAATGTCAAATTTTCAGGCATAAACGTGTTATTTTTAGATCCATTGGTACATGGGCAACAAACAATGAAAGCCAAGGTTAATCAGTTAATAAAATACAGCAGTTTACAAAATTAGTAATTCCTTTTGCTGACCCATCATATTAAAATGTAATTTCAAAACCCGAATACAACTTTTAAGGGGCAAGATATGTCAACATTTCCAAAAGCAAATTATATTTTCATAAACTTATCTCAAATTTTGTTTAAATTGTGTGGAACATTCGCAGCTAACAACAAACAACCCCCGATTAACAAATACATTGGATATTTGTGAAGCTGAATAGCTCCATTGGCAATATGAGTGCTCCTGCAGAATTACTGATTTTTTTTAAAAATACAGACAGACAGTTTTGTTCAGTGGGAGTTTATACTTACAAAAATGTTGGAAAGTTCAGACTGTAAAAAACCAATAAAATGAACTTGTCATATTTTATTCAAATTCTTGTTTGATATTGAAATAAAGCAACAGTGAAATCAGGAGAATATGACCACCTCTGGTCACAGAAAAATACACTGTGAATGAAACTAAGCATGGAAGATTGTGCGAGCAAGCTGTGCCAAATCTACTGCCCATGAATCAAGCAGATCATAAAACAGGTCGACACCTTGCTTTTGCCCATTTTGTGCTACACTCTAAGATCAACCTCATCCCCACTTTGTTTCAAAAGCTTTCCTAATCTTGTGCTTGTTATGTTTAGTATTGGCCTTTGATTAACTAGATAACAACATTGTGGTCAGAAGCAGTGTGTGATAAGTAATATTCTGTGAAATCCTATAATAGGTATTGAATTTGTTTAATCCATAGAAGTTTGATAGCGGTCTACCAGACCCCTGCGACTCGTATGGATTTGAGATGAGTAATTCCACAGTTTCCTTTATTCAGTGATAAAGAAAGTCAGCATAGCACCTGATGCAAACAGAAAGAGCAGGACATTAACCCTACATAAATGGCAGCCTGCTACCATTTAAACTAAGGCACAAGCGTAATTTTAGAATATATTTATCAAAATAGTTTTAATTCACTTTTTGTATAAAGAGGCATTATAGTATTAACATGCAAATAAATCAACACCCCTATCCAGCAACCTTTTAACATGCTGCAGTATAACATATATAAATTCTTTACAGTTTCTAAAGTAATCAGAGCTACAAGAATTCTGATGTGCACAGCTCAGAGAGTTGTCTGTGATCGTGGAGACACTGGCACAGGCGAGGATGGAGTGGATGAATTAGAAACATGCGGAAGCATTCCTGTTGAAGAATCCATAATCTGTAGTTCCTCAAGTTTCTTCAATAACTGCTCTCTCACAACCAACAATTCTTTGTATCGCTGTTGAACTGGGTCTTGCTGTTGAGAGATAGAACAAGAAAGACCATTAACTAAATACTTTAACCATTTAAAAACACAGCGCTGGAGAAAGTCAGCAGGACAGGAAGCGTCTCGAGAGAAAATGGATCAGTTGCTTCGGAAAAAGTCAGCAGCAAACATATTCAAAGATTTATCCCAACCTGGTCATTCCTTCTTCTTCTTTCTACTCCAGTCCAGCAGAAGGAACAAAAGCTTGAAAGTGTAGACCACCAGTGTAGTGACAGATTTTATATTGTCTCAAGGATTTAGTCCTGATAGTCACTTTAATTGATGACAGAGGATCAGAAGGTAATATATACGCGCTCACGAGCTCTCCATGAGATTCAATGTCGTTGAAAGATAAATCTTCCTACAACAGTCTTTTGATTACAGTTTCTTTATTGTAGTAATACAAACAGTAAGATAATCATAAAGGCTTCTTCTTGTATACATACATTTCAATCATACTCGTGGTCCTGCTCGTGCATGATCAAAAACTATGTCTCTTCCCCGATCTTCTACAAACTAAACTAACTACTAAGGAGTCTGCGCGAGAATCCCCGCAGCAAACACACCTCAGACTACGTATAAATTCCACCCACATAATTACAGGCAGATAAAATGTAAAGGTAACTGGTTAGTTATAACATACTGAGTTAAGCTAAATGGCTACTACAACCAGACTTAGGAACAGTTTCTTCCTGTCTGATATCAGGCTTCCGATCAGTTCTTCCATAGGCTAGGGTACTGTCCAATTCACTTCTACCCTATTGTGGACATTGAATTTTGTCTATAGAACTGGGTGCGCCACAATGCCAGGAACTACAGTGCATTCAGAAAGTATTCAGACCCCTTCACATTCCACATTAATTTTTGCAAAGTAATTAAAAATAAATAACTGAAATATCACATTTACATAAGTATTCAGACCCTGTACTCATTACTTTGTTGAGGTACCTTTGGCAGTGATTACAGCCTCAAATCTTCTTGGGTATAATGCTACAAGCTTGGCACCTGTATTTGGGTAATTTCTCCTATTCTTCTCTGCAGATCCTCTCAAGCGCTGTCAGGTTGGATGGGGAGTGTTGATGCACAACTATTTTCAGGTCCCTCCAGAGTAGTTCGATCGGGTTCAAGTCCAGGCTCTGTCTGGTCCACCCAAGGACATTCACAGACTTCCCACGAAGCCACTCCTGCGTTGGCTTGGCTGTGTGCTTAGGGTCGTTGTCCTATTGGAAGGTGAACTTTCGCCCCAGTCCGAGATCCAGAACGCTTTGGATCAGGTTTTCATCAAGGATCTCTCTCTGTACTTTGCTCCGTTCACCTTTCCCTCGATCCCGACTAGTCTCCCAGTTCCTGCCGCTGAAAAACATCCCCACAGCATGATGCTGCCACCACCATGCTTCACCGTAGGTATGGTCTTGGCCAGGTGATGAGCGGTGCCTGGTTTCCTCCAGACATGACGCTTGGCATTCAGGTCAACGAGTTAAATCTTGGTTTCATCAGACCAGGAATCGTGTTTCTCATGCCTATTGGCAAACTCCAAGTGGGCTGTCATGTGCCTTTTACTGAGGAGTGGCTTCCGTCTGGCCACTCTACCATAAAGGCCTGATTGGTGGAGTGCTGCAGATATAGTTGGCCTTCTGGAAGTTTCTCCCGTCTCCACAGAGGAAGTCTGGAGCTCTGTCAGAGTCACCATTGGGTTCTTGGTCGCCTCCCTGACTAAGGCCCTTCTCCCCCGATTGCTCAGTTTAGCTGGGTGGCCAGCTCTATGAAGAGTCCTGGTGGTTCCAAAGTTCTTCCATTTAAAAATGACAGAGGCCACTGTGTTCTTTGGGACCTGCAATGCTGCAGAAATCGTTTTATACCCTTCCCCAGATCTGTGTCTCGACACAATCCTGTCTTGGAGGTCTACGGAAAATTCCTTCTTCTTCATGGCTTGGTTTTTGCTCTGACATGCACTGTCAACTGTGGGACGTTATATAGACAGGTGTGTGCCTTTCCAAATCATGTCCAATCAATTTAATTTACCACTGGTGGACTCCAATCAAGTTGTAGAAACATCTCTAGGATAATCAATGGAAACAGGATAAAACTAAGCTCAATTTTGAGTGTCATAGCAAAGGGTCTGAATACTTATGTAAATGTGATATTTTGGTTACTTCTTTTTAATTACTTTGCAAAAATTTCTAAACACCTGTTTTCGCTTCTTCATTCTGGAGTATTGTGGGTAGATTGATGATAAAAAATGTTTAAATCCATTTTAAAATATGGCTGTAACGTAACAAAATGTGGAAAAAGTGAAGGGGTCTGAATACTTTCTGAATGCACTGTATATTCTACACACTGTATCTTCCCTTATGCTATATCTATATTACTTGAGTTTAAATTGATTGTCTTCAGGTATGGTATATCTGACCTGTTTCAATATCATGCAAAACAAAACTTTTCACTATACCTCAATGCACATGACAAGAAACTTAAACCCAAGTGATTTCTTGAATCTGGACACTTGTTAGTATAGTTTTCCAATCTACAAGGTATGCCTACTTTAACCATTTACTTTATTATATACACTAGATAATAGACGATAGATGCAGGAGTAGGCCATTCGGCCCTTCGAGCCAGCTCCGCCATTCAATGTGATCATGGCGGAATATCCCTAATCAGTACCCCTTCCTTCTCCCCATATTCCCGGACTCCGCTAAGTTTAAGAGCCCTATCTAGCTCTCTAGCTATCCAGAGAAACGGCCTCCACCGCCCTCTGAGGCAGAGAATTCAACAGACTCACAACTCTGTGTGAAAAACTGTTTCCTCATCTCCGTTCTAAATGGCTTACCCCTTATTCTTAAACAGTGGCCCCTGGTTCTGGACTTCCCCCAACATCGGGAACATGTTTCCTGCCTCTAGCGTGTCCAAACCGTTAATAATCTTATATGTTTCAATAAGATGCCCTCTCATCCTTCTAAACTCCAGAGGACACAAGCCCAGCCACTCCATTCTCTCAGCATATGACAGTCCCACCACCCCAGGAATTAATCTTGTAAACCTACACCACACTCTCTCAATGGCAAGAATTTCCTTCCTCAAATCAGGGGACCAAAACTGCACACAATAGTCCAGGTGTGGTCTCACTAGGGCCGTATACAACTGCAGAAGGACCTCTTTGCTCCTATACTCAACTCCTCTTGTTATGAAGGCCAACACCCCATTCGCTTTCTTCACTGCCTGCTGTACCTGCATGCTTACTCTCATTGACTAATGAACAAGGACCCCCAGATCCCGCTGTACCTCCCCTTTTCCCAACTTGACACCATTTAGATAATAATCTGCCTTCCTGTTTTTGCTACCAAACTGGATAACCTCACATTTATCCATATTAAACTGCATCTGCCCACTCACCCAACCTGTCCAAGTCACCCTACATTCTCATAGCATGCTCCTCACAATTCACACTGCCACCCAGCTTTGTGTCATCTGCAAATTTGCCAATGTTACTTTGAATCCCTTGATCTAAATCATTGATGCATATTGTAAATAGTTGTGATCCCAGCACCGAGCATTGCGGTACCCCACTAGTCACTGCCTGCCATTCTGAAAGGGACCCATTAATCCCTACTCTTTGTTTCCTGTCTGCCAACCAGATTAGTCAAGCATGATTTCCCCTTTGTAAATCCATGCTGACTCGGACCGACCCTGTTACTGCTATCCAAATGTGCCGCTATTTCATCTTTTATGATTGACTCCAGCATCTTCCCCACCACCGATGTCAGGCTAGCTGGTCTATAATTCCCTGTTTTCTCTCTCCCACCTTTCTTAAAAAATGGGATAACATTAACTACCCTCCAATCCACAGGAACAGATCCTGAATCTATAGAACATTGGAAAATTAACACCAATGCGTCCACAATTTCTAGAGCCACTTCTTTAGGTACACTAGTATGCAGATCATCAGGCCGTGGAGATTTATCAGCCTTCAGTCCCATCAGACTACACCATTTCCTGCCTAATGTAGATTTCCTTCAGTTCCTCTGTCTCCCCAGATCCTCTGGCCACTAGTACATCAGGAAGATTGTTTGTGTCCTCCTTAGTGAAGATGGATCCAAAGTACCTGTTCAACTCATCTGCCATTTCCTTGTTCTTCATAATAAATTCACCTTTTTGATAAAGAGGTATACCCTGGAATATTCAGTTCCAAGCCCTGGCCCTCTTGCAGCCATGTCTCTGTAATTCCCACAACATCATACTTGCCAATTTCTAACTGAGCCTCAAGCTCATCCACTTTATTTCTTATACTCGCGCATTCACGTCCTCTCTCGCAATTGGCCCTGACCTTACTCTTATCCCTTCTCGAACTTTCCATCCCATTAATTCTGGATTGATTAATTAAATCCGATTAAATTAATTAATTTCCTTCCCATTAATTCAGAACACTATTCTGTAATAAACATGAAGAGGGACTTATTCCTCCACACAATTAATAGAGAGTTATGGAGTCATACAGTGCAGAAACAGGCCCTTCGGCCCAACACGCTCCATCTATACTTGTCCCACCTGCCTGTTTGGCCCATATCCCCTCAAACCTATCCTATCCACGTACCTGTCCAAATGTCTCTTATACGATGAGATAGTACCTGCCTCAACTACCTCCTCCGGCAGCTCGTTCCATACAACCACCACCTTTTGTGTAAAAAAGTTATCCCTCAGGTTCCTATTAAATCTTTACCCCCTCACCTTAAACCTATGTCCTCTGGTTCAAGATTCCCAAACACTGCGCATTCATCCTATGTTTTCCACTCGTGATCTTGTTCATGTTGTTAAAGTACATACCTTGACTACCTCTGGCAGCTCAAAAGGACACAAAGTGATGGAACAAATCAGCAGGTCAGTGATATCTCTGGTGAACATTAAAACAGATTTATCTCTTTGGGATTCAATGTTACAAATTCTTCCAATCAACCCAGACCCAGTCACATTCTATGGCAATTGATGGATCAGATCAATTATTGCACAGCCAATTTCAATAATTACATGTCAACACCACAAAATCTAAACTGGACCAGTTCCATACATATTAGTACAAGAACGGGCAAGAGATTTACCATGAATTTCCACTTCCTGTAAGGCATAAGTGTGATGGATTACTCTCCACTTGCCAAGTTCAGTGAAGTTCCAATTAGCAGAATACCTTTCAGAACAAAGCAGCCGACTTGAAAGACATCCCATCTATTTCTTCAGCATTTATTCCCTCTGTCACCCGAGTATTGTTGCTGCCAATATACCAACGACAAGATGACACATTACTACCAATACGAACGGACTGTGGTCTATGAACGAGGAAGCCGAGGATCCAATTGTAGAGGGATGCACAGAGACCCAGATCTAAGAGCCTGGTAACCAGCTTGGAGGGGATGATGGTATTAAATGCTGAGTTGTAGTCAATGAATAACAGCCTGACATATGAGTTTTTGTTGTCCAGAGCGGAGTGGAGAGCCAGTGAGATCGCATCCACCGTTGATCTGTTGTGTCGGTAAGCAAACTGCAGTGGGTCCTGGTTTTTGTCGAGGTATGAGTTGATTTGCGCCATGATCAGCCTCTCAGAGCACTTCATCACCACAGACGTTAATGCCACTGGTCGATAGTTAACTTTGTAAGGCCTCAGTGACATCAGCTGCAAAATCTGTGGCTTTGCTTTCTGACACGGATAGGGTAGAAGTACACAGATCGCATCCAAAAACTCCTCTTAAATCACAACTGAGAAATACATCCAAAAACTCCTCTTAAATCACAACTGAGAAATACATCCCCCTGTCTTCGTTGTCATCACGCCAAAATCCTGATGTCCTTATTTTTAGTTTAGTTTATTATTGTTACATGTACAGTGAAAAGTTTTTTGTTGCGTGCTATACTTCAGCAAAAATACTCTACACGATTATAATCAGACCGTCCACAGTGCAAGATAAAGTCCGATTAAAGATTGTTCGAAGGTCTCCAATGAGGTAGATGGGAGGTGATAACTGCTCTCTAGTTGGTGAGAGGGTGGTTCAGTTCTCTGATTAACAGCTGGGAAGAAACTGTCCCTGAACCTGGAGGTATGCGTTTTCAAGCTTCTATACCTCTTACCTGCTGGGAGAGAGAAGAGGGAGTGACCAGGGTGTGACTGGTCCTTGATTATGCTGATCAACTGTATAGGTTACATTCATCAAATGGACTCCAGTGAGAATCTGACTGAAAATAGCAAATTAATAGCAGGTGAAAAGGAAAACAAGATGGCAGCGTGTGGCCGGAAGTTAACTTAAAAATGAACCCAAACTTACTGGAAAGACATATAAATAGAAGCAGGCAGTAACAATAGGAATGGGGTTAGTTAGATACTAAAGAAAGTGGTATCTACACTGAAGCAGTGGGCGTGGCTGGAATACTTAAAAAGTAGTTTATACTTCTCATGGTAAAGAATTATAATAAAATCCAGTGAAAAGGCAGTAAAAATAATAGATGAAATGTAAAAGGAGGTATTAAAAAGGCTGGCATCACCCAGTTTAAACAGTAGCATCACAAAAGGTGCTGAAGGAACTCAGCAGGTAAGGCAGCATCTATGGAGGAAATGAACAGGCAACGTTTTGGGCCAGGACCTCTCTTTGGAGGTCAGTAGCATCTTAGTTTGCCACAGGAACCTTCGGAATTTTGTAGTCAGCAGGGCAGTACTATGCATGTCGCCAACTTGGACTATTTTTACATTTTTATCAAGCCAATTAATCAAGCCAATTAACCTGTACGTCTTTGGAGTGTGGGAGGAAACCAAAGATCTCGGAGAAGACCCACTCAGATCACGGGGAGAACGTACAAACTCAATACAGACAGCACCTGTAGTCGGGATCGAACCCGGGTCTCTGGCGCTGCATTTTGCTGTAAGGCAGCAACTCTACCGCTGCGCCACCGTGACCGCCCTATGGGAAATGGGAGAGGATACTGCAGGAAGTCGTAGCATAATCTTCCAAACATCCCTTAATACTGGGTAAGCAACAGCAGGCTGGAAAATGAGAAAGGCAACACAATTGTACAAAAATAACCATAATGATATCTTCAAATGCTGGCCATCAGTTTGATCTTGGTGCACAGAACCCATTAAAACAATAGTCAGGTGCTTGGCAAACATTGAGTTAATAAAAGAAAGCCAGCAATGGCTTGGCTAACCAGACTGAATACTCCATAATGGGAATAGACTGGATGTTATATGTACTGATATTCAATTGTCTTTTGATAAGGTTCAAAATAAAAGGATGATCAACACAATTAAAAGAGGCAGTTGCAGGATGGACACAAAGTTGTCTGAATGAAAATAGAGACCAGGATGGTGGAGCAGGCAGGCCTGTGGAAGTTGACATTTAATGCCGAGAAGTGTGATTCACTTTAGTAAAGAGAATGAGGGAAATGCTATGTAATTACACCGTTTGAAAGGGTGTACAGGATCAGAGGGAATTGGATGCCTCTACATGCAAATCTTTGAAATTGGAAAAAATACATAGTATATTTAGTTGGCAAAATGTTTGGAATGCACATTTCACAGAAACGGATAGACAATGAATGTAAATACAGGAAAAAAGTAAAAGCCCGAGTAAAGATGCAGAAGTATTTACTAGAATTATTACAGGTATGTGGAATATCATTTTCACCAGAGCCTGACCCACTGATTTACTCTCGCACTTTGTGTCCTTTTTAAAAAAATAATTTACACAGCTTGGCCAGAAAAGATCATTGCAGCAAAGATCCTTGCGTGGTTTGGTGGAGACATACAAATTTATGTCCAGTTTAGAAAAACTAATAGAGAGAAGCTGTTGAATCAAGGAGCAGCGGATTTATATTTGATGTGATTTATATTTGATTAGATTTGATGTGGAAAAAACTCATGGAAGATGTGGGGAGAATTTATCATGCAGAATGGTTACAATCCAGAGTTCTCAGCCTGCAGGAACAGTCAATCAGTGCCCGCAAGGCATTGGATAATACACAAGGGGAAAAAACGTGCAAAGCAACAGGAGAAGGGGACTGAATGGATTGCTTTGCAAAGGTACGATGAGCAATATGATCCGAAAGCAGTTCAGGAGTGACAACTTTCTCAAAATCAGTTTGGGATGGGCAGTAAAATCTGGCCTTTCCAACAACTCCCAGAATCGATTAAAAAATAAAACGGTCTCTTTGGAGATGTCTTGAGATTTTCTATTCTTATAGTTGGTTTATGGTGCAGAATGTAGAGCACAACTTGCCCCGGCAAGTTTCTTGAATGCTATACATGGAAATTTAGTTCCACCGTTTGCAATGGGTGTACTTGAATCCAATATGACAATCATGAGGTTATGCTATCTCAGTGTTAAATTGCAATCCAGAATGTGCGAGGAGAAAAAACATAAGATTTGATTTAAGTACTACCATCCATGCGCCTATGTACACGAGTAGGTCTGCTCAGAGGGGCAAGCATTTTTTAAAGAGGTGAATAGTTCATTCAACAGACAGGGGGAGTGGGCAGACCTGGAGAAGGGATTAATTGGATGGGCCTTTCGAAGAGCAAGCAATTTTTTTTTCAAATGGCAGAACATTAAAGGATTTTGAAAGATCAGTGACAGAAAGTGTGATTACGATAAGAAAACACATTTCAAACTGATGGAAATGCGATAGACAATCTGATAGATAACGATCGACTAGTAAAATCAAACCATGCAAATCAATTATTTCTCTTAGAAAAGATGTCAAGATCAGCGAGAGTCAAGAATGTATTTTAGATTAAGTTGAGATCTAAAGCAAAACAGAAGACGTTGCCAACTAAATATACTATGTATTTTGCCAAACATTTTGCCAACTAAATATACTATGTCTTTTTGGCCAACAAAATTACAAGCCTAACAGAAGATGTAATATTTCTGAAATTTAAAGGAAGCCACGATGGAATGGCATATTGATTGATTCATTGAAAGATGCAGCGTGGAAACAGGTCCTTCGGCCCACAGAGTCCTCGCCAACCATCGATCATCCATTCGCACTATGTCATCCCACTTTCACAACCTCCCTAATGCATTCAGGACAATTTACAGAGAGGCCAATTAACTTACAAACCCGCATGTCTTTTGGGATGTTGGAGGAAACGGCAGCACCTGGAGAAATCCCATGCAGTCACAGGGAGAACATGCAAACTCCATAGACAGCACCCGAGGTCAGGTTCAAACTCAGGCCTTTGGTGCGCGAGGCAGCAGCTCCACCAGCTGCGCCACCATGCCGCCCAGTATTTGCTAACAGCATTCTTTATCATGGAGTAAGCCGCAAAATCTCATGGAAATAATTCATTGTATTCATTTAGTTTGGTGTCTGACAAATCAAAGTGCTTTCCCAGAAAAAGGAATAAGTTTCTGTTGGCACTCACCTTTAAAACTTTACTTATTCTTACAGAAATACAGTATTTACGAAAGACAGAATTATATCTTTATGATCATCGCCATACCTGCTGTCGGAACCAAGGATTCCAACGAATATAGTAGTTGACCCAGAGATCCAGGTGTCGCATGCTGGCCACTGGGTACAGCACACGCTGGTCTTTTGTATAGAAGGGATTGGTGTACTTGTCCATTTCATTATTTATAAAAGACCATAAGGAGACTGTCCTTTTCCGTAACTCCTTGAATCAATAAAGAAAATAAATGACTTAAAAAAGATAATATCACACAAGTAGTACTTACGATTCATCAGATTATGGGGCATATTTTATCTCCAACTATTCATGTTTTCAGTGAAGTATAGATCTGATGTATTAGATGATACTAAACTTATTGTAAATATAGTTACATAGTTATGTTGTTATCCACGTGGATAGCTATAATTCATTATCTAAGGATAGAAAGGATAATTTGATTTTATTAGGTCTGAATCTCAAGATATACAAAATCTGCAATGTATTGATAGAGACAATACATTCTGTGAGATACAAAAAAGAGTGTAGAGGGAAATTATAGGTACAGAATTAAAATAATGACAAACAGCACGTCATTCAGTGAAAGAAAGAAACAAGAGGCTGTGAACGTGCAGAAAGAGCAAAGGAAGCATGCAAAGAGGCAGTTTCAGGAAAAGAGCGTATTTCCTTACATTTATAAAATGTCTTTAATGCAGTGAAATGTCCCAAGGCGCATAACAACGACACAGCAAGTCAACAAGCAAGGGGAAAAAATGTCCCCAGCGTTAAAATGGCCTAATCAGCACAAACATACATATTTCAATAAGAGTAAGCTGCAATTCTCTCCTTTTTCCAGGAATTTTGAGCTTTGGAATCGAAAATATGATGCAAAAGATAATAGAAAATACGTTGCGTATGAGATTCCAATTCCATTGCTTCCTCATCTCTTCCCTTCCTCGATTGATTTTATAAATATGCGAGACTTTTGGTCTCACGCTCAGTAAAAGTCAGGAATAAGAGAATATAAACATGAATGGAAAGGTGCCGAGGAGAAACTAGACTGGGCTGAACAAGGAAATAGGCATGTTGAATTAAAAACAAACAGTTGATGAGAAAATAAATGAGTAAATGAAAAGGCAACCAAAAGGAATAGAAAGTCTTGCACTTATAACACAAGCTTAGCTAAGTTATGAAATATGGATGATTTTTTTATTATCCCCATATCTCTGCCCCGCCCCTTGATTCGTGCCCTTGTTATCGCCATCCCCCAATCTAGTTTGTGACTAGATTGAGCACAGGGTTTGAGTAATAAAGACAGTATTTATAATGGGAGCAGTACCACAGAATGCACCATAGTGATCGCAACTCGACAAGTCAACCATATTTGCACCAACCTCCTTTGAGCGCTGCTGTTCACAGGTGTATAAGAAGGTTCCAAACCGACAGCTGTACAGGTGATCCAGAATGGTAACCAAGAAAACCTCGTTAAACTGAAAGGCAGTCGGAAACTGGAACCAAGAGAAAGATGTCCCTTTCAGCATATTTTATTAAACTCTCCAATGGTAAAACTTATTTAACTGATAAAACTTCTTTACCTCAGAGTAAGAGTTAATATGTGGAGAAACATTAATCAGGTTTACGTTCAAATGTTTATGTGTTGCACGGTGGCGTAGCAGTAGAGTTGCTGTCTTACAGTGCCAGAGACCACAGGGTTCGAACCTGACGATGGGTGCTCTCTGTACAGAGTTTGTATGTTCTCTCCATGATTATGTGGGTTTCCTCCAGATGCTGCAATTTCTTCCCACACTCCAAAGACGTACAGGTATGTAGGTTAATTGGGTTTGGTAAAAATTGTAAACTGTCCCTAGAATGCAGGATAGTGCTAGTGTAGATGCATCGCTGGTCGGTACTGACTCGGTGGGCCAAAGGGTCTGTGCCCGCTTAATAGCTATAAACAAAACTAGTCCAATTTATATTCCATATAATATGAAATAATAGCCACGGTTTGCACACCAAGGTGAGACATTTTGTTTAAGTTATTCTTTTATATTTTGACTTACAGGTTTAGACAGAACCACTCTTAGTTTTCAACCTCTCCCAGCACACTCACAAACACACACTATTTTCCAGAAAGACACAAAATGCTGGAAAAACTCAGCGGGACAGGCAGCATCTCTGGCGAGAAGGAATGGGTGACGTTTCGGGTTGAGACCCTTCTTTAGACTGATGTCAGGGAAGTGGGCGGTGCATAGGTAAGGAAATGTATAGATAAGGAAGTGTAAGGTGTGAAAACAGGATAAAGAGAATGAAGGTCATGGAGAAGGTAACAACAAAGCAAACATAGATAAAATATCATCGGAGACAGTAAGACTGGTGGGAGAACTGGGAAGGAGGAGGGGATGGAGAGAGAGGGAAAGCAAGAGCTACTTGAAGTTAGAAAGGTCAATGTTCATACCGCTGGGATGTAAGCTACCCAAGCAAAATATGAGGGGCTGTTCCTCCAATTTGCGCTAGGCCTCACTCTGACAATGGAGGAGGTACAGGACAGAAAGGTCAGTGTGGGAATGGTATGGGGAGTTAGTGTTGAGCAACCAGTACTACTTTCCAGCCTTTGTGTGACTGACCTCTTCCTCCTACATTCCCACAAATATCACTCCGCGTAGCCCCAGTCGTGGCTTCCCCAGAGGATAGGTTACCATCTGAACGCTCTACGACCTCAGTTGGCCTTAAGAGTAGCAAATTGATGATGCACCAGTGAAAGTAAATGGTTGCGGGAATGTCAATGTTTTTCATAATCTCTAGGATCATAATTTTTGGACACAAACATAATCAAATATTTGTTCTGTGAATTTACTCTCTTTAAGCTGATTTTTTTTTAAATGAGCACCTAAGTTCATAAATTCTAGGAGCAGAATTAGGCCATTCAGTCTACTCCGCCATTCAATCATGGCTGATCAATCTTTCCCTCTCAACCCCATTCTCCTGCCCTCTCTCAATAACCCATGACACCCTTACTAATCAAGAATCTGTGAATCTCCGCCTTAGAAATATCCATTGACTTGGCCTCCACAACCGCGTAGGCAATGAATTCCACAGATTCACCACCCTGCGACTAAAGAAATTCCTCCTCGTCTTTCTAAAGATACATCTGTCCTTTTATTCTGAGGCTATGGTCTCTGGTCATCTCATCTTCTCAACATGCACTCTATCCAGGCCTTTCATTATTTGTGTAAATATATCGTTAAATTCGTAATACATCACCTTTTTGTAATATTTTCAAATCTTCAATGCAGAAGTGGTCAAAATATTCAGCACAAGCAGTGCTCACTTGCTGTCTGTCATACAGTGAACAAATCATAAAGTGAAATTCAAAACACTCACCTGCTTTGTCATTTGCCACACACAGTCGATGAACTGCAGGAATATAGGAGATCGATCTGCATCTGCGTGGTTCTTATCACCATGTCCAATTCTCTAAAATAAATAACATAGTCAACAAGTTTTCCTGATCCAACTTTTGTTACATATAATTTGTAATTTTAAAATAAAACTATAATTGCTGACTGGTAGATATCCGATTCAAATTGACTAAAAGAACAAAGTGGTGGAGGATCTCAGCAGCATCTGTGGAGGGAAATGGGCAGATTACTTTTTAGACTGAAGGGTCCCGACATGACATCTGTCCGTTTCCCTCCACAGATGTTGCCCCATTTGCTGACTTCCTCCTTTGTTTTTCACTCAAGATTTCAGCAGCTGCAGTTTCTTGTGCCTGCTTATTCAAATTGAGTGCGTTTGTAATTTTTAATAAAAAGTTACAAAATTCATAAATCTCCGAGCAGTACTTAAGGGTTTATGACTGAAGACTTTTCAGATGGTGACAGTTAGGGATTTTATTTTGAGGATTTTCACAATGACTACTTTCCTAAATGTTTTAAAAAGGTAGTGTTTTATAGCTATTCAGGTGCATATTACCATCAAATGGGAATGTCTGACATATCCTGACATATCTTGTCCACCGATTCCGCCCAAGTTTGCATGATCAGAATGATTAAGAAGTTACCTTAATAACTGAAACTACAGCACTCCTGCACTGATTATCACAAATCTATTTGCAATGACACAGGCTGGATCTTAAGTTTAACAGGAAAGGCAAAACAAATACAGATACAAAATCATACTCTCTTACCATTAGCTTAGAACATTTGTATCAAAAAAAATCAGATTCAACTCCAATTATAAGTATATTTCAACACTAGGGAAATATCTGACAATTTGTACTGTTTACCTTTAGACACACAAAAATGAGACGCTTCAGAATTATTTTCTCACAATTGGATAGTATTAATCTCCTAATTTATCCAGGCAAAGAACTGCAGATGATAGTTTACCAGATAAGACAATACACTGCAGTAACTCAGCAGGTCAGGCAGCATACCCAAAGACCTTTCACATCGGGACCTCGCGCCCCTTCTCCCGTCTCCCATCTCGTCGCCCCTTCTCCCGTCACGCAGCGACCCTCTGTAGCTCCGGTTTCAAGACACCAGGAGCATGGAGAACCAGCTGGGAACAGACTTTGCGACCTCCGCAATTGACTGTTGCACCGAACACCACAGCCCCACCCGGCTCGGACCTGCCCAGCAAAGAGTGGGTCGCACCGTACAGGGGTCAGCCGGTTCAACGCCAATATGCATCGCTGGGGGCTGCGTTGATCACTAGCCTGCTTGTGTGTGGAGCAGACCAGCTCGGGACCATTCATCGAGAAAGCTAGCCAGACTACACCGATACACACACACACACACACACACAAAGTGCTGGAGTAACTGAGCATGTCAGGCAGCATCGCTGGAGAACATGGATAGGTTACATTTCTGGTCAGGGCTGTTCTTCAGGCTGATTGTGGTGGGTGGGAGAAAGAAGGAAGAGAGGAGAGGCAGGACAAAGCATGGGGAGTGATAGGTGGACACAGGTGAAGGATGCTTTTGATAGGCAGATGCCTGAATAAAGGCCAGAAATGAAAGGACAAAAGGCGTGAGATAAAGATAAGTGCAGCAAATTTTGAAACCAGATAACAGGCACAGAGGTGGAAGGGGAGAAATGGGTGCAAGTCTCATATCACCCAGACAAAGTATACTGTCACTCTTACATTATGAAAAGTGGTTTCAAATTCTTACCGTTGCAAATTTGTGCCCAAAACTTAACCATTCCTTTTCAATAAGTACTTCAAACCCTTTGGTTGTTCGGTAAAAGCTGTCAAGCATTAGTAAAGCTAGAGATGTCAGTTGCGCAGTACGATCCCAGCCATCACTACAGTGTATCAAGGCTGAATTCTTTCCAGATGCAAGTTTATCTGCAACTTGGATTGCTCCTGCCAGAACAAACTGGATATAAAGATATAAGTTGTAAAGATGTCTCTTTTGAAAAAAAAAGGTTTACTCATTTTACAATGAAAATTAACGGATGTTTATTGTTTCCAAGGAATTCACAATTAAATGTTTATACAGAAATTAACAACAAGTAAAATTAAGAAAAATATATTTCTGTGACGCTTTGATCGAGGCACTTTAAATCATGACCTTTCTATATATAGAAAATCAAGATGCTCAACCAAAACCAGATAACCCAAAATCGTAAATCAAAACACTGCAGATGCTGGGAATATGAAATAAAAGCTAAAAATGCTGAAATGAATCAACAGGTCAGGCAGCATCTGTGGATACAGGTGGATGATCCTTCATCAAGTTTGCAAAATTTAGGAAACAACTTAATAAATGCTCAACCTACTTATTTCTTCCTCATTTTCTTTAAAACAAAATAAATGAAAGTAACCCCCTCCCCTTTCTCTGCCCAAGAACCCTTCCCTCTCTTCACCTTCTCCTCCTCCACAACCCCCAGCAGGTTTCTCCCCTCCCCCTTTACCTCCACTTGTACGTTTACAATGGATACACATTTCGCAACCTTTCTATCCGCAAGGTTAGAAATTCACAATATATATTTTCGGGCTCACACCTGACTTCATCTCTGGCTTTTTGTCCAACAATCTACCTATCAATAAAAACCATTGCCTGTGTTCACCTATTACCTGCCATTCTGTCCTGCCCCACCCCTCTCTCAGCTTTCTTTTCGGCCCCCCTCCCCCCACACTCAGCCTGAAGAAAGGTTCTGACCCAAAACATCACCAATCCATGTTCTCGGGGGATGCTGCCTGACCTGCTGAGTTACTCCAGCATTTTGTGTCTATCATTGGTATAAACCAGCATTTACAGTTCCTTGTTATAATAAATGTTGTGTTTAGTTACCCATCACCAATTATGTCACACGCCTGCAGAAGTCAGAACTATCTCACCTTGATGTGTTCCAACCAGTGTGTAGACTCCAGACTTGACAGCCAGTGGGATTCCTCCACACTGGGGTACACAATATCCTTCAACTTCCTTAGAGATTCCCTCATCACATGGATGTTATGAATATCAAGGAAAATGAGTTCTGCTCTCTGATAGGCATCATCACCTTCATATCCTCCCCCTGTGGCCTGTAAAACAAAATGGACTTTCTCAATTATTACTGAAATTATTCAGATTTCACGGAACCAAATCAGAAAAGTGGGCATGATATAGTATTGGGGTACAAGGGAGAAGAGTTTATAACAAGATAGAACAATTGAGAACCACCTCAACCAGGGAATATTAAAATTGAAAATTTTGCATTATGTCCAAAATAACCATAATTTATAATGTTCTTCAAGGTAGTTACATGTAATGGACCTTTCAATAATATATATTTTTTTTAATAGAAAGAACGTCTGCCAAATTATGATTAGCAGTCACATATACAATGTGGCCTAGCATTGCAGCAGTTTGGGTAACAGATATTCACCCTTACAGAATTCAGGAATTACTAAGAAACTTGAGATGTGGAATAAAAAAATTGTTCTTAAGGGATTTACGCACAAAAAAACTAAATAGACACAATGTGAAAGAAACCACAAAGTTTGACATCTTTTGTCAAGGGTTCGCATTACAGAAAATTGTGATACCAACATTTTTCTAAAAACAGAACCGTTTCGTAATGCTGGGATGTACTGTAGTTATATTGCACTTTTCAAAACGAACCATTAATAAATACATTCAATATCTACAATTTAAAAATTGTGCAAAACTAAAACATATCCCGACCAATTCTATCAAGAATTAAAATTAAATTTATTTTAGTTTATAATTTATTGTCACGTGTACCGAGGTACAGTGGAAAGCTTTTTTGTTGCGTGCTAACCAGTCAGCGGAAAAACTATACATGATTACAATCAACCCATCCATAGTGTACACTCATGATAAAGGGAATAATGTTTAGTGGAAGATAAGGTGCAGTAAAGTCCGATTAAAGATAGTCCGAGAGTCTTCAAAGAGGTAGATGGTTGTGTGTGCGCATAT
Organism: Raja brachyura; assembly: GCA_963514005.1. The sequence continues at coordinate 35,599,774 of OY740793.1, read as the reverse complement.
GCGTGCGTGTGAATGTCTGCGCATGTGATCCCGGAACGACGCCAAAACGGTACATGATAGCACTACAATTTTTGGACCACCTTACTCACAATTGTCCTGAAGAAGGGTCTGAAGGACAGTCTCGACCCAAAATATTGCCTATTCCTTCGCTCCATAGATGCTGCCTCACCCGATGAGTTTCTCCAGCATTTTTGTCTACCCACAATTGTCCTGTGGTCTTTTGTATTGTTTCGTTCAGATTGATGTTATATTTTACAAGTTATTCACATTTTTAACTTGACTAAACCCCACTTTGAGAAAAATGTCTTCCCTCTGCACTGACACCTGAATCTATAACGTCACAATGGAATTGTAGCCCTGTTCGCCCCTGCTCGCTACAATGTTGCCATCCCAGGACACCGAGTCCTGCACATTTTTTTTAAGTTTAAAATGAGTGAGGGTGAAATTAGCAGCCCCTGCGTAGTTGGGGGCTATGGATGAGTGGTGGACTATTGGATTGGGGGAACAGGCCTTCTGTGTGACGGAGACCTAATGGGCCCCACATGGATGGATGGATATGGGGGGGGGGGGGGGGGGGGGTGTGTGTCTGTGTCTGTGTGTGTGTCTGTGTGTCTGTGTGTGTGTCTGTGTGTGTGTGTGTGTGTGTGTGTGTGTGTGTGTGTGTGTGTGTGTGTGTGTGTGTGTGTGTGTGTGTGTGTGTGTGTGTGTGTTGCATATACACTTACTCACCATTGTCCTAAGGTGTTTTGTGCTAAGTTTCATTCGCATTGATGTTATATTTTACAAGCTTTTCACATTTTAAACTTTACAAAATCTACTAATCTACACTTATCCATTTGTCCTGCCCATTACAATATTAACAAATGACAGGATTCCCAGTGCAATGAGAGATGTGTTACATTGTTGCAAGGAGAAGGAGGGAGTGGGGGAGTAGAAATGTTATTTAAATATTGTGTTTAGTGGGTGAGTGGGATGGGGGTGGTGAGGAGTGGGGGGGACAGGGAGATGGAGGGAGAGGAGGGGGTAGGGAGGAGAGAGTGGTTATGGAGGGAGGGAGGGAGTGACTGAGGGTAGGGGAAATGAGAGGGAGGGAGAGATGAGGGACGGATTGGGGGAGGGGAGGATGACAGGGAAAAGAAGAGGGAGGGTGAAGAGGAGAGGGAGGGCATGCTGGGGATGAGGGGGGATGGAGGAGGATAGGGGTAGGAAGAGGGATAGCGAGGCACAGTTGGGGGAGGGTTGCCGCGACTCGCATCACAACGGGAACCCGTCAGCCACGCCTGCACAGTTGGGGGCTATGGGTGAGTGATGGAATATTGCTTTGGGGGAACGGAGCCCAACGGGTCCCACTTGGTCTAGTAGTTAATGAATTTTGTAATATCTTTTAGCAATTCTTGAACAGATGTTTTTATTTTGTTGCTTTTCACGCCTTTTAATTTTTCTTTTTTTTCAGCTTGAGACTTGGTCAACTGTAAACCATTGCAATGTTTCTAAGCAATACTAGTCTCATTGGTGATGCACAGGAATGGAAAGTGTCAGCAGGTACTTTTAATGTATCCTATATAACCCTGTACTGATCTTTAGGTTTAGGTATATTATTGTCACATGTACCGAGGTAGAGTGAAAAGCTTTATTTTGCATGCTATCCAATCTAATCTATACCACTATACATAAATACAATCAAGCAAAGCTCAAGTACCATAGGTAGAGCAAATGGGAAGATAGAGTTCACAATATAATTCTCAGCATTGTAGTGCACCGGTTCCATAGACAAAGTCTACGGGGTAGTGGTGAATAGAGGTGTACCCTAGCTTCTGGAAAGACTGGTCAGAAGCCTGATAACAGAGATGAAGAGGCTGTTTCTGTGTCTGGTGCTGTGCAGTTTCAAGCTTCTATACTTTCAGCCCGATGGGAGTGGGGAGGAGGTGCAATGACCGGGGTAGGACAAGTGTTAGATTATGTTGGTTGCTTTTCTGAGGCAGCGTGAAGTGTACTTAGAGTCAATGGTGGGGAGTCGGACGGTGATGGATTGGGCAACATGCACAGTTCTCCGCAACATCTTGCTTTCTTGGGTAGTGCTGTTCCCAAGCCAAGCTACGATACATTCCGATAGTGTGCTTTCTATGGTGCATCTGCAGAAGTTTGTAAGAGTCATTGGAGACATGCCAAACTTCCCACTTCTATCAAATCTCTTCTCAACCTCCTGTGCTCTAAGGGAAGCAATCCTAGTCAAACTTTTCTGTCTACACATATGAATTCAAGGATCCCAAATACTTTACTGATCATTCTATCATTCCCAAATGTCCCATCACCTTCAGATTTGCTTACAGGTGTTCTCAGGACACTCTGTTTCCATACAATATTTGGAGCTATGTCATTTAGTCCATGTTATCTCTCATTCTTTCCCACACTGAACATCACTTCACATTGCCATGTGTTAAATTTCATCGGCCACAGTTCTGCTCATTCAGTCAGCCTGCGCCATCTTGCTTTCCATTATTACTCTCCGCACTGTTTATCAACACTTCCAAGCTTTGTGTCTTCATAAGTGGTAGGAGCAGAATTAGGCCATTCGGCCCATCAAGTCAACTCCACCATTCAATCATGGCTGATATATCTTTCCCTCAACCCCATTCTCCTGCCTTCTGTCCATAACCCCTGACACCTGTACTAATCAAGAATCTATCTATCTCTGCCTTATAAATATCCATTAACTTGGCCTCCACAGCGTTTGGTGGCAACGAATTCCACATATTCACCACCATCTGACAAAATTAATTCCTCCTCATCTCCTTCCTAAAGGAACATCCTTTAATTCTGAGGCTATGACCTCTTCTCCTGGACTATCCCACTAGTGGAAACATCCTCTCCACATATACTCTATCCAGGCCTTTCACTATTTAGTACATTGCAATGAGGTACCTCCTCATCCTTCTAAATTCCAGCGTGTACAGGCCCAGTGCCATCAAACGCTCACCACTCATTCCTGGAATCATTCTTGTAAACTTCCTCTGGACCTTCTCCAGCACCAGCACATCCTTCCTCAAATATGGGGCCCAAAATTGCTCTCAAAACTCCAAACGCGGTCTGACCAGCGCCTTGTAAAGCCTCTACATTATATCCCTGTTTTTGTATTCTACCCCTCTTGAAATAAATGCTAGCATTACATTTCCTTACTACCGATTCAACTTGCAAATTAACCTTTTGGGAATCCTGTACCAGCACTCCCAAGTCCCTTTGCACCTCTGATTTCTCTCCCCATTTAGAAAATATTCTACGCCTTTATTCCTCCTACCAAAATACACGACTCCACCTCTTGTGACGTCTTCTGTTAATGTGCAATTGCGATCTCGCATACCCTTGTCTAACGTATTAAAGTCATTTACGTATATTACAAAAAGGTGGTCATAACACTGACCACCCCAAGGAATACCACTATCTGCCATCCTCAAATATAAAAGTTGAAGCACTGGCCACTATTCATTACTTTCGTCCTTTCAGCCTACTTCCTAGCTAGGCTGTTGGTAACCTTACTTTCATGGGACTTTATCAAATATTTTCAGAAAAGCTGCTGCATTGTCTTCATCAACTCCTCTCTTAATTTTCTGGAAATAAATCAATGCATTACCATTATCAAACATTAACAGATGCTCTTTCATTTATTGTTTAAGAAGGTGGACGAAAATGCTGGAGAAACTCAGCGGGTGAGGCAGCATCAATGGAGCGAAGGAAATAGGCAACGTTTCGGGTCAAAACCCTTCTTCAGACTGATGTGAGGGTGGGGGTGGCGGGAGGAAGAAAGGAAGAGGTGGAGCCAGAGGGCTGAGGGAGAGCTGAGAAGGGGAGGAGAAAGTAAGGACTACCTGAAATTAGAGAAGTCAATGTTCATACCGCTGGGGTGCAAACTATTACTGTTTTTTAACCGACCCGACGACTCACTTGCTTGCTTGAAGTGCTGTCAACATTTCTAACACGTGCTCCCTAGCAATTGTCATCCTATATTATTTCCTTTTAAGAATAAACTAGAGACAATTGATGGAGCAATGTGTGAGTGTATATCAAAGACTCCACTTTAGCTATCCAAAGAACGCAAGGAATGCTGAGAAAACAAAAACTGTACCCACAAATTGTTTTTTTTAATTATATTTGGGGATGCTATTAACACTGACATAATTGCATTTACTGACTGCTTCTGGTAAGCAGGGAGAAGAGGACAGCGGATTTTTCTTTAGTAATAATGCAAGGAAGCAACCAAAAGACGGAAAGGACTCTGTGTGGACTAGTTAGTTGAGGTAAAACCATAACATTCATTACTACTTAAATTCAACATTACAGCTACTAAATTACCAATCTAATACCATAACAATTAAAATAAGGTTATTCCTAAAGTATACCGTCTCTGCCTTGATATCCGTACACACCTTGTTGGCTACTGCGTTAACACTTGGCCTTGCATCAAAGATAGTCAACTTCTGGGTTTGGCCATTGGACTCTCTAATAATATCAACATATTTTTCATCATCTTTGCTGCGTTTTCCACTCATCCCAACCAGAGGTTGACTACAACGGACAATCACAGCTTGATTATCAGGATGTATCCACGATAACACCTGAAACAGAGACAAACTGAGATCATTATGAAAGTCCATTGTGTGATTTTTACAACTAATGGCATTAATCAGAGTCCCGAGTTCAATCCTGATTACGGGTGCTGTCTGTATGGAGTTTGTACATTCTCCCTGTGACCGTGTGGGTTTTCTCCGGTTGCTTCAGTTTCCTTCCACATCCCAAAGACGTGCAGGTTTGCAGTTTATTGGCTTCTGTAAATTGTTCCTAGTGTGTAGGATAGAACTAGTGTACGGGTGATTGTGGTCGGAGCGGAATTGGTGAGCTGAAGGACTTTTTTTCCACGCTGTATCTCTAAAACTAAAAAAACTAAACTGCAACCATGACCAAAAACAAGTAAATCGGGAGAAAAAAAACAAGATGCCTGCCCTCTGCTTTTGTCAGCCCACTGAAAAGAACCCTCTATCCAATCCTCAGTAATTTAATCATGGGCCTCAAGCATAGATCAAAGTGGCATCCGTGAGGTTTGAGATGCATTGTTCAGCAATGAAAAGCTTTTCCAATTTATGGAACATTTTTATACAAAGCAAAATGTGATTCTTGGTTTGGCATGAAAAAATCAATACACATAGTGCTGGAGTAACTCAGCGGGTCAGGCAACATCTCTTGAGGACATGGATAAGTGACATCACCTATCCATAGTCTCCAGAGATGCGGCCTCTCCCGCTGAGTTACTCCAACAATTTGTTTTTTTGGGCAAACCTGCATCTTCAGTTCCTTAAATCACCAAAAATAATATCTTAGCCTAAAAGGTGGCAATGTAATTCTGTTTAGAATCTCTTATTTTAGCAAAAGGAAAAAGAAGAAATAGGTAGATGAGAAAGACCATTCAGGATAACTTGCATGGGCCCGGCAACAATCATTTGACAAACTCGCAATAAGACTTCAGCTCCTCCGTGACATTTCTGACAGGCTGATAGTTGTTACAATACCATCATACATACTGAACTGAATACACCCTTAACAGATGTAATATCTCAACTTGTCATATCATCATTATGACACCAAGGAAGCCATTTAGCCCATCAAATGCATGCCTGCTTTCTGCAGAGCAATCCAGCCTATCCTCTTACTTGGCTCAATCCTCACAACCCTGATGTTTTTCCCTATATTGCCAAATTTATTTTTGAAACAGTGATCACTGCCACCACACCCATAGCCTGTGAAATCCAGCTTGATGACATTTACTGTGCAAAGAAATCCTTCTTATATGGTGTGCCAATACTATGATAATATGAGGATACACACAAAATGCTGGGGTAACTCAGCGGGACGGGCAGCAACTCTGCAGATAAGGAATGGGTAACATTTCGGGTCGAGACCCTTCTTCAGACTCCAAATTTAAATTTAAAATTTAAATTCAGATTTAAACCAGCAACTGCAGTTCTTTCCTACACACTATGATAATATGAGATATATATATATATACTCTATAAATACAAGATATAGACAGAAAATATAATATATACAATATGCATGTTGTATATGCAGAATAGTATATTTCAAGATACTGAGCTAGTATTATGACTTTAACAAACATATATTCTTTCATGATTCTGTTCCCTGCCACTTATCTCATCTGCTGATGGAGGCACATTTGCTTTGTATACCTTACCAAATCTAATATACTTTGCTCCATAGAAATTAACATTGATTTTGGCAATTGAACTAAGTAGCTGGAACTGATTCTGGCAATTCTCCTCTGAACTCCCTTAAGGATCTTCACGGTCCTTCTTAACTAGATTAGAGTGAGCATATCTGAACACTGTCATTTAGTAATGGCCTAACAAGGATTTTGAATGAACGAATTAATTATACTTTTTTGACTGAATGATACTTTATTGTCACATGTACAGTGTACAGTGAAATGCTTTGTTTTGCATACAACCCGGTAAAATCAAATAACAGAACACAACTATATCTATTTGCAGTAAACCAGAACTCCAGAGAAGTTTCAGCATAACTTCCCTGTTTCTGTACTGTACTTAGGGAGCCCAAGATCACAAATGTTTTGCTAACTATCCTTTTAATATATCCTGCCAACTTCAAAGGTCTTTTCAATATCCAGGTCAACAAAACACTCATGTGCAATTCAACTTGAATTTTCTCAAATGTGCCTGGGTGTTAAAGAAATGTTGTGTCATTTGGAGAAAAAAAGCATAACACCTATTTTTTTAGTGCTACTTTAATTTAAAAACAGTTCAAAATATGGTCTTCCTTTTCCGTTTTAGAGGACAGAGATTTGGGGAGATTTAGCAGGGATCTGAGGAGGACCTTTTTTATTCAGAAAGTCACAAATACCTGGAATGCAATGCTGGAGAGAATGGTGGAAGCAGAGTCACAAACAGCATTAAAGGGATGTCTAATAAGCACTTTAATCATCTGGACATTAATAGCAATGGGCCAAGTGCTGAAGAATGGCATTAGTGGGATGGATGTCCTCTGGTTGGCATGAGTGTGGTGGGCCATGCATTTTCCATGCTGCATGATTCTATGAATGTACAATTATCACCAGATATTATATATGCCTTTTACCATACCCACCGGTAATCGACCCTTGGATCTGAAGGCAGCTACTTTTCGCAGATCATCATCACTAGCACTGGCTGGAACCACTAAGATTGGTGGATACGTGTCACACAGCTCATAGTTTTGATTTATGTTGGTGATTCTCCATTTTCGCTTTTCATCAGGTAAGCCCTGGAGGGACATGCAACATAAGTAAACTACAGACAACCAAAAATAAAATGTCAGCAACACTAAAATTTAGTAGTAAACATATTTTTGTTAACTAAAATGAAGCAATACGCTTGAATCTGCACTTCAGTATGTTACAGATAAAAAATGTACAACTACCATAGTAGATAGCCTTCCTAATAGCATATCCCTGTGGCATCATCCGATGGTCAGACCACTTACTGTCGAATCCTCGTCAGTGGTTACGAGGACTGTCACATGATGTCATGGGTTAAGGGGAGTGTCCTGCTACATCAGCAGATCTTACCTTGAGATCATGAGTCAACAGGTAGCTGAGCTCGTGTCAATACCCTCGCTCAGCAGCAGCAGCAATGACTCAATATGTTAGAGAGTCCCGAACGCACATGTATGACACACTTATCAAATAAAGTAACTGTTTGATCACAAAGTTTGGGCTTGCAACATCCCAATGAGTTTACTCTTCCAGTTTCTAAATCGGGCTTAGTTGCCAAGAACAAATATGTAAATAAAGCCGAATGTGGAAGTATCAGATGAAACAAATTGGTATCACTGATTCGTTCCCTCTCTTATAAAAGCACAAGTCTCTGTTTACATGTGAAAGTTGTGTAAATGAACTGAAAATACTAACAAATACGTACCAAATAGACAAAATGATAAATTACGTTAATTATATAATTAGCTGATAATGCTAACCTACTTAAAATTAGAAAAGTGAATATTTCCTCCTCCAAAGAATTATCTGCCTTGTAGGAAAACTGATCCTTATAGAAAAACGACTTAAAATTTGAGGAATTAGACAATAGACAATAGGTGCAGGAGTAGGCCATTTGGCCCTTCGAGCCAGCACCACCATTCAATGTAATCATGGCTGATCATCCCCAATCAGTAACCCGTTCCTGCCTTCTCCCCATATCCCCTGACTCAGCTATTTATAAGAGCCCTATCTAGCTCTCTCTTGAAAGCATCCAGAGAACCTGCCTCCACCACCCTCTGAGGCAGAGAATTCCACACTCACCACTCTCTGTGAGGAAAAGTGTTTCCTCGTTTCTGTTCTAAATGGCTTACTCCTTATTCCTCTCATCCTTCTAAACTCCAGAGTGTACACGCCCAGCTGCTCCATTCTCTCAGCATATGACAGTCCCGCCATCCCGGGAATTAACCTTGTAAACCTACGCTGCACTCCCTCAATAGCAAGAATGTCCTTCCTCAAATTAGGGGACCAGAACTGCACACAATACTCCAGGTGTGGTCTCACTAGAGCTCTGTACAACTGCAGAAGGACTTCTTTGCTCCTATATTCGATCCCTCTTGTTATAAAGGCCAACATGCCATTCGCTTTCTTCACTGCCTGCTGTACCTGCATGCTTACTTTCATAGAATGATGTACAAGAACCCCCAGATCCCGTTGTACTTCCACTTTTCCCAACTTGACGCCATTTAGATAATAATCTGCCTTCCTGTTTTTGCTACCAAAGTGGATAACCTCACATTTATCCGCATTAAACTTCATCTGTCATGCATCTGCCCACTCCCCCACCCTGTCCAAGTCATTCTGCATTCTCATAGCATCCTCCTCACACTGCCACCCAGCTTTGTCTCATCTGCAAATTTGCTAATGTTACTTTTAATCCCTTCATCCAAATCATTGATGTATATTGTAAACAGCTGCGGTCCCAGCACTGAGCCTTGCGGTACCACACTAGCCACTGCCTGCCATTCTGAAAGGGATCCCTTAATCCCTACTCTTTGTTTCCTGTCTGCCAACCACTTCTCTATCCATGTCAGCACTCTACCCCCAATACCATGTACCCTAATTTTGCCCACTAATCCCCAATGTGGGACCTTATCAAATGCTTTCTGAAAGTCCAGGTACACTACATCCACTGGCTCTCCCTTGTCCATTTTCCTAGTTACATCATCAAAACATTCCAGAAGATTCCAGAAATTGTTTTAATTTTGATGGTTGAACACTAACTACATTTAATGGAACGCTAACTATATTTAAGAGAAAAAAAAAATCATAATCCTTCCTCGGTTATCATCTCCTTCTGTAGAAATGATGCAAAACTACAAACAAAATTCATTATTCCTTTGTCCAAGAAGCCCCTTACTGATTAGATGTAGTTACTTCAGCTAACCACATGAGTATGCTACAGGACCAGAATATACACATCCAAAAATATAATTACATATTTCCAGTGAATTTAATAAAATGTATTTCATCACTTTTAACTGCGCTCAAAGCACATTTTTATTACTATATATCCAAAACAACGTGAAAGTTCATGTTCATAAGTTATGGGAGCAGAATTAGGCCATTCGGCCCATCAAGTCTGCTCCACCATTCAATCACGGCTGATCTATCGTCCCCTCTCAACCCCATTCTCCTGCCTTCTCCCCATAATTCTTAACACCCTTATTAATCACGAACCTGTCAATCTCCACCTTAAATATATAAATTGACTTGGCTCCCACGGCCGTCTGTGGCAAGGAATTCCACGGACTCACTACCCTCTGACTACAGAAATTTCTCCTCATCTCCTTTGTAAAAGTATGTCTTTTTATTCTGAGGCTGTGGCCTCTGGTCCTGGACTCTCCCACTATTGGGATCATCATCTCCACATCCACTCTATCCAGACCTTTCACTATTCTGTATCACCTCTAAGGTCAAGAGTATCAGTCTATCTAGGTAGACTTAAGGAGGGACCCTTGAGGAGATAAAGGAGAGGAATAGCAAGTGGATTTCGATACTGATAACCAAAATGTAAAGTTCAAGTAGCTAGACCCAAGGCCAACAATAGCAGCAAAATGGAAAGGAGTAGAGTAAAAATGAGTTTAGGTGTTGGAAAGTGTAAGAGGATGTCACAATCACAGGGAATGTACCACGCCATAAAGTATTTAACAGCATGGATAAGGATTTCAAATTACACAGTCTAGAGCCTTTGTGTCAGAAAAAAGGTAGGAGGCACACAAAAGATTGAAAATAGGAAACAAAATAATTGGCAAACAAAGTCTTGCGCAGTAGGAGGACAATAGTTAAAGCCGAAGGTAACAAACCCACAGATGGGAGATTCAAAAGCTGAGAAGGGGCAGAGTCAGGCAATGTTATTAAGATGAAAGCAACTGATCAACAGTGCATATGGGATCAGAAACGGAGCTTAGGGTTGAATGAGACAAGGTTTGCATTCAGTCCTAGCCAGCCTACATTGACTGCGGCTGGTAGTTCAGCTGTCTCACAGTTTCCACAACACAAGTTTGAATGTGTTCTATGGGGCTATTTTTGTGTGGGAATCTCATACTGTTCTTGTGACTGTATAAGGTTCTCCTCCAGGTGCTCTAGTTTCCTCCCAGGTCATAAAGCCACACATGCTGCAGGATTAATTAGCTACTGTAAATTATCCCAGTGTCGGTTGCTGATGGGAATCTCAGGTGTTAATTGGCATGCGAGGGAAAATAGGTTGCAAAGAAATAAATGGGCTTTGATGGAATTATTCCCAGAACCTGCATCAACCCGATGAGCCACAAATAACTGCCAGTGATGGAGTCACGTTCAATCATAGATTGTGATAGAAGCCAATATCAATGGTTCAATGGTACTTTATTCTCATGTACCGAGGTACAGTAAAATTATTTTTGCATACTGTTCCGTTTAAGTCCAACTATACATGTGCACAATCATACCCGTGTACAAGAGTGTAAGAATAGTAGAGATGGAGGCACTGAGGCAGTACATAAGAGTTGCAACATTTCCAGCACCATTCTGTTTGATGTGTATAAAGGAACTGCAGATGCTGGTTTAAATTGAAGATGGATACAAAATGCTGGAGCAACTCAGCAGGACAGACTGGACTGTCCTGCTGAGACAAAATCAGTCTGAGGAAGGGTCTCGACCCGAAACGTCACCCATTCCTTCTCTCCAGAGATGCTGCCTGTCCCGCTGAGTTGCTCCAGCAGTTTGTATCCATCTACCATTCAGTTTGATTCAAGTCCAAAGTTGATAACAACGTAGGTCTCAACTTTGTAATTTACAATAAACTGCAGCTTATTAAAATTGGACGTCAGATAAAACCAGAATAATTTGACCTCAAGTGTAGAGTTGTCCCTACAATTGGAAGTTGCCTCCAAGGTAAAAATAAAGCCACGGACAGATGCCAGGGGTGTTCTAATAGTACTGTGCTATGGCAAGTTAGCATGGCAGAAATCATCGGGTTATGATCAGATGAGCAAGGAATCAGGATAGGATATTCTGGACAACCACAAAGACTCTAGGGAGGATTACATACTTTGGCCAGGGTTATGGAGAATATATATTTTTTTAATGACGGCACTGTGACACATCTATAAACCCGACTGGAGAAATTCAAATATGGAGAGGCAGGGAAAAGAGACATGTATTTTGGAAGTGACAGCAATGGCAAGGACAGAGGACAGGAACGAGGTCAAAGATAGGATGGCAGTTTGCAAAGAATAGATGGTTTTCTCTGCTTTTTTCTCTCATATAAAATCATTGGCAATTTACAGAAGGCCATGGTATTCGAGGACAGAACAGTTTCAACATTCAGGGGGCATCGTCAATAAATGTGAGCAAAATGTAGAATTTAAAGCTAATAGGAGTTTGGCAAAGTCAAGTAAAGAAAGAAAAATGCGGATGGAATGTTTTCGCAGGAAGAAGTAGGTTGAGGGGGGGTGTGGATAAAAGCTGCAGCTGACACTCTTAGACTTACTAATAAAATCCATAAACTCTCCAAATCACTGAAGGTAAAATTGGAGCGTCAAAAGAAAATTGGAACAAGAAATGACCTCAGAAGCCATTTCCATTTTCAAGAGAATCAAAACATAGTGAAAACCTTTTACTAAAGTAGATTGAGGCCTGATATTTTTTGATTTGGTAATCGCTGGTTAAAGCATGTATATATTAAATACACTCCAACATGAGCTCATTATGGGGAGTGAAGGGGCCCATATCAGGCAGTGATGAGAGAGCGCATTGGTTCTGTTAAGAAAATAAAGGGAATATAAGCGTGGCTTTAGAAATGGTGTTTGGTTGTTAAAAGTGCAATGCAAATATTAAACAGCTTATGCATTTCAAGCCTAAGCTTACCAGCCTCTTAAATTCTTCAATTGGGTCATAAACTTTCCAGCCATCTTCATAGCATGTTTCTTTATTTTCAAACGCAAAAAATTGCTGAAAGGAACATAACAGTAATTGTTAGAACACTTAATATATTTGTTAATTTTTCCCATGATTATCAAACTTTCCTGCTGTGTCTTTATGGGATATTCTGATCAGGTCTCCTGGGCAAAACAGAGCTCAAAACTTCAGCTAAGGAAATCAACACCATGCTGAAGTTGCAGGCCAACTTACTCTGAACCCTTGATGGCAGTGCTTTCCAACAATAGTACAGTGAAAGCTCTATGACCCTGTCCACCTCCCCTGCTTCCCCTTCTCCATACACTTGACTAATGGCACCAACATTCTCAGCTCGTTTGGTACAGAACATGTTAAACAAATGTGTTATATGCAGCATGTATGAAATAAACACTGGAAAAAGGATTGGGAAACTCTTCTCAGCTCAATTGGTACGGAATACGTTAAACAAGACAAAACAAGTGTTATGTGCAGCGTGTATGAAATAAAACACATGAAAACGATTGGGGGGGGGGAAACTGTTTATTTGGGTTCGTTGCCAAATCCATGTACATTTAATTAGTTCGGGTCCCATTAGCTGCGAAAAGCAGGAGTTACTGACCCCAAAATAGAAATACAAAACAAAGGAGCAAATTAATGGTAATAAATTTAAATAGGTTTAAAAATACTGAAGTTTCTGCTGCAACAGTTGAAAAATAACATAAAATGATAAGAACACAGATCTGGCTGAGCCAGTGAAGTCACACCTGTGACGATTCCGGGAAACCATGGGAACAGAAGACAAAGGCTGAACCACAGCAAGCACTTCCTAGAAGAGTAATGATGGTCAACCTTATAGCATAGGGGAGGATCATTACATCTGCTCAAAAACGTAATGCATAACATTTGTCACTAAACTGTACCAGTAATTGATACTTATAGGCATATCCCCAATTACCCACTTTCATCTTCCGCCAATCCCACCCGCTCCTCCCGTGCCCCTCCCGGACTCCCCCCACCCCCTCATCCACCTAAACTCTTTCCTCCAGCTTCACAATTTGCAACTTTTCAATCATTTTTGGTTTAGGTTTATTATTGTGTGTACCGATGTACAGTGAAAAGTTTTGTTTTCAGATTCAGATTCAATTTTAATTGTCAGTGTACAGTACAGAGACAACGAAATGCATTTAGCATCTCCCTGGAAGAGCGACACAGCAAATGATTTGAATAAATAACAATAAGTGTCCGGGGGGGGGGGGGGGGGTGATTGGCAGTCACCGAGGTACGTTGTTGAGTAGCGTGACAGCCGCCGGAAAGAAGCTGTTCCTGGACCTGCTGGTTCGGCAACGGAGAGACCTGTAGCGCCTCCCAGCGTGCTATCCAAATAGATCCAATATACTGAACATGATTTCAATCCATTTAAACTCGTACAATAGATAGAGCAAAAGGAAAGATAGAGTGCAGAATAGTGTTCTCAGCATTTTGTGCTTCAGTCCAATGTCCACAATGGGGTAGAGGTGAATCAGATAGTACCCTAGCTAATGGACAATTAAACATATTCACTTCCCCCACCTCAGTGCCTACTGCCTGGCATCCCTTCTGTCTTTTAATCTCTAGGCTTGTTTCCACCATCTACCTATCAACACCCCCTCACACACACACAGATCAGTTTCAATTTATTATCTACCCCTCCTCTCTTCCAGCTTTCATTCCCCCTCCCTCCACAATCAGTCTGACAGAGGGTCCCAACCCAAAATCTCACCTATCCATGTTCTCCAGAGAAGCTGCCTGACCCACTGAGCTATTCCAGCACTTTTAAGTATTTTTGTTTCCACTAATTACAAGAGCTGGACAGAATATGTCAGACCCATCAACAGTTGATGAGATTTAATGCGTGGGATTACAGATTTATAATCCGTGGCAGAAGAATCAACAATTTGAGGAAAGCAAGAAACACTGAGAGGCAGCCATGTGGCACAGATAGTAGACCTGAATAGTAGAACTGCTGCCTCAGTGGCAACCCCAGCTTGATATTTGACGTTGCCCAAGCGAGTTTGTATGCTGCCCTGTGACCACATAAGATTCCTAGGTGCCCTGATTTCTTCTCATATGTCAAAGACAGAGGTGTTGGTAGATTAGACAAGACTGCGGGTGCTGGAATCTTCAGCAAACAGTGAAGTGCTGAAGGAACTCGGCAGGCCAAACAACATCTGTGTAGAGGATGAAGGAGGTCTGAAGAAGGGTCCCAACCCCGAAAGTGAACAGTCAGAAAGGTCCTAACCCAAAACAGCACCTGGCCTTCTGAGTTCCTCCAGTAGATTAAATGGCCACTGTAAACTGACCCTAGGATGCAGGTGTGTGGTATATGTAGGGGAGAGTTGATGGGAATTTGTGGAGAAGTGATTACTGGAAAATATAGTTGGAGACTACATTTCTATGTGCACTAGTATAGAGCTGATGGGCAGAATGGCCACTTCCAATGTTATAAAGAAATTAAAATATCGTTATCTGGAAATGCATGATCTAAAATGGTGGCAGATGGCGATGTAATACTAATTTTCAAATGGAATCTGATAAAAACGTGGAAATTTGCAATGCTCTGTGGAGAGACCAGTGGAGCCAGCCTAATTAATAGTTCTTTCATTGACACAATGGATCAAATAGCATTAGTACTAGTTGATTATTGTCATCTGTACTGGGATGCAGTCAAAATTTGCGTCTGAGATTTGCGTGTTTTCCAGTCACATCATACTAATACAGAGTCAATCAAGTCACACACAAGTAAACAGGTAGGGCAAAGAGAAAAATACCAGTGTGGAATGGAGTATTAGAGAATTATAGTATTAGAGCTACAGAGAAAGTGCAGATTAAAAAAAGTGCTTTGGCCACAATGAAGTAGGTTTGGAGATCAGGACTACATTGTTATCTTATGAGAGGGCTGTTCAGTAGTCTGCTAACAGCAGGGAATAAGCTGGTCAAAAGATTTTCATTGTCCTGTCAGGGACACATGACAATAAACTCTTTTGACTTTGACTTTTGACACTTCTATTGGGTCAAGATGGGTCCATTGCTCTATATCAATCTGTAATTCCCTGAATTGGCAACATCTTAATAGATTTTAATTTGTCCTTTTGCAAATCAACTATATATGGGAGAATTCGTATTTAGACTCTCTACAAAACTGATAAGTAAGATAGATCCAGAGTGCACAGTACCCTGGAGAGCAATGTGGCTTCAATTTCCATATGGTGACTTTTTCAGTTATTAAGGACGTGTTAAGCAGATTACACAGAAACAGTTCCTAAACTGAAGGAAATCTTCTAGCTGTGGGCACATACTATCTTCATCATCCAAATATGCAGCTAGCTGAAAGTTCACAGTGAAAGTATAAAATAGGTGTAATCATTTAAGCTTGCGACTTGTTACGGGAAATATATTAGAATATCAAACGTCAATAATAGATCAAATTAACTATTGAATTTGACTTCGATTTAAAAAAAGAAACCAATCATTTTCTCACACATCCCTTCTTTGCTTTTTGAATAATGATTCAATTCATTATTTTTCGAAACAATATTCCTCGAGGCTCCAATCACACCTCACAGAGTTAACATAGAAACATAGAAATTAGGTGCAGGAGTAGGCCATTCGGCCCTTCGAGCCTGAACCGCCATTCAATATGATCATGGCTGATCATCCAACTCAGTATCCCGTACCTGCCTTCTCTCCATACCCTCTGATCCCTTTAGCCACAATGTCCAAGTCTAACTCCCTCTTAAATATAGCCAATGAACTGGCCTCAACTACCCTCTGTGGCAGAGAGTTCCAGAACCCACCACTCTCTGTGTGAAAAAAGTCCTCATCTCGGTCCTAAAGGATTTCCCCCTTATCCTTAAGCTGTGACCCCTTGTCCTGGACCTCCCCAACATCGGGAACAATCTTCCTGCATCTAGCCTGTCCAACCCCTTAAGAATTTTGTAAGTTTCTATAAGATCCCCTCTCAATCTCCTAAATTCTAGAGAGTATAAACCGAGTCTATCCAGTCTTTCTTCATAAGACAGTCCTGACATCCCAGGAATCAGTCTGGTGAACCTTCTCTGCACTCCCTCTATGGCAATAATGTCCTTCCTCAGATTTGGAGACCAGAACTGTACGCAATCCTCCAGGTGTGGTCTCACCAAGACCCTGTACAACTGAAGTAGAACCTCCCTGCTCCTATACTCAAATCCTTTTGCTATGAAAGCTAACATACCATTCGCTTTCTTCACTGCCTGCTGCACCTGCATGCCTACTTTCAATGACTGGTGTACCATGACACCCAGGTCACGCTGCATCTCCCCTTTTCCTAATCGGCCACCATTTAGATTATAGTCTGTTTTCTTTTTTTTAAAATATATATATTTTTATTAGAGGCCATACGTATTACAAATGACATGATAATTTTTGCAGATATACATATTACATCTTTCCAAAATTATATAAATATTACCAAGCCATATATATAGGCCTCAATTTTTTTAATAGTGTGAAAAAGAGAAAAAAAAAGAATAAAGAAAGAATAGAGAATAATTTAAAGAGTGTGATTATAATTTTGATTAGAAGAGAAAAAGATTAGAAAAAAAGGAACATATAACTAATAAACAATTATTATACTTAAAGAAAAAAACAGTATACATCTTATCAATGAATGGAACAATTTCTAATTATAATATATGGAGACAAGTATATAAATCTCAGATTAAACATTTTCGTTTGATCTTACCACCGGGTACTTATTGAGTTTCAATGCCGAGCCCAGCTACCCCTTCATATAATCAGTGAATGGAGACATATTTGTTCAAAAAGCTCATGTTTATCCATTAGGATAAACCTAACTCTCTCCAATTGCAACGTCTCCAACATTTCCACTGTCCACATTTTAATTGTAGGGGATGATGGTTCCTTCCAAAATTTTAATATTAATTTTTTTCCAATTATTAAACAATAATCCAGAAAGTTTCTTTGATTTGCTGTTAATGTTTGATTTGAATCTGAAACACCAAATATTATTAATTTTGGGTCAGGAATTAATGTAATCTTAAGAATTATGGAAATAATTTTGAAAATCTCAATCCAATAACTATTCAGTTTTGTACATATTACAACACTATGAGTTAAATCAGCTTCTATGTGCTGACATTTATCACACAATGGTGATATATTAGGAAAAATTCTATTTAATTTCTTTTTTGAGTAATGTAATCTATGAAATACTTTGAATTGTATCAAAGTATGTCTGGCATTTAACGAACAGCGATGAATTCGTTGTAAGCTTTCTTCCCAAAAATCTTCTGATATCGGTCAACCAGTTTCATTTTCCCATTTTTGTCGAAATGATTCAGTTGTTGGTATTTCCCTGTCCAACGAATGTTATATATATATATATGCTATTAATTTTTCTGTGTTTGGATGCTTCATCCAGTAAACTTGGATCTCTATTTCTGTAATCTTGCGTATTTAATTTGACATAATCTCCGATTTGTAAATATCTAAATAAATTATTTGCTTGCAATCCATAAATCTCTTTCAACTCCTGAAATGAGAGAAATTTCCCATTCCTGTAAAGATGTTCTATCCTTATTATTCTTAAATATTTCCAATGTCTAAACCCAACATCCAATGTCGAGGGCTTAAACAGAGGATTATTCATAATTGGTAAACAATGCGGCATAGTTTCTAAATGTAAAGTCTTAATGATTTGTTTCCAAATACGTATATTATTTAAAATTAAAGGATTTTCCTTATATGTTTTTTTTGTACCACCCTTGGGGCAAGGAGTATTGTACTTATATCGAATGGTAAACAATCTTCCTTTTCTATTCTTAACCAAACTGGGTCCTGTTCCATATGTACCAGCCAAAAATTAAAGTTCTTAATCTCAACCACCCAAAAATAATATAAAACATTAGGTAGGGCTAGGCCACCATTTATCTTAGATTTACATAAGTGTATTTTACTTATTCTGTGATTTTTATAATCCCAAATAAAGCTGTTGACAATGGAATCAATTAAAAAAAAAAAAATTTTAGGAAGATATAGCGGGATGGCTTGAAATAAATATAGTAATTGTGGCAAAAAAATCATTTTAATGGCATTTATCTATTTATTTATAATAGTCTGCTTTCCTGTTTTTACCACCAAAGTGGATAACCTCACATTTATCCACATTATACTGCATCTGCCAAATATTTGCCCACTCACCCAGCCTATCCAAGTCACCTTGCAGTCTCCTAGCATCCTCCTCACAGCTAACACTGCCCCCCAACTTAGCGTCATCCGCAAACTTGGAGATATTGCCTTCAATTCTCTCATCCAGATCATTAATGTATATTGTAAATAGCTGGGGTACCAGCACTGAGCCTTGCGGAACCCCACTAGTCACTGCCTGCCATTGTGAAAAGGACCCGTTTACTCCTACTCTTTGCTTCCTGTTTGCCAGCCAGTTCTCTATCCACATCAACACTAAACCCCCAATGCCTTAAATTGCTTTAAATTTGTATACTAATCTCTTATGTGGGACCTTGTCGAAAGCCTTCTGGAAGTCCAGATACACCACATCCACTGGTTCTCCCCTATCCATGCTACAAGTTACATCCTCGAAAAATTCCACAAGATTCGTCAGACATGATTTACCTTTCGTAAATCCATGCTGACTTTGTCCAATGATTTCACCACTTTCCAAATGTGCTGCTATCCCATCTTTAATAACTGACTCTAGCAGTTTCCCCACTACCGATGTTAGACTAACTGGTCTGTAATTCCCCGTTTTCTCTCTCCCTCCCTTCTTAAAAAGAGGGGTTACGTTTGCTACCCGCCAATCCCCAGGAACTACTCCAGAGTTCAAAACTAAAGAGTTTTGAAAGATTATCACTAATGCATCCACTATTTCCGGAGCTACTTCCTTAAGTACTCTGGGATGCAGCCTATCTGGCCCTGGGGATTTATCGGCCTTTAATCCATTCAATTTACCCAACACCACTTCCCGACTAATCTGGATTTCACTCAATTCCTCCTTTGACCCACGGTCCCCTGCTATTTCCGGCAGATTATTTATGTCTTCCTTACTGAAGACGGAACCAAAGTAGTTATTCAATTGGTCCGCCATATCCTTGTTCCCATGATTAACTCACCTGCTTCTGACTGCAAGGGACCTACATTTGTTTTAACTAATCTCTTTCTCTTCACATATCTATAAAAACTTTTGCAGTCAGGTTTTATGTTCCCTGCCAGTTTTCTTTCATGATCTATTTTTCCTTTCCTAATTAAGCACTTTGTCCTCCTCTGCTGGTCTCTGAATTTCTCCCAGTCCTCTGGTATGCTGCTTTTTCTGGCTACTTTGTATGCATCATCCTTTGCTTTGATGCTATCCCTGATTTACCTTGTTATCCACGGATGCACTACCTTCCCTGATTTATTCTTTTGCCAAACTGGGATGAACAATTTTTGTTGTTCATCCATACAGTCTTTAAATGTCTTCCATTGCGTATCCACCGTCAACCCTTTTAGAATGGATTGGCAGTCAATCTTGGCCAATTCAAGTCTCATACCCTCAAAATTACCTTTCTTTAAGTTCAGAACCATTGTTTTTGAATTAACAATGTCACTCTCCATCCTAATGAAGAACTCGACCATATTATGGTCACTCTTGCCCAAGGGGGCACGCACAACAAGACTGCTAACCAACCCTTCCTCATTACTCAATACCCAGTCTAAAATAGCCTGCTCTCTCGTTGGTTCCTCTACATGTTGATTTAGATAACTATCCCGCATACATTCCAAAAAATCCTCTTCCTCAGCGTCCCAGCCAATTTGATTCACCCAATCTATATGTAGATTGAAGTCACCCATTATAACTGTTTTGCCTTTGTCGCACGCATTTCTAATTTCTTGTTTGATACCATCCCCAACTTCACTACTATTGTTAGGTGGCCTGTACACAACACCCACCAGACTTTTCTGCTCCTTAGTGTTTCACAGCTCTACCCATACCGATTCCACATCCCCCAAGCTAATGTCCTTCCTTTCCATTGCGTTAATCTCCTCTCCAACCAGCAACGCTACCCCACCTCCTTTTCCTTTCTCTCTATCCCTCCTGAATATTGAATATCCCTGGATGTTCAGCTCCCAGCCTTGGTCAGCCTGGAGCCATGTCTCCGTGATCCCAACTATATCATAATCATTAATAGCTATCTGCACGTTCAACTCATCCACCTTATTGCAAATACTCCTTGCATTGAGACACAAAGCCTTCAGGCTTGTTTTTACAACGCTCTTACCCCTTATACAATTATGTTGAGAAGTGGCCCTTTTTGATTTTTGCCCTGGTTTTGTCTGCCTGCCACTTTTACTTTTCACCTTGCTCCCTATTGCTTCTACCCTCGCTTTACACCCACTTGCCTCTCTGCTCTTGTACCCATCCCCCTGCCACATTAGTTTAAATGCTCCCCGACAGCACTAGCAAACACTCCCCCATGGACATTGGTTCCATTCCAGCCCAGGTGCAGACCGTCCTGTTTGTACTGGTCCCACCTCCCCCAGAAATGGTTCCAGTGCCCTAAAAATTTGAATCCCTCCCCCTTGCACCATTTTTTAAAGCCACGTATTCATCTGCAATATCCTCCTATTTCTACTCTGACTGGCCCGTGGTACTGGTAATAATCCAGAGATTATTACCTTTGAGGTCCTACTTTTAAGTTTATCTCCTAGCTCCCTAAATTCACCTTGTAGGACCTCATCCCTTTTTTTACCTATATCGTTGGTGCCAATATGCACCACAACAACTGGCTGTTCACCCTCCCCCTCCAGAATGTTCTGCAGCCGTTCAGTGACATCCCTGACCTTTGCACCTGGGAGGCAACATACCATCCTGGAATCCCTTTTGCGGCCGCAGAAACGCCTATCTATTCCCCTGACAACTGAATCCCCTATTACTATTGCCCTTCCCCTCTTTTTCCCCCTTCATGTGCTGCAGAGCCACCCATGGTGCCATGAACTTGGCTGCTGCTGCATTCCCCTGATGAGCCATCTCCCTCAACAGTATCCAAAATGGTAAACCTGTTTAGTAGGGAGATGACCGCAGGGGACTCCTGCACTACCTGCCTACTGCTTTGCTGGCTATTGGCCACCCGCTCCCTTTGTCCTCTTATCTTTTACCTGTGGTGTGACCAACTCGCTGTCCGTGCTATCCACGACTTTCTCTGCATCGTGGATGCTCCAGTATGAATCCAGCCGCAGCTCCAATCGTTCAATACGGTCTTCCAGGAGCTGCAGCTGGACACACTTGCTGCAAACGTAGTCACCAGGGACACCGACAATATCCCTGATCTCCCACATGTTGCAGGCTGAGCAAACCATGGGGCCAATCTCTACTGGCATATCTTACTCCCAAATTACTCTGTGTGATATATATATCTATATATATATTATATATATATATATATATATATATATATATATATATATATATATATATATATCTCTATATCTATATATATATATATATATATATATATATATATATATATATATATATATATATATAATATTTTTTTTATTTTTTTTTAATAAACACAAAACTTTATCCTTTAAACTTTACTACTAAATACAGAATCCCTAACTCCCAGAATCCTTAACTCCCAGAATCCATAAACTTGAAGGCAGAAATGTAAAAATGTAAACCCCGGGTTGCACCCAATCAACTGCTTCCTCTGGTCCCCTTCAACCAATCAGATGCTTCACCAGATTCCCTCTCTGGAAGTGAGATGGAACGTTGCAGATGTTGTTATACTCACAGGGCAGGTAACTCCACCCTCTCTCACTAACGGCTCCCCGGGCCTCTGTGAAAAGCAAGCCCCGCGCTAGATTTATACTCACAGCACAGGTAACTCCACCCTCTCTCACCAACGGCTCGTGCAGGTTCAGCAAACAATTAGGAAGGCAGAAACAAGAAACTGCAGATGCTAGTCTCAACATTAGGGCACAGAGGACCAGAGCAACTAAACAGATCAGGATGCATCCCAGGAGAATAGACAATAGGTGCAGGAGTAGGCCATTCGAGCCAGCATCGCCATTCACTGTGATTATGGCTGATCATCCACAATCAGTACCCCGTTCTTGCCTTCTCCCCATATCCCTGGATTCCGCTATCTTTAAGAGCTCTATCTAACTCTCTCTTGAAAGCATCCAAAGAATCGACCTCCACTGCCTTTATCCTTTATCCTGCAGAGAATTCCACAGATTCACAACTCTCTGGGTGAAAACGTTTTTCCTCATCTCCATTCTAAATGGCCTACCCCTTTCTTAAAAGATGGCCCGTGGTTCTGGACTCCCTCAACATCGGGAACATATTTCTTGTCTCTAGAGTGTCCAAACCCTTAATAATCTTATATGTTTCAATAAGATCCCCTCTCATCCTTCTAAATTCCAGAGTATACAAACCCAGCCGCTCCATTCTCTCAGCATATGACAGTCCCGCCATCCCGGGAATTAACCTTATGAACCTACACTGCACTCCCTCAAAAGCAAGAATGTCCTTCCTCAAATTTGGAGACAAAAACTGCACACAATACAGCAAGTGTTGTCTCAGTAGGGCCCTGTACAACTGGAGAAGGACCTCTGCTCCAATACTCAACTCTTCTTCTTGCTTGAATAAACAGTGGGTCAGGCAGCATCTCTGGAGAACATGGATGGGTGAGCTTTCAGGCCATGACCCTTCTTCAGTTTGAGGAAGGGCTCCGACCTGAAACCTCGCCTATCCACATTCTCCTAAATTATGATGATGTTTAAAAGAGTTCGAATTTATATATCTCCCAGTTGGTGTATCTTTAACCAGGGTTCAGTATCCCCAAATAAGAGGACGATCATTTCTTATAAGTGATGAAAAGAAATGTTTGCACCCACAGCTTTGTGAATCTTTGAGGAGCTTTAATTGTGAAGTATTCAAGGAAGAGATTGCTGGATTTTTGAATATCAAGATTGGTGTTGGTTTGCTTTGGTCGGCCAGCCACAATTGTGAACAACAGCACACATACAAGGCCAAACAGCATATTCTTCATGTACTTGTCATACAACATCAAATCACAGAACTACACAACAGATAATAAGGCCTCAGCCCATCATATCCATGCCATCCAAATATGGGGCCATTTAAGCTACTACTTCCCAATTCCACTCCTTTGCGATCCTTCCAACCATCAATTGTAATTGTATGCCATCTATTTATTGACCTTCATACCAAGGGAAGTAGATCCACACCAATCATCCTTCCTAGGCCTCGCAATAAACACCTCAATTAGATCGCCACCCAATCACATTTTTTAAAGAAAATATTCAGAGCTTAATCAGTCTCTTAGCACAACTATAATCATCATAAACTACGACAGATCAATTTTGAATTTTTCTTCCCAGTATATTTTAATTATAATTAATCTAACCATATTGTAATCTCGCCCTCCAACACATTTGCAACCTGCACAATCTTTCCCACATGGTTCTCCCGGACAAGCAAGCCATCTGGCTCAAAAACAAGAGATTTTAAATTCATAAATCAGAACCAGCTCAAGTACAAATTAATCCCCACTCATGTTGAGCCACTCGTGTGTCTATCTTCGGTTTAAACGAGTATCTACAGTTCCTTCCCACACTATGAAATCCTGTCAGGATATGTCACTCAAAGATTTAGGGTGATTACTGTCACGTGTACTGAGGTACAGTGGAAAGCTTTGTTTTGCATGCTATCTAAACAGATTAGATATACACACTATCAATTCAAACTCAATAGATAGAGCAAAGGGGACTTTACAGAGTACAAGATATAATTCTCAGCATTATAGCATATCGGTTCCACAAAGATAAAGCCCTAGCTTATGGATGTGTGACTCACAAATAGTTTGTCTCTTTTAGATGAAAAATAGTAACTTGCTGAATCAATGCAGATGGTAAAACTGTATGGTCAGATTTACCAACAATCACTTAACACCCCGAAGCCAAATGATATAGCAGACTACAGAATGTGTACATCATTTAAAAAGAGAAAATGCTTTGAATCCACATATGGTTAAAATACCCTTTTTGCCATACATTATTTAGAGTCTGATTAAGCGACATGCTTCTGGGTAAAGTCATGCTTGCCTTTCGCTAGTTATTCCAGATGTGATACCACAAATCAACAACACAAAACTGTTCACCCACAGATTTTGAACGTCTTGCCAAAAACTAAAGCCGATGGGAGTTTTGCAATACTTACCAAGCAAAAGCCTTCAAGAGGTCACAGCTATTACTTAATCATGATGAATGGCACAACATCAGTAAATGTTGTGAAGGATGCCATGGAGAAGGAGCTCACATTCCTTCCAAATGCCTGTGGAAGCCTTGAGGATCTACACTTCAGTTCACACTGTGAACACAGTCCATTTATCGTGTTCACTTTCCCGATCAACCAACCTAGCTGGCCTGTTCCCCTCAACAATATACTTCCTGTATTTCCTTCACTTCTGATTTTAAAAAAGTAATTTACAAATCGAAATACATATGACGGGTGCTAATTTTTTAGATGTATCCGTCTTTAAAAAGTTGACTAGCAACGCAAGTGCTTTCAATAATGACTTTGTGTAAAGTTATTATTAAAATAACCCGACACGTTTTGATTATTTATGCTCTTGCCTCCGAGTCAGAATTATGTTGGTCAAAACTTCACTTTGTCTTAAGCACTGAACTAAAGTTGATGCTGCAGTGGGATCCCGAATGAGTGCCTCATTATTGGATCCATCTGCCTGTTCCTGTAACAGTCAAAGGAAAGCATGAGGTTTTCTCAGTGTCCAAAACAATATTCTGTTGAATCAATAGCAATACAAAGAACTCCACTGATCATTCATCTCAGTTATTGTACTGGGAACTGACTATTGTAAACTGGCAACCTGCCCTGTACCTATCAGTTACTTGTTTAATAGCTCTGTGGGTTTTGGCCGTAATTCAGTACATTGTGCTAAATGTTAGTCACCGTGCTTTAGGAAAGATACCAACATCATGTAGTGATGCAGAAATGGCTTCGAGGATGTGGAACCTGGTAACACGGAAAAGCAAAAGATAGTGTTATGTTCTATCTCAAGGTTTCAAGGTCAGTTTATTGTCATGTGCACCAATTAAGGTACAGTGAAATTTGAATTACCATACTCAAAATAAATCAACAAGATACACAATTACATAAAAATGAACATAAACATCCACCACATCGGATTCCCCACGTTCCTCACTGTGATGGAAGGCAATAAAGTCCATTCTCCTTCCTCTTTATTCTCCTGCGGTCGGGATAGTCGAAGCATATTTAAGAGTAAAGCAGGTGCAAAAGAAATATGACAGGAGTGTTCAAAAGATGAGAGATCTAGCTCGTGAAATGGTATTCCCAGTGATTGAAAGAAGAAATCACGGGAAGAGATTTAAACTATTTGGCAAACAAGGCTCCACGCTCCAATGACATACAGGTTGGTAGGCCAATTGGCTTCAGTAAGGTGTAAAAATAAATTGTCTGTAGTCTGTGTAGGCTAGCGTGCAAGGTGATCACTGGTCGGTGAGAACCGGTGGGCCAAAGGACTCGTTTCTGTGCTTTTTCTCCAAGGTCTGAGTCTAAAGGTGACACTAGGAAAAACTTTTATTTTAGGAAAAATTATTATAATCTGGAAATGCACTGCCCAGCAAAGTGTGAAGGCAAATTTAACTAGGGATTCACCTTGAAAGAGAAAACAAAGACGTATGGCCAGCACATAGGGCCACCTGCACTCTGCTTGCACAGAGCTGGCACAGG
This sequence comes from Raja brachyura, assembly GCA_963514005.1. Next base: position 35,573,465 of record OY740793.1, on the reverse strand, counting down.
CTCATGAACAATTGACCACCCTTTGTACCACTGACATTCAATTTCCGCAACAACAGCTGGTGAAGGGCTCGCTGGTGCACCCTGTGGAAGATGTCGGTGACTCAGCCGGGAGTTGTTCTCCACTGCCTCCCTCGTTCTCGCTCACTTTCCCAGTGTCACACCAACAGTGGCCGAAACTGGAAGAGCAGTGAGCCCGGGCGATGATTTTATATCTATGAAACACGCAGGATTCCCTCAGCATCCTTCCGTTGCAATAACACAGGTCATTCAGGATACAGGACTACTTATTGTGATTTATTTACCTTATGCAAGTTTACGTAACTTGTCTTGGAGTGCCTGCATACGGACTGTTAATTTAGAATTATTTGTCCGATAACTGAAACGTTGCACTACCACCACCATACCTTATGGCATTGTCCAACAAAAGATTTGTAAATAAAGGTTTCCCATTATCATTAAACTCTGAAAGATGTAAAGATCATGAAGACAATACCCCCGATCTGGCTTAGCAGGGCAAGTCACGGCTGGATACATTTTAAAATTCAACAGTTCCAATCATGCAGCATTTTTTATAAACCAATTAAGAAGCTTTTCCCGTCAAGCTGCATTAACCAGAGTACCCTGCCCTCAGAAATGCCAGGTACAAATTATAGTCATACAGCAGAGAAACAGGCCCTACGGCCCAACTCACTAATGCCAACCAAGATGCCTCATTTAACCTAGTACCATTTTCTTATTCCCTTTACACCTATTCTATCCATTTACCTGTCGTAGAGACTTTTAAATAGCGTTATTGTACATAACTCAGCTACCTCTTCTGGCAGCTTTTTTCATATACCCTCAGTGAAAAACTCGGGTTCCTATTAAATCTTGTCCCTCTCACCTTAAACCTACGTCCTCTGGTTCTTAATTCCCCTTCACTGGGTAAAAGACTGTGCATTTACCCTGTCTATACCCAGTCAAGGTTTTGTACAGCTAAAATACCATCCCTCAGCCTCCTGCTCCCCAAGGAATATCCTGCCCAACCTTTCCCTTTATCTCAGGGCCTCGAGTCCTGGCAACATCCTTATTAATCTTCTCTGCACTCTTTCCAGCTGAATGACACAAGTGTGTTTCTGAGCCCCATTTCCTGGTATTCCACTGCTTGACTCCAGTCGGGGGCATCTTGTGTGAGGGTACTTCTGGGGCCTGCAACTCCTCCTTCTCTGGAGCTGGGAAGGAAGTGTGCCCATTTCTGGCCCTGACAGAGGCAAGAGACGCCACCCCACAGTATCAAAGCACAAGTAAAGGAGCTCCAGCGAAAACATGCAAATCATTTCTGAACATATCTGTAATGGCCCACAGCACAAACTTTCTAATTTAGCACTGATTAGCAATTTAATTCAAAGGTGCCTACAGGAAGCCAAGCAAAGGAAATGGTAATATAGTGTACTGATATTTGACATTTAGACTAAAGCATATTTTTGGTGCATGATAGAGCAGTTTACTGCTTAACTGAAAAGTCAAAACAGACTGTTCATTCACATGAGGAACATATTTTTACACTGTTAAGAACTAACATCCTTATTATCCGTATTATTTTATAACTATAAAACCCTGATCGTGCGTGTGTGTAGAGATTTATCCCCTCCTCTCTGCCCCCTCCTCCTCTCTGCCCCCCCCCCCTCTCTCTGCCCCCCCTCCTCCTCTCTACCCCCCTCCTCCTCCTCTCTGCCCCCCTCCTCCTCCTCTCTGCCCCCCCTCCTCCTCTCTGCCCCCCCCTCCTCCTCTCTGCCCCCCCCCTCCTCCTCTCTGCCCCCCCCCCCAGCCGCGCCTGCGCAGTTGGGGGCTATGTGTGAGTGGATAGGGCGGGGGAGGGGTAAAAAGGAGCGAATGAATAATATTAATATAATATCGGGGGGGGGGGGGGTTAGTGAGTGAAGTGAGAGTGAGTGTGTGTGTGTGTTGTCGTAGGCCAACCCTTCCCCCCCCCCCCCCCCCCCCCGCATTGAGGGGAAGGGAACCAACGGGTCCCACTTGCTCTACTTAAACATAAAATTCAAGAAGAGAAATAAGATGGCATTATAAATCTGGATATTTATATACAATCCTGCATACATTCACCAAAACAAATGTTATGAACCGTAGAGTCACAGCATCAAACAGCATAAAATCAGGCTATTCAGCGCATCGAGTCTGTGCCAACCATCGCACACTCATCTAAACAAACCCCATTTTATTCTCCCCACCCACCAATTAATTCCCCACCTCTCCTCCCCCTGCCCGATTCGACACTCACCTACACACAAGGGGAATTTACGTGACCAAAGAAAATGTAGATATAAACTCCTTTGGCATGTGGAAGAAAACCACAGTACCCAGAAGAAATCCATATAGTCACAAGGCAAATGTGTAAACTCGGCACAGCAACTGTAGCCAGGCTTGAGTCTCAGTCGCTGGAACTGTCGGGCAGTTTTACTAGCTACTTCGCTGTATTACTTTATCTTTAAGCTTCAATGTCAAGAATCTTTCTATTACTGGATGCAATGCAAAGTCTGCAAGTTGGCCTTGGATCAACCCCCAATCTATGTGTAGCCCCATCTTGAGCAATTGGTAGACCAAAAGGGGCAGCATGGTCTGCCTTTCATTGGAATCGCAATCTCAGATATAAACATAGTGGCGTTTCACCAATCAGCTCTTTAATCAATGACTCTTCGGGACTGCAATGCTGCAGAAATTGTTTTATTCCCTTCCCCAGATCTGTGACTCAACACAATCCTGTCTCGGGGGTCTACGGACAATTCCTTCGTCTTCATGGCTTGGTTTTTGCTCTGACATGCACTGTCAACTGCGGGACATTATATAGACAGGTGTGCGCCTTTCCATATCATGTCCAATCAATCTAATTTACCACTGGGGGACTCCAATCAAGTTGTAGAAACTTCTCGAGGATAATCAATGGAAACAGGATGAACCTAAGCTCAATTTTGAGTGTTATAGCAAAGGGTCTGAATACTTATGTGAATGTGATATTTTGGTTATTTATATTTAATTACTTTGCAAAAATTTCTAAACCCTGTTTTCGCTTCTTCATTCTGGGGTATTGTGTGTGAATTGATGATTTAAAAAAAAATTGAATCCATTTAAAAATAAGGCTGTAATGTAACAAAATGTGGATAAAGTGAGGGGGCCTGAATACTTTCTAAATCGACTGTATCTACACTTTAAAAACAAACATGAATTCTATCTCTGACTTGTACAGAGTCATAAAACTAGTTTAAATTGTTGCTGAACAAGTTTTAATTGTTTACCATTTCTTTGGGAATTAATTAGAAATATATTTAAGTAGGACAAGAAATTCATTGTGTTGGGACTAAAATAATCATTTACAGCCACAAAAGTTTATGGACAGCAACATTAAACCTCCTGTTGGCACAAGGCACAGCGTTTCAGAACGCATGGTCAATGCACCCAACAATGTGCAAATTTGAACCATATTTTGAATATTCTGTTGGTCTTGTCATTCTTAAACAAGTTACACACTGCAGAAAAACTCTAAACAAAAGGCAGTATTGATAGCACAACTGCAAGTGGTACTGAAATAGTTACAATGACGTGTTGTTTCTAGTTTATGGCACCAATACTTCTCCTTTACACAGAATTATTAAATTAAAAGTCACTTAGATTCCATCCTGGAAAATACAACTTACAAATTTGGAACTTGGCAGGAAAACCACATCTTCCATTTTTCACATGACTCATTGGTATGTGTTTTTCTGAAAAACGTTACAAGTTTGAGACTCGAGAACCAGAGGACATTGGTCTAAGGTGGGGGGGGGGGAGGGGGAGGTAAAGATTTAATAAGGACCTGAGGGGTAACTTCTTTCCACACAAAGGTTGGTGGGTGTAAGGAATGAACTACTGGAGGAGGTAGTTGAGGCAGGTATGAAAGTAACTTTTACAAACCATTTAAACAGGCACGTGGATAGGACAGTTAGGAGGATATGGGCCAGACGCAGGCAGGTGGAACTAGTGTAGTTGGGGCATATTAGTCGGTGTGGGCAAGTAGGGTCGGAGGGCATGTTCCACGCTGTATGACTGACTCTCTAAGTTCCTTTTCACCCGTTTATCTTGTTCAGCATTCAAACATTACAAATGAAAGCAGAAAATGTTGGAAAAAGTGATCGGATCAGGCAGCATCTGTGGCAACAGACAAAAATATATGAATTCTATCAGAAGTCTATCAGAACTCTTTCAAAAAAGCAACAGCTCTTTAGCATTCACTGTGGTGCCAGCCCAGTTTGGTCTGCATGTTTCTCGATTGGAGTCATGTCTGTCGTCAAATAGTCTTTAGGAAAACATGTATAACCTACAATAAACTCCTAGGAAAAGTAATTAACCTGAAATATTAACAGTGTTTTGCTCACCACCGATGTTTACCTGCCAATAGCATTTTCTGTCCTGGTTTCAAATTTTCAGCATTGGGGATGTTTTGCTTTTGGATTCAACAAGTAATTTTTTTTAATCGCCACAATTTCAAAATAATCTTAATCTGATCGTTTATCTGATGCACATGAACACAAGTATATAAACACACAACTGGGAAAGAATTCTAAAAAGAACAACATGTACTAAACAAGTCAAACCCAACTTGAAGTCGAGTTTCAACTCTTTTCTACAAGGAAATGTTTTCTTATCATTGTGTCAAATTCTCCATACAAAGTAATCAAAATGGATGAAGAGTTCACACTGCTCCAAATTCTTTGTGGGATTTATAGTGGCTACAAGTCCATGCCAGGAAACATTTTCATCGATTTAAGGATCTCATTCAGGATGCCTGCTCAATCTTTCCCTTTCTAATAGTCATAGAGCACAGAAACAGGCCCTTCGGCCCAACTCATCCATGCCAACCAATATTTCCCATCTAAGTTATTCGCTTTTGCCTGCGTTTGGCCCATATCTTTCTAAACCTTTCCTTTCCACGTACCTGTCCAAATGTTTTTCTTTTAATGTTATTGTACCTGGCTCAACTACATCCTGGCAGCTTGTTCCATATATCCTCCACCCTGTGTGTGGAAAAACTTGCCCTGAAGTTCTGATTAGATCTTTCCCCTTCTCTCGACTGAAACCTATGTCCTCTAGTTCTTGATTCCCCCACTCTGGAGAAAAAGACTCTGTGCATTTACCCATTCTATTCCCCTTATAATTGTATACACCTCTATAAGGTCACCCCTCAGCTTCCTGCACTGCAAGGAACAAAGTCCTAGTCTGCGCAACCTCTCTTAATATCTCAGGCCCATCAAGTCCTGGCAACAACCTTGTAAATCTTCTCTGCATCTTTCCAGCTTAATTTCCTCTTTCCAACAGCAGGATGACTAAAAGTGAACTCAATACTTCAACGGCGGACTCGCCATCTTGTACAACTGTACATAACGTTGTAAACTTCCATACTTCCCCGACAGATGATGGCCAGTGTGCCAAAAGTTTTCTTTACCACCCTATCTACCTGTGATGCTACTTTTGAGATACTATGGACTTGTATCCCTGGATCACTCTGCTCTACCATACTCCTCAGGGCCCTACCATTCACTGTGAAGGTCCTTCCTTGGTTTGACTTTCTAATATCTAACACCTCACACTTATCTGAATTAAACTCCATCAGCCATTTCTCAGACCACATGCCCAGCTAATCAAAATTCCACATGCTCAGCTAATCAAAATCTGCCAATTCTAGATATCCATTTTCCCAGTCTATAATATCACCTACTTTAGGGCCGTTTGTAAACTTACTAACCTTGCCTTCTACATTCTCATCCAAATCTTTGATATGGGTGTCCAGCAACAATCCCCAATGGGCCTGTCCCACTTAGACGACTTTTTAGGTGACTGCAGGAGACTATGCAGTCGCCACATGTTCGCAGGTGGTTGCCGGGGAGTCTCCTTCATGGTTGTGAGGAGTTCCCGCATTCTGGGAACTAGTCGTGGCCTCATTATGACCTGAATGAAGCAGCCATGCAGAGTAGCGAGAATTCTCGTGCCGTAGGTGTGTCGCCAGGAGGTCCTAGTGGGTTGCCAGGAGGTCGAAGGTTCTCGTAGGTTGTAGCCGGTGCTGACCGGTGAATTTCATTGGCTCATTGGGGGGGGGAAAAAAGGGTAAGCAGTAGTTTTCAGAACCAAGGATAACCGACTGGTAATGTTGAATGTCCGCCAAGCTTCACAGCCGTGTATCTCTGGCTTCTTAAAAGTTGTCTCCACTCCTTCTCCCTCCCCCCCCCCCCCCCGACCTTTTAAAGGACTTACCGTACACGGTGCTTTAGCCGTCTTAATTACAGCGCCAACCTACATGATTAAGCAAGTGTGTGCGGTTGACATTTGTCGGCAGTCGCCTGAAAAATCGCCTAAGTGGGACAGGCCCATGAAGCACACCACTAATCACAGGCTAATAATGCACCCCCATCCTGTTCCATCTTTCCTGATAGCAGAATTGGTCAATTCTGGCATAATGCTAGCAAAACACTCATTAACCTTTGGTTTGTCTGTGCAGCAAACTTACATCATGTACAATATCCAAGCAAGTAAAGGAAACAGTTATGTTACGAAAGCAAAAAGCAAGAGCTAAATATTCTTGCTAACCCAAGAAAGTTACTAGATGCTAAGCTGATTCCATTAAATCAGCCATGATCACATTGAGTGGCGGTGCTGGTTCGAAGGGCCGAATGGCCTACTCCTGCACCTATTGTCTATTGTCTAAAACCCTCAAAAGGAAAATTTAAACTGACAAAAAACAGTCTATCTGACCCAAAGTTTAAAAATAGGACATCTTTAGAGATACAGTGTGGAAACACTGTATCTTCGGCCCACCAAGTCCGCACCGATCACCCTATATACTGGCACTACCCTACATACTTGGGACAATTTGCAAAGGCCAATTAATCTACAAACCTGCACGTCTTTGGAGTGTGGGAGCAATCCGGAGCACTCGGAGAACATACAAACTCCATACAATGACCGTAGTCAGGATCAAACCCAGGTCTCTGACGCCAAGGCAGAAACTCTACTGCTGTGCCACCCTAATCTAATAGCCTGGAAACATTTACATGCAAATCTGTAGAAACAATTACACAAACTATTCCTGAATCTTTTACAGCAACAGGTATTTCTTTTAATTTCATGAACAGATGGCTACCTTGCTCAGAGCAGAAAAGATAGGCACAAATTTAAATAGAACATAGCATAGGAACAGGCCTATCGGCCCTCAATGTCTGTGCTGAATCTGATGCCAAAATGAACCAATCTTATCAGTCTACAAGTGATCCACATCCCTCCATTCCCTGCAGATGATTGTAAAAGTCAGAAATCAAAGCGTGGTTTCCCCTAGTGATTATATTCTTGTCTTTCGTTCACACTATATGTTCGTGTGAATGGTGTTTGAAACCATAGCAAGGAATTGGGAATCTAAACAATTTGTACCATTCACATGATTTAAACATTACTGCTGATACAAATGCTGTTAGTGGCAACAAGGGAAATCTTCACTTTTTTAAAGTGTAAAGGGGATGTCCCACTTGGGCGTCATTTGGGGGTCATGCAGGTGGCATGCGAGGATTTTGAGCATCCCAAAATCCTGGGGTGCGGTGCGCTACCGCGCGTCACAGCGTACCCCACCATGCCTCACCACACGCCAGTCACGACGTGCCAACCAATTTTTACGTTGTCGCACAAATGACGCCCAAGTGGGACAAGCCCTTTAGATTGCATGAGAGTTAACTATCATACAGATCTTTTGGGAAAGGGGCTACATTGTTACACACACACACAAATAATAGTTACTCTTTTAATAATAAAACTTGTGACATAATTTAGCCAATATTTGAAAACACTTCAATATCCCAAAATTAAAACAAGGGGTCAAATTGCTAGTTAAAAGTTACAACTGTGGCATTTTATCCCATGATTTATTCTTCTGTTTTTCGTTATTCTCCTATAATACCCCTACCTGGCCCCAAACTACACAGATGACTTGGGAATATGCCAACTTGTAACCCACTACTGTGCAATTTCACACAAAGTTTCAGACGCTGAGAAAATTGACACTAAAAAACTTAAAGGGGCTGTCCCACTTACATGTCCTTGGCACGCAAATTACGTGACCTCGTGGTCGGGTTGAGCCGTGACGGTCCCGCGAAGATCGCGTGCGCGAGCCTCTTCTTCAGTCTGAAAGAAGGGTCTTGACCCGAAACGTCACCCGTTCCTTCGCTCCAGAGATGCTGCCGGTCCCACTGAGTTACTCCTGCATTTTGTATCTATCTTCAATTTTCTTGGCCCCGCTCTGGGAGTAGAAGTGGGGGCAGATCTGGACTACAATGGCTGTGAGTCCCAGGCTGAGCTTGCCGATCGTTTGCCTGCTTCTGCTGCTGTTAGAGGTGAGACGTTGCGTTGAGCCAGGGTCTTGGGCCTGTCCCACTTTGGCTGTCAGTTCCGCGACAGGCGTTGGTGCGTGAAGATTTTGTTCGCTACAAAAATTTTGGAGCCCCACGCGATGTTGCGCACAACTACATACCCCTCCGCGCTTCTCAGTGGGAGCGGCCCCGCGCGGCTATACGATGCCCCTGCGCCTCAACGCGACCACGAGGTCACGTAATTTGCGTGCAAAGGACACATAAGTGGGCCAGGCCCTTAAGAGTTGTCTAAACTCAAGTTGACTTTGCATTTTGCAAGAGCTTAAATGAAGCACTGCAATAACTAAAAGCATGACATTTGTTTGCAAGCAATTCTAGAATGATATATAACAGACCATGAAACTGCTTCAATAATGGAAAAAAATAATTTGATTATGATATTTTCACTTCATGTTACATTATACAATGTTCACTAAATGGAGAGAAAAATCCCAAATGAAAATTGCCAAAATACAATGTTCAAATGTGTACAGTTACATGTAACATAAAAGGTTTACTTTTTAATCAAGTTTAAAATAAGCAGTACATAGAGGTTAGCAGGGATGGAATGAGAGAATCTTTGCCTCTTACTGCAAGTACTTGAGAGCCGTATCCGCACCTGCACAACGATACAAGAAAATAGGAGCAGAAATACGTCAAGTGACCTCTCAAGCCTGCCCCACCATTCAACAACATGGTTGATATTCCCCAAGTTTCATCTGTGGCAGTTTCCCATAGTCCCGAATTCCCTGATCATTCAAAAATATTTGTCTCCTCTTTAAATACTTCAAACGATCATATGAACAGGTGGGGGAAGCTTTTGGAGGCTTATAATTTCTGTGTGTTCTTGCACAGGTAAGGATATGGTTACACAACTGTTAGTTTTTGTAATAAGGGGAACTAACCACACATAATGGAAGCAGTCCAGCAATGACAATCAAGGGTCATCCATCAAAAACAATCTATGTGACTGACTCATTAACACCAAACCCTTATGTATTTATGCTATTGCTAATTTTCCGAAAGTCAAATGTTCTCAATCCAGTTTTAACTCATCATACTTCCTACTTCGCTGTTCCACATAAGGATTTGATAATCTGTGGTCATACGTATAAATAAATCTGCTGTACTAATAGTTCTAACTCCCTGGCCTCCAGGGATATGGACCAGCTACAGGCAAATGGGACAATTTAATCAGCATGGCCGAGTTCAGCCAGAGGGCCTGTGTCCGTGCTCTTTCTCAGCCCTATCTGACAACACTTACCTTCTTGCTCCCGAGACCAAGAAGCTGAGAATGACCATGACCTTGACCTCCATATGAAAGCTGTTTGCAGCTGAGCTCAACATTAGCTGATCTTTCATGTAATTTGCAGAAGGAAAGAAAAATGAAATAAGCCATTCACCCTCGTAGGTGCACTACAACAGGATATTCAGCTCAATTGTTCTGAAATGGTATTTACTTTAAATGAGCAATAATCCCAAACATAGATGTCCATTGTCTTCCTTTCAGAAACGTAATCATAAATACCCAGAGTCTTTAAATGGTGCACTCCATTAGTTCTCAAATATCTGCAGAATAAAAAGGTTCATCTTTTTCCCTTCTATGTCATCTTTAGTTTAGTTTAGAGATCCAGCGCAGAAACAGGCCCTTTGGCTCACCGAGGCCTCGCCGACCAGCAATCCCCCTACACTAACTATCCTAGACACGAGGGACAATTTCCAATTTTTATCTAAGCCAATTAAACTACAAACCTGTATGGCTCTGGAGCGTGAAAGGAAACTGGACCACACGGAGAAAACCCACTCAGTCACGGGGAAAACGTACAAACTCCGTACGGACAATAGCAATAGTCAGGATCGCACACTGATCTCTAGCGCTGTTAAGCAGCTGCGCCACCATACCACCCATCTTGTATCAACAACTTCCAGCACTCATACTGCAAAGGCTTTCTTTCTACCCAGTGCATCTCATCACATTAACAAATCATTTCACTGTGACAATGAACTAAACTAAAACTAAATATTTCTAGACACAGAAAAATACAGGAAATACTTTCCAGGTCAGGCAATATTGTGAAAAGATCAGATGCAAAATTTCAAGCTGAAGTCCTATTGTTAGAACTCTTTATTATATTTCTTAAGATATAGAAAGTCATCTTTCAGCCATTGAAACTATGCTGACCCTCAGAGCAAACCCATCAACCCTTACCCAAAAAGATGGAGTAACTTAGCAGGACAGGCAGCATCTCTGGAGACAAGGAATGGGTGTAGTTTCGGGTTGAGATCCTTCTTTAAGCTTCCCTTTGTTCTGTTTTATATCATGCTTTAGACATCCATTGGATGTCAGTTGATGACAAACTGAAGAAGGGTCTCAACCCGAAACATCACCCATTCCTTCTCTCCAGAGATGCTGCCTGTCCCGCTGAGTTACTCCAGCTTTTTGTGTCAATCTTCGGTTTAAACCACCATCAGCAGTTCCTTCCTACACAACCCTCTTACTCAGCTGGCTCACAGCAACTGACTCTTGCATGCCCATCAATTCGACTCTAATTGTCCTAACTCGTGCACTAAGAATAATTTGCAGTAACCAATTAACCAACCAACCCCTACTGGAAACTGAAGCACTTGGAGACCAAAGAGAGACCAAGCAAGCTCCACACTGCAGCCACTGAAGATCAGGATTGAACCAAGCAGCCAGACAGTGTAAATACGCTTGTAAAGCTTATCCCCCTTAGTCTAGATCAGATAAAACACCGAGTCAAACACTGGAACAACGAAACTTAATTTTTGGTAGAACTACAAATTCCCCTATATACCTAAACCACCGCGGATTCGATCCTTGTCTCTGCCTGGCCAAGCCCTTCAGCCTCGTGCAAGCAGACACTGCCCAAAAGGTCACGCAGTCCCTAGCGCCCTTCCAGAAGGTCGACACCGAACTAAATGGGGGCTACCTTTTATAGGTCAACGAACCTTGAGGGGCCAAACTCCATAGGGGTGGTTCCCCTTACAAACCAATCATACATATCAATTACATCAAAGTATTATTGACAGTTCCCCAACCAAATTACAAAGAGTCCCAAACAATGTTTCTTACAGAAGCTTCTGGAAGGAAGTCAGTATAACTGAATAATGCAACATTTACCCTGGAACACAAACAATTCAGCCAGGACTTCACACTCTGGCCAATCAACAAACAGCAGGGTAACTGTCTTGCAACATTATTTACAATCCCTTTGCAGCAATCCAATCAAACTCATCCATAACACCTTGGAGTTTCTCTGCAAGATTCCCATACATATTGACAATGGCAAAGATACTTGGACCTTCCTTATCTGATGTACTGATCTGGGACCTAGACTTCCCGGCACCAGCTAGCAGCCTGTGGCTTCTTACACAGAAAGGGCTAACAGACCTTGTAAATGCATGAATTATCTGCTTTATTTTGGCTCTATTTTGGCCAGGATTTACAACAGCAATAATACTACTGTGCCGCCCCTTATTCACACATATCTGATCTACTGAAAATCACCAGCATTTTCTACTTCCATTTCAGGTTTTCAGCATCTGCACATGTTTTGATTTTCTTTCCTATTAAAATTTCCCATCACGAATAAATTACTCATTCCATACAGGATCCGAGCAAACTTGCTCTGTTCTTCCTCTGATGCGTTAGCATCCAACAAGATGTCTAAAGCCTGATATAAAACAGAACAAAAGGCAGCCTACCAAATATTTATGGCTCCACATTCTGAATTCTACTGAATTCTTTCAATGAACGGGAAGCACTGACAGCAATATGCTTGCACCACAGTGTTTTTCAGCACAAACAGTACAATCTGAGCTTCCTTCGCTTTACAGATGACTGCACATATACCTCTTGTTGCTCTGGGCTTGCCAAAGGTTTAAATGTAATTAGTTTTCGACTCAAATCACTGCCTCACTGTGGCTTGGCAATTTTGTTAAAAAGACAAATCCCTCAACACCTGCCCCCCCCCCCCCCCCCCCCCCACACACCAACCACCCCCCCATATCCTCAAGCATGTTAAACTTCCAGAAAATTCTTTATAGTACAAAGCCTAAAACCTTAACACTTTCACTCCACTGCACTGCCTCGCCTATAAATGTTTGCTGTATTTTCTGCTTTCATTTGCTGAGATAAGAGGCATTGTTAGTTCAATTCCTCATCTTGTATTTATTAAATCATCTAAAGGCAGTCTGCACTTCAGTAAAGGATCCATTCGGCCATTTTTCATGTTAGCGACAGGAGGCTTCATTTACACACTCATCCAGCAGAGGTCACTGCAGAGCAATCCAACCGTAAACCAGAGAAACCATAGGGCACTCTTATAAATATAATTATGAAATCATAAATATTGTGCAGCACAGAAACAGACTTCTCATCCGGTCTGCGAAAACGTTTTGCATAATTCTCTAAAGTTCTTGGATCGAGGAAGAGATGTTCCACTGTTTCAAAATTAAAGTAATGGTTTGTGACAGAGAATTCAAAGATCTCTTATGGTTTACTGTAAAATGGTCTTTATTATTTATTCACAGAAGTCTGAAACACATCGTGACATTTTAGCACAGCAAGTATGATGTATTGATACAGCAAGTTTGATTAGTAAAGGTGTCAGGGGTTATGGGGAAAATGAGGTTGAGAATGAGGTCGATCAGCCATGATTAAATGGCAGAATAGACTTGATGGGCCGTATGGCCTAATTCTACTCCAAGAACTTATGAACTGATGTATAAGAATACAATGCTATGTCTTAAAGGCGACTAGGGTACAAATATCCGGACCACACCGTGGTGGACCGTAGCAGTACTAAGGGAGCAAAGCAGTTGGAGTTGGCTTTTTTAGAATTAGATATCTTCCCTCTCTAGTGAGAACATGACTTTGTGTTAATTGGTGAAATTGTGGGTAGTTAGGCAGGATGGCAAAGGAAACAGCAGGGCATATATATATATATATATGATGGAAATCAGGGCAGAAAAATGGCAGATGTTGTTTAATATGGACAAGTTTGAGGTGTTGTCTTTTGGGAGGTGAAATAAAAAAGAAAAAATGCAGTAAATGGCAGAACCCCTAGTGGCTGCCTCGTCAACAGTCCTCTGTCTGTCCTTTGGTGTTATTTTTAGCATGTGTTAAAAGTATGTTTTAGTGTTCCTTGATTTGTTTAATGTGGGGGGGGGTTTGGGGAAACTTTTCTTCCAATCTCTTACCCCGACGGAGATGCGATTATTTTCCGTATCGTATCTCTGTCCCCACTGCGGCCTAACATCGTGGAGTTGGCGTTCTTTCCTGGAGACCGACGGGCGTTCCAAGCCGTGGGAGTCTGCAGGACTTTAACATCACGGAGCTTGTGGTCCCTTAGCCGGGCATCGAAGCTCCAACTGCGGGGCCTGTGGACTTTAACATCATGAAGCCCACAGCCTCTGGTCAGAAGAGGCAGATTCGGGAACTCCAAGTCGCAGAGAGTGTTTCAACCACCCCGACGCAATCGTCGGCTGCGGGGGCTTTGATGGCCCCGACTGCTGAAGAATAAAGAGGAAGAAGATTGGACTTTATTGCCTTCCATCACAGTGCGGAATGTGGAATCCACTGTGGTGGATGTTTATGTTAACTTTTATGTGGTTGAGTGTTTTGTTGCTTTTCACTTAGTATGGCAACTCAAATGTCACTGTACCTTAACTGGTACATGTGACAAACTGACCTAATGACCTTGAAACCCATGGGGTGGCAGAGTTGTGCAGCGGCAGAGTTGCTGCCTTACAATGCGAGAGACCTGGGTTCGGACCTGACTACGGGTGCTGTCTGTAAGAATTTTGCACGTTCTCCCTGTGCCCCGGTGGATTTTCTATGGCGCTCCGGTTTCCTCCAACACTAAGGACGTACAGGTTTTAGGTTCTGTAAAATTGTAAATTGTCCCTCGTGCCTAGGATACTGCTAATTCGTTCGCTCATGTGGCAGACGACGTTCTGCCATCGCTTTGCCACAGCCAGTGCCACATCTGTGCCTCTGCGGAGATCGTCCGCAGTGCATGCCTCTCCGCCGCAAGTCAATAGGTGAGATGTTGTCTGTACCTCTCCACAGTTGCCATTGTCAAAGTTCGAGAGGCCCCACTTCTCCAGGTTGAGTCCGCAGCATCCCACTCCAGTGCGGAGGAGGTTTAGGGCTTTCCAGGTAGTATAAGGCAGGTGGTGTCCTGGTGCCATCTGTTGTTTGGTTTTGGTGCCTGGTACGGTTGGCTCTAGTTCCATGAAACTGTTCCAACTCTTCAGGCGTTTCTTGGCATGTTGGTGATTGTGCAAGGGGTGGCGGGGGTCTATGTCTGGGCTCTCGCTTAACTTTTTTTCCCTGTTGCCAGTCGGGCAACCTTGACAGCTTTTTAGGTTGCCAAATGACAGTTTAGGTGGTCATTTACGACGGTTTGCATGACGCGTGCGATAATGTGCTCGGACGAAGTCCGTAGTTACCAGTCGGACTTATGCTCAATGAAGCATTTACATATTATGTTCAAGAAGGAACTGCAGATGCTGGAAAATCGAAGGTAGACAAAAGTGCTGGAGAAACCCAGCGGGTGTAGCAGCATCTATGGAGCAAAGGAAATAGGCAACGTTTCAGGCTGAAACCCATCAGTCTGAAGAAGGGTTTCGGCCCGAAACGTTGCCTATATCCTTCGCTCCATAGATGCTGCCTCATCCGCTGAGTTTCTCCAGCACATTTGTCTACATTCACATATTATTTCTGCTTCAAATAACTCACAAACTAAACATATTCACCAATCAAGACATGATATATACCACAATGACATGCAGCAAAATTATAATACAACATCTCAACTCTTTTTACACATTACAATTGATGCAATTTATATTAGTTCTTTCCACTTCCAAACAAAAATGTGGTTGGATTATTCAGCATATGATCAATCTGTGTCAATAAATCCTGGACCATGGTAACATATATGCTTAACCATACACACTACAGATTGATGCAAGCATGTTTTCTGTGAAGGACTGAAAATTACCATGACATGGCCATAGCATGGGTCTTTATTGCTATTGGCACAGAAACACTCTGGCTTCCCACATAATTTATCCATATCAAAATATAGAGGTTACAAGGAAATTTCTAAAGGCATTTTATGATAATAGCTGTTAAAACCGACTACACCCATCTGACAGGTTAAACATTACACTAACTGACAAGAGATGGCCGAAGGACATAACTGCAGCAAATGTTCTTTTGGTAATATGTTTAAAGGTGTCAGAACAAATAATAACATAGGAAATTAAAAAACATTTGATTACATTCCGTTATCAAACATAATCAATGCTCGCTCTGAAGACCATGAAGCACAATAACGTCAAGGGTGTGTGAATCAGTGCAGGGTGGATATATGGCGGGTTGGGCGGGGGGGGGGGGGGGGAGGGGTTGGGAAGGCAATCGGTGCGGAATGGATGGATTGAGGCAGGTGAATTAATACGTGTTGCTTGGAGTATGTAAAATTGTGAGGGGAGAGCACGGGGATGTCAGTGGTGTTGAATGGGGGATCAGTACGGGATGGATGGGCGGGGATCAGTACAGGATGAATGGGGGTAAACAAAAATGCTGGAGAAATTCAGCGGGTGAGGCAGCATCTATGGAGCTAAGGAAATAGGCAACGTTTCGGGTCGAGACCCTTCTTTAGAATGTTCCTCCCATTCTTCTTGAATGGGGTTATCAGTACAGGATGGATGGGGGGAATCAGCACAGGAATGGGGAGGATCAGTACAGCAGTACAGGATGAATTGGGGGGGGGGGGGGGGGGGGTCAGGACAGTGTGGATTGGTGGGTGGGTGCAGGATGAATGGGGGATCACTACAGGATGAATGAGGGGATGTGTATAGGATGAATGAGGGGATAAGTACAGGATGCATGAGGGGATCAGTACAGGATGAATGGGGGATCAGTAAAAGATGAATGGGGAGATCACTACAGGATGGATGGGAGGATCAGTGCAGTTTGAATTGGGGGAGAAGTACAGGATGGATGGGAAGGGGGGGGTCAGTACAGGATGAATTGGGGGGGGGTGGCAGGAGAATCAATGCGAGGTGGGTAGGATGATAAATAGATTGGGGGGGTGGTAGATGGGGAGGGGAGCTCTCTCCCGGCCTCGGCGTGCGAGAGGGGTTGTTTTGAAAGTGCCGTTATCAGGGCGATAGCAGCCGCTGATGGCAAATCTGCAAAAGGCGCTTTCAAAATAACCCCCTCGGATGCCGAGGCCGGGAGGGAGGGAGGGAGAGGGAGGGAGGCCTCCTTCCGCCGGGCGGGGAGCGGGAGGACGAGGCGGTGGATCCTCTGTCGCGGCTGCTGCCGCTGTTCGAGGCCAGTCATTCGTTCCGACCCTTTGTCACCACACACCTAGTATCTTTGCCCCGCAATCAAAGATACTAGAAGAATACAGCCGCCGCCGACACGAGACGTCAGTTCCTATTCGCCAGAGATGCTGCCTGACCCGCGGAGTTACTCCAGTTTTTTGCGTCTACCGGTATAAACCAGTATTTGGGTGCCGCCGGGCAAAATGAGTCGCCGTTTAGGTTGCCCAGCGGCACTTTCTGTGGTCAATGGCACCAGGGCAACCGCTAATTTCGAGCCCTGTATGTCCGCATTGAAGCATTCTACTGCAGCTGCCCAATCACGTCTTCAAGATGGTTCGTCGATGCCTGCCAGCTCTTACAGTTGTTCAACCTTTGTCGGCTTCAGACATCCTGTGCTTTTCCTACAGGCTGTGTTCAATGCAGAGTCCACTATACGTGCATGATTAGAGCGGCTCCACACGAGGCTTCCATATTCTGCCACTGAGAAACAAAGCACCGAGGCTGCAGTGCGGATTGTTGTTGGGTCACTTCCAAATGAGCTGTTTGCCAATTTTTCTAAGACATTGTTCCGGGTGTTGACCTTTGCCTTGGTTTTCTCAACATGTTGGCGGTATGATAACGTGCGATTGAGGACCACACCTAGGTACTTTGGGGCTTTGCAGTGTTCCAACAGGACATCATTCCATCGCACCTGCAGTTGACGTCTCGCATCCCGGTTCCGGAGGTGGAAAGCTGCGCTTTGTGTTTTTGTTTGGTTTGGGCGCAGGGAGTTCTGTTGGTAGTATGTTGTCAAGGGGTGATTGCTGGTCGGCGTGAACTCGGTGGGCCAAAGTGCCTGTTTCTGCGCTGTATCTCTAAAGTCTAAACATTTATAGATGGCTCTTGGCGAGCAAGTACATAGCTCCCTGAAAGTGGGAATACAAATCGAGAGGGTGGTTGAGGCAGTGTACTTACTCCATTGCTTGCTTTCATTGGATGGGGCATTGAGCACATAAGTAAGGATGTTGTGTTGCAGTTACATAACACTTTAGTTAGATCACATTTGAAGTACTGGGTGCAGTTCTGGTTGCCACACTTTAGAAAGGATATGGACTGAAACACTACATCTGGAAGATAGGAGACTCCGCCTGGCAGGAAAATCAGATCGTTTCTATCAGACGTGGTCTGCATTTATAGAATTACTACAAAGATTGGGTGCAAGAATACCTTGGGCCTTAGTAAAGGGGGATGAAAAACTATCGTTGGTAAATTCCTTTTGCGTGATGTATATAATATAGTAACTGGCTTTTCTTTTCTTTTTTTCTCTCTTTTCTTCTTTTCTAGGGTCTATATCTTAATCCCCTTTCCCAAGCTCTTTGACCAAGGGGGTTTTTTTCCTCCCATTTGGCACGCTCTTTCACTTTTACAACTCTTTTCACCTACTTCACTCTCTCTGTTTCGATTATTTTTATTAAAAAGCCATAAAATTATGGGGTACAATGATTGTAACAATATATGTGATGTACACTCATGTATTTACCTCTATTAAATAAATATATATATTTTTTAAATAAAGGATATGGAGGCCCTGAAGATAGTTTAGAAGTGGTTTACCAGGATGTTGCCTAGGTTGAAGTGTGTGACCTATAAGAAGTTGGACAAACGTGGATTGTTTTCACTGGAGTGTCGGAGGCACAAGGGAAACTTGTTATAAGTGTGCAAGACAGGCATAGACATGGTAGAGATACTCTTTATCCCCTGGGTGGAAATCTCAAAGACTAGGTTTAAAATGACAGGGGGAAAGTTTAAGATTTGCAAGGCAAGTTTTGCTTGAACACAGATTTGTAGTTCCCTGGGTTGCATTGCCAGGGGAGATGGTAGAAGCAGATATGACAACAGAGTTTAATCAGCATTTGGACAGACTCATGAACTGGCAGGAAATAGAGGGATTTGGACTGTGTGTAGGCAGATGGAATTAGTTTAGATTGGCATCCTGATAAGCACAAACATGGAGGGCTGAAGGATCTGCTCCTGTCCTGTGCCATGTTACTCTGAAACAAATAGTGTTAGTGTGCGAGGATCGCTGGTCGGTGCGCCTGTTTCCGCGCTGAATCTCTAAACTAAACTAAACAATGATCGCAAAAACAATTTATTTTTACAATGATAGAAAACAAATAGCACAGTTGATAGAAGTAGGAATAACAAGAAATTTGCTTCCAGAACTCAGCCAGTCAAGTAACATCTGTGAATAGAGAAACAAGTTGACATTTCAGCTAGTCAAGCAGTGGAAATATTAAAGATGGACACACAAATGAGTCAGAGGAAGGGTCCCAACTTGAAACGTCACATTCATTTTCTTCAAAGATGCTGCCTGACTCGCTGAGTTATTCAGCATGTAGTTTCTATATAACCAGCATCTACAATTTATTTTTATTACACACGTTAATATTTCCACTGTTTCCCTTCCCATAGATGATGCTCGACTGGCTGACCACTTGTCAGTGTTTATTTTTATGAAGATCATTGTCCTTGCTGTACATAAATCAGATGTCATTTACTTCGTACTACATTGACACCTTCCAAAAAAAGGATATTAAAAAAATCTTGGCTATATTTAACATTGCAATCTGCTGAGGAACTTTAAAAAAAGTAAATGAATTTTTTCAAATATTAAGGAAAACACAGCATGGAAATTCAATGATGCATAAGTTACTTTTTTCAAACAAATAAATCAATCCTGACCTCCCCTTAAATTTAACAATTATCAAGAAGGATTTGCTGTAGTATGTAAAATGCTAAAGAATCTGGTTAAAAAATGAAGATGGCAGGTACGATATAATGAGGGATGAAGACGATATACGAATTACTGATTTTTTGTACATGGTGAGATATTAGATCTCCTGGTACATGAGACACAGGCAACCAATATTCGGTATATGTAGCAAACAATTGGGGAGGCAAACAGTATACTGGCATTTCTTGAAAGCTGGTTGTTAGGAGTCTTGCTGCAGTCATTTTGGGCTGTGATGAGAAAACACATGCAGTGTGCCATTTTCATTTCAGAATCAAGGAAAGATAGTTGTTTCAGTACAGCGCGGATTCACCAGATGAATTCTCTGGTATAGATGGTCGCGAGGTGATATCATGTATCCTGCCAAATTCTAAGAGGAATTGAATTGAATTGAATTGAATATTTTATTGTCACACGTGACAATTCTTTGCTTGCATACCCAAGGTAAGCAAATAGTCACCCATAAAGGGCCCTTACAAAGTTACAAATTCCCCCTCGCACCAGTTCCCCTATGTTCTCGCCCCTCCCCCTCCTTTACGGCAGCCCCCCCATGCCGTGAGGGAGGGGGAGGGGCGAGAACAAAGGGGTCTGTTCAAAGCTGAGCGAGCTAATTCCCTTTGAATGAAAAAATCTTGGCTGAGTAGGTTCTGAAAGCAGTTGGCCTAATCCCACTCATATTTCTTATGGTCTTGTGCTACTTTAGAAAGAAACAGACAAGCGAGTAGATGCTTGGGTAAGAAAGCATCAATGATTAGGTCCATACGTTTATTGTAGAATGTCAAAGTGGCTCATCACAATAGAATCAGAGTTGTACAGCACCGAAACAGGCCCTTCAGCCCAACCCGTTCAAGTATCCAACCTGATTCCATTTGCCTGCCTTTGGCCTGTATTCCTCTTTCATACAAAATAACCTGACAACCATACAAAACAACCATATCTGATCAGACTAGCCAGGTTCTCCTTTTATTTGGTTGACACTCAAATCTATCTGGAAATGATAGACGATGCAATGAAGCAAGGATTTCAAGGTGGATGTTGCGAAGATGGAAGGAAGTGACATTAATTTGGACCACTATGGAAAATAATCCAGGTCAGAACTAACGCAAGGACAGACAAAAAAAATCACGATAAATTAAGATAAAATAAGCTAATTGCGCTACAATTTTCAGTGTTTGTTAGTGGCCCGTTCCCCAAGGCAATATTCCACCACTGATCCATAGCCCCCAACTGCGCAGGCACGGTTGACGGGTTCCCGTTGTGACGCCAGAGATGCCCATTGTGACACGAGTCACGGCAAACCCTCCCCAACTGTGCAGGTGCGGTCGGCAAATGGGAGCACTACTGCGACGTTTTTAAAGATCAAAACAGCAATAACCTGTAAGATATCACCCCCTCCCCTCCACCATTACCTCACCATCCCTCTTCCTACCCCTATCCTCCTCCATTCTCCATCATCCCCCAGCACTCCCTCCCCCTCCCTCTTCTTCCCCCTCTCTCCAACTCCTTCCCTCACCTCTCCCTTCCTCTCCTTTTCCAGACCCTCGGTCACTCCCTCCCTCACCCCTTTACACTTCCCCACTAAACATAATGTTTAAATAACATTTCTTCTCCTCCACTCCCCCAACCCCTACCTCTTCTTACAACAGTGTAAGAAATCTCTCATTGCACTGGCTGGAGCTTATCCCAATACTGTTGATTGGCAGCTGAGATCCCATTGTGATGTCATTGTCGGGTGGTGGAATGTTCACGGCAGCGTATGTAAATGAGACGTCATTGTGATTGGAGGACTGTGAGATCCCATTGTGATGTCATAGGTACAAACTGCCAGTATCTCCCATCAACTGTCAGAACATCTGTCAAGTTATTGTTCTCAACGTGGGTTTTTAAAAAACTTAAGTGTCAATAACTTGTGAAATATAACATAAATCGGAACAAAACTTTATACAAATGACCACAGGACAAAGGCGAGTAAGGTGGTGCAAAAATCTAGCCCTACGGTGTACCGTTTTGGCGTAGGTGCCAGATCACATATGCATAGATAGATAGATAGATAGATAGAAACAAGCCGAGACTTTTAATAATATACTAGACCAAGTGGGTCCCGTTGCGGGGGGCGTCCCACACATACTAATCACCCTCCACAAACACAAACCACCCCCCCACACACACACAAACCACCCCCCTTGATATTATATTAATATTATTCATTCGCTTCTTTTACCCCATCCCCCGCCCTATCCACTCACGCATAGCCCCCAATCCACTCACTCATAGCCCCCAATGAGCTCCCATTGTGATGTAATAGTGGAATGCTACACACACACGATGAGTTTTAGTAATATATACTAGACCAAGTGGGACCCGTTGGGCCCTGTTCCCCCAACTCAATATTCCGCAGCTCATTTTCCCTCCCTCTCCTCTTCACTCTCCCTCTTCTTTCCATTCTTCCCCACTCCCTCCTCTTTCCCCTACCTCAGTCACTCTCCTTCCCTCCATAACCATTCTCCCCTCTACCCACCTCCTTTACCTCTATCTCCCTGCTTCCCCACTCCTCAGCTCTCCCCACCCCACTCCCCCATTAAACACAATGTTTAAATAACATTTCTCCTCCTCCTCCCCTCCCTCTACTTACAACAATGTAACAAATCTCTCATTGCACTGGGAGTTCTGTCTCCCCTCTCCCACTGCCTCCTTGCAACAATGTAACACATCTTACTTTGCACTGAGTGTTCTGTTATTTGGTAACATTGTTACAGGTAGGACAACTTTTAAAGTGAACATTTAGATTTTTTTTAAGTGAAATGTAATTTTTTTTTTAAAGTTTAAAATGTGAATAACTTGTAAAATATAACATCAATCTGAATGGAACACTGCTGCGTTTTTGAAAACAGCGTAGGTTCACAAGGTTAATTCCCGGGACTGTCATATGTTGATAGAATGGAGCAGCTAGGCTTGTATACTCAGAAATTTAGAAAGATGAGAGGTTAGTGAAACATATAAATTTATTACGGGTTTGGACACGCAAGAGGCGGGAAACATGTTCCCGATGTTGGGGGAGTCCAGAACCAGGGGCCACAGTTTAAGAATAAGGGGCAAGCCATTTAGAATGGAGATGAGGAAAAAACTTTTTCACACAGAGGGTTGTGAATCTGTGGAATTCTCTGCCTCAGAAGGTAGTGGAGGCCAATTCTCTGGATGCTTTCAAGAGAGAGTTAGATAGAGCTCGTAAAGATAGCGGAGTCAGGGGATATGGAGAAAGGGCAGGAATGGGGTACTGAGTGTGGATGATCAGCCATGATCACTGTGAATGGCAGTGCTGGCTCAAAGAGCCGAAGGGCCGAATGGCCTACTCCTGCACCCATTGTCTAATGTCTCACAGACAGTATGAAGCAAGATCTGGTAGCACTGAATATTATGCTTAACCTTGCATCTCAGAACAGTTTACCTAATTCTCTTGTGTATTAATGTACTCATCATCTTTAATGAGCCATTGAGATGACAATTTATGCCAACCATCTGTACCTTAATGGTAAATTTTATCAGTTGTATTTAACTGCAAATCTAAATGGGGAAAGGGCGATGAAACCAATCCGATGTATAACGCTGGGATTCAATGACAAGATATTTTCAAATGTTCTGTATACTTGCTCAACCCGTTCATGTTAAGTATCGCGCCTCCAACCTCCATTGATTTCTCTCGTTAATAAGAAAACTGATAAATAACTTAATTTTTACATTTTCTTACTGAAAAGCACCTGTGCAACATTTTGCACATCTTGGACAGCAATGCAAGCAGATGCAGAGGAAATAGAATATGCAAATTAATATTCTACAGCCCAAGATAGTGGAATAACAGAGTAATTCTTGTAAAGCTGCTATTAAAAAAAAACCTGTATATATTTTTCACAAAGGAGAGGCCACTTAACCTTTCTTACCCGCATTGAATTCAGGTCTTGCGAGATTTTACTCCTATATATTCCCATTTTCAGCTCTCTCCCCATATGATATACCTAATACATCTTGTTCAAGCAAAGCTATATAAAACACGCTCCAGCAAATTCCTCTTGAGGGTATTTTTTAATGGCCAAGATTTTATGTGGGTTTACTCTTAAATACTATACAATGTGCATGCAAGAGTAGAATGTGTTAAGTCCCTGTCCCACTTTCCCGAGTTACTCACGAATTCTCCAGAGTTTTCCCCTTGATTCAAACTTGGAGGTGCCAGCTGTAGGTACTTGGGGCAATTTTTTTTACTCGTGGACATTTTTCAACAAGCTGAAAAAACGTCCCGACTTACCTGATGCCCAGAGTACCTACGGCTGGCATTACGAGCCGCTACAAAATATCTACGGACTCCTACGGACATTCTCCGAGTTTGAATCAAGGGGAAAACACGGGAGAATTTGTGAGTAACTCGGGAAAGTGGGACAGGGGCTTAAGGGAGAGCTTGACTTTAAGGCATGGTCAAAATATGAAGGCAATAAACTATGTGTTTTACTATTACTACATTACTATTATTTATATATCTTCCGAAGGAACACATAAGGCAGTGACCTCAAATAGACAATCACACAAGAAAATATGAAGGCAATAAAACTATATATGGAAAATTTAAACCAAATAAATTGTTAATATAGTGATGTTTCTGATGATAACAAAGCCAATTACTTAGGAAATAAAAGCTTTAAAAGTAAGCAGGACTATCTTCATGTATAGAACGGAATTGCAGATACTGGTTTACACCAAAGATTAGACACAAAATGCTGGAGTAACTCAGGGGGTCGTGCAGCATCTCTGGGGAAAAGGAAACGTACCTATTCCTTTTCTCCAGAGATGCTGCCTGACCCGCAGAGGTGCTGCAGTGTTTGTGTCTACTATCTTCAACCAGAAGCCTACTAAATTTGTTAATATAAGGTGTTGTGCGCCCTCCTCGTTATCCAGGAAACATTCATAAAATTATCAACTTAAATACATATCAATTGAATTAGAACGATCAAAATGTCACACAGAATTACAACTTTAATTTGGAAAAGTGGTGAAGCAGCAAGAAGATTTTGCTATTATTTATATATCTTTTGTTGATGCTCTGAAGTAACACACGATACGGCAGTGACCTCAAAGGCAATGCATCTTTTCTTCTCAGAGATAAGACCATCTGACAAGAAGAAATATACGTAAATAAGCTTGGAATTGAGAAAATACAAATATTTTAGATGAGTAGTTTTGAAGTTTCAAATCTACTGCAATCAAATGGGAACCACCCGTCAACATTGCGGTGGCAAACCTTTCGATTAAAGGCTTCCATTTTACGATTTAAGCCTTTGCTCAAGCAATCTAAATGGAACTGGGATCATATACAGTCATTACATACAATCTGGATTAATCTTACATTTTATTTATTAGCAGAGTGTATTCACAATAGAATTCCTTACCAAGCCACTTGATATAGGAAATGCATGCTTTGTAAGATTCTCAAACATGGATTTTCTGCTACGACCTTCCTGTTTGAGAGCAAACCTCAGGTTTCGCATGTCCTGTGAAAAATGAAAAGGAGCTCTATCATGATGTGCAATAGATAGAGAACAGCCTGGTTATAAAAGGTGTAACATTGCATTATCATAGCTTTGAAGAGCTATAACAAACAGATTAATCTTAAAGCTTGGAATTGAGGCTTTATAAAAAAATGAAAAGATTGCCTCCCAAAACAGTGTATTGTCAGATATCAAATGATACACACGGGGATTGTATTGTAGAGCCCCCAATTCTTGGAATGAAATAGAAGACAATCTGTAAATAACTTACGGAAATGAATAATGGACTAAAAATTATCATTCAAAATTATTTTAATCAATGCTGGGAGGGAAAAGTATTAAATGTAGATGAGAAATTTCATTTTTTTAATTCCTTCATGCAATAGCATGCATATATGTTGGTTTAAATGCTGCGCCATTTAGTTTAGTTTAGAGATACGGCGTGGAATCAGGTCCTTCGGCCCACCGAGTCCACAATGTCCAGTGAACCCCGAACACTAACACTATCCTACAGACTCGGGACAACCTACAATTTTTACCAAAGCCAATTAACTTCCAAACCAGTACGTCTTTGGAGTGTGGGAGGAAACTGGAACACCCAAGGAAAACCCACGTGGTCACAGAGAGCGTCCAAACTCCGTACGGACAGTACCCGTAGTCAGGATCGATTCTAGGTCTCTGCCGCTGTAAGGCAGCAACTTTGCGGCTGCATCACCATGCATACACTAGTTCTACATTATCCCAGTTTCGCATCCTGTACACTAGGGCCAATTTTAAAGAAGCCAATTAACCTACAAACCTGCACCTCTTGGAATGTGGGAGGAAACCGGTGCACCCAGAGAAAACCCACACCGCCACAGGGGAGAACGTACAAACTCAGTACAGACAGCACCGATCCAGGTCTCTGGTGCCGCCCATAACTATTGCCATAAGTATTTCAAAACTAATAGAATTGTGGTCACCAGTCCCAAGGTACTCCCCTACTAACGCCTCATATCCCAAAAGGAAGTCAAGTTGCCCCTTCACTAGTAGGACCATTTGCATATTCATTGAGAACATTTTCCTGAACACACCCAAGTCCTCCATACTATGGCAGCATCATTTGATATCTGTAAATAACCCACTTCTACAAGCAGTTCATGGTACTTTCTTTAGCTCATGTCGAATCACTTATCAGTGCAACAAAGTCACATTTAACTCTTGTAACATGTCATCAAATTATTTAAAGAAGGAATTAAGGTATTTCATGATGCAAGGGTGGAGCCCCAGAACATCACTGTCTAACAAAAGATGTAGCAAGATGTTAAAGAACCCATGGGTGACCTTGCTGGAAAGAATACAATTTCTTAGTTCATGGTTTTTAATTATTAAAAAGTCTCTTTAAAAAAAACACAGCTGCATCACAAAGAGTCTATTCAAACAGAAGATACACAGAGAGCAAATGTTGACAGTCTCCTTAATTTGAATCAAATTCTTGGCATAGCTGTAACACAAATGTCAACTCAACAATTTCAAATATCTTTTTAGGACAAAAAAAAATGACGTTGAACTCCACATTAAGAATAAAATATACAAATGCTGACTCGATTTGCTGTGAAGTGATATTTCTCAAAACCATTGATTACACTGACACCTTAGCTTAGCATCGACTAGAATGCACATTTAACAGTCCACTGTATTAACAAAAAATCTATTTTCAACATAGTCCCAGGAGATGAAAGCCAGACTGCTTAAACTGCATGCTTCTCTTTTTTCCCCGCATCCTGTTTTTGGCTCAATTTTAAATTGACTCTTAGGATGCATTAATTTGAAACTTGGGGGAAAAAGTATCTGAAAGTAGGTGAGCCATCTCTCTCCAGGGTCCACCACTAAAATCTTGTGAAATTATTTACAAACATCTGCATTAAATTAAGAACACATTGCTTCCAGCTGAAGTGAACAGAAGACAGTCTCTCCAATATTGGTACAACAATTTGAGTAGAGACATATTGTACACAGCAAAATCATTCCATGTTATTCATTATACTTTCAGACTGTCACAACAGCAACTTGAACGGCCACTTGTACGCATATCCTTGTTGTGCATACTTCCTTTAAGACTTTAGAATTTACATTAGACATACAGCGCGGAAACAGGCCCTTTGGTCTACTGAGCCTGCACCGGCCAGCGATCACCCCGTAAACCAACACTATCCTACACACTAGTGACAATTTTTACTGAAAGCAATTAACCTACAAACCTGTACATCTTTAGAGTGTGGGAGGAAACCGGAGCACCTGGAGAAACCCCATGCGGCTATAGGGAGAACATACAAACTCAGTACAGACAGCACCCATAGACAGGATCTCTGGCGGGTGTTGGTACTACTATGAGCTAGTCCCATTTGCCTGCATTTGGCCTATTGCATTTTAATCCCTTCCTACCCATCATAGAAACATGGAAAATACATGCAGGAGTATGCCATTCGGCCCTTCGAGCCTGCACCGCCATTCAATATGATCATGGCTGATCATCTAACTCAGTATCCTGTACCTGCCTTCATATCCACCCAAATGCACCACCGAGACTCCTCTCGCAAGGCACACCCTACAACCCAATATCAGTGAAGTAAATTCAGGAACTTTTACAAAAAATGTTTGATCAAGTGAACTTTTACTCTGCAACTCAAGGAAACTATCCACCTTTCCGAAAAAGTGTATTTTTCCAATATTACTATTCAACAACACTGAAGGCAACTCTTACCATCCAATTCCACAAACCTTGCAAACTTTTCTCCTTGCTAGCTGGAAGGTACCTCAGCCAAATTGTATGGTCTTGCCCTCATACCCATGATTGCCAGAGCTGGCTTAAGTTAACACTGAGGAATTATGCAGAAATATACCAATACAACGGAAAATCCTCAAAAATCCATGATATTTAGTTAATGATCACAGTGTATTTAACTATTGACAATAGACAATAGGTGCAGGAGTAGGCCATTCAGACCTTCGAGCCAGCACTGCCATTCACTGTGATCATGGCTATCGTCCACAATCAGTAACCCATTCCTGCCTTCGCCCCATATCCCTTTATCTTTAAGAGCCCTCTCTAACTCTCTCTTAAAAGCATCCAGAGAATTGGCCTCCAGGGGGAGCTCAGCATACATTGCATTTGATTAAGCCATGTACAATTACCTTCCAGTTTTCTTGCATTTCAGTGGTCAACAATTTATTGTTATTTCAACTTTCCTGCAATGTTTTAGATTTCTCCTTCCTCCCCCTTACATTGCTCTATGTGGGAAGAGGGTGCAGCCAGAAATAACTTTAACAAGGACACAAGCATCCAGTTGCAAAAGGCAGTCAAGTTTTGGAAAATAATGTTCAGAAACACTCCCCTGAGGCTTCCAAATATCCCAAAAATCCTAGTTAGTCAAAATGTTGGTTAACACTGCATTTGAATGAGCAGGGAAAGCTCATTAATCAGCAAGATGGCAGTGTTAATAGCCGAATAGTTTATTAAAATATTATTAAAACAAATACTTCACTAGTACATGCTTAAAGTTACTACTTTAATTACTTTAATCATCAGCGTGTGTAACATGTTCAGCCCATAATTATTTATTTAAAAATACTTACTTTGCAAGTAATTTCCAATCCATAAGAATTTTCACCTCTGCTTGATTGGCCACCTATCTTTTCAACTCGACTTATCACGCCTAATGGGACATCAAGTGTTGTCATAGGATCCTGCAAAGTACAATTACACAGTTTTCACCTCAATCTACTGGATGTCATACCTCTGCTTAACTATATAATTTGGCAGCAAAAACTACACAAAAGCCCACAATTAATTGATCAATTAATAATCAATTTGTTTTAAATACAGAGACTTTTTGAAAGATGTCATTAAACATCTAAGCATGTAAAAGCCAAGAAGCTTTAAAAAGGGGGGAAGAGTACCTTCCACAGCGTGGGGAGAGTCTGGCTCGGGCCAGCACGGCTGGGCCACCAGGGGTAGAATTGCGGGGAGGGCAGGAGCGTTGAGAAGGGGGGCGGGGATCATGCCAGCAGCCCGCTCAGTAGCTCTGGACAGTATAACGGAACTGCAGCTAGACCCAGAGCTCACTGGCGACCTGGGAGCTGCAGCTAGACCCCAAGGCACCTGGGAACTGCAGCTAGACCCCGGGGCTCACAGGCGACCTGCAGCTAGTCCCGAGGCTCGCAGGTGACCTGGGAACTACAGCCAGTCCCGGGGAAGCGAGGGATCTGGGAAGTGCAGCCAGTCCCGGGGCACGCAGGGAATCTGGAAACTGCAGAAAATTCTTGATCCTGTCTACACGACTAAACCAAATCCCTGATCCTGTCCCGCCAGCCTTTTTTCAAAATTTAGCAACTCAAAGTGGGGTGCGTCTTCTTTGCCGGGAAATACAGTATACACACACACACATATATGGATATACACACGTGTGTATATTTATTTATTTAAAAGTATTAGCGCTCTTAATACTAAAGAGCTATTCATAGTGAATTTAAGCACATACCAAAAATAGAAAACTAATATGAACCATAAAAAGTAACATCTGACACCATACGTATAGTTTGATTAATAACCTGTATTCACAGAGTTCCATTCAAGCTCAGTGTACGTCCAAGTACATCATAGCTGCACAGAAACTTCAGAAAAATGTAGGCATTTATTTTAAATCTATTTTTATTAAAAGTTATTTTTATAAAAAATAGATAGTATCACTGTGTTTAAGATTTTGTAACATTGCTGTTGTAATTCATAAATGGTATTGATGAGAATAAATGTCAACTACTGAAGTAGAAGTCCTGATGAAATTTGAATCCTAAAAATGGTTCAGATTGTTCATTCAGTGTATAGTCAAGCTTAGAACCCAATTAATCAAAATCTGTCCAGTGTTATCAGTTCTCGATGAGATAGCAACATAATTTGCTTTTGATTTTTGTTTAATTAGGCAAACAGAAATTGTTTGAGTCCTTTGTCACCCTCAAGGCCAAAAAAACACGTTGGTGATTATGGTTATGGCACAGAGGAGTGGTAAGAAACAGAGTAATATTCCCAGAGGGGAAGGGCTATAGCAATAATATATAAACACATGTCTGCTTTAGATGCAAGTATACTGTTTCAGCGTAGAGTTCTATTGACACAGTTTTCAAACTGAGGATTTGTTTCCGCCTCAATAACACTGGGAAGTTCTGCTATTCACGCAGCTTTGCACATTAAAGGTTCAAAGGTCTGCTTATTGTCACGTGTACCAATTAAGGTACAGTGAAACATGAATTACCATACAGCCATACTAAAAAAAGCAACAAGACACACAACTACATAAAAGTTAACCTAAATATTAACCACAGCGGCTCCTCCACATTCCTCACTGTGATGGAAGGCATAAAGTCTAAACTTCTTCCTCTTATTCTCCTGCTGTCGTGGCAGACGAATCGGGGCAATCGAAGACCCTGCGCCAGGCCATCGAAGCTCCAGCGGCTTGGAGCTCCCGAAGTCAGTCTCTAACCAGGGACCGCAAGCTCCCCAATGTTAAATTCCGCAAACTCTCGCAGTTGGAGCTCCCAAAGTCGAACTTCAGCAGAAGCGGCCAGCTCCACAAAGTTAGGCCGCAGTGCGGACGGAGATACGATACGGGAAAATAATCGCATCTCCGTCGAGGTTAAAGATTTTTTAAAGTTTCCCCCACCCCCCACATAAAACAAGCTAAAGAACAGTAAAACATATATTTAACACATACTAAAAAAACAACAAAGAAGGAAGGGACTGACAGGCTGTTGGCGAGGCGAACAACATTCTAAGTGGGAATACCATCAAACATTAGAAAGTATTTGGGAGCTAAATAATACCCAGGGAATTCAAGCTAGTTGTAAACTCCTTGTGAGCATGGTAAAAATAATCCTTGCAAAAAGTATCTGTTTCTGCCATTATAGTTTGTTTTCCAAGTTCACAGTCATGCACAAAACATTATCATTCCAGGATATGACCAACTCTCAGGCTGCATAATATTTACAGTATTTTTAATATTCAGTTCAATACACAAGGAACGTGTTGAACCAAGTAATTTTCTCCAACCTATGTAAACAAAGAAATACATTTCACCACCATTCAGCTCTTCTGACATTTTAAACTCGGGTAGCTTTACAGCAATTGAAATAGGATAATTTCAACAATGGGTCATGTAACACAGATTAAATTAATCCTATGGCTTCCGGTGGTCAACAGTTGATCAAAGATTGTCCAATTTGATCATTGCTTTCTAGACATATTATATGTGGGGCAGTGATCTGAGTCTCAGTTATAACTTACCAGGCTAATTAAATAAATTCTCTTAAGACACCCATAAATTTGCTCAACAAGCAACATGCTGGTCCTTTTGACAATGGAATATTTGAACCTCAATACGTTTTTTTTATTTTTTCCTCCACTCACTTTGCAGCAGCAGCAGCTAGTGATAACAGCTTAATATAAATAACTTACCGACAATGTATTACAAAACTTGATTTAAACAGTCTTGCCATACTTTACAGTGGCTAAAAGATCTGTACCCAGAGGTTAACAACACGCCTACTGTGAACTGCAACGCTA
This sequence comes from Raja brachyura, assembly GCA_963514005.1. The sequence continues at coordinate 35,541,788 of OY740793.1, read as the reverse complement.
CAAGAAAATACAACTCATTGTTCAGATGTCAAATTGATGAATGAAATGCTGTGCTGTAGCTAAAACTGTCTCTGCAGGACATTTTTTAAAGTAAAACATTGCACCACAGCAGCAAGACCTCGGTTAGGGATAAAGCAAGGAGTGGATTTTCAGGTCTCACTTCTTTTTCCCCTCTCCCATCTGGCAAGAGGTACAAAACGTGTGAAAATGCATATAATCACACTCACAATAATACTTTATTAGCCAAGTATGTTTTGCAATATACGAGGAATTTCATTTGCCAAGTCAGTCATACAAATAAAAAGCAATGGAACACACAAAATACATTTTAACATAAACATCCACCACATTGACTCCTCCACATTCCTCACTGTGATGGAATCTTTCAGATTCAGGGACGTTTTATTTCCAGCCGTTATCAGGCAACTAAATCATCCTTTCACCAACCAGAGAGCAGTCCTAACAATTTGATTGTAATCATGTACTGTCTTTCTGCTAACTGGATAGCACGCAACAAAAAAGCTTTTCACTGTACCTCGGTACACATGACAATAAACTAAATTTTCCACATGGGTGAATGTACTTAGATGTGTTTCACAGTCATGTAGCTTTACAATGCTCAATGATCAGACTCACTCTTGAAATTGTAAATGCACAACATTTTACGACTGCAGGAATCACCAGAATCTAATTTAGCATGTAGGTAAGTCTTCTGGACAACATGGGGAAAGAGAGAAACTTACCCTTTTCATGAAAATTACATTCAAGACAAATAAAAGTAGAGTCTGAGTTTTTGGGAGGAAGCCATGAAGAAGATTTTCACGTAAAGAGATTAGAGGAAATTGGGTTACAAAAAATGTGCCGAGAATGAAGTGGAAGATGGTCACTAACATAAGGCAAAATGTATTGACTTACTTTTAACACTTTACCAAGTAAAATAATATAATAATTAAGAACTGTCCATAATAAATGAAAATGAAAACTTACCAGTTCAACACTTTTGAAGTAAAGCCTGTAATTTGTAATATACACCACACCTTTTTTAGGTCCATTAAAGTGACAAATGTAGATCACATCCTTTTCTGCAAATCAAGGAAATAACACTCACATTAGCTTATTAGATGCCAGAAAATACAAAAAAGCACAAGATATTGCTGCCTTTCAATAATATGATGGCTAATCTTCTACCTCATCATCACTTTCATGCATGTAATCCCATATTATTAAAAAGTTCAATCAAGATACGTTGTATTCATACAACGGAAATAGTAAAAATTGGAAAGAGCCATGGTTTTCAAGGGAAATTGGACACTTGGTTCGAAAAAAGAGAGATATCTACAATAATTATAGGAGGCATGGAGTAAATGAGGTGCTAGAGGAGTATAAAGAGTGTAAAAAGAATCTTAAGAAAGAAATTAGAAAAGCTAAAAGAAGATATGACGTTGCTTTGGCAAGAAAGGTGAAAGTAAATCCAAAGGGTTTCTACAGCTATATTAATAGCAAAAGGATAACGAGGGATAAAATTGGACCATTAGAGAGCCAGAATGGACTGCTATCTGCAGAGCCAAAAGAGATGGGGGAGATATTAAACAATTTATTTTCTTCGGTATTCAACAAGGAGAAGGATATTGAACTCTGCGAGGTAAGGGAAAAAAGTAGAGTAGCTATGGAAACTATGAGATTCAAAGAGGAGGAAGTACTGACACTTTTGAAAAATATAAAAGTGGATAAGTCTCCAGGTCCTGACAGGATATTCCCTAGGACATTGAGGGAAGTTAGTGTAGAAATAGCAGGGGCTATGACAGAAATATTTCAAATGTCATTAGAAACGGGAATAGTGCCGGAGGATTGGCGTACTGCACATGTTGTTCCATTGTTTAAAAAGGGTTCAAAGAATAATCCTAGCAATTATAGACCTGTTAGTTTGACGTCAGTGGTGGGCAAATTAATGGAAAGGATACTTAGAGATAATATATATAAGCATCTCGATAAACAGTGTCTGATCAGGAACAGTCAACATGGATTTGTGCCTGGAAGGTCATGTTTGACAAACCTTCTTGAATTTTTTGAAGAGGTTACTAGGGAAATTGATGAGGGTAAAGCAGTGGATGTTGTGTATATGGATTTCAGTAAGGCCTTTGGCAAGGTTCCCCATGGAAGGTTGGTTAAGAAGGTTCAATCTTTGGGTGTTAATGGTGGAGTAGCAAGATGGATTCAACAGTGGCTGAATGGGAGATGCCAGAGAGTAATGGTGGATGGCTGTTTGTCAGGTTTGAAGCCGGTGACCAGTGGGGTGCCTCAGGGATCTGTGTTGGTTCCACTGTTGTTTGTCATGTACATCAACGATCTGGATGATGGGGTGGAAAATTGGATAAGTAAGTATGCAGATGATATTAAGATAGGTGGTGCTGTGGATAATGAAGTAGATTTTCAAAGTCTACAAAGAGATTTGGGCCATTTGGAAGAGTGGGCTGAAAGAAGGCAGATGGAGTTTAATGCTGATAAGTGTGAGGTGCTACATCTTGGCAGGACAAATCAAAATAGGACGTACATGGTAAATGGTAGGGAATTGAGGAATGCTGTGGAACAGAGGGATCTAGGAATAACTGTGCGTAGTTCCCTGAAGGTGGAATCACATGTAGATAGGGTGGTAAAGAAAGCTTTTCGTGTGCTGGCCTTTATAAATCAGAGCATTGAATATAGGAGTAGGGAAGTAATGTTAAAATTGTACAAGGCATAGGTGAGACCAATTCTGGAGTATGGTGTACAATTTTGGTCGCCTAATTATAGGAAGGATGTCAACAAAATAGATAGAGTACAGAGGAGATTTACTAGAATGTTGCCTGGGTTCCAGCAACTAAGTTACAGAGAAAGGTTGAACAAGTTAAGTCTTTATTCTTTGGAGCGCAGAAGGTTAAGGGGGGGGGACTTGATTGAGGTCTTTAAAATGATGAAAGAGATAGACAGAGTTGCCGTGGATAAGCTTTTCCCATTGAGGGTAGGGAAGATTCAAACAAGAGGGCATGACATGAGAATTAAGGGACTGAAGTTTAGGGGTAACATGAGGGGGAACTTCTTTACTCAGAGAGTGGTGGCTGTGTGGAATGAGCTTCCAGCAGAAGTGGTGGAGGCAGGATCGATTTTAACATTTAAAAGTAAAGTGGATAGGTATATGGACGGGAAGGGAATGGAGGGGTATGGTCTGAGTGCAGGTAGATGGGACTAGGGGAAAATAAATGTTCGACACGGACTGGAAGGGCCGAGAGGGCCTGTTTCCGTGCTGTAATTGTTATATGGTTATACGTTGAAAAATATCATAATTATCAATTTGATAAAACGATAGCAATTCAAACGGAATTGTTACAGGCAAAAAATATCATCAATGTTATCTTACCTTTGCTTTTTACATCTTCTCCTGGTAATAGTGGAACATCCTCTGTTTGTGCCTGTAAATGAAAGCCAAATTAACCCATCAAATCATTTGATCCAAAAACTGCATCAATACAGAGAATGTATTAACTTTGGTCATCCCTCAGAATAAATCAAAACATATTTATAGGCAATACAAATTTTGCTATTCACAACTTTAGTTTTAGAGATATAGCATTTAAACAGGCCCTTCGGCCCACCAAGACCAGCAATCACACGTATATTAGTTCTATTCTACATACTAGGAACAATTTACAGATGCCAATTAACCTAAAAACTTGCACAGGAGGAAAATGGAGCACCCAGAGTAGGTATGTTACAAAACTTACCTTGAGCAGCGCTGCAGTTCTGCCACTCCCCGTGTGCGCGACTTTGGCGCCTTTCAGAGGGGGGCGGTCTTAAAGTGCTGTTTTTCCACAGGCAGGGAAAATCGATCCATGTCGAGCGATTTTGTTGCGGAAGAAAAATCGCTCCGACATTTCATTCATGAAGGTATTTTTAAATTACTCTAAATTATTTATTAACTAGAGTAATTTAAAAATCACCTTCAAAAGCCGTGAGCGCCGACAACCGGAAGGATTTTGCGTAGGGGAGAAAAAAAGGTAAATTGTTTATTTTTATATTAAAAGTTGGTTTTTCGGGAGGCTTTAATAATATTTTCATGTTGCAAAATGGTGTCCAAAAAAATGTATGAACAAACAGTATTTTTCCTGCCGACTTCACCGCTAACCGCAACGTTCCAATCCACCGCATTCCACTAAAACCCACTCGCTAGTTGATTTAAATGGCCATTAATTTTCAGGAACCAAACACTAAATTCCTTCCATTTGGCCCAGAAATTCATGAAAATTAGATTTTTAAATTATGTTATATTGTGAATTATTGTGTGAATGTTATTTGGACACTTAGGCAATTTAAAAAAAGTTTATCTTTTCTTAAGAAATGGATAGATGTTTAGATCTACTCATTGAATTTTGTAATTAGCTACAATTAGATAACTAACTAATTATATGCTTTAATTTCAGGTCATCCAAGTAAGATCGTTTCATATTTGTTTCAGAATGCTTCAATCTATAATAACTGAAAATTTCATTGAGTTCTCTTAATTTTTAAGAAAGTTATGGGCTTTTAACTGTTCCAGATCACAGCTTTTGAGTTAAGTCAATTGAAAGGCAATGGGGAACAAGATGCTAATTTCCGAGTATGAAAATGGCCATAACTTTCTTAATACTGGAGATATGAAGGTGAATTAGGTGTCAAATTGAACTTCTTTTTATGCTTTATCTGATGGGATAAATTGCAGACTTGATTTTTTTAAATCTCAAAATTTTGTAACATTGCTACCCAGAGGAAACCAGCGCAGTCACAGGGAGAACGTACAAACTCCGTACAGGCAGCACCCATAGTCACCTGCATTCTTGCTCAATCGAATTTGGTCAACTGTCCAAATTCAATTGAGCTTTTCTTTTCACTTTTGAGATGAGGATTTGAATGTATAATTGAAAGCATCCAGCTCGAAGCTTGGGTGGGTGGGGGGGGCGGTTTAATCCTGCTTTTTACTATCTATATCAAGAAAACGCAATAATTGATGAACCCATCAACAACAGTTACAGAACAAACTTAAAATCATCTCTGGGCACACTCAGTAAGTCTGCCCACTCAGCAAGTCAGGCAACTTTGGTGCAAGCAGAAGCTGAGCTAACATTTCAGGTCAATGGTATTTTATCCAAACCAAGTTAGAAAACAAACATGCCTTAAATTACAGGGTGTGGGTGGGGTAGGAAGAGAACAAAAGATATGTTTGTGAGAGGGTGGAGCTCAAAACAAACTGAATGATGGGTGATTTTGGTGCTCGCCAAGAGAGGTTGACTTGCTAATTGACTTAATCTTCGGCAAAGGTAGTGAAGTGGGAGGGGTTGTTTATTTTAGTGGTGGTTATTATTATTATGAATCATCATAACCTACCATACACTATTGATGCCTAACTTTCCGGCAACAATTTTCGCACTACCTCTTCCATGCACAACCAGTGAACAGGTTCCACATGTTCAGTTCAATGTTTCCATCTGCACAAATGCTGACTGTTCAGCAGCTTTAAAAAAAAATATTTCTGCATTCATACACTGCAATCGAAGAATGTGTCTTCTCGGTTAATCTCATCATGCAGTTGGTTTCCCAGATTATTTGCTGCAGAAACACAAGTACTTTAAAATATCAAACTCTGCATGCATTATATTTTTGGATCTTACTTCAATTACCTTCCTTCCCTCTAACACCCTCTTCTCAAGATGGTAACTCATTTGATGTTATTTCATAAATCATTATGTATTTATGTATTTGAATTATGTATTATGTATTTTATCTAAATGTGTGCAACTCGAGACTAACAATATTAATAACTCCTTTGTAGGACATCAAAGCCAAGCTTGATTCTGCTCTCATCCAAACCTTCCTCACTCACAGTTTCCAGCCAGTCACTGGATAGCAATCTGGAAAGCTTCTCCTTATGGATTTTTTTGTTAATCCATTTCTGTAGCATGGGGACATTGAGAGCAATTATATTGCTTCGTTCCCACTCCAGCTGAATCAACTTAACTCAATCCACGCATGGAATGCAGAACCTTCCTGATTGGCACATGCCAGCAGGACAAATGCTAGTGCGCTTCTGAAGCTGTAAATAAACTAGCAGGCCAAGTTCATACAGTTCAGACATCCAAACAATTCTTTAAAAAAAAAGTCCTTACATTGCGATTCAAAAAAATAACCAAACAAAATTCACATTTTCTCAGTAATATAATAAAAAGTAACTGCAGATGCTGGTTTATACCAAAAGATAGACACATAATGCTGGAGTAACCGAGCTGGTCAGGGAGCATCCCTAGAGAAAATGGATAGGTGACTTTTCAAGCTGGGACCTTATGCGGCGGGGGGGGGGGGGGGGGCACATAACTCGCAGCTCGTGTAAAACAGTGGCCAGCAAGCTGCGCGTTGAAAAATCAGCGCAGCTGGCCACGAGGAGCAGAGGCATTGTGACATCATCAGCCCGTTAGCTTCAGCTCATTAACTTCAAAAAAGATGTCAGATTGGTGAAGAATTTGAAGAACTGAAGAAATAATGAAACAAATATTCAGATGAGGCGATTTTCGACATCATGGGGTAAATCTCTATCAGAATATGTAAAAATGTCACCATTAGCGCGTCGGGTTTTTGAGAAGATGTGAATCACACACAAGCAAACAAATAAGTAAATATCCAAGATCAGAGTTTTATAAGTATACTAGACTAAGTGGGACCCGATGTGCCCTATGTTCACACGGGGGGGCTGGTTCCCCAACGCAATATTCCACCTCTTCACCAATTCCAATATTGGTGGCCAGTCGGGGGCTTTCTGGAGCGCCAGTATGGGTATTGTGGGCTGAAGGGACTGGTTTCCAGAGGGCTAGTATGGACATTGTGGGCCAAATGGATTCTTGGGGTGACAGCTCAGTCACAGATGGTGGACTGGCAGTTGACTCACAGCTATTCCTTAAAAAATCCACTTCAAGCAGGGTGCAAGGCCACCAAATTCAAGTGCAGTTTCATACCACTTCAAGCAGGGTGCAAGGCCACCAAATTCAAGTGCAATTTCATACCACTTCAAGCAGGGTGCAAGGCCACCAAATTCAAGTACAGTTTCATACCACTTCAAGCAGGGTGCAAGGCCACCAAATTCAAGTGCAGTTTCATACCACATCAAGCAGGGTGCAAGGCCACCAAATTCAAGTGCAATTTCATACCATTTCAAGCACGGTGAAACCACCATAAAATCACACAGAACACCACCACACCACACAGTTCATTAGGTGCATTCAGTTGATTCGCCATTCAGACAGAATCGTGACCTCTCCCTCCCCCATCTTGCAGAGACTGAGCCACACCCACACTTCCGAGTTTTATAATCCCTCCCACTGGAAGGGGCGTGGCCTTCATGGCATGATTGACATGAGAGAGATTCTCAACATTTTCTAAACATTAATAACACTTTTATTTCTCATTGATGGGAAGAATGCACCTGAAGAGCGGAGGGGGACCGAGTAAGATGGCCAAAAATCACAGCCGTAAGTGGTAGCGTTTTATCTAAAATCAATATACAGTGCAAACAGGAAGTTGTCAATTTTAGACTTTTAATCATTTGTCATTTCAAATCAACCACCACCAACCATTTGTTATGCTTTATTTCAAACCAACCACCACCAACCATTTGTTGTGCCTTATTTCAAACAAACCATTTGCTGTGCCTTATTTCAAACCTACCACCACCAACCATTTGCTCTGCCTTATTTCAAACCAACCACATTTTCAAACCACATTAAGGGCACTCAAGGTCAGTAAAACCACACTCACAGTTTAGTAGTAATGTGTTCAGTGTTATTCACAGCTCAGACTGAGAGACGTGACCCTCTCGCTCCCCCATCTTGCAGAGACTGACTGAGGCACTCGACACGTCCGGGTTTTATAGTCCCTCCGGAAGGGGCGTGGCCTTCAGGAGAGAGAATCTCAACATTTTTTAAACACTAATGTTTCATTCTTGAATTCCCATCTTTTATTTTTAATCGATGGGAAAAATTCTCTTGTCCTGCACAGCGGAGGGGGACTGAGTAAGATGGCCAAAAAATCACCCCGTAAGTGGCAGCGTTTTTTCTAAAATCAATATATAGAACAGGAAGTGGTCAAGATCAGACTTTTAGTAATATAGATAGATATAGATAATAACAATGTTATTTCACTTATTTATGAACTAATAATGAACAGAATACCGGTATACCAGAACGAAAGTCAGTCAATGAGTAAAAGTATAAACAAATCCAGAATTAACAATTTTACCCCCTGGTGGTAAATTTACCCCAAGTTGGGAACCCTTGCTATAAACAATCCCAATATTTTTGGCTCATGATGCTGCAAGGAGAGGAAATAGCCGTCAAGGCTCCCATTTCTGATCTCTTACCCATGCCGGGAAATAGATCAATGGGCTTTGGTTGATGATGGGACTGGTCTCATGTGTCATGCAGTGAACCGCTCGCTCAATGTCAAGTGGACAAATGAACTAAAACCCATCAAACCACTCAAATGCTGGGAGTTCCCATTGTATCAGTAGATATCATTACCAGGAAATCTCAATAATCAGAAGAGGGGAGAAGCATACCTTTATTGTCGAAGAGCTGATTGGTGTAGAAGTGGAATATACCATCGAAGAGGATGCCGAAGCCATCTTTAACCCAGGTTTTTGATGCTCAAAAGAGCGTACTGCAATAGAAACAGACTAGCTAGTCACAACAACAGTTGCAAAGATGTAAATCTAACTCAAAGATCAGAGTAGCCTTGTACATGTCAATGCATCACATTGCCTAGAATGGATTTGATAAAGTCAGTCACATAATGTGGAAACAGACCATTCGGCTGACGCTCACTAACATGCCTCATCTGCACTTGTCCCAACTGCCTGCTTTTGGCCCAGATCCCTCTAAACATCCTATCCGTGTTTTTCGATTATATGAAATTATTTTCACAGTCTATAAATGTAACTGCGTCCATATGCAACCCAAGCATCAGAAAGTAATCCCTTATCTGTCAATTTTCATCTACGATTCTCTATTTCCGAGCCTCGTAATTCATATTTACTGCAATATTTTGTATAACTTGCACCTTGAAAACTTAAGCGTGAGAATAGGAAAAGAGGAGGTTTTAATAGCATGGATTTTCCAGGCAGTACGAGGCTGGACAACCTGCACCACAGATTTCTAAAAAAACAGTCCACGATTGAAGTGCCCTGGTAGGATTTCCCTTATTTTATCGCTGCTTTCAACCCAACACCACCTCTAATGAATCCGAGATGTCAGGCAGACCGAGTAGCCAAGAAGCGAGTTTGGTATTCCAAAAAACGAAAGGAATCATGGGAATTGTCAAAGGTCAATTGTGATAAAGAAAAAGCTGTATAAATTGTTAACTATTCTACCAATGAATTAATCAAGAATTCTGTCAACTCAATAGCTTCCTTTCTTGTTCTGCTGTTCACACATTACTTACATAGTCCCAGTTCTAATTCAGTTCATTAACCTGCAATTAATTTGCAAAAGTTAATGAATTTATTATTTTCATTTATTCCTTAATGTGTTTGCTACTGGAATAAGAACATATTACTTGTGTTTGAAACATGTTCTTATCTTTAATCATAATTTATGAGCAAAAATATATGTAATCTGAGGAACGGGGTGCCAGGTAGCAGGAGAGCAGGGTGTAATGGCGAGAGAGGGAAGACAGATGCGAGTGGAAGACGGGGGGAGAGACTGGACCGGCGGAGAGACATTCTCGGCGGCTAAGTCGTTGCGTATGTACTGACCTGCGTTTCATCCATTGTCAGGATCGAACTCAGGTCTCCGGCGCTACAAGCGCTGTTGAATTGCTACTGGACCGTCCCCGTCCCCTCCCGTGTGTCCTATCCCTGTCGGGGGACGGCCGGAGATGTCCAGGGTGAACTTGGACTGACGGGACACCGGCCGGGAGCAATGGTGGCCCCAGGCTTACAGACAGCGTGGAGAGGAAGCACTAACTCCTGCTCAACTCTGCTCCAACTCCCAAGGAACCAGGCCCCAACGGGCCAGGACCGATAGCTGCACCTCTCGCCTTATCCAGTGGCTGTCGATTAACCCCCTCGGTGCCTGCGAAAGCCGAACACCAGTCATCAACGGGGATACTCACAAAATGCTGGAGTAACTCAGCGGGACAGGCGGCATCATTGGAGAAAAGGAATAGGTGACGTTTTGTGTCGAGACCTATCTCCAGAGATGCTCCCTGACCCACTGAGTTACTGCAACATTTTGTGTGCTTTCGCCAGCACCGAGGGGACTCCACTCACATATCTGCATCCTGGGGTTAATGCAGGAGAGGGGTGGATTGGTTGCCCCTATATAATAACCCTGTATAACCCGGGAGGGCAGCCCGAGTGTGAATGGAACCCATACACCCAGGCTGAGGGGGACCGGACCGTGATTCATTAGATTGTCACTGCTCAGATTTCTGCATGCATCAGTGATGAAGGAAGAAATAGTTTTGCTAACTCTAGTAGTAATTCAACAGCGCTTGCAGTGCCGGAGACCGGGTTCGATCCTGACTATGGATGAAACGCAGGTCTGTATGCACACAACAGCTCAGCTGCTGAGAATGTTTTTCGCGAGTGACCTATGACCTGGGCATGCGCAGTCGGAATACCGAACAGGAAGTGAAAAGCAAAGAGTATTTTTCTTTTCTTAATCACTTTATAGGGAACCAAAAAAATATACTGAAGCATTATCATGGCCTTAAGTTAGAACCAAAACATCATTAACTTAAATAAAATTAAATATTTGTATTATATTTAGGAATGTATGGAGATACATGTAGGCAGTTGTAAAATAAAGATAGACACAAATTGCTGCAGTAAATCGGCGGGACAGGCTGCATCTCTGGAGAGAAGGAACGGGTGACGTTACTCCAGTATTTTGTGTCTCCATTCCCTCTCTCCAGAGATGCCACCTGTCCCGCTGAGTTACTCCAGCATTATGTCTCTATCTTCGGTTTAAACCAGCATCTGCAGTTCCTTCCTACACATTTTGTCTATTCCACCACAAATTCTTCTCAAGGTATGTCTACTTTGAAGAAGTTCACCTCCTCCGATGAGAGTTCTGCAACACCCTCTCTCGCTGCTCTATAGTTCTCGACATCACTGTCTATATCTCTTGTTTCCCTTTCCCCTGACTGGTCTCGACCCAAAACGTTACCCATTCCTTCTCTCCAGTGATGCTGCCTGGCCCGTTGAGTTACTCAAGCATTTTGTGTCTACCTTCGGTTTAAACCAGCATCTGCAGTTCTTTCCTGCAGTTATAAAATGAAACAGACTGTTAATTAAATATATAATCTTGTACCCAATTCAAATGAGGTGTCATGTTCTCAATGGCCTTAACTGCAATGGTGTAAAATGTTGAGGTTTACAACAAATTACTTTGCAGAGGTACTGACACAGATGGCACGGTGGTGCAGCGGTTAGAGTCGCTGCCTTACAGCGCCAGAGCCCCAGGTTTGATCCTGACTGTACGTTCTCCCCGTGACCTCGTGGAGTTTGCCCGGGTACTCCGGTTTCCTCCCACGCTCCAAAGATAAACAGGTTTGTAGATTAGTTGGGTTAGGTAAACTTGCAAATTGACCCTAGTGTGTAGGATTGCAGTAGTGTATGGGGATCACTGGTCCACATGGACTCAGTTGGCCAAAGGGCTTGTTTCCGTGCTGTATCCCTAAACTAAACTAAAATATACAAGTCCAGAGTTTTCGCAACTGATTTTTGGCAGATGCTACATATTGGTGTTGTTTTTCAGCAGGAGTGCCAGTAAGCACTAACAGTGTTATTTGACATTACAACTGAACGTTCCTGCCCACAGGTATGTGGCAGTACTAGAGGCCAGGCATCACCACACGATAAAATTAATTATTTTGACAGGACCTGAGCATTTGATAATACTACAATTCAGTCCAAACATTCCTGGAGAACAAAGGAAGAATCCATGACCTTAAAGCATAAACTGGATACAGAAATTGGTGTCTCCTTTTGGAATAACTCCATTTAAATATAATTTCCATACATAGAACAAGTGGAGGTATACGGCATCATATCTCATCTACAGGTCAAATACAAGACAATGTATGTAGTGCACTCAGAAGCATGCTCTTTTCAGTGAGAACATAATCATAAAAGCCATCCTTTAGATAGTGGCAAAGTTTGGAAAGATAAAACATATTTGACGGCTGCAATATTTATGCAATACTTGCTTTAAATATAAAATCATAGAGCTACCAAAAACTAAACAAAGGTTAACAGAGAAACAAACCCTACATGCTTGCTCTCTGATCCTTGTGGAATATTTGAATTAATACCACTGACTTTTGCAGTCCAGATTCTTAAATTTCTACATTCCTCTTTTCTCATAATAGGATATTAAAATGAAATATGAAGAAACAAAGCTCTTCATAAATGCTGCCAGACCTACTGAATATTTCTGCTCTATTTGAGAGCCCACACTATTCATTTCTGTTTGTGCCACAAAATAATTTTCACTATTCACACGTTCAAGGACAAGAATCCTCCAAGGACTCACTGTTAGGATTCATTCAAGCAGGATCAGACTTTTCAATTACTCATCCTCCCCATTATAGAACTTGAACTGCCACATTGGGTCGAAAATAAATTGTCCTGTGCTTCTCTGCAGCACAGTTATTGGCCAAGATCTTTTCAAACAATTTCTCCATTCGTCATATAATCACAATAGACTGTGGGCCGAGTAGCTTTTTCGTTCAGGTTCGTGACCCAACTCACAGAACTACCTGAATTTTTAACATATTGTGTAAAAATATTATATAAAGCATACCTGAAACTCGTCAAGACCAAAACCTGCACATTTTTAAGAAATGCGAGAAAAACCTCAAATTTTCTGAGTAGTAATTGCCCAATCAATGCACGTTTGACATTGAGATCAGACGCGAATTGACCAATCCCGCGCTTTGTTTTGTGGTCGTTAGGCAGCGAGGACCCTGGGATCATGGCTGCCTCCTCATAACATCAAAATAATAACAAGGTTTCCAAGGAATAAAGGTAATGCTCAATATGCTGATCATTTTGTTTTTCAATTGATTTATCTTTATAAAGTTATGATGTGAACTGTTAAATAAAATGATAAATAACAAATGTAGAGTTAGGGTAAGGATTAGGGTCAGTCAGTCGGTCGGTCAATCTGGTATTCTGTCAGCCGGGCTTGTCGGAAGGCCAATGAATGCTGTGGAGGATCGGTCGGGCTGCTGGTTGGTGGTGAGAGTTGGGCCAGGCCTTCGATGGGTGGTGTGTGCGGTCGGTCGGACCGGGCCTCATATTACTTCGATTGAATTTGTGATATTAATGAATCCAGTAAAAAGCTTTCTGAATTCCCTGTGACGTGTACCTTGATCTTTTAAATCTCAGAAACATTGCCAGAGACGGAACCCTGGGCTCACCAGCCCAGCGACTGATGTCCAGAATGACAAGACCTCCTGTTCCGATTGCTCAGCAGCAGCTGATACCACGGGTATTGAAGTCTGCTACTGTCCAGAAATGTATTCAGGAGAAGCACGACATCCAGAAACGATCAAATGACAAATCCAGCAAACCACTAAAGCCTCTACTGCCAGGCCAGGTCGTCTGTCTACAAACTTCTATGGGACACTCCCATCTGGGTACTGTTGTCGGCCCAGCTGACGAACCACGATCTCACCTTGTGGACTATGAGGGAGCCGTTTACCACAGAAGTCGCCAACAATTGCTTGCTGTGTGGGAACCACGTCCGCCACCAGCCGGACCCTATGCTCCACCGCTTCAGTTCCAGCCGCCTGTTGTCGTGCCTTCTACCAATCCCCGCATGCCTTACACCCCTCTACGTCCCGCGGTTGTGACTAACCATGGGGTTTCCCCTCCTGTATGTTTCCCCTTTCGGCCACCACAAGTCTCTCCCACGCCTTTCTCACTTCCGGGTTCTCCCAATGCGTCTAATCTTTCAGGAGAGGGAGGAGAGGGCTTGGTCCATACGCGTTCAAGTTGTGTTAGTAAACCGCCTGATAGATATGGCGAATATGTTTAACTCTAATGGCATGGGTGCCCATTGCACTTAGTCTTCAGGGGAAGGATGTAGATTGGTTTATGCATGTCAACCAATCATATACAAGTTAGCAACACTAGCCCCACCTTACTGTAACATTTATACTAACACCCACTTCCTGCACTTCCCAGTTCATACAGCAGTCAAGATGCTCTGACAACTAATCATCCACTGTACTGCTAGAGTCTACATACTGATTAAAGATGATTTTGGATCACATAACGTGTATGACTCCTGTTTACAGACATTTTAAGATTGGCTTGATCTTGCAATAGATCTTACTGAGAAGGTCCAATTAGCCAATAAGAACCAAATATTCCGGCCTTTTCCTACCTCTGGTTCCCTTCCCTCCCATGCAATCTGAAGAAAGGTTCCAACCCAAAACCTCACCCATTCATTTTCTCCAGAGATGCTGCCTGACCTGCTGAGTTATTCCCTGTCCCACTTGGGCGACCTCCACCGTAACCTCTGGAGACCTTAAGCGACTTAAAAAAGAAAGAAAAAATCAAGGTTGCGGTGACCTACGACCTTCATCGACCATGTGTACGACCTCCTACGACTATGTCGAAGACCGGCTTCGACCATGTCGAAGACCGGCTTCGACCATGTACGTTTTACTCGAGGATGGTCTCTGGCAAATTGGTCCTTGAATGAGCACGACCCCCTTCCACCTCAGAGGACCACACCGAAAACCAACAACGACCAGTGACAAGTGTCTACAGCTCAAATGATCACCTGATAAAATGATGTCATCTGCATTTTTTTCCTCACTAAAAAATGCCTCCCAGGTTTGTTTGTTTTTTTTTAAATCATTCTAAACCATGCAGGAAAGGTAGGAACTAGTTTACAGGATATTAGTAAAAATACAACTACTGCTGTTTGCAGCAGCCCTTTTGCTTCAGCAGCCTTTTAAGAAAGGCAGAAGAGCAAGGGTGAAGCGGAAGCACAAGAAGAGGTCTCCATGGGTGAATGGAGATGATGTGATGGACTGTCCCAGTACACCAGATGACTGGAAGAGAGGGGCGCTGGGCTTTGACAAAAGATGGAACTTTAAGCACACATGTGGGGCAGTGGATTAAAGCATGCCATTCTTGTCCCTGTCCCTGTACCCCTCATTTTCCTTTTCATACAGGATGGCATTCTGCTGGAGCCATTCCTCCTGCTGCCTGGTGAAGGTGTAGGGCATAACCTTCCTCCAGCCCTCCATCACCACCAATGGGGCATCTGCCTCTGATGCTGTGTCAGACACAGGAGAAAGGACTGCGTTCAAATGAGGCAGTGAAGGATGGGGCGGTGGTAGGGACATATACTACCACCCTGGTCTCCTCCTCCAGGGATCTCTCATGCAGGGCTACCTCCTCCTGCACCATCACCTCCTGTGGCATCACCTCCTGCCACTCCTCCTCCTGGGTGGACAACACCTGCATGGCAGGTTTTTTTTAGGGTTGTGCCCACCCCCTGCATTGCCACATTTTTGGTGCCATCTCTAAAACACAAGTCTCCTCTCCAAAAAACTCTCCAGCTACGAATTAACATGCCTTGGTGCGAAAGAGGTGATGTTCTGCTGTTTAAATCACCTTTTTTTTCTATTGACCTTTTTGTCACCCCGGAGCCGTTACCTTCGACTACCTACAACTAGCATCATGACCGGCTTCGACTAGACCTACTACTAAAAAAAAAATAGATTTTTCCCACGGCGATCAATTTTTAACATCTTGAAAAATACGCCACAACCTAGCTGAAGCCTCGACTATGCGGAGACCACTCTCAACCATGAAGGAGAGTGACGAAGACCTCATGGCGACCTTGCTGCGACTATGGGTCGCGGGCAAACTCGCCAGAGGTCGCGGTGGAGGTCGCCCAAGTGGGACAGGGGCTTAACTCCACCATTTTATGTCTGTCTTGGATCCTTTTCGAACCTTGGCAAAAAGAGGTCATTGCACTGCTATTTCACCAGCTCTTCTGTCCATTTCTAGAAGACTAGAAATGTTCTTGATTATTGCAAGGTGTTATCTTTGATCATTTGTAGGCTGTGGGCTGAGCATCAAAAATGTGTCCTTAAAATAATATAATGAATATAATAGTGAGGTTTTTTTTGAATGAGACCGTCACAGAGGTCCGGCTCCTGAACCAGGCTAATTAATGGGTGAGGGCACTTCCTGTCCCCATTTACTGAACCCCACTGACTGCCAGTGTGCAGAGTGGGGGTCACGGCCATAGTGGGACTGGGGCAGTGCCAGGCTGGGGTAAGGCTAAGGCATCTTCCACTGACGGGAAAATGCCTAACCCCAACCCGGCCCCCTTCCAGAGCTCCCCACGGTTGGAGCTGGAGCTGGAGCCGCTTTGGGACCGGCTGCGGGCTCCATGTATGTGTGGCCCCGCAGCACGTCCACCTTGGCCAGCATACCCTTCTGGTGGTGATGGTGGGGAGCAGCACTACCCTGCACGCCGCCCAAGCCGCCTTCAGCACCCCCATAGCGCCGGCTCCGTCAGACCACCCGCCCACTTGCTGCAACACCGAACGACCACTCACACCACCCACCGGCGGTCCGGCCCGACCCCACACTCACCACCCACCGGAGGCCCGGCCCAATGCTCACCATCTGCCGGAGGCCCAGTCCGACCAACCGCCCTCACCACCCACCGTAGGCCCGGCCCGACTGACCGCTCTCACCACCCACCGGAGGCCCGGCACGACTCTCACCACCCACCGGCGGCCCGACAGCCCAACCGATCCTCCACAGCATCCATTGGCCTACCGACAAGCCCAACTGACAGAATGCCAGATTGACCGACCGACCGAATGAACCTAATCCTAACCCCAATAGCCTTTCGAAAAGAAGAACATTGATGTTTCTTCTCGGGCCCACATCGTCGCTGACGACACTTGAATCTAGAATAAAAAATATTAATCACTATTTCAGCAACTATGATCTACATTTTTGCATTAATGGGCCTATAAAACTACAGAAGATTTAGTTGTTCCGTTGCCGGTACATCCGACAATTAAACACTCTCAACCTGACTGAAAGATATGCAAGAAAACAGATTGAAGTGTGCCTGATTGCAACAGTTGAATGCGAATTGTATAATTAAGATTCCAAATAAATATGAATGCTCTTTGAGCTGAATATTGTTTTTCTAGTTATCGCCATTAGATCTTTTAATCACGCAAACACGCAGGTTCATACCAATAACGATTGTGACTGTAATGATGTTGTCCAAATGGTGATAGCTCCGGCTCAGTAGGATTTGATGAAAAATTATTTAGAAGATTTTTCTTTGCTCCGTTAGACCAGAATTGCTGTGTAAACAGAAAGTCACGCTGTTTCCAATATGATGAGGTGATCTTCAATGTATCTTCTCAATGTAACAGAAGATACATGTCAGGGGTGGTCACAGTGGCGCAGCAGTAGAGTAGCTGCCTTACAGCAAATGCAGCGCCATCGCCCCGGGTACAATCCCGATGACAGGTGCTGTCTGTACGGAGTTTGTTCGTTCTCCCTATGACCTGCGTGAGTTTTCTCCGAGATCTTCGGTTTCCTCCCACGCTCTAAAGACGTACAGATTTGTAGGTTAATTAGCTTGCTAAATGTAACAATTGTCTCTAGTAGGTGCAGATTGTCCCTAGTAGTTTATTAAAACTCTAAAGCAGTTGAATAGTTCTGGTGAATCTGCACCGTTTATCCACATAAGCTGAAATCAGTACTCAAAACAGTACTTCAGAAAGAGACTGATAAAGATACCATGCAACAGAAGCACCACTTCCTCAAAGTTTCTATTTTAATTCTGAGTTAGAGGCCATCAACCACAGGGGCTGCTGCCCATTACTAATGTAATTCAACGCAGTAAAATTAATGAAAAAAAGGGTGAGAGGCTTATAATGGCAAATGTTTGATATAAAGAGAACACAACAGCGCCAACTTGAAAGGTTAAATAAAACCTGTAGCATTTTAATAACATTGGCATCCTATGAAACACTCAATATTTAGCTGTTTTGCAATAGAATCCAACCCATTTTATTTTTAGCTGATTCTGCTTAGCACCTGAACATAATCCACTTTGGTTCAAATATAAACCAAGAATAATGCTACCTGTAAGATACATCTAAATACAGAAAAACGGAGCCTACCCTTTTGTTTAAAAGTGAAAGGACTATCTGCCAGTCAGCCCACAGTTGCGTCAGTTTATTTTTAACCTTGTCAAAGTCCTGTTGCATTTGTTAATAAAGTCAGATATCACAAATCCTCTGTAGCGTCACCCTATCATTCAGATCACACATAACCTAAATGTATTGCACATGAAGAAATGTCAGTACTCTACAGCTACAAAGCAAAATCCAGAGCTGAATTAACTGAGAAATAAGCTGGGCTTCAAGATTCCCTGAACTCTCACAAGTTCGCCCAGATATTGTAATATTGCCAAGAAGAACAGTTTTCACATTTTTAACCAGACCTCTTTTTACAGCACACAAACAAATCAGATCGCATTTGTGCCTTATCATTCAAAGTCGTTATCAACCAAGGACTTGCATTGATAAACTTAATTCCAATTATATTATTGGAAACTATTCGAACAACTAACCCATCACTAACCCAGTCTGAAGAAGGGTCTCGACCCGAAACGGCACCCATTACTTTTCTCTAGAGATGCTGCCTGTCCCGCTGAGTTTCTCCAGTATTTTGTGTCTACCCATGATTGTTGATGTTTGGTTTGAAATGTCAATTGAATGTCTTAATGGTTTTAAAGTCTCCTTTCCTAACAGATCTCTACATCTCTACAAATAACATATAGGTCTTGGTTTGTAATCACACAACTGATGAATTCTGCACAAAAACACCCACAGTTTTTGCTTTATAGTGGGTTGCTCATACAAGATTGACATGACAGAAGTATGCTCGTTTTTACCACTAGAACTTTGTTACAGTTAACACAATTACAGTTCTATTTCTATCTTCAGATGCAGATAAGGCTGATTAATGTCCCTGAAGAGAAGCAAACATGCAGAAAGCACAGTGACCCCCCCCCCCCCAACCCCCCCCCCCCCCCCCCCCAAACCACTGGCCATGACAATCATAGGGATGAGAATGCACCCAACTTCCCCAAACCACTGCTGAATTAACAGGTTGGAAAACCGCAACGGCCACTTCTCAAAGGCCAACCCATTCCTCCACACTGTTCCCATGCCCCTCCACCACGGCCACTAGATTTGCTGCGAATGCATCCAGGCGGCTGTAGGTTGTGCCACAATGATGGGCCCCACAGGCTTCTAGATTAAAGGGGCCCTAATGCTTTCCATTGGAACAGTCTTGAACTTCAGGTCAGAAACCAGCGTCAAACATTCCATAAACCAACATTGGATTGCAGCCTACATTTGGATGCAGAGAGAGCAGGACTCCGAGGCAGAGATACGTGTATACATGCTCAGGTTTGTCCAATTAGTGGATCTGCAGCAGAATGAGGATACCGACAATTTGCTTTGTGCAGTAAATGCAGTTTTTGTGGTACAGGACAGAGCTGCAGCCCACAGTCACCATGGGCTGGCTTTCTGAAGCTATCGGACTATCATATCCATAGAGTTCCAATTCAGATTAGTTTATTGTCATAGACATTAGGGTGCAATTAAATCTCACATGAAGCTCAGGGAGTAAACATACAAAGAGTAATGATAAATACTTACAAAATTCTTAAGGGGTTGGACAAGCTAGATGCTGGAAGATTGTTCCCGATGTTGGGGGAGTCCAGAACAAGGGGTCACAGTCTAAGGATAAGGGGGAATTCCTTTAGGACCGAAATGAGGAAAACATTCTCAGAGAGTGGTGAGTCTCTGGAATTCTCTGCCACAGAAGGTAGTTGAGGCCAGTTCATTGGCTATATTTAAGAGGGCGTTAGATGTGGCACTTGTGGCTAAAGGGATCAGGGGGTATGGAGAGAAGGCAGGTACGGGATACTGAGTTGGATGATCAGCCATGATCACATTGAATGGCGGTGCAGGCTCGAAGGGCCGAATGGCCTACTCCTGCACCTATTTTCTATGTTTCTATGTTTCTATACAATATGGCATTTAAATGCAGGACGAGTGAGAGAATTGCCATACCAGATCATGATTGGACCAGTTACGATACTTTCTACAGTACACCTGTAAAAGTTTGTCATCGCTTTCCATGATATGACAACCTTCTAAGAAAGTAGAGGTGCCAATGTACCTTCTTTGTGATTACATTTATGCGCTGGACCAAGGAAAGACCAAAAATGTTAATGCCTAGGTGTTCGAAGTTGCTAACTCTTCACCATTAACCCATCAATGAAAACGTAAGAGTAAGATCATGGAGCAGCAGCACCTCCAGGAAGCATCCCTCAGTTACCCTACACAAGAGTTAACTGCGATCGCTAACCTGATGCAAAATTTAAACTGAAATATAATTCTAAAGGAATGCTGCCCTGTGTAAAGTACAGCCTTTCAGATGAGAATAACAATCTCCTATCTATCCTCGCAGACGGCATAATTGTAAACACCAGCTGAAAGGATAAATAGGCTTCAGTTTCTTTATCTCACTGACAGCTCTGCCCTTCTTTTGTGAACTTCGAAGTTTCAGAAATCAAAATGAAAATTCACACTGTAATGGGACTTAAGACGATAGGCACAGCGGTAGAGTTGCTGCTTGACAGTGCCAGACACCCGAGTGCAAACCAGCGCTTGTTTGTACAGATTTTATATGTTCCCTGTGACAGCATGGGTTTTCTCTGGAAGCTCCTGTTTCTTCCCACATTCCAAAGACATGCAGTTTGTAGGTTAATTGGCAGGATGGAACTAGTGTACAGGCATCTCTGGTCGGCATGGACTTAGTGGGTCAAAGGATCCGTTTCCACGCTGTATATCTAAACTAAACTAAAATGACTTCTAACATTCTAGTCCATATCATACATAATTGGTCAGATACTAAAGGTTTGGGTATCACATTCTATTCATGGGACATTATGTAAACAAATACAAACAGCATAATTGCAGCTTAAGATGCATTGGCTGTAAGAAGAGATCTGAAAGGAACAAGACAAATACATGTCTGTTTTCTCTCACTAACAAAATCATTGCAATTTGCAAAAGAAATAGGGAATGAGCAAATATGACTAAGAAAGATCTTTTTTCCCCCATTGTGACTTTAATTGTGGACACTAGTCCGAGCTCAGGTGCAAAGCAAGAATTTCATTGTCCTATCTGGGACACATGACAATAAACTGTCTTGAATCTTGAATGAAACAAGCTTTTTTTTTTAAAACATAAAAAAACATATTTGCAACAACCAGAAACTTGCTCTCTCAAGGGTAGTGGAAGCTGAAACAATCAACGATTTTGAAAGCAAATAGTGTAGCTACTTGAGAGAAATATGCGTACAGAGGTTCAAGGATGGAGCAGAGAAATAGGACTGAGAGTGGAACGTTTTACAGAGAGCAGGCATGAACTCAATCGTTTCCACAGCCTCTTTCTGTGCTCTATGGGTTTGTGACTCTAAGTGCCTTTGCAGCAGGAACATTGGGTGCCTGTAACCTGCAGGACGATTGACGAGTTAATACTGAACATTCAATTTGATTTTCAGGCACAGCAATGGGTGTTACAGACTGGTCACCTGTTCTGAATGTTCTAAATGAGCAAGGAAATAAATCTGTTCCAGTGTCAAAATTCAATTAGTCGGAATACATCATGTATTCTGAAAAAGTTCAATAGAACCAACACAATATTAAAATGCAAAAGGATGAATTGCAATTCCCCAAATATGACCAGATTTCTGCAAGTCTATCTGCTTCTAAACCATTGACAATAAATGAGAACTGTTAATTCATTACTGAGAGATTAAATCAATTACTTAGACATTTGATCAGCTATGTTCACCACTACAAATGATTAGCTAATACTCTCCAGGGTACAAGTCATGAATACGACTTCCCATGATGGACAGGTCTCTATTCAGGGCACACTAGAAATGAGTAATGAGGTTTGAAATCTTAATGTTTCAATATGGTAATTCTGCTGAAATCACCTGGGTAGCATTTACTGCATTTTCAATGCTTCTAATGGTATAACATCATCTCTAGGGCACTGTAGTTACCACACAATACAGTAGTTTGGGATTAGATTAATTTTGAAAACCATACTATAATTTTAAAAATTTGTAATTACAATGACACCTCATTTCTTTTAGCTTACTCCTATTCCTATGTTGAAGCAGCTTACTCCAATGGGGAAAAGATTCTGAAGAAATTACCAGCTCCTCACTCACAATTTGTTTATTGAACGAATTAGTCCAAGCCTGCATGGAGCTAGAACTGGACAACATACAGGCTTGGGCTGATTGATAATTGGCAGGTAAGAATATGTCAATCAAGTTTCGAGAGACAACTCTCCTCAAAATTCATTAAACCATGTCCCAATTACCATTGTTGAATTTCCCTCATCAATCATTGCCCACTGTACAAATAATTAATGGACCCATCACACAATGGCATTGGCTATATGAGCAAGTCAGAGGTCTGGCATTCTATGGCAAATGCACCGCTTCCCAGCAGCTCACACCTTTCCACAATCTACTAGTCACAAGTGTACTGCAATATTCTCCACTGGCCCTGATGAGTTCTGCTCCAAAATCCCTTATAGAGTTTGACACAATTCAGTTAGATTGTCTATCCACCACCTGAAACATTTACTCAATCTACCATATTGGCCACATGAGAGCATCATCTTCTGCAATTTCTAGCAGGCAGGAGTAGCGGGCACAGGTATCCTGGAAATCCTCCATTCACTTTTAAAAGCAAGTTCCACAATTTTATCCTGCCTTGAGTATCGTGATCACTTTTGCTTCCTTTTTTTCCCCCAAACAAAAAGCAGAAATGGCATCCACTTTACCGCAACTAAACCATCCTCTTGAAGCTGTGCAGTCTTAGTAGCAGAATCACTGATGCATCCCAGAACTGCTTAACAGACACCACTGTCAGAATACCTTCACTGCACTGACTGCAGCTCACAGAAGTGGTCCTTCACCACCTTCAAGGACAATAAATGTTGACTTTGCTAGAGAAGGCCATATGCCATGATTGCAAAACAAAATACTTTTACTACAGTCTTTATCAATTTATTCTTACCTAAAGCAAAGCAAGTTCTAAAATTATGCATGCTGCAGCAGATGCATCGAGAAAATACAACAGAAAAATAGACTGTAATGGATGTCACCAAAACTAGGTCAGAACAGTTAAATACAACATAACTTAGAAAATCTTTCAGCTTGAACAATCTACTCCATGACTGTAAATACAGTGTTACAGTTGTCCTCGTCAGGTTTACAAAGAGTCATATGTAATATTTTATCTCAGTTTCAAACAAAACAACAATTAAGTTCCTTGGCATCCATATTACCTACAACTTGGCCCCTTCACACATTGACATATATGTTTACTTAGGTGTCTGAGAAGATTCAGAATGTCCACAAGGATTCTCTTGTACTTCAACATGTGAAAGAAGCTAGTGTTAAAGAAGGAACTGCAGATGCTGGAGAATCGAGGGTTACACAAAAAGCTGGAGAAAATCAGTGGGTGCAGCAGCATCTAAGGAGCGAAGGAGATAGGCGACATTTCGGGAGTCTGAAGAAGGGTCTCGACCCGAAACGTCGCCCATCTCCTTCGCTCCTTAGATGCTGCTGCGCCCGCTGAGTTTCTCCAGCTTTTTGTGTAACCCTGTGAAAGAAGCTATTCTGACAAAAGCATCTAAGCCTGGTACAGTGCCCTCCATAATGTTTGCGACAAAAACCCATCATTTATTTGCCTCTGTACTCCACAATTTGAGATTTGTAATAGAAAAAAAAATCACATGTGGTTGAAGTGCACATTGTCAGATTATATTAAAGGCCACTTTTTACATTTTGGTGTCACCATGTAGAAATTACAGCTGTGTTTATACACAGTTCTCCCCCCCCCCCCCCCACACCATTTCAGGGCACCATAATGTTTGGGACACATCGCTTCGCAGGCATTTTTATTTGCTCAGGTATGTTTAATTAACTCCTTAATGCAGGTACAAGAGAGCTCTCAGCACCTAGCCTTTCCTCCAGTCTTTTCATCACCTTTAGAAACTCCGTTTGCTGTTTATCAACATGAGGACCAAAGTTGTGCCAATGAAAGTAAAAAGCCTTAATGAGACTGAGAAACAAGAATAACAATGTTAGAGACATCAGCCAAACCTTAGGCTAACCAACATCAACTGTTTGGAGCATCATTAAGAAGAAAGCACTGGTGAGCTTACTAATCGCAAAGGGAGTGGCAGGGGAAGACCTCCACAGATGATGACAGAAGAATCCTCTCTATTATAGAGAGGATTCTTCTGTCATCATCTGTGGAGGTCTTCCCCTGCCACTCCCTTTGCGATTAGTAAGCTCACCAGTGCTTTCTTCTTAATGATGCTCCAAACAGTTGATGTTGGTTATCCCCAAAGAAAAATCCCCAAACACCTGTCCGACAGACCAGGAAAACTCACCAGGAGTCAGGTGTGGATTTGTCAATGACCACTGTCCACAGAAGACTTCATGAACAGAAATACAGAGGCAACACTGCAAGATGTAAACCACTGGTTAGCTGCAAAAATAGGATTGCCAGGTTATAGTTTGCCAAGAAGTACATAAAGAGCAATCACAGTTCTGGAAAAAGGTCTTGTGGACAGATGAGACAAAGATTACCTTATATCAGAGTGATGGCACGAGCAAAGTATGGAGGAGAGAAAGAACTGTCCAAGATCTAAAGCACACCGCCTCATCTATGCAACACAGTGATCGGGTGTTATGGCCTGGGCATGTATGGCTGCTGAAAGTACTGGCTCACTTATCTTCTTTGATGATACAACTGTTGATGGTAGTAGCATAATGAATTCTGAAGTGTGTAGACACTTCCTATCTGCTCAACTTCAAACAAATGCCTCTCATTGGCTGGTGGTCTATTCTACAGCGACAATGATCCCAAACATACTGCTAAAGCAATAAAGGACTTTTTCAAAGCTAAAAAATGGTTAATTCTTGAGTGGCCAAGTCAAATACCCAATCCGAACCCAATTGAGCATGCTTTTTATATACTGAAGAGAAAACTGAAGGAACAACCCCCCCAAAACAAGTATAAGTTAAAGATGGCTTCAATACAGGCCTGGTAGAGCATCACCAGAGAAGACGTGCCAACAACTGGTGATGTCCATGAATCAC
The DNA here is from genome assembly GCA_963514005.1 of Raja brachyura. The sequence continues at coordinate 35,516,440 of OY740793.1, read as the reverse complement.
AGACTTCAAGCAGTCATTTCATGCAAAGGATATGCAACAAAATACAAAACATGACTACTTTTATTTACATGACATTGCTGTGTCCTAAACATTATGGTGCCCTGAAATATGGGGGGGGGGGGGGCAATGTATAAACGCTGCTGTAATTTCCACATGGTGAAACCAAAATTTATTAAAATGGCTTTAATTAAAATCTGACAATGTGCACTATAAACACGTGTGATTTTTTTTTTCTATTACAAATCTCAAATTGTGGAGTATAGAGGCAAATACATAAATAAAGGGTCTTTGTCCCAAACATTATGGAGGGCACTGTAGGTAAAATAAAGATAGAAACTAACAGAAATACACAGTTAGCCTACTTAGAAAGAAAGACAGGCATTTCTAACAAGACAAAAGAACTGGAGATGAATCGAACACGTTTATAACCATAATTTCAATTTCTATTATCACAGAAATAATATCTTTATTTATTTTTCAAAAGAGAAAACTATATTTCAACCAAACAGAACTAAAACAAATTTGTGACGGACCATGAACTGATGATACAACAACACATTTAGTGAATAAATACCAAATTAATTATATTTGTGAGTTTTTTTTATTGGACCAATTATTGTTGTTCTATTAGCACTCTTTAAGCAATGTTTTTGTGATGATAGCATTGAATACTGAATTGCTCCATTGGTCCTAATCAACGTGGCCCAAGTCCTCACCCTGCATGATCTTGCATCAAACATTAATCCGAGAATTGCAACTACACTCTCCCCAAATATGGATTCCTGCTAGTAGAAACAAGGAACTGCAGATGCTGGTTAATACACAAAAGGACACAAAGTACTGGAGTAAATCAGCAGGTAGACACGAAATGCTGGAGTAACTCAGTGGGACAGGCAGTATCTCTGGAGAGAAGGAACGGGTGACGTTTCGGGTCGAGACCCTTCTTCAGACTGATGGATGGTACTGGAGTAAATCAGGTCAGGCTCTGCAGAATATGGACAAGTCACCTTTCAGGTCGAGACATCACCTATCCATGTGCTCCAGAGATGCTGCCTGACCTGCTGAGTTACTCCAGCACTGTATGTCCTTTTGTGGATTCCTACTCAATTTGTAATTCACTTTAATTTGGGTTTTTGTGATTAACAAACTAAAAAACTATCATCTCTCCTGCAATATGCAGACTTAGTACAACAATGTATTAAGACATTGGCTCCACAAATGCTGCTTGTATTAAATGTATTAAATCAGTCAGCCAAGAAATAATTAGATCAGCTTCAAGGAACTGACATCTATCTTTCAGTTGACCCTTTAATATGATACTGAGAATTAGTTGAAATTGAGGAATTCAATGTCATACAATTCATACCATGCCGCAGTGAGACAAACTGAAAGAACACTTTATATTCTGCTTGGTTAGCATACAACCCAACAGTTGAACATTGAATTCTCCGATTTCATGCGTTTCCAGATCCCCTCCACGCGTCCTATCCCCCACTTTTTTCTTCTGCCTTCCACCCAAAAGCACACAATCATTTCTCACACCATCCCACCACCCTAGTCACCATTTCCCACCACCCGAGTAATCTTGCTTCTTCCCCCCACCGTATGCTCATCTCCCGTCACCGTGTCCCACAGTTCCTTTCATCCCCTTTTAGCTTCCCTATCCCCACATATCGCTCCCTCATCTTTAGGTTTAATTCATCTGCTTCTTTCCTTGTCTGACACACTTTTGTCTCTTTTTCTCCTCCAGTCTTTGTCACTATCTCCGCCGTCTACCAATTACCCCTCTCACGTGGTGCCCATTGCCCCATCGCCACCTCCCTTTCCCAGCTCCCCTCCCCACACCAGTCTGTCAGTTCAGCAGTCTAAAGAAGCGACCCGACCCAAAACGTCATCGGTCCACTGGCTCCACAAATGTTGCTTGGCCTGCTAAGTTCCTTTGCACTTTTGTGTGCCCGGGATTCCACCATCTGGAGACACCATCTTGTGTCTTCAGAAAAACTTGCACTGTTTTGTTTCTCATTTGGCATGGCATCCAAACAACTTCCCAAAACACTTTAATGCCAAGGCAGTTAGGAATATAAACCTTTGGGGAAACGTCCTGTTGTAATGACAGAAATACACCAGCAATTTCATGCAACCAGTTTGTCTTAGAGTCAACCAGTCAATCTATTTTCATTTGGCCAGATACCACCCAACCTACTGATTTATCCAGCATTCTTCTATTTTAAGTTCCATCAGCAGCAGTATTTTGCACTTCCATCCCAGCAGTTCATATTTTCTCTTTGTTCTCATTCATCATCCTCTCTCACCCAACATATATGTCAGTCTCTCCAGATTTCCCTATCAGAGACATTCCTCTTGTTCTAACCAGCCTTAACTCTTGTCTACAGATTAAAATGCATTAATTAAAATGCACTTTCCCGGTACTGATTAAAGGACGTTAACTTTAATTTGATAACTTAGTTATTCTTTCTCCACAAGTGTTGCCTGACCTCCACACATTGTTTAGCATTCAGAAACAAATAACTGCAGATACTGATTAATACACAAAATTAAAACCCATTGAGTAACCAGTACTTTGTGTCCTTTTCTAACATTTTCTGCCCCCCCAAAGCCATGTGTTACTTTAATATTTCAGCAACATTTTTGACATTTCTAGCTTCAATGGAGTCATTTTCTGACATGTGTACAACGCCTTAACATCAATATTCAAGAATCAAGAAAATGTTATTGCTATATGTCCTGAAGCACAACAATGAAATTCTTACTTGAAGAAGCACGACAAATGTAAACACAGTACTCCATAAAACTCGTAATAAAAAGTTCAGCATTTGTAGATAAAAAACAAATAACAAAATAACAAATAACAAAAAACAAATAATAATATTGAAGTGCATAATAGTACAAGAATAATAGTGGGTCATAATGAAAACATTACAGTCCCAACAACGCCACTTAATTTCCCTGCAAGTTTCATAAACTGTCACATCACTGCAGTAAATGCTCTTGCTCAGGCTTCAAGGAGCACCCACTGCTCTCTCAATAAAAAGGTGGAACACATCTACAAAAGATGGATCAGATTGAATCAGAAGCACAACACCCAGAGGTCAGACAAAAAAGGGTGAAATCACAAAATTAATCTTAATTCTGCCTGGCATTTACAGTTGGTGGAAGAAGGGCACACAATCACAATCAAGAGATTCCAGTGAGGGTAAGGAAGGGGTTTTGCCTGCAGCTCCTGCACTGGGATGGTTTGGTGCTTTGACATGGACTGCTGTTAAACTCTGACACCTGCCCCAGTGCAGACAGAGAGAGGTGACTGCAGGCAGGGCCCAGGGCGGCGGCAGCAGCCCCTCACCTGGCCCCGGCCCCGGCCCCAGCCCGCCGTCCTGTTACTAAACCCCGTAATGTGCACCATACACGGTGAGTGTCTGGCAGAATGGGAGCCGCGGGTAATGCAGAGAGGGGGGGAATACCTGGTGTGTGTGCGGCTGGGAGTCCCGCAGGCCCAACGCCGCCGCCTCCTCCTCCTCCTCCACCGCCCGCCCGCCTGTTGCTGCAGCCGCCGCCGCTGCTGCTGCTGCTGCCCGCGTCACCTGACCACCCCACTGCGCACGCGCCCCGGCCCCACCGCCCCGCGACATCATGGGAAATGTAGTCCAACATCCAGTTGTCACCCCAGCCTGACTTCTTTGTTCTGATAGCCTCTGTAGCAAGTGGACCAACATAAACTGCCCTGGAAATTAAAACAAAAACTGTGATACAATGGTCTCTATTTTTACCAGATCCACCTCAAATAACTAGTATCTAAATCTAAATTTTATTAGTTGTTTAAGTTATGACATCGGATGGAAGTTGCAAACCAAATCTCATTGCACTTATGTGCAATGACAATAAAAGATATTATTATTATTATTATAAAAAAGCTGAACGCCATGCAGGATAATGGATACAAAATGTTAGAGTAACCCAGTGGGTCAGGCAGCATCTCTGGAGAAAAGGAGTCTTAAGAAGGGTTCCGACACAAAACATCACCTACTCCTTTTCTCCAGAGATACTGCCTGATCCGCCAAGTCACTCCAGAATTTTGTGTCCATCTTTGGTGTAAACCAGCATCTGTAATTCCTTCCACATGTACGGTTCTATGTTCCTACACCATCCAGGATAATGCAGACACAAGGAACTGTAAATGGACCTCACACCCACCTTTTCTCCCTTCTTTGCCCCACCTGGATGCAACCCAATTCCTCCCACAATCCCCTCCCTCCCCCCTCCTTTCCCCTTTGACATATCCTTTCCTCTTTTAGAATTCACTTTCTTCTCTCATTATCTCACAGCCTTTTATCTTTTCATCCCTGGCCTTTGCCCAACCATCTGCCAATCTAAATCTCCTCACCTGTATCCAATCGCTAATATATACCTACTATGTATGCTTACTTTGAAGAAGTTCTCCTCAACCTCCCAACCCAAAATGTCACCTATTTATGTTCTCCAGAGATGCTGCCCGTTCACTGAATTAGTCCATCCCTTTGTGTCTTGTTTTGTAAACCAGCATCTGCATGTCCTTGGGCCTCCAACCATCCCTCGCTGGGTTTTGTCTTGTCCCCACCTCTCTTCTCGCTTTCACCCCTACGACAATCAGTCTCAAGAAGAATTCTGACCTGAAACGTCACTTATCCATCTTCTCCAGAGATGCTGCCTGGCCCGTTGAGTTATTCCAGCACCATGTGCCTTTTTTTGACCATCCAGGATAAAGTAGCCTTAAAATTGGCACCATAGTCACCACCCAATGCATTCTCATGTTTAGTATTATTTGATTTGATTGGATAGCATGCAAAACAAATATTTTACCGTACCTCGATAAACATGACAATAATGAACTGAAACCTAAAGCGGAACATCCCTCTCTCTATGGGTTACACAAAAAGCTGGAGAAACTCAGCGGGTGCAGCAGCATCTAAGGAGTGAAGGTACATCCCTCTCTCTATTATTGTTGCAGCATCTAATGAACATGGCAGTTAGTAGCCCAGGCTACCAGAACAAACAATGCTTCTCACACATAGATACAAACACTGGAATATTATCAGCTACAAGTTCTGTTTCAAGTCATCCAATATCCCAACTTGGAAATGTATTGCCTAAGATGGGGCCTGTGCGTGGAGTGGAACAGTGGAGCAAAATCCTGGTGTTCCCGCTGGAGTATAAGAAATTCAAGTTTGCTATTAATTCAAAGTAACATTAGCAAATTTGCAGATTACACAGTGGGTGAAAGTGTGAACTGTGAGGAGGATGCTATGAGAATGTAGGGTGACTTGGACAGGTTGGGGGAGTGGGCAGATGCATGGCAGATGAAGTTTAATTTGGATAAATGTGAGGTTATCCACTTTGTAAGCAAAAACAGGAAGGCAGATTACTATCTAAATGGTGTCAAGTTCGGAAAAGGGGAAGTACAATGGGATCTGGGGATCCTTGCTCATTAGTCTATGAAAGTAAGCATGCAGGTACAGCAGGGAGTGAAGAAAGCGAATGGCATATTGGCCTTTATAACAAGAGGAGTCAAATATAGGAGCAAAGAGGCCCTTCTGCAGTTGTACAGAGTCCTAGTGAGACCACACCTGGAGTATTGTGTGCAGTTATGTTCCCCTAATTTGAGGAAGGACGTTCTTGCTATTGAGGAAGTGCAACGTAGGTTTACAAGGTTAATTCCTGGGATGGCGGGACTGTCATATGCTGAGAGAATGGAGCAGCTGGGCTTGTACACTCTGGAGTTTAGAAGGATGAGAGGTTATCTTATTGAAACATATAAGATTGTTAAGGGTTTGGACACGCTAGAGGCAGGAAACATGTTCCCGATGTTGGGGGAGTCCAGAACCAGGGGCCACAGTTTAAGAATAAGGGATAAGCCATTTAGAACGAAGACGAGGAAACACTTTTTTCTCACAGAGAGTGGTGAGTCTGTGGAATTCTCTGCCTCAGAGGGTGGTGGAGGCCGGTTCTCTGGATACTTTCAAGAGAGAGCTAGATAGGGCTCTTAAAGATAGGGGATATGGGGAGAAGGCAGGAACGGGATACTGATTGGGGATGATCAGCCATGATCACATTGAATGGCGGTGCTGGCTCCAAGGGCCGAATGGCCTACTCCTGCACCTATTGTCTATTGTCTATTACCATCATGCATCTTCATATTAGTGAGTGCAGCAATCCTAGTTTTGGGTGAGGTTGAATTCTGTCAGCAATCTTTCTTTTTCCTCGAAGCATCATGAACTATATTCCATATTTAAGTCACATAGGATGTTTCTCGTACCTGTCACCTGCAAAGGTTAGGCAAAGTGAGAGTTCAGAAGTGAGAGTGTTGTCTGGATGGTTTTCTTCAATAGTGCTTGTTCCAACCAATATGGAAGAGCCATCCATAAGGCTTGCGAAAGATCCATCTTGGTTTTGGGATGGAGCTGGCTTTTGGCACCATGATTCTCATATATGAGGGACTGGCTAGTATTGCAAGGGGAGGAAGTTCTGAAGAATTATCTAGAAGTAGGTGTGTAGCTATTCTTTGCTGTCACCATTGAGATCTAGGGAGAATTCCGTCTATTCCTGCTCCCTAAACAACAAAGATGCTGGGAAAGAATATAAGTTGATGAAGGCAGCTTAGCTTCAGACTAAATACCTGAGTGTTGTTTTAGGTAAGAGTTTCACATAATGGCCTCATCTGACTCAAAAGGTTGTGAGTGGTGTATCGTCAGCAGTGACAATTCTCGAGTGAGTACATCTTCAACTATCTGTCACAAGAATAATCCCTCTTGATTTAACCATACTGTGTGAACTTTGGAAGTTGTTTATGTGGCCAGTTCAAAGTTGCCCATTTGGGGGTCCTGAGGTTAACGCTATCCCTGAAGCCAATATACAGGCAACACAATACCGTTGCGTAATATTCTTCCACTGTGAGTATTCGATGAAGTTCATAGTTTACATGCTAATGCTCAAAGTCAAAGTCAAAAGAGCTTATTGTCATGTGTCCCTGACAGGACAATGAAATTCTTTCTTTGCTTCAGCATAGTAGGCATTGTCTACAAAACAGATCAGTGTGTCCATATACCATTATATACGTAAATACACACATGAATAAATACATTGATAAATGCTCCAGGTACGATGTGGTGTATATGTAGTGGCATAATTAGGTATAGATCTGATGCTGCAGAAATATCAGATGCATGAAGATAAATTCTGCTTGATCAAATCCCTTGGTGTAAGTCTGTAATTGGAATGGTCTGAAGAAGGTCTCCAGAGATGCTGCATGTCCCGCTGAGTTACTCCAGCATTTTGTGTCTATCTGCGTCAGCATCTGTACCTCCTTCCTACACATTGAATTGTATATTGGCCAGCTGGAGGATGCTGTGAAGTGGTAGAATGTATAACTGCGGAAAATAATCAAGCATGCAACTGCACTAGTGGGGTTTCAATGGGCAATTTTAACTTTCAAACGGTGACCACGGTGGTACAGCGGTAGAGTTGCTGCCTTACAGCGCTTGCAGCGCCGGAGACCCGGATTCAAACCCGACAACAGGGTGCTGTCTGTATGGAGTTTGTACATTCTCCCCGTGACCGCGTGGGTTTTCTCCGAGATCTTCGGTTTCCTCCCACACTCTAACGACGTACAGGTATGTAGGTTTATTGGCTTGGTATATGTGCAAATTGTCCCTAGTTGCAGGATAGTGTTAATTTGCAGGATAGTGTTAATGTGCAGGGATCGCTGGTCGGTGCGGACTTGGTGGGCTGAAGTGCCTGTTTCTGCGCTGTATCTCTAAATCAAACTGGTAGCAATGCAGTTCAGTACAAAAATCCACCAAATTTTTGATATGTCTCAAGATAGGTTTTTTTTTGCAAATATTGCATCCTAAAATCAACCATGGAGCCCGGCCTTAAACTATTTAATAATGAGTACCAAGCCTGATTTTGTAAACATCTTAAATAGCATGTGCATATTTATCTAATAATGATTGTAATGTGATTACATCCAGGGGAATGTTTGAATTGAATAAACTTTTTTTTTTTTTTAAGTGTTCATTTGAACAAACATACCTCTACTTTCCATAATTTAATTAACAATTACATTGTTGTTGGTTTGCATGGTTGCCTGATCACCATCTATTCCCGAAAATAATAAAGATAAGAAAAGAAAGCAAGGAATTATAAAGCAGGTAATCTAAAATCTATTGTTGATAAATTACTCGAAAGTACAAATATCAACAGTATGAGCGATAAACGGCAATTTTTATTTTATCATAACTGATAGATTTGCGGGGATGTGTGGAGGAGGTTGGGGTGTGGGGAACGGAGGGTGTGGGGGAGGGGGGTGTTGTGGGTGGGGGTGGTGTGGGGGAGGGGGTGGTTGTGTGGGGAAGGGGGGGGTGTGGGGAGGGGGGTGTGGGGAGGGGGGTGTGGGGAGGGGGGTGTGGGGAGAGGGGGGTTGGGTGGGGAGAAAGGGGGGTGGGGGGAAAGGGGGGTGGTGGGGGAAAGGGGGGTGGTGGGGGAAAGGGGGGTGGTGGGGGAAAGGGGGGTGGTGGGGGAAAGGGGGGTGGTGGGGGAAAGGGGGTGGTGGGGTTGGTTGCAGCAGACGCAGCTCGCACTCTTCTCACCCCGCACCTTCAGCTTTTGGCCTCACGCAGCAGATCACGGATCCACTCAGAGGCTTCCGGTTCAACTCAGCAACTTCCGGCTGGTCATGCTGGTGTCCGCAGAAGCAGCCCGCAAGCTGCACACTCTCCGCGAGCTGCTCAACACAGTCCGCCCCTTTGGCTTTTTATTCTCCTCACCGTGTTATTGACAGCGGGTTCCGGAAGGGGCGGTTTTTACGATTTTAAACCTTCATAACTTTTGTACTATTTAACCAATCGGACCAAAACGTATTTGACTTGCAGCAGAGGAGAATGGTGAGTAAGGTGGCGAAAAATCGTAGCACTATGGGGGATTGTTTTTGCGCAAATTTAAATACAACGCAGACCAGAAGTGGTCAAGATGAGAGTTTTAGTAATAGTATAGATAGAAGAAGATAGAAGATAGATGGCTGACAAAATGTATGGATTTTTTGAAGAGCTTACAAAATTGGTAGACATGCAAATATCATTGGGCATTATTTTTATTGACTTCCAAAAAGTCAATAAAACCACTGGCTGAAATTAAATTTCCTCCAATTTAAAATGAATTACTGACCTGGTTAGGTGAATTGATTGATGTTTTCAAGATATTAATGGGAACCAAATTGTAGATGCAGCCAAGTCCTGACCTTGGTTTGGTAATCTCAGCATTCATGATCACTCGAAGTCAATGAAGATTGTCTTACTTGTGGTCCTTTCTGTTGACCTGGAGATGGGTGAAGAGGCCGATCATGGAATGTGGTATATCCCTCCGGGTGGACACCTGTGCATCACATCTTTTAACATGGGGATGGGGTCAAGGAAAGACCATTAACGTCGTGGCCCTGTTTCCACCACTTTTTCCCCCACCACGCTCAAGAGGCACAAGAAGCGCAAGACAGACACCATTGTTTGCAGATGTCGAGAAGTGTGTTCAGCCCTGGCTGAACAATTTCTAATCTTGTGATGTGGACTCGATAAGAAGAAGAACATGGGGAGACTAGTGCAAGGACAACCCACACACATGGTCCTTGACAGAGGCAGACCCGGGTACAAAGGCATGGACGCCATGACTTTTCTTAGTCTCCCCCTGCTGCAACCTTCTTCTGCCTTCTCAGCCATCATGATGTTTCACGGCGGCGGCAGAGGGCGGCACCAGGGTGCTGCCCAGCTACTTATCTTTTATCAATCATGCCCTCTCCAATACCTCAGCAGAAACCATTTATATATCTATATTAACATCTAAAAGAAATTCATAAAGGATATTTGGAAATGTTTCTACATATAGGGGATTATGAAAATCTACAAATGATGGTTGTTGCAACATCAGTTGTTCATTTTAAATATGAAAATGTGATTACCAAATACATTAAGGAATGTAGGGCTATGGTTGGTACATGGAATTTGGTCATAAAGTTGGCATGATTTCGTTGAATGTTGAAACAGGTTGAAAGGGGTTAAATGGCCAAATACATTTCTAGGATATTTACCAAAAAATAGAAAAAGTTAGGAATGATATGAGCCAGGAGCAGGCAAGTAGGATTAGCTCAGACAATATACAATAGGTGCAGGAGTAGGCCAGTCGCCCCTTCGAGCCAGCATCGCCATTCACTGTGATCATGGCTGATTATCCACACTCAGTACCCTGTTCCTGCCTTTTCCCCATATCCCCTGACTCCACTATCTTTAAGAACTCTATCCAACTCTCTCTTGAAAGCGTACAGAGAATTGGCCTCCACTGCAATTCAGCCCACCGATTCCATGCCGACCAGCGATCCTCGCACATATCCTACACACACTAGGGACCATTTTACATTTATACCAAGCCAATGAACCTACAAACCTGTACATCTTAGGAGTGTGGGAGGAAACTGAAGATCTCAGAAAACTCATACAGGTCATAGGGAGAATGTACAAACTCCGTACAGACAAGCGATCGAACTCGGGTCTCTGACGCTGTAAGGTAGTAACTCTACTGCTGCACCAGTGTGCTGCCCAGCTACTCATAGTTCATGTAAAAGTTGCAAATGTAATTAATGGTCAATTTACTGAAATGTAACCAAGGCACACACTTCTGGAAACTCAATATTATTGATTCCATCTTTGAGATGGAACATGTCAAACCAAAACCTCAGTTACATAAAATATTGTATAACAATATTTGGGGAAGATCAGCGTGTTCCTGGTGTGCTGGTTAATATTAACCCTCACCCAATAATCATTAAATTAGAGCATCTGGTTATTACTTCATCACTGTGAGGCATTGATGTATGCAAGTTGGCTGCTGGTTTTCCTTACATTATGACAGTAATTATGCTTTGTGATCTGCAGACTGGTATGAGGCCTCAGGAGGCCTAGCTATATGAAAGAGAGTTCTTCTGTTGTACCGGCTTCACAGCAATTGTGAATGCTACATATTCACTGGACCATGAACCACTTTCCAAAGCCAGTTACCTTCCAAAACTAACATTTGTTTTCTTGTTGTTTAAGGACTGTGTTTATCTGCCTCATCTACCCTGAAGTGATGTTTGCAATGCTGTTGTGATATACTTGAAGTAGAGGATCTGCCTTGTTATTTATTAATGATTTTTTTGCTATTAGTAGACAGTAAAGTAATTGTCATCTGGCTACTTTTGTAGTTATTTAGTTCAGTTTAGTTTAGAGATACAGTGTGGGAACATGGCCTTCGGTCCACCGAGTCCGTGCCAACCAGTGATCCTCGTACACTAGCAGTAGCCTACACACTAGGGACTATATATTTTTTACTGAAGCCAATCAACCTACAAACCTGCACATCTTTGGAATGTGGGGGGAAACCAGAGCTCCTGGAGAAAACCCATATGGTCATGGGGAGAATGTACCCACTGTGCCGTCATTGATGATGGAGATGGTAGACAAAAGTGCTGGAGAAACTCAGCGGGTGCGGCAGCATATATGGAGCGGAGGAAATAGGCAAAGTTTCGGGGTGAAACAAATTGGTTTATTATTGTCACATGTACTAGAATGGAGTAAAAAGCCTTGTCATCCAATCAAATCATACTATACACAAGTACAATCAAGAAAGACACAAGAACGACAGGTAGTGCAAAGAGAAAAGCAGGGGCCGCGGAACGTTTTTGAAAATGGGGGGGCTGAGCGATCACTGATCACCGTCCTTGGGGGGGGGGGGGGGGGGTGGCACAATTATTTTTTTTTGTTGCTGTTCCACCTCCAAAAACTGGGCCATAATACAGGCCATCCCCAACTCAAAAAGTGGGGGCCCTCTCCCCCCACCTCGGGGCTGACTTTTTTTTTCACTTCTCCCTTCTCTCTTCCCCCTTTCCCCCAGTGGGGGGGGGGGCACTTTCTGGAATGCTAGTATGGGTGTTGTAGGCCTAAGGGACTGATTTCCAGAGGGCTAGTATGGACATTGTGGGCCAAATGGATTCTTGGGCTGGCAGCTCAGTCACTCAGGCCTGGTGGGCTGGCAGCTCAGTCACTCGGGCCTGGTGGGCTGGCAGCTCAGTCACTCGGGCCTGGTGGGCTGGCAGCTCAGTCACTCGGGCCTGGTGGGCTGGCAGCTAAGAAACCGCCGGAAATTCTGCCCAAAACAGGTGATAGACCATGTGAGAGAGAAGGGGGAGAGGGTGGAGAATCAATTTGAGACATTTTTCATCTTTTTCTGCAGATCACAACAATGAAGGAGGAAAGTCTATCCTGGCCTAGATCTCAAAGGGAGCAAATGAAGGGAGAGAGAAAAATACTGGGGTGAGGTTTAATACTTGCAGGAGGAATATTTACTGATGGGCAGAAGGGACTCCTGGGCTAGTACAGGCCTGATGGGCCGAAGGGGCTCTTTAAAAAATAATCTGAGTGTAATTTCATAAAAGGCACCTTTTCTGGACTTTTCCCTGCCTGGCACAGGCCTTTTGGGCCAAAATGCTCCTCCTGGGCTAATACGGGCATTTTGGGTAAAAGGGACGGGTTTCTTGGCTAATAGGGGCCTTGTGGGCCAAAATTAGTGGTTTCAGGGAGGCCAAACAACTAATTTAATTTCATTTCGAATTGCATTGCACTTTCAAGCACAGGGCAGGCTCAAGCCAAACAGCTGATTGCATTTTCACTTCATTTCCATTGCCATTGCAGTTTCAAGCACATGGCAGGCTCAAGCCAACCAGCTCATTGCATTTTCACTTCATTTCCATTGCCATTGTAGTTTCAAGCACAGGGCAGGCCAAACAACTCATTCATTTTAATTAAGGGCAAACAAATCATTTATTCAAGTACATTGCATACTCACAGTGTTCTGTAGTTTCCCAGCTCAGAGAGTCATGACCTCTCCCTCGCCATCTTGCAGACAGACTGAGCCACACCCACACGTCCGGGTTTATAGTCCCTCCCCCTCCCACTGGAAAGGGCGTGGCCTTCATGGCAGTGATTGACAGGAGAGAGAACCTCAAGATTTTTTACACATTAATAAATCTTTTATTTTTAATTGATGGGAAAAATGCTTGGGGCCTGCGCAGCGGAGGAGGACTGAGTAAGATGGCCAAAAAAAATCACAGCCACATGTGGTAGCGTTTGTTCTAAAATCAAAGCACAGTGCAAACAGGAAGTGGTCAAGGTGAGACTATTATATAGATGAATGAAAGATATGCAAATAAGTAACAATGATAAAGGAAACAGGCCATTGTTAGCGGTGGGCTAGGTGAAAAGGAGTTAAAGACCATGAGACTCAATAAGACAACTTTGAAGCTGGTATGACTTTGGTGGGGGAGGGATAGAGAGAGAGGGGATGCAAGGGGTAAGGAAGTCAAGGACAATTAAAATTCCGCAGATGTATTAAAGTTGAGATAAAAACAGAAAATGTTGAAAACATTCAACATTTTTGTGGAAAAAGAAAAAGTGTAAATGTTTCAGGCCAAGGACTTTTTTAGAACTGGAAAAGAAAGATTATGAGTGGGTTTTAAGTTACAGAGTTAGTGGGGAAGGATGGACAAAAATAATATGTCTAATATGTCCAAGATTGCTATGGAGCTAGCTAGGTTGTTGAGGTAATCCAGTCAATGGGAGTAATGGAGGCCGTTATAGAGAGAGAAAAGGAACAATGTCCATGAGATGAAGACAATTTATAGGGTTTGAATAAAGTCAAAAGAATGTTCAAAGTTGTGAAAGGCAGGTCTGTTGAACATGGCCTGCAGGTTAACCTGGGTAATAGAGAGAAAAACATGGAACAAATACCATAGACGTATAAGAGCAAATTAATGATTGGTTTCACAATGGCTTAAAGCAAGTAATGATGTCGCAGGAGTTTCACACTGAGATCACTTCTCCTCACTGTGGAACTAAGTAATCTGGATTCCGGCAAGTAGTATGCAGTGAAAACATTTCTACTTGTTACCCAAATCAGCACCGTAGCACAGCGGTGAAATAGTTGCTCTACAGCACCAGAGACCCAGGTTTGATCCTGACTACAGGTGCTATCTGTATGGACTCTGTACGTTCTCCCTGTGACCACGTGGGATTTCTCCGGGCGGTCCAGTTTCCTCCCACACTCCAAAGATATGTAGGTTAATTGGCTTTGGTAAAATTGTAAATTGTCCCCTAGTGTGTGTAGGATAGCATTAGTGTGCAGGGGGCGCTGGTGGGCGCAGACTCGGTGGGCCGCAGAGCCTGTTTCCGCGCTGTATCTCTAAACTAAAAAAAGTTCATTTTGAAAGACCAAATGAAACATCGAAGGGGTAAAGAAAGGATGGGAAAATCAGTTGAATGGGAGAATCTTGATACATATACATATGAAGAGACACATTTATCCACTAATTTAAGTTAACTCACTGAAATCAGTCATGAAGCCAATACGTTTAGATTCAAAGATAAGCATCACCAACCACGTCAATGCATTAAAATGTATTTTAAATGTGCTTGGAGTTAAAAGTCTTGGGTGGGGCCTGGTATATCTCTCCATCCACAGGTGTGTTGCTTTTCCTATTCTAAAAGTCCAACTACAAACTTAATTTTATTGAGTTCTGTCTGGAAACCACTGGAAAACAGTTTTTCAGGACACCGACTCAATGGTTTATTTATTGTCACGTGTACTGAGATACAGTGAAATGTTCTTCTGCATGCTATCCATCAAATCATACCATATGCGAGTACAGTTGATCCTACATGTACAACCAACCCTCTTCTGGAACAGTTCGCAGAGAGTTGCCACCTTCCTGCACCATCTTGTAACTTCCCAGTCTCAAATATCTGATCTTGGCCGCGGCGAGACTGGATTAATGATGATGGGGTCGGCCTGGCCCAGCGCTATGCCCTCAGCTCCTTCCACCACTGCTCCGCCTGGCTGCCGCAGGCTGCGCTCAGTCCACTCACTCACTTGGCTGCTGTAGGGCCCCCCCGCGGCCACCTCTGCCAAAACATGACCCATGATCGTGACACATGAAACACCATTCCTCGCATCCAGAGACCGCCCCTCCGCTGCCGTGCACCAAGATCGATATCCCCTGCTTCCCAAGTCGATTCCAGGACTCTAGGGCTTATGGACACAAAATGCTGGAGTAACTCAGCGGGCATATCGTAGGGCACGGGAGGCACGTTCACAGGCACTGACTTTCCCCCCATCACCTGCCATTGCCACCATCTTGAAAGATGTCCTGATCGCCATCCAATGCCCCTTGTTGAAGGTTACACGTCATTGGTTGAAGGGAAATAGAGCATTACTTCAACACTGTTTATGAAAGAACTGCAGATGCTGGAAAAATCAAAGGTAGACAAAACATGCTGGAGAAACTCAGCGGGTGAGCCAGCATCTATGGAGCGAAGGAAATAGGTGATGTTTCAACACTGCCAGGGTCAAATAGCCTGCTAACACTGATAATATTAACTTAATTTATAATTTGGCTGGCAGACAATAAATAGCATGGAATCACACACTAATATATAAATAATCACCTTCAAGACAGCAGAGGAAAACGCTAAGGAGGCCGAAATAAAAAGTAAATATAGATTTTTGAATGGTTTCAAGGATGCGCCTAGAATTAACAAGAAACAGGTCTCATCTCACTGCAGTAGGTTGGATTATTATTAGGCACTGGCTACTCAAGGTCTCAGAAGTAATAGCGCATCAAGAGTATAGAGTATCAACAGATCACAATCATTGCCCGCAGCTACAGTGGGCAATTAGGAAGGCAAACAGCATGTTAGCTTTTATTGCAAGGAGATGGGAGTATAAGAACACCAGGCCATTAGGCTACTCTTAATCATTTGCAAAGTGAGTCATCAACAAGGCATCTGTTCAATGATACTTTATTATCACATGTACCTAGGTACAGTGAAATGTTTTGTTTTGCATGCAACCCAGTAAAATCATGTCCTCTCATTCTCCGACGGTCCCTCTCGCTCACCGACGGCTGCTTGCTGGTCCCTCCTTGTTCTCGCAGCGCGGGCCCCATCGACGCCTGTGATGGATGAGCTGGGCCTACTGGATGGCTTGGTCCCGCTTACTGGGAACAGTCCTGGCACGCTGCTCTCATCAGCACTGGTGCTCAGTTTGGTCTTTGCCCAGTCATCTCATCATTCCTTGTCCTCATTCAAGCTGAGACATAGGTACAGTAAACCCTCGTTATAACAACCATAGGGGGAGAAATGGTGTCCATTATTGGCGATTGTCCACTATGACTGAGTTAGGTATTATCATTGTGTAAGTATAAGTCCGCGCCGACCAGCGATCCCTACACATTAACACTATCCTACACACTCTAGGGACAATTTACACATACACCGAGCCAATTAGCCTACATACCTGTACGTCTTTGGAGTGTGGGAGGAAACAGAAGACCTTGGAGAAAAACCACGCAGCCACGAGGAGAACGTACAAACTCCGTACAGACAGCACCCGTAGTCGGGATTGAACCAGGGTCTCCAGCATCACAAGTGTTGCAAGGCAGCAACTCTACTGCTGCGCCACTGTGCCACCCCAGACTTGTGCACAATATTTCAGATGTATTCTTACCGGAGCCATAAATAATAACTCTTGTGCTGAAACCTTCTTGCAATAAAGACAGCTTACAATTCTAACTTCTTGCTACACCTGACTTTATCTTGCACAAAATGTTGTACCCTTTATCCTTTTCTGTACCCCATGGACAACTTGATTGTAATCATGCATAGTCTATTCTTTGACTGGATAGCATGCAACAAGAAGCTTTTCACTGTACCTCGGTACACGTGTCAGTATTTAACTAAACTAGTGTAAATGGAGTCCAGGGTGGGTGCCTGGTCTGTGTGACGGACTGGACTAGAACCACAGCTCTCTACAATTTCTTGCGGACTTGGGCAGAACTGTTCCCACACTGAGCTTTGATGCAACCTGACAGAATGCTTTCCACGGTTCGTCTGCAGACATTTGTAAGTCACCATTCACCAGTAGCTGGAAGAGTGCAGCCTGCATTCTGCATATGTCCCTTTGTGGGGTGGCTCGCAATGTTGCAGCTGTGAGATTACATGCCCGTCGCAATGTAATCTTGCAATAGATCAATATAACAACAGGCCCTGAAACAAATCCACGTGTTGTTACATAGAAACCCAACAAGAAGTACTACATTAGAAAATTGCAATACTTTGGGGTCTTCTAAAATTGTAAAATTACTGTTTTAATGTCAATAAACACAAGATATGCTTTTTTTAAGGCTTAGAAGTAACAGCACAGCGTGTGTGTGTGTTTCTTCACCAAACGGAGCGTTGCTCCTCAGGAAGGAAATGTAACGGGCCTGAACCACTTGGCAGGCATTTGCGCCTTATTTACGCGTCATATGCAAAATAGGTTGACACGTCGTTACGCGCAATGTCGCGCGCAAATCACGCGTCATCATGCCGTCTGGTGTGCATGACGTCAGTAGAAAACCCTGCGGCGCACGGCGACGCATGGTAACGCACGTGACGTAACCATGTGTCACCACGCGATACATCGGGTCGCCAGCGTGCGACGCCAATGCATCAGCTTGCGTTCACGAATAGTCACGCAGGTGGCGCGCGAGGCTTTTGTGCAGCACAAAATCCTGGAGCGCCGCGCGATACCATGCGCAACTCCACACTCCTCCACGCCTCTCCATGCGCCCGTCCCGCGCTACCCACACGCTACCCCTGCTTCACAACGCGAAGACCACATTTTTGGACGTCGCGCAAATGACGGCCAAGTGCGTCAGGCCCTTACCATCACTTTTCCAAGGGCAATGAGGAACAAGCAATGTGTGCCTTTCTTGCCAGCAACACTGCGGCCACGGTGGCGCAGCGGTAGAGTTGCTGCCTTACAGCGCTTGCAGCACCGGAGACCCAGGTTCGTTCCCGACTATGGGTGCTGTCTGTATGGAGTTTGTACGTTCTCCCCTTGACCACATGGGTTTTCTCCGAGATCTTCGGTTTCCTCCCACACTCCAAATGACGTACAGGTATGTAGGTTAATTGGCTCGGTGTAAGTGTAAATTGTCCCTAGTGTGTGTACGATAGTGTTAATATGCGGGGATCGCTGGTCGGTACGGACTTGGTGGGCCGAAGGGCCTGTTTCCACGCTGTATCTCTAAACTAAACTAAACTAAACACCTATAACTTATGAAGAAAAAAATAACAAAAAAAAGCCCTGTTGCGAAAGATTTGGAGCGATCGCACTGTTCTGTACATAGCGTTTGCTCTCTAATGAAGGATACAATTGCCTTAAAGAGATTTAAGGGCCTGTCCCACTTGCTGATTTTTTCGGCGACTGTCGACATAATTGACTGACGTATCAGGTCACCAAAAAAATCGCGGCATGACGCGGCATGATGACGTATAAATGCGCTGTGTTTCCTCACGAGTCGCAACAGTTTTTTTGTCGCCGCTGGATTTTGAAATGTTGAAATGAAATGACGCCAGCAGTCGCTGAAAAAAAAAATTGGCAAGTGGGACAGGCCCTTTACTAAATTGATATCTGGGATATCCCATGAGATTGAGTAGAATTAATTTATATTCTCATGTTTAGAAGAATAGGATATTGTATTTGTTGACCATATAATATAGTTCAGTTTAGTTTAGTTTGGTGTCACGTGTACTCAGGTACAGTGAAAAGCTTTTGTTGTGTGCTAACCAGTCAGCAGAATGACAAAACACGATTTCAATTGACCCATTTACAGTGTATAGATACATGATAAGGGAATGACGTTTAGTGCATGGTAAAGCCAGCAAAGTTCGATAGCCTAAGGGTCACCAATAAGGTAGATAGTAGTTCAGCACCCTGGCTACTACCTCTTCTACCATCTCACATCGAGCAAAAGGTATAGAAGTGTGAAAATGCATACCACCAGATTCAGGGATAGTTTCTTCCCAGCTGTTATTAGGCAACTGAATCATCCTACCACATCCTACCACAACCAGAGATGTAGAATGTACATCATGGCACCAGGCAGCTCAGTCTAACCTCATCACATTATTGAATTCTAACAGCATCAATGAAGGCCTTTCAACCCATCAAACCCATGCTAACTCAAAGTACAACATTCCCAAGTCTTCTTGTCCCAAAGCTCCTCAAATTCTATTCACTTAGCCTCCCTATCCATGACCCTTTTCATTTAGTTTAGAGATACAGTGAGGAAACAGGCCCTTTGGCCTACCGAGGTCACGCCGACCAGCGATCACCCGTACACTAGTTCTATCCTACGCGCGAGAGACAATTTACAGAAGCCAATTAACCTACAATCCTGCACGTCTTTGGAAGAAAACCCACGCGGAAACACGAAGAACGTACAAACTCCGTACAGACAGCATCTGTCGTTAGGATCAAACCCGGGTCCATGGAGCTGCAAGGCAGTAACTCAACGGCTGCGCCACTGTGTCACCCACTTGTTTTGTTTTCAGCATCCTTGCCCTATTGCTACTGGGACCATTCTGTCTTCGCACCAGAAAACAAAGTCCCAACACTTCACACTTAAGTACAACTCTTAAATCATCCTCTTATATATTCTGATCTTGAAAGGCTTGCTTAAGATCTTTGCCTGAATGCCAAGGACATTCTAATCAGGTTACACCAGGACATATTATTGTTGGGAAAGATGAAATGTTACTTCAATGGGCTAATTACATTGCTGTTTTGAGAATTATGAAATGTTAGGAAGTGTTTGCTTTCCTGTAATCTTGTACAACAGTATAAACAACTAGAGAAGCTCGGCGAACTGGGCATGTCCCACAACCCCTGTATGTCTCACTGTCTTTAAGTTCCTTTGTTTGCATTCTTTTCATCTAATGGCGCCAATTTCATAAATTCATGTCATAGGAGCAGGATTAGGCCTTTTGGCCTATTGTGTCTCCTCCACCATTCAATTGTGGCTGATCTATCTTTCCCTCTCAACCCCATTCTCCTGCCTCACGCCCCCATAACCCTTGACAACCTTACTGACCCATGATCTGTGAATCTCCCAATGACTTGACCTCAACAGACATCTGTGGCAATGAGTTCCACAGATTCACCACCCTCTGACTAAAATTCCTCCTCATTGAGCAGATAACTGTGACAACCTATTCCTACGGAGTCTATCAGTGATATTCCCATTGTCCTATCCATCTCCCTCCGCCAATCTCTGCAACTTAAAACTAAATCATTTTCCCTTTATCGGACAAAGGATCTTTAACCTTTGAAGAATATAGAACATAGAACAATACAGAACAGGAATGGGCCCTTCGGCCCACAATATCCATGCCAAACATAACGCCAAGTTTAACAAATCTCTATCTGACTGCATGTTATTCACATTCCTCCTATCCCTATATATGCACCTGCTTATCCAAAGCCTCTTAAAGGCACTACCATATCTGCTTCCACCATCACCACCTCTGGCAGCACGCTCAAAGCACCTGCCACCCTCCATGTAAAAAAAAACTTGCCCCGCTCATCACCTTTAAACTTTGTCCTTCTCACTTTAAAGCTATGTCTTCTGGACTTTGATATTTCCACTCCAGGGAAAAGGTTCTGACTATCTACCTTATCTATGCTTCTCAGAATTTTATATACTTCTATCGAGTCTTTCCTCACCCTCCGACACTCCACAGAAAAAAAAACAATCTAAGTTTGTTGAAGTTTCAACTCTGTCTCTCCTTCCGCAGATGCTGCCTGATTGAATGTTTTCAGTATTTTCTGTTTTTATTTCAGAATCTGCAATATTTTAATTTTTAAGTGGTTATCAATTCCTACTGGATGATTAATGAATGCCTTGGAAATAATTACAAAGTACAAATACTCCATTTGTAATATTGCTCGCACTTTAGGAACAATATTGTAGGATGGATGGAGTATTAAGAAGGGTGCAGCTGGTAGAGCTGCAGCCTCACAGTGCCAAACATCCAGGTTCAATCCTGGCCTCGGGTGCTGTCAGTGTGGAGTTTGCATGCTCTCCGTGACCAGGTTGGTTTACGGTTTCCTCCCACATCCTAAGGAAGTGTGGGTTTGTAGGTTAATTGGCCCCAGTGTGTAGGAATTGGATGCAAATGTGGGATAACATAGAAATATGTTAGGGTGTCACCACCGTAGTGGCAGCCTCGCAAACAGTCTGTGTATCTTTTCTACTGTTTTTATTATTGTAAGTATGCTCTAAAGGTTTGTTTCAATGTTTCTTGCTTAGTTTATGTGGGGGGTTGGTTGTGCGAGGGGGTGGGGGGGGGAATAGGGGGAAACTTTTTTTCAGTCACTTACCCCGACGGAGATGCAATTTTCTCCATCTCGCAACTCCGTCCCCCCCCTCCCCCTATCCCCCCCCCCCCTATCCCCCCCCCCCCCCTATCCCCCCCCCCCCCCCCCCCCATCCCCCCCCCCCCCCCCCCGCCCGCCGCCTAACAACGTGGAGTGGTGCGGCCTTTCCTGGAGACCGGCCCGGAGCTTCAGCCGTGGGCGTGGCACGGACTTACCATCGCGGAGCCGGGGATCCAGAAGAAGAGCTCCAACCTGTGGGCTTTAACACCGTGAAGCCCACGGTCTCCGATAAGAAGTGGCCGACTCGGGAGCTCCATTCTGCGGAGTGTTCCAATCCATCCCGACGCCAGAGTTTTGACCATCCCGATGAGAGGGCTTGAACATCGGACCGTCAGCAACGGCAAGTGCAGAGGGTTCAAGGCCCCGACCACGGGTGAACAAAGGAAGAAGATGACTGAACTTTATTGCCTTCCAGCACACGTGAGGAATGTTGATTTGCACTGTAGTGGATGTTTATGTTAAATTTATTTTATGTGTATATTGTGTTCTTTTCACTCAGTATGGATGTATGGTAACTCAAGTTTCACTGTCCCGTAGTTGGTTAAGTGACAATAAACGTGAACTTGAACCTGAACCTGAACTAGTGTGAAATGGTGATTGATAGTTGGCATGAATTCGGTGGGCAGGATTTCTGTGTGGGGCTTTTTGTGGGTGGGGTGTGGTGTGGGCAGAGTATGGTGTGGGCAGAGTGTGGTGTGGTGTGGGTGTGAGTGTGGGTGTGTGGTGTGAGTGTGGGTGTGTGGTGTGGGTGTGGGTAGGGCCATAATAACCTCACAGGTGAAACACAGGTCCAAGGGGTCCACCTGTCCCTGATAACCCTGGATGTGGCACGATGTGAAAATGGAGAAGAAAGTATAACACGGGATTTGCCCGTTATCTGTGTTGCTGATATTTGGTAAATATTCAATTCAATAGATTGCGGAGGATCACATACAGATTCAAACACTCATCGCAACACTGTAAACCACGGTAAGTGTTTTGTTTACCACTTCAGGAGCAGCCGAGCGGCTGGGTCAGCATCTGAGGAGACAATCTCGGCCTCACATCTCCAGCCCAGCCACCACACTACTCTAGCTAAATACTGTGCATGTTTAACAGTGTGCTGCCTTCCACAACTGCCTCCTTTAAGGACTGTCGTGGGCAATTGTAGGCCCAACCCAACAGCAACATATTGCTGTACCATCCTGGGCGATAACCACCATTGCCCTCCATGTAAGATTACACGCTAATTGTCCATCTGGCGGACAATAGGTGCAGGAGTAGGCCATTCGACCCTTCGAGCCAGCACCGCCATTCAATGTGATCATGGCTGATCATCCCCAATCTGTACCCCGTTCCCTCCTTCTCCCCATATCCACTGACTCCACTATCTTTAAGAGCCCTATCTAGCTCTCTCTTGAAAGTATCCAGAGAACCGGCCTTCACCGCCCTCTGAGGCAGAGAATTCCACAGACTCACAACTCTCAGTGCGAAAAAATGTTTCCTCGTCTCTGTTCTAAATGGCTTACTCCTTATTCATAAACTGTGGCTCCTGGTTCTGGACTCCCCCAACATCGGGAACATGTTTCCTGCCTCTAGCGTGTCCACGCCCTTAACAATCTTATATGTTAGTATATTGCAATGATTCCAATAATTACATTGCAACATTTAAGAAACATTTAGATAGGTACATGGATAGAATAGGTTTAGAGGGGTTTACAGGCAGTTGGGACGAGTGTAGATGGGGCATGTTGGTCGGTGTGGGCAAGTTGGGCCGAAGGGCCTGTTTCCGCTGTATGACATCGTGACTCTGCAGAGATGGGGCAAGGAGGGTTTTTGATTGACAAATAGTATTAATCCATGTGTAGAAAAGAACTGCAGATACCAGTTTACACTGAAGATAGACATAAAATGCTGGAGTAACACAACGGGTCAGGCAGCACCCCTGGAGAAAAGGAATAGAAACACAGAAAATAGGTGCAGGAGTAGGCCATTCGGCCCTTTGAGCCTGCACTGCCATTCAATATGATTATAGCTGATCATCCAACTCAGTATCCTGTACCTGCCTTCTCTCCATACTCCCTGATCCCTTTAGCCACAAGGGCCACATCTAACTCCCTCTTAAATATAGCCAATGAACTGGCCTCAACTACCTTCTGTGGCAGAGAATTCCACAGATTCACCACTATCTGTGTGAAAAATTATTTTCTCATCTCGGTCCTAGAAGACTTCCCCCTTATCCTTAAACTGTGACCCCTTGTTCTGGACTTCCCCAACATCGGGAACAATCTTCCTGCATCTAGCCTGTCCAACCCCTTAAGAATTTTGAAAGTCTCTATAAGATCCCCCCTCAATCTTCTAAATTCTAGCGAGTACAAGCCGAGTCTATCCAGTCATTCTTCATATGGAAGTCCTGCCATCCCAGGAATCAGTCTGATGAACCTTCTCTGTACTCCCTCTCTGGCAAGAATGTCTTTCCAATGGTGACGTTTTGGGGTCGAAACCCTTCCTCAGACTGAGAACCGGGGGGGGGGGGGGGGGGGGGGGACGTGGGGACTATAGGTATGAAAAGGTTCAGAACAAACTAGCTCTCTAACGGCACTGATGACCAAGAAAAGGTGGAGCCCACAATGGTCCATTGTTGCCTGTGGAAGAGGGATATATGGATGCAAACAGTGGAACTGGCTGGACGCCAAGAGTTGGGGAGGGGCGGGAAGAGAGGGGATGCAGGGGTTGCTTGAAATTAGTGAAATCAATATTCATACCACTGGGTTGTAAGATGCACAAATGAAATATTTCTGGCTAAAACCTATTAAATATTTGGTGCACATTACACTTAAACTGGCTATCTAACAACAAATTCTAATATGCATGGGACAACTTTTATCTTCAAATCTCTTTGTACAGGCAAGGGACAGACCGTTGGGGCAGAGTAAAGTCGTTATCAGGCATTTGAAAACAAAGAGAATACCATAAATATCAGTGAAAGACTCATGGACGAAATCCAAATCAAACAAAAAACATGGCGGTTGATTTTCCTGGTACTGCATCGGGCCGCGTTGGACTTCAAGGCTCGGCAAATACAGGAAAACTGAATGGGGTGGAACTCACAATAATGAAGGAACCCACCCAGTTTTCTGACCCAGAAGGACTTCCTTAAAGCTGTGCGCTCTTCCACCCAGCACTTTTCCTGTGCACTTTTACAATGCTCAGGTCAAATAACACACCCAGGCTTAGGCACAAGTAAGTGGCCCATTAAAAATAGCTTAAAATAAACCAGTACCACGTTTAGAGTAGCTGGAATACCAGCCGCTCGCTCCCATTGAATACAGAAGCAAAGTTATGCAAAACGTAAAAAAAAACATTTGCAGTCTTAACTGTGGGAAGAAGGCCAATGTGAAGTGACTTCATGTCTGCCATAAACAAACAACTAGGCTTAAGTTCAAGAAGATGCTCGGAACTTTTGCTGGATCTCCCGGTTGGCTGCTAACCATTTAAACTCCACCTCCCACATCTGACCTTCTGTCCTGGGCATCCATTTCCAGAGTGAGACCACTTACAAACTGGAAGAACAGTGCCTCCTATTCCACTTGGGTAGCTTACAACCTAATAATATGAACACCGAATGTTCCAATTTACAATTTTACCAATGCCAATTAACCTGCAAACCTGTTCATCGTTGGAGTGTGGGAATAAAACGGAGCACCCGGAGAAAACCCATGCGGTCACGGGGAGAACGTACAAACTCCGTACAGACAGCTCCCGTAGTCAGGGTTGAACTCTGGCGCTGTACAACTGCAACTCTACTGCTGCGCCACCGTGCCACTTCAAACGGAGGAGGTAATGAGAATACAGGGATGATAAAATGGGTTAGGTGAGGATTAGTGCAAAAATGGGCACATAATGGTCAGTATGGACATGATGGGCAGAAAGGCCTGTTTTCATGCTGCATTTTTCCATGACTCTGTGAGACAAAGGCACGGCATTATTCAGTTCATCCTTAGCATCAACTGGACGTATCCATTGCTCCCCTTTCCCCTCCCATTCCGCCTAGACTCCTTCCTCTAGCTTCACAATTTGCATCTCTTTATCCTTGTCTCCGACCTAACTGATCTTAATCCTTATCCGATCTTCAGCAGAAGCAGCATGATGTCTCTTTCATGTGTATACAAGATGTCAACTGGTTTGCTTCTGAAGTGTAAACTACAAATTGAACAAAACTTCAGTGAGGCATTGCTGCTTTGATATTGTCAAACATGCCAAGCAGAGAACGCAGACAAATAAATTGTCAATCGGCTGAAAGGGGAGGCATTGGGACAGGGCTTCAGGACTTGGTCAGGGGGTAGGTTTTAAAGAACAACGTACAGATGGTGACTGCCAAGGCAGGTGAAGACATAACCTGCAATGGAGGGTATCAGCTGACTGTTCTCAACACAAAGGTGAGAATTTTAAACATGAATTTAAAAGCCCAGAAGCTGGTGAATGTCAGTAAAAGCAGGCAATGTGAACAAAAAGATCGGAGTGGCACAGTGGTGGAACAGCTGGTAGAGCCACTACCCAACAATGCCAGAGACCCGGGTTTGAAAATAGACACAAAGTGCTGGAGTAATGCCCCATGCACCACTTAGGAAAGCTGAACGGAAACCTCTGGAGACTTTGCGCCCCACCCAAAGTTTCCGTGCAGTTCCCGGAGGTTTTTGTCAGTCTCCCTAATGGTCGAAAGTGGTTTCAGTTTTAAAAATCGGTAATTTTTTAGTCGAAGCTGGTTGCGATGATAGTTGAAGGTGGTTGCCGGAGGACAAAAACCTCCGGGAACCTCCTGGAACCGCACGGAAACCTTGGGTGGGGTGCAAAGTCTCCAGAGGTTTCCGTTCAGGTTTCCCAAGTGGGACACAGGCATAACTCCGCGGGTCAGGCAGCATCTCTGGAAGAAAAAGGATTGGCGAGGTTTTGGGTCGGGATTGAAGATCAGGACATTAAGAAGGGTCCCGACCCCAAACATCACCCATCCTTTTTCTCCAAAGATGCTGCCTGACCCCCTGAATTACTCCAGCACCTTGTATTTATCTTTAGTATATACCGGCCTCTGCAGTTCCTTTCTACACACTATCTGGACTGTACCAGGGTGTACCAAGTTTGTTTGTTCTCCCTGTGAACCCGTGGGTATCCTCCCACATCCTAAAGACCTGTGGGTTTGTTAGTTAATTGTAAATTGCTTCCAGTGTGTAGGGAGTGGATGAGAAAGAGGGATTACCATAGAATAGGTGATTGATTGTTAACGTGGGCTTGGTGGGCTGAAGGGCCCGTTTCTATTTGTATCTCTAAACTCCATCAGGGTTGTGGCTGAAAGTCTTAAAGATCACACCACAATTGAGCAAATAATTTATTCTCAAGCTTTTAATAAACAATCTGCCCTGGAAAACCCACCAGCATCCACAGAGGAGTATCATTCCTTCACTGTGTAGCATGTTTTGGGCCTGTTGTGGTATTGAGAGCCAAAGACCATTGGAGGTTGTGAGATTGACCAGATGACCGAGGATGGAGCATCCACTGTCTGCCCCACTGCCGACTCTGAACACGGTGTCAAAGGGACCCGCGCTGCCGAGAGCGAGGTGGGACCCGAGAGCAACCATTGGGAGCAAGGGGACCATCGGAGAGCGAGGCAGGTTGTTGGAGAGGGAGGAGGGCCAATAGACAACCAGCCGCTGGGAATTAAGCTCTCACGCATTGATTAGCATTTTATAAGCAGATGAGATAGAGCCATAGAGCACGGAAACTGGCCCCTCGGCCCAACTCACCTATGCTTTGGTTTTAGTCCTTAATTATAGCGATACAGCATGAAAATAGGCCCTTCGGCCCATCAAGTCCATGCCAACATTCACTCGTTCTATCCTGCATGCTAGGGACAATTTATGTCTAGAGACACTGTGTGTGTGTCTACCTGATCTACTCCTCCCTTCATCTTATGCCCCTGTCCCACTTAGGAAACCTGAACGGAAACCTCTGGTGACCTTGCCTGCGACCCAAGGTTTCCATGAGGTCACCGGAGGTTTTGGTCACTCTCCCTAATGGTGGAAAGTGGTTTCTGCGTGGTCGAGGCTTCTTCTAGGTTGCTTCAATTATTTCAACTTAATCAAAACCAGCCTCGACTAAAAATAGGTTGTCGTTTGGTCGAAGCCAGTGGAGTGGGGCCGCTATTTACTTACAGGCAGTCGAAGGCAATCTCCTTCGCTGACCGGCCATTTTGATTGGCTCATTGGAGTTTCACGACCTAGAAGACCTACCGAAATGCCCGCTTAACCTTATTAAACTTCTTAAAACTGTCTCCACTCCTTCTTACCACCCCCCCCCCCTTCTCTCTCCCCCTTGCACGCTCTCTAAAGGACTTACCTTGCTCTGTGGCAGCTGTTTACCTTCCGATTCATCGCGCAGACAGCGCTCCTCCACTCTCCATGGTCCCTACCTTCGCGATGTGCTTTTGTGCGTGCCTGTGTGCGCGTCCGTGTGCGTGTCTGCGTGCGTGTCTGCGTGCGTGGTAGCAAAGATCCTGTAAGAACTTTGGTCGGTAGATGCAGCTCCCGCTTCGGTCGATCCAGCTCGAGGCTTTCCAGGCGAATGACCAAAACCTCCGGCAACCTCATGGAAACCTTGGGTCGCGGCAAGGTCACCAGAGGTTTCCGTTCAGGTTTCCTAAGTGGGACAGGGGCATTACACACCTCTAGAAGATCACCCCTCATCCTCCTGCACTCCAAGGAATAGAATCCTAGCCTGCTCAACCTCACCCTATAGCTCAGCCCCTCGCGTCCTGGCAGCATCCTCATAAATCTTCACTGCACCCTATCCAGCTATCTTTGGTATAAACCAACTTTTGCAGTTTTTCGTTTGTACAGAAGTCCAGTCAGATGCATAGGTGTGAAGAGCCCAGACTAATTTCCAGAGCAATACAATATGACCTATTCAGGAAAAAGCACATTTTCAATCATATCACAGTGTGCATAGTTATGATATTACATTTCTAGCCCTTATGTTCTATACAATAAAATATCATAAACCTTACTGTGAGCTATGTTGAAAGTTTTAGCTGAATTTTCCCAGCAGGTCCCTAGAGAGAGAAGCGACTGACAAAGATGCTAATAATGTCAGAAAGTGTTAAAGAAGGAACTGCAGATGCTGGAAAATCAAGGGTACACACAATGCTGGAGAAACTCAGCGGGTGCAGCAGCATCTATGGAGCGAAGGAGATAGTCAGCGGGTGCTCCTCCCCTTCCTACATCCCCCTCAGCCCGCAGGCTCCTCCTCCTCTTTTCTTTCTTCCCCCCGCCTCCCACCACCCCCCATCAGTCTGAAGAAGTGTTTCAGCCCAAAACGTTGCCTATCTCCTTCGCTCCATAGATGCTGCTGCACCCGCTGAGTTTCTCCAGCATTTTGTGTACCCTAATAATAAGTCAGATTCCTAAACCTTGCAAGACGAGTCTCCTCTTTGGATGATCTGTCCTGAATTGTTGCTTGTTGTTTCATATCTTATCCTATTACTCAATTGGACACAGCCCGGACCATCACACAAACCAACCTCCTTTCCATTGACCCCATCTACACTTCACGCTGCCTCGGCAAGGCCAGCAGTTAATCAAGGACCAGTCTCACCCCGATCACTCCCACTTCTCCCATCTCCGATCAGGCAACAGGTATAGAAGTGTGAAAACACACACCTCCAGATTCAGGGACAGTTTCTTCCTTGCTGTTATCAGGCTGCTGAACAGCCCTCTCATCATTTAGAATACTCAGCCCCACCTACTTCACTGGAGACTTTTAAAGTATCTTTCATTGGACTTCATCAGACTTTATCTTGCACCACATGTTGCAACTTAATCTTTTATCTGGGCTTTGTGAATGGCTTGATTATAATCATGTATATTCATTTCTTTGACTGGATAGCACGCAAACAAAAGCTTTGACTGTAAAGGTGACAATGACAAACTAAAGTAAACTATCTACTTGTGAGCCTATATTGAAAGGTTCCTCAGGTGCATTTGACCTACAGAGTATTTCCAACAAATTCTGCACGAATCGGCAATTAAACACCACAAACTCAAACTAAACTACAAACTGCCTGGGTTGCTCTTGGGACTTGGGGCTTTGTTTTGGTTTTGCCCTCTTGGGTTTTTTAATTTATTGAACTTAATTTTTTTGTTTGTTTATGGTGTTGTCTATTGAATACTGCACTTACAAACCTGTTGTGTTGCTGCAAATAAGAATTGTATGACTAAACTATCTTGACTATTTGCATGAACCATTTTTGAGCATCCCTGATACACCTTCTGGTGCATTTTGTCATCAATGTAAAAGGTACAAGGAAGAAATATACCCAACAATCTCCTGTCTTAGAGGTAAATGAGAGAGAGAGAGAGAGAGATCTTTCAACCAGCAAAAAAAGATGAATCGGGTGACTGTCAAACCAGAGAACATTATTTGAATAATTAGCTTCTGCTAGACCTCTGCACCTCAGTGTAGCATTGTGGAATGTTAAATGATGAACCATCTACATAATGCAATTAGACTAACATGGACTCCACAAAGGCCAATTGCAACAAAAATAGTACAAACAGTGTGCATTGATTTAATATTTGTAATGTTAGTTCTCCCAAACAATAGTGAAGGACAGAGGGACAAATGACAAATTTGAAGGAATGGTTTGAAAGTAGGCAGAGAGGGAGAGAGATCGGCAGATAACTCCAGAACTGAAAGTGTGGCGAGGGAAGGATATAATGACACAGAAAGGTTTGTGATTGGAGTCTACAACTAGGAGAGGTGAGCTCATGGAGGGCAGGGAGTATATTTAATGTGCTAAAAGTCCTTCTTATGTTAATGCTAGCAATGGCTAGAAGGGACTGTTAACCGATTGTGCAAATTTAATTAGGTAACCATGAATATTCTTTATCTGATGCACTAAGTTAGTGAACCATCGTTATAACCATATAACAATTACAGCACGGAAACAGGCCTTCTCGGCCCTTCCAGTCCGTGCTGACCATTCATTTTCCCTTAGTCCCATCTACCTACACTCAGACCATACCCCTCCATTCCCTTCCCGTCCATATACCATGGTTATAATGGACCATGGGAGGAGAGGGGGAGGGGGGGAATGATGTCCGTTATTGCTGATTGTCTGCTATAAGAGGGTGGTTTTGGAACGTCTGCGAAGGCCTTTAAGACCAGCACTCATGGCAGAAATGGGAGAGAAAGTCATGTTCTCAGATTAAGCTTAGTTTAGAGATACAGTGCAGTAACGGGCCTTTTGGCCCATCAAGTCCACAAGGGCTATCGATCACACGTTCACATTAATGCTATGTCATCCTACTTTCGCATCCACTCCCGACACACTAGATAGTCTCCCAACACTCAGAGGCCAATTAGGCATTAGACTTTAACCTTTAAGGGCCTGCGCCACCGTGCCACCCTATACTGGGAGTCATTTTACAGAAGCCAATTACCAGACCAACTAGATGGTCTTTGCGCCGTGGGAGGAAGCCGGAGCACCTTGGGGAGGTGCACATGGACACAAGGAGAGTTTGCAAACTCCACGCAGACAGCACCTAAGGTCAGCATCAAACCTGGGTCGCTGGAGTTGCAAGGTAGCGGTACTATCTGCCGCGCCGTGTTACTACCCATTGCCCCAAGACCAAATCAAATATACCAGAAGATTAAAACTAGAAATGTTTAACTTCTTCAGCATAGACATCTCAAGGCATGAAAGGAGGAATTAATTGAGATACAGCGGGTGGCAGGTGATGGTCCCGCATAAGCAAGATATCGGGACATGCAGATTGCATTGTTGGATGGAAGGTTGTATATTGAAGCCCCCAGCACTGACTCAGCGAGCATTCTGACTTTTTAAGCTCTAATAATGTTACATAAATTTGTCATCAATTGTTTTACATACAAAAAGGATATACTCAAATCTGTTCACGCTTGGCATATATAAGCTGGATAACTTTAGATTCATTATTCATCTCCAGGTTGAACCTTTTATGGGAGATGATACGTCGTGTACTATTAATGTAATCCATTAATTTTAAATGGTGTTGGAAATGTAAGGATATTTCAGAATGTTTATGTAAACTACAAAAGAACAGCTAGTTCAAATTAGTTCAGTGATCTTTTTTCCCCGCAGCTCCATTCATACCCTGTCCCTCCATCTACCCCATACACATTTAATGGCGGCACAGTACATCACAGACCTGGGCTCGATCCTGACCTCCAGTGCTGGCCGTGTGGAGTTTGCACGTTCTCCCTGTGACCATGTGGGCTTCCTTTGGTGATCTGGTTTCCTCCCACATCCCAAAGATGGCGAGTTTGCAGGTTAATTGTCCCGCCGTGAAATTGCACTCTAGAGTGTAGGTAACGGATGAGAAAGTGGGATAACATAGAACTAGTGTGATCGAGAGATCAATGGTCTGCGTGAACTCGGTGGGTCGGAGGACCTATTTCCAATGTGTATCTCTAAACTAAGCAAACTACACTATGCACCAGTGATGGAGAGGAATAGGTGTTTAGACTTGAATCAAGTACCTTGCCTGGCTGGGCTTGTTCTTGAGCCTTTGCTAATACCTCCCTAATACTAGCACATTGCAATTTGTAGACAGCATTTCTCTTTCTGAATTTCTCCCTGTATTCTACAGTGGCTCCCAGTACAAAGGCATTGGAGCCACGAATTAGGACAGAAGGCAGACAGTTGACAGGCCATGCTCCACTGACCAGCCTCCGTTTTGATTACCACAGAAAACAACACAGCATCATACAGTGTGGTAAAAGCCCCTTCGGCCCAACTTGCCCATGTCGACCAACATGTCCCATCTATTCTAGTCCCACCTGCCTGTGTTTGGCCCACATCCCTCCAAACCTATCCTATCCCTATACCTGTCCAAATGTCTCTTAAACATTGTGATAGTACCAGCATTTACATCCTTTGGATGTAAATATTAATGGTTCAATGGTTCTTTTATTGAAACATGTACCAAGGTACAGTGAAATATATTTTTGCATATAGCTCAGTGAGATTATCGGCATACATAAAGACACCCCTGATTAAGTACCCCATGCATAGAAACAGTCCACTGAGTGCATATGCAATAGTCACCAGACTATGATGCCATTTTACAGTCCCAGTGCAGTTGGCCATAAAGGCCCGTTGTAGCCATCCCCTCATTCAGCTCGCCAGCAAGTCGCCCTTCTCTCCAAATTCGATGAATGAAACTACATTCTGCATATAGAAGTTGGGAGGTCATGTTGCAGTTGTATAAGACATTGGTGAGACAGCATTTAGAGTATTGTGTTCAGTTCTGGGCACCATGTTATAGGAAAGATATTGTCAAGCTTGAAAAGGTTCAGAGAAAATTTACAAAGATGTTGCCAGGACTAGAGGGTGTGAGCTATTTGGAGAG
Source organism: Raja brachyura (assembly GCA_963514005.1). The sequence continues at coordinate 35,483,633 of OY740793.1, read as the reverse complement.
GTTGAGTAGGCTGGGTCTCTATTCCTTGCAATGCAGCAGAATGAGTGGTGATCTTATTGATGTGTATAAAATTATAAGAGGAATAAATCGGGTAGGTGCACAGAATCTCTTGCTCAGAGTAGGGGAATCGAGGACATACGTTCAAGGTGAAGGGGAAAAGAATTAGTAGGAATCTGAGGGGTAACTTTTTCACACAACGGGCGGTGGGTGTATGGAGCAAGCTGCCAGAGGAGGTAGTTAAGGCTGGGACTATCCAACGTTTAAGAAACAGTTAGACAGGTGCATGGATAGGACAGGTTGGGAGGGATATGGACCAAATGCAGGCAGGTGGAACCTTTGTAGCTGGGACATGTTAGCTGGGGTGGGCAAGTTGGGCCGAAGGGCCTGTTTCCACATTGTATCACTCTATGACTCTATTACCACGAAACTGGGACACGATATAAAATCTACCACTAACTTCTTAAGTAATGGATTTCTCAGAATTGTGTTAGCACATTGGTTAAGTTACTAGACCAATAATATTCAGTCAAGAGTTCCAATCACACCATTATAATTGAGGAATTTACATTTGGATTTATTTTTAATATTACAACGCTAATGAAATTACCTGATTGTTACAGAGATTTTTCTTCTTCTCGATTGCTCTTCAGAATGGGAATCTTGACAATTTTTCTAGCCTTGGATATAACTCCAGGCCCTCCGCTATTGTTGATATGTTTCTGCCTTCTCAACTCAAATGAAATAGATGGCAATAAATGCCACCTCCATCAGTGGTATCCACTTTCTGTGAATGAGTAAATATCTCTTTAAAAAAAAGCAGGCTTGATGGGCTGAAGATTCTGCTTGTGATGTTCTCAAAGCTATTTCCAGAGTGACAATGTTCTCCTCCTTTCTTCACTCTCATGAGCCCAGATTACAATGGGAGAAAACACTAATGTAATACATTTGTAGTCATACTGTCCCGTAGCACAGAAACAGGGCGGCACGGCAGCGCAGCTGTAGAGTTGCTGCCTCACAGCGCCAGAGACCTGGATTCGGTCCTGACTACGGGTGCTGTCTGTGCGGAGTTTGTACGTTCTCCCCGTGACCGCGTGGGTTTCCACCGGACGCTCCGGTTTCCTCCCACACTCCAAAGACGTGTGGATTTGTAGGTTAATTGGCTTCTGTAAAGTGTTTAGGATAGAACTTGTGTATGGGTGAACGCTGGTCGGCCCGGACTTGGTGAGTCGAAGGACCTGTTTCCACGCTCTAAACTAAACATGCCCTCAGGTCCACTGCATCCATCGAATACCCAACTACTTTGGGCTTTTCATTTGCACTATTAATGGGTTTATTAATTTATTTCATTATTTCTGTTTATTATATATTATCTCTGTATATTGTTTTACAGGCCAGTTATGCTGCAGCAAGTAAGAATTTCATTATACCGTTGTCAGTACGTATGACCCCTTGACTCTTCACTGCATTTTCCATGGGACACTCCCAGTAAACCTGGTCTACCCAGTGCAGTGCTAGACAAGCTATACCTGCCAGTTAAGTGAATTGTCTACCTTTATTCTTTCTCCAGTCCCGACACTGCACCAATTCCTCCAACCATCCCTAATCTCCAGCCCTACCCCTTGATCTCCTGAAGTCCGGATCCTGGTCTGTCACCCACAGAACCCCCAATCCGCACTATTGATGTGTTCCCTCCCAATTTATCTCCCCCAGCCCACTACCAAACTGTCCATCCCCAATTCTTCCCGTCCCACCTGGTCCCATTTTCCCTCTCCTCACAAATCTATTCATCCATCTGATGCAGAAATACTGAGTTTACCTCATAGAAATATATTCATTAATTTGTAAATGCGTATCCTCCAAGAGAGGATCAAGGAACTGTAGATGCCGGTTTATTAAAAAAAGACACAATAGGCTGGAGTAACTCAGCAGATCAGAGCACCTCTGGAGAACATGGATAGGTAACGTTTCGGGTCAGGACCCTTCCTCAGACTGGACAATGATTGCCACAGAAGGTTGTGGATGCCAAGTCAGTGGATATTTTTAAGGCTGAGATAGATTCTTGATTAGTACAGGTGTCAGAGGTTACGGGGAGAAGGCAGGAGAATGGGGTTAGGAGGGAGAGATAGATCAGCCATGATTGAATGGCGGAGTAGATGATGGGTCGAATGGCTTAATTCTACTCCTATCACTTATGACTTTATGAACAACATGCAATGATTCCAGTTTTTATAACACACGTGAAAAGCTTCAACTTCCACGACCCCAGCGTTGACTCACCCAGCAACCATGCTATAAACACCGCTTGTAGTTCGTGCTGGAAGTATGGCAATCACTGATAATGCAGTCTTGGCACAAGGCAAGTTTATTATGATAATGAAGCAAAAACTTGTCATACTATTTGTGCTCCAAGATGGTATTAAATTAAAAATAAAAGAAACACATTCAAGGCAGGAAAGAAAATACATATAACGAATAAAACATGAGATCACGAAATATTTCAGCCAAAAAAAAAAACATTATGAAGTTCATAACATCTTGGTAGAATGCACATACAAAATGTACAGATTGTCAACATGAGCTGACAGGTTACAAAGAAAGCAATTTCATATTGACAGCCATTCCATCAGTTTGCTTGCCGCGGTAACTTGCTGAAATCAAAATGGAACTGATGGTTAATGAAGATTCATGAACTCAGGGATAAGTCACCTGTTCAACACAAGACTGCACTGTCTAAGTCATGTCGATAACACAACCTGTATTTTAACATTGTAATACATAGTATTACTAATTGAACAATGTAGTCTGCATTTTTTTTATACCAAATAAAAATAAACAAATTTGCTAATATAAAAAACAATGATTTCGCCTATACTGTATTTTATTGACAAATGATCCAACCAAGTATAATTACTCCTTCCTGACATACAATATTTATTAGGAAAACATAATTTACAGAATATTTTGAAGAAATACATTAATTTATGTATTGCCACTTTAAAACTCAGTGTTGCAGCCGGTACACTGGGTACATCCAGCGACCTGTACCTGCTAGTAACTGGAAGGTTGCAGTCACCACACCTACACACATGCTCATTAATCTTCAGTCCACTGCCACGATGTGTAGGTGGGTACTCACTATGTACAACGGCCTGGAGGTCAGATAAATCACACCAACCAGGCAGGCTTTAGGAATGCTGCCCCAGAAAGTCATCAAGCGTTAAGTCATTAATCCAGTCGTCGTTACTGCTGCCGCCCTTCATAATGGACTCTATGAAGTCAGACTCGCTACGCGCTGCCGCCAAGGCATTGCCGTTGTTGTGTTGAAGAAAGTCAAAGGTGGACACCTCGGTGGCGGGGTTCATGCGGCTGTAGGAGGCCGACGACTGGGCACTGGACACATAGCTGGCGGCAGTGAGACCGGGCAGCGGGTGAGGCTGGCTCAGGCTGGTGATCCCCTGTGGCACAGCTTTCATGCTGGTCATGGCCGCTGAAGGTAACCTCTGTTGACTGTGTCTGGGAGACGAGCCGCTCATGGAGACCATGCTTTGTCCAGCCTGCCCTGGGTTCAGCTGCTGCAGCGGCTTCATCTGCCCTCCCGGCGCTATCTGGTTTGGTGGTGCCATGCTCTGATGCGGAAAGGGATGCACGGGCAGATTGGGACGCATGGTTTGCTTGGGGAACAGGGGGTTATTCGAGAACTGCTGCATGCCACCGTCCATTTTGGTCTGATTCTGCATTCCTTGAATCCGTTGCTGCGCCCACATTTGCGGGGCCATGCTGGACGTGCCTAACGTGGTTGAAATTCCCTGGACGGGCATGCTGGCCCCTGCCTGGTTCATGGACTGCCTAACGTGCTGGGGAGGCACGGCCGGGTTTGGCACCGAGCCTGCGAACCCTGACATTGCTGTCCTTTGCCGGATTATAGCCTGGCTCGGCACTGCCTGGCTGGACGAGCGCATTCCCAGAGCACTCTGGCTTGGCCGCAGAGGCATGTTGATGCCGGATGGTGGTATGTAGACGTTCTGTTGACTGCCGCCGTTATTCGGATACATCCCCATAGTCCGCTCGGCCTGGCTGGTGGTCACCGCCGCAACCCCAGGTCCAAGGTTGTTCTGGGGTATCACTTGTAAAAGGCCGGGGTTCAGCCGCATCCCGCAGTGGGCAGGTGGCGTTGGCAAAGACTGCACAGAGTTTGTCGACAAAGGTTGTACCACAGCTGAAAAAAAATCAAAAACAATTTAGTCTTGTTTACGTGCCAAAGCCCAGAGGTGGGCAAATGGACATAAAATAACTGGAAGATTAGGCAATTTCTATGGAGGTACCGTGGGGCAGCAATAGAGTTGCTGATGTCTCCTTACATCAGGGACCTGGGCAGCAGAGTGCTGCAGGCCTTTGCAACCCACTTTTAAGCTGATTCAGAGTCACAGACACCTGGGTCCGATTGTGACTACAGGTGCTGTTTGTATAGAGCTTGTACCGTCTTCCCGTGACCGCGTGGGTTTTTTCCGGGTTGTAAAGATTGTAAATTGTCCCTAGCGTGTAGGTGTACGAGATGACCACAGGTCGGCAAGGACTTGGTGGGCCGAAGGGCCTGTTTCTGCGCTGTATCTCAAAACTAAACTAAAGAGTGTTTAAGAAGGAACTGCAGATGCTGGAAAATCGAAGTTAGACAAAAATGCTGGAGAAACTCAGCGAGTGAAGCAGCATCTATAGAGCGATGGAAATAGGCAACGTTTCGGGCCAAAACCCTTCTTCAGACTGATGTGATGGTGGAAGGGGGGGGGGGCGGGAAGAAGATGTGGGCAGTTTGCACCCCAGCGGTATGAACGTTGACTTCTCTAATTTCAGGTAGTCCTTACTTTCTCCTCCCCTTCTCAGCTCTCCCTCAGCCCACTGGCTCCACCTCTTCCTTTCTTCTTCCCCCCCCCCCCCCCCCCACCCCCCTCACATCAGTCTGAAGAAGGGTTTCGGCCCGAAACATCACCTATTTCCTTCCCTCCATATACGCTGTCTCACCCGCTGAGTTTCTCCAGCATTTCTGTCTACTTTAAGCTAAAGAGTGTATTTTTTTTCACCAATTGCAACATTATGATGACCAGGTAAGTGGTTGTGATATTTGCAGAGATCATAAGAAAGATGAGCAGAACGATACCGTTTCACTGCTTAACCCCAGTCCAACATTCAACAAGATCGGGACTCGGAATAAGCAGTTCACCTTCAAACATTCCCAGTTCACCTGATCTTGCTCGTGGCAAAGTGACACGGGAGAGGGAAAATTGGAGTGGGTAGTTTGTGTGGGGATGGAACATAAATACAGATGGAGCATTTCGACATTGGGGATCATGATGTGACAGATCCAGGTGTGGAACTCGGGAGATTGAGGTGTAGGGGGTGAGATCACGGATCGTGGGTGGAATAGGGCAAAGAATAAAGGTAGACAAAACGTGTGTCATGTGTAAATGTGTTAATCATGCACTGTCTTTGCGCTGACTGGTTAGCACGCAGCAAAAGCTTTTCACTGTAGATCAGTACATGTGACAATAAACTCAACTATGTAGGAAGGCACTGCCGATGCTGGTTTATACCAACGATAGACACAAAATGCTGCAGAAACTCAGTGGGTCAGGCAGCATCTCTGGAGAAAAAGAATAGGTGACATCCCCCTCAATGCCCCTTCCCCTCAATGTCCCTCCCCTCCCCCTCAATGTCCCCTCCCCTCAATGTCCCTTGTCCCCCATCAGTCCCTTATTGTCCTATTTGGGAGTGAGAAGGTTGGCAACCCAAAAACGGGGGCACCCAGAGAAAACCCACGTGGTCACAGGAAGAATGTACAAACTCCATAAAGACAGCACCCATAGTCAGGATCGAACCGGCATCTCTGGTGCTGTGAAGCAGCGACTCTACCGCTGTGCCACGGCCCAACAACAACATTGAGGCAAAGCACAAGCCCTCATTAAAGGCCCCCTCTGTTCTGCCCCCCCCCCCGCTTTCATCTTACCTTGGAAATGATTTAATTGCTGAACTCCAAACACACTTCTCTGCTCCTTGTACTCAGGGGACACCCGGATCATGTGGCCATTGATTTGCTCATGTTGTCTTTGTTTTTCCTGTAAAACAAATGATGTGGGGGAGAGGGGAAGAGAAGGGCGGTGGAATGTTACTTTAATTAATGCTTCAGTGACAGATAATACTCTGCAAAGTTCTGATCATGTAACGCTTCACTATTTAGATAAATTAATTCATCACAATATGGATAAATCACTGGAACTTGATTTCCAGGCTCTTTCCTCGTACATCGATGAGGAAGACAAGGGCCAATAAAAGAAGCAACACCCACTCGAAAATGCTCTCCACTGACAAAGAGTCACAGAGTCATACAGTCTTACACAGAGCAAGCACAACTTGCCCATGCCGAACAAGATGCCCCACCAGCCCAACCTGCCCACATTTGGCCTATATCTCCCTTTCCTAGCCCTGTACCTGTTCAAATGTCTTTTAAATTCATTTGTATTACCTGCCTCAACTACCTCCTCTGGCAGCTCATTCCATACACCGATCACCCTCTTTGTGAAAATGTCATCCCTCGGGTTCCTATTAAATCTTTCACCTCTCACCTTAAGCCTATGTCCTTTGGTTCATGATTCCACTACTCTGGGTAGAAGACTCTATGCATTCACCTCATGATTTTATTCACCTCTTGTAAGATCGCCCCTCGGCCTCCTGCACTCCAAAGAATACCATCGTAGCCTGCTCAACCTCTCCCTGTAGCTCAGGCCCTCAAGTCCTGGCATCATTGCTTGTAAATCTTCTCTGCACTCTTCCCAGTTTAACAACATCCTTCCGATAGCAGGGTGCCCAAAACAGTACAAAATACTCCAGTCTGAAGAAGGGTCTCGACCCGAAACATCGCCTATTCCTTCGCTCCATAGATGCTGCCTCACCCGCTGAGTTTCTCCAGCATTTTTGTCTACCTTCGATTTTTCCAGCATCTGTAGTTCGTTCTTAAACAAAATACTCCACGAGGTAACACAGTTTTAGGTATTACAGACTTACAAGTTAGTGACAATAAAAACTGCGATAGATCTATGATTCTTTGGGAATCCCAATGGTTGCACATTAGGTTCACTAGCTTCTGTTTCCTGCACTCCAGATTCAGATTCAGACTAGTTTATTGTCATATACACCAGAGTGCAATGAAATTCCTTGTTTGCATGAAGCTCATGCTGTAAACATTGTTATGATAGATACAACAATAAATACAATGCAAGAAATGCAGCAGAATAGCGCAAAGCTTGTAGTGCAATGTGAAGCACAATCTAAATCTAATGTGATATAACAGAATGACTAAATGAGGTAGAGTTTAGAGTTAAGGGCCTGTCCCACTTGGCCGTCATTTACGCGACAGGCCAGTAGACGTCATCATCACCTGTCATCACGCGCCTTCAAATATTTTATCTGCTCTGCAAATAGAATTAGTCAGCTTATTGACATCATTTGTTTAATGAAACATTGATAAAATTATTGTTTGCTGGAAAAATTCATTTACTTTTAAACTTTCTGAATTAATCCCAACAAACACAAAATTGTATTCCTTTATAGCAGTTTGAGGGTTTGAACCCAGCTTAAGAATTAGTTTGCAAATTTATTTTTTAAATTGTGTTAGTAAAATTGTTGGTGGTTATTTAAAATAAAACTAATTTGGTTACTAGTGTTCTTTTATGATATAAAATCTGTAATCCTTACCTGGGTGTTAACTTTTGAAACATCCTTAACTACGATGTTTCAAAAATACTTATTAAGGTGTTATTCTGAAGGCAGTACTCTGCAAGCATTGATGCCTACGGCGTCATTATTTTCTCATTGTGGCCGACTGCGTTTGGGCGGCGCGCGGCAGTGCATGGTTATGCACGGTGATGAAATCAACGGTCACCGCACTCTACATGTATGAGATCAGGACGTCAGTGTGCGACCGCAGTACGTCTGCGTGCGTAAGCAATACGCCACGCCGGTGGCGTGCGAAGATTTTGTGCAGCACGAAATCCTGGAGCGATACGGCGCCCAACTCCATATTCCTCCACGCCCCTCCATGCGCCCGTCCCGCGCTACCCACACGCTACCCGTACGTCACAACGCGATGACCAAATTTTTGGAGGTCGCGTAAATGGCGCGCAAATTATGGCCAAGTGGGACAGGCTCTTAAGTGTATGCGACAGTACCTCCAGGACGGGGTGTGAAAGGTCATGTCGCAGGTAGCAGTGAGGAAGAAGTTGTTCGTACGTTTGGTGTCCAAGCTTTTACGCTTCTGTGTCTTGGCCCAGAAGGTAGAATACAGTATAAAGGAATGGCCAGGGTTGCTGGCATCCCTGCCGATATACTTCCAGCCTTCCTGATGCAAAGCACTGTGAAGATGGACTGGATGGAAGGAAGTGACAAGCCAGTGATGGAGTGGAGATACACACAAAATGCTGGAGTATCTCAGTGGGACAGGCAGCATCTCTGGAGAGAAGGAATGGGTGATGTGGGTCTCAACCCGAAATGTCACCCACTCCTTCTCTCCAGAGATGCTGCCTGTCCCACCGAGATACTCCAGCTTTTTGTGTCGAACTTTGGTGTAAACTAGTATCTGTTGTCCCTTCCTACACGGTGACTATACCAGGCTGTATTCACCACCCTCTATAGGCGGCCAAGAGCAGAGTAGTTGCCACACCAGGCTGATATACATCCCATCACATTACTTCTTGTAGGGCATTTGCAGAAGTTCGAGAGAATCCTTGTGGACAATTGGTTTAGTTTAGAGATAAAGCGCGGAAACAGGCCCTTCGGCCCACCGAGTTCGTGCTGACCAGCAACACCCACACAGCAGGGACAATTTACAATTATACCAAGCCAATTAGCCTACAAAACTCTAGGTGGGAGAAAACCGGAGCACCCAGAGAAAACCCACGCGGACATGGAGAATGTACAAACTCCGTACAGACAAGAGGAAAAGATTTAATAGGAATCAAAGGGGTAACTTTTGCACACAAAGGGTGATGGGTTTATGGAACAAGCTGCCAGGGGAGGTAGTTGAGAGAGGGACTATCCTAACATTTATGAAACAGTTAGACTGGTAGATGGATAGGACAGGTTTGGAAGGATATGGGCCAAACACAGGCAGGTGGGACTAGTGTAGCTGGGACATGTTGGGCCGTTGTGGTGAAGTAGGGCCGCGCTGTATCTCTAAGGGTCCTGACCCAAAATATGGCCTATCCATGTCCTCCAGAGATGCTGTCTGACCCACTGAGTTACTCCAGCACTTTGTGTTTTAAACCCTCAGTCTAAACTCACTGGGCGCTGGTTAGCAAACTTCCTCTTAACCTGACTGGGGCCCTTTATCCTGCACTTCTGTTCTACAACGTTTAATCCTCTGGAGCTCTCTTTCCCACACTCCCTTTAAACTCTCCAGGTTGACGGGAACATTTGTTATACTACAGTGTGAATTTTGAAAAGTTCACTGAAGTACAAAGGGGTATTCATTTGAGTAATATCCTATAGCCCTGAGGATCTGCATGTCCAAATTTCAAGGGGGCCAGATCCCGATTATCTGAATTTAACTGTACAAGAAATGTCGTCAGATTAATGAACGCAGTGTAAATATCCCTTTGTTCAGCATCCTTGGTCTGTACGGAAATGCCCCCTAGTATGGGCCTGTCCCACTCAGGCAACTCCTTAGGCGACTAACAGGGACTAATTTGAATGGAATTCACCTACGACACCTGACGACAACCTACGACAACACCCCCATCAACCTACGACAGCAAAATTGTCGCCACTGTCGCCGACATTTTGTGGTAGTCGCCCAAAAATCTGCCTAAGTGGGACAGGCCCATTAGACATCACCTACCCTACCAGCAAGAAGGATAGAAACGGCAAATGGGTGAAAACACCGTCTTCTGAAGAGGGATCCGACCGAAAACATTGCCTCCAGAGATGATACCTGACCTGCTGAGTTACTCCAGCATTCTGTGTCTTCTATTGAGTGGCACAGCGGGAGAGTTGCTGACTTGCAGCGCCAGAGACCCGGGTTCGATCCTGACCACGGGTGCTGTCTGTACAGAGCCTGTACATTCTCCATGTGACCACGTTAGTTTTCTCCGGGTGCTTCCATTTCCTCCCACACTCCAGAGACATACAGGTTTGATAGGTTCATTGCTTTGGTAAAATTGTGAATTGTCCCTAGTGTGTAGGATGGTGCTAGTGTACACGGTGATTGCAGGTCGGCGCGGACCCGGTGGGCCGAAGGGCTCGTTTCCACGCCGTATCTCTAAGCTAAACTGCAGGCATTGGGCCGAACCCTTCAATATAAAATGTCCCACAGGCTGCTCACAGCTGAAGAACAGCTTTGGAATTATAGACTTCTCCCACTCGCCCCTTTAGCTGGGACTCACTAGCAGCCGAAAACCAGTACCCTGTGGAGCTCTGCACCATCTTCCAGTCACCCAGTTTCAGCCTCTAGACGGACACTCCCTATTTTGTTCAGGAATTCAGGAAATAAAATGCTAACGAGAGTTGGATGTTAAAAATCGCAGCTGTACATTTTGGAAGTGTTTGAAAGCTTGCAGTACAAGGCTCTTCTGTTCTAAGCCTTTCATAGATGCCAAAATGAGCTTGTTTATATTCCAGTGTCTGTCGATGGCCAGGCTGAATTTCCTGAATCCTGTCCCAGAAACAACTTGACAAGAAAGCTCTTGTTGGTTCACCTGCATTTCGCCTGCGACACACATAAAGCTCCTGTGCCTTAACAAACATGAGTTCATCCATGCAACCAACTCCAGTTCAAAGCAAGACATGAAGTGGGGGGGGGGGGGGGCAATTAGCGCAAACCCGCTGCTATATCCCATGCACAGGCGTTTGATTTGTGTTAATGTTTTAATTTGCCGTTCCAAGTGCAGCAGAACAGCCCACTATCCGCTCACACAGCAGCACACATCAATGAAATCCATGCGCTTAAATAAATAAAAACACATGACTTAATTGTTCACATCCTACCAGTCTCTGTTTTGTTCAGAGACTTACTTCAATGATCAGCTATGGACTCCTCGATCCCTCCCCCCTCCCCCAACGTAAAACAATGACCAAGCCAATGAATAAGGCACGGAAACAGGCCCTTCGGCCCAACTCACCCATGCCGACCGAGATGCCCCATCTAAACTAGTCACGCCTGCCTCGATCTGGCTCAACAGGGCAAGTCAGCAACTGGGTACATCTTTAAATTCAACACTTCCAATCATACAACACTTTAAACCCAAGCAAGGATCTTTCCCCTGTCAAGCTGCATCAACCAGAGCACCCTGTCCTCAGAACTGACACGTACAGGGACAAATTATAGAGTCATACAGCAGAGAAACAGGCCCTTCGGCCCAACTCACTCATGCCAACCAAGATGCCCCATCTAACCTAGTTCAATTTGTCCAATTTTAACCCATATCTCTCTCGACTTTTCCTATCCATATACATATCCAAGAGTCTTTTAATAGCTGTCATAGAGCCTGGCTCAACTACCTCCTCTGGCAGCTCGTTTCATATAACCACCACCCTCTGAATGAATGAATGAATGACCCCTCAGGACCGCGGACCCGCCCAAGGGCTCGGCGAATAGCCAAACCAGGAGGGAGCCTCTGGAGACACATGACGCGAGGAGCAAGGGCCGGACGGATGGTGAACCGGGACAATGCCTCCAACGCCTTCAAGCTCGGCTGCAAGAAGAGCCCCTGAAACACAAAGAGGGCTGGGCAAGGAGAGGGACGTCGGCTCGCGGGAGCTGCTCCAGCACATCGAGCAGCGCGGGCCGACTGGACGAGTAAATATGCAAACAGAATGTCACCGTGCAGTTGCATACGGGACAAATAAAACAGCATTGAACCATTGAGTACCGGCCCAGAGCCGTCTAAAACTCCTCAATCATTGCCCACAGTTTTTGTGCACAGCTTGAAGTAGCAGTATAAACTCAATCTGCTTTTGATCCTTTTGCAATGCCTCAAGAAATCAGTTATGAGCACATGGAAGAGATTTTGACTACAGTCAGGGATTACATGCATTAAGTGTAACTGTTTCTGTGAGATAAATGACAATTATTCAATTTTATTTTTCCTCTTTCCACAGATGCTACCAGAGCAGCTGAGCGGTTCTAACACCAGTCTACTTTCACGTGTCAAACCGCTCCCGTCTGTAATGCTTTTCTACCACAATGAGGTGAGTGAGGCAGAGCTGGGCTCATTGAGGAGTTATAATCTCAGCAGTGTGTTCACTAAACTGCCATCTGAAGAGCGTGCCTCACCTGGTCAGCCATGAGTTGCTGCTGAAGGAGATTATGCTGTTTCTTCAGGAGCTGCTGCTTCAGGAAGGCGTGTGATGTGGCTTTTATGTAATTATTACTGGAGTTAGGATCCTGCAAGAGAGAGAGAGAGACACACAAAGGAATTAGAGAAAATTATACTTTCACAGAAACCTCCATTCATTTGTGAGGCTTTCAACAATTTAATCTGCAGTTGAGACACTAACATTTCCTGCAGCACAAACCTTCATCTGAGCTCCAGGCCGGGCTGTGTTGAATCTATAGCCGAAACCCAGAGTGAGCTCGTGGTTTAAACTGTGCACCAGAAATTGGACCAGAAATAGATTAACAAAGACTCTGGCGAGCAAGAATGGTTTTATGATTCAATGTGTTGGAAGGAACTGCAGATGCTGGGTTACACCGAAGATAGACAAAATGCTGGAGTAAGTCAGCATCAGGGTCATGCAGCATCTCTGGAGAAAAGGAATAGATGACTTTTCGGGTCGAGACCCTTCTTCATTAAATCATTCCATTTATTCATTTAAAGATTAAGCATCTATTTGACTGACAAATCTTATAGAACAGTTTGTCAATCATTTCAATGCACGCACTCAAATCCAGGAAGGGGGGTTTCAGCCGGGTGATCCGGTTTCCTTCCACATCCCAAAGACGTGTGGGTTTGTAGGTTAATTGGCCATCCGTAAATTGTGCCAGTGTGCCGGGAGTGGATGAGATCGCGAGTGATCTCTGGTTGGTAACTGTGGGTAGACGGGCCTGTTTTCATGCTGTATCTATGAATCGATCCATCAAGACACAAGGAACTGGAGATGCTGCCTGACCCGTGGATGACTCCAGGCACTGATGATGTTGCTCCACTGAGTCAGATGAAAGGTGGCACCTCAACGATGCAGCACACCACTGGTATTGTTCTGAGAGTGTGGGAGCTCAACCAGATTTTGCACACATCCTGGACTGGGGATTGAACCCACTTCAATTAATCAATATGCTGCAAGAGCATTGGTTTCAATCAAGGACCATATTTACCCCTCGCCATTCCCTCTTCACTCCTTTCCCATTGTGCAGAGAATACCAAAGCTTGAAGGCATGTACCACCACACTCGGGAATAACTTCTTCCCTGCTATTACCAGACTAAATGGTCCTTTCATAAGGAAGGGTATAGTTCCGATCTTCCAACCTACCACATTTCAGACAATGCACTTTTTGTTTTATCTATACATTCCCTCTGTAGCTGTGCTGCCACGATGCTCTTCACTCTGATGGCACAGTGGTGAAGTTACTAAGACCAGGTTCGATCTGGCTACGGGTGCTGTCTGTACAGAGACTGTACGTTCTCCCTGTGACCGCGTGCGTTGATTTCCTCCCACATTCCAAAAACGTGCAAGATTGTAGGTTAATTGTCTTCTGTAAATTGTCCCTAGTGTGTAGGATAGAACTAGCATCAGGGTGATCATTTGTCGGTGTGGACCCGATGGGCTGAGGGCCTGTTTCTGCGTTGTATCTCTAAACTAAACTAAACTCTGGTATCTTTCTATTTACCTACTTATTGTATTTGTTTATAACTTCTTTACGCTTGTGTATGGTATTATTTGATTAGACAGGATACAAAACATTATTTTTCACTGTATCTTAATGCATATGACAATCGTAAACCGATACTAGTTATTCTCAAGGGTAATGCTGTGATCAATCCAAGAGAGAAATATTGCTGATGTAGTCGACATTAAATTAGATGAGCAGTTGTAGCCCTTAATTATTAAACAGTCTTTACATTTGGGATAAAGCTCTATCCATGAGGATGAATCAGCTGGAGTTCATTGGACACAATCTCCAAGGATTTGCACAATCGCAGTTGGAAACTGACTGGCAAATTCCTCTGGGATGCATCTAAAAGCCCCACGTGCAGAGTTGGTAAATTGCGATGCTCTGGTAATGTCTTGTTGCATGTCTAAACTGCAGCAATGCACCAAAGCTAATTCTCCGAATTAGCAAACTCCGCTGTTTATAGCTCAGTTGAGCGTAATGCCTCCTGTTCTCGTGCTGTTCTGCTTCCTCGAGCAGAAATGATCAAATGCACATCGTTTTGTGCAAAACCGCCCAGAAGTTGCAAAGCTCATGCTGCTTGTGGTATCTCACGGAAGTGGCAGGAGCAATCTCGGAAATGCAACAGCGGGAATTCAGGCCTCGGGAAGGAACAACAGGAAATGGTCCAAGCCTGGTACAATGTGTGAAGGAATGGCTGTGATAAGATACAGTGACATTACAACTGCCAGCAAGAACCTTGCTCACTGGACTTCTCAGCAAGGGCTCAGGAACAAAAGCTCTCAATGCTCTCTCCCGAACGGACACTTTCTCACATCTTTAAAATATTCTACACTTGGAATTTTTAAGAAATAAAATATTAGATGCTAATTTTGAGGAAAGTTTGGTTGGTGGGGGGGGGGGGGGGGCGGCGGAATGGGGGGGTGGGAGGAGAGGACAAGAAGCATTTACTGTAACATTGATAGATTGATTGATTGAAAGATGCAGCTCAGAACAGGCCCTTCAGCCCACCGAGTCGACGCCGACCATCAACCACCCTTTCACACTAGTCTATGTTATCCCACATTCCCATCCACTCCTTACACATTTAGAGGGAATTAGATGGCCCGTGGACCCGATGGATCCCCGTTGTGACGCCAGTCAAAATGGCGATCAGAAAATGGCGGGAGGTCTGGCAACACTCCACCAACTCCACACGCACGGATACTGGGCCCGGCAACCCTCCCCCAACTGCGCCGGCACGGCTGACAGGCCGGGAGCGCACTGCGCTGGCGTGCCGTCGCCGGGCCCGGGGGGGGGGGGTTTATAAAGTTAATTAGACAACCCGTGGACCCGTTGGGTTCCCATTGTGGCGCCAGTAAGTGCACATTCAAGTATGAGATCAAAATGGTGATCTCAAAATGGTGCCCTCCCCCTACAGCGCATGCGCGGATACCGGGACCGGCAACCCTCCCCAAACTGCGCAGGTCCAGCTGATGGGGCTGGCAAGTGGGAGCGCACTGCGCAGGCGCAAGCTGCCGCGTTGAGACTTGTGCCGTTTTCGGTAGAAAGTTATAAAGGCAATCACTTTGTTAAATCGAACGAAACTTGCTACTGCGAATGTTGAATAAGGCGCCCCTAAAATTGATGTGCTATCATGTACCATTTTGGCTGTAACTCGGGAACATATATATATACATACAAGATGATACTCTGAGTTTTTTACTAGGCTGAGTATAGATATTACGGAGGCCAATTAACCTACAAATTTGCACTTCTTTGGGATGTGGGGAGGAAACTGGAGCTGCTTGAGTGAAATCCATGCAGTTACAGAGAGAACGTGCAAACTCCACACGAACAGCACACAAACGTGGGCCTATGGCCCTGTGAGGCAGGAACTCTACCAGCTGCGTCTCTGTGTGCCACCCTAGAATTAAAAGGATGTCTCCATGAACTGCTTACATCACAGTGTGAAGTTCTTGGGACTTCACCTGGCGGAGGACCTGACCTCCGTGACCAACACCACAGCAGTCATCAAAAGAGCACAGCAGCGGCTCAACCCCCTCAGGAGACTAAGAAAAGCAGGTCTCCCTGCTGTTCACCTAACGACCTTCTACAGGGGCACCATCGAGAGTATACTGACCTACGGCATCACTTCCTGGTTTGGGAGCTGCAAGGCTTATGAAGAAAAACAACTTAACAGGATAGTGAAGACAGCCAGTACGATCATCAGTGCTCCACTCCCTTTCCTGTTGGAGATCTATCAGAAGCGTAGCATCCGTAAAGCCATCTCCATTATTAAGGACCCACATCACCCAACACATAACATCTTCTCCATTCTGCCATCTGGGACGAGGTACAGGAGTATCTGCTGCAGAACCAGCAGGATGCTACACAGCTTCTTCCCACAGGCAATAAGACTGGTTAACGGACTGTGTCCCCTCCCCATACATCACACACCAAATCATCTAACCTCGCCCATACTTTGACAGCTAGGCACCTGTCAAAGCATGTTACTTTTCGGCCTGAATGTCTGTTTTTAGTTCAAATAATGTCTGTTTTAAGCCTACTTTTAGATATGCTAATTTTATTTTTTTTAAGTTGTATGTATTTATTCTGTTTTTATTAACTGCACTGATGGGAACTGATTGAGAAACGATTTTTTGTTTCTTCTGTGTAAGTACTCAGTTAAAATGACATTAAAGTAAATACTGAAATACTGAATATTGAGATGCAAAATATAATATATCAGTGTAACCCACGAGGATGGCAAGTGGGAGCGCACCGCGCAGGCGCAAGGTTTGAATCATGACGAACAGCACCATCTATCAAAGATATACAGTAAACCCTGCAATAACAGACTTCTACATAACGGAGTTCAGTTATAGTGGACCGAAGCTCCTATTGCACCACCCTGCCAACTCCGCCAGTTACCCAACGAGCTGGCTCCACGTGGCGGAAGCTTCCGGTTACAGGAGCGGAGAGAGGGAGCAGCATGAAGGCAGCATGGGTGCCTGGCCCCATCCCTGGTGCACCACGTGTGGGGCTGGGGGCTCTCCGGCTCCCCAGCCTGGGAATCCCCCTCAGGTTCAATCACCCCCAACCCCCTCCCCACCTCATATCATGTTTGTTTCCTCCAAGCCTTGGGCCCACCAGGCCTTACCCCCCCCCCCCCCCCCCCCACTCTGTTAGTGTGGACACCTCCCCCCTCCCCGCAGTCCATTATTGTGAGGGTTTACTATGTACAAAGTGCTGGAGTAGAACCTGGATAGAGTGGATGTGGAGAGGATGTTCCCACTGGTGGAAGAGTCTAGGACCAGAGGCCCTAGCCTCAGAATAAAAGAACGTACCTTTAGAAAGGAGATAAGAAGGGATTTCTTCAGTCAGAGGGTGGTGAATCTGTGGAATTCATTGCACAGAACGCTGTGGAGACCGTCAATGTTTGTTTTTATGGTGGAGTTTGACAGATTCTTGATTAGTGCGGTTACAACGAGAAGGCAGGAGAATTGGGTTGAGAGGGAAAGACAGGCCCGCCATGATTGAATGGTGGAGTAGACTTGATGGGCCGAATGGCTTAATTCTGCCCCTAAAACTTATGACCTTATGGGTAACCCAGGGGGTCGGGCAGCATTTCTGGGGGAAAAAATGTGTGGCGTGTTTCAGGTTGGGACCCTTCTTCAGACTCTCTCAACCTACATCGAGGTAAGTACCTTGTGGGGAATCTCCATGGTCCCACACTATAACTTGTGAAACTACATTGTGGTAAAAACTATCGTTCAAATCTACATTATAACAAACCTGTCAATCAGCAATGTGGTGTGTACACCATAACATGTCAATATATATTAGGCTTTGCTTGTGGGTCATATGCTGGTGTTACTGAAATTTAATGTCAGCAAGGAGTCCTTTTATTTAATATTTTGTCAGCAGCAATCAATTTTCTCCATTAATCCAAACAAGGAAATTGAACGATCCTGGGAAATACTACGCCTGGCAGTGAATGCATGTTAGAGCAGATAGCTTGTTAACTTGTTCTATCCAGGATCAATGTACATCTGCTGGCAATTACCCTGCCTAAGAACATGGAGCGAGCTCCCTCATCCTCTTACAATCCACCACGTCTGGCTAAATGGTGGTTTAAATCTCTCATGAAGTCATCTAGACACGTTTAAACATCCAAAAGTTGAATTCAGTGAATGAAATTAAATTTCACAATTAGTGAACCTGCTTTAGTAATGGTGATTTCAAAACTACCACGTCAGCATAAACCCACCCTGTAATTTTAGACTTTAGGCCCTTCGGCCCACCGAGTCTTAATCTAGCATTATTCTACACACTAGGGTCAATTTACAATTTTTATCGCAGTTAATGGACCTACAAGCCCACACTTCTCGGGAGGGTGGGAGGAAACCGGAGCACCCGGAGAAAACCCACGCGGTCCCTGCCACTGCGTCACGGTGCCGATCTTGGTGCAGTGTCGAGGCAAGTATGAACCTGCTCTGTTGCATGGGCAGCATGGTAGGGCAGCAGTCGAGGTTGCTGCCTCACAGGTCCTGCTGTGTGCGTTCAGTCCTAAACCTTGGGGGCTGTCCATGTGAGGTTTGCACCAGCTCCCTGTGACTGTGGGACATTTTATTGGGTGCTCTGCTTTCATGCCACATCCCAAAGACGGGCTGACTGGCCTTTTGTTGGCCCACTGTAAATTGCTCCTTGGGCAGGTGAGTGATGAGGTAATCAGAAGCGAGTTGATCAAGAGATCAGGTTACAGGGAAGTAAGTGGGGGAATGGGATGGATGGGACTGCTCTGAGAGCTGGTACAGACTCAGTGGGTTAAATGGCCTTTAAGAGGCTTTTATTTAGGCAGGTTGAAGAGCAGGGAAAAGCGGGATGTGAATCATGTACAGGCAGATGAGATTAGTTTAACTTGGCATCATATTCGGTGCAAACATCGTGGGCTGAAAGGCCACTTCCTGTGCTGTACTGTCCTATGGTTAGTTTTAGTTTGGTTTAAAGATACAGCGTGGAAACAGGCCCTTCAGCCCACCGAGTCCGCACTGACCAGCGATCACCGCACATTAACTCTACCCTATACACAGTCAGGACAATTTTACATTTATACAAAGCCACTTAACCTACAAGCCTATCCATCTTTGGCATGTGGGAGGAAACCGAAGATCTCGAAAACCTATGCTGCCACATCGAGAACTAGTGTATATTCCGTACAGACAAGCACCCGTTGTCAGGATCGAACCCGCGTCTCTGCCTGTAAGGCAGTAGCTCTCCCGCTGTGCCACCATGCCCCCTCCGATGTTCTATTAAAATTATCCTACCCCATGTAAAAACTCTGCCAAAACTGCAATAAAGTGCACAGTCTATTGTACTGGTGAAGTACAGTAGGGTTGCCAACTGTCCCGTATTAGCCGGGACATCCCGTACATTGGGCTAAATTGTCCCGTATTTGACCGCCCTTGTCCCCTATTTGACTGCTACTACTCGGGTCGAGGGGAGTGCCGGGTCGGAGTGCCGAGTCCAGCCCCGCCTCATCCGTCCAGACGTAATGCAGCCCATGGAGTGCAGCAGCAGCAGCGCCTCGCCCGTGGCCCCGTCGGTCGGCAGCCCGGCCAGATGTCCGACCTTCGGACCTTCACTTACCACCGACACCACCTTCTCATGGCCGATCATCGGTTCATGAGTTGGATGGGGCGCCAGACTTTGTGCTCGATGTCGCCCAGGCCAAAACCCCTCAGCTGGCCCGCCGGCTGGGCTTTGTGTGCAGTCCAGCACCCGGGCCAACTCATCATTCACCCAGCCACGGCCGAGTCGGTCATCGAATTGCCGTTGGGAATTAGTCCCTTATTTTGACCTTTTGCCCCTTATTTGGGAGTGAGAAAGTTGGCAAACCCTAAAGTACAGCGAGGGCCAAAGAACAGAATGGAGGTTAAACTACAACTTTTATCATTAATCTCTGCAAAGTGGGAACGATTTTTTAACAGCCACAGACAGCTAGTGTCTGACAGGTCACAGAAAGGCAACTTTAGATCGAAAACTTATGCAATGCCTGATGCTCCGTTAGATTGAGTTTGAAAACATTCACATATCGAGTGCATTATGAATGTTTCCTCAATAGCTCAGCCATTGTTTACCGAAAGAGGATCAGTCCAAATAACAGGAAGTTAGATAAGAACATGAGGGAGAAAGAAACTGAAGTCTCCACAAATATTGCAGGATTGAATTAAGGTGGAAGGAGGCTTCTGGGTAGCACTCCTCTTGATAAGATTGGCAACTGCTTGCGACCTCACAACTTACAAACAGTGAACACTTTGCCATCTACTTGTGGGAATTCATTGAGTTGAGTTTAGTTTATTGTCATGTTTACAGTGAAAAGTTTTTGTTGCCTGCAAACCAGTTAGCGGAAAGGCTATACATGGTTACAATCGAGCCGTCCAGTGTACAGATACTCGATGAAGGGAATAAGTAGCTCAGGACCGCTCCCTAGTTACTGATAGGATGGTTCAGTTGCCTGATAACAGCTGGGAAAAAACTGTCCCTGCAACTTGAGGTGTGCGTTTTCACACTTCTGTACCTCTTGCCTGATGAGAGAGGCGAGAAGAGGGAGTGGCCAGGGTGCGACTCATCCTTGATTATGCTGCTGGCCTTGCTGTAAATGGAGTCAATGGAAGGGTGGCTGGCTTGTGTGATGGTCTGGGCTGCGTCCACAATTCTCTGCAATTTCTTGCGGTCTTGAATGGAGCTCCTTTGATGGGCCACAGAAGTCATTGGGCACTTTTATGGCAGAGATTGATAGATTTGTGATTAGTATGGGCGTCAGAGGTTGCAGGGAGAAGGCAGAAGAATGGGGTTGAAGGGGAGAATAGATCAGCCATGAGCTGAATGGCGGATCAGACTCGATGGGCTGAATGGGACCAGATTTGGCTCCTATTTCTTATGGTCATAAGGTCTTATGGTGGCATCTAGTGATTTCACCATCTAGTAAGCAAGGGTGTGTATCTGCAAGTAATGGTGGACAGTGTATGTCTCTTCACATCAGGGACTGTGGCAGGAGAGTGCTGCCAGCCTTTGCAACCTGTATTTTAACTGATTCGGAGTCACAGCAGCGCACCTGTAGAGTTGCTGCCTCACAGCGCCAGAGACCCGGGTTGGACCATGACTACGGGTGCTGTATGTACGCAGTTTGAACATTCTCCATGTGACCGCGTGGGTTTTTGTCTGCTTACTTCAATTTCCTGCCACATCCCAAAGATGTGCAGGTTTGTAGGTAATTGGCTTCTGTCAAAATTGCCGTAACTGTGTCGGGTAGAATTAACGTATGGGTGATCGCTGGTCGGCCTGGACTCGGCGGGCCAATGGGCCGGTTTCCACACTGAATCTCCACAACGAAAACGCTGCCATTTATATAGCATAGAGGAGTCCCACATTCCATGCTTACGCGGAATGAGAGAGGTGGCAGCTCCTCCGTGAGTATTTGAAAGGATTGCTCCTCAAGTTCTGGCTGCACATCCGTCCTTGATGTCTGGGCACCTTGTGACAGGCAGGGGGTGGGGGTGGGGGCGGGAGGGGTAGGGGTGAGTCTGTCAGGGAGTCTCCTCCTTGACCTGCCCATGTGCCTGGCCAAGATGGCCCTTCACGTGCCCAGGCAGTGGCTATCCTCAGTGTCCACCTGAGCCAACTGGCTGCCTCTCCTGTGAGTTTACCACTACTGCTGGGTGAGCCCAGAGAGGGAATGCACGCATGGTGTCTGCCAAGAACTGGAGACCTTCTGAAGCTGGTGGGGGTTGCAGGGGCTGGAGTGCATCTGGTTAAGGAGGACAATGTTTCAATCCTGTGGGATTTGTTGGCGGTGAAATTAAAACAAAATAATAAAACACACCAACACAAAATGGGAGAATGAGGACGAATGCCAAGAAAAAAAAGCAAAGACTAGTTTGGCCTGTTCCTGAACTGTAAATACTACGTCAATCCGCCTTCAGGAAAATTCCAGAGCTGAGGTTAAATCCTTGAGTGAATGGGTGAGTGAGAGAGAGGTAAAGGGAGAGCGGGAGGGAGAGAGGGGGAGGGAGAGAGAGGGAGAGGAAGAGGCAGAGAATATGAGTGAGAATGTGAGAGTGAGAGATATGGTGAGAGAGAGAGGGAGGGAGAGTGAGAGAGAGAGAGAGTGTGAGGATAGTGTGAGGAGAGTGAGTGAGACGGTGTGAGTGAGAGTGGGCGAGTGAGTGAGAGTGGGCGAGTGAGTGAGAGAAAGAGAAAGTGAGAGAGTGTGAGTGATTGTGAGTGTGGGAGAGAGGGAGAGATAGAGTGATAGAGAGAGAGAACAAATAGTTGAGCGCCCTTCACCTAAATGTTCTAATTGGAGTGGGGGTAGACCCGGAGTTCGTCAGACAACATATCACGGCACCGATGGCCATGCATTGTGACTCTGGCCACGGCATCTGCTCCTGACTGTGATTACCCTGACAGTCAAAGGGACGAAGGGCACGCACACGCACTCACACATACACGCGCGCACACACACACGTGCGCACGCACACATGCACGCTACCGCACACACACACACACACCCACACACATGCACATACACCCACACACATGCACACACACACACACACACACACACACACACACGTGCATGCACACACACGCGCACACGCGCACGCGCGCACACACACGTGCGCACGCACACATGCACGCTACCGCACATGCACACACACGCACACACATGCACATACACCCACACACACACACGTGCATGCACACACGCACACACACACGTGCATGCACACACGCACGCACACACACACACATGTATACACCCACACACACGCACGCACACACGCATACACCCACACACACGCGCGCAGACACACACACAGTCGCTCCACTGCACTGGCATCTGGCCAACATCACATGCATGGCCTCTTGCCATAGCACTGTATCCAGACAAGAGGTCAAAGCCAACGTTAAAAGAGAATGAGTTCCTTAATGAGAGAGTGAGAGAGAGAGAGAATGTGTGTGAGTGAGAGAGCGGTGTGAGAGAGATTGTGAGCTGGGAGAGAGAGAGAGAGAGAGAGAGAGAGAATGAAATATTCTTTGTGAAAGATATTTTGAGTTGACCTCTGTAAACAGTGAAGAATTTTCAAACCATTTATTGTCTCACACCCTGCACAAGCCCTGGATTTGGAAACATGTCCAATCGTGCAGCTATTTCAACAGTCATGAAACAGATTCCAAGACACTGACAAGGAGTAAACAGCAATGTGAGGAGACCACAGCCGCTTCCTTTCATCGCTGGAGTTCTCCTGCCATTCGCCTTCTCTTTGTTCTTTCTTGTGGAATTCTCTGCCACAGAAGGCAGTGGAGGCCGATTCACTGGATGTTTTCAAGGGAGAATTAGATTTAGCTCTTAGGGCTAACGGAATCAAGGGATATGGGGAGAAAGCAGGAACAGGGTACTGATTTTAGATGATCAGCCATGGTCATATTGAATGGCGGTGCTGGCACGCAGGGCCAAATGGCCTACTCCTGCACCTATTTTCTAGGTTTCTGTTTCTTCCCCTCTCCTCTCTCTGCCTCCATACTGCCTTCACTTTTACTGCTGGCAGGGCAACACTAAATCAGCATCCATCCCCACAGATGCTGTCTGATCTACTAAGTACTTTCATCATTTTCTCCTTTTATTCGAGACGGTATAGTTTGCATTATTAATCAGAGAGATTTTATATGATGAAACAAGGAACTGCAGATGCTGGGTTACAACAAAAACAAAAGACACAAGGTGCTGGAGTAACTCAGCGGTTCAGGCTGCATCGCTGAAGAACAGGGGTTATGGGGAGAAGGCAGGAGAATGGGGTTGAGAGGGAAAGGTAAATCAGCCATGATTGAATGGTGGAGTAGAATTGATGGGTCGAATGGCCTAATTCTGCTCCTATAATTCATGAACATGAACATGGGTAGGTGACGTTTCAGGTCGAGACCCTTCCTCAGACTTTTATATGAAACATGGCTTTAGAACTCCAGCGACAAGCTTCCGATTACTATTGGTTGTGAGTGAAGTGTTGACACCTCCCATCACAGAAATAAACTGCAACCAGACGGAGGGAAAAAGCGGGAACTTTGACGATGCAAATACAATCACACTGCACGGTGTCACAGTTCGCAGAGCTGTTGCCTCACAGCTCTAGTGACCGAGCTCCTACCCGACCTGCAGTGCTGCCTGAGTGGAGTTTGCATGCTCTCCCTTTGGATGGCACGGTGACGCAGTGGTAGAGTTTCTGCTCCACTGCGCCAGAATTCGGATTCGATCCTGACCACGGGTGCTTGTCTGTATGGAGCTTGTACGTTCTCCCTGCGGCCTGCGTGGGATTTCTCCGAGATCTTTGGTTCTCACCCACACTCCAATGAGCTGCAGGGTTGTTGGTTAATTGGCTTGGTATAAATGTAAAAAATTGTCCCTAGCGTAGGGTAATGTTAATGTGCGGGGATCGCCAGTCGGTGCAGACATGGCGGGCCGAAGGGCCTGTTTCCGCGCTGTATCTCTAAATTAAACTAACCTACCAAGCCCAAAGATGAACTGATAAGTGGATTAATGGGCCAGAGGACATTAACCCTCGTGTGTAAATGAATGGTAGAATCAGGGAGGGGACTAGCAGGAGAATGGGGGAGATTAGAAACTGGTTAGACTGAAATAAGTGTAAAAAGTTGGGTGCGTGATGGTTCATGCGGACTTGGTGGGCCGAAGAGCCAATTTCCTTCTCCGACTGATTATCCGGCTCATTGAGTTTGTGCTATTTCTCTGAAAGAGTTATCCAATTTGAACTGTTGTCGTGGAACATAAAGTACTGGGGGAACCTCGCGGGTCGGGTGGCATCTCTGGGGAACATGGTCAGGCGATGTTTTGGCTCGGGGACCTTCCTTCAGGCTGATTGGAGTAGGTGTGGGGTGGGGGAAGAAAGCTGGACAAGAGGCAGGGGGGGACACGGCAAAGTCTGGCAAGTGAAAGGTGCAGCAGGTGTGGGTCAGAAATGGTCGATGGGCTGAAGAGCAGCAGGAATCACAGATGGGGAGACGTGCAAGAGTGTCTCACAGAAATCCCTGCCTGAGAGAGGAGGACAGCTTCTTCAAAGTAGGTACACTTGAAGGACATTTCGCAATGGAGCAGTGAAATGGAGACATGAGGAACTGCAGATGCAGGTTAATACATAAAATGACACAAAGCGCTGGCAGCATCTCTGGAGAACATGGTTAGGCGACATTTCAGGTTTCTGACACCTTCTTCAGACTGATTACAGTAGTAGGGGGAGAAAGCAGGGTGGGACAGAGCCGGCTCGTGAGAGGTGGTTGAACTACAGTAAACCCTTGTTTTTACAGACCTCTTTATAACAAACTTTGGGTATAGTGGACTGACCTACTGATGGCTACCCTCGCCACCCATGGCCGTGACTCCGCCTCTACTGCTGTATCGAGACAATGGAGCTTGGTAGTGGAGGGCAGACAGGGCTCTGCCTTCATGTTCCAGCTGAGATAACGCAGCTCTGCCAGTGTAGTCCTTATTCAGCCTACAGTTTATCTTTGGGCCTCTGCACATGAAATGCCGTATATTACACGCGGCCATAGCGGACATTCCGCAATAACGGATGCCGTCCCCTCGGCTATGGGCCATTACAATGAAGGTTTACTGTATTCCTCTTTTCTTCCCCTTCATGGATCAAGAAGTGTTTTCCCCTTCAAGAACCTGCCCAAAGTTCCTCGTTTATCTGTTCCCAATGCACTTCAGGCAGAGATCAATCCCGCACCAGGATCTATTTATGTGAACAGAAGTGAAATCAGATCTCAACAACTGTTGCAGGGGTGGTTCATCGGTGGAGTCGCTGCCTCACAGCGCCAGAGACCCGGGTTCCATCCAGACTACGGGTGCATGAAGTGTCTGTATGGAGTTTGTACGTTCTCCCCGTGACCGCGTGGGTTTCTCCGGGTGCTCCAGTTTCCTCCCACACTCCAAACATGTACAGGTTTGTAGGTTAATTGGCTTCGGTGAAGATTATAAACGTTCCTTACTGTGCAGGATAGTGCTAGCGTACAGGGATCGCTGGTCGGCACCGACTCAGTGGGCCGAAGGGCCTGTTTCCGCGCTGTATCTCTAAACTAAACTAAACTAAATGGTAGTGTGTCCTTGTAGGTCAATTGTTGCATGTAAAGGCTCCTCGTCCACTGAAGCAGAAGGTGTGTATCTAGTTTTTTTTATGAGCCGTATTTGGAATAGTCTCAATGCGTATCGCTAAAGCACATTACATTTCTCATGGACGGTACCGCAGGCAAGCAAAGTGGAATAAAGAACCTTTGATGTCTCATTCCTGGGTTTGATTTAGATCCAGCTTTACAGTAATTTAATCAGACCTATTGCCAAGAAGAATCCCTTTTATTTTAGTGTTGGGTTTCACGGGGGAAGGGGGGCGGGGTGAAATTGATGGAGACAACAGCAAAATCGAGACAATTTCCATTAATTCCTCATCCGTTAGCAGTTACAATGTTTCACCACTAGTGGGGGCTTGGATCCCCTGTTAAAATCGTTCTTCAATAGTCCTCTGAGGCAGAACAGTTTCTGATTTGTGAGCTGCATATTCTAATGGGCAGCTGGAGACTAAGATACATGGAATAGTTGTTGAATGAAATAATCCCTTTCCCTTGGAAACACCCCAGCTAACTTCCTCACCGAGTAGGAACAAGAAAAAACCTATTTCAAATCTCCCAACAAACCTTCCAGTTCTGATCCTACAAATCTTTCTAATAAAATATCCTACTTTTATCTGGTTCTGCATGAAAGGTTCATAGATTATTTGAACAAAAATTATAGAGTTTCAGTCAGCGTTGAAGGATAAGAGGATCCACAACATTAAAAAAAAATGCAACTTAAAATACAAGGAAGACAAAAATGCTGGAGAAACTCAGCGGGTGAGGCAGCATCCATGGAGCGAAGGAAATAGGCAACGTTTCGTGTCGAGACCCTTCTTCAGACTTAAAATACAACGTTGATGTTGGAAACAAATCTGGCCATGCACTCATTTCTCGACTGTCGGCCGGAAGAAGGGTCAGGAGCCTGAAAGCCGTGACCTTCAGCTTCAAGAACAACATCATCCCGCCAACCATTGAGCACTGCACAAACTAGCCTCTAATCTAATGGCGATGGCCCTGTAAATATACATTAAAATGTGCGGCACGGTGGCGCAGCAGTCGATTTGCTGCCTCACAGCGCCAGAGCCCTGGTTATCGATCCTGACTACAGGTGCTGTCTGTACGGAGTTTACACGTTCTCCCCGTGACTGCGTGGGTTTTCTCCGGCTGCTCCGTTTTCCTCCCACATTCCAAAGGCGTACAGGTTTGTAGGTTAATTGGCTTTAGTAAATTGTCCCTAGTGTGTAGGATAGTGCTAGTGTATGGGGATCACTGGTCGGTGTGGACTCAGGGAGCCAAAGTGTTTGTTTCCGCGCTGTATCTCTAAATTGAACTAAACTAACCAACAGTGACTATCATCTTCTATGGACTGTGTAGTTGGTTGCACTACAGACCCACTATTATGGTTATTAATTTATTGTATTTTTTATTCTTATATATGTATCTGTAAATGATTGCATTGATGGGCATGTTAGGCTGCAGCAAAGAAGAATTTCATTGTTCCATTGTCAGTACACATGACAATTAAACACTCTTGAAACTGAAAGGAGAATATTTCATCCCCCAATAACTCAAATACTGTATTTACAAGGCCTATTTCTATAAATCACATCACATTGTATCTTGCTACTTTGTGGTTGTGTGACGAGAGAGAGAGAGAGAGAGAGACAGAGACAGAGACAGAGACAGAGACAGGGAGACAGAGAGCAGAGAGACAGAGAGACAGGGAGATAGAGAGAGACAGAGAGAGAGAGAGAGAGAGAGAGAGAGAGAGAGAGAGACAGTGAGAGACAGAGAGACAGAGAGAGACAGGGAGGCAGAGAGGAGAGAGACAGGGAGGCAGAGAGCAGAGAGACAGAGAGACAGAGAGACAGAGAGAGGCAGAGAGACAGAGAGAGAGAGACGGAGACAGGAAGACAGGGAGACAGAGAGACAGAGAGACAGAGAGAGACAGAGAGTCAGAGAGACAGAGAGACAGTCAGTGATAGATCAGTAATGCGATGTTCAAAGCATCTCTCTTGCACTAGTTCAGGAATATGCGGTATTATTGACCATATTTTCACCAGGAATACAGCCTCTCGGTGGTTTGACAGTGATGCAAGGCAGTTTGCTGCATCACATGCTTTACTGTACATTGATCAACAATGGCAGGAGCCAGGAGTTGCCCAAAGGCACAGCGAGGCTACTCTTGGAAGTGCTCAGACAAAGGACAAATTAGAACAAAGAAGGGAATAAAACAGTCAGAGCTTAAAAAAGGATAAGGATCTATTAAATAAGTGAACATGGAAACATATGGACACCCTTGTAAAACTAGTATGTCCACCTCAGTGTACAGATGCTTCAAGGAATTCAGTAATTCTCTTTCAATCTGTCGGCTATTAGACGGCACAGTGGCAGCGTTGCTGCCTCACAGCGTAAAAGACCCAGGTTCGATCCTGAGCTTGGGTGCTGTCTGTATGAAGTTTGTGGGTTCTCCCTGTGACTGCGTGGGTTTCCTCCGGGTGATCCGGTTTCCTCGCACATGGCAAAGACGTGCGGGTTTGTAGGTTAATTGGCCTCTGTAAATTGCCCTGGGCGCAGGGAGTGGATGGGAAAGTGGGATAACTTAGAACTAGTGTGAACAGGTGATTGACGGCTGGTGTGAAGGGGCATGGTTCCGTACCATATCTCTATAAATCACGGCGCAAGGGGCTGGTTCCGTACCGTATCTCTAAACCAAAATAGTGTGTTTTCTCCGGGTGCTCCGGATTTCTTTCACACTCCAAAGATTTGTAGGTTAATTGGCTTTGGTAAAAAATTGTAAATTGCCCCTGGTGAGCAGGATAGTGTTAGTGTACGGGATGATTGCTGGCCGGCGCTGACTCAGTGGGCCAAAGGGCCTGTTCCCGCGCTGTATCTCTGAAGTTTAAAGCAAAATCTAAAGTATTCTGCGGTGAATTTTCAATTCTATCTACAGCTCAATACCACTCCATGCCCACAAAGCAACAGAGATGGAAAATGCGAATAGTCTCGCCAGGAAAGTTTGCTTGTTAATGAAAGCAACTGATCACTCAAAATCCGAGTCTGGGCCAATACTTTGGACCCAAGATGCCGGTCTGGCCTGGCTCGTTGCCGCGGGACTGGGGACCTGACCGGAGAGGAAAGCCGCTGAGCCCGGCCCCTGCTCACCCGGTGGACCGGAGAGGAGGGAGCCGGAACAGAGCGGCAGGAGCAGACCGGCTGCGGGAGGCACTGTGGCGCACCTTGATGGTGGAGTGGACCACCGGAGGCCCAGCAGCAGCCTGGGGCTCGGCTGGATCGGGCACCGCTCCAAGAGGCCGAGAACGTGGGCTCGACACGGCCTGCAGCAGCACGGAGCGGTGGAGCACTTAACAACGACGGGGACTTGAAATTGGCACCAGGTGTGGTGACGCTGTATACTGTGTTAGTATATTACTGCTATACACTTGTACTGTATCTATATTGCTTATCTAAGATGTGTCTAAGTGCTTATGTATAATGATACCTGCACTGAAATGTTGTTATTATTATTATTAATGTTTAGTGTTTTCTGAGTCGCTCATAACTGTCACCGTATGTCATGTTGTTACTTGTGGGCAGAGCGCTAAGGCAAATTCCTTGTATGTGAATACTTGGCCAATAAACTTACTTACTTAAAAATGTATACAAAAATGAATTGCACTGTACCTCGGTACACGTGACAAATAACGTGCCATTGAACCGTTGAATTCCACGTTGTTAAACCTCGCATGTGAAGGCAAGGAATGTGAAGGGATATCTCGAGCAGGCTGCCTCAGGAGCCGGGTCCCTGGTCTAATGGCACTTATTATACAAACCAGCAGTGCGTGCAGGGCACAATACTGGCTGATGTTATCTGAACTGGTTGAATGTTCATCGTTGAGAGCCGCGTTCAGAAGTCAATTCCGCAACGCAAGCCCTCATGCCACAGTTTGCCAAAGGCGTGGACACAGAGTAAACAGATGGCCTAACATCAGTGAGTTGACTCATCTAAAAGGCAAGGTCTGTGGCAGTGTAATCATTAGTGCGCTGGGGCCTGGTGAAACGGCTGTGTCACTACAGCACCCAGGCACAGGGGACATTTGCTGCCACCGCCACCAACAACGCTGGGTTTAACTCTGCTCCTCAACACAAGAGCACAGCTTGCAATTACTGCCCTGCCACACAAGCAAGAACTGCATCTCCTCCCAAATCAAAGCACACAACCCACACCTCCCCAAGCACTAATGTCCTGGCGATTAAGTCTCCTTTCTTACCATTTAAATGGGTGTCTGTGGATTGTTTTTTAATTTATAAAGGTAGGTGTTTGCCATGTGTGGTGTGTGTGTGTGTGTGTGTGTGTGTGTGTGTGTGTGTGTGTGTGTGTGTGTGTGTGTGTGTGTGTGTGTGTGTGTGTGTGTGTGTGTGTGTGAATGTGTGCCTTTGTGCATCATTGTGTGTGTATCTGTTTATACGAATGTATCTGTCTGTGTACATTAACATTTGCCTGTGTGCGTGTGTCTGTTTGTATGTAAGCATATGTCTGTGTGTCTATCTGTGTCTATTTGTATCCATCTGAATGTGTGTGTTTGTATGTGTCTGTGTGCCTCAGTGTATGTCTGAGTGTGTGTGTGCATCTGGCTGTGTGTGTCTTTCTGTGTCTGTTTATGTGTGCATGTCTGTGTGTGTGTCTGTCTACCGGCGTGTGTGTCTATATGCATGTGTGTATGTGTGTGTGTATGTATCTATAGGTGTGTGTGTGTACGTGTGTGTGTGTGTGTGATGTGTGTGTGTGTGTGCATATGCGTGCATGCGTGCGCGCGTGTGTGTGTGTGCACGTGTGGGCGTGCGTGCATGTGCGTGTCTGTGTATTTAAGCGTATACATGTATATATCAGTCTGAAGAAGGGTCTCGCCCCGAAACGTCACCCATTCCTTCTCTCCAGAGATGCTGCCTGACCCAGCATTTTGTGTCTACCTTCGATTTAAACCGGCATCTGCAGTTCTTTCCTACACTGTATATCCAGGCCTGTGTGTCTCCATGTCTCCCCCTCTCCTGACTCTCAGTCTGAAGAAGGGTCTCGACCTGAAACGTCACCCATTCCTTCTATCCAGAGGTGCTGCCTGACCCGCTGTGTTACTCTGTCATCTTGTGACTATCTTGTATGCGAAGGCATGGGGCGGGAAGGAAGGTGTGGAGAAGGTGAGTGTGCAGGGAAAGGGCGGATTTGGGAAGAGTTAGTAGTGAAGGAGAATTACCCTTCACACTACAACTGTTCAACAATGAGGAAATCAGGTAAAAGCTCATCCATAAAAGAATGAATGATAATATAGGGGGGGGGAAAGCACTCCAGTCTCTGCTACTGGGAGCAGCTGCTCCTGTGGATAATGTCTGGGGCTGAACATTGGGAAACAAAAATAAGGCAGTGGTTAATCAGTTACAGCACTGATACAAGCAAGCCCAGCATTGCACTACATCTGAATGCAAATCCACCCTAGACTCAGTTTGTTTTCTCATGAACTCCTTTTGAAGTGCCTTCGCACAAAGAATGATCAAGGCTCAAATTACTGTACATGTCACGAGAGCTGTCCTTCACCGGGAAAAAAAAGCTTTTTTTGTGTGATAGCAGTAACTGATCCGTTGGCACAGTGTGCTGAACGAGCCCTTTTAAGTGCATTCTGCTGCTCTGCCCCTGTGGCATTGATAAGTACACACTTGTATAACAAAGCCAAGCCGCTCTTTGAAGGGAATCAATGACTCCTGAAGCCACACCTGGCTGACAAGTTTATCGATGGCAGCGGCAACAAAGCCTTGGAATAGACTCCGCACGCAGGCAGCGAGCGGCCAGGAGAAGGGGACCAGGCTGATATTGGCTGAGTGCTATTGCACTCTACGCTTTGGTTGTTGAGCACACAGTGACTGGAGGACCTCTCCCTCCCTCCCCCTTCCTCCCTCTCCCTCCCTCCCTCCCTCTCTCCCTCTCTGTCTCTCTCTCTCTCTCCACCTCTCCCTCCCTCTATCTCTCTCTCTTTTTTCTCTCCCTCTCCCTCTTTCCTCTCCCTCTCTCTTTTCTCTCCTTCTCCCTCCCCCTCTTTCTCCCTCTTCCCCTCTCTCTCTCTCTCTCTCTCACACACACACACACCCTCTCTTAACAACATGTAGGCTTCCCCTGAGTTGATGATACAAAAGTTAGTGTTTTTGCAGATAGTGAAGATGGTTGTGAACCATTGCAGCAGGATCTGGATCGATTGGCCAGGTGGGCGGATGAAGGGTTGATGGGATTTAATACAGAGAAGTGTGAGACGTTGCATTTTGGGACGTCGAACAAGGGCAGGACCTACACAGTAAATGGCAGGCCTCTGGGTAGTGTTGTAGAGCAGAGGGATCTAGGAGTACAGGTGCATGGGTCCATGAAGGTTGAGTTGCAGGTAGATAAGGTGGTCAAAAAGGCTTTTGGCACTTTGGCCTTCATTAGTCAGAGTATTGAGTATTGAAGTTGGGAGGTCATGTTGCAGTTGTATAAGACGTTGGTGAGACTTCATTTAGAATATTGTGTTCAGTTCTGGGCACCATGTTATAGGAAAGATATTGTCAAGCTTGAAAGGGCTCAGAAAAGATTTACGAGGATATTGCCAGGACTAGAGGGTGTGAGCTATAGGGAGAGGGTGAGTAGGCTGGGTCTCTACTCCATGGAGCGCAGGAGGATGAGGGGAGATCTTGTAGAGGTGTACAAAACCATGAGAGTATTAGATCAGGAAGATGCACAGAGTCTTTTGCCCAGAATAGGGCAATCGAGGACCAGAGGACATATGTTCAAGGTGAAGAGGATAATAGGAATCAGAGGGGTAACATTTTCACACAAAGGGTGGTGGGTGTATGGAAACAGCTGCCAGAGGTGGTAATTATGGCTGGGACTATCCCATCGTTTAAGAAACAGTTGGGCAGGTACATGGATAGGACAGGTTTGGAGGGATATGGTCCAAGCACAAGCAAATGGGACTAGTGTAGCTGGGACATTGTTGGCCGGTGTGGGCGAGTTGGGCCGAAGGGCCTGTTTCCACACCGTATCACTCTATGACTCTATTAAACTGTTAAAAGTAAAATAAACACAAGAAGCTAACACATCAAAATGTATTCAGCAAACACAGATTCAAGGGCAATGGGTCAGTACACACCGTTCCTGCACCATTGACAGCACTAATCTACACCCTAACATCATTCCAATCTCTGGTACAAACATCATTCTGACGTTTATGTTCTACTCGCACCTCACTTCCATAATTTCCTTTCTTTTTAGGAAAAGAGAGGGGCAGCAACTCCTTTAAGGCCCTGTCCCACTTTCCCGAGTTACTCACGAACTCTCCCGAGTTTTCCCCTTGATTCGAACTCGGGGAATGTCGGGTAATGTTGGTAGGGAGTCTGTAGATGTTTTGTAGCGGCTCGTAATGCCAGCCGTAGGAACTCGGGGCATCGGGCAAGTCGGGACGTTTTTTTCAACACGTTGAAAAATGTCCACGAGTTAAAAAAATAGCCCCGAGTACCTGCGAATGGCAATTACCGTAATTCTCTGAGTTCGAATCATGGGGGGGAAATCTGGGGAGAGTTTGTGAGTAACTCGGGAAAGTGGGGCAGGGCCTTTAAGAGTGAATGATGTCAGAGGAGATCTTTCCTGAGACAAGCTGGATATTTCTTAAAATCCACAAATTTACGTTTTCCAGTTTGTAAATAGCAACAGGCAAGCAGACAGGTCGTCTCTCAATCCCTTCCAATTGCAGACGGTGATGTAAATTGCAACAGAACACATTACTTGCACACGGGATGAGAGAGGGAAATGGAGAGGCTGGGGGGGGGGGGGGGGGGGGGGGGGGGAGAGAGGCAGTTCCAAGACATTTTTATGTTGTTCCAGCATTTAGATGAATGTTCATTTAAAGTGGAAGAGGCAAAGACAGGTCATCCTAATGGCCGGGTCATAACGGGTTGATTTGATTTAATACAAGGTCACTTCAGGGGGAAAAAAAACATTTGTCCCCAGCCACCACATCCCAGAATTAATTAGAGTGATTTGTACCTGTGAAATGTTACATTCTCAGAAGCTGCCTGTTACCAATGGATAGACAAAGTAACTCAGCGGGTCAGGCAACA
Source organism: Raja brachyura (assembly GCA_963514005.1). Next base: position 35,449,458 of record OY740793.1, on the reverse strand, counting down.
TCTCTGGAGAAAAGGAATAGGTGACGTTTCGGGTCGCGACCCCTCTTCAGACTGAGGGTCAGGGGAGAGGGAAACTCGAGATCCAATGGGTTCTCCCACAATTCAGCCCCCCCCCCCCCCCCATCTGTCTAGGCCACTGAATCACACCTGTCAAAAGGACTGCACGGCGGAAGCGCTGCTACCTCACAGCGAGTTTCATTCCTGACCTTGGGTGCTGTCTGTGTGGAGTTTGCGAGTCATCCCCGTGACCATGAGGGTCTTCACCGGTTTCCTCCCACATCCCAAAGACGTGCCGCTTGGCTGGTTAATTGGCCTGTAAATTGACCCCGAATGTGAGGCAGGGAGTGGATGAGAAAGTGGATTAACTGAACAAATGTGTAAATGGATGATTGATGGTCAGTGTGGACTCGGTGGGCCGAAGGGCCTGTTTCCTCGCTCTATCACTAAACAGCCTGCTCAGTGCAAGGAGAACAAGCTCAAAATAGAAAAAGGGCCCCAACCTGAAGCATCACCCAACCTTTTTGTCCAGAGATGTTGCCTGACCCACGGAGTTACTCAGGCATCTTTAGCAGACAGACTTGTTTTGAGTGTTCGAGTAGAATTGAAGTCACGTTGACACAAGGAACTTCAGATGCGGGTGAACAAAAACAAAGGCACAAAATGCTGGGGTAACTCAGCGGGGCAGGCAGCATCTCTGGATAGAAGGAATGGGTGACGTTTCGGGTCGAGACCCTTCCTCAGACTGAAAAAGAACATGTTCTCCAGAGATGATCTCTGGAAAAGCATTCTCCAGAGATGCTGCCTGACCTGCTGAGTTACTCCAGCACTTTGTGTCTGTGTTAAGCTTAAAACAACGCCACTGCTGCACAAAACCCAGTTTAATTAATCTTTCACTTTCTTCCCCGGCGCACATATTTTATTTCGGCTTGCCTCCCAGTCCTCAATCTTCTCCGGAGCCCCTGCTCTTTATTACTGCTCAGTGGTGTGCTGGCTGACCATCTGCAAGCTCATTTCATCAAGACTCCGGTTTGTCCTTGAATAGCAAGGTCGCCGCGGGAAGAAAAACAAAATGCTGCTTTGTCCACGACAGGCAGATCCGAACATGCGGCAGCACTCAAAAGATATTTCAATCCGTCCCTCCCCTCAAGAAGCAACTCCTCTGCAACCCAGCCACCTATTTACATCAGACCCTGCACTGCCTTATCAATAGTTCCTTTCTTTTAAACCCACCAGGCGTGCTTTACATTAAAATATATGTCCAGTGTGAGGAAGTATTTGTATTTTTCACTGGGTCACTGAAAAACGGCGATGTATTTTGGTTTTAAACTCGGGAATCTTTTTTTTGCAGTTGCATGTGACTGGCTGAATATTAGCCATGGGTCAAAAAACAAGGCCTGCAGTCGTCATTAGCATAAATCGCTAGGCACCTCCATAGTCAGTCTTGCAGAAACTGCAAAATGTGCACCTTTAAAAAAAAAAGCCAGCTGCAGAGAGGTTCAGTCAGGTACACTAAATAATATTTTAGCACACAGGTCTGGTAATAAGGATCTGAGAAATGAGAAATCTGTCTCAGCTAAGACTGAGCACAAAACTAACTGGCTGAAGTCAATTAAGGCAGTTAGCAAAATGTTAATTGTTAAGAACAATCACCTCATCCTGTTCATTAAGGTCACGTGATTGTATTCAGGGTTTTTTTTCCGAGGGTACGGGGTTGAGGAGGTGGGGGGGGGGAGCGAAGGAGAGGTTTTGTGAGGAGGTTACTGTTGGAAGGAAAATAAATGGCTGGAAGTTTGTTTGGAACAGATCGACTGTGCACAGGTCAGACATTGAGACCTGAGGTTGGTGCTAGTGAGCGAGTGCAACAAGAATTGGAGAAGAGGCCAGAGATGGGCAGCATATCTGTTAGGAATGCTGCAGGAACACTTGTATTATTTGCCCAGACTTAGACTTCGCACACGGCATTGGGAATTAGATGCACCTTCTAAATAGAGATCTTACGAGTGCAATTAATTGCACTCACTGAATCTTTGCAGCGTATTACTTCAGCACTGGGTAAAGCCCTCTGATCCCCTCCAGGCAAGAGTTACTGGAAAGTTTCAGACTTATGAAAAATAACTTTCCAATAACCAACAGCATTGTGGTATTTGGTGCCTATTAACCTTAGTTTAGTTTACAGATACAGTGCGGAAACACGCCCGTCGGCCCACAGGGTCCGCGCCGACCAGCGATCCCCGCAACACTAAAACCATCCGAGGCAGATCCCAACACACAAGGGCAATTTAGCGATTAACCCACAAACCCGCACGTCTTTGTAGTGCGGGAGGAAACCGGAGCGCCCAGAGAAAACCCACGCAGGTCACGGGGAGAACGTACAAACTCCGCACAGACAGCACCCGTGGTCAGGATCGAACCCGGGTCTCAGGGGATGTAAGGCAACAACTATACCGCTGAACCACTGTGTCCTTTTAAAAAAAATTAAAAATATGGCAAAGCACTTATTAAAAAAAATGTAAATGAGGATCGACTTTGACTGAACCGGATATAATCAGATCAAAACAAAACATTCTAGGTTGATTAACCTAGTGTCTCGCTGTGCCAAGACACTCAACATAGAGTGCTGCAGGAAGCCCAAGGAATGAAAGGAGGAGGAGAAAGTCACTAAGAGTCAGTGGGTCAGCCAGCATCACTGGAGTTTAGTTTGATTTAGAGATACAGCACGAAAACAGGCCCTTCTGCCCACTGAGTTTGTGCTGACCAGTGATCACCCAGTACAAGCACTGCCCGACACACTAGGGACACTTTACAATCTTTCAGAACCTACAAACCTGTACGTCTTTGGAGAAACCGGAGCACCCGGACAAAACCCACATGGTCACGGGAAGAAGGTACAAACTCCGTGAATATTATTAAATAGCATTATTATTATTATGCATTATTAGCTAACAGTATTATTAGATAGCATGCAAAACAAAGCTTTTCATTGTACCTCGGTACACGTTCGGGTTTTAGGTTAGGTTTAGATTTATTATTTGTGCAAACGTGCACCGTGGTACTGTGAAAAACTTTGTTTTACATACTATCCAAACAGATCCGATAACACTAAACATAAATACAAACAAGTCAAACTCAAGTACAATAGATAGAGCAAAGGGAAAGATACAGAATGCAGAATATACTCAGCATCGTAGCGCATCAAAGATAGATACAAAATGCTGGAGTAACTCAGCAGTACAGGCACCATCTCTGGATAGATGGAATGGGTGACGTTTTGAGTCGAGACCCTTGTGCTGAAAAAGTTTGAAGAATGGTCTCAACCCGAAACATCACTGCTTCCTTCTATCCAGAGATGCTGCCTGTCCTGCTGAGTTACTCCAGCATTTTGTATCTATATTAGGCGTAAACTCACGTGTGCAGTTCCTTCTTACACACTGTAGCACATCAGTTCCACAGACAGAGTCCAATGTCTGCAATGGGGTGGAGATGAATCTGACTGTACCCTAGCTTATGGAAGGACCATTCAGAACCCTGATAACAGAGCGGCAGAAGCTGTTCATTAGTCTGGTGGTGCGCGTGTCAAATATACCGAAACTTAAACTTAGACAAGGGCCATCACAATCATTGGCTCTGTGTTTCTCATGGGAGCTTACTGCGCAAGTTAGCTGCTGTCCTTTTCGATAGTTGGATGACACTTGAACATCCCAAAGGCAGTTCTTCAGGCAAGTGCTCTTGACTGAACAGACAGCAGAGTCGTTACCAGGTTGTTGTTGGTGGGATGTGACTCTGTGCAAAGTAACTGCCAACTTATCCAGAAAAGCCAGTTCTTTGACTGACAAGTTGATGCACAAACTTACTCACATAAACTTGCTCTTTCATTCAATACTTGAGTGCCAGTAAAGTGAAGATGATACAATCCAAACAAGGGCACTGTGTGTGTAGAGCATGTGTGGAGAGCGTGCGCAGTAAAGCTTTTCACTGTACCTCACTACATGTGACAATAATAAACCTAAACCTATACTTATCTCCGTGAAACCTGTTCTCCCTGATTGCTGGAACCATTCAGCAAATCTTTCCTGCACCCGCTCTAAAGCTCACATCTTTCCCAAGGTAAAAGTACCTCACTCGGACTCATACAGACTTCTCTGCCTAAAGAAACGCAAGCCAAGATTAAGCAGCCAGAGACCCACCAGAGACCTGGGTTCAATCCTGACTACGAGCGCTCTCTGTGCGGAGTTTGTACGTTCTCCTTGTGACTGCGTGGATAAAGACTACTCCACTAGTCTCATGTGCACTAGTCCCACCTGCCTGCATTTGGCCCATATCCCTCTAAACCTGCCTTATCCATGTACCTTTCTTAACATTTGCGATAGTGCCTGCCTCAACTAACTCCTCCGGCAGCTCGTTCCATACGCCCACCAGCCTCTGTGTGAAAAGGTTACCCCTCAGGCTCCTATGATATCTTTCCCCTCCTCTTGATTCCCCAACTCTGGGCAAGAGACTCTGTGCGTCTACCCGATCTATTCCTCTCATGATTTCGTGCACAGAGAATTGACAGGATTCCCAATGACACCTTTCTAGTGATCATCCAACAGCATAGACCATAAATTGAACCATGGTGAACAAACAACAGCTTCACAGGGTAACAAATCTTGTTTGGTAAAAGATCACGGACAAACATTAACCTATTGTTCTCTACATAGATGCTCCCTGAACAGTTGAGAATTTGCAGCATATTCTGTTTTATTTCTGATTTTCAGTATCCACAGTTTTAAGCTGCTGTAATTCCTCTTTGATTTTTTTAACCCACACTTCAAAAGAAAGGAATATTTTTCTGCATCGATTCCAAATATATAACCAAGTGGCCCAACGTTTCATTATCAATGTTCCATAACTTGAAATTATTTTTCATGCTGTATATTTTGTTTTCTGTATTCATCACACTTATATTAGAAATCAGTTTTAGAAACAGGTTGAAAGTGGTTTCATTTGAAAAAGGTATTGATTACTATCATGGCTATTATGCTGGAGTCAATAATTTTTTTAAAAAAAATTAACTTCAAGGAGGAATGATCATTTTTAGCAAGTGTGTTCTGCTGCATATTGTTTATTGTCTCTCGAAGGAAGTGTTCTTACTGGGATGGTCACAAACTGCTGGAGTTAGTCGGTGGCAGAGTGGTGCGGCGGTGGAGTTGCTGCCTTACAGTGCCGGAGACCCGGGTTCGATCCTGACTACGGGTGCTGTCTCTACGGAGTTTGTACGTTCTCCCTTTGACTGCGTGGGTTTTCTCCGGTTGCTCCGGTTTCCTCCCACACTCCAAAGACATGCAGGTTTGTAGGTTAATTGGCTTCAGTGAAAATTGTAAATTGTCCCTAGTGTGTGATTGTTGGTCGGCACGGACTCGGTGGGCCGAAGGGCCTGTTTCTGCACTGTATCTTTAAAGTCCAAACTCAGCTGGTCAGGCAGCATCACTGGGGGAAGTAGATAGGTGACGTCTCGGGTTAGGAAGGTCTGAAGTAGGGTCCCGATTTGAAACGTCACCCATCCACTTTCCCCAGAGATGCTGCTTGACCTGCTGAGTTACTCCAGGACTTTGTGTCTATCTTTGATATAAACTAGCATCTGCAGTTCCTTGTTATTACTTGTTCCTTCCTGGAGCTGTGTTGTCCACCCACTGAGCTGACAGTGGTGGATCTGGCGAGGATGCATTCAGATCCAATGTAAAAAATATATATCTTGGCTTCATTCCCCAGCCTGCACAGCACTGATATCATGATCGACAGTTTAGATTTGAAATAACACAGCAATAAAATGTTACGACATTTTAAGTTCAGAACAATTCATTTAGACTTTGAAGCAGTGAGATGTAGCCTTCACTTCTCAGAAGTGTGAGACATTTGTGAACGGCAGCGTGGAGAAACCATATCACTCACAGAAATACTGACTTTCTCCAGCCATTGGTGGTGCCAGTAGCCAGGGGCGGAAAACACGGGGGGGGGGGGGGGGGGGGGCAGAGGGGACACGTCCCCACCATGTTTTGAGATGTGGGGGACATCCTCCCCAAGGTTTTGTAATCCGGATTTTAAAATCTCCGCTTTCCGCGAGACAGTGGAGGTGGGACTGCTGATCGAGGGCACCGATTGGACGAGAGAGACATTGGTCAGCAGGCAATGGGGGCGGGGCATGATGATTCAGCACGATGATTGGAGGAGGGAGGAGTGGGGGGCGGGGGTGGGACTGAGGATAGAGCGCGGTGATTGGAGGAGGGAGACGTGGCACAGACCTGCGCCTCATCCACGGCCGGGTCTCCAGAGCTGTCCCGTCCCCATCCGAGTGCCCCCCCCCCCCCATGGGTGGCCAGAGAGGTTGGGAGTCAGACGCGAGCTGTATCCCCAGGCCCACAGCCAGCGCAGAGAAGCAGCGCTAAACCCAGCTCACTCTGCCAGGTTAACCTGCCTGGGCTTGCGGGAAATATGGGCAGCGCGGAGAAGCAGCGCTGGTGTCCCGTCAGTCCAGTCAGGGCTGTAGGTTAACCCGGCGAGACAGGCAGAGTTGAGCTGCATTTAGCACCAAAGATACTAGCAATTTATTATTTGGTCAAACATGTCAAAGGAACCAAAAAAAAGGGTTAATTTAATTGCCTGTTCGAACTTTTTAACCCGATTCGGATGCAAAACACAATTGACTTGCGAATGTTTCAGGGCCTTGGTTCCTCTAGTATCTTTGTTTAGCACTGGATTGAGCTTCCGAAGCCTCGTGCATGTGTGTGTGAGTGTGCGCATGCGCGAGCGGCCGCCAATAAATTGTGTCCCCCGTCCCCTCCATGTTTAGATAGCGAGTTCCTCTCCTGCCAATAGCCATAGAACGTGGAACATTGAACAGTACAGCACAGGAACGGACCCTTCGGCCCACTATGTCCGTGCCGTACATGAGTCCAAGATAAACTCTCATCTGCCCGTATGTGATCCAGATCCGTCCATTCCCTGCATATCCATCTGAAATCCTCTTAAAAGCCGCTATCATATCTGCCTCCACCACCACCACCCCTGTCAATGTGTCCCAAGCAGCCACCACCCTCTGTGTACAAAGCCTGCTCCACACATCGCCTTTGAACTTTGCTCCTCTCACCTTAAAGCTACGCCCTCTAGTCTGATATTTTCACACTCTGGGGGAAAAAGGTTCAGACTGTCTACCCCATCCATGCCTCTCAGAATTGTATACACTTCTACCAGGTCTCTCCTCGACCTCTGGCTTTGCAGAGGAAACACTCCAAGTCTGTCCAACCTCCCCTTATAGCTATCACTCTCTCAACCAGGCATCATTCTGGTAATCACAAATGTCCTCGTTCTTCAGAGAACGGGGTTTCCCCTCCCCCACTTTAGATGAGGCTCGCACCAGGGTCTCCTCCATACCCCGCAACACTGCTCTCTCTCCCCATTCCCCCACTCACAACAAGGGCAGAGTCCCCCTGGTCCTCACCTTTCACCCCACCAGCCGGCGCATACAACAGATAGTCCTCCGCCAGTTTCGCCACCTCCAACGTGACCCCTCCACTCGCCACATCTTCCCATCTCCCCCCCTGTCTGCCTTCCGCAAAGACCGCTCCCTCCGCAACTCCCTTGTCAATTCTTCCCTTCCCTCCCGCTCCACCCCTTCCCCGGGCACTTTCCCTTGCAACCGCAAGAGATGCTACACTTGTCCCTTCAACTCCCCCATCCACTCCTTTCAGGGACCCAAGCAGTCATTCCAAGTCCGACAGAGGTTCACCTGCACCTCCTCCAACCTCATCTACTGCATCCGTTGCTCCAGATGCCAGCTGATCTACATCGGTGAGACCAAGCGGAGGCTTGGCGATCGTTTCGCCGAACACCTTCGCTCGGTCCGCAATAACCAACCCGACCTCCCGGTGGCTCAGCACTTCAACTCCCCCTCCCATTCCGTATCCGACCTCTCGGTCCTGGGCCTCCTCCACGGCCAGAGTGAGCAACACCGCAAGTTGGAGGAACAGCACCTCATATTCCGCTTGGGGAGTCTGCATCCTCTGGGCTTAAACATTTAATTTTCTCAATTCTGTTAACCCAAGCTGCCTCCTCCCCTTCCCACCTCTCCCTCAGCCCTCGGGCCCTGGCATTCCTTCTCTCTCTATCTCCCTCCCCACCCAAGTCGCACTAGCTTCTCATTTTCACACTACAAACAGCTTACAATGGCCTGTTTCCTTTATCATCAATACTTTTTTGCATATCTTTCATTCATTGTTCTTTATCTCTCCACATCACTGTCTATATCTCTCCAGGAGGTTCCCAGAGGTTTTTGTCAGTCTCCCTAATGATCGAAAGTGGTTTCCGTTTTAAAAATCGGTAATTTTTTAGTCGAAGCCGGTTGCGATGCTAGTTGAAGGTGGTTGCCGGCGGACAAAAACCTCCGGGAACCGCACGGAAACCTTGGGTGGGGCGCAAAGTCTCCAGAGGTTTCCGTTCAGGTTTCCTAAGAGGGACAGGGGCATTACAGTACCAGTGACTCAGGTTCAATCCTGACTAAGGGTGCTGTCTATACGGACTCCGTACATTTTCCCTGTGTCCAGGTGTGTTTACTCCGGGTGCTCTGCTTCTTCTCCAAAGACTTACAGGCCTAATATGTAGGATAGAGTCAAAGTCAAAAGAGTTTATTGTCATATGTCCCTGACAGGACAATGAAAATCTTTCTTTGCATAGCACAACAGAACATAGAAGGCATTGACTACAATTCTATACATAAATACACCCATGACTTAATAAATTAATAAAGTGCAAATAACAGGTGGAGGGATATTAATGTTCAGAGTTCCGAGCCAGGCTTAATAGCCTGATGGCTGTGGGGAAGTAGCTATTCCTAAACCGGGTTGTTGCAGTTGTAGATAGAACTACTGTATGGGTGACTGTTGGTTGCACGGGCCCGGTGGGCCAAAGGGCCTGTTTTCACGCTGTATCGCCAAATCTTCCTTATTATCACCATGGCTTGTGGAATCACTTGGCAGGTGGGACAGGCCATTTTCCTTTCACTAAGAGTTTGGAGATTACTGTTGAGGGGACTGCAGTTAGAGTATTGAGGGGAAGAGACGATCTGTCAGTAAGCCTGAACAGATTGTCTCAATTAGTTTACTCACCAGAAGTAAACAGTGTGAGCTTCATCCAGACATTCATCACCATTTCAAAAATAGCTCCATTACAAAAGCTGCACAGACTGCGAGTGCGGTGCCTATTTTCATCTCTTTTGAGTGGACAGTGGAGTTAGTGCACAGGATTTTAGGATTGCAAGCTGATTTTTAAGGTAACATGATGACTAACTTTCAGGTTATTGAGTTACAAAAAGACACTAACCAACCAGAGCACAGTATCACGCACCAAACCAGACATTATGAGACAGTCGTTCAAGGATAGGAAAACTAATGAAATGAAATGCAAAACATAGTTTATAAAATTGCATGCTGAGTTGGAGACAGTCATCATCCAGTTATCCTTGGGAACATATACGTGCAAAGGTCTTTTCAAGAGCCTTAAGATCATGTTCATAAATTCTAGGAGCAGAATGAGGCCATTTGGCCCATCAAGTCTGCTCCGCCTTTCGATCATAGCTGATCTATCCCTCTCAACCCCATTCTTTTACCTTCTCCCCATAATCCCTGATACCCTTATAATCAAGAATCTGTCAATCTGTGCCTTAAAAATACCCAATGACTTGGCTTCCACAGCTGTCTATTGCAATGAATTCCACAGATTCACCACCCTCCGACTAAAGAAAATCCTCTTCATCTCCTTCTTATAGGTACATCTTATAGGTATTCTGAGGTCACGGCCTCTGCCCCGAGACTCTCCCACTAATTGAAACATCCTGTCTACATCCATTCTGTCCCAGCCTTTCACTATTCGGTAAGTTCCAATGAGTCAAAAGGGTTTTATTGTCATGTGTACTGACAATGGAACACTGACGGTCTTACTTACAGTAGGATAGCAGGCCTGTGCACACAATACTCACCTTTTAACACCTTTAAACACCTTAAAAACACCTTTAAAAATGGCAATAAATTAATAACCTCAATACCAGTGCAATATCAGTGCATCGGTTCATGGGGCGACCCAGTCAAGGGCGATGAAGGAGGTCCTGCTTAGAGCTCACCAAAATGGGAGCCACTCCCGTGCATCAAGCCCATGACAGGACTTTGGACTTTTGTGTGAATGGTGCCAAAATATTGCAGCTTGTGCATGTGTGATCTATGCAAAAAGAACCTCACTGTGCAGTGCATACGTGAAAACAAAGAACCATTGAAAAAGCTCAAAGAATAACTTCTTTAGACAAAGGTAATAGAGTAGGGAGAATGTGGGATCACTTTAAAATGTCACTGATCCACTTGAGAGGAAGTAAATTAAATAATACAATGATAAGGTGAATGGACATAGGCTTTTTCATAGGGTATTGAAATCTAAAACTCGAGGGTATAGGTTTAAGATTGAGGCAGGAAGATTTCAAATGGATCAGAGGGGTAACATTTTCACACGGAGAGGAACAAGCAGCCAGAGGCATGATGACAACACTATCCTACACACTAGGGCCAACAATTACAATTTTACCAAGCCAATTAACCCACAAACCTGTACGTCTTTGGAGTGTGGGAGGAAACTGGAGCTCCTGGAGAAAACCTGCGCGGATCACGGGGAGAAGGTACAAACGTTGCATCCGAGGTCAGGATCGAACTCAGGTTTCTGGCGCCATAAGGCAGCAACTCTACCGCTGCGCCACCATGCCGCCCATGTCTCGGGTGGACAATTTGATTGGCATGGATGAGTTGGACCAGAGGGCCTATTTCCGTGCGGAATAATTGAATAATTCTATGAAGATACCAAGCGGGATATCATCCCAAGGATACGGAACCAGTGACAATGAAAGACAATGACGATCTATTTGCAACTCATGATGTGTGCACCTTGGAGGGGAAGCTACAGGTGGCTGTGTTCTCTTGTATCTGCTGCCTGGACTCTCTTGGTGGAAGAGATTGCTGGTTTGGGAGCTGTGACTAAAGGGCCTGTCCCACTGGGTCGTCATTTGCGCCTCATTTACGCGTCATATGTAAAATAGATCGACGCGTCGTTACGCACGACATCGCGCATAACTCACACGTCATCATGCCGTCTGGTGCGGTGCCCTGCGGCGTGTGGCGATGCATGGTTACGCACAGTGACATAACCATGCGTCACCGTGCTATACACGTGAGACGTCGGGACTCCAGCGTGCGACGCCAATGCGTCAGCGTGCATACCCAATGCGTCAGCGTGCGTACGCGATACGTCACGCAGTTGGCGAGCGAGGATTTCGTGCTGCACGAAATCCTGGAGTGCCGCGCGATACCGTGCGCTACTCCACACTCCTCCACGCCTCTCCATGCGCCCGTCCCGCGCTACCCACACGCTACACGTGCGTCACAACGCGACGACCACATTTTTGGAGGTTGCATAAATGGCGCACAAATGACGGCCAAGTGGGACAGGCCCTTAACTGCAGTGCATTTGCTGAGGGTACACTCCGCAGTGACATAGTGAATGAATCTGTAGGGAGGTGGATGGTGTTCTGGGCTCATTTCTAGCTCCCATGAGTATTGTACATTGGAGGGCATTCTACCACACTCCTGACGTGCTTTATGGGTATTTAAGGTCAGGCGGTGAGTCGGTCTCCAAACAACTTTCAGTTTGGTCGTGATGCATCACCACATCCATGCGGTTGGTCACTATATATTTCTGATTTATGTTGTCCTCCTGGACAGTCAGTTTGCTGAAAATCATTCTGGTGAGGGTGCTGGAGATGATCCACCCCCCGTCAGTCTGAAGGCAGGGCTGTTACTAGCCTTTCATCAGAATGCTTAGTTTAGTTTAGTATAGAGATACAACATGGAAACAGGTCCTTCGCCCACCGAGTCCACGCCGACCACCAACTCACACTCGTTCTAGCATAATCTAAAGAAGGGTCTTGACCCAAAATATCACCTATCCATGTTCTCCAGAGATAATGCCTGACCTGCTAAATGACCCCACCATTTTGCGTCACACTAGTTCTATGTTATCCCACATTTGCCTCCATTACCTGCACGCCAGGGGAATTTACAGGGGCCCAATTAGCCTACGATCTTCGGCATGTGGAAACCGAAGCACCTGGAAGAAACCCTCGTGGTCACAGGGAGAACGTGAAAACTTCACACAGACAGCACCCGTGATCGGGATCGAACCTGGGACTCTGGAGCTGTGAGGCAGCGACGCCACCAGCGGTTGTTGCTGAGGTCATGATGCCTTGGGCCTGCCGTCTGCAGGCTGGGGCTGCTGCATTTGGTGGGGAGTTGTGAATAGAATTGACCTTTGTGCAATCATCGGAAACAACCCACTTCTGACCTTACGATGGATGGAAGCTCACAGAAGCTGATCAAGTCTAATGGACCTGGGGACATTGCCTTGGGTCTGACCTCCAACTAATTCAACTATCTTCCTTTATGCCACCTCCGATTCAAACCAGGACAACATCTTCCCCTTGAGGCCACTGATTTCAGCATAGAACATAGAACATAAACTAGTACAGTACAGGAACAGGCCCTTCTGCCCACAATGTCCTTGATTCATATGATACCAAGTTGAACTAGTCTCCCCCTCCTGCATGTGATCCATATCCCTCCATACCACGCGTATCCATGCCTATCCGACAAGCCCTTACTAGGCGAGTTAATTAGCCAGTTTATTTAGCTTGGGAAGCTTACAACCCACCAGCATGAATATTGATTTCTCTATTTTGAAGTAACCCCTGCGTTCCCTAGGGCTCTCTCTGTCCCTCCCCCACGCTAGTCATCTTGATGGTTTCATTGTTTGCATCCCCTTGTTATCAACTCTACCACAGCCAACAATGGATCATTGTGGGCTCCACCTTTCTTTGGTCATTGGTGCCGGCTCTGATTTGTTTTGTACCTTCTCATACCTCTAGTTTCCCTCCCTCCTGACTCAGTCTGAAGAAGGGTCCCGACCTGAAACGTCACCTTTGGCATACTCCAGAGATGCTGCCTAACCCACTAAGTTACTCCAGCATTTTGTGCCAAGTCTTTACAAGGGCTTTGATCTTGATTGCACAGTCAATTGAATGCTGTGATATCAACGGCAGTTCCTCTCACCTTATTTCAGGAGATCAGCCACTGACATTTGGCCCAATGCTCAGATAATAGTCCTGAGAAATCTCAAACAGGACATCTGTGAGCAGTTTATTAGCGAGCGCCTCTCGATCACACAATGGAGGACACCTTATATTACTTCGCTGAGAATGATCTGATTAAATTAGCCTGATTGAATCTGTCCTGCCTCGTGTGAACAGAGCAGACCTGGCAGTTTTCCACATCACTGTCAGTGTTGTAACTGTACTGGGACAGCATGGTTAGTTCAGCACAACAGCCTCAGATGCCATTGGAGAAGGACCCAAAGTGCTGGAGTAACACAGCGGGTCAGGCAGCATCTCTGGAGAAAAGGGTGTAGACCCTTCTTCAGACTGAGTGTCAGGGGAACGGGAACTGAGAGATATGGAACAAATGAATGAAAGATATGCAAAAACCGGCAATGATCTAGGAAAAGTGGAGCCTACAATGGTCTAATGTTGACTGTGGGGTAGGTGATTAAACCAAGTGTATGGGTGATTGCTGGTCGGTGTGGACTCGGTGGGCTGAAAGGCCCGTTTCTAGGCTGTATCTCAACTAAAGTAAACCCTCGCACTCCCTCAGCCGCGCTCGGCAACCCTGTGTGAAAGCAGAGCCAGAACCATGAGTTGTAAGGAGGTCTGATTGATGAGTGACTGCATGCTTGGGTTGCCTGTAGAGACTACATGCTTTGTTCCATCCAGTCCTGCCTTCATTCTGGCTCTGATCAGGAGCAGCCCAATATCTGCTGTGGTTGCCGGCTGTAAAGTTGTTTGTGATGAGGCTAAGCACAGGCTGACTGGTGATGAATGTGAGCGGTTGACTCATTTGAAGGAGCCAGGCAGGCTGCAGCCTCGTAGGGCAACATGCCCCAACAACTCGACTGTCCCAAGCGAGGATTCCTGTGGTTCCATAACTCCATGCAATTCCCCTGCTGATAATTCTCCTACTCAAAGTAACACACAATATGCAGTGCTAAGAAGCAGGCAGGTAGGTGAGCAGAGTTTATCGGTGGCCACAGCAGTCAGTTTTACCATTTCCCTACCTCGGCCATGACTAAAGTCACACAGCAACCTGACCAAGTTATCCACACTCTCCAATCCATGAAAGGTGCAGACAATTAAGAGTTGAAAAGATACAAAGTGCTGGAGTAACTCAGCCGGTCAGGCAGCATCTCTGGAGAGCATGGACAGGCGGGTCGTGAAGGTTGAAGAAAGGTCCCCATCCGAACGCCACCTATCAGATGCTGCCTGAACCATGGAGTCCCTTCAACACTTTGTGTGCTTTTCAGCAATGGAGTTGAATGGTGTTGGTCTGAGATCCATAATAGACTTGTTGAGCAAATGGCAATCAGACTGATAGTGGAGGTTGGGAGGGGGGGGGGGGGGGTGATAGATCGGTGAAAGCAAGCAGGGGCAGGACAAAGCTTGGGAGATCACAGAGGGAGCAGTGAGAGAGGAACTCACAGAAGTCCCATCAGAGAGAAGAGGAGAACGTCTTCGAAAGTAGACTTGCCTTGAGGAGGTTTCACAGTGGAGCAGTGCAATCCAGACGCAAGGAACTGCAGATGCTGATTTACACAAAAAATACACAAAGTGCTGGAGTAACACAGCGGGTCAGGCCGCATCGATGGAGAACATGGATAGGTGACATTTTTGGTCGGGCTCCTGTCTATATTTGTGTCTACATGCATGTTTACGTACGTATTGTGGCTTTTCTATCTGCATCACTCTGATTCTAAGATAGACACAAAGTGCTGGAGTAACTCAGCGGATCAGGCAGCATCTCTGGATGGGTGATGGGTGAAAATGTATGCTCAGAAATTCCTCGGCAGTCACAATACCACCCTCTGTTGAAGCGGAGTACAGCACTCAGATACAGCTAAATAGCTACTTTAGCAATCCCAACCAATTATAGCTTTGCAGCTCGGGACCCTCTTTCAGAGAAAAGTAGAGAGCAGGGGGTGGGAACTGGAGGTAAAAAAAAGGCTGGAACAAGGAAGATGACCAAGGAAGGATGGAGCCCACAATGGCCCATTGTTGGCTGGGGAAGAGGTAATAACAAAAGGATACAAGGATGCGAACAGTGGAACTAGTAGGGCGGCCAGGGTGGGGGAGGTGAGGGGGCGGGGGGAGGGGGAAACATACTCTGTTCGCTTTCTACTCAGCCTGTGTCTAACTCTGCATGTGTATGTGTTCATGCATAGCTGCGTTTGTCTGTGTTTATCTTTGTGTATTTATACGTGGTGATGTTTGCTCAGTGCATGAATTAATACAAATTATTAACCCGCGCTGACAATTCAGCACGTTAGTTATTACTCAGGCACTACCGGCCATCTTGCACCTCCCTCACTCCCTCCGCTTAGTCACCAGTCAACAAGGAGCGAGTCCAAGCAACACAAACACGTCTGTGTGCATCTCAAGCAAATGCTGGCCCCCATCTAGTGATGCATGCGACCCAAACACTGAGGAGGCCTTTTATTTTTAGTTTATTTTCCTCCCGCTCTCTGAATGCCACCGCTGTTGCAGACTGTTCACTACTGGCGAGGAGAAGCTGCTCATCTTATGTGGAGCGGGCTACTTTCAAGAGCAGGAGCTCTTGGAATAGTTGAAGTTCTGGGCAGACATGTCTCTCAACCTACTTCTTCTACTCACCCACTTTCTTTCACCACTTCCAATATTTATATAAGTTATAAACCAGTAAACATAAGCACTTTCTCACAGTTAGTTGACTTGCAATATTTTCATTCGATTAATTGCTAATGGTCGAAGACATGAGGCCAATTCTGAAGGTTCGGCAATAATATTTGGCAAAGGGGATGTTTTGTTTAGTTTAGATTAGTTTAGTTTAATTTAGCTTATTGTCACGTGTGCCAAGGTACAGTGAAAAGCTATTTGTTGCGTGGTATCCAGTAGGCAGAACAACTACACAAGATCCCAATCGAGCCGTCCACAGTGCATGGATGCAGGATATGAATAGTGCATGATAAAGTCCATTCACGATAGTCCGAGGGTCTCTAGTTGTTGATAGGATGGTTCAGTTGCCTGATGACAGCTGGGAAGAAACTCGTTTTTTTTACGTTTAGAGGCACAGCGCGGAAACAGGCCCTTCAGCTCACCGAGTCCGCACCGACCAACGATCCCCACACACCAACACTATCCCACATGCACTAGGGACAAATTCAACTTATACCAAGCCAATGAACCTACAAACCTGTACGCCTTTGGAGTGTGGGAGAAAACCAAAGATCTCGGAGAAAACCCATGCAGTCACGGGGAGAACGTATAAACTCCATACAGACAGCACCTGTAGTCGGGATCGAACCCGGGTCCCTGGCGTTGTAAGTGCTGTTAGGCAGCGACTCTACCGCTGCGCCACCGTGCTGCCAAAAACTGTCCCAAAGGAAATGACCAGCTGTCTCAGGAATTGGCCATTGCTTTTCCAGTTTCCCAGGCAGTTGAACCCACAGTTGACAAATTGATGGAACTAAATTAATTTTCCCTACAAGTTCTTTTACCCAAGATTATGCACCTTAGAAACAGCAATCATTTCTGATTGTCCATTGTGGTGGGATTTTCTTTAACTAAAGAAAGGCATAAAATGCTGGCGTAACTCAGTGGGTCAGGCAACATCTCTGGAGAACATGGTACCAGGAACGTTCCCTGATCCACTGAGTCACTCCAGCATTTTGTTTGCATTTGGTACAAACCAGCATCTGCAGTTCATTGTTATTCCATTTCCTTTAATTAACGTGGCCATGGCCATCGGTGGCAAGGATGTCCTTTATTGTCCATCCTGAATGGTTTGCTGTGTAATGGAAATTGAATTTAGGCCAGAGCATGTAAGGACAGCAGATGAGTTTTTAACAGCAATCTCCAAGTCTCATGTTCACAATATTCCATGCTTTTATTAATGAGTTACAATTGAATGAGCCAGCAGCCTTGGTGGGATTTGAAGTTGCCGCTCTGGATCACTGGTCCAAGCCCATGGGTCACCAGTCGAATACTCTAACCACTATGCCACTCCGACCCTGCGAGATGGGAAGGGCTGCAAGGACAGGAATAAATGAATCATGCCTCATCTCTCAGACAGGAGGGGTCTCACTAATGTGGAGAAATTACTACTCAAGTTAAGCACAGAGAATTTACGCCTTAAGCTATGCACTGGCACAGTGGCGCAGCGGTAGAGTCGTTGCCTTCCTGCGCCAGAGACCCGGGTTCGATCCTGACTACAGGTGCTGTCTGCATGGAGTTTGTATGCTCTCCCCATGACCGCGTGGGGTTTCTCCTGGTGCTCTGGTTTCCTCCCACACTCCAAAGATGTACAGGTTTGTAGGTAAAGATTGTAAATTGTGTCTAGTGTGTAGAATAGTGCTAGTGTACGGGGATCGCTGGTCGGTGGGAATTCAGTGGGCCGAAGGGCCTGTTTCCATACTGTATCCCTAAACTAAACCAATGTAACATTGCTAGAGGAGCTTGGTGGATCAAGCAGCATCGACAGAGACTCTCCTTCAGGCTTCTTAAACTATCATGTAGGTAAGCACAATTTACATTTCTTTTAGTGACTTGAAGTTCTACATTTAATGCGGCTATAAACTATAAAAAACAAAATCAGTTTGTTTTTATCTTGTGTTTTTAATGTAGTTAAAAACTCCCAAGGCTCTTCGCAGAAACTTAATCCGGCCAAAAATTTGACATGACGAAGAACTTGGATCGATGATCAAAGGCTTTTTTAAAGGGTTGGGCTGAGAGGGGGGGAGAGAGACTCGTAGAGGCAGGGAACTGTCGGGAAAGAAGTGTTGGATGTTTGGGACCTAACAATTGAAGGCACTGCAGGAAATTAAGAATCGACTTGAATCCCGAGTTCAGGGAATGCCTGGTTCAGGGATGGTCATACAGTCTTACAGCACAGAAACTGGCCATTCAGGCCAACTCGTCCATGCCACCTCGGCCATTTGCCCGCCTTTGGCTCATAGCCCTCTAAACCTTTCCTATCCCTGTGCCTGTCCAAGGGTTTTTTAAATGCTGTTATAATACCTGCCTGAACTACCTCCTCTGGCATATAGGACCTGCCTGAACTACCTCCTCTGGCATATAGGACCTGCCTGAACTACCTCCTCTGGCATATAGGACCTGCCTGAACTACCTCCTCTGGCATATAGGACCTGCCTGAACTACCTCCTCTGGCATATAGGACCTGCCTGAACTACCTCCTCTGGCATATAGGACCTGCCTGAACTACCTCCTCTGGCATATAGGACCTGCCTGAACTACCTCCTCTGGCAAATCATTCCAAACACCAGCCACCCTCTGAGTGAAAAAGTTTCCCTCAGATTCCCCTCTCTTGCCCCTCTCACCTTGAACCTATGTCCCCTGGTTTGTAATTCCCCCACCCTCGGTAAAAGACTCCATGCATTCGTCAAATCTAATCCCCTCATGATCTCATACACATCTATAAGACTTTTAAACTGGAAAGGGTAGAGACGATCTACGAGGATGTTGCCAGAACTCAAGGGCCTGAGCTACAGGGAACGACTGAGCAAGCTGTCTGTATTCCTTGGAGCATAGGAGTATGAGGGGGTGATCTTATAAAAGTGTATAAGATCATGAGAGGAATAGATAGGATAAATATACAGTCTTTTACCCCGAGTAGGGAAATCACGAAGAAGAGGACATAGGCTTAAGATGAGACGGGAAAGATTTAACAGGAACCTGAGAGGGCAACTGTTTTACACAAAGGTTGTAAGGTAAATGGAAAGAGCTGCCAGAGGAGGTAGTAGTTGATAGGTAACCATATAACCATATAACAATTACAGCACGGAAACAAGCCTTCTCGGCCTTTCCAGTCCGTGCCGACCATTTATTTTCCCCTAGTCCCATCTACCTGCACTCAGGCCATACCCCTCCATTCCCTTCCCGTCCTTATACCAATCCACTTTACTTTTAAATGTTAAAATCGATCCTGCCTCCACCACTTCTGCTGGAAGATCATTCCACACAGCCACCACTCTCTGAGTAAAGAAGTTCCCCCTCATGTTACCCCTAAATTTCTGTCTCTTAATTCTCATGTCATGCCCTCTTGTTTGAATCTTCCCTACCCTCAATGGGAAAAGTTTATCCACGTCAACTCTGTCTATCCCTTTCATCATTTTAAAGACTTGATTTCTCAATCAAGTCCCCCCTTAACCTTCTGCGTTCCAAAGAATAAAGACTATCGCAATGTTTCAGAAACACTGGGACAGAGGCATGGATGGGGTAGGTTTAGAGGGATATGAGGCAAGTGTGGCTAGTGTAGATGGGACATGTTGGTCACGTTGGCAAGTTGGGCCGAAGGGCCTGTTTCCACAGTGTGTGACTTCATGACCCCTTGACCTCAGCCTCCTATTCTCCAAGCAATGAAGTCTGAGCTGGCTTTCAACTTATCAATTGCCTTCATGAGGGGCTGTAGGGGTGGCAGGGGTTTACGGGGAGAAGGCAGGAGAATGAATGGGGTTAGGAGAGAGAGAGAGAGAGAGAGAGAGAGAGAGAGAGAAAGAGAGATCAGCCATGATTGAATGGCGGAATAGACCTGATGGGCCGAATGGCCTTAATTCTTCTCCTGTAATTTATGAACTTGACTCAGGGGGTCGGGCAGCAGTTCTGGAGGAAAAGGATGGATGGCGTTTTGGGTTGGGACCCTTCTTCAGACTCTCTCACCCATCTCTCAACCTACATTTTGGTAAGTACCTTGTGGGGAATCTCCAAAGTCTCCACACTGTAACTTGTGAAACTACAGTGTGGTTAAAAACTATCATTCAAATCTACATTATAACAAACCTCATGTTCATCACTTATGAACATGAAGATGGGGGGGGGGGGGGGGGGGGGCAATAACCTATCTAAGGAAGGTATAGGTACGGTAGTTATGAGGAAAGACTTGGAGAATTCACCTGAAACCGAGTTAATAAGCTTTGAGCTTATTAAGATGGCGATTTTGTGTTATGTACACACTGTTCCCAACAGGAATATTTGCGGAAGGAAATCCAGATGAGAAGGTTGATTTAATCGAAGTGTTGTTTTTAAACTGTTGAACTGGCAGCTAAGATGTGTTCATGGGAAAGTGCCATGAACATACTACCTCGAATCAATAACACGCACATCTAATGGAATAGGGAAGGCGACTGAGAGTACCAGCTAAAAAAGATTTAACGCCATATTTCACACTTAATGCTTCGCCTTACAATGGGGCACTGTGATTGAGTCAAGCTTAGGATTGGACCTGTGAGCATTAAACTGCAGGTTTAAAGACCAGAGGCATTTGCGGCACGGTGGCGCAGCGGGAGAGTTACTGCCTTACAGCGCTAGCAACGCCGGGGACCCGGGTTCGATCTCGACAGCGGGTGCTGTCTGTGTGGAGTTTGTACGTTCTCCCCCGTGACCTGCGTGGATTTTCTCTGAGTTTCCTCCCACACGCCAAAGACGTATAGTAAATTGGCTTGGTAAATGTAAAAATTGTCTCTCGTGTGCGTGGGATAGTGTTAATACGCGGGGTTCGCTAGTCGCGGACCCGGTAGGCCGAAGAGCCTGGTTCCGCGCTGCGTCTCTAAACTCAGTCACTCTTCTCGTCTAGGGCGAGCACTACACTTTCTGCTGTGGGACGGGTTGTTGTGAGCTGAGACAGCGAGTGCACTGTTTGCCAACTGGTCACAAGCAGTTTGCAGACCCTCCCCGCCATCTGTAATACAAATGGAAATCAGTCGCACCTCTTGTTAACCATCTGTTGGTGATCAGCCTCCTCCTCTCCCTCCCTCCTTCCCCCCTGCTTGCTGCGATGACATTGCAAATATAATTGTTCGCCGATATTACAAAAATTAGAAATTCAAAGAAAAGAAAAATCAAGCAGTAGGAATAATTCACTGAAGACATTGGAACCTTGGCAACAATAAAATCTCATCTGAACCACGAAGGTTCAGATGAGATTTATTGTAAAAATTGCAACGTTTAGCTGAGAACATTTAATTTGTCATTTCCCCAGCCAACAATGGGCCATTATGGTCATCGGTTGCCGGCCCTGATTTGTTACATAGAAACATAGAAAATAGGTGCAGGAGGATGCCATTCGGCCCTTCCAGCCAGCACCGCCATTCATTGTGATCATAGCTGATCGTCCTCAATCAATAACCGTGCCTGCCTTCTCCCCATATCCCTTGATTCCACTAGCCCCTAGAGCTCCATCTATTAAATCCATCCAGTGATTTGGCCTCCACTGCCCTCTGTGGCAGGGAATTCCACAAATTTCACAATTTGTTCTGGCCTTTTCTTCCCCCCACCCCCCCTCCCCTCCCCCCCACCCCCCCTCCCCTCTACTTTCAGTCGGAAGAAGAGTTCCGACCCAAAACGTCACCCGTCCTTTTTCTTCGGAAATGTTGCCTGACCCGCTGAGTTACTCCAGCACTTTGTGTCAAACAAGTAATAATTGAAACACTGCGTGAAGTGTTTTGATCACTTCTTTTGTACTTTACCCTCTTTTCCAATTAATAGATAACTAGTCATCTTATTTAAAACTATATATTTTCCTCTAACCTGACATGCAATGAAATATAATGTAGAAATAATGGTAATCAGGAATAGATGAGATAATGATCTGACATTGAACGCTTTGGTAACGGAATAACGCTGCACGACATAGGTTTAGGTAACGTTCCTACCTCCTGTCCTTCCAGCGGGGGCTTATGTGGTAATAAAATATGATAATAAAATTTACACGAGAAATGTATTTTTAAACAGCACAGAAACAGGCCCATCAGCCCAATTTGTGGTGACACAGTGGTAGAGTTGCTGCCTCAAAGTGCCAGTGACCCGGGTTCGATCTTGACCTCGGGTGCTTTGCACGTTCTCCCTCTAACCGCGTGGGCTTCCTCCCGGTCCTCCGGTTTCCACCCACATCCCAAAGACGTGCGGGTTTGTAGGATAATGTAAATTGCCCCTAGTGTGTAGGGAGTGGATGAGAACACGGGACATCAGAACTAGTGCGAGTGGGTGATCGATGGTTGGCGTGGAATTGATGGGCCAAAGGGCCTGTTTCTATACTGTCCATGCCAACCATAGTGCCCCACCTGAGCTAGTCTCATTTGGCAGCGTTCGTCCCATATTCCTCTAAACCTTTCCTATCCATGCACCTGTCCAGATGTTGCCGACTGGACCGCTCCAGGCTGCAGGAATACGCATTGCTGAGGGACGCACTGAAGCTCGGTGCAGCCAACGCCAAGGCTCTGTGGGGGAGGACCAGTCTAGGGTCCTTCTGCTGCGGGACATTGGGGACTAGGGTCTGGTGGAGATGCCCCTCAAACAAGGGAAGGGATATCACCGCAGGAGGGCACATGAGTGGCAACTGTGGTTTGTTTAAAGATAGGTGTGAACATTCACTACTGAATATAATATTATTAAATGTATAAACACTGAGAAAGCATGAAGAATTTTTGCACAGATTTGGTTGTGTATATATATTTTATTCTAAATAAAGTTGTTTTTTGGAAAATATTTTAAATGCTTTGATGCTACCGGCCTCAACCACCTGGCAACTCATTCCACATATTCACCACCTTCTGAGTGAAAACGTTGCCCCTCAGGTTCCTATGAAACCTTTCTGCTCTGGTTCTTGCTTCCCCGATGCTGGGTAAAAGACACCCTATCTATTTCACTCTTGCTTTTAGACGCGTCTATAAGATCATCCCTTGGCCTCCTGCACGCCACAGAATAAAGTCCCAGCTTGCCCATTCTCTCCCAGTCGCTCAGGCCCTCGGGTCCTGGCAACATCCTCGTAAATCTTCTTTGCACTATTCCCAACTAAACGGCATCGTTCCTGCTGTAGGGTGACCAACTGAACGTGATATTCCTATTGCGGCCTCACCAACGTCTTGCACTTTTATTTCATAATTAGTCACCTGACATAAGAGGCAAAGGACAGGTAGGACTGATGACTAAACTGTAGTCGAGTGAATATTTAATAGAGAGTGCACTAATATTTTTCTACTTGGCCTTAGGAATTGTAATATCAAATTACCAATTGATTACTTGAAATAATTAGGACCTTCCTCGTAATTGAAGAATAATTATAATTCTGGGTCATCTTTCTTTGCTTCTTCAGCCAAAGAACACGTGATTCATTTTTTTCAAAGAAGTGGATTTTTTACCCCGTGACCTTTCCCCTTCTCAACCCCACCCCTGATAATCAAACAGTGAATCACTTTGAGAGCTATATGCAGACGCACTTGTAAACACACATACATACACACGCCATGAATGGCTTCATAGTGCAAGTATGTCTAGTGCTACTGGAATTTAAAAAAACACACAGCGTGAATATGGGCAAGAATTTGTGTAATTCTCTATTTTCAACATTGTCCTGTATGGCGGGGAGGGGAATGGAGGGGAGGGTAAGGGTGTGGAGGGGAGGGAAGTGGAGGGGAGAGGAAGGAAGTGGATGGGAGTGGAGTGGAGCGCAGGGGAGGGGAGTGGAGGGGAAGGGAAGGGAGCGGAAGGGAGGGGAGGTGAGTAGAGGGGAGGGGAGGGGAGTGGAGTGGAGCGGAAGGGAGTGGAGGGGAGGGGATTGGAGTGGAGTGGAGGGGAGCGGAAGGGAGGGGAGTGGAGGGGAGTGGAGGGAAGGGGAAGGGAGTGGAAGGGAGGGGACGGGAGTGGACGGGAGGGGAGGGAAAGGGACGGGAGAGGAGTGGAGGGGAAGGGAGAGGAGGGAAGTGGAGGGGAGGGAAGGGAAAGGGACGGGAGGGGAGTTGAGGGGAAGGAAGGGGAGCGTAGGGGAGGGGTGTGGAGCGGAGGGGAAGGGAGCGGAAGGGAGGGGAGGGGAGTAGACGGGAGGGGAGGGGAGGGGACGGGAGGGGAGTGGAGGGGAGGGGAAGGGACGGGAGGGGAGTGGAGGGGAGGGAAGTGGAGGGGAGCAGAGGGTAATGGAGGGGATGGTTGGGGAGTGGGGTCGGGAGGTGTGGAGGTGGATTTTATCTGTAACTAGGCATAAGTGCTTAGGAATCAGTTAATGGCCACACACCAATTAGCTCAGCTCACTGACCCGCTGTCCCCATCGGTCACATTAGTGAGGCCTGGTGCCGCATTTTCCTCTGTCTGTCTGCTGTCTAGAACGCAGGAAGGACCTGTCTCTCTCACACTCTCTCTATCTGTCTCTCCCTCTATATCTCTCTCTCCCTTTCACACTCTCTCTCTTTCTCTCACTCTCTCTCCTTTTTCTCTCTCTCTCTCTCTCTCTCTCTCTCTCTCACACTGCCCACTCCATTTCTCACCAGAGCCCAGCCTAACTACTTGGAACTGACGTCGACAGGAAATAAGGGCTTTTTATTAGTTGCTCAATCAGACTTTGCAGGGAACTGACTAATAGCCAGATTCCGCCACTCTTCCTCAGGCAAGGGAAAGTTGTCCATTTACTAGACATTTACCTCATTGTAAAGGACAGAAATAGGCCCTTCAACCCAACTGGTCCAAGATGCCCCACCTATTCTAGACCTATTTGGACTCTTTTGGCCCATATCCCTCTAAATCGTGTACCTATCCAAGTGTCTTTTAAATGGTGTTATTTTTACCAGCGTCAATTACATCCTCAGGCAGCTCATTCCATGTACCCACACCGTCCAAAAGAAAATTTACCCCTTATGGGCCTGTCCCGCTTCGGCCATTTTGCAAACGACTGCTAGCGACTGTCACGGAGGGGGTGTGGGAGTGTGGGTGGGGGTGTGTGTGTGTGGGAGTGTGGGGGGATGTGGGTGTGTGGGTGTGAGTGTGGGAGTGTGGGTGTGTGGGGGTGTGGATGTGTGGGTGTGAGTGTGTGGGGGGATGTGGGTGTGTGGGGGTGTGGATGTGTGGGTGTGGGAGTGTGGGGGGATGTGGGTGTGGATGTGTGGGAGTGTGGGGGGGTGTGGGAGTGTGGGGGGGTGTGGGAGTGTGGGGGGATGTGGGTGTGTGGGGGTGTGGATGTGTGGGTGTGGGAGTGTGGGGGGATGTGGGTGTGGATGTGTGGGAGTGTGGGGGGATGTGGGTGTGGATGTGTGGGAGTGTGGGGGGGTGTGGGAGTGTGGGGGGGTGTGGGAGTGTGGGGGGATGTGGGTGTGTGGGTGTGGGAGTGTGGGGGGATGTGGGTGTGTGGGGGTGTGGATGTGTGGGTGTGGGGGGGGGGTGTGGATGTGGGGGGGTGTGAGTGTGGGGGGGGGATGGGTGTGGATGTATGGGGGGGGTGTGGGTGTGGGGGGGGTGTGGGTGTGGGTGTGTGTGTGTGGGTGGGGGGAGTGGGTGTTGGGGGTGTGTGGGTGTGGGTGTGCGGGGGTGTGGAAGTGTGGGTGTGAGTGTGGGGGGGTGTGGGTGTGGGGGATGTGGGGGGTGGGTGTGTGGGGGGGGGAGTGGGTGTGTGTGTGTGGGGGGGTGTGGGTGGGGTGTGTGTGTGTGGGTGTGGGGAGTGTGTGTGTGTGTGGGGGGAGTGGGTGGGGGGGAGTGGGTGTGTGGGTGTGGGGTGGGTGTGGGGGGGTATGGGGTGGGTGTGGGGGGGTGTATGGGTTTGGGTGTGGGGGGGATGTGGGGGTGTGAGTGTGGGGGGGGGGGGGGGGGTGCGGGTGGGTGTGGGTGTGGATGTGGGGGACACATACAAGCCAACAACATGGCCTTGCGGGGGCATGGACGGGTCATCATTGGGGTGGCACTGAGGGAACACCCAGCCGTAATGAGGGCCGCTGGGCTGTCCCCACGGCAACCGGCAGAATAGATGACCTGAAGCCTTCAGTTCTGATGGGAGTCAGATAAATGAGCTTCAGCTAGACCATGGAACGAGGGGTTATCTTTCAACATTAGACAATGTTGATGGAAGTGCAATCTCTGAGGGGGGAGCAGAAGCAGTGGGTGTGCATTTTGAGATAGTGCAGAATTCTACTTGGGTAGAACTGGAAGGATAAACAATAAATCTGGAGCATTTGCAGTTAAAGGAAGATTAATTTAAAGTCGGGAAATAATAAACTCTGTTTAGTTTTGTTTACTTTAGGGATACAGTGTGGAAACAGGCCCTTCAGCCCGTGCCGACCAGCGATCACCCCGTACACTAGTTTAATCCTACACACTAGAGACAATTTACAGAGGCCAATTAACCTACAAATATTCCCGTGTTTGGAGTGTGGCAGGAAATCAGAGCACCCGGAGAAAACCCATGTGGTCACAGGGAGAACGTGCAAATTCCATACAGACAGCACCCGTAGTCAAGATCGAACCCGGGTCTCTGGTGCTTTGAGACAGCAACGCTGCACCACTGGAGCCGCTAATTCTGTCGCCTTATAACAATTAGTAAGTGTTTAAAGCTGGACAGGGATAAAGGGTTGGGATGATAATGGGGACATTTTGTACCCAGCGAACATCCACACACACAAAATGCGGAACAGTGTTTGCTTGCACATTAGTAAAGCCAGCACAGCCCAGGAATGACATTTATTAATAGGACAGGCAGGACTGGTCCTCCGAGGAATCGATCAGACTCCTTAGATGTGACAAGGATAAAATATTAAATGATGCTTTTAAGAGAGGATAATTGCACCAAAGCTTTTTGTGTTTAAGTTTTTCCAGCCAAAATAAAATACTTAGGACTGCACACTAAAATGGACCCCGAGAAATTCTTTGTTTTGCATCTCATACACAGAGTATGCAAAGAGTCGCCATGCCTAGGGGGCCGACAACGTTACAAAGTGCTCAGTATCCCAATGGTCCCTATTTGTTCCCCGTCCCCATCCACAAGCAAGGTTCCTCTTTGTTCTCCACGGCTTGTCCTCGACCGACCTCTGGCACCCGCTGCCGGCCCGTATTAAGTATTAAAGTAGTCAGCAGCGCGGTAAAACTAAGATGCGCTGAAACAGCATTCCTTCTTCACTATTGTTTTCTACAAAGCCCACGTTTCCGGGCATGAATGCTGTCTGATCGCCGGTCCCCTCCCTTCTGTTTAAAGGTTTCGGGGGGCCGGCAAAGTTTCATGTTAAACTTTACCAGGCCATAGCCACCCTGCAACAGGCCCGATTCCGTCAAATTAGGGCGCCGCAAAACTCCTGAGGCAGCGATTCCTCTCAGCGGCAGAAACGTGCGTGTGACATTACTCTGCGGATGGGACACATGTAATTCAAAAATATATTGAGTCTGATTACTTCAGAGGTGGGGAGGTAACCAGAGACACAACAAGTTCACCATATGCCATTCGGGAGGTGACTAGTCAGAATCAATTCATCTTGATTTTATTTATCATCCCCCCCTCACTCTGCAGATGAGATTTTTTTTCTCCAATCCATTGCTTCTTGGGGCGCTTTCGATGGGGACAGTCCAATTTTTGGGTAGGTTCACTGTTATCTGCCAAAGATGTGCTGCTGAATTATAGACGTCTTTCTCACAAGGAGAGACAAAGGAGGTTCTATGTGAGTTTCTGCACAGCTGCCGAGGCTATCATCACCGCTCTGCACTGAGGGCTGACTCTGGGCCACAAGGGAGCAAGATCGCTCTGTATAAATGAGAAAGGAGGAGACTGCGTAATTCCAGTTATAAATATTCTCTGCAGGGATTCACGGCATTGAATTGTGCTTCAGTATCCACGGTGCTCTGCCGATGACCAGCGATGAATGGTGTATCTGGACCGGATTCGCCAAACTACCGCTTGTGTGCTGAAACCGCATTTGATGCCCCGAATCACAAGCAAAGAAGGTCCAGGGGTTGGAATCAGAATGGGTAAAACAGAGAGTTGGGTGGGGAAGGAGGGGGGGGAGGGGGGACGACACGCAGCTGTAAACATCTGGAACATGTTAGAGGAGGAGAATTCATCATTTGGCATCAGCCAAACAGATTGCAAATGCTTTTAAAGAGGTGCTTGCATTTATCCGGTTAAGTGAATAAACCAAATATCAATTCGAAACAACATGAATGATTTTCCTCTCAAAATTATCCCCGGGGCCCTGGGATTTAATTTCCTCAAATTCTGCTGCATCATTAAAATCATAAAACGGTTGGTGACGAAAAGGAAACAGCAATAGATAGTAACGCTGCAATTCCGGAGAACATGGATAGGCGACGTTTGAGTAGACACAAAAAGCTGGAGTAACTCAACGGGACAGGCAGCAGGAGTAACTCAGTGGGTCGAGACCCGAAACATCACCCATTCCTTCTCTCCACAGATGCTACCTGCCCCGTTGAGTAACTCCAGCAGTTTGTGTCTACCTTCAATTTAAACCAGCATCTGCAGTTCTTTCCAACGCACAGGTAACGTTTGGGATCTGGACCCATCTTCAAACATTGGGACAGTGGTTAGAGAGAGACAGAGGTGGGAGAAAGAGACATTGGACTTTGGAAATGGCGGCATAATATGGCGGCACTCGCACATGTGAATATGCAAAAATAATTTCACTGTGCAGTTGCACATGTGACAAATAAAGCACCTTTGAACCTTTGACATTGGAGCAGAATTGGGCCATTCGGCCCATCGAGTCTACTCCGCTATTCGATCACGGCTGATCTATTTTTCAACCTCTCAACCCCATTCTCCTGCCTTCTCCCTGTAATATTTGACACCCTTTCTAATCAACAACCTTTGGTCTTTCGAGATATAGGGGGCCATTCGGCCCACTGAGTCCACGGCAACCAGCGATCCCCGTACACTAGTACTATCCTACACACTAGGGACAATTTACAATGTTTTACCAAAGCCAATTAACCTACAAACCTGTATGTCTTTGGGAGGAAACCGGAGCACCCAGAGAAAACCCACACAGTCGCAGAGGGAACATAAAAACTCAGCACAGACAGCACCTGGGTCTCTGGCGCTGCAAGGCAGCAACTCTACCGCTGCGCCACCGTACCTATGTCACCATCTTATTTCACTCTGGGCCCCATAGCCACCCGACCATGGGATCATCCATGGAGAGCATCATTCTAGATCCATAGGGGATTCAAGTGGGATGGGGAATGCGGGTGATATACTTGGGGCTGGGTCAGGAATAACTGAGGCCTACATCAGGTCCAATCATGGTACCTTCACACACCACTGATACGTCCAGTGAGGCATAGCTGGAATATATTACAATAAATCCCAGTCAAGTTTAAACTCCCTGCCCAGGATTATATCACGGGGGCCACTGAGGTGGAGTTGCTTACAGATTGAGGCACTGTTTCACGTAGTTTACAGAAAAGCCTGTTCTAAAAACAGGGAAGGATAGCTGGTCAGCTAACAAGGTGTATAATTTTTTTCTGTGATTGTTAAGGGTAATTTGAAAGAAACGAGGTTGAAAGGAACACTCACTCACTTATCCCATACATATTTCAGCACAGTTTCAGAATCCACTGATCCCACCTTCACATTGATAAAGCCCCAATTAGCCTTTACCAGTTGCCACAACACCACTGCCTTCAGGCAATAACATTGCCCCTTGTAACCCAGTGGTTGACAGGAATGGACAACAGAAAGGGAACGCAAAGTTTGGTTTTCCTTGGGCAGCTTACAACCCAGCGGTATGATTATTGATTTCTCTCATGTCAAGTAATCCCTGCATTCCCTCTCTCCCCGTTCCATTCTCCCCCACCCCAGCCGTCCTGTCTGTTCCACTGTTCACATCCACATCGTTAACACCTCTTCCACAGCCAACAATGGACCCGTCTGAAGAAGGGTCTCGACCCGAAACGTCACCTATTCCTTTGCCTCCTCCAGAGATGCTGTCTGACCCGCTAAATTACTCCTGCCTTTTGTGTCTATCTCCGGGTTAATCCAGCATCTGCAGTTCCTTCCAACACATTGTGGGCTCCACCTTTCCTTTGCCATCGGTGCCGGCTCCGATTTGTTCTGTACCTTCTCACACCTCCAGTTTCTCTCTCCCCCGACTCTCACTCCGAAGAAGGGTTTCAACCCAAAACATCACCTATTCCTTTTCTCCAGAGATGCTGCCTGACCCGCTGAGTTTCTCCAGCATTTTGTGTCTAACTTCAGCATTAACATGTCCCTTTTCTTTTTTGTGTTGATTTATTTTAAATGAAAAACAAAATTAAAAACCTAAAAAAAAAATAAAAAAATTAAAAGATAAAAATAACTTCAACACAATTAACATGACTTTTTCAAATGACATTAAAAAAATCCATCTCAAAATGAAATAGATATTGCCGACATTACTGAGATGAAAAGCTTTTGCAAACCTGAACCACCTCATACATGGAATGTGCAAAATGACTGTCCATCATAATTAAGTGCACACCATTTATTGGAAATACAGTTTGACTAAAATATTGTTTACTGGCACCAAGCTGACAGTTTCTCTACCGATCACTGAATCATATTTAACGGCAACTCTGTTCTAGAATTTTCTATGAAGTGAGGTCCCGTAGGATTTGGGGGTGGTGGGGGGGGGGGGGGGATATTCTGTAGCCTCCTTCCCATTCAAAGAATAATACTGTAAGCCTGAAATGGACTGGAGTTACTCCAGCTTTCTGTGCTTATCTTCGGTTTAAACCAGCATCTGCAGTTCCTCCTTACACAATACTGTAAGCCTTCCTCTCACACACATAACCCGTGTTTCTAGTCAATCTGTACTGTTAGTCAGCTTGTGCAGAGTCTTCTGTTTTTAATGTGGTACACCAAATAAATGCGGTGATGAGAGCAGAAATTAATCTGATTGGCACCTAAAGCAACTGTTGATGCCACAGTACCAAAGCATGAATTAAAAGGAGCACAATGTATTTTGCGGAAGTACAAGTCTTGGCTGGTGTAGTGTGTTCTTTGAATTAGCACCCATTAAGTAGGGGCGGCACGGTGCCACAGCGGTAAAGTTGCTGCCTCACAGCGCCAGAGACCCTGGTTCGATTCTGACTGCGGGTGCTGTCTGCACGGAGTTTGTACGTTCTCCCCGTGACCGCGTGGGTTTTCTCCGGTTCCCACCCACACTCCAAGGACGCACAGATTTGTAGGTTAATTTAATTTTGGTGAAAATAGTAAAATTGTCCCTAGTGTGTTGCATAGTGCTAGTTTAGCGGGATGTCTGGTCGGCATGGACCTGTTGGGCCGAAGGGCCTGTTACTGCGATGAATCTTCAAACTAAACTAAACTAAAGCAGCAAGAAACAATTTCATATGGTTAGGAAGTCATTCTGAAACTCTGGTTTTCTGTAAGGGCTTACTATCATAACAATTCTTTTAGATTGCAGGCTAAAAATGGAGACTTCCTTCATTGACTTCTAATAAACCACAACAACAAATGTCCGACCCTGTCCTTTGACTAATGAAAATTAGATCATCCCACCACACTTAATGAGGTGAGGTTGGGTCATTAAAAGCCACAATGATTGACATTTAAACTCTGATTCATCGTCAGTGCTGGGCACACAAGGCTTGTACACAGCCTGACGAAACTGCGGCTGTTTTGAATCCTACTCACGGGCTGAACCTTCATGAGCACGAGACAGTTCCTGTTTACAATAACCGCCGCTTCCCCACCCACCACCTCCCAATGTCTCCGAAAGTCCCAACACTGACTGGGAGTCTTCCTCCCATTCGCTGGAGGAGGCAGGCCTCTGGGAAATCGAAAGCAAGCTTTTTTGCTTTTTCACAGAAATGTATTTTCATACCGAGTACCGCTGATTTTTAGATTGTGTTACCAGAAACACAACCCGAAGGAGGGTCCCGGCCCAAAGCATCACTTCTCCATGCTCTCCAGAGATGCTGCCTGGCCCACTGAGTTATTGCAGCACTTTGTAAATCAGCATCACCAGTTCAAAATGTAGTGACAGGAAAAGTTTACAAAAACTAGTTTGGGAGGCTCTGGGACCAAGGGCCATAGCCTCAGATAAAAGGACGTACCTTTAGAAAGGAGATTTCTTTAGTCAGAGGGCAGTGAATCTGTGGGATTCATTGCCACAGACAGCTGTGAAGGCCAAGCCATTGGGTATTTTTAAGGCAGAGATTGACAGATTCAGTAGGGGTGTCATGGGTTACGGGGAGAAGGCAGGAGAATGGGGTGTAAAGGGAAAGATAGATCGGCCATGATAGAATGGAGGAGTAGACTTGATGGGCCGAATGCCCCGAATCCTACACATTTATGAACTCATGCATGTGCCGGTTTACACAAAAAGATACAAAGAGCTGGAGTATCTCAGCGGGTCAGGCAGTATCACTGAAGAAAATGGACAGGTGACGTTTCGGGTCCGGATCCTTCTTCAGACTGCAGTTCCTTGTGTTAACAAAAAAAACTGTTTACTTCAATTAACTTGCAGCCACTCCTCTGCTTTTGAGCAGCGCTTTCCATCGACAAAACCTTTCCCTTCTGTTCCTTAAACTATCCAGCTCAACAATTCTCTGCCGGCTAAATGCAATGCATACAGATACATTTTTGATTTGTATGTTTAAGGGTTTGTCAGCTTGCATCTTGCTTCACTTTGATGTGGCTTGGCATGCTGTACGTTACTGCAATTATATTGCCATCTTGCTTGGAATATTTCTGTGATGTTTAACCTAGATCAAACAACAGCCATTAACCTGGGGTCCTGTCTCTTGTTTATAAAATTGCCATTCTTGTTTTGTTGCCTTCTTATGCATCTATAAAACTGCAACTGTTTAATAGATGCTGAGTCACAGTCGTACAGTGTGGAAACAGGCCCTTCGGCCCAACTTGTCAACACGGAACAACATGTCCCATCTACACTAGTCCCACCTTACTGTGTTTGGGCCATATCCCTCAAAACCTGTCCTATCCATGTACCTCTCCAAATGTTTCTTAAACATTGCAATAGTACCTGCCTCAACTGGCTCCTCTGGCAGCTCGTTCCATACACACACCACCCTCTGTGTTAAAGTTACCCCTCAGATTCCCATTAAATCTTTCCCCCCTCACCTTCAACCTATGTCCTCTGGTCCTCGATTCCCCTACTCTAGGCGAGAGACTCTTTGCGTCTACCCGATCTATTCCTCTCATGTCATGAATTTGTGTTGACATTTCTTTAGCAAAATCATCCAAACATTTTTTAGTCCACTCAAGCAGAGGGAACAGATGCTAAACAGTCTTGTTCAATGCCCCCTCACTAAGCTAAATCAGGATTTCCGGACAGTGTGTGACAGGGATTAATGGAATAGATTCACTGGCATGGGCAGTACTTAACTCTGAATGATGCAAAGGGCAACTGACTGAACACAATTGGAGCTGGCAGTGTTGCATCATTGGTGGTGCAGATGCAGCGGAGCATTACACTTTCAAACAAGTTCGATGTCAAAGGAGGTCTTCGCCCCCCCCATCACAGTTTTGTCTTCCTATCCGTATTTATTCTGCTCCGCGAGATGTGGCTTTGCAAAACGAACTTCCTGCTTCTCTCAGAGTGAGTGGGAGTGAATGAATGATCGAGACAGAGTGGTGAAGGCGTGTGTGAGGGAGAGACTGTGTGAGAGAGGGAAGCGGGAGTGAATGTGGGAGCAAGAAAGAGAGAGTGAGCGAGTGTCAGAGGGCAAACGAGAGGGATGGGGGGAGAGGGAGGCGGGGAGGGGGAGAGGGGGAGGGGGAGAGGGGGAGGGGGAGGGGGAGGGGGAGGGGGAGGGGGGGAGGAGGGGGGGAGGGGGAGGGGAGGGGGAGGGGGAGGGGGAGGGGGAGGGGGAGGGAGAGGGAGAGGGAGAGGGAGAGGGAGAGGGAGAGGGAGAGGGAGAGGGAGAGGGAGAGGGAGAGGGAGGATTGAGAAAAAGAGAGCAGGAAAGAGAAAGAAAAGAGAGAACGAGAAAGAGAGAGAGGGTGCAAGAGAGAGAGGGGGGGCAGAAGGAGCGATAGAGAGTGAGAGAGAATGATACAAGAGGAAGACAGTGAGTGTGAAAGAATGGGAGAAAATTAATGAGAAAGAGCAAAGAGGGTAGGAGTGTGAGAGAGTGAGCATGAAAGGAGAATGAGAACAGAGAGACAGGAAGAGGGGAGTGGAGAAAGGAGAGAGGGAGGGAGCATGAAAGGGGTGGGAGGGAAGCTAATGACGGGAGGAGGTTTGAAGCGAGAGGTGGAAAGTACAAACGCGAGAGTGCGAGAATGAGAAAATAAATTAAAAATGGGAAAGAGAGAAAATAAAAAACTAATTAGTAAAGGAGAGGGAGAGACGGCAAATAGAATGAGAGTGAAGAGGGGAAAGAAGCAAAGAATAAGAAATGTGGCTGAGTAAATTGATGGCTGAGTGAATTGATAATGTCAGTTTTCAATCTGACTTGTTCAGTGACAGACAGCAGGAGGCAGCTCCCTCCACCACAGCCAAGCCCCCCACCCCTGCCAATGCCCCCTCCCCCTCCAACTTTACGTGGGACACCCTACAAGATTACTTGCTCATGAGGTGTCACAAATCACCAAGTTAGCAGACATCAGTATTTAGGTACCAGCGGTAGAGCTGCTGCCTCACAGCGCCAGAGACCCAGGTCCGATCCCGACTACGGGTGTGCCATCTGTACAGAGTTTGCACGTTCCCCCCTTGACCTGCATGGGTTTCCTCCGGGCGCTCCGGTTTCCTCCCACACTCCAATGACGCACAGGTTTGCAGGTTAATTGTCCTCGGTGTGCAGCATAGCGTTGGTGTATGGGGATCGCTGGGCGGCACGGATGCGGTGGGTCGAAGGGCCTGTTTCCACGCTGTAGATCGAAACTGAACCAAACTAAACTAAACTGGCTCCAAAGATTAGTCCCCCATGTTAAAGTGCCTGTCCCACTTTCCCGAGTTATTCACAAATTCCCCCGAGTTTTCCCCTTGATTCAAACTCGCAGAATGTTCGGAACGAGTCCGTAGGAGGCCGTGGATATACTGTAGCGGCTCGTTATGCCAGCCGTAGGTACTCGTGGCTATTTTTTTACTCGTAGACATTTTTTTTATCATGCTGGAAAAAACGTCCCGACTTACCTGATGCCCCGAGTACCTGCGGTACTTGGGGCAGTCATGTACATGGATAATGCCTTTCAAGAACCAAAGAAGGGTCTCGACCCGAAACGTCGCCTATCTCCTTCGCTCCTTAGATGCTGCTGCACCCGCTGAGTTTCTCCAGCTTTTTGTGTAACCCTCGATTCTCCAGCATCTGCAGTCCCTTCTTTAACACTCACTTTTAATAGTATTTGAGGCTTTTCTTTAACGCCGGCCTTGCTTGTTGAAGAGTAGGATATTATTCTTGAAGCAGAACTGTGTGTATTTTAAAACCTTCCTTTGGAAAATGGGTAAATTCAAGGCTTTATTTAAGTCTGAAGGTTCAACGAAGTTCCCCCCCCCCCCCCATTCTATTGAGTGGCAGTCGTATTAATACAAATACATGGGATATAAGTGCAGTGCCTGAGGGCAGCACAACTATACATGGGAAGAAGCAAAATGACCACGGAGCAAGTCACTGCTAAAACATCAGTGAAAAAACAAGGGAGCCAAACTTGGAGACTCACTGCTCAGACAGCACTGATTCATCATCCTTTATTCGTTTATTCAAAGGCACTCAATTAGCTCCAGGGGCCTCTGCTCCAGTTCAGAAGCTGCATACACCCTCAAAAGCGCCCAGTCTGGCATTACCATTGTCATGGCCCTTTGAAATCAAATCCTAAGCTTTTACTCTCTGTCTCTCCCTCTCTGTGTCTGTCTGTCTGTTTCTCTTGCTCTTGCTCTCTCTCTCTCTCTCTCTCCCTCCCCTCACTGTCTCCCTCTCTCTCCCTGATCTGTCTATCTTTCTGTCTCTCTCCCCCCCTCCTGCCTCTCTCTCTCTCTCTCTCTCTCTCTCGCTGTCTCTCTCTCCCTCCTGTTTCTCTCTCTGTGTGTCTCCCTGGTGGTCTGTCTCTGTCAGTCCCTCTATCTCTCTCTCTGTGTCTCCCTGTCTGTCTACCTATCTCTCTCTGGCTCTCCCTCTCTCTGTCTGTCTCTGTCTCTTTGTCTGACCCGCCGTCCTTCCCCCCGTCTGTCTCCCCCTCTGTCTCTCTCTCTGTCTCCCTGCCTCTTTGTGTGTCTGTCTGTATGTCTGACTGTCTCTCCCTCTCCGTCTCCCCTCACTACACCCCCCCCCCTCCCCTCCCGCCTCTTCCCAATACATTTGTCCCCCCCCTAGTTCAAATGTCCCAATTATAAAAATATCAGACTGGGAGGGGCGGGTGAGGGGGTGAGGTGGGGGGGGGGGTGAAAGCGGGGTGGGGGTGGGAAAGGGCGGAGTAGAAATTCCTTTTTAATTCAAACATTCCCGACACAGTTACACATTCCTTAAAAGCCTAAAAGGAGGCAAGGATATTTTGAACATAAGCTCACTCACTGCTTCTACACTGGCAGACATCAGAGTCTCTGCGGCTAATAAAAAAAGAGCTCTTTATTACCTCATTGCTTTATAAACGTGTAGGTTGAAACCCGGAGGCCATACACTCCAGCAGTACAGCGCTCACACGCATATTAAAAAGCACTTATACAGGCATATTTTTTTTTGTTAGAATAAAAACTCTCATCTTTCCACTCACGGAGCAAACAAGAACACGCACAGGGGGAAAAAAAGTTTGAGGGTCCTTACAGCAGCTGCTCGCTGTGTTTCCACAGCCTGCTATGTAGATCGAATTTCATGC
The DNA here is from genome assembly GCA_963514005.1 of Raja brachyura. Next base: position 35,412,712 of record OY740793.1, on the reverse strand, counting down.
CGTTTTGTTCCCTCTCCAGCTGGCTGCCTTCCACATACCTTCGCCCTCAAAGCTCTGCCTCGCTGTGAACTTTGACCTCTGTGCCGGCCTGCTAGAATCATCCCCTCAAGGAAGTTTGCTGTCCCACCAGAGTTTAGCATAAGAATTGGGTTGGGGGGGGGGGACACAGTAAGGGAGGGGGGGAAGAAACCCCCCCTCCCTCTACAGCGCACTTGGGATCTGCACTGCACTTGGGAAGAGTGCCTGGCCCTTCTGTTCACAAGCTCATTAGTTCTAACAGCCGAATTAGGCCATTCGGCCCATCAAGTCTCCTCCACCATTCAATCATGGCTGATCTATCTCTCCTTATCAACCAATGCTCCTGCCTTCTCCCCATAACCCCTGACATCCATTTGAATCAAGAATCTGTCAATCTCTGCCTTAAAAATATCCATTGACTTGGCCTCCACAGCTGTCTGTGGCAATGAATTCCATAGATTCACCACCCTCTGACCAAAGAAATTCCTCCTCATCTCCTTTCTCTGGTCCTGGACTCTCCCACTAGTGGAAATATCCTCTCCACATTCACTCTATCCAGGTCTTTCACTATTCGGTAAGTTTCAACGAGTTCATTGCCGCTTCTGGGAGATTGCACTTAATCCGTGGCAGCAGATTGATGGTCAGCATGGAGTCGATGGGCCGAAGGACCTGTTTCTATGCTGCATCAATAAGCTAAAAACAAAGAGGAAATAGCTGATACAAAGAGGTGAGCAGGAAGGATGGGGCAAGAGTTGGTAAGTAATAACTGGATCAAGATAAGGAGGGGTTGTTTGGCAGATGAGTCAGGTTTGGAGGAGAAGGTTGAAAATAGACACAAAGTGCTGGAGCAACTCAGCGGGTCAGGCAGCATTTCTGCAGAAAAGGAATAGGTGATGTTTTGGGTTGGAACCCTTCTTCAGACTACTGAAGCCCAGCCTGAAGAAGGCTTTCAACCCAAAACTTCACCCATCCGTTTTCTCCAGAGGTGCTGCCTGACCCACAGAGGTACTCCAGCACTTTGTGTCTATCTGCGGTATAAACCACCATCTGCAGTTCCTTGACAGACACAAAATGCTGGAGTAACTCAGCGGGTCGGGCAGCATCTCTGGAGAAAAGAGAATAGGTGGCATTTCGGGTCGCGCCCCTTCTTCAGTTCCTTTCTACACGTAGTCATAGAGCAGAGAAACAGGCCCTTCTGCCCAACTCGTCCATGCTGACCACGATGCCCCATCTAACCTGGTTCCATTTGCCAGCATTAGGCACGCTAAACCTAGGTGGATCCTTGCAACCACCGCTACCTGCTCTTTGAGGCTACCTCACACACCAGTTAACCTCGTCAAGAGGCAAGTGTCTGTGAATTTCAATTAAATAAAACAATGCTGCCTATTTTGGCTGAGAAATTTCGAGGAACTCAGTCAGCCAAACGATTAAAGGTCTATTGTCGTCTCCTAGATGAGCAAATCAGATTCCAAATCAAGACAGAGGCAGAGTTCTTTCTGCAAGCATTTAACGACCCTCTTATACAGGCTCACTGTTCAAACACATCAGAGGACCTACTGTTTGCTTGCTCCTCCAATAGTGTTTTCACTTTAGACTGCTCGAAGCCTTCACTATAGTCTCTTCAGCTCAATCAAGTTAATTCTTTAGAAACCCAGAGCAAACTAACACGCAACTGCCCCAAATCTCTGGCTGAAATGAGTCCAAAGTGGTCTTGTAAAAGTCAGTGCCACTATAAGTGGGAAGAAATGGAGAATTCCTTACAAATTCTCCATCCTGGCACAACTTTAACCCATTTAGTTAAAATGGATTTACAGAAAACTATTTAAGTGAAATGCCAGCAGGTCTAAGCACTCAGGAAAGGGATAGAAACACAGTTGTTCTGTGATTAGCTCAGTTTAGTTAAGTGTAGTCTAGAGATACAGCGTGAAAACAGGCCTTTTGGCCCATTGAGTTCACGCCGACCAGCGATCGCCCATACACGAGTTTTATCCGACACACTAGGGACAATTTTCATAGATGCCAATTAACCTACAAACCTACACATCTTTGGATTGTGGGAGGAAACCAGGGCACCCGGAGAAAACCCACACAGTCACAGGGAGAACGTGCAAACTCTGTACAGCAGCACCCGAGGTTAGGATTGAACCCGGGTATCTTGCGCTATAAGGCAGCAGCGCCACCGTTGTGACACTGTGATGCCTTAAACCTGACGTGGAGTGAAAGCTCACAACAAAATTCACACCTTCTGACTGCTGGAAAAGGAAGGATTTGCTTATATCATTCGGCTTACAAAGCAGAAATTTGGTTTAGAAATGTCGGTGATCAAAGGCTAAAGCATATCTTTAGACTTTAGTGATACAGCACGGAAACAGGCCCTTCCTTCGGCCCTCCGAGTCCGGACCCACCAGCGATCACCCCGTACACTAACACTATCCTACACTCGAGGGATAATTTACAATTTTACCAAAGCCAATTAACCTACAAACCTGTACATCTTTGGAGGGTGGGAGGAAACCAGAGCACCCAGTGAAAACCCGCAGTCAAAGGGAGAATGGACAAACTCCTCACAGACAGCACCCGTAGTGGGGATCGAAGCCAGGTTGCTGGCGCGGTAGAGCAGCAACTCCACCGAGGCGTCACCATGCCACCCTAGAGACTGACGTCTCACGTCATTATTTCTTGAAAGCCATTAGTTCTTGAAAGAGGGTTACACAAGAGGCTGGAGAAACTCAGCGGGTGCAGCAGCATCTAAGGAGCGAAGGAGATAGGCGACATTTCGGGTCGAGACCCTTCTTCAGTTCTTGAAAGGCATTATCCATGTACATGACTGCTCTGCACTTTCAAGTTGTAATTAACCAGTTGTTGTTTAAAACACTCTAACTTTTCCAATTGTATTTTAAATTGGTGGCTGCATGTGCCGAGTTGCATTTACATAGTGCCTATCAGAGGGCACCAAAGCTCATTACAGCCAGTGGCATTACTCGGAAGTGCCGTCAGTGAAGTCAAATAACACATTTGCAAGTTTCCCCAACCCGTAATGTGATAATCTGTTCCAATGACAAGCGACGAGGAACATGTATTAACCAGAACTCCTTTGGTCCTCCTTTGAAATTGTTCCCCAGGACCTTTTCTACTCATCTAAGGGAGTTGACTGGACGTAACTTTAAATTCTCATCCAAAAGGTCGCTCCTCGTACAGTTCAACACCCTGCACAGCGCTGGAGCGTTTCCCTAGGTTTTTATTTCCTGAACAAGGAGCTCGTATTACAAATCTAGACATTTCTGTTTTAGCTGCTAAAAATGCCAACCACCCTTCCATTGACCTCATCCACACTTCACGCTGCCTCGGCAAGGCCACCAGCATAATCAAGGACCGGTCTCACTCCAGTCACTCCCTGAGCTCCCATCAGGCAAGAGGTACAGAAGTGTGAAAACGTACACCTCTAGATTCAGTTTCTTCCCAGCTGTTATCAGGCAACTGAACCATCCCAATGCCAACTAGAGAGCAGTCCCAGCCTACCATCTACCTCATTGGAGACTGTCGGGCTATTTCTGATCGGACTTTACTGGATATTATCTTCCACAAACAAGATCAAATAGAACAAGTAGGCCTACAACTTTAGGCTGTGCCCGCCATACGCAAGAAGAAGGCTTAATTGTACTTTAAACTAAAAAAAGCTTTTCACTGTACCTTGGTACACAGACAGTAATGAACTTGACCAGACTAAACTAAATTAAGTAAACTAAACTAAACTAAGCATCCTTAGAATGGCAACAAGAGATACAACCGCACTCACAGTTCACCCGCAGCATGCAATTCTGTCATTGTCTTACCGGTGAATGTGGCACGCTGCCCTGCAGCCTCAGCTGTTGCATGCGGAACTTGTTGCGGAACTGCAGCTGCTGGGCGGAGCCGGGCTGCGGTGGTTGCTGCACGGCTGCAGGAGCTTGGTGCATGTAATGCACAACGCCGGCTTGGCTCTGAGCGCTGGCTACGGAAGCCATCTTGTGCGGGGCCAGGTCGGGGTCGAAGTGGGAGAGCGGCTTGGTGTTGCTGAAGGAGAGCTGCTCAGAGGACAGGGCGCTCTCGTTCACGGCCCCCTGCCCCTGGCTCAGGCCGCTCTGCTGCTGCTGCTGCTGCTGCTGCTGCTGTTGCTGCTGCAACATGGCAATACGGGCAGGCTGGTTGGAGGGCACCTTATTGTACAGGTAGCTCTGCATGGTGCTGGCTGGGTTACTGGAGGGAGGGAGGCTGGGCAGGATGCCGCTGGGTGGGCTGAAGGGCTGCTGGTGGAGCGAGGGGCTGGGCAGTTTGTCGGCCTGGTAGGGAGGAGAAGGCCCGGAGGACGGTACGGAAGGCCAGTTTGCACCCTGACCCTGCTGCGGGTGAGACTGCTGCGAGACGGAGCGCTGGTGCTGGCTCGCTGCGATCTTCTTCAGCTGCTGGGCGTGCGAGAGCTCGTGCCAGTTGGCCCCGACCCTGTTGCCATTGGCTCCCGTCAGCAGCGGTGCCTGGCTCTGGCCCGGACCCTGGCTTTGAGAGGCCGAGGACATTGGCAACGGCATGGCGTTGGGCGGAGCCGACAAGGGGTAGGCCGTGCCGGCAGAGGGCGGCCTCCTTTGTGGGGAGCCTGCGGGAGCCTGGTTGTAGTTGGGAGAAAACTCCCGGCTGGGTATGGAGTTGTCCAAGTGCGAGGCCGCATGGGGCGATGACTTCCGAGCGGTGCTCTGGCTTGACCCCACGAGACCCAGGTTCAGGGGGTCGCTCCTGGGGTTCAAGATGTCAAGCTCGTTTAACGGGGAGTTGGGTATGTTTGTCAACTCCTCCAGGAGGTCCACCAAGTCGGGATCCATGGTTATATTGCTGGCCGCCTTGGAGTCAAAGAACATGTTGTGCCCGTCCCCGACGTTGGGCTTCATGTCGGCGTTGGACGTCACGGCAAACTGCGAGCTGATGTTGCTGCCGTTGGCTTGGTTGCTGCCCAGGAGGCCGGCGTTGGCTGCCGGAGCCACGCAACCCATGGCACCAGGGTTCTGCAGGGCCTGGCTCCGGTGGGCGATCGGCAGTGAGGAGCTGTGCACGTCGGCACGGAGGACATTCGACACCTCGCTCTGACCCATCGGGAGACTAACATCATCCAAGCAAATCCGCTTCACCTCCCCCGAGAAGGCAGTGTCAGAGAGCTCACTGATCTTGTCATGGTTGGCAGGGGATCCATTGCTTTCCAACTTTCTCTTTATGGATCCTTGCAGCTGCAAAGAGAAAAGGATAAAATTGAAGATAGGTCAGCTTTGGATGGCAACAATTGCACAACACAGTCAAATCAATACGTCACAGCTCCATGCATACAAACTAATGTGTTGACAGGATTCATTCTTCTTACAGATTATGAACCATATGAATACATGGACACACAATTCAGTGAAGGACTACATTTAAGCATTCAATAAACAAATTCAAATGCAAAATAATCAAATTCAAAGTTTTCAAATAGGACGGCACGGTAGAGCAGTGGTAGAGTTGCGTTAAAGCCCTGTCCCACGGTACGAGTTCATTCCAAGAGCTCTCCCGAGTTTGCCCTGATTCGAACTCGGAGATTTACAGTAATGGCCACTCGTCGGTACTCGGGGCTCTTGTGGACATTTTTCATCATGTTGAAAAATCTTCACGAGTCTTCCCGTGCTTACCTGCCGTTAGCGAGTCTTCCTGAGTACCTGCCGTTAGCGCTAAGAGACGTCCCCGAGCTCCGACGTACCCGCTACGTTCATTCTCCGCGCTTACCACGAGTTTTATTTTTTATTTAACTCGGGAGATCTCTTGGAACGATTCGTACCGTGGGACAGGGCTTTTACAGCGCCAGATTTTGATCCTGACTACGGGTGCTATCAGCACAGAGTTTGTACATTCTGTTCTCCCTGTGACCGCCTAGGTTTCCCCCAGTTGCTCCTTTCTCCTCCCACACTCTAAAGACGTACAGTTTTGTAGGTGAATTGGCTTCGGTAAAAGTTGTAAAGTTGTAGGATAGTGGGAGTGTAAGGGGATCGGGCGGTCGGGTGGGCTCGGTGGGCCGAAGGGCCTGTTTCTGCGCTGTTTCCCTGAACCAAACTAAACTGAACCAAGCAGGTCCTTTATTTTGAGTCAAAGTGGACAAACTTGGATTGTTTTCTCAAGAATGCAGGAGGTTGGAGGAAAACCTGATAGAAGTATGTAAAATTATGATATTTATAGATAGGCAGACGGTCTGAACCTTACTTCCCAGGGTGGAGATATCAAAGGCTAGAGGGCAGAGTTATAATTCTGGAGGGACAAAGTTTAAAGAAGATGTGCGGGGTTAGAGGATGAGTACCTGGAACGTGCTGGTGGTAGAGGCAAGTAAGATAGTGGCATTTAAGAGGCTTTTAGTTAGGCACATGGATGTGCAGAGAATGGAGGGATACGGATGACATGCTGGCACAAGAGATTAGTTTATCTTGGCATTATGTTCAACACAGACATTGTGGGCTGAATGGCCTGTTCCTGTGCTGGACTGTTCGATGTTCTGTGTACCGATCCATTAAATGAAACAGAATCAGTAATTGGTATTAAGAATGGTCATATTTAACTGAACCTCAAAATCAAAGTCAATTATTGGCAAGGAAGCAGTTAATACGTACATGATAAAGTGGAGAACAAGGTGGGACACGTCAGGGTGGCCAAGGTGAGGACCATCCTATCTTTTACAGGGAAGGCTAGATCATCTTTTTTGGAGGACGATGCAAATGCAGTACGTGCCGCTGAGATTACTTTGGATTGCTTTAAGGAGGAAATTGGTTCAGACACAATTATCTGCATGACTATCTTCTCTGCTGTGAGCTTCGCTGGTAGTTTTGGAAGCGAGCTTCAGGTGAACACTGCCCAGTCCATCACGGATACTGACCTCCCCTCCATCGGAGGGACCTACAGGAATCGCTGCCTCGTAAAGGCAGCCAGCATCATCAGAGACCCACACCACCCTGGCCACTCTCTCATTTCAATCCTGCCATCGGGAATAAGATATAGGAGCCTGAAAATTGTAACGTTCAGCTTCAGGAACAGCTACTTCCCAACCATCAGATTATTAAATAGTACAACCACCAAATATATATACAGTATATACACATACACACATATACACACACACACACACACACATGTATACACATATACACACACACAAAATAAATCTAAACAACAAAAGTCTAGTATCTTTTTTGCAGTTTAGTATGATGCTTACAGAGTACTATGTCTACATATGTGTAAGAAAGAACTGCAGATGGTGGTTTAAATCGAAGGTAGACACAAACTGCTGGAGTAACTCAGCGGGTGAGCCAGCATCTCAGGAGACGTCGCCCATTTCTTCTCTCCTGAGATGCTGCCTCACCCGCTGAGTTACTCCAGTATTTTGTTTTCTACCTTGTGTAGGTTTCTGCTGTGCTACTGCAAGTATTTAATCGTTCCATTTTGGGACATATGACAATGAAACACTCGTGACTTAAATCTTCCAATCTGGCTTTATTTACATGATCACCGCAAAGACCGTGTACTGACGGACACTTAGACCTGACCTGACTTGACATAGACTCAACTTATGAAAATCTGACAGTCCACAAATTCTTTCAGACGTAAATTCTCTCAGGTGTAATACTCGCATCTCTTCACCAGGAAACACTACAGCGATCACCCACAGATAAAACCATCGCCTTCTCCCAAACTCTCCCACAGGTAACATCAAACGTTTTAAACTACCAGCCATCTCCCTTTAGTGCGCACTTTCCTTTTTTCAACTGAAGTTCATTGGTTCGTGCCTTTCAGCTGGTCAGATTCCCCATTCACTTCCCCTGGCCTGCATCTGGACAAACATTTGCCACAGTTCATTTGCTGGGAACAACTGCCTTCGCCAGTCTACTCAGTGTCCAAGGGGATGTTGAAGCTAATGATTACACTTCGGCTCACAGAAAATTCAGTTTGTGGGGAGTTCTCAGGTAAGGAACACTTACTTAAGCCGGGAACCACCTCCACTGTCAGCTCAGCAGATCTGAACGCAATCTCAGAGAAGAATGGCCCTCGCTAGGAGGGTGGCACGGTGGCGCAGTGGTAGAGGTGCTGCCTCACAGCACCAGAGACCTGGGTTCGATCCTGACCACGGGTGCTGTCGGTACGGAGTTTGCATGTTCTCCCCGTGACCAGTTGGGTCTCTTTCGGGTGCTCCGGTTTCCTCCCACATCCCAAAGTCGTGTGGGATTTGTAGGTAAATTGGCCTCTGCAAATTGCACCTAGTGTGCAGAGAGTGGATGAGAAGGTGAGATGACATAGTGGTGGTGAGATCGATGGTTGGTGTGGAATCAATGGGCCAAGGGTCTGTTTCTATGCTGTATCTTTAAATTAAATTAAAGAGAGAAACAGTTTCCACGTGGAATGACAGAATGCCAAAGACAAAATCCTTTATGTTGCACTTGCAGACCAGACTTGATCTTCGCATTTTCTTCTTGCGGTTATTGGCATTTTAATTGTATAGGGTCTTGCTTCAATAACTTTGGCTTTCATGATATATTATGATTAGCGGCAATATGGATTGTTTGCACCATGAGCAAATATTTTTACCTGGTTAATTTAAGAAAAACGTTATTTTCTCCAAAAGCATAATTTCCCATTTCACCAGATGGTTTTGTTTTGCACTATTTTTGTTTGTTTTGAAGAGCATGTATGTAGATGTGTGTACACATACATTCAACTCTTTATTCCATTAATATATTGTTTTCAGAGTACTCTGTTTACATATTCTGTTGTGCCGCTGCAAGTAAGAATTTCGTTGTTCTCTCTGGGACACATGACAATAAAACACTCTTGACATCACCAGGACTGAGGACTTGAATTGTAAGGAGAGGTTAGGTACGTTGCGACTTAGTTCCCTGGAGCGCAGGAGACTGAGGGGTGACCTGACAGAGATTTACTAAATCACGAGAGACATAGGTAAGTCCAATGACCTGTTTCTCAGTGTCGAGGAGTCAAGAACTCTACATTTAAGGTGGGCGGGAAAGGATTCAAGAATCTAGATGGGCAATTTCTTCACACAGGGGGTTGGTGCAGATACAGAACGAGCTGCCGAATGAAGCTGTAGAGACAAGTATGGTGGTGATGTTTAAAATACATTAGACAGGTGAATGGATATGAAAGGTTTAGGGGGACATGGGCCAAATGCAGGGAAAACCTGGTCGGCATGAACAAGTTGGGCCGAAGGGCCTGTTTCTGAGCTGTATGACCATGACTTTATGGCATACATTTAGTATAAATTGCCGCTAGCATGCAGGGAGTGGATGAGAAAGTGGGATAACATAGAACTGGTGTGAACGGGTGATCGATGGTCGGCACAGACTTGGTGGACTGAAGGGCCTGTTTCCGTGAGGCAAACACAGAGGCCAATTAACCTACAAACCTGTGGGTTTTGGGAATATGGGAGGAAACCGGAGCACCCGGAGAAACCCCACATGGTCACAGGGAGAACGTAAACATTTGGTACAGACAGCACCCATAGTTGGGATTGAACCCAGGGTCTCTGGCACTGTAGGCCAGCAGGTCTACCGTCACGCCACTGCAGATGCTGGTTTATAACAAAAAAAAGCACAATGTGTTGGTGTAACTCAGAGGGTCTAACACGCTCTGTGGAGAACATGGAAAGGCGACGTTTTGGGTCCAGTCCCCTCTGCAGACTGATTGTCGGATGGGGGACGAAAGCTGGAAAAGAGGTGGGAACGGAACATAACCAGGCTGAGTGATAGGTGGATACAGGTGGGAGGGATCGTTTGGCCGACGGATGGATAAAGGCTAGCGATGATAAGCAGGAAAAAGGATGTTAGATAAGGAGAGGTGGAGTGAAATATAAAGCTAGAGGGTGGGATATGGGTGGAATGGGATGGAAGGGAGGGGCACGATAGTGCCAGTCAAGGAGCCAAGTTTTCGAGTTGCGAAGAACCAACATTTAAAAATAGCATTCATACCAGCATTTAAAAATAGCAATTGTAATAGTGCAATTGACTCTGCCTGCAAGAAATGGGTGGACCAGAAATATGAGACCAGCTAATATATGTTATAGACTATTGAGTCATTTATCGGTGCTCCTGCCCTTGAGAAGGCAAAGCAGTCTTCCCCACAGTCTCCTCTACCTGTCACTTGGTCTTTCCGAGCAGGGTGGGGGAGGCTTCTTTCAGGCCCTTCATCAGCATTGTGTAACCAGCGGCTAAAGCTGTACAGTGTCGAGACGACAAGGGACTATTCCTGCTCATGAACAATGCCTTCCTGTGGGATTGCAGTCACATTTCCTCCTTTCGCAGCCAAGGCTGGGGCTCAGCATCAAGGTGCAGTAAACTGACCACAAAGGAGACAGGTAAAACAGGCCGCCCTGGTCCCCCCCCCCCCCCCAAATCCAACAGCGTCCCAACATTACTCTCATTGCCGCGCAGCACTGTTCTTTAAATGCTTCCACCTCTCTTAATCAAATACTAGAGGGCATCGCTCCAAGGTGAGAGGGGCAATGTTGGCAGGCGATGTTCGGGGCAAGTTTTTATTTTACACCAAGAGTGATGGGTGCCTGGAACGTGGTGCCAGAGATGGTGGTGGAAGTAGATACAACAGTGGCGTATACGAGATGTGCAGGTTTGTAGATTAGACAAAAGTGCTGGAGAAACTCAGCGGGTGCGGCAGCATCTATGGAGCGAAGGAAATAGTCAATGTTTCGGACCGAAACCCTTCTTCAGACGTTTTGGCCCGAAGCGTTGCCTATTTCCTTCGCTGCCGCACCCGCTGAGCTTCTCCAGCAATTTTGTCTACCTTCGATTTTCCAGCATCTGCAGTTCCTTCTTGCACATTATGCAGGGAATGGATGGATATGGATCACATGCAGGCAGAGGAGATTGATTTAACTTGGCATCACGTTTGGCACGGACTTTACGGGCTGAAGAGCATGTTCCTGTGATGTACAGTTCTATCTTCTATGACAATATGAATGATCCTGCAGGCAGATAAGATTACTTGATCTTGGCACCATGTATGGCTCGGACTTTGCGGGCTGAAGAACATCTCCTGTTCTATGTTCCACACACTATGTTCCACTGTTTACGTCGCTTTATAAGATTTGTTTCACATTGGTTTACTGCCCCTTAATCTTCCAGATACACCATGGACACAGTCACAATCCCCTGATGCGAAGAGAGATCACACTGTCCACAATCTGTCGCGGCCTGATGCACAAACAGCACAATCTCAAACTGATTTATCTAACTTCGTGACCCTTGCACCCCCTCTCTCTCCGCCCCTCCCCCACCCTAGTCGTCGTACTAGTTTCATTGTCGTCCTGTTGAGTTTCACTGTCTGTATAACTCGTTATCACCTACCCCACAGTCAACAATGGACCATTGTGGGCTCCACCTTTCCTCGATCCTCGTTGCTTTTTGCATATCTTTCATTCATCTGCTCTCTGCGGCGTCTACATCTCTCCTTTCCCTTTCCCACTGACTCTCAGTCTGAAGAAGGGTCTCGACACGAAACGTCACCTATTCCTTTTCTCCAGAGATGCTGCCTGACCCGCTGAGTTACTCCACCTTTTTGTGTCGATCTTCGGTTTAAACCAGAATGCGTAGTTCCTTCCTACACAGGCTTGATCAGTTGGCCTGCCAGACAAGCGACTCAGCTCTCTGGTATGCAGTGCGGGCCGGTCACTGCACACTTCACGTGGCCTGCCATTTTAGTCTGACTAAGTTTCTTCTTTGGATCAGCAACTTAGGCCGTGGCCATTTCTTCCACAAAGGCAAAGGATGCATCTTGCACGCCACTTAGCCCTGGCACATGTGTGTGGAATTAACATAACAAATGTTACAGTCACCAGGTCAAACTGAAGACTCGTCAGGCAAGGAAAGCAAGGTTCCATTCGATGTACAATCCTCGCTTCCAAAAAGTCTGCATTCATTTGTTTTAGACGTTACTACGGCAACCAAATCCTCCTTCCACCAGCTTTTTTTTTAAGTGTTAAAACACTCTCGTCCCTTTTGCTGATGGCAGCAAACTCGATAAATTCTTGGCTGAGTTTATACTCTCACTACTTGGACCAGACTTGAACAGCACGCTAGCTTTTGTGAGGTTTTCACAGACTTGTTATTTTAATCACTCCAAAACAGTAATTGGCTGGTTTCAACAAAACCATCCATTCTGTTTCACCTTGCCGCTGCAAATGTGTTTACTTCAGAGATACAGCGTGGTAACAGGCCCTTCGGCCCACCGAGTCCGTGCTGACCAGCAAATATCCCATACACCGGCACTATCCTCCGCACTAGGGACAGCTTAGAATTTTTACTGAAGACAATTAACCTGCAAACCTGCATGTCTTGGGAATGTGGGAGGAAACCGGAGCATCTGGAGAAAACCCAAGCCATCACAGGGAGAACGTACAAACTCCATTCAAGACAGCACCCGTAATCAGGATCGATCCCGGGTCTCTGGCACTGAAAGGAAGCAACTCCGCCCTGTAAAATTATCCCTGTTTTTATTCTCAATGTTTAGTCAAACTGAGTAAATCAATAACGATTTCTCAATCATATGGAAGATAGACACAAAATGCTGGAGTAACTCAGCGAGTCAGGCAGCATCTCCTGAGAAAAGGAATAGGTGACGTTTCGGGTCGAGATCCTTCTGCAGAGGTAATCATATCAATGGCTTTAAATTAAGTTGCCTAACATAGCTCGATTTTCCTTTAAAGAGATTATGTGATAGATATTTTCTTTGGCTGCTTCATTTTAAACCTATCTGAGATCCTCTGGGACCATTTTGAACATACACTTTTGATTTTAAGCATTCCCTTCAAGCTTCTGCCAACTGCTTTATTTAATGGTTCAGTGTTGACTATATTAGCCAGAGAATGTTTCCCAAAGCCTTAAAATTACTTTCTGTGACAAGAGGGAGACCAAGAATATGACTGTCAGAAAAAAAAAAGACATCTTTCTCAAAAATCATAGTCATACAGCATGGAAACAGGCCCTTCAGCCCAATTTGCCGACCAACAAGTCACACCTGCACCAGTCCCACCTGCTTGCATTTGGGCCATATCTCTCTAAACCTGTCCTATCCATATCTGAATGTTTCTTAAATCTTGTGATAGTCACTACAAGTGCAAATGCGGAAGAGACAGGGCTTTCCCAATATCCTGGCTAAATTTGTCCCTCAGGCAGCATCAATATTCAATGAGCTGATGCATAACTGCCCCAGGGATTTTCCAGGCCATAAGTTGGCTCCCAGGATCCCAACACTACATCAGTGATTATCCAGGTTCCAGGGAATATCCTGCCACCTTTACAAATGCAAGTTCAGTTATAATGTCTGAGAACGCAGAACAGTGCCGCACCGGCCCTTCGGCCCACAACGTCCATGCCGAACATGATGCCGTTAAACTAATCCCCTCTGCTTCCACATGATCCATATGCCTCCACTCCCTACATATCCATGCCCCTGTCTAAAAACCCCCTCATAAACGGCACTATCGTATCTGCCTCCAGCACCACCCCTGGTAACGCGCTCCAAGCACCCACCACCCTCGGTGTAAGACAAAACGTTGTCCCACACATCTCCTTTAAACTTGGCCGCTCCCACCTTGAAGCTAAGCTCTCTGGGGGAAAAAAGGTTCTGACTATCTGCGTCACTGTGCTGCCGTTTGTATGGCAATGACCTTACTGATGTAAGCAAAAAAATGTTACTGTACCTTGGTATGCATGTGATATTAAAGAACCATTGAGCCAATATTCACCTGGTTTTGCTCCATCCAGCCATTTGAATATCTCACCCACAACGCTGCATCCTCCCAGCAACTCCACATTTTCCCAATGGAGCTGCGTAGTGTCACCTTGTAATACACACACACACATATTGGAGGAGGGCTTGAACCGATAACCTTCTAACATGCAGGTGGATGTTAGCAAAGAAAAACATAAATTAAACCATTGCTTCTGTATAAGCAATGCAACTCACTCATCTGCAAGAGTAAGCAGTATTTCCCAAGACCCCAATAGATTATTGTTCCCGATCCATATTCCCACAGGAATGTGACATTGTACCTACTAATAAGTTTTAAACCACAACATGCAGTGAGGTATGGAAGCGTGTCTTTTTTTAATGTTACACATTCAACTCCTTGCCAGCATAGTTTTTTTTGTTAGACTCAACTTAGTCTGAAAGAAGGGTCCCGACCCAAAATGTCACCTACGCATTGGCAACCTCATCTCCATTACACAGCCACATCTCTTCACCAGATAAAAGCTGTCCAGGGTCTGACCTCCCCAGAGGAGCATGGGTGAAGCTCAACAGACTTTGTACTGGAGTTGGACATTTCAATGTGGAGATGGGGGCTCCGCCAGAGCCCAGCCGGTGAATGCGGAGCAGAACTACAGACAGCCAACCATGTCATCTCCGGGTGCCCGCTCTACCACCCACCAAATGGAGCTCAGGGCCTGTCAGACATTGACCCAGGGACGACAACCTGGCTGCTCAACACCTGGCTTGAGATCTAACTATTCCTTTGGTTTATTTCTGCCTCATTCGCAAGAAGAGACCTGCCCAGTTTCTCCACAGATGCTGACTGACCTGCACAAAGTTGCTCCAGCACTTTGTGTCCTTTTGTGCATTTTGTGTATTAATCAGTATTTGCCATTGTTCATTTGTACAGTTTCAAGAAGTGTATTAAGTTGGTGATGGGGGAGGGGAGGGTGGTGGAAATTTAGAAGGAATTTAGGTGGAGGACCTCTAACTAACCCCCTCCCCCCCAACTCCCACCTCCTCCCCCACTCTTTCTCCCCCCCCCCCCCCTTGTCTCCCCTGTGCCCCACCTGGACCACAGTTTCACACCCTCTGGCTTCACTATTCACATCTCGTCAACCCTATCTCTGCACTTTGTCACAACCATCTACCTATCACCTCCCCCCCCCCCCCCCCCCCCCAGCCTCCGTCCACCTATTACCTGCCCACTTGTCCTCCTTATTGTCTCTTCCAGCTTTCATAGGTTCTAGGAGCAGAATTAAGGGCCTGTCCCACTTGGGCGACCTAATCCGCGAGTTCTGGCGAGTTTGCCCTCGACTCACACTCGCAGCATGGTTGACACGAGGTCGTAGGAGATCTTCGTAACTCTCCTTCATGCTCAGGAGTGGTTTCCGCGTACTCGAGGCCTTAACTAGGTCGCGGCGTTTTTTTTCAATACGTTTAAAGAATGGCCACGAGTAAAACAAAGGTCGCCATGGAAAAAATCGATACTTTTTTTCCTCGTAGGTTTAGTCGTAGTAGGTTGTAGTAGGTCGGCATGTTAGTCATAGGTGGTCGAGGGTAGTCGAAGGTAGTCGTAGATAGTCGTAGATAATCTTCATCTTATTCGAAGGAAGGTCAAAGGAGATCGAAGGAGCTCGTCTTCACTCTCCACTATTCGGTGCCCAATTTTCCCAAAGTTAGTCCAAGCTAGTCTTCAACATAGTCGAAGGAGGTCCTCAACATGTTATTTTTTCAAACTCTTCTAAACTCGCCAATTAGGTCGCCCAAGTGGGACAGCCCCTTTAGGCCATTCGGCCCATCACATCTACTCCGCCATTCAATCATGGCTGATCTATCTTTCCCTCTCAACCCCATTCTCCTGTCCTCTCCCCATAACACCGGACACCCTTATTAATCAAGAATCTGTCCAGCCATCCCCACGACCCTCTTCAATCAGTCTGAAGAAGGGTCCCGACCCAAAACGTCACCTATCCATGTTCTCCAGATATGCTGCCTGACCCGCTGAGTTACTCCAGCATTTTGTGTCTATCTTTGGCATAAACCAGCACCTGCAGTTCCTTTTTATTATATTTAATTGTATTCTTATTTGTTGAGCCGGTGTCAAGTGATTTTATCCATCAGGTCGAGAATTTGCAAAACCTGTTTGTGGGGAATATCTATTAATTAAATAAAAGGGAAACCAGATGTTAATGGAAAATGACATGTACCCTGCTTTCCTGTAGAAATGTCTTAGTCATAAAACATATGATAACACATCCAAAGCAGACTTTCCAATTAAAAAGCAAATGCTTTCCATAATACAGCACTGCTTTAGGGAATAGAAACCCACCCAGTGCTCAGCCACACAATACTAATCATAGCAACATCAGCAGTTACATATATGTATGAATATTAGATGGCATCACATATTCCCTTTGTTAAAAAATGAATGGCCAAGTCCCAGGAAAGTTGGATGGTTGGTTAGTCTTTATTGCACATTAGTTTTCTCAGCTGTCTACAATACCACCAGACCTCACAAAATCTCTGCCATAATGATGCGCGTAACTTGACGTTTAGAACACAAGACACAGGAACAGAATGAGGTCACTCGACCCATCGGGTCTGCTCCACCATTCAATCATGGCTGATCTGTTATCCTCCCCTCAACCCCATTCTCGTGCCTTCTCCCCATGACCTTGAATCCCCTTCTCCAATTAAGAACCTGTCGGACTCCACTTTAAAAATACCCAATGATTTGGCCTCCACCGCCGTCTGTGGCAATGAATTCCACAGATTCACCACCCTCTGGCTAAAGACATTTCTCCTCATCTCCATCTTGAAGGTACGTCCAGATAGTCTGAGACTCTGCCCTCTGGTCCTAGAATCGCCCACTAGTGGAAACATCATCTTCACATCCACTCGATCTTTGGCAAATATGCTCTGGCTCAGCAACTCTTCTACGGGCTTAGACTGTTTTAAACCTTCTGACCGAGGGTTGCTAACCATTGTAACTCCCCTTCCCATTCCCGTGCCGACCTATCTGTCCTGGGCCTCCTCTATTGCCAGAGTGAGGTCATGTGCAAAACTGGAGGAACAACCTTTCACATTCTGCTGAGGAATTTTACAACCCAATGATGTGAACATTGAATTTTCAAACTTTAGGTAACTTACCATCTACGCTCCCGCCCCCCCCCCCCCCCACTTTCTCCCCCTTCTCTTCCCTGTACCCCATCTGTATACACACCCATTTCTCCCACCATCTTGAGCCCTTTCCCTTCCCCCATTCACCCCATCTGTGACCGTTCCTCGGACTTCACATTTTACCTTTGTCCACCCATCAAAGCCCTCCTCACCTGTACAACCTGCCTTGTGTTGACCTGCCCCCACCTCTTCTCCAGGTTTCACCGCTACTCGATCTGCCTGAAGAAGAGTCCCGACCTGAAGCATCGCCTGCTCCCTGTTCTGCAGTGATGCTGCCTGACCCGCTCAGTTTAGACTTTAGAGATACAGCGTGGAAACAGGTCATTGAGCCTGCGGGGTCCACGCCGATCAGCGATCTTCTCGTACACTTGCATTATCCTACACACAAGGGACAATTTTTTATAATTTTCACCAAAGACAATTAATCTACAAACCTGCACATCTTTGGATTGTGGGAGCTCTCGGCGAAAACCCATGCAGGTCACCGGGAGAACGCACAAACTCTGTACAGACAGCACCTGTAGTCAGGATCGAACCTGGGTCTCTGACGCTCTAAGGCAGCAACTCTACCGCTGTGCCTCTCTGCCACCCTTACTCAAAAAGCATTTTGTGCCTTTTTCTGACTGAAGTAAAATATAGAAAACCTTTTGGAGAGACTTAATACTAAAATAACATTCTTGTATGGAAGATCAGCACACAGGGCCTGGATTTTACAAATCACATCTTAATAAACTACAAAGGCGAGCAGTCTCCCAAAGTCATTTCCCGTTTTAGTTTATGTGGAGTCTGGTTTGTACTCAAGCCAGCATGAGCCATGTGATAGATCAAAGATCAGATCTATTAAAGTGAAGAAAAGTTGTGTTATAGGTCCAGTGGCAGAGATGTTTCATGAAAAGGCATCAAGAAGTAAGCAAGCTGTGTAAATTGTTTAGGAGTACAAGATCCTTTTATGTTCAACACCGAAGTTGATACCATGTAGAGTTCATGAAATAAGCTGACAATTTCTGCGTAGATGGATTGATTGATCATCTCAATCACGGCTGAATGAAAGGCAGAGTATCATTTTATGTTGAATGGCTGAATAACGAGACCGATTAAGGCCAGGACTTGTTAACAGTTGACATGTGACACTTGTGTGTACAAACACTTTCTTCCCTCAATCAGCTCCCTAATCACATCTGATTTCTGGCAGACATACAGAGTAGATACAAATCAATCCATGAAAAAAACACGGTGTATTATTTTATAATAGACCAGCCAGGGTGGCAAGGTGGCACAGGGGTAGAGTTGCTGCCTTACAACGCCAGAGACCCTGTTTTCCATCCTGACTACGGGTGCTGTCTGTACGGAGTTTGCACGTTCTCCCTGTGATCTGTGTGGGTTTTCTCTGCGTGCGGCCGTTTCCTCCCACACTCCAAAGGCATATAGGTTTGTAGGCAAATTGGCTTGGGAAAATTGAAAAAAAAATTGTCTCTAGCATGTGTGTGAGGATCACTGGTCACCTGGAGAAAAACCCACGCAGTCACAGGGAGAACGTACAAACTCCATACAGACAGCACCCGTAGTCTGGATCAAAACCTGGGTCTCTGGCGCCGTGAGGCAGCAGCTCTACCTGCTGCGCCACCGTGTCGCCCCTAAATATTTGACAGCATTTTTGTTTCTGCTGATCTCTGAGTGGCTCTTACAAATTTCAAAAGATAGGAAATTTCTACGTGTGAAATTTTGAATGAAGAAGAAGCTCTAACCATAACCTCTTGTGCCTAGACTGTTCCACACATCGCAGACATGCCCATTAGCGGCGAATGTGTACAGCCCTCGAGCTTTCAAATTGTACGATTTGGGAAGATTATCTCATGTAAAGTTCTTAGAACATCAGGTGCTTCACATGAGAACAATCAAGTAAATTACAAAGCATCCTAAGCCCTTAAACATTAAAAGCAGGCCATTAATCTGTTATTAGTACACGTTAAAATATGCTACAAGAATAAATAAGTAATTGGGAGTCCAATTCAAAGTCAATATTTGATTTATCTTCAATGGAGTTTTGCTTTCATGCAGTTTTTTTAAAGTTAAAGCTGCAATGTAATCATTTTTTATTTAAAACCACTAATAACAAATATGTACTGAGTATCCTGCATGACATTGTATGTTCCAGGTTTTGATTGGTAATACCATATTCTCTCCCCCCCCCCACCCCCCCTGTTAACTGCATAGTTCCACAACAGCCTTAACGTCCTTTTAAAATTTCATTATATTCTTTACTGGGCACATTCTATTTGCAAATAGCTCTGCAGACAAATTTTTACATGTCAGAGAGCCAGCTTTGCCATTTTGCATTATCGTACAAATTAAAATGGCCACTATCTGCTTTGAAAGAGAAGAATTTTAATAACCAGCCCTTCACCTCTCCCAACATTGGGCCTACGAGATACTTCCTTGTCTGTCTGCCAAGAATAGATTTCACGCAGCGAGCAGCTGTTTGCTCGCTGGGTCACTGAGATGGGATAATGCTTTATGGCTTCCTACCTTATTGAGGCCACGACTTGACCAATAAACCACACCTTTGGTTCGTGACACTGAGAAGCTGCTAATATTAAACCATCCAGAGCACCTGATCCATCAACCGTCTGTGTTGAATACTATACAGAGACTCTCAAGCCTGTTCTAGAAGGTAGTAATATTATCTAACGCCATTTTGGCTCCTTTTCACTAGCCTTTGTCTGCCCATCTGCCAATTAGACCCACCTCACCTGTATCCACCTATCACTTGCCAGGCTTTATCCTGCTCCCACTTATTTTCCAGCATCCCCCCTCTTTTCCAGCATCCCCCCACACCCCCTCCACCCCAGAACCAAAACGTCGTCTATCCGTTCCCTCCACAGATGCTGCCTGATCCACTGAGTCACTCCAGCACTTTGTGTTTTGCTCAAGATTCCAGCATCTGCAATACTAAGCATTGTTCTAAACTTCAAGTCCACCCTCATGCTCTATACCCACATCCTCCAAACCCTCTGGTGGTCTATCCTCCTCAGCCTTGAATATACTCTATTGAGCATGCACAGCTCTGGCATAAATAGATTTCTCCAAATCTCTGACCTAAATTGATGACTCTCTTCTGGGGCCGTGTCCCCTAGTTTTAGACTTTCTTCAGACTTAAGACTTTGGAGATACAGCGTGGAAACTGGCCCTTTGGCCTATAGAGTCTGTCACAACCAGAGATCACCCATGCACTAGCACTATCATACACACTGGGGACAATTTCCAGAAGCCAATTAACCTACATACCTGTATGTCTTTGGAGTGGGGGAGGAAACCGGAGCGCCCGGAGAAAACCCACGCAGTCACAGAGAGAATGTACAAACTCTGTGTAGACAGCACCTGTTGTCAGTGGAATCCAGTGGAAACCATCTCTCTTAATTTTGTCCTTTGGTCCTTTGCAGAATTTAGAAAGACTCAGGAAGTCATAAGGTCATAAGGTGATAGGAGTAGAATTAGGGCATTCGGCCCATCAGGTCTATTCTGCCATTCAATTATGGCTGATGTATCTCTCCCTCCTAATCCCAGCCACTCTTATTCTTCCAGACTCCGTTGAGTGCAAGCCAATTTTTCTTTAGTGTTTGTTCATTGGCGAACTCTCTCATCCACAAAAAGAAAAAAGAGTTAAAGTCAGGTTGCATTGTAGAACCATGCATGGAGCCCAGACTGACATGTAATGTGGAAAACGTGTGAATGGGAAATGGAGAAAATTTAGATTCCTCATCATATAACAAGTTTCCCGATACAATGATGAGGCAGAGATGAGCAATATTGAGCCGAGTATGTCACACTTTGTGTGTGTTTGATTTTAGTGGGCGGCACAGTGGCGCAGCTGTAGAGTTGCTGCCTTACAGCGCCAGAGACCCAGGTTCGATCCTGACCTAGGCTGCTATCTGCACGTGGTTTGCACGTACTCCCCGCAACCGCATGGGTTCTCTCCGGGTTCTCCAGTTTCCTCCACACTCCGAAGGCATGCAGGTTTGTAGGTCTCTATAAAATTACCGCTAATGTGTGAGATACAAAACTGGGATAACGTAGAACTAGTGTACTGGTGATTGTCGGTCGGTGCGGATTCAATGGGCCAAAGGCGTTTTCTACGGGTGCTCCGGTTTCCTTCTGGCACTTGTGGAGAATAAATCCCCGGAGGCAGGTCTGAGTTCGTGAGCACCCCGACACCCCCCACACCCCACCTCCCCTTCCCCCACCCCTTCCTCCCACATTCGAAAGCTGTACAGGTTTGTAGGTTAATTACAGATTGTCCCTAGTGCGCAGGATAGAGCTAATGTATAGGGTGATCACTGGTTTGCGCGGACTCACCCTCTAAAGTCTATAGAAACGTCTAAAGTGATGCATTTACTCCGTAGCTTCCTTCCGAACATTTCTCTCGAGATCCTGAAGTGCTTCAAGAGATAACAAGCTGGAGTGGTGAAGGCCAGAAATACTAAACAAATAGTGTTGTCCCTT
The DNA here is from genome assembly GCA_963514005.1 of Raja brachyura. The sequence continues at coordinate 35,391,202 of OY740793.1, read as the reverse complement.
GGACGTGACTTGTTCGCCTGTTCTGCCCGCAGAATTCATTACCTTCTTATTAAATTTCAGGAAGGCAATTCCAATCACAGCAGAATGTCAAGTTTGACCTTCTAACTATTGTTAGAGTACAAACTCCATAATCTCAGCCAAAAGTGGCATAACCTGAACAAATCATTGTGATCTATGGAACCCCTCGCACTCACAGAGGATAAATTTAATGTTAAAAATGTCACTGGGAAAGGAAGTTGGGTTTAAACATTTAACACGGCCCTTCATGAATCTAGCGTAACCAAGGAAACACGGTTCATAGTTCACAGATCAAAACGAGTTCCACTCAACTTACTTTTTATTCAATTTAACAGGAATCCTTTAAACAAGATCCCTTTCATTTCAATTCCTCAGGCAATTTAGTATCAAAACAATTTTTAAAAAAATATGCACCAGCGTTGGCTGTGTGCCACATACGCAATTACTCGTCGCTCTTGTTTCAACTATAATTTTACCACAATGATAATACCCTCCCGATCCCATATCATCTCGCTGTGACACACTTGCCAACATTTAGATAATCTGACCCAAAATATGGCCATGATTAGGCGTTTACGGAGATACATACATTAGTTTTATTAATTTGGCAGCGTGATTTATCGAGGAGAATGGCCAATTGCAACTGTGGTCAAATATTTGAGTTATGAATGGATACGTTTCTATTTCCTGTCCATCTAATTCACCTCCTGCCTTTTATTAATAACTTCTCAAAGGCAGAAACGACTGCAACGACTTATCTTTCCCAAAGAGGCACAGTAAATGAGTGGTTGTGTTTGGTCTTTTATGGTAATCCCCCAGTTTGTATGCTATTCATTTGTAAAATTAACTTCATTTCACTCCTAGCTGTCAGCAGTGGTTCAGAGGTTGCAGCCTCACCTCGGAGTCTGAAGATTGTACATTTGTGTTCCACTCCGGAAACGTGAGCTTATAAATCTCTGCTGACAACCCAATGAAGTCGAGGGAGTGGTGCGTTGAGAATGGTGTTGTCTTTCAGATCAGGCGTTAAAACTAAAACCCTCCTATCCTCCTCACACAAATGTAAATGTTGCCTTGGTGCTATTTTGAAGTAGGCAGAGGCCTTCTCTCTAGTTAATAAATGCTCCCCTTGTGTCTCTTACAACCCGACGGTATGAACATTAAATTCTGTAATTTTAAGTAATTAACCCACAAGGCGGCCCGGTGGCGCAGCGGTAGAGTTGCTGCCTTGCAGCACCAGACCCTAGTTCGATCCTGACTACAGGTGCCGTCTGTATGGAGGTTTACGTTCTCCCTGTTTTCTCCGGGTGCTTCGGTTTCCTCCCACGCTCCAAAGATGTGCAGGTTTGTATGTTAATTGGCTTGTGTAAATTGTCCCTTGTATGTTGGGTAGAACTGGGTAATTGTTGAACAGCATGAATTCAATGGGCCAAAGGGCCTGTTTCCACATTGTATCTCTAAAACTAAACCTCCCCCCACACTGACTCTTCCCCCTCTCCTTCCTGTGCCCCACTTGGATGCACCCCCATTTCTCCCACTATCCTCTCACCCCGCCCTTTGCCTACCCCTCCCGTCCCCTTACACCATATCCCTTCCTCTGGCTCCACAACTTGCCCCTCTTCTCTCCTCCTCTCACAGTGTTTTGTCTTCTTTTCATTTCCAGCCTTTAACCACCCATCTGCCGATCTAATCTCCCTCACCTGTATCCATCTATCACTTTCGTGGCTTTGTGTCCCCACCCCCACCTCCCTTCCAGCTTTCACTCCCCCGCTACAATCAGTTTGAAGAAGGGTCTGAATCTGAAATGTCGCCGATCCATCCCCTCCAGAGATGTGGCCTGACCACAGAGTTCCTCCAGCACTTTGTTGCCTTTTGGTCCGATCGCTCCCTTGTGTCCTGACCAATATCCTTTTTTTGGCCTCCATCAAGTTGGGGAGTTGCTGATAGCGGTAATTTTGCTGCTTGTGGCAGCTTGCTATATTCAAGCTAGTGTCAGCCTGTTCTAAACTGCAACAGTGGCAACATAGAATGATATAGTCATAAAGGCATACAGCACAGAAACACGTTCTTGAGTCCAACTCACCCATGCCGACCAAGACGCCCATCTAAACTAATCCCATTTGCCCGCATTCGGTTCATATCCATTCAAACCTTTCCTATCCATGTACCTGTCCAAGTATCTGAAGATGTGTCTCTACCGGAAAAGTCACCTACCCATGTTCTCCAGAGACCCGCTGAGTTACCTCTGCACTCTGTGCATTTAATGTTGTTATTGTACTTGCCTCAACTATCTCCTCTGGCAGCTCATTCCATGTACCCATCATCCTCCGAGTGAAAGAAGTTGCCCCTCAGATTCCCATTCAATATTTTCCATCAGAGCATGGTTTGGGAACAGCCCCAACCAACCCAAATAGTGGACTCTCCCTTTATCCTGTACCTGTACACTGTGGACAGCTCGATTGTAATCATGTATAGTGATTTCGCTGACTGGATAGCACACAACTAAAAATATTTCACTGTACGTTGGTACACCTGACAATAATAAACTAGACTAAGCTTCCAATCAAAATGTGGTGATAATTTGATGAAATATCTTGTAAAATATTATTTCAAAAGCCCGCAAGCTCTGTATTTATATGCCTATTGTCTTAAGAGAATCACTGATCCAATTGCATTGAATGGATTAACACATCTTATTGAGTACATTTATTAAGAATTTCTATCAATATTTGGACTGGTAAAAAATATTTAAGGCAGATATGGGTTTTCTGCAGATGCTCCGGGTTCTCCCACATTCCAAAGACGTGCATTAATTGCCTTCTGTAAAATTGTCCCTCATATGTAAGATCAAACTGGTGTATGGGTGAATGCTGGTCGGCACGGATTGGGTGGGCCGAAGGGCCCGTTTCCACACAGCATCTCGACAAAAGTAGGGAGGAGAAACAAAGGGGAACAAGACAGCGAGGAGGGTGGAGCATAAAAGCGAGCCTGGCAGCTTGATGAAAGCCAGGACACAGCAACATTACCCCGGCAACCAAGCTTGTTTCACGGGGTGATCTCGCATTCATGTACCATCTTTCTCAAACTGAAACACTCTAGTCTGAAAGAAATGTGGCCACTGTTATTGTGCTTCAAGAGCAGCAGACACGACTGATGAATCACCACTAAGATCCATATGTGAGGTAGAAGCACCATCTCACAGCCAAGGGATATAAATCTTACTATTACATGGAGCAGATAACAGAATGCATCTGAACCCACAGGCCACACATGTTGTATAATGCCTTTTTGTCCCCAAGTAGTAAAATTTGCTTTGGTGTAACCCGATCCCTCTCCTGCAATGCCCGTGGATGTGGGAATGCAGTGGTTTGTTCAGTTTGCTGATATATTTATGTTGGCTAAAAAGATGCATCAAAAGAAAGGCATGATTACCGATTGAAACTCGGCCCCAAAGTCAGCAGGCTCTTAAATCAGTAAAACTGTCTCAGACAAAGGATTAAGCTACACCCAAATAAACAGAGTGAAAACTATATTGTGCTTTCTGTACTATTTGTGCCCTTGAAAAGTATCCGTGCAGAAGGTGAACTGCAGACTGCTGGTATACATCGAAGATAGACACAAAGCGCTGGAGTAACTCAGCGGGTCAGGCAGCATCTATGGAGAAAATCGATGGGTGACTTTTCGGGTCGGGATCCTTCTTCAGATTGAAAGTCATGGAAGACTGAAAGCCTTGGAAATTATTAGTTAGTTTCACAAATTCCATGTCACCTCACCAAATAATTCATTGTTGTCTGGGATGAGTTAAAAGGGCCATCAGATAATTAAATGCAGGACTGCTTTCTTGTGAGTCAGCTTTTGAACAAAATGTCCACTCTGGAATTCTGTTTTTATTTTTACATCGATGTGCAGTTCGATGAAACAAACTAGCTCTATCATCATTTCCGCTCTCCCATTACGTATCAGTGACGTTATATAAAGATCCAATTAATTAATTGCAGCAATTATGCATCAATAATTAACTTTCAAACTGAGGAAGGTAAAAATGGCAACAAGAGGAAAGGTAAAAATAGCTACAAAAAAGTGTGTGGATCCTTCAATTATGATTTGAAGACAACAAGCCAATCAAATACGTAAAAATGTAAGAACAAGGAACTGCAGGTGCTGGGGTTAGACTCTACTTTAGAGATATAGGGTGGAAACAGGCCCTTCAGCCCACAGAGTCCATGCCAAAAACAGTGATCACCCTATACGCAAATACTATCCTACTCAGAAGGGACCATTTACATTTTACCAAAGACAATTAACCTACAAAGCTGTACGTCTTTGGAGTGTGGGTGGGAATTGCGCAGAGCTCCCGGAGAAAACCCACGCAGTCACAGAGCGAGCGTACAAACTCCGTACAGACAGCACCCGGAGTCAGGATCGAAAAACCGGGTATCTGGCGCTGCAAAGCAGCAACTCTGCCGCTGCGCCACTGTGCCGCCCTGCCCGACTGTGTCGGGTTAATACATAAAAGGTCACAAAGTGCTGGAGTAAATCAGCAGGTCAGGCAGCATCTCTGGGGAACATCGGTAGGTGATGTTTCGGGTTTTGGGCTATATTCAGACTGATTGTAGGGTGGGAGGGGTGAAGAAAGCTGAAAAGGGGGAGAGAGGCAGGACAAAGTGTGGCAGGTAAGCCGGTGGACACAGGCGAGGGTTCCTCTTGATAGGCAGTTAGTTGGAACAAAGGCCAGAGATGAAAGCAGATGGCGTGAGGCAGGGTTGAAGTTGTGGATTGTAAAGCCAGAGGCAGCAAAATAGTGGGGTGAGGGGGGGATATAGGCATGTCCAGATAAGGGGATGCGGGGGGGGGGGGAAGGAAAGTGGGAGGGAGGGGGATGCTAGGGGGAGGGAGTTAGATAGAGGTTACCTAAAATTGGAGAGCTCTCTGTCCAAATAAGTAAAATAATTACAACTTCTGCAGAAATAAAGACTACATAATGAATTTAATTTACTATGTTTACAAGCTTAATCAAATGATTAATCCGTCTATTGGTGAACATTGATTGTCATCTGTTAGTCTCTCAGACTAATGCTGGGTGATAATATCTGCTGGCACTTTGATTTATTGAGGAAGTAGCACTGAACCTAATACATTATTTCAAAGTGACAGAATGAATTATTATGTAAAGTAAGCTGCTGTTATTCAATCTACACTGCACTAAATTACAAACTGGGCACACAGGCCGACATTGCAAGTCTCAACCGTCGGACAGCAAGCTAGTCCCCACAACGTCCCCACCCCGCCTTCCCAACGTCAATTTACTCTCCAGCTTCTCCCGTCCTGTACAACAGGGCGGCACGGTGGCGCAGCGGCAGAGTTGCTGCCTTACAGCGCCGGAGACCCGGGTTCGATCCTGACTATGGGTGCTGTCTGTACAGAGTTTGTACGTTCTCCCCGTGACCCCCTGGGTTTTCTCCGGGTGCTCAGGATTCCTCCCACACTCCACAGACGTGCAGGTTTGTAGATTAATTGGCTTTGGTATAAATGTAAATTGTCCCTAGTGCATGTAGGATGGTGCTGGTGTACGGGAATCGTTGGCCAGCATGGACTCGGTGGGCCGAAGGGCCTGTTTCCACTCTCAATCTCTAGAATTTTTTTTTAAAAACACCTTTTAAAAAAACTTGTTGATCCTTTGAGATTTTATACTGAAACCAGTATTTTGTGTAAATTAAGTTAAATTAATTGCTGTCCTGCATCGTGAATGTTGGTGATGAGCAATAAATGCGTATTTAGATTCTGTTATAAATACTACAAAACATCGACAGTCTTTCATTGCTCACTGCGAACTGGAGACAATCCTGAGATATTATCCACCTCATTGGAGACCCTCGGACCCTCTGTGATTGGACTTTACTGGCGTTATGCTGCACTAAACCTATTCACGTTATTGCCTATATCATGTATCTGTACACTGCGGGTGGCTTGATTGTAATCATGTACTGTCTTTCCGCTGAATGATTAGCACAAAAGCTCTTCACTGTACCTCGGTACATGTGACAATAAACCAAACTCAAACTTCAGCCTGAAACGCCACCTATCCCTTTTCTCCAGAGATGCTGCCTGACCTGCTGAGTTACTCCAGCATTTTGTGTCCATTTTCATTGCGCAAAGTTTAACACCAACTCCCATAAAGATTTAACACCAGGTCACTCTGTGCCCTTTTGTTTATTAATCAGCATGTGCAGTTCTTTGTGTCTGCACTGGGAGGTTCCACAACCTCTCTCCAACAGGGGTTCTGTGAGACCCTCTCTCACTGTTCCTCCTCTGTGATTTCCACTCAATGCTTTATTCTGCATCTTCCACTTTTCCAGCTTTCTTACCCCCCTCATACGCTCTATACTCCGGCCATCGAGTCCGCCGTTGCTCGAACGGTCAGTCAGCAGGCCGGGGGCCTTCAACTCACCTGGATTCCTGGTCCAGACTGTGCCCGAGGAAAGAACTCAACCCAAAACGTCAGCTATCCCTTTTCCCCAGAGGTGCTGCTTGATCTGCTGAGTTTCTCCGGCCCTTTGTGTCCTATTGTGTACTAACCAGCATCTGCAGTTCTGCAATTTTCTGCAGTTTCAAGAAGTGTCTCAGACTCGCGGTGAGGGGGGGAGGGGGGGAGGGGGGGGGGGGGGGTGAAGAAGCGGTGTGGAGGAATTTAGGGAGGTCAATCCAGAGTCTAGAGTCTGGACTAATTAAAGTCATGGATATGCCAGGACTGGAGAACAGCAGATATTTCACAGGGATGCAAGGCTATGATCTCATCCTGACGTTGGCTGAATGTGTGTGATAAACACAGGTTGATAACGGAGGAACAGAATGATCTGTTAACCTTTGAAAGGGTAAATCTAGCCAAAACTCTGTGTGTCTGCACCTCACAGTGTCGCAGGTGGTAGAGTTACAGCCTTACAGAACCAGACACCCAATGTGTGATCCTGACCTCGGATGCTGTCTGTACGGAATTTGCATATTCTCCATGTGACTGTGTGGGTTTCCTCCGGGTGCTCCAGTTTCCTTCCGACATCCCAAAGGCGTACAGGTTTGTAGGTTAATTGGTTTTGATAAAACTTGTAAATTGGGCTGAAAGTGTAGGATAGCGCTTGTGTACGGGGTAAACGTTGGACAGCATGGAGTCAGGGCCCGTTTCCACACCGTATCTTGCATCTTCTCCCTGCGACTGTCTGTATTTCCTCCAGGTGCTCCATTTTCCATCCACACCCCAAAGACGTGCGGGATTTGTGGGTTAATTGGCCCTCTGTACAATGTCCCTAGTGTGTAGGGAGTGGATGCGAAAGAGAGCTAACATGGAACCAGTGTGAATGGGCAATCGCTGGTCGGCCTGGATTAGGTGGGACGACGGCCTTGTTTCCACGCTGTATCTCTAAACTAAACTAAACCTTATTCATGAAAAGTGAAGAGAGATAAATCTCACTCGAGCAACAACCAACAGGGTTGCATGTCAGTGCAGCTAAGCGGTGTACAAGTTAAAACTATGGGATTTCTTCCCATGCATTATTGCAACATCTACCACCCATGTCGCCTCTACAAGACACGTTCTTCAAAAGCCTCGCTGAACACAGTGGGTCTCCACAACAGACGCAACTCATTTGTCAGCGCTGCTCACTCTCGCTGTATTTCCAAGAACAGTTTTTCCACCCGTGATTGTTCTGTAAAGTGGATCTGCGGGTCATGCCGACAATCGCCTGGCTTACTGTAACACTACACCAGTCACTACTGTAGAGACTGCCTGTAAGTGTGGGACTCTCGGGTCTAGCGTGTGGGTACAAAGGGGCAACACAGTGGCACCGCGATCGAGCCGCTGCCACACAGCACCAGGGACCCAGGTTCAATACCTGACCACGAGTGCTGTCTGTGTGGAGTTTGTACGTTCTCCCTGTGACTGTGCGTGTTCCCTCTGGGTTCTCCGGTTTCCACCCTCATCCTAAAGATGTGCGGGTTTGTAGGTTAATTGGCTTCAGTAAAAATTGTATATTGTCCTTAGTCTTTAGGATAGGTGGGCACGAACTCAGTGGGCAGAAGGGCCTCTAGACAAAACTAAACTAAAATCTCTAATCTGAACTAAACTAATCATTTGAATCAGCTTGAAAACAGCAAAAGGTATTAATTTCCTATTTCCATAAGGTTTGCGCTGAGAGGGACGGACGTTACGTGGTAACGGCAGTGATTGCGGGCTCCTTGGAGTGAACTCTGCTCCATCTTCAGCTTAAGCTGCATTATTCAGTGCAGCAACTTTTCAACTCGCAAGTAGCTTAACGTAGCTGAGTGTTAAGGGCCTGACCCACTTTCCCGAGTTATTCACGAATTCTCCCGAGTTTTCCCCTTGATTCAAACTCGCAGAATGTACGTAACGAGTCCGTAGGAGGCTGTAGGAGTCCGTAGATATATCGTAGTGACTCGTTATGCCAGCCGTAGGTACTCGTGGCATCAGGTAAGTCGGAACTTTTTTTCCAGCCCAATAAAAAAAATGTCCATGAGTAAAAAAATGGTCGGGATGAAAGAAATTGCAACTTTTTACTCATAAGGAGGGCATCGAAATAGTCGTGGGAATTCGCAGACATACGCGTAGGAGTTCATGAACATAGTCGTGGAAGGAGTTCGTAGATTACCACAATCTTGATTTTTTTTTTTTTAGGTCCTTTAAACTCGGCAGAGGTTTTGAATTAAGTCGTGAAAGTGGGACAGGCCCTTTAGGAGTCAATGCTAAAGTGGACGAGCTTACTTGACCATTCCTCATAATAGACCAGCATTTAGTTTAGTATCGGGATGCAGTGTGGACACAGGCCCTTCAGCCCACCGAGACTGCGCCGACCAGCGATCCCCTTACACTAGCACTATCCTGCACGCCGGTGACAATTTATAATCTTTTCCTGAGCCAATTAACCTACAAACCTTTACATCTTTAGGATGTGGGAGGAAACCGGAGCACCCGGGGAAATCCCACGCAGGTCACGGCAAGAACATACAAACTCCGTACAGACAGTACCCGTAATCAGGATCGAACCAGGAACTCTACCGCTGCATCACTGTGCCACCCCTAACATTCCTGAAGCAGAATCATCAGGAACCTCCCCAGATAAGTAGGGCCCTGGTAAAGTTGACAAAACTGGAGCAGCTGAGCGGATCAGGCAGCATCCCAGGAGAACATCTTCAGGCCTGAAACATTGCCCATCCATGTTCTCCCGTGATGCTGCCTGACCCGCTGAGTTGTTCCAATATTATTAACTTACCAGAACCCTAACGGATACTGACAGAGTCACCCACGTCTCATGAATTATTTGTTTTTAGAAATGTAGACAGCAACCGCGATCTATACTGGCTTAAGATTTTTTTTTTAACAGATTCTCTGCTGCACGAGGGAGGTGTGCACAGGAGCAGCATGTCAGCTTGTCAATGCACGAGGGCACAAGGACAGCCTTCAAATCATCATTGCTGGGTTACTCCAGCCTTTTGTGTCTTTCATTGGTATAAACAAACATCTGCTATAAACCTGCTTTATCTGGCACTAAACATTATTCCCCTATCATGTATCTATAAGCTGTAAATGACTGGATTGCAATCATGTATTGTCTTGCTGCTGACTGGAAAGCACACAACAAAAGCTTTTCACTGTACCTCGGTACACGTGACAATAAACAAAACTGAGACTAAATTTGCAGATCCTTGTGCAGGAAGGAACTGCAGATGCTTGTTTAAACCAAAGATAGACACAAAAAGCTGGACGATGGGTCTCGACCCAAAACGTCACCATTCCTTTCTGACCTGCCGAGTTACTCCAGCTCTTTGTGCCTATCTACAATACTAATAGGCAGGAGACACATTCAATCTATGTTCCAGCTACCTAGTCAATTGGACTCAAACTCTTACTTAAATATTATAGGCAAGCTTTATAACGTTGTACAAACAGTGTGACAAATCAATTAAGCTTTCCTTACTGACAAAAAATAATTTGGGTCAGTTTCTAATAAGATGCCGATTTTGGATTTGACAAAGGGAACGGTGTCTGTATCATACTCCTGCCTCTCCCTCCCTCCCCCGAAAGGAAAAAAAAAACACATTTCTAATTTTATTACTCTCGTCTATCAAAAGGAATTGCTTTTCGGAGCAAAGCAGGTTGTATTGTCCGCGCTGGTCTATCCATTCCAGAGACATATAAATCAATTCCTCTGTCCACAGGCCCAAGATATCTCCAGGCGTATAGATGGACACAAGATTGCTAAATGGAGATTTCTCTCCATATTCCGATCCATTTTGTGGAAATGATTGGGAAAAGCAGAGTGGTTCAGCTTCCTAAAATGATGTCTTTAGTCCCACAGTACAGTTGCAGATTTCCAAATGCACGTAGCGATTCAAAGTTCCAATCATAACCACACACGCACACACACACACACACAGTGCGGAGTGGAAATTCCCCTCTGAACGATGAGATTCAATAGCTGGTGCAAATCAAGCCTATTGTGCACAGGTTACATTGTAGGAGGCACAGCAACAATTCACCAAGCCGGACACAAAAAGCTGGAGAAACTCGGCAGGTCAGACAGCATCTCTGGAGACAAGGAATCGGTGACGTTTCGGGCCGAGACCCTTCTTCCTTCCATGGCACCTCCCAAGCCCATCCCATCCGACCAACCTTAAGGATACGGGCAACCCATGTAAGAGAACTCCACCATCTTCAAGTTACACCTCCCGACTTGCACATTGTAAATCCTGTAGGAAAAATCCTTTCAAGAGCACCATTGTGGGATTGACTACCTCACTGGAGACCCGCGGACTATCTTTAATCGGACGTTACTGGACTTTAACGTACACTGAATATTATTCCCTTTATCATGTGTTCGTGGACCGTGGACAGCACAATGGTGATCATGGATAGTGCTTCCGCTGACTGGTTAGCACATAAAGCTTTACACTGTGCCTTGGCACATATGACAATAAACTAAACTAAACTTAAGGGCCTGTCCCACTTGGGCGACCTAATCCGCGAGTTCTGGCGAGTTTGCCCTCGATTCATACACGCAGCATGGTCGACACAAGGTCATAGGAGGTCTTCGTAACTCTCCTTCATGCTCTAGAGTGGTCTCCGTGTACTCGAGGCCTCAGCTAGGTCGCGGCGTTTTTTTCAATATGTTAAAAAATGCCCGTGAGTAAAAAAAGGTTGCCCCGGAAAAAAACATACTTTTTTTACTCGTAGGTTTTGTCATTGTAGGTCATAGTAGGTCGGCATGTTAGTCGTAGGTAGTCGAGGGTAGTCGAAGGTAGTCTTCATCATAGTCGAAGGGAAGTCGAAGGAGGTCGAAGGAGGTCGACTTCACTCTCCACTATTCGGTGTCCATTTTCCGGAAGTTAGTCATAGCTAGTTGAAGCTAGTCTTCAACATCGTCGAAGGAGGTTGAAGGATGTCTTCTACATAGTTGAAGGATGTCTTCAACATAGTCGAAGGAGGTCTTCAACATGTCATTTTTTTAAAGTCTTTTAAACTCGCCAATTAGGTCGCCCAAGTGGGACAGCCCCTTAAGGAAGATGGTGAGGGACATGGGCTGGCTGGATGATCCCCACAGGTAAGGAGGCGACGGCTGGAGGCCCTGCAGCAGCCGAGGGCTCGCCTGGAGCGGGGACCCAGGTGACCTAGAGCAGGGACAGGACTGGACCTCGAAAAGCCTGGCACCTCTTGCATGTGGTCTCAGTGAACTATTTCTGTACACTTTGCTAATTGGGGATCGTGCAATACTTTACTGGGCTGTATGCAAAAATTAAAAATAATTTCACTGTGTGTTTGCACGTGCGATAATAAAGCTCCATTGTCCATTTAACAATCCAGGAGCGCTGCAGTTCAAAATAAAATCAACCACTTTCTGGAGGGAACAAATACAGACAGTGGCATCTGCGTCTCATGAATTATTTGTGTTTAGAAATGTAGACAGCAACCAGGATCTATACTGGCTTATTTGGATAGGTGTAGATTAGAGATACAGCGCAGCCCATCGAGTCCACACCGACCAGCGATCCCCGTACACAAACACTATCCGACAAAATAGGAACAATTTACAATTTTACCAAAGCCAATTAACCTGCAAACCTGAACGTTTTTGGAGTGTGGGAGGAAACCGGAGCACCCGGAGAAAACCCACGCAAGTCACGGGGAGAACGTACAAACGCCATACAGTCAGCACCCGTGGACAGGATCAAACTTGGGCAGAAACTCTACCGCTGTGCCACCGTGCCGCCCCTTTGTTAAGAATATTTTTTTAAATAGATTTTCTAGGTTGCGCACAGGAGCAACATGTCGGCTCACATTGTCACTAGTCACTAGGACAGCCTTCAAATCATCACCGACTACCCCTCCCACCACAGGAACAGTGGCACTTCAGTGCTGCCTATTCCAAGCAATAATGCAGCTGGAATCTGTCATAGAAAAACACTGCAGACCTTGGACCTGTGCCCACGGTCCCAATGGATGCAAGTGCAAACACAACAGTAGATACAACAGTAAATACACAGTGCAGGTGGGACAAATGTTTTGTTAGATTGGAAGCAGAAACTGGAGCCGAGATGAGCCAGAAACTGTTTGGAAAGCAATGCCCGGGAGCACGATATGGTGTACAGACAATATCTCCGTCGAAGGACAAAGGAAAAGAGAGCGGCACAGTGGCGCTGTGGGTAGAGCAGATGCCTCACCGTGCCAGAGACTCGGATTAGATCCTGACCCCAGGAGTGGTCTGTGTGGAGATTGTATGTTCTCCCTGTGATCCTGTGCATTTCCTCCGGGTGCTCCGGGTTTCCTCCCACATCTCAAAGCCGTGCAGATTTGCAGCTTAATTGGCCCTCTGTAAATTGACCCGAGTGCGCCGGGAGTGGATGAGAAAGTGGGATCACGTAGAACTAGCGCTCAAACAGGTGATCGATGGTCGGCATGAGGGTTGCCAACTTGCTCACTCCCAAATAAGGGACAAAATGTCAAAATAAGGGACAAATTCCCGATTTGTTGACCGACTCGGCCACGGCTGGGTGAATGATGAGTTGGTCCGGGTGCTGGACTGCACACAAGCCCAGCCGGCGGGCCAGCTGACGAGTTTTGGCCCGGGCGCGACGTCACGCGCAAAGTCCGGCGCCCCGTCCAACTCATGAACCGATGATCGGCCATGAGAAGGTGGTGTTGGCAGTAAGCGAAGGGCCATAGGTCGAACAGCTGGCCGGGCTGCCGACCGACGGGGCCACGGGCGAGGCGCTACTGCACTACATGGGCTGCACTTCGTCGGGACGGGTGAGGCGGGCCCAGACGCGGCGCTCCCACCCGACAGTTCCCTCGTCAATAGACAAAGACAATTGGTGCAGGAATAGGCCATTCAGCCCTTCAAGCCACTCAATGTGATCGTGGCTGATCATCTCCAATCAGTACTCCGTTCCTGCCTTCTCCCCATATCCCCTGACTCCGTTATCATTAAGAGTCCTATCTAGCTCTCTCTTGAAAGTATCCAGAGAACTGGCCTCCACCGCCCTCTGAAGCAGAGAATTCGACAGACTCACAACTCTGTGCGAAAAACGGCCCGAGTAGTAGCAGTCAAATATGGGCCAAGAGCGGTCCTGTACGGGACAAAACAATTTAGCCCAAAATCCAGGATGTCCCGGCTAATACGGGACAGTTCGTAATCCTACGCGGTGGGCCGAATGGCCTGCCTCCACGCAGTATCTCTAAAACTGAAAACGAAAATTGAAAGAGATTTAAATTTATTCTTAATGTTTTGCCTCTCCTCGAAGGCAGAGCGGTAAGAAATAAAAATATTCGGGAAGGTTTTATTTCAAAATGAAGGGTTTGAAATAAGCCACACTGTGTCTGGGTCTGCTCACTTCAAACAGTGGAAACTCTGGCCCCGTGCAAGATGGAAAACAGCAGTCGGACTGTAAGTGGGAGTGGGAGTCTGGAATGCCAGTGAGTCTAATTATCCTACCTGAAGGAGAACCTCCTCCATCAGTGCCGTGACCTCAAATGCTTCAGCAAAGTCGTGTGGAGATATAGTGTTTTGGAGGTGGAGTGGAACACGTACAGCAGTCTCAGACAGAGAGCAGTGAGTATTCTGAACCGCTAAAACATCACAGTGGGTTATTCAAAGAGAATTTTGTGCAGGACTGTCTATAAGCATGTGTCAGAAAGAACTGCAGATGCTGGATTAAGTTGAAGGGAGACACAAAATGCTGGAGTAACTCAGCCGGACAGGCAGCATCTCTGGAGAGAAGAAATGGGTCCTTCTTCAGTCGAAAGGCCTCGACATGAAACGTTACCCATCCCTGTGCTGCCTGTCCCGCTGAGTTACCCCAGCATTTTGTGATTCCCCTGTATATGGGCATTACTGTATAAACAAATACTGTCCATCACTACTCTAATTCTCTATTTGGATATTTAAACTATGGGAATAATTTAATTATTTTATTTTTATTAGTGGGCAGAGCGCCGGCACAGCGGTGGAGCTGCTGCCTCACAGCGCCAGCTGGACCCTGACCTTGGATGCCGTCAGTGTGGAGTTTGCACGTTCTCCCCGTGACCAGGTGGGTTCCCTCCGGCTGGTCCGGTTTCCCCCCTCATCCCACAGGCGTGCGGGTTTGTGGGTTAATTACAGAAAGAATGCCACTGGAGATGAATGAATTTGGAAATAAAGGTAGACAATGGGAAAATCCTCAGCATTAGTGTAAAGTCGAGGGAGTCAAGAGTGTGTCATTGTCATATGCACCAGAAATGGAATAATGAACGTCTTACTTCCTGCTGCTTTACGGGCACATTAACGAAACAACGTGACAAATACGTTTTGCCAGGATGTTGCCAGGGCTCGAGGGCCTGAGCTATCGGGAGATGTTGGGCGGACTGGGACTTTACTCCTTGCCGCGCAGATGATCTTATAGAGGTGTACAAAATCATGAGGGGAATAGATGGGCTGAATGCTTAGAGTCTTTTACCCAGAGTAAGGGAATCATGAACAAGATGACATAGGTTTAAGGTGAGAGGGGAAAGATTTAATAGGAATCCGAGGGGTAACCTTTTCATTGTAGACGGTGGGTGTATGGAACCCATGGAACGTGTATGGAACGAGCTGCCAGAGGAAATAGTTGAAGGTACCATAACAACATTTAAAAGACACTTGGGCAGGTCATGGATAGGAAAGGTTTGGAAGGAAATGGGCCAAATGCGGGCAAGTGGGATTCGTGTCGAAGGGGCATTTTAGTCGGTATGGGCAGGTTGGGCCTAACGGTCCGATTCGTGCTTTATGACCCAATCACTCTGAATCTACAACAAACAATAATACAACAAATAGGGGAAAGAGAGTCAACATTTTAATATTGTGTAGAAAGGAACGGCAGTTGCTGGTACATACCAAAAATAGACACCAAGTGCTGGAGTAACTTTGCAGCTCAGGTGAAGAAGGGCCCCAACCCGAAACATCACTCATCCTTTCTCTCCAGATGTGGAACTCCAGCACTTTGTGGCTGTCGACATTCTACATTGATGATTTTGCATCTTCTCTGAGCTGAGGGACTGGGCACGCCAAGTGTAATCAGCGGAACATCGGACACAGAAGAGTACAGCACAGGAACGGGCCCTTCGGCCCACAATGTCAGTGCTGGACAAGATGGAGAAGGAGAGGAATAATAGGCGAGGCTTGTGCAGAACTGGGGCAGTGCAAAGATCATGAATGGTTATTGTGCTGAGGCAGTTCACGGAAGTGACAGTATAATTTGTGCCGACTGATGTGTACTTTACACTGGGGCCAACTCCTGTGATTCATGTAATGATGTTGCCTATTCAGATGAAAACCAAGCACATACGCAGTCGAGACCACATCCCACCTATTACCATTCCGTCCACCGCATCCTCTGCAAGATCATGCCGGCTGCAATTACCCATTTCACCAGCCGTCGCCTCTGCCCGTCCCTTTCAAACTTGAGAAAGTCTTAGCTGGTGCAAAAATAAATGAGGGGATTCTGTCACTGAGAGGTTTCACCTCAGAAAATAACAAAAACAACTAACCACAACAAGGCTTCAGCGGACTGCCCACGCAGATCGTAAACACTGTGCCCCCATTACACCGTCAGTTCTCAGAACCGTCGCGCAGCAGTAGAGTTACCGCCTTGCAGCGTCAGAGGTTCGATCCTGACTATGGGTACTGTCTGCATGGAGCTTGTACGTTCTCCTCGTGACTGAGTGGGCCTTTTTCGGGTTCTCCAGTTGCCTCCGACAATTCCAAAGATGTACAGGTTTGTAGGTTAATTGGCTTCAGTATGAATTGTAAACTATCCCCAGAGTGTAAGATAGTGTTAGTGTACGGGTATCGCTGGTCAGCACAGACTTGGTTGGCCGAAGGGCCTGTTTCTGCGCTGTATCTCTAAACTAAACTATTTTCTATGATAAACCAGCATCATACCAGCATCAAATAACGTCAAAATACTGGTGAAGACACAGCAGTTTGTGTAAGGAGGAAATTTCTTATTTAGTCGGAAAAGTTATGGTGAATACCTCTGCTGAACTCTGCAAAAGCTGTGCCAGCAAATGAGCGTGGAACCATATAAAATCCTAGGAGCAGAATGAGACCATTTGGCCCATCGGGTCTGCTCTAACATTCGACCATGGCTGATCTATTTTTCTTTCTCAACCTCATTCTCTTGCCTTCTCCCTGTAACATCTGACACCCTCACTAATCACGAACCTATCAATCTCTGCTTTAAAAATACTCAATGACTTGGCCTCCACAGCCGTCTGTGGCAATGAATTGTACTTAATCCAGGATTGTACTTGTGTACGGCAATAATTTACTGAATTGTAAGCAAAAAATGAATTACACTGTCCCTTGGTACTTGTGTGAATAAAGAACCATTGAACCATGTACTTCCATGGACTGTCTTTGGTTGGACTACGGGCTTCAGGCTTGTGACGCTAATTTTTTGCACTTTTTTAAATTATTATATATTATCTGAGTGTATTGTGTTTACAGCCCTGTTATGCTGCGGCAGGTAAGGCTTTCGTTGTTCTGCTCTTGGTGCATAATGCAACTAAAGACATTTGGTTCACATGGGCATTGACGGCAAGTAGGTCTAGGGTCACCACCTCACCAGATGCCAAAGCCTTTAGTCGGTGCAGACCCTGCTCTGTCATAGAGTCATACAGGGTTGAAACAGGCCCAACCTACCCAAACTGACCAACATGTCCCATCTACACTAGTCCCACCTGCCTGCTTTTGGCCAATATCCCTCTAACTCCATCCAGTCCATGTACCTGTCTAAATGTTTCTAAGAAGTCGCAATAGTACCTGCCCCAACTACCTCTTCCAGCAGCTTGTTCCGTACACCTTAAACCTCTGCTCGTCCTCTGCTTCTCGAGTCCTACACTGTCCGGGACCTCGCTGAAGAGAAGGGAGGTGAACATCCAGGGAAAGACTGCAGGCAGAGAAGCATGGCCCGGGAACAAATGGCCAGCAATCCCAGGCTGCAGTGAATGGGCTCTGTCCGAGGCAAAGAAACGTCTTGCAATTGCAGCGGCGACCATTACCAGTAAGTGCAGGAATGCAAAGCAAGTTTATGAAGCATTCATCTTGCAGCAGTTTTTACAGCTGCATCAATCCATTTGTTTTAAATAGATTAACACCTCCTTTAACACATCAAATATGCCTTTCAATCTGGTTTATGGTCCATTGGCTCATGTTCCCAATGGTAATTTCTGGCTATGGATGAAATGTGAAACTGAGTCCACCTTCCATTCTCCGAGGTGGATGAGAAAGATCCCTCAGCACTTCAATCAACAGAAGCAAGCTCTCTCCTTTGTATCTTTATTCCTCCACAACATCATTCATGGATGGCGATCTGGTAATTATTGCACTGATGTTGGGGAGAGTTTGCTGTGTCTTGATTGGATAACATATTTCTATTGCTACAACAGTCCATTGTTTAGTCAAGAAGGGTCTCAACCCGAAATGTCATGTGTTCCTTTTCTCCAGAGGTGCTGCCTGACCCGCTGAGTTACTTAGTACCTTCGGTGTAAACCAGCATCTGTAGTTCCATCCTGCCCGTTGTTTGGTTTAGTTTAGATTAGCAATACAGCGTGGAAAAAGACCCTTTGGCCCATCGAGTCCATGCTGATCAGCGATCACACATTCACTAGTTCTATCCTACACACTAAAGCCAATACACAGAAGGCAATTAACCTACAAACCTGTACGTCTTTGGAATGTGGGAGAAAACGGGAGCACCTGGGGAAAACCCACGGGGTCACAGGGAGAATGTAGAAACTCTGTACGGATAGCTCCCAGGATCAGGATTGAATCCCGGTCTCTGGCGCTGTGAGTCAGCAAGTCTACCTCTGCACCACCATGTCATCATTGGTAGCAAATATATTTGGGAATTCCTTTGACTGTGAAGAATATTATATAAACACGAGACATTAGACTGAAGAAGGGTCCCGACACAAAACGTCACCCATCCTTTTTCTCCAGAGATGCTGCCTGACTCGCTGAGTTACTCCAGCACTTTGTGTCCATCTTCATTTTTTTTTTAAACCAGGATCTGCTGTTCATTTCTACACTTTATATAAACACAGGTCCTTTCTGTCTTGCTTTCTACAAAGTTGCTGTGACATTGAGTACAACTAGTCTTTCAGAAAATCCCAGCCCATTAATCAAAACATTTAAACCCAGTTTATGATTCCAGAATTTTTCAGCTACAGAGTTTTATTGTATGTGTGCAAGGCACAGGCTCAGCAAAAGGAATTCAATTATTCCTAATCACTCAGCATTGGCAGCTTCTGATATTAGAACAACACAATGCTACGATATTGAGACTCACCATTTGATCAAAGATTCCATTAGTAAGCAAACTACAGGATTTACTCTGTTATATAGGTTAGGACTTTCCCTGCTAGTTACCTAAATTAACCATGGCAACTATTACTCCCACACTTTTACACTAGAAGTTTTTAAATCTGATTTTAATTCTCACAAGCTCGCTTTAATCTCAAAAGCTTCCAATTTTGCTTTTAGAATAATCTACACTTTGCAGATTTTATTTTTTTAAACTAGGTCTTAAATAAAAACAGTCCCAATCCTGTATGCATGCTCAAGTTTTATCATTTAGTAATATCTCCCTTAAGTATTATTTATAATTCCAAATATTGTTAGAAATCCTCAATAAATTCACTTAATAAGATGTGTTAATCCATTCGAAGCATTTGGATCAGTGACTCTGTTAAGACAATAGGCACTTACGGCAAATACAGAACTTACTTGCACCTTTGAAATTAGATTTTACAAGATATTTCAGCAGATTATTACCACATTTTAATTGGAAGCTTAGTTTAGTATTAGTTCTTCTTGCCTCGTGCACCAAGGTACAGTGAAAAGATTTTTGGTGCGTGCCATTCAGTCAGTGAAAAGACTACATGACTATAATCGAGCCATCCACCGTGTGCAGATACAGGATGAAAGGGAATAACATTTAGTGCAAGATAAAGTCCAGTAAAGTCCAATTAAAGATAGTCTGAAGGCCTCCAACGGGGTTGTAGGTCAGGACCACTCTCTAATTGGTGATAGGATGGTTCTCCTGCCTGATGACCCACAGGTAAGTTAAATAAAGATAGACACAAAAAAGCTGGAGTAACTCAGCGGGTCGGTCAGCATCTCTGGAGAAAAGGAATAGGTGACGTTTCGGGTTGAGATCCGTCTTCAGACTGAAGAAGGGTCTTCAACCAAAACGTCACCTATTCATTTTCTCCAGAGATGCTGTCCGACCCGCTGAACTACTCCAGCTTTGTGTGTTTATCTTCAGTTTAAACCAACATCTGCAGTTCCTTCCTACACAGTAAGTTAAATCACATTGATATCCAGTAACCGTGTGGAAACTCAGCACAGGACTTACGAGTTGCAGATTGTTTTTAGTCATCCTTATCGTCTATGTTAAAAAAAAATCTGCATTTATATAACACCTTTAATGCTGCATAACGTTCCAGTACGGATCACTGAAACATAATTACATAAAAATTGGCACTTAAAAAAAAGACCACATTAGCACAAATAACCAAATGAGCTAGGATTTAAATCATGTCTTTAAAAGAGGGGAAGGCAGAGAATATTGCAGTAGGAATTCTGGAGTTTAGGAGTTAGACAGCTGAAGCAATGGTGTCCAAAAATGAGGTGAAGAATATATAAAGTCGTTAATAAATGTAAACCTTAGAGGCTGCAAATGTCATGATCTGGTATTATTTCCTGAAAATCTCTCCACTTTATGAGCTCCAGTATTTTCCATCCAAATTTGGATAAGGTGCTCCGTAGACAGTGAAAATTCCCATGAGCATTAAAACGGGTTCAATTATTTAAGAAAAGAGTTGCCCTAAAGTGCGGGAAATAGTTTTATAAATTTCACAGAGGGCACACAGTTGTGCAAGTCTATTCCAGTCACTTAATACAGTTTCCTCAGAGCCAGTTCATTCAGGGACTTAAAATTCCACATCAAAATAATACTCTCATAGAGGACAAAGCTGTCCCAGAGATACTAAATCAAACAGAGTCACGTGTGATGTCTCAGGTCGAAGGGATACAGTGCAAAACGTTGCTGAAGGCACACAAGACTCAAATGTTTCAAGCCAATAGACAGGGTGAATGCATGGAGTCTTTTACCCAGTCAGAGAACCATGAACCAGATGACATAGGTTCTATACACTGGGGATGGCTCATGTATAGTCTTCCCACTGAATGGTTAGCACGCAACACAGTATTTCAGTATAGGTGACAATAAACTAAACTAATAGGTTTAAGGTGAGAGGGGGGTAGTTCAAGAACCCGAGGAGCAACACAGAATGTGGTCAGTAGAGGTAGTCACTAGAGCTGCCAGAAGAGGTAGCTGAGGCAGGTGCTGTAACAGCATTTATAAGGCATTTAGACAGGCACATGGATAGGGAAGGGAGAGTGGAATATGGGCCAAACACAGGCAGGTGGGACGAGTAGAGATGGGACATCTCGGGTGGCATGGGCAAATTGGGCAAAAGGGCCTATTTCCTTACTGAATTACTCTACGCCACACTTGGCTACAATCAACAAAAGCATGTCGTCAAAGGACAAAATTGGTGAACTATAAAAAGTTGTAGGATCATAGAAGTTTAAAGCACATCTGGGTCTATTCAACCTATGCTAGCATTAAATGATCTATCCAGCTTTCCAGCTCCTGCCCATTGCTCATCAGCCTTGCATGCTGCCATGAGATACAGTTTAGAGATACAGTGTGGAAACAGGCCCTTCAGCTCATCGAGTCCGCACAGACCAGCGATCACTCGCATGCTAGCTCTATCCTACGCACTAGGGACAATTTACAGAAGCCAATTAACCTTCAACCAGCATCTGCGGTTCCTTCACTCGCAGTCTGAAGAAGGTCCTCAACACCAAAACTTTTTCTTCAGAGATGCTGCCTGACCCGCTGAATTACTCCAGCATTTTGTTTTTATCTTCCGTGTAAGCCAATATCTGCAGTCCCTTCCTACACATTTAATCCACAAACCTGTACGTCTTTGGAATGTGGGAGGAAACCAAAGCACCTGGGAGTCACACAGAGAACAATACAAACTCAATACCGACAGCACCCATAGTCAGGGTCAAACTCGATTCTCTGGCGCTGTGAGGCAGCAACTCTACCACTGCACCATTGTGCCGCGGGTCACACACTGGATGGTTAAACCTCAAACCACTTTCTTCAATCAGTAGGTTCCAGCGGAGTTAGCTGATGACCAGGTGGCTCTACTGTTCATTCTGAAGACCTGCTGAATCTTCTGAGACCAGCCTTTGTGGTTTTCTAGTACATTTATATCACAGCTGGAATAGAAACATAGAAAATAG
The DNA here is from genome assembly GCA_963514005.1 of Raja brachyura. The sequence goes on along the minus strand of OY740793.1, from coordinate 35,369,285 downwards.
GTGCAGGAGGAGGCCATTCGGCACTTCGAGCCAGCACTGCCATTCACTGCGATCATGGCTGATCGTCCCCAATCAATAACCCGTGCCTGCCTTCTCCCCATATCCCTTGATTCCACTAGCCCCTAGAGCTCTATCTAACTCTCTCTTAAATCCATCCAGTGTCTTGGCCTCCACTGCCCTCTGTGGCAGGGAATTCCATAAATTCACAACTCTCCGGGTGAAAAAGCTTTTTCTCACCTCAGTCTTAAATGGCCTCCCCTTTATTCTAAGACTGGGGCCCTTGGTTCTGGACTCACACAACATTTTTTCCTGCATCTAGCTTGTCCAGTCCTTTTATAATTTTATATGTTTCTATCAGATTCCCCCACATCCTTCTAAACTCCAGTGAATACAAGCCTAGTCTTTTCATACGACAGTCCCGCCATCCCAGGGATCAATCTCGTGAACCTACGCTGCACTGCCTCAATCACAAGGATGTCCTTCCTCAAATTAGGAGACCAAAACTGTACACAATACTCCAGATGTGGCCTTACCAGAGCCCTATACAACTGAAAAGGGTTTTGAAATGAAAGGGTTCCAATGAAAGGGTTTTACATTCTGAACAAATAAATGCAAAATCTTCCCATCTGATGTTTGTACATACCGTTTATAAAAAGGAAAACAAAAATGGAAAGTTCCTCGAGGGTGTAATCTCTGTTGGTGGGTGACTGCATACACTTCTCTTTAGATTACAGTGAGATTAGTACCTAAATGGCCAAGAGTTAAAATAAAATGCAATCCACTCTCTGCAATGAAGAAGCATCTCTTTGCTAATGGGTTTCACGGGCAGGAAAGTGATGGCCGGCAATTTCTGTCACTTCTGGCTCCAGGTTCGAAAAAGTACAAGGCATTTTACCGTAACCTCGCAGCTTACAGAAATTCCTTGCAGAAATGACTCTCACGTGAAAACACTGCAGTCAGCTGAAGCGGCTCAAGTTGAAGCCTCCAGATACCGAGAACAGGAAGGAAGATGTGAAGCGTGTCTTGATTGCTGCTTCCTGTCAGATTTATTGGCTCAGCACTCCCACATGTTGCACAATTGCCGAGTCCTCTCCCACTACACCCAATTCTGTTGTTTGTCTGGTATTCTAACAAGTCAGAGAAGGTCCAAACAACAAGAAAAGTTCCTCTGCATTCCAATTGGTGGCACGGTGGCGCAGCGGTAGCGTCGCTGCCTCACCGTGTCTGAGACACGGGTTCCATCCTGACTATGGGTGCTGTCTATACGGAGTTTGTACGTTCTCCCCGTGACCGCATTTGGTTTTCTCCAGTTTCCTCCCACACCCCAAAGACGAGCAGGTTTGTAGGTTAATTGGCTTTGGTAAAATTGTAAATTGTCACTAGTGTGGGAAGGATAGTGCAAGTCTGCAAAGGCTCAGTAGTCCATAATGCCCGTTTCCGTGCTGATTCTCTAAAGTCTAAATGACAAAGACTAGAGGCCATATCTGTAAGGAGAGAGGGGCAAAGTTAAAGGGAGACGTGTGGGGCAGGTTGTTTCTTTAAACAGAGGGTGGTGAGAGCCAGGAACACACTGCTGGAGGCAGATAGAGGCATTTACTGTAAGAGGCATTTTGTTAGCCATATGGACATGCATGGAATGAATCACATTCAGGTAGAGGTGATTAGTTTAACTTGGCATCATGGTTGGCACAGTCATTGTGGGCCGAAGGGCCTTTGCTAAATTGTTCTATATTAATGAGAGCTCAGTGGAGTACCCTTCACGATAAAGCTGTGGGATCTCCTACTGAAAGGACAGATGGAGTCTCTCGTTAACATCTTATCCGAAAGACACCTCAGACATCTCTCAATATGCCATTGGACTTTCAGGCTGCTTTATGTACTCCCTATAGTGGGTTTGAATCCAGAACAGCACCTCATATTTCGCTTGGGTAGCTTGCACCACAGCGGTATGAACATTGACTTCTCTAACTTCAAATAGTCCTTGCCTTCCCTCTCTCTCCATCCCCTCCCCTTTCCCAGATCTTCCACCAGTCTTACTGTCTCCGACTACATTCTATCCCTGTCCCCCCCTCTCCCCCGACATTAGTCTGAAGAAAGGCCTCGACCCGAAACGTCACCCATTCCTTCTCTCCAGAGATGTTGCCTGTCCCGATGAGTTACTCCAGCATTTTGTGTCCACCTTCAACCTACAAACCTGTACGTGTTGGGAATGTAGGAGGAAGCCGGAGCACCTGCAGAAGCCCACACGCTCACAGGGAGAACGTACAAACTCCGCACAGACAGCACCTGTAGTCAGGATCGAACCGACGTCCCTAAGTCTGTAAGTCAGCAACTCTGCTACTGCACCACTGCCCCAATCAATGTGCAATCAACTTGGGGGAACGGGAGAGAACATCAACAACGGGAGATCAGTCTGTAGAAGGGTCTCGACTCGAAACGTCACCCATCCCTTCTCTCCAGAGATGCTGCCTGTCCCGCTGAGTTACTCCAGCACTTTGTGTCTCCACAACATTTAACTGAATGGTGCCAATGTGATCCAAGGAAGTATTTCCTCATCTGTCGTTTTTCAGTCTGCAACAATTGTCTGCAGTCTGCAACAAGGTAGTAGTCATAATCAAAGATTATAGAGGAGCTCCTCTATAATCTTTGGTCATAACACTAAAAGGGAGCAGCAACAAGACAATGTCAAGGACTGGTACAGAATAGGTGGGCGCGAGTCAGGACAAGAAAACTAACTGTTTTGTTGTTTCTTCTCTGGGATGAGACAGTAAACAGTACCAGAGGCCGCTGTCCGCCTACTAACATCCCGTGGCACCACTTTGAAGCGGAGGTGGATAATTCTCCCTGATATCCAGGCCAAGATTTAACACTCAACCTGTGTTGCTTAAGGGCCTGTCCCACTCGGGCATCATTTACGCGATATCATTTACTCGTCACGACGCACATGGCGACTTAGGCAGGGCCGCGCGCGGCGCCCCACGATTTTGGGACGTACAAAATCTTTGCGCGCCATTTGTGCGATGCAAATGGCGCCCAAGTGGGACAGACCCTTCACTAAAAGGATCAGGTCAGTCCTTATTGCTGCTTGCTGGGCTTTGCTGTGGATGAATTGTCTGCCCCATTCCCTTCATTACAACAGTAACAACATTACACAACCACTTCCATAATGTAAAATGCTCTGGAACACCTTGCAATGTTTGAAAGCTGTTATATTAATTTGTATGTCTTATTTATTTTTAATGGCGGATGAGATGCCACTACATCACAGGGTTTCGGAAGACTCTCTTTCCTTGTTGACGCATTCCATTTTCCCTCAGACACCACATCCAGCTATAGGTGAATGATATTAAAGACAAGCATTATTTTGTTTAGAAATGCAGCGTGGAAACAGGCCTTTATAGTCCATGCCGACAAAGTCACCCATACACTAATCCTGCCCCTCTGCACACTAGGGACAATTTACAGAAGCCAATCTACAAACGCGCACATCTTTGGAATGAGGACGGACACCAAAATACCCAGAGAAAACCCACGCAGTCGCGGGGAGATTGTACAAATTCCGTATGGACAGCACCCATAGTCAGGATCAAACCCGGGTCTCTGGCGCTATAATGCAGCAACTCTACCGCTGCGCCACTGTGTATTGTGCTGGTGTCATGACCTCATCGCATCCATCATGGTCCTGCCATTGATATCCGAAGAGGCAACTGTGAACTGTAGCCAGATCTCTTCAGAATAAGCTTCCTAAGTAAATCACATTCTAATAATCCATACTAGGGGCCTTTCCAAATTGTAGGTGTTTGCACTGCGCCAGCCAATTTGTTGAAACTCCCCTTGTTGGAAGTGTAAATGATATTGGCTGCTGACACTCCCTATCCTTTTTTGCAAACTTCCAGAACAGGAGATGCAAGGAATTGCAGATGCTGGAATCTTGAGTAAAACACAAAGTGCTGGAGGAACAAGGCGGGTCAGGGCGCATCTGTGGAGGGAATGGACAGGCCGTGTTTCGGGTCGGTGCTTCTTTGGACACAAAAGGCTGGAGAAACTCAGCGGGTGCAGCAGCATCTAAGGAGCAAAGGAGATAGGTGACGTTTCGGGTCGAGACCCTTCTTCAGACCTCTGTCTCGACCTGAAACGTCGCCTATCTCCTTCGCTCCTTGAATGCTGCCGCACCTGCTGAGTTTCTCCAGCCTTTTGTGTACCCTCGATTCTCCAGCATCTGCAGTTCCTTCTTTAACACAAGTGTTTGACAACGTGTTTGGAGTCCAATGGATTGGATGAGGAAGTAAATACTGAAGAAGATGATTTACACCTTCACCCTCTGGGTCCTAACCTCCCCCCCCTCTCCTTGGCCAATATTTCATTCATTCAGAGAGGCTTAAACCACAAAACTGTCTATTTGACCCCTTAGACAGAGAGGAATAAAGCGGAGACACAAGAAACTGCAGATGCTGGTTCACAAAATTACTGTAGTAGTAGCTCGGTGGGTCAGGAGAGCGTGGATAGGCGACATTTCATGTCGGGACTCCTCTTCAGTCATCTATCCATGTTCTCCAGAGATGTTGCTCGACCTGCCGAGTTCCTCCAGCGTTTTGTGTCTTTTTAAGAATAAAGAGTTTTTTTCTCTCTCTCTCTTTTGGACCATTGATTTTTTTTGCTTGCCATTCCACCTTTCTCGAGGGGTCGCATGACCCATCACGTTGCCCGGGAGACCCCATGAAGCAACTGTTTTTTTTTTCCCCTGCCCATCTATTTCCTATTTCATTGGGATAAAACTCTGCCACAGTACCATAGAGGGAGTCACTGAGTGTAATATAGCATAGAAACTGGCCCTTCGGCCCAACTCTCCCGTGCCGATCAAATAACCTATCTGAGCTAGTGAGGATCGATGGTGAAAGTGGCCCCTCAAACCAATTTGGGGTTGAGGGAAATTCAAGCTAAAATAGTAAACCGTACAATAGGACAAACTATTCACTATGTTGCAGTATGTTGCACGGCTAGGAAAACATTGAAAGTATTTTTAAGCTAGCGTTCATTTCTACCGTGAAATTTCGTTCTCTGATGCCAACTGCCGTACCATGCACTCACTTGCTGTTTTTTAGATACACCAGTCCGTATTATGGCAGAGAGGTTTTAATGGTTTGGCAGTGAACTCATGGAGAGTTACTGTCCAGAAATGAGTCTCCTGTAATCCAAGTTAAGCTCTTACCAGTTCCCCTGTGTGGCTTAATACAAGATGAGCATTTACAGGGATACTGACAGATAATAGTGCTGCGTGAGGACGAGAGTGAGAGACACAGGGTGAGAGAGAGAGAGAGGGGGCCAAGAGAGAGATGGGGTGAGAGGGAGAGAGGGTGAGAGAGAGGGTGAGAGAGAGAATGAGAGAATGAGAGAGTGAGAGAGTGAGAGGAAGACAGTGACACGGGGAGGGACAGAAACAATGGACACACATTCACACATGCGCGCGCGCCACAGAAGCAGATTAGTCGTGGTACAAACAGTGGGAGAGACAGAAACAGTGATAGATGACTCAGACATGGATAAAGAGACAGACAGATAGACAGTCAGAACAAAAAGAGAAACAGGAAAGCAGAAACAGAGCTAAAGCCGACAGAGGAATGGATGAGCTCAATTCTGAAACTTTTTGGTGTATTCTATCCAAAAGTGTATCAAGCAAGACTTGCTTTAATTGTTCACATAGCCCAAGCTTATTTTCACGTGATAACCTCCGCGCATACCAAATCATCCACAGTATATCGGTATTACAACAATGACATTTTCTTGGAGTACACTGCCATGACCCTCAGTCAAGAATGTAACACGGCAGCAGCCATGGCAATGCCAATAAGGACCTGCCTGCCACCCAAGTTCCATACTGCAATGCTAGCGTTTAGGAAGGATTTATTCACTGAGGGTTATTCAACACTGACATCTAGACACAGAACACAAATAGAAAAGACTGCCACTTGTAATAATGTTCTTGATTACATGACAACAGTACGTTCCTTCCTGTTCTGCTTTGAAGGGAGATCCATGTTGTCATCCAGCTCCAATAATCCAAGTCATGTCTCGTACCAATTAGCCAACAATTTAAATCAAGCCATACAAATAAATCAGCAAAGCAGGAATTTAATGCAAGGAAAATTCAATTTGAGCAATGTTGAATAAGGAATAAATGGAGTTTAACATATTTTTTGCCCAATACCAACCATGAGAATTTCCATTGGGATTATAATGGGAACATTGATCAAAATTAAATCAGTTTTCTCATCCAGGGAACATGAACAACCTTGACTTACAAGCATTTGATTTTTTTTTTTAAAGTTACATGTTATTTTTAGTAAAATATCTGGAACTTTTACACTTATCTTGTGGCTTCAAATGTAAATAAATGAATGCCATTCCAATTATAGTTTGAATTAGCAAAATAGAATACAAGTTAAAACGAGGAGGCAGTAAAAGTTGTTTTGCTGTAAGATCTAATTCTGTCTTCTCTTTAAATTAACAAAATTGGGTGCTCTGATTTTGTGTCAGCTGGACCCATAGGGTTAGAGATCATGGTCAGTATCACTTAACTCAAAACTTAATTACCACAGATCTTGGTTTCTCAGTGGTAATACGTTCACCTTTCAAGTCAGAAGGTTGTGAGTTCAAGTTCCACAATCCAAGCACTTGAGCATAAAGTCGTCTGGGCCTGACACACCAGTGTAGCAACGTGGGAACACTGCACCATCAGAGCTGTCAACTCTCAGATGTAACATTAAACCAGGGCCGCGCCTCTCCTCTCGGACACTAACACTCCACGCCAGTATTTTAAGGACAATATTTATGTATCTCTTAGTGTTACTGAACAGATTATCTGGCCATTATCACATTGCTGAGTGTGTGCGTGTGCATGTGTTTGCGTGTGCATATGTGTCTGTAGGTCTGTGTGTGTGTGTGTCTGTCTGTGTATAAATAAGAACACCAGGACTAGGAACAGCACTAGATGAAGAGTAAACACAGTGAAATCATTTTCATGCAAACAGTCCAGTAAAGTACTGCCATATCCAAGCAGATCCCTGATTAGTAATTGTACAGAAATAGTCTACTGATCCCGCATGAAAGAGGCGCCATGTCTTGGTGCCATTTTCCGTCCAGTCCAAACTCAGTCATAGAGTGATACTGTGTGGAAACAGACCCTTCGGCCCAACATGCCCACACCGGCCAACAATGTCACAGCTGCACTAGTCCCACCTGCCTGCGCTTAGTCCATATCCCTCCAAACCTGTCCTATCCATGTATCTGTCCAACTGTTTCGTAAAACGTTGGCATAGTCCCAGCCTCAACTACTCCAGTCATTACGAGGGTCAAGTCCCTTGAGCTAGCTCCACCATTCAATATGGTCATGAATAACATTGGCTACAGTTACAATTAGCACAACCCGATAGTCCATAAAATCTACTTATGTCAGCCTTGAATACATTCAATAACTGAACCTCCAGTAGAAAATTCCAAACATGGGCAGCTCTCTCATTTGGAAATCCCTTCTCATTTCAACCTTCTGTCAGAGAAGAGGTGGCCCTTTATTCTGATACTACGCTCCCTATTCTGAATTCCCCAGTGAGCACACTCCATCATAGCCATTGAATTCTCCCCATGTTACGTAACTAAGTAACAACCCCCCCACCTCTCGTATCTCCCCCCTCCCTTTGCTGCTGCCCTGGATGCCCACCCATCCCCCCCCCCCCCCTCCCCCCAACATCCCCTTCCACCTACATCCATTCCTCTGGCATTACATTCCATTCCATTCCTCTTCTCTCCTCATCTCACAATCCTTTGTTTCCTTTATATCTCTGGCCTTTGTCCACCCATTTGTTAATCAACCCTCATCAACTGTATCCACCTATCACTTGCCGGTCTTTAGCTAGAAACCTCTCTTCCAGCTTTCTCTCCTGCCCCCACCCCTACCTCCCCCCACTACAATCAGTCTGAAGAAGGGTCCCAGTCTGAAATGTCACCTAACCATGTTCTCCAGAGATGCCGTCTGACCCGCTGAGTGTTTGCTCAAGACGCCAGCATCTGTAGTTCCTTGTGTCCCCTCAGAATCTTCTACCTTTCAATAATATCCTGTCATTTTCCCTACAATTTGTAAAGCATTGTCTTGCAAAATGTTTTAGGACATCCTGAAATGATGAAGGGCGTTGTATACAGCCATGTACAGTCCAGTCTTTCTTTGCCTATTGCTTATTAATAAAACAGTTTTGTTCTGGTATGTGTATGCACATGCAGAGTATGCAAGCACATACTTATATGAAGCTGTCTGTTGGGGTAATATAGGCTCTCTCCAGTGTTGAATCTTTAGTCAATGCTCATAACCTAGGTCTTTAACTAGGGATGGCATATTGAGGCGAGATCTCCCACGTTCTCAGGTGCCTTGGAGGGTTACGAGCATCAAGTCAAGAGCTAAGACTGTGTAGGAAGGAACTGCAGATGCTGGTGTGCACCAAAGACAGGTAAAAATGCTGGAGCTACTCAGCGGGTCAGGCAACATCTCGGGAGAAAAGGAATAGGCGACCATTCGGGGCGAGACCCTTCTTCAGACTGAGAGTCAGGGGAGAGGGCAACTAGAGATATGAAGAGGTACAAAGAACTAATGAAATAAAGGTGTGCAAAAGGACAAATCAAAGCCAGCATCAAGAAAAGGTGGAGTCCACCATGGGCAATGGCCAAGACCAGGGCCACAGTCTTAGAATAAAGGGGTGGTCATTTAAGACTGAGGTGAGAAAAAACTTTTTTACCCAGAGAGTTGTGAATTTATGGAATTCCCTGCCACAGAGGGCAGTGGAGGCCAAATCACTGGATGGATTTAAGAGAGAGTTGGATAGAGCTCCAGGGGCTAGTGGAGTCAAGGGATATGGGGAGAAGGCAGGCACGGGTTATTGATAGCGGACGATCAGCCATGATCACAATGAAGGGCAGTGCTGGCTCGAAGGGCCGAATGGCCTCCTCCTGCACCGATTTTCCATGTTTCTATTTCATGTCCTGAAATGGAACTACGAAACATGACAAAGGGTTGAGCTACCATGCACGTACTTCCTCTCTGTAACAAGCTCTGAAATGGTACGGATTCTAGAAAGCCCACATTCAGGATGAACTGTAGGGAAATTCCCAGTGAGAACTTCAAACAGTGATACCATTATCTTTAAAGACAGACTTGCATTTATTTGGTGCTTCAGGAGGACTTAAAATAGTTCACCAACAATGTGGGACTTTAGGTATGTGTGAGGGAGGAAATGGCAACAGCTAACTTTCACACATCAGTCTTCAACAAACAGCACGGAGATAAACGTGCAGCTAACTTATTTAGTGACTGTGGGTTGAGAGTGAAGTGATAATGGGGAAGGGTGGAAGGCCGATCCCAGAAGTTCATCTCCAGAAAGTGCGACAAAATCTCTCATGTCCAGTGAGTTAGCTAACAGTGATCCTGCAGCAGCACGAACGCACTTCACTCCCCTGTTCTCCACAAGTATCTCGGTTTAACACTGATAAATGCTCCTGGTTTAATCTACGGCAACTCCCCCCCCACGGCTGAAATGGAGATTCCACTGCATTCCGGGGCCGAGAGAAAATGAATGGAGGATGAAACGAGGCATTAAGAAAGGACTGGTTACTGAACGACACTGGAGCAGGAAACAAAGGCACTTTTATTGCAGCCACGACATCACAGAGAAGAGAACCCGGGGAAAAAAAACAATGACAGCGTTCAGCTTTGTTTGAGTTTACAAAGGAAGCACAGTGAGTGTGCGCAGGGCTAGATCCAAGGCAGAATACCAGCCTTGTCACACACAAAAGGCGCGCACACACACACAACACAACACACAGATTCAATGCCACAGCCAGCTTAGTATATAAAATTAAGAGTTACTAAATAACAAAACAATATTTTAATTTCCTTTCTGTAAGCAACACCTGCCACACTGAAATTGACCTTTTGTGAGGGAGCGTTTGAAAGACACACACTAATGGCTCACTCTTGGATATCTATCAAGCCGTATTTATCGCAAAATAGATTCACTGACACGGTTCTAGATTCACTTTCTGCTATCCCTGTGTGGGCGGAATACCGGCGGAATCTCTCCTTAAAACACAATACAGGAAGAAAGAGGGTGGCTGAGCTAACTTCTGAACTCACAAGACGAAAATAATAGCTTAATAATAAGAAACATGGTAAGATTGTAACCCTGCCTGCCATTTCATTGTGTTTGGGCAAGCGGCCTCCAACCAAATAAACTCACTCGCGTTATATTCTGCCGTGTTTAATAACACATCACAGCACATGTTCATCGCCTTCATATGTTAACAGGTTTATAAAACAGGCCGGGCAATAGTTTAGCTTGCGGAGGAGAAAAAGCCACAAAGATAAGCTTAGAAGTCTTGGTGAATTTTTCTCATCTTGATAGTTCAAATTCATCACAGCGACTGAACGAACGCGCGCTTGCAACAAATAACTTAAAAGTTATGGATGCAACGTATGAATTAGCCTGTGGGCAATCTAACCAGGGCAGCACTCGCGGCAACATACTAAACACATGAGTGGAATCGAGTGGCGTTACAAAGATTTCAATCGGCAGAAGTTAAAAGTTAACCAAATGCTTGAAATTCTACGAAGGCGCTTGGTTATCTTTTGTTTCCTGGTTGCCAAAAACGTTCGCCTAATTGGCCCAGCAACCCATGTAAATCTCACTGAAAAAAGCAGCCACACAAACTCCTTGTCATTGTTTCCCCTTGAAAATCTGCCAAAAGTGATACAGGCACTGGCAGGGTTTGTCACTTGGGCCAGAGTCACATCTCGTTCACAAGAGGGCCATTGAACCACAGCGTTGACCGGCCTCTCCCTGCCTGTACTGTACCCCACTCAGTCTTGCACGACTGAAAAGCAGTTTACATCTCGCAATAAGCTAACACGCATCTCCTCCACCTGGCTGCAACTCTGCATAAATGATTTTTTTTTTAAAGCAAGGGCTCTCCACGAAGAACGGGGGATGAGTGCCAAACATTTCGTAACCCGAGTCACCAACCAGCATGAAAATGGTTATACGTTCCAGTGTTAAAACGCTGCAGTGTGAAAGATTAATATGGCCTCAATCAATTGGTCTTTGTTCTAGATTCATTTGCACGTTTTGAAAGAGAAAAAGATCTAAAGATAATTCCATAAACTAAGTCCAACCGAGTCAGCAAAGAGTGCATGTATTTGTAGACAAATCGTTCACAATCCCCTAATACAGAGGCGCCAGCTCAGAAAGACTCTGAATTGATCTTTGGTTCAGAATGGCAGCGATTGGGAGAGAAATACTGCGAATAAATATACTTTGCCGATTGTATTGCATTTAATATTTGGAAGTAATACTTTTTTTTCTCAGAAGGAGCGGTGGTTTCTATTTTCAGGTGGTGTGTGAACGGCAGCAACACAGGCCCGTTTGCATTGTTGATTTCCAGATAATGCACTCTTACAGCCTGCGACAGCCAGCCTGAGGGGCCAGGACCGAAGTAGGTCAGCGCAATCTGCAGGCAAAGATCCCATTAGACAGCCGACTGGGGAGAAGAGGGGTGGACGCAAGGAGCTGAAAGTGCAAGTGACACATAACTAACAGCCCCACGCTGTCTTCCCCATTCAATTCTCTTTATCCTTGCAAAAGGCGCTCAACACCACCCCACACCTGCCTTCTATGTAGCAGCATCTTCGCTGCTCACCCCGTCGTTTTAGTGGCAATCACATGCTTAGCAGATATCAACGGTCGGCCTTTTATATTTATATATTTTATATTCACATCTGCGCGCCACACTGGCGCAGCTGGCAGAGCCAGCCGCTGGCTCCCCAGCGCCGGAGAACCGGGTTCGATGCTGGCCCCTGGTGCTGCCCGTGTTGAGTTTGCACGCTCTCCCTGTGGCCCTGTGGGTTTTCTCGGCTTTCCTCCCCACATCCCAAAGACGTGAGGGTTTGTACGTTAATTGGCCTTCTGTACATTGGCTCCAGTGTTTGGGGAGTGGATGAGAAAGTGGGATAACATCGAACATGGTCGGCGTGGCCTCGATGGGCTGAAGGACCTATTTTCAAGCCGCTTCGTCAAACCAAACTAAGTATCTTTAACGCAGAGGATCAGGTTGAATGCACTAAACGTGAAGCTCGAGTACTCGGCTCATTTCCTCATTGTGTGACCGAATTGCTACCCAGTTTAAACCTTGAATGATTTATAGCAGATGCAATTCTTGTTAGCCCGGCAGAAGGACGCGGATAACAAATCTTTCCGGCCTTGGAGTGTCCCGATCAGGTGGAAAGTCGAGATTTTGCAGAGAAAAAGGGAGATTATTCCAGGATTTTTTATTTTATTTTTTTGGCCAGAGGAACTACTGCAACTTTTAAGAAACAATTAGCCAGGGGCAGGGATAGGACAGCTTTAGACAGGCGGGACTGGTGTAGATGGGGCATGTTGGTCGGTGTGGACAAATTAGGCCGAATGGCCTGAGTCCACGCTGTATGATTCTATGACTAACCGATCTTCCTGGGATAATGGTTTTGGAGCTGTCTGGCTCATTTTTCCAAAGGGATACCGATCAACTCCACCCGACCAGGGCTTACACGAGTTTGGCTGTAACTTGCTTGCAAATTACTTCAAAGAAATTGACCTTTAAAAGATTCAGCAGATTATCTGTATCCTTGTCATCTGATCTCTTTTGTACCCATTTCTAACAGGGAAGGAGGGTTTGCAAATGTAATTCAAAACTAATGCCTTTGAGGGTCCATTTTTTTTTGTTGCAAAAGATCAAGGTAGTGTTTTTTTTATAATCTGGCCAGTACTGAAATAATAATTTCCTGAAGACGGGAGTTCTGCTTCAGTAGTTTAATACATTTTAAATGCTTTGACATTCTTAATTTCAGCAATGCGCCTGAACTTCGGGTTGGATATGGAAATCTAATCATTTAACAGATCCCCCGTTTTCAAAAAAACAATGCGAAATCGTTGTTGCAACATTGAGGCGTGATTTCATTCCCCTTCAGGCCCACATGTGACAGTAAAATTGGAGGAAACTACAGAGATACCACGGGGACATATCAAGGAACGGTAATAGGCTCTCCGCAGCTGGAGAAACAAACAATATGGGATAGCAATTTGGATTTATTAGAACCGTATGTTGCTCTTGCCGCTGCAGCCCTGCAACATGGGATAAGTCACCGTTTGACGGCTGCTTTTACTAGTTTGGATTTTGGTATCCGAGGATGTTTTTTTTCCCACCACAAACATTAGCGGAGTTGAGAAATTAAAAACTTCTGTTGGGTGGGTTTTTATGAAGACTATTTTCCTTGCCAACCTTAATTAGACTGCCAAAAATATTCCATACATCAACTGAAACAGGTGAATTCTCAATTTGGACAATACGTTTTTTTTTTAGCCTATCTTTTGTGATCATGGAACTGGTAAGTGATTTAAAAAAAAATTAGATCCCTTGGTTAGATATAGTAATAGACCGAGTAATAGTCGTACAGCATGGAAACAGGCCCTTCGGCCCAACTCATCCCTGTCGACCAAGATGCCCCACCTAAGCTAGTCCCGTTTGCCTGCATTTGCCCCATATCTCTCCAAATCTTCCCTATTCATTCACCTGTTCATAGAAACATAGAAAACATAGAAAATAGGTGCAGGAGTAGGCCATTCGGCCCTTCGAGCCTGCACCGCCATTCAATGTGATCATGGCTGATCATCCAACTCAGTATCCCGTACCTGCCTTCTCTCCATACCCCCTGATCCCTTTAGCCACAAGTGCCACATCTAACGCCCTCTTAAATATAGCCAATGAACTGGCCTCAACTACCTTCTGTGGCAGAGAATTCCAGAGACTCACCACTCTCTGTGTAAAGAATGTTTTCCTCATTTCGGTCCTAAAGGAATTCCCCCTTATCCTTAGACTGTGACCCCTTGTTCTGGACTCCCCCAACATCGGGAACAATCTTCCAGCAAGTGTCCTTTAAATGCTGTTGAACTATCTACCTCCTCGGGCAGCTCGTTCCATATTCCCGCCAAACTGTAAAAAAGATTGCCCCTCTCACCTTAAACATATGTCGAGTTAAAAAAAGCAACACAAAGTGCTGGGGTAACTCAGCGGATCAGGCAGCATCGCTGGAGAAAGGAGTTAAATTCCATTGGAATTCCATTGGAATTTAACTTCAGACTTGGCGTTAAATTCCATTGTTCCACCAGTCACACTTCTGGGCGAACCATGCTGTTGGATCTTGTCAATTGGAGGATTTGCATCAAAAATGCTCCCAGCTGCATTTGAACATGCAACACGTTTAACCCGCTTAGAAATTGATATTTGTTAACAGGTTACTTTCCTATAGTCAGTCAACAAAATAGAGAAAAATCTGCGAAAGAATAAGATATAAAATAGGACACGGTGGACATGTCAAAGACCAGAGAGCATAGCTTTAAGGGGAGAGGGGCAAAGTTTAAAGGAGATGTGCGGGGCAAGTCTGAAGAGAGTGGTGGGGTCTGGAACCCACTGCCAGGGGTGCTGATGGAGGCAGATACCACAGTGGCGTTTAGGAAGCACATGGATATGTGGGGAATGGAGGGATATGGATCATGTGCAGGCAGAGATTAGTTTACCTTCACCTCATGTTCGGCACATAGGCATGGTGGGCTGACGGGCCTGTTCCTGCGCTGTACTGTTCTATGTTTACTAAAAGAGACTGCCCCTCATCCTGTTGACAAGTTGATCAGATAATTGAATCTGTGGCCATTGACTGGTTTTCCTAATGGAGACGGTCACATCTGAGTTTGACTACAGGCCCATGGACAAAATTAAATTGTTAAAGAAGGAACTGCAGATGCTGGAGAATCGAGGGTTACACAAAAAGCTGGAGAAACTAGCGGGTGCAGCAGCATCTAAGGAGCGAAGGAGATAGGCGACGTTTCGGGTCGAGAGTCTGAAGAAGGGTCTCGACCCGAAACGTCGCCTATCTCCTTCGCTCCTTAGATGCTGCTGCACCCGCTGAGTTTCTCCAGCTTTTTGTGTAACCGACAAAATTAAATTGTTCTTGTGATTGTTTACATTTGTCTTGTCTTACATATCCTGCATTGTGGATTAACAACAGCCCTTTATGGATAGTGTCCAAAGTAAATGAAGTGGAAATCCTGACAAGGTTGATATTTGAATACCCACAGTCAAAGTGATTCAGAGAGAACCTGGATTTCATATTAAGGCCGTGTTTTAAATATATATTCAACTTAATGAGGGGGCAATGGCGAAACACGACAAGACATACCATCATAACATTTAAGATACATTTGGACAGGTACATGGACAGGACAGGTTTCGAGGGACATGGGCTAGGAGCGGGCAGATGGGACTAGGGTAGATGGGGCATGTTGGTCGGCGTAGGCAAATTGTGCCTGTTTCCAGACTGTATGACTCTATGACATCTGAGCCGGGAAGCAGAAATCCTTTAACTTAAGGATCTAGTTACACCTGAAATGTCGACCTGGATTTAATGGATACTGGTCCACACAGCGTGGAAACAGGCCCTTTGGCCCAACTTGTCCACACCGACCAACATGCCCCATCTACAGGAGGCCACCTGCCTGCGCTTGACCCATAACCCTCTAAACCCGTCATATCCATGTGCTTTCCAATTCCCAATATTTGCGCTTTTACTTCTTAAGAGCGGCACGGACGACGCGGCGCTCTCCCTCAATTCCATCTAGGACAAAGACAATTTATTCTTAACCTTTGGCACGTGGTACGCCTTTCCAACGTGACATCTCCTGTTATTTAATCAGCAACACTTCCATGAGCCATTCTCAACTAATTATCTTCAAGGAAAAAACTAGTGCTCCGAACACACAACGTGCGCATGGCAGTAATTCAATTAGCAGCGTGCTAATAAAGATATGGTGCCAGTAATAGCTTTCAGATAAGTATAGTAACAGTATTTGACCCAGAAATGTATCTGGTGTGTCCAAATAAGAAAATCGCACACAATCGCCAGAAATAATCCAACCTCCCTTATTTTTTGAGCAGCGAACTTTAAACTTCTTGATCCCGTCTTTTGCTATTGAAAATGTTAATTCTCTTAAGAAAGAAAATGTCATCTGGTGCTTACAGACAGAATTTAGGGAGACATTAATGACCACGGAATGCCATCACTGATTTTTGTTTTATATATAAGTGATGCGTGAGATATATCAAGAGATGCGTTTGTGAGTACATTTTGAAACCAGGTCACGGGAACCATCTGACATATTATTCTGTGTGTTAAATGTCGAATCTAGAAGATTATAGATACAAAAAGCTGGAGTAACTCAACGGGGCAGCCAACATCTCTGGAGAGAAGGAATGGGTGGCATTTCGAGTCGTGACCCTTCTTCACTTTGTAATTTGGAATAAATTGGAAATTTAATTTGGAAACAGACCCTTCAACCCAACTTGCCCATGCTGACCAAGATGGCCCATCTATGCTGGTCTCACCTGCCTGCGATTATAGAGTCACAGTCAAATTGAGTTTAGAGATACAGCATAGAAACAGGCCCTTCAGCCCACAATTGCTCACCCGTTCATGCCAGGGCAATAGATATTTTTAGGCATAGACAGATATATTCTTGATTAAAACTGGTGTCAGAGGTTATGAGGAGAAGGCATGGGAATGTAGTTAGGAGGGAGGGGTAGATTAGTCACGATTGAATGGCGGAATAGACTTGATGGGCCGAATGGCTTAATTCTGCCCCTATCACATATGAACATGAACTTATGAACACATGCTATCCTACTTTCTCATCCACTTCCTACACTTTAAGGGGGATTTTGCCAGGCCAATTAACCTGCAAACCTGCACGTCTTTGGGATGTGAGAGGAAACCAGAGGAAACCCCCGCGGTCACACGTGCAAACTCCACGCAGACAGCGCCGGGGGGTCGGGATCGAACCGGTGTGTTTGGCGCTGCACTGTGAGGCAGCGGCACTGCACCGCCCCATGAGAATGCAACACTATGTTGCAGCGGTGAGTAAAGGACTGTTGCAGCTCGGAGCCTGGGTCTGTCTAGTCGCCAAAGGCCAGTCAGTGAAAGATTTTCAAAAGCTTCCCCCAAAGCGAATTAACCTTTCTTGCGCTGCTAATCCATACAAATGTTACCTTAAATGTTTTTTTTAAACATAAATTAAAAGTTATGTGGGAGATCCTCGCGGCAGATGGCTTGCTTACAAACCAATTTTAGGATTTGAAAGCAAAAAAGGCAACCTGCATATTTGTTCTGTCTTGATTGATTCAAAGCCGGGTGCAGTGTGTCAGGAGCATCAAAGCAGGACTCCGTCCCCGGCAAAATATTAGTCTGTCATTCTACAACCTCAAAGGGGGGGAAAAAAAACGCCCGCACGTCTGCGACGCTGCGAAGGTTACTCCTCGGTGACAAGGGAACCGGTTTATTACGGCGATCCATAGTAACCAGCCCCTGTTCATCGATCATTTATCTTGCTAGCAAAGTGACATATGGCTTTGTCTACGCGTGCTCCCTGCATTATATCTGTCCCTGGAAACACCTATCTTTTCTACTGACATCAGCCTATCTTGTAAGTGTGTTCAAACAAGATTTAAAATTACAGAATTGCCATTTAACTTAAACGGCTTCGGTTAAACAGAACAAGCTGACTACACACTTTCCGCGCGGTATATTTCGATTAACCCCTGCTGTGACAGGATGGCCTCCTTGCCAGTGTTCTGAAGTACATTAGCTCTTGTAAACTGGGAGGGGGGGGGGGGGGGGAGGGGGGTCGTTCAAGAGAACACAAGGACTGCAGACTACCTCTGCACACACATTTGAGGGAATGCATTGCATGGCCAGTGCCTAACTGTGCAGGTCCACACCATGAGGATTCATTAGTGACAGCCAGGTTTTACTGTATCTCAAGCTAAAATACAGCAGATGTGGGGAACCTGGAATAAAAATGTCCAAAATACTCAGTCAGCCTCCGTGGAACTGTGAAGTGTGTCAGCTTCTAATGGAAGTCCATTGACTTGAAACATGGGACAGAGAACAGTACAGGGCAGGAACATGCCCTCAGACCCACAAGATAAGACACAAAAAGCTGGAGTAACTCAGCGGGACAGGCAGCATCTCTGGAGAGAAGGAATGGGTGACGTTTCGGGTCGAGACCCTTCTTCAGACCCACAAGGTCTGTGCCGAACATGATGCCAAGACCAACTCTTTATTCTACCTGAACATAGTCCGTATCCCTCCATTCATTGCATATCCAAGTGCCGATCCAAAAATCTCTTCAATGCCACCATCCTAACTTCCTCCACCCTCATTCCCGGCAGCACATTCCAAGCACTCGTCAGCCTCCATGTAAAATACTTATTCCTGCACATCTCCTTTAAACCCTCTCACCTTACAGCTATGCTCTCTAGCAGTTGATACTTCCATCCTGGGGAAAAGGTTCTGACTGTCTACCTTATCCATGCCTCTGATAATCTGACCCACTTCTATCAGGTCAAGAGCGTTTTATTGTCATACGTGCCGAAACAGAACAATGAAATTCTTACTTGCAGCATCAGAACAGATATGTAAACGTAATACTCTGCACAAAGCCCATAATAACAAATCACAACAATTCAGCAGTGGCAACTCAACCTCTGGCATTCCAGGAAAATCAATACAAGACTGTCCAATTGTCCTTACAGTTGAAACCCTCTAATGCAGGCATGATTCAGGTAAAACTCTTCTGCACTCTTTCCAAAGCCTCCACATCTTTCCTGTAATGGGGCAACCACAACTACAGGCTCTATTTTATCTATTTTCTAATTAACCTGCTGAGTATTGCCAGCATTTTATGTTTAGCTTAGGTTAGAGATACTGCATGGAAACAGGCCCTTCAGCTCACCGAGTCCACGACAACCAGCGATCCCCGCACATTAGCACTATGCGATTCACATTAGGGATAACTTACAATTTTACCAAGCCAATTAACCTACAAACCTGTTGGCTTTGGAGTGTGGGAGGAAACTGGAGCTCCTCACACAGGTCAATTTTTTACCAAGCCAATTAACCCACAAACTCCGTGCAGACAAGCACCCGTGGTTAGGATCAAACCCGGGTCTCTGGCGCTGTAAGGCAGCAACTCTACCGCTGTGCCACTGTGCCCACCTATTAACCGGAGCATGACCACACAGTCTTAGGGAGAATGTGCAAACTCTACAAAGACAGCACCCGAGATCAGGATCGAACCTGGGTCTCTGGCGCTGTGATTGTGCCACAGTGCCGCCCCTAGGTTTTAAGCTTTCCAAAGCTAGAATAGACCAATTTGAATGAACGGTGCTGTAAATTCTCACATCAATCAACTCAAAACCAAATTAAGCCGTTATTCTGCTCAATTTTGTAAGCATTACCTTGAGGAAAAGACTCAGACAACTTTACTCTTCAAAGGGTTTCATTTGAATCAGATTTGCTCCGTTGCTGAAATGACTTCCTGACTAATTTTCTTAACACCAGTTTCAGAATATATTTCATTATCAGTTTTGAAGTTCAGAAACTCAACAGACTAATATACACCAGTGACTCTGAAAGAACACTTCTGGCTCAACTTGCAGTCAAAATTACTGTTGCAGGCCCAGAAACATCTTTATTCACAAGATTGACTACAATCCCTAAAATAGGCTTAAAAAGCTGGAGTAACTCAGCAGGACAGGCAGCATCTCTGGAGAGAAGAAATGGGTGACGTTTCGGGTCAAGACCCTTCTGGTCTGAAAAAGGGTCTCGGCCCGAAACATCACCCATTCCTTCTCTCCAGAGATGTTGCCTGCACCGCTGAGCTACTCCAGTTTTTTGTGTCTACTTCCGGTCTAAACCAGCATCTGCAGTTCCTTCCTACACATTTCATTTGAAATCTCTAATCTGTCCAGCTACGTATAGAATATCATGAACTTTGTGACACGGATCGCATTTAATATACTGCGTCCAATTTAGAGCACAGATTGGAAATCAACTGAATTCAAACACAGATACACTTCGGTTGGCAACTTTTCACCACAGACAGGACCTAGAATGGATGGCATCATCTTACCTTGCTGCATTAGGGCACCAGAGGGAAATATTCCACACCCCATTGTGGGCATCAGATCCCAAAGCACCAACAGCCATGAGCTGCAGCAGTTGTCTGAAAGAGTCTCGACCCGAAAAGTTACCTATTCCTTTTCTCCAGAGATGCTGCCTCACCCGCTGAGTTACTCCAGCATTTTGTGTCTATCTTCGGTGTAAACCAGAACCTGCAGTTCCTTCCTACCGACTGCACTCAGCCACCTCTGGACATTCTAACTCGAGTTTCCTTCCAGACAACCAAGCTGGAGTGTAAATCACAAAGTGATAATGAGGAACACTGCTGACGTGTGGATGGTTTATTGACGTCTCACACATGGTACCAGGGCAGCAAGGGTTTCACCAGAGACCATATCATGTTTGGTGCAGCTGGTAGAACTGCTGCCTCACGGTGCCAGAAACCCGGGTTTGAATCCGACCTCGAGTGCTGTCTGTGCGGAGTTTGCACTGTGACTCTGTGGGATTCCTCCGGGTGCTCTGATTTCCTTGCATATTCCAAAAGCATGCAGATTTGTACGTTAATTGGCCTCTGTGAATTGCCTCTAAATGTGTAGGGAGTGGATGAGAAAGTGTGATTAACATTGAACTAGTGTGAATGGGCGATTTGATGGTGAGCACGGACTTGGTGCATCCATGGCCCTGTTCCCACACTGTATCCCTAAACTAGAATAAAATCATAATAAACATTCCTGATAAATGGCCACAAAGATGACTTGCACTTGTAGAGCACCTTTCACAATCTCAAATAGTCCCACAGCACTTTACAACCCATGCAGCACTCGTGAAGTGCACTTGCTGGCAATACAGCAACTAATTGGCAGCAAGCTTTAACAAGTCATTTGGATGCTTGTGGAAGAAGGAACTGCAGATGCTGGAGAATCGAGGGTTACACAAAAAGCTGGAGAAACTCAGCGGGTGCAGCAGCAGCAGTCTGAAGAAGGGTCTCGACCCGAAACGTCGCCTATCTCCTTCGCTCCTTAGATGCTGCTGCACCCGCTGAGTTTCTCCAGCTTTTTGTGTAACCATCCAAATGACTTGTTTTGGTGTCTTTGGCAAAGGAGATCAGGGAAAACTCCCGAATCCTCCTTTGAAATATTGCTCCACAATCTTTTACTTCGCCCTCAGTTTTACCGCCTCGTCAAAATGGGGTCAGCTCAAACAGTACAGTTCAGTAGGTCATCCCAGTTTACACTCTTCCTCCACTGGAATGAAACGGGAATGCTTTTGACTCAGACATTCGCTGCCAGCCAAACCAACTGATTACATTTGTGGAATACTAGCGTGCAATGTATGATACACATGGCCGTGACCAATGAAATGTAGTGGACTGCACTTTCCTTGACATAGTTTGGATTTAGGATTTATGCAACAATGGAACAGGGAATTTAATCTGCCAGGCGATAATGGAAGGAAACAGAGGAAGTCAACGAGGAAGGTTGGTGAATGGAATCCAAAAAGCAGTCTTATAGAATTGTCATGTTGTTACTTGTGGGCGGAGCACCAAGGCAAATTCCTTGTATGTGAATACTTGGCCAATAAACTTACTTACTTATGCGGCAACTGTGGAGAGTAACACAAAAAGCTGGAGTAACTCAGCGGGACAGGCAACATCTCTGGAGAGAAGTCATGGGAAACGTCACCCATTCCTTCTCTCCAGAGATACAGCCTGTTAGTTGCTCCAGCTTTTTGTGTCTAACTTGGGTTTAAACCAGCATCTGCAGTTCCTTCCTACACACCTGTGGATAAGTGGGTAGTGTAGACCATTCCATTGACATTGACTCAGAAGTTGACTGACCAAGTAGCCCAGAGATCAATGTCAGCAATGATAATGATATGTC
Organism: Raja brachyura; assembly: GCA_963514005.1. The sequence goes on along the minus strand of OY740793.1, from coordinate 35,347,325 downwards.
TTTCACCATGTTTGGATACTTTGTATAAATACCTAGCAAAGAGTTGGTTGTTCAGCCACAGTTGTGCCAGTTTGCTTACGTTACTACTCTTGTTTCTGGATGGAATTGCCATAAAGCTGAGTACAGAAGACGGGAGGTCATGTTGCAGTTATGTAAAATGTGGGTGAGGCCACATTTAGAGTATTGTGTTCAGTTCTGGGCACCATGTTACAGGAAAGATGTAGTCAAGCCGGGAAGGGTGCGGAGAAGATTTACGAGGATGTTGTCAGTACTAGAGGGTCTGAGCTGTAGGAAGAGGTGGAGCAGGCCGAGCCTCTATTCCTTGGGGCGCAGAAGGATGAGGGGTGATCTTACAGAGGTGTACAAAATCATGAGACCAATAGATCGAATAGACACACAGAATCTCTTGCCCAGAGTAGGGGAATCGAGAACCTGAGGACATAGGTTGAAGCTGAGGGGCAAAAGATTGAATAGGAACCTGAGAGGTAACTTTTTCACACAAAAGGTGGTGGGTGTATGGAACAAGGTGCCGGAGGAGGTAGTTGAGGTGGGTACCATCACAACATTTATGAAACATTTAGATAGGTTGTTGAATAGGACAGGTTTAGAGAGATGGGGGCCAAACGCAGGGAGGTGGGACTAGTTGGGCAGAATGGCCTGTTTCCACAATATATGATTGTATAACAAGGACCCGTTTCGCTGCTGCTGCGAGTAAGAAATTCACTGTTCCTTTTTCGGTACACCTGACAATTGACTCTTGACTCTCTTAACCAATTGAGCAATAGGAAATGAAGGATAGGAAAAAAAATTACAAATAAAATTCAGGCTCTGACCTTAGCGTGACTATGACATTCCCAGAAAACGGTGACTACTTGCATTAATACAGCGCCTTCAGTGTAGAATATTGCCCCAAAGCCCACCGTCCGATCGATGACATTATGGGATCCTTTCCATAAGAAAATCTTTTGAGAGGCAGAATAAATCTCAATAATGGCAAGGCAAGAACTGCCACTAAAATGAATCGATTGCATGCTGCAGCTGGAGGCAACGTCCTATAGTGGCGAGCGCAGCTGTACTGGGAGACGGGAAGCCTCGAAACGTGGAGGAAATCCGAGCAAACGCCAAAGAAAAGAGGTGAAGGTGGAACGTTATTCGTCCATCCTTCCGGGAGACGCTGGACTCGAACCAGAGTCCGTCCCTTTAACTGCACAGATAATGCGCACACACACTCAACGTCCTGTGCAACAGAGCGAGCAAGAAGTCTACATCTCTTAACAAGCTGGTCATTAAATTTCTCAAACTTCGGCCGCGGGGGGCGTGTTGCAGTTACCGCTGATCCGTGGAAGAATCGTTAAAGTTATTGCTGAATGTATTTCCTTTTTGATTAAAAATAAAGCCAATGTCCCATCACACAAGGAGCCCGGAAGGAGCTAAAACCAATTGTAATTGGGTAGACGCAAGACGGCAGACAAACAAGGGGAAATATTGACATTGCTGTCTATTTGTTGATCATAGCTAAGCAACAGTGGAAATATACTTCCGCCTAATGCATTTAGAAGATCAATGATGTTTTTCAGCCCACACAATCGTCATGTACGTCAGCGGGAAAACATTACCGGTTTTTTTTTCTTGAAAGAAGAAGTCATGCTTCCTAAATTGGAGTTGAACGCTCAGTGGGACGGGTGCTACCCACGCACTCCTCCCAAAGGCACCCAACCAGAAGATCTTCGCTCCCACTTTTCCCCATCAGCTCTTCCGTTATTTTTTTTGTTCCCTTTTTTCTCGGGTAACTGGCAGCTGGTCACTTGGTTTAAAGTCATCTCGACTCTTTCACCGCGAATGGCCTCGTATTATCTGCAGTGAAGGGGTCGGCTACTTGGCTTCACTAGGTGCCGTGCAGGGGAGAGAGACAGATAAACCATAAACCCCCTTCCTCTGAAAAACAAGTGAGTGAGAGAGAGAGAGAGAGAGAGAGGGGGAGAGGGAAACAAGGGGGGGGGGGGGGACGGGCTGCTCCCTTTCTCTCAAAAATATATAAAGCACCTCTTGTATGTATTATTTTCCCCTTTCTCTGGTCTGCGAGGACTACCTAGAGCTTTGAAATTTCGCTATTGATTTCAAGCGCCGGTTAAATTAAATAAAAAGCTGCCCGCTCTTAAATGGATACAATAAACAAACGATCACACTAAATGTCTTCAGAACACAGTGTCCTCCTGTTGAGTTCAGATCACTTTCGCCTTCAACCCCTCCCCAGCAGCAAGCAGTACATTACAAGGCAGCAGCGAGGTTGCTTCTAAATAATTAAAACATCTTACAAATCATTTTCTTTCAAAAAAAGAAAGTGGATTTAAATGACCACGGAGATCAAAGCGCCCTGTCTGTGTCCCTCGTCTGTGGCTCAAAACAACCCGGCAGACAACGCCGAGAAGCAGGCGAGCGTTTTTTTTTTCAAACACTGCCTCGCGTTTTTGTCCCCCCCTCCTCCCCTCCCTCCTTTTGTTATTTAGCTTTACATTTCCCCCATTCAGCGTTGGGAGTTGGCCTCTGTGTGGTTTGCAGAGGGGACGAGAGGCACTCGGTACTGTAGCAAATGTGACTTTGTGCTCAAGAGATCGCCTCCCGATAGAGGAAAGGCTGCCGTCACATGGTTGAATGAATAAGGAAAAGTGATCAGTTTCCCAACTTAATTCCGCGGCTCCCCCATTCCCACCAGCGTCCAGCCCGGTTACAAACTTAATCACCGTCAACTCGCTCCGCACTGACACCATTAGTTCGCCACTGACCGCTTACACATCTTGACCTGTTTTCAATGCAAGGGTGGGGGATTTCTGCCGCCTTCCCTTCCCAAAAGCACAAGTTGTTGAATGTATGATTATAGACCTGCTTTCTAACAACCCCCCTCCTTAATTTATTGCAGCACTTCACCCGGTCTGTTAAGGAAAATCGATGCCAAATTTTGCAATTAATTCCTGATGAAACGCGGCGGTTAACAGGCTCTGGAGGTTACTAAAACATCTGCAATATAATTATTTACTCGTCCGGAAATTATCTGCATTGGAGAAATCAAACTGAAGTTAATCCCGTCTTTCACCTTAGCTAATGATCCCATTGAAACAGAGCAAGCGCCTCGGTTGGTCTTAACCAACTTTACAGCCGGAGATATCGTGAACGTTAACAAAATGCTTTCCCTAACGTAAATTACGTGCAACCCAGAGCAAAAGCCAAAATAAAACCTCGCTTCAGTTTGACAACAACAACAAAAAAACGCTTCGCGCCAGCGTGTCAGGGAATTTACAATTGACGATAGGGCTTAATTCTTTTTTAAAAAGACATTTAAATCCTTTTAATGGGCGGTTCTTTCAGGTAACCTCCCCGCCTTAGACAAGTGCCTGAATCATACCCCACTGATAAGGAGAGACAAAGAGGGGTTTGTTACACACAACAGAAATCCCGGGACTGTCTTTTCAAACTCGTTCATCACAGTCGAAAAGACCTTTCACAAATATAAATGTAGAAGAAAAAAACCCCACAGCATTTGCCAAATAACGGCTGCACGGAGAGGGGGAGGAGAGAGGAACAGCGCTAAAACAATGCTCAGGGAAAAAAAAAAGACTTTATTGCTAGTTTAGAAAATATTTTTTTTCAAATCCTCCTTAATCCCTGTGCAGTCAAGGCTAATCCCGGATAAATCAGACCCCTTCTTCTCTCTTCCAGCTTCACCCGTGAATCGGAAACTGCTAACAGAGTATTAATTACACAGATAAACTAAAAGGTGCCAGGCGCCGAAATGGATCACAATAGACAAAAACAGGAACATACATATATACACACATCTTTCGCAACCTTTAGTGAATGTCAGTCAGCTGGACATCTCCCGGGGAAGGGGAGGGACCAGCAACCTACTAAGATCTCAACGATTTATATTTTCATTAGAGCATCATAACGCTTTAAACATCATAGGACAAACTTCCTTATCCCCGATTAATTCGGAGAATCCGCAGCCCTGTAACGTTGTGTCCAATCTAAGCTTTGCCCCCTCTCTCCCCTCAAACGCGTGAGGGTCTAACTCAGACAGGCTGGAAGTCTAGTATGTCTCCCACTGTCTCCCACTCTCTCTCCCTCTCTCAACCCTCAGGTCGACCTGACCGCCGGGAAAGCCCGTGCAGAAGATTTTTTTTTTTTTAATAAAAAAACCCGAGACAAGTTGAGATTGTATTTTACGTACCGAGATGTGCTGTTCCATACGCGGCGCCTCAACTCTCTGGGAGACGAGTAACATGGTGCAAGGGTCGTTCAGGTTTAAAATCCACTTTGGGCAAGAGTACCGCGAATATAACGGGCGCCCACCTCCCCTCAAACCACACACAAGTTCATCCCACGGCGTGTTATGCGGCCGCTGGTAAATTCTGTGTCTCTCTTGAATCTTGCCAAGTACATTAGCATCAACCTACAGCTTCCTGGGCAGCGGGCGGGCAGGCGGGGCTGGTGTCGGCCGCCACACTGGATAGGGTGGCCTCAGCAAAGCGTCAAGGAAGGAAGGGAGGGACGGACGGAGCCCAAGGGACTGAACACGCCAGAAACTTGCGCAAACCACGCTCCGGAAAGCATTCTGGTCATCGTAGTTCAACTCCGCGACAGCAGCCGCCAGGGAGGACGTGAAAGTCACCGCTGATGGAAAAAGTATCAAACTGCTGGAGTAATTCAAAAACACCAGACCGGGTAGACGCACACAGACTCTTGCCCAGGCGAGGGGAATCAAGAACCAAATGCCATAGGCTTAAGGTGAGGGGGGGGGGGGGCGAGAGATTTAATATGCACCTGAGGGGTAACTTTTTCACACAAAGGGGGGGTGGGTGTATGGATTGGTTCTGTTGCAACGTTTAAGAAACATTTAGACAGGTATATGGATAGGGCAGGTTCAGAGGGATATGAGCCAAACACAGGCAGGTGAGACTAGTGTAGATGGTACATGTTGGCAGCAGGTGTGGGCAAGTTGGGCCGAAAGGGCCTGTTTCCACGCTGAAAGACTCCATAACTACAGCTCAGCAGGTCAGGCAGCGTCTCTGGTGAAGATAAGTGACATTTGGGGTCGAGACCCTTCTTCATACAGATTGGGTTGGGGATGAAAGCTGAAAGAGGGGAGTGCAGGACAAAGCCTGGCAAGGGTTAGGTTGATCACAGAGGAGGAGCAGCGAGAGAGCGTCTCACAGAACTCCCGTCGAGGGAAGATAACTTCTTCAAAGTAGGCATACCATGAGGAGATTTTACAGTGGAGCAGTGAAATGTAGAAACAAGGAACTGCAGTTGCTGGTTTACAAAAAAAAAAAAAAAAAGTGCTGGAGTAACTCAGCACTTGCAGTTCCTTGTTTCTACATTTTACTGTATCCATGTTCTTCAGAGATGCTGCCTGACTTGCTGAGTAATGCCCCTGTCCCACTTAGGAAACCTGATCGGAAACCTCTGGAGACTTTGTGCCTCACCCAAGGTTTCCGTGCGGTTTTCTGAGGTTCCCGGAGGTTTTTGTCAGTCTCCCTAATGGTCAAAAATGGTTTCCGCTTCTCGCTGGAACATAGAAAAAGCGGAAACCACTTTCGACCATTAGGGAGACTGACAAAAACCTCCGGGAACCGCAAGGAAACCTTGGGTGGGGCGCAAAGTCTCCAGAGGTTTCTGTTCAGGTTTCCTAAGTGGGACAGGGCCATTACTCCAGCACCTTGTATCTTTTTTTCGAATCCAGCATCTGCAGTTAATAGTGAAACTCCTACTCCTGGAGTGTAAGTGAAACTTGGATGTGTAGGAAGGAACTGCAGATGTATTAACATTATAATGAAGATAGGCACAAAAATGCTGGAGTAACTCAGCGGTTCAGGCAGCATTTTAGAAGAAATGGAATACGAACCCTTCTTCTGAAAAAGGTTCCGACTTGAAACGTCACCTATTCCAGAGATGCTGCCTGACCTGCTGAGTAACTCCAACATTTTGTGTGTATCTTAAAAAAAAAACTTGGATTTCATTTCTGCTCTGCACAATTTCAGCATCACTCACAAAACATTTTCCAGCCGGTGAACTGTGTTTCAAGTATGGATACAAAAAAAAAGATGCTGGAATTACGAATATATATCTACAAACCCTGTGCACATACATACATACACATAAAACAAACAGACAATAATAGTGCAAATAAAACAAAAGCAATGTCCTCCAATCCACGCAGTTCAGAGCTTATTTGGAGGTTGTAGTTAGAAACATAGAATTATAGAAACATAGAAATTAGGTGCAGGAGTAGGCCATTCGTCCCTTCGAGCCTGCACCGCCATTCAATATGATCATGGCTGATCATCCAACTCAGTATCCCGTACCTACCTTCTCTCCATACCCTCTGATCCCATTAGCCACAAGGGCCACATCTAACTCCCTCTTAAATATAGCCAATGAACTGGCCTCAACTACCCTCTGTGGCAGAGAGTTCCAGAGACCCACCACTCTCTGTGTGAAAAAAGTCCTTCTCATCTCTGTCCTAAAGGATTTCCCCCTTATCCTTAAGCTGTGACCCCTTGTCCTGGACCTCCCCAGAATCGGGAACAATCTTCCTGCATCTAGCCTGTCCAACCCCTTAAGAATTTTGTAAGTTTCTATAAGATCCCCTCTCAATCTCCTAAATTCTAGAGAGTATAAACCGAGTCAATCCAGTCTTTCTTCATAAGACGGTCCTGACATCCCAGGAATCAGTCTGGTGAACCTTCTCTGCACTCCCTCTATGGCAATAATGTCCTTCCTCAGATTTGGAGACCAGAACTGTACGCAATACTCCAGGTGTGGTCTCACCAAGACCCTATACAACTGAAGTAGAACCACCCTGCTCCTATACTCAAATCCTTTTGCTATGAAAGCTAACATACCATTCGCTTTCTTCACTGTCTGCTGCACCTGCATGCCTACTTTCAATGACTGTGTTTGGCTACAGTTTTAGCCTGTAAGCTGTTCTATGAATGGAGGGATATGGAACGTGCAGGCAGAGAAGATTAACTTGGCAACATGTCTGGCATGGACATTGTAGGCGAAAGGGCCCTGTTCGTGTGTTGCCCTGTTCTATGTTCTATGTGATGTTAGACTGCCCACAACTCTGTTACTGTGTACAGGTCACGCCCTCACCTTGCAGGAACATTGAGATGGGGCTGGGACGGGTGCGGAGAAGATTTCTGAGGACGTTGAAAGTCTGGAAGGTTGTAGCTTTGAGGAAGAATGGACAAGCTGGAGTTGCCATCTTTGGAACAGGAAGCTAAGAGCAGGCTTAATTGAGGAATATAAAATTAGGCAGAATGTGGATAGAGTAAACAGGACTCATTTCCCTAGTTGGTTACAAACCAGAGGACATACACTTAGTGTAATTGGATGAAGATTTAAAGGGCGATGAAGAGTAACTTTGTCACCCGTAGTGTGGTCACGATTTGGACGTTTCAGTCTGACAGAATGAAAGAGTTGGATGTGCACTGGATGAATTATGACTCACAGAGCCATGGATCAAGTGCTGGGAGGTGGCTTTGTCTGGCTAGCTCTTTCTCAGCCAGTACAGGCACATTAGGTCAAATGGCTTTTTACTGTGTTGTAAATCTTCCAGTATCCATGATTTTGTGCTGCAAATCTCACAGAATTCATCTCTCACAATCCAAACCTTGGGGATATAGAGGCTTGTGTGGGTCTTTAACTATTTTTATTTTGAGGCAATTAGTTTACAGATACAGCATATAGATACCGGCCCTTCAGCCCACTGAGTCCACACCGTCCATTGACCATCCATTCACACGCTAGTTCATAAGTTCATGTTCAATGGTCAGGGGAGCAGATTTAGGCCATTCGGCCCATTGCGTCTACTCTGCCATTCAATCATGGCTGATCCACCTTTTCCTCTCAACCCCATTCTCCTGTCTTATCCCTGTAACCTTTGACACTCGTACTAATCAAGAACCTGCCAACCCCTGATTCTTGATCTAGTTCTGCACACGGAGTGATTTTTAATGGAGGCCAATTAACCTTACAAACCCGCTAGTCATTGGGATGTGGGAGGAAACCGGAGCACCCGGAAGAAATACAGGGAGAATGTCTCGACAGCACCCAAGGTCAGGATTGAACGCATGTCATTGGTGCTGTGAGGCAGCAGCTCCACCTGCTACGCCACTGTGCCGCTAATTACTTTTGGGAGTTGCATTGGCATAGTCAGTAGAACTACCACCTCACTAACCCAGGTTCAGTCCTGACCTCCAGTGCTGTCTGTGTGAGGTCTGCATGTTCTTCCTTGGACCCTGTGGATTTCCTCCATGTGCTCTGGTTTCCTCCTACATTCCAAAGAGGTGCAAGCTGGTTGAGCCCTGGAGTCATGGACTCATACAGCACGGAAATACGCCCTTCAGCCCAACCTGTCCAAGCTGACCGAGATGCCCCATCTGAGCTGGTCGCACCTGTCTGCATTTGGCCCATATCCCTCTAAACCTTCCCTATCTGTCCAAATGTTTTTTTTTTTAATTGGCTGCTAGAAATCGCTTGTGTGTAGATGAGTGGTGGAATATGAGGGCAGTTGTTTGGAATGTAGGGAAAACAAAATGGGATCGTTAACACTAGTCCCATCTGCTCGCACTTGGGCCATAACGCTCTAAACCTGTCCTATCCATGTGCATGGCCAAATGTCTCTTAAACGTTATGATAGTACCTGCCTGAACTATCTCCTCCGGCAGTTTGTTTTAATAAACCTACCATCCTTTGTATAAAAAGGTTACCCCTCAGGCTCCTATTAAGTCTTTCCCTCCTCACCCCTTCACATATCTGACCCCGAGCCTTTCTCACGCAGTAGGTACCAGAGATAGATACAATACATCTAACAAATTTAGTTAGACAAAAATGCTGGAGAAACTCAGCGGGTGAGGCAGCATCTATGGAGCGAAGGAAACAGGCGATGTTTCGGGTCGAGACCCTTCTTCAATCTGCAGTTCTTTCTTTAACAAATGTTGTTAATAACATTAAGATTCAATATAGTGAGCAGCTTATTTTTGTTCAGACTTTCAGTTTATATTTTAGTTTGATTAGATCATGTATCACTTTATATATTTATCGTGCTTCTAAAGTGGAGGGAGCTGTGGTGTCTCTAGTTTGAATACTCTGAGGCAAGACTTACGGGGCAATGAAAACAGGCTCAAGTCTCCAGGCTGCAAGTGAGAGCAGAGAGGTCATTAGCGCAGAAGCCAAGAGTAAAATCTTTAAGGATCTGTATGTCCCCGATTCCAGATGACTTGGAAATCAGCCACTAAACTGATTGGCTGGTCAACAGAACGTAATTTTCCAGAATAAACTCAAATTCCCGGAAGTTTAACTATTTGAGTTTTTGCAATGAAGAGAGGACTGCATCTGATGCAAACATTGCCGTCCGATAAGGGTAGGTCTGAATACAGGCTTGTGTTCCCCTTTGCTGTATTTATTTGAGAGCAGAAAAGAATGAAAGGAATTGCATTAAAGTATAAAAGAAAGTCTCGTGTTTATATACCATCTCTCTCTGCCTTATGATATCACTATCTTTTTATGGCAGCACAATATATTTTTAGCACCAGCACCATTGTGACGTTGGAAGCATCACCAACAATTTAAGCACAGGAAGCTCCCAATAACAGCGATGTGACAAGAGTCCAGAAACTTGCCTGTCACATTAACCGGGACACAAGGGTTACTCAGCCATTTGCCAATCACCGCACTCTCCACCACCCCACCCACTCCATCCACCTATCTCTCGCCAGGCTTCGTGCTGCCCTCACCTCCTTCTCCCCAGCTTGCTCCCCACTGCTCCTCCTGTCTGAAGAAAGGTCCTGCCCCAAAACGTGGCCAATCCCTTCCCTCAACAAATGCCGCCTGACCCGCGGAGTTACCCCAGCACTTTGTGTTTTACACTGGAAGTTAACTCTCTTGCTCTTAAAATCTTTTGTTCCCTCAGTTCATCAGCCTAGATCTTGCGTTCAAAATCTTTGAGTTGGGCTTAGTCATGGTCATGCAGCCTGGATAGAGGCCCTTTGGCTCAACTTGCCCACACCGACCAACATGTCCCATCTACGCTAGTCCCACCTGCCTGTGTTCGGCCTATATCCCTCTAAACCTGTCCTATCCATGTGCCTGTCTAAATGTTTCTTAAACATTGCAATAGTACCAACTTCAACCACCTCCTCCACCAGCTCGTTCCATACACCCACCACCCTTTGTGTGAAAAAATCACCACTCAGATTCTTATTAAATCTTTCCTCCCTCATCTTAAACCTATGCCCTCTGGTTCTCGATTCCGCTACTATGGGCAAGGGATTCTGTGCGTCTACCCGATCTATTTGTCTCATGATTTTGTACTTCAGCCCATAATCCTCTGCCCTAGACAAAACTATCGCCCATCTGATTAATGATTAATAGAAATAACTTTTGTCCATTGGTGACAGAGTCACAGAGCAATGGAATCATACAGCATGGAAACAGGCCATTCGGCCCAGCTTGTCCAGTCCGACCCATCCATATTAATCCTATCTCCCAGTACTTGGTCCATAACCTTCTATGCCTAATGGCCCTGTCCCACTGTACGAGTTCATTCAAGAGTCAACTCGGGAGAACTCTTGAATGAGCTCGTACAGTGGGACAAGGCCATTCGTAATTCAAGTTTCTTAAATGCTGTCAGCATCCCAGCTTCAACTATTCTTTCAAGCACTGCATTCCAGGTCCTTACCATTTTCTGGATAAATAAGGTCACCTCCGTATCCCCTCTGAATCCTTCCCCCCTTACCTGAAATCTATGTCCCCTCGTTTTATCTGCTTGGGGGAAAAAGTTTCTTGCAAACGACCCTATCCATACCTATAATAAGTTCATAGGAGCGGAATAAGGCCATTCGGCCCATCAAGTCTACTCCAACATTCAATCATGGCTGATCTATCTTGCCCTCTCAACCCCATTCTCCTGCCTTCTCCCCGTAACCTTTGACACACCTACTAATCAAGAATCTGTCAATCTCCACTTCAAAAGTACCCATTGACTTGGCCTCCACAGCCAACTATGGTGATGAATTCCACAGATTCACCACCCTTTGGCTAAAGAAATTGCTCCTCATCGCCTTTCTAAAGGTACATCCATTTATTCTGCGGCTGTGCTGTCTGCTCCTAGACAATTCCACTAGTGGAAACATAAAAACAGTTTTTATCCAGGAGTAGTTGCTCTACTCAACAGCCAAAAATCTGTAGCCTCCCTTTGATTTGGTATTTTGTTGGTTCACATGCTTGGTCAATGGTGTTTTATCATTAATGTTTTATTATTATTAATGTTTAGTGTTTTCTGAGATTCGTAACTGTCACTGTATGTCATGTTGTTACTTGTGGGCGGAGCACCAAGGCAAATTCCTTGTATGTGAATACTTGGCCAATAAACTTACTTACTTACTTACTTACATCCTCTCCATATCAAATCAACAAACTGCATTTAAATACTAGTCACAGAAGAGGTAAAATTTCAGAGGTGCGATATTAAGTTACAGGCTGACACTGCACAACATAAGAAGCCAAGTGGTATGTTTTCATCAGTATTTTGAATGAGGCGGGAGAATGAAGGGCAGAAGGAATGTAGGGCCCTGTCTCTGAATAAATGGCTGTCAATAGTGGAGTAATTCAACAAGAAAGGCACTCAAGAAGTGAGAATCGCAGGAGGAGCTTACGAGGATGTTGCTAGGATTCGAGGGCCTGAACTATAGGGAGAGGTTGAGCAGGCTAGGACTTTATTCCTTGGAGCGCAGGAAGATGAGGGGTGATCTTATAGAGGTGTTTATGATCATGGGAGGAATAAATAGGGTAAATACACTGAGTCTTTTACCCAATGTAGGGGAATCGAGAAAACAGAGGACATAGGTTTAAGGTGAGGGAGGAAAGATTTAATAGGAACCCAAGAGGCACTTTTTTTACACAAAGGGTGGCAGATATATGGAACTAGCTGCCATAGGCTGTCAAATGCTCATCATATGTTAACCCAATCAATCTGGGATCATTCTTGTAAACCTCCTCTGGACCATCTCCAATGCCAGATCCTTCTCAGTTTGAAGAAGGTTCCCGACCCGAAACATTGTCTATCACTCCAGCACCTTGTGTTTTGTTTCAGAATTCGGTTGCCTTTGGTTACTGTTTGTGCATTAATGTACAAACTAGATGCAGGGATATCGGGATGGAGTTGCAGCAAGCATCCTCTGTGGTGTGAGATTGATAGTATTGTTGAAGGGTGCCAGGAGGTTACCTGGGTGCATATTATCTACCTCCCCTACTTGTCTACCTCCCCTACTTCTACCATCTCCTCTACTCCCACACCTGAGATATTTACAGTCGTTACTTTAGACCAGGGGTCGGCAACCTATGGCCCCCGGGCCGAATGGGCCCGTAACCTGAAATTATCCGGCCCGCAGGCGGATTTGTTTCCCCGTAATCACCCGGCCCGCCAAGCGCCACGAGCAGCAGCGCCACGAGCAGCAGCGCCACGAGCAGCAGAGCCACGTGCAGCAGCCGAGCTCTGGCTGTCCCGCATCCTGCGCAAAGCCGCCAGCACGGCCACGCACCTTCTGTGAACACATTTAAGAAATAACTGCAGATGCTGGAAAAATCGAAGGTAGACAAAAATGCTGTAGAAACTTAGCGGGTGAGACATGCAAGGAATGCATGAGGCTGCCTCACCCGCTGAGTTTCTCCAGCACTTTTGTCTACCTTCTGTGAACACGTGATTTGATGCCTGCCATGCGGGGCGGGATCCATGTGTACACGTGATAGATGTGGCCCGCCATCCGCTCACAGACATGCGTCCCAGCCCCTATGCAGAACAAGGTTGTCGACCCCGGCTTTAGACTTTAGAGATACAGCGCGGAAACAGGCCCCTTGGCTCACCCAGTCCGCGCCAACCCTGTACACTAGCACTTTCATACACACCAAGGACAATTTACAGTTTTACCCAAAGCCAATTGACCAACAAACCTGCACTTCTTTGGAGTGTGGGAGAAAACCGATGTGGTCTTTGGGAGAACGTACAAACTCCGTACAGACAAGCACCCATAATCTGGACTGAACCCGAGGCAGCAACTCTACCGCTGCCCAGCCGCACTGCCTTGAATTTACAGTTGCAATTTGAGGCAGGTACTATCACTACATTTAAGAAACATTTGGACAGGTAGATGAATTGTGTAGGTTACAGGGATGTAGGCCAAACGCAGGCAGGTGGGACTAGCATAGACGGCATATTGGTGGGCGTGGTCAAGTTGAGCCGAAGGGCCTGATTCCACACTATATGGCTCTACAGTGGCTTAGCGGCAGAGCTGCTGCCTAAAGTGCCTGTCCCACTTTCACGACATAATTCACGACCTTTTTAACTCGTGGACATTTTTCATCATGTTGAAAAAAAACCCCGACCTACCCGAGTACCTACGACTAGCATCACGACCTACCCACGACCTTTCTACGACCTCCTACGACCTTGTGACGACCATGCTGCAAGTATGAGTCAAGGGCAAACTCGGCAGAGGTTGTGAATTAGGTCGTGAAAGTGTGACAGGCCCTTTACAGTGCCAGTTTCCACTAGTGGGCGAGGTCTAGGGCCAGAGATGTAGCCTCAGAATAAAAGGACCTACCTTTTGAAGGGAGATGAGGAGGAATTTTATTTTAGTCAGAGGGTGGTGAATCCGTGGGATTCATCAGATGGCCGTAGAGGCCATGGTCAATGGATATTTTTAAGGTGGAGATTGACAGATTTTTAATTAGTAAGGGATTATGGGGAGAAGACAGGAGAATGGGGTTGAGAGGGAAAGATAGATCAGCCAGGAGTAAATGGCGGAGTAGACTTGATGGGCCGAATGGCCTAATTCTGCTTCTAGAACTTACTAATTTATCTAGTTATCTATCTTATTGCTATTTATGGAGATTTGTGAGAATGGATTGCCGCATTTCCCGAGATTACAGCAAACACTTCCTAAACTTGAAAATTACTTCAGAACATAGCTGGGATGTGAAAACCCCTTTATCTTTTCCTGAAACCCAGACATCATATCAACAAGATGCAGACACAAGGAACTGCAGATGCTGAAATCTCGTGTCGAACACAAAATGCTGGAGTAACTTGGCGGGTGAGGCAGCATCTCTGGAGGACGTGGACAGGCACTATTTTGGGTTGTGACCCATCTTCAGACAGATTGTAGTAGAGGGGGGGGAAGCTGGAACTACAATCAGTTTGAAGAAGGGTCCAGATCTGACATGTCACCTATCCATTCTCTCCACAGATGCTGCCTGACCCGCTGCGTTACTCCAGCACTTTGTGTGGGCAACACGCTGGTACAGCAGTAGAGTTGCTGCCTCACAGCGCCAGGGACCTGGGGTCGAACCTGACTATGGTACCTTCTCCCCGTGACATGTGTAGGATTTCTCCGGGATCTCCGATTTCCTCCTACGCTCCAAAGACGTACAGGTTTGTAGGATAATTGTCTTGGTATAATTGTAAACCGTCCGTAGCGTGCAGGACACCGTTATGGCCTCTCCCGCTTTGGCAATTTTTAGGCGAATGCCGGTGACTGTAATAGTCGTAGCAGGTCGCCGAAAAACCGGCGGCGGGACTAATGGGCCAGTCCCACTTAGGCAATTTTTTAGGTGACTGCCGGCGAATACAACAATAGAATTAACCGAAATCAGCACCAGCAACAACCTACGCCACCTGGCGACAACCTACGACAGCACCGACGTCAAGCTACGCTCATTGGCGTCAAACCCACGGTCGCCATGTTGAAAATCCAGCGGCGACCAGAAAGATGCTACGACTTTTTGGGCGACTGAGGAGACTACTCACGACCATACAGGTGACACCCCGGCGACCATGTGGCGACCATGTGGCGACAGCCTTGTCGCCTAAAAAATCGCCTAAGAGGGACAGGCCCATTAGTTTGGGTTCGCTGGTCGGCGCGGACTCCGAAGGCCGATGAACCTGTTTCCACGCTGTATCTCGAAACTAAACTAAACTGAACTATCAGCAGCAAGCTGATAGTTGCATTTGGAGAGAATCGGAGACATTGCATTTGGAGAGAATCAGGTTTGTCCTAATGGACAAATATGAACTTTTTGAACAAATATGGTCTCCATCCACTGACTATTTGAAGGGGTAGCTGAGCTCGGCATTATAATTCAACAACTACCCAGTTGCAGGATTAGATGAAATGATCTATTTCGAGATTTGTATACACGTCTCTATAGATATCGTTATGTGAAATTGTTCCATTCATTGTTAAGATGTATACTTTAATCTTTTTTTATTATATAATAATTGTTTGCTTGTATTATTTATTTTTATTATTTTTATTTTGTTTTTATTTTTTGTT
This sequence comes from Raja brachyura, assembly GCA_963514005.1. Next base: position 35,331,933 of record OY740793.1, on the reverse strand, counting down.
TTTTTTGTGTTTGTTTTTTTTTATTTTATTTTTCTTATCTAATCATAAATCAATATTATTTAATCTCCATCAACCTTGATTATACACCTATTCTTTTACTTCTTTACTTTCTAAAAAAAAAGAAGCTTACATAAATCATTTTGTAATATTTGTATAACTCTTGAAACAAGTTAAATGTGTATTTAAAAAACTGTTATATCATTGGTAATATGCACTGCTTCTAATAAAAATATATATTTTTAAAAGCTGCTGTTCGCAACGCCTTTTCCCTTCTTGCTCTGAATGTACATCACTCTGCTCTGGCCCATTCATTGAAGGACCACTTTTGCCCAATGCTTCCACTGGTGACATCTAAACAAAGCTGGGTAGTGAGTCCATATGAGGAAACTAACCCACTTTTCTTGGTATAATCATTTGTAAGATCAGAATGACTGCATTTTAGAAACTACCTCCAAAATTAAATTGTTGATTAAACAGATATAGATCTGATGCTACCTGATTCTTTTGGCTCATTTTCACTTTGAATGCAAATGATTACCATGACTTTCTGACCTAAATTCAAAGATAAAAATTGAAAATCAGAAGAACTGTGCATGAACATTGTGGTTTATAATTATTGTTGTTATTTTTGGCCGTTCTCCCACTAGCGACAAACGGCAAATTCTATTCTTAGCTGTTTGAAAAAGTGGAAAATGTTTTATCAGAGAAAAATCTGTGGGGAAAAAAAAACGAGCTGCTTGTTTTACTTTTCGGTTTCCCTGCAGAATTTGTCCTTTTGTTTGACCAAGGCTTGGTGATATGTGATGGGCAGATCAGCTTCTTGCCTTGGCAGCACAGTGGTAGAGTTGCTGCTTTACAGCGCCAGGGATCCGGGTTCGATCCTGACTACGGGTTCTATCTGTACGGAGCTTGCACGTTCACCCTGTGACTGTGTAGGTTTTCTCCCGATGCTCCGGTTTCCTCCCACACTCCAAAGATGTGCAAGTTTGTGGATTACTTGGCTTTGGTAAAATTGGAAGAATTGTCCCCAGTGTATGGGATAGTGCTGGTGTACGGGGTGATCGCTGGTCGGCGTGGACTCAATGGGCCGAAGGGCCAGTTTTTCCAAAGTCTAATGTCTAAAGTTCTTGGTTTAGGAATAGTGCTCTTCCTTAAGTCGTGTCATAAGGTCATAAGTGATAGGAGTAGAATTAGGTAATTGGGCCCATCAAGTCTATTCCACAATTCAATCATAGCTGATCTATCTCTCCTAACCCCATTCTCCTGCCTTCTCCCCATAACCACTGACTAATACTGTACTAATCAAGAATCTATCTATCTCTGCCTTAAAAATATGCACTGCCAGCCTCCACAGCCTTGTGTGGCAAAGAATTCCACAGATTCACCACCCTCTGACTAAATAAATGTTTCTTCATCTCCTTCCTAAAGGAACATCCTTTAATTCTGAGGCTATGACCTAGACTCTCTCACTAGTGAAAACATCCTGTCCCAATCCACTCTATCCAAGCCTTTCACTATTCTGTATGTTTCAATGAGGTTCCCCCTCATTCTTCTAAACTCCAGCGAGTACAGGACCAGTGCTGACAAACGCTCATCAAAGGTTAACCTACACATTCCTCAGATCATTCTTGCAAACTTCCTCAGATATGGTCCCCAAAATTGCTCACATTATTCCAAATGAAGCCTTACCAGTGCTTTATAGAGCCTCAGCATTACATCCTTGTTTTTGTATACAAGCCCTCTTAAAATAAATGCCAGCATTGAATTACCGATTCGACTTGTTGATTAACTTTTTGGGAATCCTGCACCAGCGCTCCAAAGTCCCTTTGCACCTTCGATTTCTGGATTCTCTCCCCATTTAGAAATAGTCTATGCCTTTATTCCTACTACCAAAATGCATGACTCCACACTTTGCTAAACTATATTCCATCTGCCACTTTTCTGCCCACTCTCCCAACCTGTCCAGGTCATTCTTAAAAGTACAGGTATATGGACGGGAAGGGAATGGAGGGGTATGGTCTGAGTGCAGGTAGATGGGTCAAGGGGAAAATAAATGGTCCGCACGGACTGGAAGTCTGTGCTGTAATTGTTATATGGTTATATTATATGGTCATTCTGCAAAGTCCCTGCTTTCTCTACACTACCTGCCCTTCCACCTACTTTTGTATTATCCGCAAACTTGGCCACAAAGCCTTCAATCCCCTCGTCCAAATCATTAAAATGCAACGTGAAGACTCATGTTGACTTGTTAGACTGCAAAGACCATGCTAAAACTGAGAGCAGAGGGAAGGCAAGTGTGCCTGTTTGTTCATTGGATTTTCATTTTGGGATGTTCTGGCCCAACCCTAATTATTGTCACTAGCTTGAGCATGTAGCTCTGAAGTGGGACCACGCTCTGTCTATTTCATGAATGAAAAAGTGAACCTCCAGGTCCACCAAGTGAAGAATCACTGCCAGAGTTGGCTTCCATGTTCCACTCCATGGGTCTGAAGAACGGTCTCCACCAGAAACATCACCTACCCATGTTCTCCAGAGATGCTGCCTGTCCCGCTGAGATACTCCAGCAAATTGTAGTCCTACCTCCTCTCCATACTTATAGCAGAAACAAACTAGGAGCGTGTGCCCATGCTGCAAGTCACTGTAAAAAACTGCACGCTGCATTCAATGTGCAGGTACTTGGTGGACATGCACGCATAAAATGCACCATCAGAATATGGCCTCTGAATGGTCCATGTATAGTTTTTCTCTATTCATCTTTTGTGGAGGAAAAGGATTCCTCTTAGAGGCACAATGTGGAACACACACACTTTGGTCCATCAAGCCCGCACCAACCAATTATTACCCATACACTAGTTCTACCCTACAAACTAGGAACAATTTACCAGATGCCAGTTAACCTACAAACCTGCACGTCTTATGGGTTGTGGGGGGAGACTGGAGCACCCGGAGAAAACCCATGTGGGCACAGGGAGAACTTGCAAACTCCACACAGGCAGCACCCAAGGTCAGGATTGAACCAGGGTCACTGGTGCTGAGAGGCAGCAACTCTGCCACCGTGTCAACCCCTTCTTTGCTTCCCATTACAACATGAGGTCTTGTTGTCTAGGGAGTTAGATGCCGACCAATGGTATTATTCCTCATCCACACAAACCAGTTTGGCCAACGGGTCACTTCAGCTCCTGACACCACAGGTTCAGGTTTAGGTTTATTGTTGCCACGTGTACCGACGTTGAGTGAAAAGCTTTGTTTTGCATGCTATCCAATCAAATCAGATAATATTATATATAAATATAATTAAGCCAAACTGAAGTACAAAAGGTAGCGTGAGGGGAAATTTACAGATAATAAAGAGATTTAAATGAGTACGCCCATTGTATTGGATGATAGTTTAGATTATAGTTAAGGGATACAGCATGGAACCAGGCCCCTCAGCCCATCGAGTCTGCTCCAACCATCGATCACCCTTCCACACTAGTTCTGTATCATCCCACTTTCTCATCCACTTCCTACACTCTTGTTGCAATTTACAGAGGCCAATTAGCCTACAAACCCGCACGTCTTTGGGATGTGGGAGCAAACCGGAGCACCCAGAGGAGACCCACGCAGTCACACTGGAACGTGGAACGTGGAAACTCCATACACTGACAACAACTGTGGTCAGGATCGAACCCGGGTCTCTGAGTCCCATGGGTCTAGCATACAAGGGTTTGCCACACTCTGGTGCCATGTCAGGAGTGTGATGGATTCAACCAGGAGTGTGCAGGTTCAACTACCTGCATGTGACTTCACACATTTCAGGACAAGGCAGCCTGCTTAACTGGCACCCCATTCACCACCCTAAACATGAATCTCATCCACAGATTGTAGATGATGTGTGTGTTTAATTAATAAAGTAGTAGTAAAGATTCATCTGTGAACGCGCCAATTCTTTACACAGGTACAGTGTATACCATCTACAAAATACACTGGAGTTACATGCCTAATGTATTCTGACAGCACCTCTCAGACCAGGGCAGCTGATACTTGGGGATACCATCAACCATATAACACAGAAGAATACGGCGTTAGGACAGGCCCTTTGGCCCACCATGTCTGTGCCAAACATGATGCCAAGACCATCGCTTAACTACCTGCACATAACCCATATCTCTTCATTCCCTAGACAGACGGTGGACTAACTCAGTGGGACAGGCAGCATCTCTGGATAGAAAGAATGGGTGACGTTTTGGGTCGAGACCCTTCTTCAGACAACATCTCCATGTGCCTATCCCAAAGTGCTTTAAACACCACTATCATATCTGCTTCAACCACCACCCCTGGCAGCGCATTCCAGGCACCCATCATCCTCTGCATGAAAAAGCATGCCTTTCTCATTCATAAACCTCTGCCCTTTAGTATTAGCTTCCCCTTAAAGTTGCACAATATTTCAATTTAGAGATTAATCTCTGGTCCTTCATCATCACCACTGAGTCTAAATTCTGAAACCACCTCCCCATTAGCACCTTGCGACCACTGCCTTCACCAGATAGACCCGGTAGTCCGGCAAAAGCAGGTTCTCGTGGGCAGAGTTAGGGACAGGCTATGGATACTCATGTGGCCAAAGAACCAAACATTTAAATGTGTTCCGCAGCTTCACAAAGTCAAATCACTTCTTCCCATTCCACAGTAATGCATCATTTTAGTCCTCCCACTATTCATTACAATAAATCTAGCTCCTTTAATAGCGATTAAAAGCACACATTGCTGCTTCACAAAATGGGACCTGTTATGCTGCCTCTTTGTTTCCCTGTATGCAGCATACAGCACATAGTCACATCCACACACAGGTGTCTTGAAAAAGGAAAGAGACACAGTGTTCTTACAAGGGAAATACATGGTGTTCTTAAAGTGGATAGAATAACATAACAAAACAAGACCACACATTGGCACGAGTGGTTTAAACCTAACGTGGACACGGGACAAGAAAGAAGTTCAATGTGTGACGCTAGAGTACAAAGAAGTCCGCTGAAAACAGTGAGGGATCGAGAAGCAAAAAAATGGACTGTCGTTCAGATGACTTATAATTTATGTCTGGGCTGTGTTGCTCACGAACCCCCCCGATAGAGAACACTCAGTCCCAGGAAGAAGCAACAAGCTAAACTAAGCTCCGACAATTGTACTCATGATATCTCCAATGCAAGACAAGTTGCTGTTGATTTGCTTCAGCTGAACAGCAGCAGGGGCAGCTCTGCTCCTTAGGAGCTGGTAAAGATGGACACAGAGTGCTGGAGCAACTCAGCGGGTCAGGCAGCATCTCTGGAGAACATGGATAGGTGACGTTTCGGGTTGGGATCCTTCTTCAGCAGAAAGAGGTCCAGAGGACTGATAGTAGAAACAGAGCAGTTAACCTCAGGCCAGTAGACCCTTTACTGAAGGGCCTTCAACACTTAGATGGAGTTCATCGAACCAGTCTGAATCACTTGAGTTGCAGGAAGAAGTTGTGGTATTGCAGAGACAAGTTTAATGTCTCAAGCCACAGATAGGGTCATAGAATCCTACAGTGTGGAAACGGGCCCTTCAACCAAACTTTCCCACTCTGAGCAACATGTCCCATCTACACTAGACCCACCTTCTTGCGTTTGGCCCGTATCCCTCTATTCTTATCCTATCCACGTACCTGTCTAAATGTTGCAATAGTACCTGCCTTAACTATCTCCTCTGGCAGCATATTCCATACACCCACCATCCTTTGTGTAAAAAAGTTACCACTCAGGTTCCTATTTAATCTTTCCCCTCTCACCTTAAACTTGTGTATGTCCTCAGATTCTCGATTCCACTACTCTGGGCAAAATACTTTGTGCGTTTACCCGGTCTATTCCTCTCACGATCCCTCAGTAGATATAGAAGTGGAAAAGGTTTTACAGGGATCCGCCCCTTTCAGTGTGGCTCAGGCAAGGTGGAGAGAAGTTATAGATGGTCCAAGCTGGTGGGAAGGCCAAAGCAGCAATCCAAAACGGAAAAGCACAACTTAGGGAGCCCGGCAAGCGTCTAAATCCAGGATTCAGAAATCAGAGGTGCAAAGAGGAGTATTGGTGCAGGATTCCCAAAAAGTTAATTTGCAAGTTGAATCGGAAGTAAGGAAGGCAAATGCAATGCAAGCATTTATTTAGAGAGGGCTAGAATATAAAAACAGGGATGTAATACTGAGGCTTTATAAAGCACTGGTCAGACCACATTTGCAGTCTCATGAGCAGTTTTAGGCCCCATGTCTGAGGAAGGATGTGCTGGCCCTGGAGAGGGTCCAGAGGAGGTTTGCGAGAATGATCCCAGGAATGATTGGGTTAACATCCGATGAGCATTTACTCGCTGGCGTTTAGAAGAATGAGAGGGGACTTCATTGAAACTTACCGATTAGTGAAAGGCCTGGACAACGTGGATGTGGAGCGGATGTTTCCACTAGTGGGGGAGTCTAGGACTAGCGGCCATAGCCTTAGAATAAAAGGATGTACCTTTCGAAAGGAGACGAGGAGGAATTTATTTAGACAGAGGGTGGTGAATCTGTGGAATTCATTGCCACAGACGGCTGTGGAGGCCAAGTCAATAGATATTTTTAAGGCAGAGATTGACAGATTCTTGATTAGTAAGGTGTCAGGGGTTATGGGGAGAAGGCAGGAGAATGGGGTTGAGTGCAAAAGATAGATCAGCCATGATTGCATGGGGGAGTAGATGTGATCGACTCAATGGCCTAATTCTGCTCCAATAAAAAATGAACTTGTGAATTTATGAAATAGGGAATGTGGAGAAGAGAATGAGGAGAGGCAAGCAGAGCTGGACACAGCAGGTCTGTAAGGTCAAGAGAGCAAAAAGAGCAAAAATGTTGCTGTAAAGGTAGATCCCACAGAGCAGGCAAGTGGACTACACTGGAAATGCTTGCTTAGTTTAGTTTAATTCAGAGATACAGCATGGAAACAGGCCATTCAGCCCACTGAATCCACACCGGCCAGCGGTCCCAGCGCACTAGGGACAATTTTACACTTATACCATGCCAATTAACCTACAAACCTGTACATCTTTGGAGTGTGGGAGTAAAGCGACGATCTCAGAGAAAACCCATGTGGTCACGGGGAGAACGTACAAACTCAGTACAGATAAGCACCCGTAGTCAGGATCGAACCCGGGTCTCTGGCGCTGTAAGGCTGTAGCTCTACTGCTGCGCCACCGTGCCTCCGTACTCTGCTTCTCCAAGAAAAGATGCATGTGCTCTATAGAAGGGCCTCGGCCAAACCATTCCCTACCCAGATGCTGCCTGGCCCTCTGAATTACTCCAGCACTTTTTGTGCTTTTATTCATGTCTTGTCTACTTGCGTATGTGTGTACTTGGTCACAGCGGGTTATCTTTATTTTGCTACATATATAGGTTTGAATGTTACGATTTTAATGTTTGTGCTTGCAATTTAAAACAATGCACACAAATTAAATTGTTTCTAGCCTTCTGTGAAATTGTTAAGTTAAAATCCAAAGTAAGTTTATGAATGCAAGCAAGTTATCAGCGTTGACTTATCTGTATAAGTAAGCCTCTAATATAAATATATTTAGCTTTTGTACGGCATTCTTCATTTTTTTACATTGTGAAGCAGTTTGGTGTTTTGTTGATTTTCTGCTGAAGACAGTGTTCTGTTGAGATTAGCAGATTGCTCTAACGTTAAGAGACTGTGTCGAATGATTTTATCTTGGAATATTTTTGTATTATGATTGCAATTCAGTTGAGAACTTGTTGCCGCAAATAAAGGTTGTGTTTACTTGATGGTTTGTGGCTTAGTGTGTAGTTTAGTTTAGAGATACAGCACGGAAACCGGCCCTTCAGCTGATCGGGTCCACGCCGGCCAGCGCTCACACTAGTTCTATGTTATCTCATTTTCCCATCCACTCCCTTTCACACTGGTGGCAATTTACACAGACCAATCAACCTGCAAACCTGCATGTCTTTGGGATAGGGGAGAAAACCGGAGCACCCGGAGGAAACCCACCGGTCAAACTCCATGCAGACGTTACCCGAGGTCAGGATCAAACCTGGGTTTCTGACGCTGCAAGGCAGCAGCTCTACCAACTGCGTCACTGTGCTGCCCTAGTCCAAGATGAACTCAACGCATCTTTTGCTGCAGACTTTCTGATACAAAGAACAAGGGGTCACAGTTTTAAGGATAAGGGAGAATTCCTTTAGGACCGAGATGAGGAAAACATTTTTCACACAGAGAGTGGTGAATCTCTGGAATTCTCTGCCACAGAAGGTAGTTGAGGCCAGTTCATTGGCTATATTTAAGAGGAAGTTAGATGTGGCCCTTGTGGCTAAAGGGATCAGGGGTTATGGAGAGAAGGCAGGTACAGGATACTGAGTTGGATGATCAGCCATGATTATATTGAATGGAGGAGCAGGCTCGAAGGGCCGAATGGCCTACTCCTGCACCTATTTTCTATGTTTCTAAAGGGCCTGTCCCACTTAGGCGACTCTTTAGGCGACTGCCAGGGACGCGTTTTAATGGAATTCACCTACGACACCTACGTCAACCTACGACAGCACCCACGGCAACCTATGACAGCACCCACGGCAACCTATGACAACACCTACGTCAACCTACGACAGTAAAAATTGTCGCCACCGTCGCCGAAAAATTGTCAACAAGTTGAACATTTTGCAGCCGTCACCTACAGTTGCCAAAAAACTACCTAAGCAGAACAGGCCCATTACAGTATTATATATTTGATCCAAATCAGGTGACATCAACAGTGGTAATCAAATGTATTTTGATGCTATAATAAAAGTTTGGAGACATGGAATACTTTGGGTTAATGCAGTTAATGAACAAAACTACGTTTAGAAAACAAATGCGTTAATTATGGCTTAATAACGGCAAAAAAACTTTAAGTGTAAGTTAATTGTGGAAAAACGCTCCCACACCAACGATAAAAATGTGGATTTCAAATATGTCCGAAATGTTGCACCTCGAAGACATGCGATTCCTCCTAGCAGGCAAATCTGACCAATTCCAAAAGATTTGGTCTCCATTTATCGACTTATTCCAAGCATAAGGTGCAACACAACTCTGAAAATAACCTGGTGAGGGGTGTGTAAAGATAAGTAGGTTCATCCCTTTTATCTTATTTTACTTTCTTATATTGTCTGTCTTCTATTTTTCTCTTTCTTTTCCTTTGGTTTTCTTTTTTATTCTTTCTCGTGTTTTACGCTTCTACGGGTTTTTCCTGATCACTCTCTCGCGCACTTACTATTCTATCTAACTTTCTCTATTCTTCTTAAAGTTTAAAACAAGAAGTGGTACATGAAATGTATTATGTTATTTTTGGCTTATATCCCTGTAATGTACATTACTTCTAATAAATAAAATTAAAAAATAAAATAAAAAAAAAACAAATGCGTGTAATATTTAATGAGGAACAAGGATGCTTGCTTTACCAAGTTATAATGAAGGCTGGTATCTTCAGATGCATTCTCAGAATGGACACATTTGCAGATATTTGTTCTATTATTTCTATTGGACAGTCTCTTCACCTGGTCTGCATGGAACTAAACTGTGTTTAATTATAGCCTTTGACATTCACTGTGATATTTCTCTACAATAAATGCACATATAAATGTATGCTATTCTTAGTTAGATACTCAGTATAGTGATTAGACCTCCAGCATCATCAAAGATGAGTCTCACTGGGTCTCACTCCTTCTTCTCCCCTGTCCGGTCAGGCAAGAGGTGAAGTGTGAAAACGCACACCTCCAGATTCATGGACAATTTCTTCCCAGCTGTTATCAGGCAACTGAACCATCCTCTCACCAACTAGAGAGTAGTCCTGACCTCCCATCTACCTCATCGGAGACCCTCAGACGTTAATCGGACTTCACTGGACCTCGGACTTTACTGGCTTTACCTTGCACGAAACATTATTCCCTTATCGTGTATCTGTACGTTGTGAATGGCTTGATTCTAATCATATTGTCTTTCCGCTGGCTGGTTAGCACGCAGCAAAAGCTTTTCACTGTACCTCAGTACACATGACAATAAACAAAACTAACTAAACTAAACTACATGGTCTGAAATAATACACAAATCCACTAAGCTGGAAAGAGAACAAAGATGATTTACAAGGAAGACATGGGAGATGCTGCTTGATCCGCTGAGACACTCCAGCAGTTTAATCTTCGGCCCACCAAGTCTGCACCGACCAGCAATCCCCGCACATTGACACTACCCTACATACACCAGGGCTAATTCTACATTATTATACACTTATACCAAGCCAATTAACCTCCAAACCTGTATGTCTTCGAAGTGTGGAAGGAAACCGAAGGTCTCGGAGAAAACCCACGTGGGTCACAGGGCGAACGTACAAACTCCGCACAGGCAAGCAACCATAGTCAGGATCGAACCCGGGTCTCTGGTGCTATAAGGCAGTAACTCCACTGCCGTGCCACCGTTTCACCCAATACTCTGTGCCTTCTTTTGTAAACCAATATCTCCAGTTCGTTGCTTCTAAGATTCACGAGGATGTTGCCAGTACTTTAGGGCCAGAGCTATAGGTTGGCTAAGACTTTATCCCTTGGAGGGCAGGAGGCTGGGGGAAATCTTGTAGAGGTGTACAAAATCATGAGGAAAATAAATAGGGTTAATGTACAGAGTCTTTTACCCAAAGAAGGGGAATGAAGTACCAGAGGACAACGTTTTAAGGTGAGAGGGAAAACATTTAACAGGGACTTGAGAGGCATCTTTTTCACTCAGAGGGTGGTGGGTATGTTGAATGAGCTGCCAGAAGCGGTAGTTGAGTGGTGTAGAATAACAACACTTTTACGCAGTTACATGGATATTGAGAGATTATATGGGCCAAGCGAGGGCAAAGGGGACTAGCTTAAATAGGACATCTTGAACGGAAGGGACATGTTGGGCCGAAGGGCCTGTTTCCATGCTGTATAACTCTATAACTCCCGAAACATCCATTAACCTCGTGCGGCAGCCAATGGATTTTGCTTTCTGCTAAAATAAATTGGGCTGTTTGGGAGTGGAGTAGGATAGTTATTGGTGCATCAGGGTCAATTATTTCAATTCACAAATATATCTCTTTTCTGGAGAAATATAAACTAGGATTAGTCAGCCCGCCTTGGATGCTGGGTAGCTATCTTATGAGCAAGTAGTGAGGAAGATTAGGAAGGATCGCGCTGCCCATACGCCTTTGGATAAAGAGGTTCTTACAAGTTTGATAATCTAAGACCTCCAGAAAATACACAAACAGAAAATGCTGGGAAAACTCAGCAGGTAAGACAGCACCTTTAGACTTGACTTTAGACTTTAGAGATGGAGCCTGGTAACAGGCCCTTCGACCCATCGAACCCCTGCTGACCAGCGATCACTGTGCCGCCCCGATCTCTATCCCTGTCTAAACTACACTGAACATGTGTGTGGTGTGATTTTCATAAGGCAGCATGGTGTGATGCTGGGGATGTTGCAACGTTTCCAATAAAGCTCGGTTACGTTCCAACACACCTCTGGCAAAGTTTGCGCGAGGTGCTCTTGAATGAAAGTTTTGGACTTTGCACATTCTCCCTGTGACCGGGTTAGTGGGTTTCCTCCATGTGCTCCTGCTTCCTCCCATGTCAGGTTTGTAGGTCAAATGGCCTATGTACAAATTGCCTCTGGTGTGGCGGGTTCGGTGGGAGAACATAGAACTAGTGTAAACAGTTCATGGATGGTTGGCGTGAACTCGAAGAGCCTGTTTCCATGCTGTATCTCTCTCTAACCTAAATAGCAACTTAAGGGCCTGTCCCACCAGCATGCGACTGCATGCGGCGAGCGCGACCAAACGTGGTGGCTTGAGGCATACGGCCTCGCGGGGCCGGTCCCACTTCCCACCGTGGAGCCGTATGGAGCTGGTCCCGACATCATACCCACCAATCAGCTGGGCAGGAGGTGGGGCGACTGAATTTGGACATCGCACGGCGTCGGGCAGTGACGTCATCGTGCAACGCCACGCGCTAGGCGTACGCTGTCCAGACGCTGCGTACGGCGTCGAGATGCTGCGTACGCACGTCGAGGCGCTACGTTCGGCCTCAATGTGGCTGCGGGCCGACAGGCTGTTGGCGTGCGGGATTTTTGAACAGTCAGTTTTTCAGAGTCCCGCGCAATGTCGGGACCAGCCCCGCACAACTCCATACGGCTCCGGCGATCGAAGTGGGACCGGCCCCGCGAGGCCGTACGCCTCAAGCGACCACGTTTGGTCGCGCTTGACGCATGCAGTCACATGCTGGTGGGACAGGCCCTTTAAATTATTTGTTAATTGCAAGCTGCCCATTACATTAACATAAGCTGCCTAGGTAAAATATAAATATTAAGGTATATCCTGCTGCACACAAATCCATTGTTCTATTCTGATGGTGGCAATTCAGGAGTTACATGTCTAGAGTACGATAACATTACATTTCTTTCCCCAATGAAGAGGAAAACCATGCTCGACCTCATTACAAAATCAATACAAGATTTAGCTGCATCGGAGGTTTGTGTTTCCTGATTTCAACGTGCGTGCTTTCTTTCTCTGGATTCTTCTCCTCCCCCTTCCCTCCTCCTAATGCACTTTTGTGTGTTTTCCATTTTCAACATGCGCCTCTCCTTGAGGGCCAGCTATTTGCTGACTTAACAGATCTTGTCTTTGAGATGCAGCCCTTTGTGTTGCCAGCACCACTTGCTCCAGCTTTCACTCGCAGTGCGGGGCAGTTATTGATCACACCCACTTTTGGCAAAGAGGAAATGAAAGCACCATTTTCAGCAGCTAGCTTCACTGAGGATGCAGGCTGTCTTATCCAGAGGATCTAGGTAGATTCCAACCCCCACAACCTCCATCCTGTTCATGGACAGCTTTATGTTCCAATTGACTAACCAGTGATTGTCGATAGACACAAAGTGCTGGAGTAACTCGGCGGACCAGGCAGCATCTCTGGAGATCAGGAACCCGTGTGTGCACTTGTGTGTGTGTGTCAAAGTGTGTGTATGTGTCAAAGTGTGTGTGTGTGTCAAAGTGTGTGTGTCTGTGTGAGTGTGTGTGTATGTGTGTCAAAGTGTGTGTGTCTGTGTGTTTGTGTGTATGTGTCAAAGTGTGTGTGTTGTCAAAGTGTGTGTGTGTGTCAGTGTGTGTGTGTGTGTGTGTGTGTGTGTGTGCGGGTGCATAGAGATACAGAGCGGAAATAGGCCCTTCAGCCCACCGAGTCCGCACTAACCTGCGATCGCCCCGTACATTAGCATTCTACACATTCTCGGGACAATTTACAATTTTTACCGAAGCCAATTAACTGATGAACCTGTACGTCTTTGGAGTGAGTGGAGTGTGAGAGTTAGCAGGAGCACCCGGGGAAAAACCCACACAGGGATACTGTCCAAACTCCATACAGACAGCACCCATAGCCAGGATGGAACCCAGGTAGCAGCTCTACCGCTGTGCCACTGTGCCAACCAAACATTGACTCCCCGCTAGTTGTCCGTACGAGAGCAAGCAGGGAAAGTCTAACACAATAAACTAAGATTTGATCTGTGTGGTGGCAAAAACAAAACATCCATGTTGTGGCACAGGGAAGATATTTTAGAGATGCATATTCTTGCTCATACTTGTTAGAAATTCACATAGTTCAATAGAGAATCTAATTTGGAACTCGAGGAGGTAGGATCATCTGTGAAATTAGGAGTGGATCTGTCATTGTAGAAAAAAAATGAAAGCAAAGTGATACCAAGGGCACAACATTTAATGACCTAGCAGGAAGGCAGGAATCACTACCTGATTGTATCAAGATTCCAGCGGTAGAGCTTAATATAACAGTTTCCAAGAACCAATTCTCTTGACCTTGAGTGTATCCTATTGATACACTTTATGGAGACATTTTATGAAACATTTTGTTTTACATTTATTATTGCCACATGTGCGGAGGTATCGTGAAAAGCTTTGTTTTGCCTGCTACCCACACCAATATAGCACACACACAAATTCCATCAAGTCAAACTCAAGTACAACAGATAGAACAATGGAGAAAATACAGAGTGCGGAATATAGTTCTCAGCATTGAGGTGCGTCACTTTCATAAGCAAATCCTATGTCCACAATGAGGTATGGGTGAACCGGACAGTACATAGACACAATGTGTTGGAGTAACTCAGCGGGTCAGGCAGCATTTCTGAAGTAAAAGGATAGGTACCCTTCACAAGAAGGGTCTCATCCCGAATCGTCATGAATTTGGCAGTATCCCGGTTTATAGAAAGACCTTTCATAAAACTGATAACCGAGTGGACGAAACTGTTCCTGAGTTTCTGTATCTTCTGCTGGATGGGTGCCGTGAGAAGCAGGAATGATCAGGGTGGGACAAGTCTTTGATTATGTTGGCTGCTTTTCCGAGGCAGTGTGAAACCGAAATGATCTGTCAGGCATTAATACTCTGTATATCCCTTCTGGTCAGTATATAATTTAGTTTATATCTTCCCCGTCTATTGATATTGACGGACTGGAGCAGTGAAGGAGTGGTCCTAATTATACGAACACCCATTTAGTTATACATTAAATGCGCATCAGTAAAAAAGATTGCGTCCCATGTGAAAGGTGCCATAAAATCACAAGTTGTTATTGTTCCTGAAAAGATGCAGCAAAGACCCGTGATTATTGTGCGGGAGCGAGAAACAGAGGATCACGAGCCACAAACTGCTTCAGGAATAATTGAACACTTGGCTTTATTGATAGGCTTGGTCTTCGGTTTTGTTCTGCGAGATATTCTATTTACTTTGGATATTTTAAATCTGCTAAACTGAAATAAAATGTGTAAAAGGCACTTTTGGAGGAATTTGTTTTCTTGTTCCACTAAGTGCTGTTAACACGTAACTCATCTGGTTGTCAAGGTAACGTGTCAAAGGTTAGTCTCCTTCAAGACAAAGATGGCTAAAGCAAATAAAAATGCTTGGAAAATGTTTCAGAAGTTTATTTTTTTAAGTAATTAGGTATTTAATAAAGTATAACTCAATCTCGGTGGCAAACATAATATTTAATCATTTCAAGACCATCATAATATTCTTTGTATAAGTGTAACTTCCACAATTTAGCCACAGGCTAAACTGAAAATGGCAAGAAACAGCAAGTACTGTACAATAAATTAAGGTCACATGACACTTCCATCTGTTTGTGCTTCTGTCAGTTATTTTTCCATGATATTAAGATGCAGTATGAATCGCTGGTGCCTGAAACAATGCCAAACCTGATTTCAATGTGTCAATGGGTCTCAGAGAGATTGCAAGTAACATATACCAGGGCCTGCTTTGTAGAGCAAACACTGACACAGAAAGCGCAACATTGTTATTTTATCATCTTTCTGGTAAAAGCAATTCTGCTGAAATGCCATCGACCGGAAACATTAATTTTACTTCTCTTCCCACAGATGCTGTCCGCCATGCTGCACATTTCTAATTTAGTTTAGTTTAGGTTGGAGATACAGTGTGGAAACAGGCCCTTCAGCCCACTGAGTCCACGCCATCCAATGATCACTTGTACACTAGTTCTATCCTACACTCTGGGGAACATTTTCTAATATACAGAAGCCAATTCACCTACAGTCTTTGGACCGTGGGAGGAAACTGGAGATCCCGGAGAAAACTCACGCGGTCATGGGGAGTTTGTACAAACTCCATACAGACAGCGCTTGTAGTCAGGATCGAACCCGGGTCTCTGGCACTGTAAGGCAGTAACTCTATCGCTGCACCACTTTAAGGGGCTGTCTCACTGCGGCGACCTAATTGGCGAGTTTAGAAGAGTTTAGGAGAGTTTGAAAAAGTGTCATATAGAAGGCCTTCTTCGACCTCCTTCGACTATGTTGAAGACTAGCTTTGACTAGCTTCGGGAAAATTGGACACCGAATAGTGGAGAGTGAAGGCGACCTCCTTCGATCTCCTTCGACCTCCCTTCGACCATGTTGAAGACTATCTACGACTACCTTCGACTACCCTCAATTACCTACGAATGACATGCCGATCTACTACGACCTACTACGAGTAAAAAAAATATTGATTTTTCCATGGTGACCTTTTTTTACCTGTGGGCATTTTTCAGCATGTTGAAAAATATACATTGATGAACTGTACACTACAAGGGCCAGGAAGCGAGCGGGCAAGATCATCTCTGACCCCTCTCACCATGGCCACAAACTCTTTGAATCACTTCCCTCTGGAAGGTGACTCCGGACTGTCAAAGCTGCCACAGCCAGAAATAAAACAGTTTTTATCCATGAGTAGTTGCTCTGCTCAACAGCCAAAAATCTGTAGCCTCCGTTTGATCTGGTATTTTGTTGGTTCACATGCTTGATCAATGGTGTTTTATCATTAATGCTTTATTATTAATGTTTAGTGTTTTCTGAGTCATTCGTAACTGTCACTGTATGTCATGGTGTTACTTGTGGGCGGAGCACCGAGGCAAATTCCTTGTATATGAATACTTGGCCAATAAACTTACTTACTTAAAATATGCCGTCACCTAGCTGAGGCCTCGAGTACGAAGGGACTACTCTCAACCATGAAGGAGAGTTACAAAGACCTCCTAGGACCTTGTGTCGACCATGCTGCAAGTATGAGTCGAGGGCAAACTCTTCTAAACTCGCCATTAGGTCGCCGCAGTGGGACAGGGGCTTTACTTTTTGTTTTCCAGCATTCAGAGATTTTTTTCTCTGATACTTTATCCCTTTATCCCTACGGCAGCATTATGCAGGTAGCGTGACTGGAACATTGTGCCATTTTGCTAAGGCTGTCTGATTTAATAAATCAAACACGATATTGGGATCTCAGCCCCATTTTCCTTTGACAGTAGGTTTGCCAACTTTCTCACTCCCAATAAGGGACAAAAGGTTAAAATAAGGGACAAATTCGCGAAGGCAATTCGTTGACCAACTCGGCCGTGACTGGGTGAATGATGAGTTGGCCCGGGTGCTGAACTGCACACAAAGCCCAGCCGGCGGGCCAGCTGAGGTGTTTTGGCCCGGGTGCGATGTTGCGCACGAAGTCCGATGCACCATCCAACTCATGAACTGATGATCGGCCATGAGAAGGAGGGGTGGTGGTGTCGGTGGTAAGCGAAGGTTCAAAGGTTGGACATCTGGCCGGGCTGCCGACCGACTGGGCCATGGGTGAGGCACTGCTGCTGCACTCCATGGGCTGCACTACGTCGGGATGGGTGAGGCGTGGCGGGAGGCGGTGCTCATACCCGACAGTCCCCTCGACCTGAGTAGTAGCAGTCAAATACGGGACAAGGGCGCTCCCGTATGGGACAAATCAATTTAGCCCAATATACCGGATGTCCCAGCTAATATGGGGCAGTTGGCGACCCTATTTGACAGGTGAGTTTAGGCCATAAACCATGGTGGGGTTATGAGAGATCTAGAGCAAACCTGGGTAAAGAAGACTGGTTTGATGAATTAAACCTGTCCTTGATGAACAAAGACGTAGATAGAAGTATATAAAATGATGACAGACTTTGAGAAGGGAGACAGAGGGAACCTATGCCCCAGGGTGCAAATGTAAAAGACTAAAGGGCATAGCTTTAAGGTGAGAGAGGGAACGTTTAAAAGAGGTGTGCGGGGAAAGTTATTGTATTCAGGGAGTGATGGGTGCCTGGAACAAGCTGCCAGGGGTGGTGGCGGAGGCAGCTATAATAGTGGCGTTTAAGAGACATTTAAATAGGCATATGCAGGGAATGGAAGTATACAGATCATGCCCAGGCAGATGAGATTAGTTTACCTTGGCATCATGTTTGTGGGCCAAAGAGCCTGTTCCTGTGCTGTACTGTTACTCTTAAGTTAGACCAGGTTTGAAGGCTGAATGGCCTTCCTCTATTCAGATGAAATGATGAATGTTCACAGTGTGTCAGGGGGAAGGTACAGGCACTTCCCGACTCACGTAAGGGCGATGTTCCGCGAACCATGATCTGATCATCTAAAATCAGAACCCCGTTCCTGCTTTTCCCCCTTTGCCTCTCCGCTGACTGGTTAGCGCGCAACAAAAGCTTTTCACTCTACCCCGGCACATGTGACAATAAACCAAACTGACTGAACCCTCTCTCGCCTTAAAGTTATGCCCTCTATTCTTTTATCATTCCCACCTTTGTCCTGGATTTTCATTCTCATCGACACAATGGGGGCAATTTATATTCCACTTTGCAGTTTGTAATTCATACGTGTGGAATGTGGGAGGAAACTAGAACACGGGGAGAAAACACGCAGTCATGGGAAGAGAATATGAACCAAACACAGCGCCAGAGGTCAGGATTGAACCCAGGTCTTGGCGATCGCTTTGCCCAACACCTCAGCTCGGTTCGCATTAACCTGCCTGATCTCCCGGTGACTCAGCACTGAAACTCTCCCTCCTATTCCGAATCTGACCTTTCTGTCCTGGGCCTCCTCCATGGCCAGAGTGAGGCCCACCGGAAATTGGAGGAGCAGCACCTCGTATTTCGCTTGGGCAGTTTGCACCCCAGCGGTATGAACATTGACTTCTCTAATTTCAGGTAGTCCCTGCTTTCTCCTCCCGTTCCCAGCTCTCCCTCAGCCCACTGGCTCCGCCTCTTCCTTTCTCCTTCCCGTCCCCCCGTACCCCCCCCCCCCCCCCCCCCCCCTCCACCCTCAAGTCTGCAGAAGGGTCCCGATGTTTGAAGAAAGTGCCTAAAATTAGAGAATTCAACGATCATACCGCTGGGTTGTAAGGTACCCAAACTAAATCTGTGGTGCTCTTCCTCCAATGTATATGTGGCCTCAATCTGGCAATGGAGGCCCAGGCTAGAGAGGTCAGTGTGGGAATGGGAAGGGGAGTTGAAACGGTTGGCAACTGGGAGGTGATGTTGCTCTTGGAGGAGCAAGCGTAAGTGTTCAGCAAAACAGTATTTTTGGTATAAAATATCTTTAGTATAAACCAGCATTTGTGGTTTATTATAGGTTGTATAGCAAAACATTAAAACTATTGTTTCCCTTTCCCCTGACTCTCAGAATGAAGCAGGGTCTCGAACCGAAATGTCACCTATTCCTTTTCTCCAGAGATGCTCTCTGACCCGCTGAGTAACTCCAGCTTTTTGTGTCTATATTCCGTTTAAACCAACATCTGCAGTTCCTTCCTACGCATAACATTTTAGCTTAGTTTAGACATACTGCTTGGAAAAACGCCCTTCTGCCCCGCGAGTCCACACCAACCATTGATCACCCATGCACACTCGTTTGATGTTGTGCCATTTTCTCATCCAGTCCCTGCATATTAGTCATTATATTTTACAGAGGCCAATCCACCTACAAACGAATGTGCCTTTGGAACGTGGGAGGATACCGGAGCACCAAAAGGAAATCCAACGGGGTCACAGGGAGAATGTACAAACTCCACAAAGACAGCACCCAAGGTCAGGATCGAACCCGGGTCTCTGGCGCTGAGTGCTAGTAGCTAGTAGCAGTGCCGCCCATGGTTTAACTCTGTCCAAGTCTCAGTTTATCTGCTGTGGAGTCCTCATCCATGTATTTATCATATCTATACTTCTAAAGCCAAGCACTCCTGAAGGCCTTCCATCATTCTATTCTTCATGAAGCTGGGCCCTCTAATACTTTACTGCCTCTTCTAATTATGCCAAGTCTCACTCATCCAACACCCCCTGAATTATACTGGTTCCCGTTTAAACAGAGCCTCCATATTACAATCTTCAGACCCTTCCGTGACCTTGTTTCTCCACTGCTCTGTAATTTTCCATGTCCTTACCAAACCACAGAGATCTCCCTGTCCTCAAACGCTGGCCTCGAGGTCATCCGCTGAATTTAATTAGAGGATAGTACAGTAAACAAGCAACGGGTAACATTTAAAGAATTATAACACAGCTTACAAGTCATATATATCCTTTTAAGAAAACAAACACAAGGAAATATGACGAGCCATAGTTATAAGGAGAATGTAGACAGCATTAGATCAAAGGGAAAGACTTATAATCCAGTCGCAAAAAACAGCATGCCGGAAGATTTGGATGTTTTCAGATACAGAAAAAGAGCGCACAAGCCTTGACAATGATAAGGAACACAAAAATGAGGATAGTCCATTGCAAAGCATAAAAGCAAAATGTAAAATGTTAGATTCATATGAATAAAGAATATGTGTCAAATGGAGACAAACTAGCCCAACATGCCAGCTATGTTGACGTGGACAAGGTGGGCTGAAGGGCCTGTTTCCGTGCTGTACACACCTATGACTCTCTGACTCGAGATGATTATCTAAAGTGAATGTCGGTCCCTCAAATACTGAGACAGTAGAGACGATATTGAGCAGAAATATTAAACAAATGTTGTATCTGTCTTCAAGCAAATAGTTCCAGGAAATGTAGACACAAAGAACGGCAGTTGCTGGTTTATACCAAAGATAGGCACAAAACTCAACAGTCGGGCAACATCACTGGAGAAAAAGGATGGGTGACGTTTCGGGTCGGTCCCGACCCAATAACGCACCCATCCGTTTTTTCCAGAGGTGCTGCCAGACCCGCTGAGTTACGCCAGCATTTTGTGTCTATCTTTAGTTGCAGGAAATTGTGTAATTCCAGAGGAGAACTAAAAGGCCAAGGCGAACGAGGAACTGTTGGAAATTAGCGTTATTGTAAAGTAGGAGAAGTTAACAGGACTGAAGGCTGTAAATCTCCAGGGATTGAAGATTTGTATCCTGTGAAGTTGGTGACTGTGGAGATGGTAGAGTCACTGAGTTGCACCGTACAGAATGTCGAGCACTGTGGAATCATCTCAGCTAGCCCCCTAAGAATCTCATTGCCCCTTGTTCTTCTGAACTCCAGTGTGTACATCCCCAATCTGTTTAGCATCTTCAGATATGGGATCATCTTTTTCTGTAGAGATACAGCATGGAAAGAGGCCCTTCGGCCCACCCAGTCCATGCCGACTATTGATCATCCATTCACGCTGGTTCTACACACTCGCTACACAATATTTACAAAGGTCCATTAACCTACACAGGGTGACACGGTGGTGCAACAATAGAGTTGCTGCCTTACAGTGCCACAGACCCGGGTTTGATCCTGTCTATGGGTGCTGTCTGTATGGAGTTTGTATGTTCTCCCTGTAACCGCATGAATTTTCCTCACGGTGCTCTGGTTTCCTCCCACACTCCAAAGACGTACAGGTTTGTACGTTTATAGCTTCAGTAAAATTGTGAATTGTCCCTAGTGTGTAGGATTGTGTTGGTGAACGCGGTGGTCCGGTCGGCACGAACTCGGTGGGCCTAAGAGCCCATTCCCATGCTGAATCTCTAAAATATCTAAAGTCTACAAACCCATACATCTTTGGAATGTGGGGCGAAACCGGAGCACCTGGAGGAAACCCACGTGGACACAGGATGAACGTGCAAACTCCACACAGTCAGGGTCATATCCCGATCTCTGTTGCTGTGAGGCAGCAGCTCTATCAGCTGCGCCACTGTGCCTAAATGAACTTTCTCCAAACTGAATAAAATATGCTTCTTAAATAGGGCGTCAACAATTGTTCGCCGTGTATCATTGTGATATCACACCAAAAGGGCTTGGACACGCTAGAGGCAGGAAACATGTTCCCGATGTTGGGGGAGTCCAGAACCAGGGGCCACAGTTTAAGAATAAGGGGTAAGCCATTTAGAACGGAGAAGAGGAAACACTTTTTCTCACAGAGAGTGGTGAGTCTGTGAAATTCTCTGCCTCTGAGGGTGGTGGAGGCAGGTTCTCTGGATACTTTCAAGAGAGAGTTAGATAGGGCTCTTAAAAATAGTGGAGTCAGGGGATATGGAGTGAAGGCAGGAACGGGATACTGATTTGGGATGATCAGCCATGATCACATTGAATGGCGGTGCTGGCTCGAAGGGCCAAATGGCCTACTCCTGCACTTATTGTCTATTGTCTACTTCCCTACTTTTATACTCCAGGCCTCTTGGGATAACACTAATATTCCATGTGGCCCCAATGCAATTGTAGTGGAACACCTTTACTCCTGTACTCAGATCATTTAATTATAAGCACGATCTTCCTTCCTAATCATTAACAGCATCTGAATGATGGCACACCATGAGGAAAAATACTCATCACTCAAATTACGAAACACAGAGCACAGCCTTAAATCTCTCACGGGTGTTGGGTATTCAAGCCATTGAAAATTTGGGGCTATTGCACTTTTATTAATGGTATCGTTGGAAGACAAAAATCAATCTATCTGGAAGAACACCATGAACTAAGTTGGTAAAGACAGCTGCTCTCCACAACCCACGACACTCTTCCAACAGACCGTCTGCGATGATTCAGCACCAGAGTCCACCCAGTCACGTTGCAGAAGAAGGAATGTACTGCCACCATCTACCCACCCTCTGAGGAATGCAAGTACTCATCACAAAGGTCAAAGTTCCCTCTAAATCATCACCTTCTTAAGTACAGCAATTCAGTGCTAAAAACATTTGCCCTCCCAATTTGCTTGCAGTCATAACAGCTAATAATTAGATATCTAATTAGAAAGTCAATCACGTGTGTGCCTTGAGAAAAAGACATGGTTTCCCAAATGCAACATCTGACAATAATAATCGAAAGTTCTCCAGAACAAGAGGACATGGGTTTAAGGTGAGGGGAGAAAAAATCATGACACAAATTGATCGGGTAAATGTATAGAGTCTCTTACCCAGAGTAGGGGAATCGAGAACCAGATAGGTTTAAGATAAGGAGGGAAAGATTGAATAGGAGGAACCTGAGGGTTAACTTTTTTACACAAATAGTGGTGGGTGTTAGAAATATTTAGACAGGTACATGGATAGAATAGCATTCAGAGGGATATGGGCAAACACAGGCGGGTGAAACTAGTGTAGATGGGACATGTTGGTCGGCGTGGGCAAGTTAGGCTGAAGGGCCCGGTTGCACGCTGTAACCAGGTGTGTAACCAGTCATGTATCTATGACTCCATGACATCACATGAATTCTGTACAGAATAACCACAACTCTAGGATAGGAAAAACATTTGCTTCTTTGAAAAAGCAAGCTCCCACAAACAACAACTGGATTTTAGAGTAGAAACAAGGAACTTCAGGTGCTGGTTTACAAAAAAGGACAAAATATGCTGCCGCAACTCAACGGATCAGGCAGCATCTCTGGAGATCATGGATAGGTGACGTTTCATAAATTTCACTAATGAAGAATCTATTAACCTCTGCCTTAAAAATATTCATTGATGGCTTCTACCCCCTATGACAATGGATTCCACAGATTCACCATCTTCTGACTAAAGAACTCTTCATCTCTTTTCTAAAGGTACGTCCTTTTATTTTGAGGCTATGGCCTCTGGACCTACACTCTCCCACTAGTGGAAACATCCTCTCCCCATCCACTCTACCCAGGCCTAAACTAAAATAAGATGGTGAATGTGTGAAAATGTAGAAACCAAGAACTGCAGGTGCTGGTTACTACACAAAAGGACACAAAGTGCTGGAATAACAGTTCTGGGGAGCATGGAGAGCTGACGTTTCGGGTCGAGATCATCCTGAAGAAAGGTCTCGACCTGAAACGCCACCTATCCACGTTAACCAAAGATGCTGCCTGACCCGCTGTCTTATTCCAGCACCTTGTGTCTTTCTGTGTGATATGTGTGATATTAATTCACCAGGTCTAAATTTGTAAGAGCAGAACGACTTTAAAAAGCAGGGAACATGCTTGCATTCTCTGTGCATCAAACTATTAACGCATCGACCTTGATATTAAACATTAAGTAAAATTCTTGTTATATACCTCCCCCCCTCCCCTCTTTTATCTGAAGCTTGGCAAATGTCAGATGTTTTTAAGCATCACAAACAGAGCAGAAAATGTTGGCTGAGACAAGCATTGTCACTCTTCAGTGCAGACAACATGGCTTGTGTGTGAGAAGGGGCAGATTGAAAGGAATATTTCTGTAAGCAAGAGACCAATCTATATTTCTCCCCTCGGGAGATGGTGGAAGCAGTTAGTATCGATCCATTAAAATGTAAATCAGGAAGATTTCTTTCAGATAATAACTGTAAGGGGTTGCATTGCAGCAGTAATATAATATATGATATATATGGTGAATTCTGCCTGCTTGGGAAGTGAAGGTTGCTTTAAGCTGTTCCCCAAAGCTCTCCTCAGCTGGGCTTTGCCTTGCAGCATTCTTGGGTCCGTTGTCGGCTAATTGAAAGAGATAGATTGCTATGCTCGGTCAACAACTCCATTATCATTGTATCATGAGACTACAAAAGATGCTGCAAGGCAAACTGGAAGTACTCGTCTTTCTATGTGTGGCAGATCTGTTTGTAAGTTGCTGAGTGTTGTTCGTGAGTGGCTCCTTTGGAGTTGTCACTTTCCCGGCACTTCACCTCAATAGCCATTTTTTTTTTGGCCGTAAATTGAAAAACTGTAAATATCAGATATCTGAAATTAAATGCCAGAAACGCTCAGGGCAGATTCTGTGGCAAGAGAAACAGTGCCAAAGACCTGGGTTCCAGATTGAAGAATGGTCCCGACCCACAACGCCAGGGTCTCGGCCCGAAAAGTCACAGTGGTGCAGTGGCAGAGTTGCTGCCTCCCAGCGTCGGGGACCCAGGTTCGATCCTGACCTTGGGTGCGGTCTGCACAGAGTTTGTACGTTCTCCCTGGGATCGAGTGGGTTTCCAGCGGGTGCTCTCGTTTCCTCCCACGTTGCAAAGACATGCAGATGTTTTTATGCAGGTTATGCAGACATGCAGGTTTGTAGTTAAATTGGCCTCTATAAATTGCCTCTCGTGTGCAGAATGCGAAACTGGGATAACATAGAACTCGTACAGGTGATCATTGGTCTGCGCAGACTCAATTGGGTCTGTTTAACCATGCATTATCTTTAAACTAAACTAAACTAAATTATACTAAACTAAACTAACCTTACCAGGCTTTCCACCACCCCACCTCTGTTCCATCTTTCTACTCCCCTTCTACAGTCTGTCTGTTGAAAGGCCCTGACCAAAACGTCTCCTGCCCATTCCCTCCCGAGGTCTTGCCAGACCTGCAGAGTTCCTCCAGCAGTTTGTATTTTTCACTGCCTCTTGGTACATATGGCAATGATAAACCAACACCAATATCAAAACCTAAAATGATTTTGCACTCATTTACTGAATGAAGTTAATAGTATCATTGTTACGTTATTCAGTGTCTCCAATATCCCATTAACATTTTTGCTTTCATTCAGATCTGGCAGCGTAGTTAAGGTTGGCAAGGTTTAGTGAAACCATCTAGTTTTATTTCTGTGTAATAGAAGGAGAAAGGACATTGACATTCATAGTTTAACCTGACCCCAGAACATCCCACCCTGGTAGAGCTTTTTTTGTTTGGTTTAGAGATACAGCGCGGAATCAGGCTCTTCGGCACTACGAGTCTACACCGACCAGCGATCCCCGCACGACTTAATTCAAAACCTCTGCCGAGTTTAAAGGACCTAAAAAAAAAGGTTCTTTCATCCCGGCCATTTTTTTACTCGTGGACATTTTTTTTATTGGGCTGGAAAAAACGTCCCGACTTACCTGATGCCACGAGTACCTACGGCTGGCATAACGAGCCGCTACGATATATCTACGGACTCCTACGGCCTCCTGCGGACTCGTTACGGACATTCTGCGAGTTTGAATCAAGGGGATAACTCGGGAGAATTCCTGAATAACTCGGGAAAGTGGGACAGGCCCTTAACACTACCCGACACACACACTAGGGACAATTTACACTTATGCCAAACCAATTAACCTACAACCTGCACGTCTTTGGAGTGTGGGAGGAAATCGAAGATGTCGGAGAAAACCCACGCGACCATGGGGAGAACGTACGAACTCCGTATAGACAGCACCCGTAGTCGGGATCGAACCCAGATCTCTGCCGCTGCAAGCTCTGTAAGGCAACATGATGCAAGTTTCTTTGTTCCTTCTTACCAATAATTATTTCTGTGATTATGTTGCTGGTCGGGAAAACATTTTGCACTCAGCAACATTTTTTAAATAGGCCGAGTTGATGCTTGGCGTATTGATGGAAAGATAAGCGACAGCCAAGACAGCTGAGGAGCTTTGCAGCCCCACAAATAGTACAAAGGCATCTTTATGCCGTAGATTAGTGTCTCAGCAGTATTGCGGTGAAGGGGTAGTGTGGATTACATAGTCACGTTCTGTGGTTCTGATGTTCACCCTCACCACCTCCTGACACGGACGTGAGAGTGTTACCTGTGCCAAGATGGAGTTTAGTGAGTCTTCCTTTCTTCAACAATGTAAATAGATCGTTGATTTTGCCCCAGCATCTCTCCAACACGACTAGAGCGGGCCTGGTATCATCAGAAGGAAAAGTTACGAGACTGAGAAAATCTGATACAGCAGTAAAGATGGTCACTCCATCTCACTGCTCACCTATGTGTCGGAAGGAACTGCAGATGCTGGTTTACACCGAAGATAGACACAAAATGCTGGAGTAACTCAGCAGGTCAGGCGGCATCTCTGCAGGAAATGAATAGGTGATGGTTCGGGTTGAGACCCTTCTTCAGACTGAGAGTCAAGGGAGAGGGAAACGGGAGGTATGGAAAGAAAAGAACAGATCTGATGACTAAAGTACAGCTTCTTCCTCGCAACCGAGTGTCTTGAAGACCACACACGCTCTCCTCAGCAGCTACGATCTTCTATGTCTTTGTTACGCTGTGCACTTTGTTTCATATTGCACTATCATAATTACGAAGTATTAATGATATTAATTTATTGTATTTTTGAACATTACAGTATATAGTTAGTTTAGATTAGTTTAGAGATGCAGCATGGAAACAGGTCCTCTGAGTCCCCACCAACCGTTGATAACCCCTTCACACTAGCTCCATGCTGTCCACGTTCGCATCCAATCTAGGGACAATTTACAGAGGCCAATTCACCTACAAAACCGTACGTCTCTTGGATGTGGGAGGAAGCCGGAGCACCCGAAAGACACCCACGCTGTCACAGAGAGAACGTGCAGAATCCGTACGGACAGCACACATACAGCGCCCATAGTCAGGATCGAACCTGGGTCTCTGGCGCAGTGAGCCAGCATCTCTACCTCCGTGCCACTGGGCTGCCCCAATATTATATCTGTGTTATTTATAGGCCTGTTAAGCTGCAGCAAGTAAAGGGCTTGTGCCACTTAGACGTCATTTGCACGTCATGCAGATGGCGCACAAAGATTTTGTACATCACAAAATCCTGGGGCGCTGCGCGCGACTGCGCATCACTGCCTATGGCACCATATGTGCACGTCGTGCGTCGTGACGCGTAAATGATGCGCAAATGACGCCCAAGTGGGGCACGCCCTTTAGAATCTTCATTTTTCAATTGTTGGTAGATAGGACGATTAAATACACTTGACTTTAGATTTTACTCTTTACTCTGATCCCATAGCATCTTCCTATGCCTTCAGCATGAGATAGTTGCCATCAATGGCAGGATGAAGTGTGAAATGGACCCCAGTAAGTTCTGATTATCTTTCCGTGCCTCTGGAAGTTCATGCCGCGTTAGTCATGAAGGAAACACCAGGACAGCGCTGGCGGAGTGCCATCTCATTGCCCAGGAACACCATCATGTGCTAGATATTTCTCTGAAGAGTATCTCACAGACATCTCATCAGTACAATGACGCAGCTGGTAGTTCAAACCTGACCTTGGGAGCAGTCTTTGTGGAGTTTGCACGTTCTCCTTGTAATCATATGGGTTTCCTCTGGGTGCTCCAATTTCTTCCCACATTCCAAAGACTTTTCGTTGAGTTGAGTTTAATTTTGTTCACTTTAGTTTAATTTAGTTTAGTTTATTATAATCATGTGTACAGAGGTACAGTGTATTTTTTGTTGTTGCATGCTAGCCAATCAGCGAAAAGACTATATATGATTACATTGAAGCTGTCCACAGTGTACAGATGCAAGATGTAATGACTAGTGCAAGATAAAGTCCAGTCAATTCCGATTAAAGATGGTTCGAAGGTCCCCAATGAGGTAGATGGGAGGTCAGGACCAGTTTCTAGGTGGTGCGAGGACAGTTCAATTGCCTGATACCAGTTAGTAAGAAGCTGTCGGGTGGGATTGTAGGTAAATTGGCCCTCTGTAAATTGCGCCATGTGTGTAGCGAGTGGCCACCTTCGTGTGTGGCTGCATCAGGCGGAGTGTAGAGCCAAGGCATCTGGGCACCAAGTGTCACTACCTGCTGAGGTTCTACCTATCCCCGGTGTTGCGAAGGATGGGCCTGGTGCAGATGCCACACAATGTGCCAGTCAGCTGGACATTGCTGCACCATCTGTCGTTCGTGGACAGGTTCTTCCGGACCAACACCTTTGATCACAAGTCCATTGGGCAGTGGTCAGCACGGAACATTCTGCAGGCACTGCAGGGAAAGGACTCGATGGACCCGGTGGCATGGTTCCCAGAGCAGCTTGTCTGGCAAAATGCCTCATCGCCAGAACTCACCAACAAGCACCAAGACCTGGCTTGGCTGGCGGTGAGGGGAGCCCTCCCAGTCAGATGCTTCCTGCACCGTCGGAACCTCACTGCCAGCGCACGCTGCCCTCGGGATGGCTGCTATGGAGAGGAGACAGTTGCCCACCTCTTTGCAGAGTGTGGATTCGCAAAGACAGTCTGGAGAGGTCTGCAAAGGTCTCTGTCACGGTTTATTCCGACCAGCTCCGTCACAGAGGACTCTGTGATTTACGGACTGTTCCCAGTGACACATTCAGAGACTGACATCGAGTTCTGCTGGAAGGTTATCAACTCGGTGAAAGACGCTCTCTGGTCTGCCCGAGCGTTGTTCACCACCCAGCAAAGCGAGATGTCCGTCGGGGAATGTTGCCGACTAGCCCACTGCAGACTGCAGGAGTACATGCTGAGGGACGCACTGAAACTCGGTGCAGCCAACGCCAAGGCTCGGTGGGGCAGGGCCACAGTCTAGGGTCCTTCCGCTGCTGGACATGGGGGGCAGGGTGTGGTGGAGACGCCCCTCAAAAATAAGGGAGGGGATTCCACGCCAGTGGGCTGCATGCGTGGCAAGGGTGTGGGGGTAAAATTGTGATTTGGGGAAACTGTATTGTATGTATGTATAGCCTCCGTGAATGTTGGATGGAGTTTTATAAGGAACATGTATTATATATATTTATTTCTCGAATAAAGTCTATTTTGAAATTTTTTTAAATGTGTGTAGCAAGTGGATGCAAAAGTGGGATAAATAAAACTAGGATTGCTGGCTGTTGTGGACTGAGGGATGAAGGGTCTGTTTCCATGCTTTATCTTTCAATCAATGGAATCAATCAGCTGTACTGTTATAGATGAAAACAGGTTTCTTGCATTCATTATATCAGTAAAGCATCCATGGATGCAATATCAACAGGATTTGTCAAGCTGAAATATTTGACAAATTAGGATTTGTTAGGGTAGGTGTGGCGTGGCAGTGGAGTTGCTGCCTCACAGCGCCAGAGACCCGGGTTCGATCCTGACCACGGGTGTTGTTTGTATGGAGTTTGTACGTTCACCCTGTGACCACATGGGTTTTCTCCAGGTGCTCCGGTTTCCTTCCACACTCCGAAGATGTGCAGGTTTGTAGGTTAATTAGCTTTGATAAAAATTGTAAAATGTCCCTAGTGCGCAGGTTGGTGCTAGTGTACGGAATGATTGCAGGTCAGCAAGGACTCAGTGGGACGAACGCCCTGTTTCTACGCTGTACCACTAAAGTTTAAAGTCTAAAGCAACTAAAATGTTGGGAAGTAAGGAGTCATTTAAAATGAGATGTGGACAGAGAGTTAGAAAAATTAGGGAGGAAACTGCAGACTTAAAGCCAAGGTCAACAGGATGGGGGGGGGTCTCATTTGATGAGGATCTGATGGTTCTGGGCCTTTTCTAGTGGAGTTTAGAAGGATGAGGTTTCTCATTGAAACCTACTAAATAATGAAAGTTCTAGATAGAGTGGATGCGGAGAGGATGTTTCCACTAATGGGAGAGTCCAGGACCAAAGGACACAACAACTGAATAAAAGGATGTACCGTTAGATTGGAGAACATACAAATTCCATACAGACAGCACCCATGGTCAGGATCGAACCCGGGTCTCTGGCGCTGCAAGGCAGCAACTCTACTGCTACGCCCCCATGTCTTTATTTGTCAAATATTTCAGCTTTTGTCAAATCCAGTTGGAGGGATTTCTTTGACCCGGGGGTGGTGGATCCATGGAATTCATTGCCACAGACAGCGGTGGAAACCAAGTCATTGGACATTTTTAAATCAGAAATTGATAGATTCTTGATTAGTAAGGGTCTCAAACGGTATGGGGAGAAGGCAGGAGAATGGGGTTGAAGGGGAAAAAATTGATCAACCATGATAGAATGGTGGAGCAGACTCGCTGGGCCAAGTGGCCTAATTCTGCTCCTATGTCTCGTGTTCTAACGATCCTATGATCAGAGATGGAGTGATTTAAAATGGCCAAGAGCAAGGACCGTAGTGGTGCGGAGATCACAGAGAGTTACAGAGCGGCAGGAGTGGCAGAGAGAGAGCAAAGACTAAAGGGCATGGCTTTATCGTGAGTGGGCCAAAGTTTAAAGGAGATGTGCCATGCAAGATTTTAATACAGAGAGTGGTGGGTGCCTGGAACGTATGGGTAGGAGTGGACGTGGAAGCAGATACAATAGTAGAATTTAAGAGGCTGTTGGATATGGACATGGGAGGCACATGGATATGCAGGGAATGAATATGCAGAGAAGATTAGTTTAACTTGGCATCATGTTCAGCACAGACATTATGGGCTGATGGGCCTGTTCCTGTACTGTGCTGTACTGTTCTATGTTCAATGTTCTATGTTCTATGTTCCATGTTCCATGTTCCATGTTCCATGTTCAATGCACTATGTTCTATGTTCTATGAGGATGACAACTTTCTAAACAAGAGTGGACAATTAAAATCGAGATGCTAGTGAATGAGGCAATTAGTCAGTAGGTAGTGTGGTGAGGGGTGCATGGGACTTTGTGTGAGTTGGGGGGGAAGTAGTAAAGTTTGGATGAATGTTGAAGAGAGTACGGAATTTCTCAATCACTTTGTGTTTTAACAAGCAGCAATCGATTGGAACATTTGGACAAACTTCAGAAACATTTCCAGAATGAAGAGGATCACGACATTGCTGAGGTTCCCCTGTTGCTATCGAGGTGATGTTTAGTGTATTAGTCAGACATATCTGGAACACTAGTGTGGGAGGTGCCATCTCTCTCTCTCTCTCTCTCTCTCTCTCTCTCTCTCTCTCTCTGTACGTTTCCAATTGGAAATGTGTTTCCTCGCTGCAGGCAATGCACAGTCGAGAACCTGAGAGAAAAGCTGGGAGCAGAGACCTGTGAACAGGCTTGTCACACGGCAACCATTGCAAACTACAGACTGCTTTGCATGTTCACTTTTTAACATGCTAAATTTCCAACGCAGCTTACACTAGTATCTACGGTCCAGCTTTTAAAACCCTCACTTTTCAGTGGAGAATTGTATATAATGGGCAAGATCGCAAGAAAAAGACCAGGGAGGGGCAACTAGAGTCATGTAGCCATGGAAACAGGCCCGTCAGCCCAACTCATCCATGCTAACAAAGATGCCCGAATTAAGCTAGGCCTATTTGCCTGCTTTTGACCCTATGCCTCTCAACCTTCTCTCTCCACGTACCTGTCCATAAACATTTTAATTGTGTACACAACACTGCAGCTTCTTCTGGCAGCCCATTCCACAGACTCACCACCTGTTTGATAGCCAATTGATAGCAATGGCCAACCTCAATGAAGCTGTCCCGAGCCCACATTCAGTCAACAGCAATGGACAGAGCAACATGGTGCCAAACTGGCGACTCTCTATACTGCCTCAGTGTGCTACTGCTGTACACTTTGTACTGTAGGAACAATCATCTCTGACCCCTCTCACCCTGGCCACAAACTCTTTGAATCACTTCCCTCTGGAAGGCG
Organism: Raja brachyura; assembly: GCA_963514005.1. The sequence continues at coordinate 35,299,931 of OY740793.1, read as the reverse complement.
ACTCTGGACTGTCAAAGCTGACACAGCCAGAGATAAAAACAGTTTTTATCCAGGAGTAGTTGCTCTACTCAACAGCCAACAATCTGTAGCCTCCCTTTGATCTGTATTTTGTTGGTTGACATGCTTGATCAATGGTGTTTTATCATTAATGTTTTATTATTATTAATGTTTAGTGTTTTCTGAGTCATTCGTAACTGTCACTGTATGTCATGTTGTTATTTGTGGGCGGAGCACCAAGGCAAATTCCTTGTATGTGAATACTTGTCCAATAAACTTACTTACTTATCTGGAATACTTATCCACGATGTATCTCAGTACTTATATATAGTGATACTTATTCGGATCTGTATACAAAATCAATTTCACTGTACCTCAGTACACGTGCCAAATATAGCCCCATTGAATGGCAGGGTGGCATAGTGGCAAAACTGGCAGAGCTGCTGCCTCACAGCGTCAGAGACCCGGGTTCCATCCTGACCCTGGGTGGTGTCTGTGCGGAGTCTGTGCACCTCCCTGTGACTGCGAGAGTTTCCTCCCACATCTCAAAGGCTTGCGTGTTTGCAGGTTAATTGGCCTCTGTAAAAATTGCCCCCCCAGTGTGGATGCGCATGTGGGATAACATGGAACTAGTGTGAATGGGTGATCGATGATCGGTCAGGACTTGGTGGGCCAAAGGGCCTGTTTTACAATGTATCTTTCAATCAATCAACACGAAAGAGAAGGTGTCACAATGGCACAGCTGACAGGGATGCTCATTCACAGCGCCAGAGACTCACATTCAGTCACTGTATCACCAGTGGCCTTTACTGATGGAGGTGAGCCGGTACCCAGCTCACCGCCAGGTACGGCCTGCCACACCTGCTTGTGTGCATGGTTCACCTCACGGCCTGAGTCTGGTGGTCACACGGCATCGGGCATCAGAATGGAGACGAGGAGGAATCTCTTTAGCCCAAGGGTGGTGAATCTGCGGAATCCATTGCCACAGACGGCTGTGGAGGCCACGTCATTGGGCATTTTTAAAGCGGAGATCGATATGTTCGTGATTAGTAAGGGCGCCAAAGATTTACAGGAGAATGGGGTTGAGACGGAAAAATAGATCAGCCACGAACGATGGGCCAAATGGCCTAACTCTGCTTCTATGACTTATGTGCTTAAGACATTCCGATCTTAGCCACTGTTATCACCAGGTCAGTCGGGCCGAAGGTCCCGTTTCCACGCTGTATCTCTAAACCAAATTAAACTAGCCCTGAGAGATCATTCTGGCTTTACCACACACACCCATAGCTCTTAACCTGGTTCTAGGAATGGAGGCAAATGACATGTAAAGGCCAAGGCACATCATTCATGGGGGGGGGGGGGGTGGGGAAAGGGGGATTATCGCTGGAGAGCTTCGCTGGACATGTCTAGTACAGCGCCCGGGAGACAGGCACAGAGCCTAAAGGCAGAGTTGTGGCATTGAGTACTGGCAATAGCACTGGGCTTGAGGAGGTCAGCGGGAAGGATAAAGGAATACATTCCAAACATGTGTGGTTACGTTTGGTTTTGTGCTACATTTTTATGAGTATCATCCTGCTGTAATTATATGGCCTGAATGTCAATTAGGAAGATTTTGCTTTCATTATTCCAGACAGGATTTGTTTATGTAACCTTCCCAACAAGGTGGCTCAATTAACAGTCCTCAGAGCTAACACATTGTGCTGCAGAGTCTGAATGTTAAATTCACGTTGTCACACGAAGATGTATCATCGCAGGAAAGAGCTCTCCAGCAAAGAAAGACGACCAGCAAAGCTATTGTAAGCACGCCAGAGGTGTAGTCACTGGCATAAGTGGAACTAACCCGAAAACACTCCAAGGTCCAGTTCCTGGTAGAACATAGAAGAAGCGGAAACCACTTTCGACCATTAGTGAGACTGACAAAAACCTCCAGGAACCGCACGGAAACCTTGGGTGGGGCGCAAAGTCTCCAGAGGTTTCCGTTCAGGTTTCCTAAGTGGGACAGGGGCATTACTCAGCAGGTCAGGCAACATCTCTAAACATCTCTGTGACAGGGGCATTAGGAGACTCAAGAGGCTGCGAATGCTGGAACCTCGGGCAACAAACAGAGCGCTGGAGGTACTCAACGGGTCAGCAGCATCCGTGGAGGCAAATGGACAGACAATGTTTCTGGATGGGACGTTTAGGATGGGTGACGTTTTGGGTTGGGACCCTTCTTCAGACTAATTGTAGTAGGGAGGAGGCGGGATAAAGCTGGAAAAGTGAGATGGGGGCACCACAAAGCCTGGCCAGTATTAGATGGATACAGGGGAGGGGAGTGTGATTATCAGATGGATGGAGGAAGTGTTCCTACAGTGGTTTGTTTTTTTGCTCATGGATCTGGTCTTGTGTGTTCCTAATTGGCATCTGCACTCACCCATTTTATCGAGGTCTATAAAATCATGAGAGGAATACGTTTAGGTAGACACACAGTCTCTCGTCCAGCGTGGGGGAATCAAAAACCAGAGGTCAAAGGTTGAAGGTGAGCGGGGAAAGATTTAATAGGAATCTGAGGAGTAACATTTTTCACGCAGAGGTTGGCGGGTGTATGGAGGAGGTAGTTGAGGCAGGTACTATTGCAACGTTTAAGAAACATTTAGACAGGAACATGGATAGGACAGGTTTAGAGGGATATGGGCCAAACGCTGGCAGGTGAGACTAGCGTAGATGGGACCTGTAGGCTGGTGTGGGCAAGTTGGGCCAAAGGTTTCCACGCTGTGTGATTCTATGGCTGTATAACTCTACCTTGAGGGCCACATAAAAATAAACTCCTCCCTCCCATTCCTAGCCCTGTTGTATCACGGCCAGTTGCACACTACGTATTCTGCCCACTCCTTTCATTCGGCTCGACTGTCGCAACGACATGTTGCCGGTCATTTAACACAGGGTGCGATTTACTCGAGACCCAACCGTGGAAATTATTCATTTTCATCAGTTTAATGCGGATTCCCTCTGGGTTTGTGCACCAGAACCTCCGTTTAACATTTGATGCTCAGCTTTGCAGGACAGCTTTTTGTTGAAGAAAAATGATTTTTGTTTTGCAAATGAGCCCGCCCCACTCGCTGACAGTCATCACCTCTGCCCTACATTTTTTCCATAAGTTGTTGGCCATTGCCCAAGTTTGTATGGTAGGACTTTAACACTGCTTTCATACAAAACTGGAACATAAACAGGCGCCACATATTCTCATGGAGTATAAGCTCGCCACTGAATATGGACTTCTCACTGCATTGAGGGTGGGGAGGGCAAGACTGTTAAAAGAACCACAGAGAATCATAGCAATAAATTTCACGCTTCCTGGCTCTCCCTTCCATACCGTCAAGCCTCCCCCTTTTCCCGCCATCCACCTCTCTCCCCTTCTCATCCCTCACATCACAACCCCTCCTACGTCCTACCTATCGACCCTTCTTCTTCCCCCCCCCCCCCCCTGCTCCACCATTATCCTCCTCCTCCTCACCATCCCTTCTCTTTCCCATCCCCTATTCCCTTCCTCCACATTTCCGTCCTGAAACCCCCTCCTCCTCTTACCCCTCTCTTTCCCCCACCCACTGCACTCTCATCAACTCATAAGTGATAGGAGCAGAATTATGCCATTCGGCCCATCAAGTCTACCCCACCATTCAATCATGGCTGATCTATCTCTCCCTCCTAACCCCATTCTCCTGCCTTCTCCCCATAACCGCTGCCACCCTTACTAATCAAGAATCTATCTCTGCCTTAAAAATATTCACTGATTTGGTCTCCACAGCCTTCTGTGGCAATGAATTCCACAGACTCACCTCACTCTGATTAAAGGAATCCCTCCTCATCTCCTTCCTAAAGGAACATGCTCGAGTCGTCCCCCCCCCCTCCCCCCCCCAGCCGCTGTGGCCTCATGAGGATCGGGCATCTTTAGAGGTCCCACAGAGGCCGAGCACATGGACTGGACGAGGCCTGCAATGGTACGGAGCGCCGGAGTAGCGGTGGAGGACACCAGCAGCGTGGCCTGGCCAGACCAACACCCACCCAGAGCCAGCACCATGGCAACGGGCCTTTGATGGGTACAAGATGGCGCAGGAAACATGGAGACTCTTTGTGGACCGCCTCAGAGGAGATCTGCTATTCCTACACTACAATCATTGCAGTCTTGTACCTATGTACGATTGTGCTTTATGCCAGGTAAGACTTTACTGGATTGTGTGTAAAACAAAGCATTCCACTGTATCTAAAACAATAAAGTATCGTTGAACGTACACACGTGGTGAGAAAATCTGATCAAAGTGGTGGGATTTTAGGCAAACTCTTAAGGGCCTGTCCCACTTGGCGATTTTTTCGGCGACTGCCGGTGTCATATCAGTGTCGCCAAAAGATTTTGAACATTTCAAAATCCAGCGGTGACAAAAAAAATGTTGCGACACTTGAAAAAACGCCGCGCGTCATACGTCATCATACCGCGTCATCGCCACATCACGCTGCATCACGCTGTGAATTTTTAGGTGACCTGATACGTCAGTCAATGATACCGGCAGTCGCCGTAAAAATCGCCAACTGGGACAGGCCCTTTAAACCACTTTACTTGACACCTTCAATATAGTAAAGTGTCACAGGGTGCATCAGTGGAACGTGACCACATTGAACTTGACACGAGGGCTCACAAGGAGGCATCTGAACAGGTTTAGAGAGGTGTATTACACGACAAGAGCAAGAAACGGAGAGGTGAAGAGAGTTAGCGAGGGATTTGGGAAGTTTATTTGCAGCCGGCTGCAGGCACAGTTGCCAGTGAGGCCGTGAATCACACTGGGGGGTTAGAAATAGCTAAAGAAAGAAGGTTGTAAGATTGGACGAAATAGAAATGACTGACTCAGTTGATACAGCACAATTGACACCTCATCCAGTATGGACCATAGTATTTACAGTGGCACTGAATCTGATCTGTAGTCACGCGTCCAATCAGGGTAATATGGTAGCTAATTTGCTTTCAAAACAACAAGGTGACAGTAATTAGATCATCTAATTTTGTTTGTAAGAAATATTGGTACGGACACGAGGGATAACTCCCCTAATCTTTCTGAAAATAGTGTCGTGGGACCTTTGTGGTCTGTCGGAGAGAGCAGATGACATCTCAATTTATTGCCCCATTCAAAAACCGTGCCTCCGGCAGTTCTGTACCCCTGCAGTAGCCTGTCGGAGCAATCGCCTACAGTGAGGAGTTCAAACTCAGGGTGTAGTGCGGCACGGTGGCGCAGTGGTAGAGTTGCTGCCTTACAGCGCCAGAGACCCGGGTTCGATCCTGATGACAGGTGCTGTCTGTACGGAGTTTGTACGTTCTTATCATGACTTGTGTGGGTTTTCCCCGAGTGCTCCAGTTTCCCGATGTTGGGGAAGTCCAGAACAAGGGGCCACCGTTTAAGGATAAGGGGGAAGTCTTTTAGGACCGAGATGAGAAAAACATTTATCACACAGAGAGTGGTGAATCTCTGGAATTCTCTGCCACAGAAGGTAGTTGAGGCCAGTTCATTGGCTATATTTAAGAGGGAGTTAGATGTGGCCCTTGTGGCTAAAGGGATCAGGGGGTATGGAGAGAAGGCAGGTACAGGATACTGAGTTGGATGATCAGCCATGATCATATTGAATGGCAGTGCAGGCTTGAAGGGCCAAATGGCCTACTCGTGCCCCTATTTTCTATGTTTCTATGTTTCCTCCCACACTCCAAAGACAAACAGGTTTATAGATTAATGGACATGGTAAAATTGTAAATTGTCCCTAGTGCGTGTAGATAGTGTTAATGTGCGGGGATCGCTGGTTGCCGCTGAGTCGGTGGCCGAAGGGCCTGTTTTCGTATCTCTAAATGATCTCTAAACTAAACAAAACTAAATTGTGAGCACACAACTGTCACTATGTGAGCAGCCATGCTACCAGCTGTGCGAACAGCAGGCCAGTGGAATGGGGCTGTAAACACTGCTGAGAATTTCACATGGAAATCAAGAAACAGCAGATGCTGAAAATCTGCAATAAAACATAAACTGCAGGGTTTACTCATCAGGCCAGGGAGAGTTTTTGAAGAGGGAAACAGCGAGCGGCACATTGGCACACCTGATAGAGCCGCTGCATCACAGCATCTGAGACCCGGGTTCGATCCAGATCTCAGGTACTGTCTGGTGTGGAGTTTGCACGTTCTCCCTGTCACCGCATGGGTTTCCCTTGTGTGCTCCGGTTTCCTCCCACATCCCAAAGACGTGCAGGATTAATTAGGCTCCGTGAATTGCATCCCAGGGTGTAAACAAATGACTGAGAAAGATGGATAACACAGAACTAGTGCGAGTAGGTGATCGATGGTCGGCATGGACTCAGTGGGCCGAAGGGACTGTTTCAACGCTATATCTCTAAACTAAACTAAAGTGAACATTTTAGGTCAATGACTTAACCAGAATTGAATAGGTGTGACCAGCTATCCACCCTCTTTAAAAGACACTTGGGTAGAAAAAGCTTAGAGGGATATGGGCCAAATGCAGGCAAATGGGACTAGTTTAAATGGGACATATTAGTCAGCATAGACGAGTTGGGCTGAAGGGCCTGTTTCCGTGCCGAATGACTCATTGACACTGCTCCTCCTGCTCAATATATCAATAACATGCTTGTTTTTTTTTCCACTTTTCTAGTTTTGATGAAAGGGCATTGACCTGAAATATTGACACTTCCTGAGCTGCTGAGTTTTCCGAGGATTATCTGTTTTTATTACCTAAGAATTTTAAAGCAGGGACATTCTGGAACTGGATCAGTACTTGCCAAAAACCAATGGCCCCCAAGGCAATCACTCAGTACAGTCGCTCGAACTCTAAACCTCTACTCCCGCAGCAGCATTTCTTACTTGCTCTTACATTACTTACTTACTTACGTTGAGAAAAACAATGTTCTTCTTAATCTTTACGAAGGAACAGCAGATGCTGGAATATCAAAGGTAGACAAAAATGCTGGAGAAACTCAGCGGGTGCAGCAGCATCTATGGAGGTTCAGGTCGAAATGTTGCCTATTTCCCTTGCTCCATAGATGCTGCTGCACCCGCTGAGTTTCTCCAGCATTTTTGTCTACCTTCTTCTTAATCTATTCCCTTATCGTGCATGTTATTTTACTTTAGCGATACAGGGTGGAAACTGCCCTTCGGCCCACCAAGTCCACACCGACCAGCGATCACTTTGTACATTAACGCTATCCTACACATTAGGGACAATTTTACAATTTTTACCCAAGCCAATTAACCTACAAACCTGCACGTCTTTGGAGTGTGGGAGGAAACTGGAGCACCCGGGGAAAACCCATGCAGCCTCAGGGAGAATGTGCAAATTCCATACAAACAGCACCCGTAGTCAGGATCAAACCCGGGTCTCTGGTGCTGTAAGGCAGCAACTCTGCCACTGTGCCACCGTGCCACTGTGCCACCCCACTAGTAGCTGTACACTGGCGGCTCGATCGTAATCATGTATTGTCTTCCTGCAGGGTACAGAAGCCTTTCACTGTCCCTCGGTGCACGTGACAATGAACTAAACTAACTATAAGGATATAACTTGTTGTGAGAGAGAATACGATCACTGGAGTTTTCACTCACTTTGCGCTTTGGAAAGATGAATACTAGCCAGGATAACACCAGGATGATCAAGTCTAAAGAGATTAATCAATGGAGGAGATCTTGAGCAACAGGTGAAGAAGAATTAAAAAATGAAATTGTGAAATGAGGGCGTTACGGTGGCGCAGCTGGTTGAGTTGCTGCCTCACAACTCCAGAGACCCTGCTTGATCCTGACCTCGGGTGCTGTCTGTGTGGAGTTTGCACATTCTCTCTCTGACCTCGTGGGTTTCCTCCGGGTGCTCCAGTTTCTTCCCACATCCCAAAGGCTTGAGCGTTGGTAGGTTAATTAGCCCTCTGTAAATTCCCCCTAGAGTGCAGGATAACAGACAACTAATTTGAACCTACTGTAGGAGCTGATATCTCTGAAACTGATCCTGTCTGTGTGGAGTTGGCACGTTCTCCCTGTGACTACATGCAGGTTAATTGGCCTCGATAAAGATTGCCCCTAATGGGAAAGGATTGAATGAGAAAGTGGGATAACATGGAACAAGTGAATGGACGAGGAGAGGAGTTGAGTTTAGGAGCAAAGCGGTCCCTCTGCAGTTGTACAGAGCCCTAGTGGGACCACACCTGGTGTATCTTGTGCCGTTTTGGTCCCCTAATTTGAGGAAGAATATTCTTGCTATTGAGGGAGTGCAGCGTAGGTTTCCAAGGTTTATTCCCGGGATGGCGGGACTGTCATATGCTGAGAGAATGGAGCAGCTGGGCTTGTACACTCTGGAATTTAGAAGGATGAGAGGGGATTCTTATTGAAACATATAAGATTGTTTTTGGTTTGGACACGCTAGAGGCAGGAAACATGTTCCTGATGTTGGGGAGTCCAGAACCAGGGGCCACAGTTTAAGAACAAGGGGTAAGCCATTTAAAACGGAGACGAGGATCACTATTTCTCACAGAGTCAGTGGAATTCTCTGAGTCAGTGATAATTGTGAATCAGTGGAATTCTCTGCCTCAGAGGGCGGTGGAGGCCGGTTTTCTGGATGCTTTCAAGAGAGAGCTAGATAGGGCTCTTAAAGATGGCGGAGTCAGGGGATATGGGGAGAAGGCAGGAACGGGGTACTGATTGGGGATGATCATCCATGATCACATTGAATGGCGGTGCTGGCTCAATAGACAATAGACAATAAGTGCAGGAGTAGGCCATTTGGCCCTTCAAGCCAGTACCACCATTCAATGTGATCACGACTGATCATCCCCAATCAGTTCCATTTAGATAGTAATCTGCCTTCCTGTTTTAGCTACCAAAGTGGATAACCTCACATTTATCCGCATTAAACTTCATCTGCCATGCATCTGCCCACTCCCCCAACCTGTCCAAGTCACCCTGCATTCTCATAGCATCCTCCTCACAGTTAACACTGCCACCCAGCTTTGTGTCATCTGCAAATTTGGTCGAAGGGCCGATGGCCTACTCTTGCACCTATTGTCTATTGTCTATTGACTGTTTCCATACTGTATTTCTAAACTAAGCTAAACAAACAAAACGACAGGCCTTCCTCAGCACTGCACTAGAGTGTCAGCTCATTGTTTTATACTCAAATCTTTTGTTGTGACTCACAATTTGTGGATTTAAAGGCAAGAGTGCAATCAACTGAGAGTTTAAATGCTGAGCACTGGAATTCAATGTCAGTGGGATTATGTAGCAGCCACTGGTACACGGCATATGTGGGTCCATGGACAAGAGCGTACCGACCGCTCCATTCTCTGCTAATCTTTATGCCTATATTGTCCATTATTGGTCATGAAATCCTTAACTAGTTTAGTTTAGTGTCACGTGTACCTCAAGGGACGGTGAAAAGCTTTTTGTTGTGTGCTATGCAGGAAACCGGAGCACCTGGAGGAAACCCACCCGGTGTCACAGGAAGAACGTGCGCACTCCACAAAGACAGCAACTCTACCCCTGCACCACTGCATTGCAATATTCTGGTGGAAGTGGTGCCGATCTTCCTGATGCTCCACAGGCAGTCTTTGGAGGATGGGTTGGAAATAGCCCCTGAGACTCACAAACTCGGATCCGGGTAAAATAGGATCCGGGAATAGTCTGATTCACCCGTGGGATGGAGGGGAGATCAAGAGTCTAGAGATAAAGGGGATGGAATCTGTGAATGCAAAGCACAAGGCATCAAAGAAGGAATTAGCCAGAAGATAGACACAATATGTTGGAGTAACTCAGAGGGTCAGGCAACATCTCTGGAGAAAAGGAATAGGTGACGTTTCCAGTCGAGACCCTCCTAACTAAAGAAGCATCTCAACCAAAAACGTCACCTAGTCCCTATTCCCCAGAGATGCTGCCTGACCCGCTGAGTTACTCCAACATTTTGTGCCTATCTTCGGTGTGAACCATCATCTGCCGTTCCGTCCTACACGAGGAATTATTCATAGTTGAATATTTGAAGACAGAAAGGGTTTTCAATGTTGCTTGACTTTCTATTTTGGTCAGGGCTCCCAAGGGACAACACTCTGCACCAGCCACTTACACATCCTTTAGGTCTGGAGCTAGAGCCTGCTCTGTCAGACCTGTTCCTGGTCACAGGGTGTGTTGCCAGCAGGGCCCAGAATGCCTGAGCTGCCAATACGGCCAGCATCCCATAAACACCTCTATTTACACAGAGGGGCCAAGGCTTAGGAAGCATACTTTACTTATGTCAACAAGGACCATGGTTTTTAACAGGAGAGGTGGAGGCTGATGGTTTTCAAAGAACTTAACAATCTTTGCCAGCGCTCTGGCAGAATAAAATCCCGTCAGCTCTTTCTCTTTGGACGTAGCCTGCTGCAAATAGACAGAGGACTTGTTCCAGGAGTAAGGATCTGAGGCGGAATGAATTTGGAATGCTATAGGCAAATGGGCGTGACGTCGCCCAACAGGAGGAATAGATTGGATAGATGCACAGAGTCTCTTACCCAGTGTTGGGGAATCGAGGACCAGAGGACATAGGTTCAAGGTGAAGGGGAAAAGATTTAATAGGAATCCGAGGGGTAACTTTTTCACACGGAGGGTGGTGGGTGTAGGAACAAACAGCCAGGTTGGGACTATTCCATCGTTTAAGAAACAGTTAGACAGGTGCATGGACAAGACAGATAAGTTTGGAGGGTTATGGGCCAAGCACAGGCAGTGGGACTAGGGCAGCTTGGACATGGTTGGCCGGTGTGGGAGAGTTGGGCCAAAGGGCCTGTTTCCACACCGTATCACTCTATCACTCTAAGTTACCGGCACTTTGGTATGTTTGGCATTGAAATAGCAGCCGCAAGAATGTTTGGTGGGAGGTGGAAGACTGCTGAAGAAGGCAGTGGTCTGGTGTAGAGAGGGTGAGGGCATGACATTGACTGCAGGCACCGTGACTGACTGGGGACTGCTCGGTACTGACACTAGACAACTGAATTAGAAAACGGTTCCACTCCACATCACGCTGTACCTCTGCGATGCACCAGAAGCAAAACAGTGTTTGTTGCAAAAATATATTAGTATTTTTTTTATTATACTTGTCACAACTTTTTCAACTTTACTCTACACGTTTGAGATACAGCGTATCTCTAAGACTTTAGAGAAAGCTTTACACTGTACCTCGGTACACATGACAATAACCTAGACTCAAAACAGAAACAGGCCCCCGATCCCGTTCCCACCATCGATCACCCCCTGCACTAGCACTATCCTACTCACCAGGGACAATATAAAGAAGCCAATTAACCTACAAACTTGCAGGTCTTTCATGTGTGGAAGGAAATCGGAACACCTGGAGAAAACCCACATGGTCACAGGGAGAACTCCCTACAGATAGCACCCATAGTCAGGATCGAACCAGGCCTCAGGTTGCTTGTTTGGCGGATGAGTGGAGTAAGTGAGAGGGGAAAAGGAGACATAAGGGTATCAGATAAGGAGAGAAGAGGAGGAGTGGAACATAATGACATGAGTGAGAGATACAGGTGGAATGGGACGGGGAATGAAAAAGGATAATGGGGACATTGGGGACTCGGGGATGGGGGGGATAGGAGCAGGGTGGCTGGCGAGGGGGAGACGCGTACATGCACCAAGATAGGGGTGGGGCACAGATGCTGCCTGACCCACTGAGTTCCTCCAGCACTTTTGTGTTTTGCTGAAAGGTCCAGCATCTGCAGTTCCTTGTGACCTCTGGAGAAGGTCCTGTGTCTGGAAGGTTGACATCAGTCAGAATCTTGGCAGAAGATAATTGGAGAAGTGCCGAGGGCGTGTTTGATGGCAAAGGAGTAATACTGCAGTGTGCTGCAGAGATCTGGACTTCACAGCCTGGAAAGGCACAGAAGATTCAATAGTAACATTCAAAGAGGAACAGGGTGAATACTTGAAGGAGAATTATATTGAGGGAGAGGGGTGGGGTATTACACAAAACAAGAACATTAGAAATTGGCCCAATTGCATTTCTTTCTCAAGAAGATGGCATAGTCTATCTGCTCTCTCCGTATTGCTTCCAACACTTCCCAACTTTTGCTCGTTTCACCTAACCCTCATTTTCACCAGAATGCTTCCTATATTAGATGGTTTCAGCCACAAGTAGAGGTTGGATAAAGTAGGATAGTTTTGTCTACAATGTTGGAAGCTGAGGGGAGACTTGATAGAAGTATGTCAAATTATGAGAGGTATAGACAGGGTGGACTGTCAGAACCTTTTTCCCAAGATGGAAATGCTCAACTCTAGAAGGCGTGGCTATAAAGTGAGAGGGGGAAAGTATAATGGAGATGTGAGGGGCGGGGTTTCCTATACAGAGAGTGGTGGGGGCCTGGAACACATTGCTGGAGGTCGATACGATAGTGGTGTGTAAGAGGACTTTAGATAGATACATGGATCTATAGGGAATATTGGGATATGGATCGTGTACAGGCAGATGAGACCAGGTTAATTTGGCATCACGTTCTTTGTGGTTCCTGTACTGTATTGTTCTATGTTCTAGTTTCCTACTGATGTCCACTGGATTTATCTTCAGTTTTGACAATTATGAATGCTTTGCGCATCTGAACCATGTGATGGTTTCTCCACAATGGCGCCAAGGGTTAGCTTTTTCTTTGGCCTAATATTTGATCAACCAAACCGTTCAGCTCAGGTCCATTCAATGGACATCCATGTTGATAATCATGTCATCTCTACACTTATAGTCTTGCACACTTTGGTGGAATGGGGGCCATTGGAAAGGATATGCCCAGAAGGAGATAGACTCTGGCAGTATGGTCAGTCTAATGTGGCTTTGCATTATAGTTTTGGTTATCTGTTCTGTGTCTCCCGCTCTGTGCTGAAGTTGATAGCTCAATCTGTGACTCTTTTCTGTTAAGGGAGAGAATCCCCAGAGCTCCGCCATCTTTCCCATTATGTGTCCTGTCCATATCAGTCACCTCCTCCCACTTCTTTCCCAACTGCATTCATATCTTTGCTGATGAATCACCTCACAGTCATTATCTTCCTTCAGATCACACGTCCTTAGTATTTGCAACCTTTCCTCATCCTACATTGCAAAGCTGAATCACTGCATCTCATTCTTACTTTAGCTCTTCAATAGGGCAATGCATGCTGGTTTTTTTTAATGATCTTGTTAGCATGTGTCATGCAAGTTTAGAAACAGCCATCAGCTCTCATCTCTTAATGATTCCACCTTTAAACCATCATCCATTGCACGTCATTCAATTCCCCCAACCTCCTAGTGAACTCCATATCATCTCTGTTGCTAAACTTACCTTCAAAATGCTCACATTTATTTTTCCTATTAAACACTTGGACAGTCAGGGATTGATCAGGGACTGTCAGCACGGATTTGTTGGTGAGAGTTCCTGTCTAATTTAATTGATTTTCTTTGGAAGAGATAATTAAGTACATTGATGAGGGCAATATGTTGGAGTGGTTTACATGGACTTCAGAACGGGTTTGCTTCATTTTGGATGGCTGGTCCATAAGATTAGAGCACTTGAAGCACAAGGCAAATTGGATTCAAAATCAGCCTGGGAATGGGAGACAGAGAGAGGTGGTGGCGAATTGCCACTGTGATTAGAAACCTGTGACCTGTTAAACCACAGGGATCAATGCCTGGAGATTTGCTGTTCGTTCCTTTGGTCCAACAAAGCATTGTTACCGCATCAGTTGAAGTGGTTGGTATTGGCTCCACTGCCTCTCCCGGGTCTCCTTTTCATTCTTCCCTCACTGTGCCCAGCAATGAGCGGGTGACGATGGGCCATCTTCACGTGATGTGCCCACACCACAACCTCTTCCATGGTGGCACCATTGTTTGCAACTGTTCATAGCTTCCAATTCCTGCTGCGCAGTTCTGGTGGCCCCATTACAGGAAGGATGTGGAGTCTTTGGACAGGGTGCAGAGGTAGTTTACCAGAATGCTGTCTGGATTAGAGGGCATTAGCTCCAAGGAGAGGTTGGACAAACGTAGATAGTTTTCTCTAGAGCATCAGAGGCTCACGGGAGGCATTGTAGCAGTTCATAAAATCATGAGAGGCATAGATGGTGTAGACAGTAAGAACCTTTCTACCAAGCTGGAAATGTCAAAGGCCACTGGATATAGATGTGCGGGTTAAGATATTTACACAGGCAGTGATGGGTGTCTGGAACATGCTGCCAGGGGTGGTGTATAAAGTATAAAGTATCCTTTATTGTCATTCAAACTTGTTAGTTTGAACGATATTAAATGCCTTGCAGTCATGACAGAGAATAAAATAACAGAACACACAATGAACACAGTTTAACATCCACCACAGTGAGTCTACCAGGCACCTGCTCACTGTGATCGAAGGCAAAAGTCTTAAAGTCCTGGTCTCTTCCCTCCTTGTTCTCCCTCTGCATTGAGGTGATCCAGGCAATCTCGGCTTGTTGGGCTCCCCGCTGGGCGATGGCAAGTCCCGCGGCCGAATCCAAGCTCCGCGAACGGGCCGGTTCAAACTCCGCGGCCCGGGGTGGACGAAGCTGCCACCCTCCAGTCCAGCGGACGAAGCTGTTGCCGCGGGAGCTCCGGAAACTCGGTCACCAACCTGGGACCTGCGAGCTCCCGATGTTGTCGTCCACTGGGTACCGCGGCCGAAGTCTCCGAGGCTGCGAAGTCGGGCCGCCGCCACCGCAGCGCCACCACAGCCCCGTAATCGGCCAGCTTCGCGATGGCGAGTCCTGGCTCTGCCTCCGGAGCCTCGAGGTCGGCCCCAGTTGGAGGCCGCCAGCTCCGCGATTAGGCCTCAGCGCAGAAGGAGATGGGGATACGACAAAGAAAGGGTCGCATCCCCCCGAAGGAAGAGACTAAAACAAGTTTCCCCCACCCCCCACACATACACAACTAAAAATAAACTAAAACATACGTCCAACAAGAGAAAAAAAAAGAAAAAGAGACGGACTGCAGGCGAGCCGAGGCCACTTCCGGAATGGGTGCCTGGTACATGCTGCCAGGGCTGGTGGTAGAAGCAGATATGACAGTGGTGCTTATGAGTCTTCAGATAGGCACATGGATCAGCTGGAAATGGAGAGATATGGTTCACATGCAGGCAGAGGGGATTAGTTCAACTTGGCATCATGTTCAATGTGGGCGTTGTGGGCTGAAGGCCTGCTCCTGTGCGGTACTGTTCCATGCTCTTATATGCTATACCACATTGACTCACTGATCTGGTGTTTAGTGTACAAGACACCCAACAGATCCTGTTTCTAATGTCCCAGTGTTGGTTTCAAATGTTTTATTTATTAACCTTTCCCTGCAGACATAAACACAATAGTGAGAGCCACAATGTACAGGAGATGTACCATTGTCACCACTTTAATATTGCTGCTCCCCAGATTCCCACTGGTCCTCCGACTATAGTTTAGTTTGGTTTAGTTTAGAGGTACAGCGCGGAAGCAGGCCGTTTGTCCCGCGTGTCCACACTGACCAGCGATCCCTGCACATTAACACTATCCTGCACACACAATTTACACTTATACCAAGTCAACCGACCTACAAACCTGTACATCATTGGAGTGAGGGAGGAAACCGGAGAAATTCACACGGCCACAGGGAGAACGTACAAACTCCGTACAGACAGTACCCATGGTCAGGATCGAACCCGGGTCCCTGGCGCTGTAAGGTAGCAACTCTACCACTGCGCCACCGTGCCACCCTGATGCTGACAATAATAACTCTGGTCACATCTTCCTTTTCAGATTGCTTGATTGATTGATATAAATACCAGTTCACCAATGACGGGTGACGTTCCAACACCATGAAAAAAAGATTGGTGTAGAAATGAAAAAAAGTCACAAAGTGCTGGAGTAACTCATCGGGTCAGGCAGCATCTCTGGAGGACACGGATAGGTGATGTTTCGGGTCAAGGCCCTTCTTCAGTCTGATTGTAGCGGGTGAGAAGAAAGCCGGGAAAAGCTGAGAGGAGTCCTGACCCGAAACATCACCTGTCCATGTTCTCCAGAGATGCTGCCTGACCTGCGGAGTTAGTTTTGTTTCAGTTTGGTTTAGTTTAGTTTAGTTTCTTGTCACATGTGCCGAGGTACAGTGGAAAGCTTTTTGTTGCATGCTATCCAGTCAATGGAAAGGCTTTGCACAATTACAATCGAGCCGTCCACAGTGTATAGATACAGGATAAAGGGAATAATGTTTAGTGCAAGATATAGTCCCGTAAGATCCGATTAAAGGTAGTTCGAGCGTCTCCAATGATGAAGATGGTAGCTCAGGACCACACCCTAGTTGTTGACAGTTACTGTGTCTTTTTTAGTATTAAACCAGCATCTGCAGTTCCTTGTTACTCCATGATGTATAAATGGGTGGGCTTTGTGAATCATTCCTCACACAAGCCCCAGAGTAATTTAGTGGGGCAGTACAGAGGCACAGAGGTAGAGTTGCTGCTTTACAGCGCCAAAGTCCCGGGTTCGATCCTGACTACGGGTGCTGTCTGTACGGAGCTTGTACATTCTCCCCGTGAACCTGTGTGTGGGTTTCCTCCGGGTGATCCAGTTTCCTCCCACACTCCAAAGAAGTACAGGTTTGTAGGTTAATTGGCTTCGGGAAAGATGGTGCATTGCCCATTGTGCATGTGGGAAAGTGTTAGTGTGCGGGCATCGCTGGTCGGCATGGCCTCAGTGGGCTGAAGGGCCTGTTTCCACACTGTATCTTTAAACTAAACTGAAGGTGTAGCAAGAGGTTTAACAGCAGGCTACTCACTTATATCCTGCATCTAGGTTTGCTTGTGAGCACTGGAATAGACGATATGGTGCAAGAGGATTCAAGGCTGGCAGCCCGTCAACTTATGAACAAAATATTAAGTGTGCAGTCTTAAGTTAATGAAGTGGCAGTGTAAGTCATGTGTCAGTGGGTTGGTCTCTTGTCACTGATTCAGAAGCTTGTGGTTTCAACACCCACTCTAGAGACTCGAGCGCATAATCAGAATTTGTCCACACATTCACCCAGGAGAAATGGCCGCAAGTCATTCAGGAACGTAAATCTGTATTTGCAATTGTACCTTGTGTTTCATAAAGTCTGCAACATTGGCTAAGTGATAAATCTGAGCAGTGAATGTTCGCTGGATTAGTGGTATGTTTTTCACTGAATTAGGTGAATTGATAACAAAATCAAAATGTCAAAAAAGTGAGCACTGAAGTGCCCCTTGTGCAATGAACCTATTGTGGACAGGCCGCAGCTTCTCTTCCGCAGAATCCAGATCTTTCATGGAAATTAGCGGAACATTGCGACAGGTCTGTTATAATGGAATGGAACAACAAAACAGGGGTGCCGTTTCGGGTGAGGGACATTTTGTCAGAACTGGTGAAGCGCCTGTGATGTAAAATATTAACCCTAACTCTGCTTTAGTAGATGCTGTCTGACCTGCTGAGTAATTCCAGCAATTCTTGTTCTTTGATGACTTGTAGTATCTTGAGTTTTGTCATGATTTTCATCGGCAATAAAGATACTATTATAGAGTTATAGAGCCTTACCGCGTGCAAACAGGCCCTTCGGGCTTGTCCCATCTACACTAGTCCCACCTGCCTGAGTTTGGCCCATATCCCTCTCAAACTGTCCTTTCCATGTACGTGTCTAAATGTTTCTTAAGCGTTGCGATAGTCCCTGCCTCAACTACCTCTTCTGGCAGCTCATTCCATACACCCACCACCCTCTGTGTGAAAACGTTCCATTAAATCTTTCACCCCTCACCGCCCTCAATAACTTCTCTTTTGACTCCTCCCATTTCCTCCAAACACAAGGCGTAGCTATGGGCACACGCATGGGCCCCAGCTACGCCTGCCTCTTTGTCGGGCACGTCGAACAATTTTTGTTCTTGGCGTACCAGGGCCCCACCCCCGACCTCTACCTCCGGAACATCGACGACTGCTTTGGTGTCACCTCCTGCACCCACGCACAACTGACTGACTTCATCCATTTCACCACCAACTTCCATCCGGCACTCAAATACACTTGGACCATTTCCGCCATTTCCCTACCATTCCTTGACCTCACCATCTCTATTGCAGGTGATACACTCTTGACCGACATCCACTACAAACCAACTGACTCCCACAGCTACCTGGACTACTCTTCCTCCCACCCTTCCCCGGGTACTTTCCTGTAAGGACTCCGTCCCCTATTCCCAATGCCTCCGTCTACGCCGCATCTGCTCCCAGGACGAGGAGTTCCACACCAGGTCATCACAAATGTCCTCATTCTTCAGCGAACGGGGATTCCCCTCCCCCACTATAGATGAGGCTCGCACCAGGGTCTCCTCCATACCCCGCAACACTGTCCTCTCTCCCCATTCCCCCACTCACAACAAGGGCAGAGTCCCCCTGGTCCTCACCTTTCACCCCACCAGCCGGCACATACAAGAGATAGTCCTCCGCCAGTTTCGCCACCTCCAACGTGACCCCTCCACTCGCCACATCTTCCCATCTCCCCCCCCCGTCTGCCTTCCGCAAAGACCGCTCCCTCCGCAACTCCCTTGTCAATTCTTCCCTTCCCTCCCGCTCCACCCCTTCCCCGGGCACTTCCCCTTGCAACCGCAAGAGATGCTACACTTGTCCCTTCACCTCCCCCATCCACTACTTTCAGGGACACAAGCAGTCCTTCCAAGTCCGACAGAGGTTCACCTGCACCTCCTCCAACCTCATCTACTGCATCCGTTGCTCCAGATGCCAGCTGATCTATATCGGTGAGACCAAGCGGAGGTTTGGCGATCGTTTCGCCGAACACCTCCGCTCGGTCCGCAATAACCAACCCGACCTCCCGGTGGCTCAGCACTTCAACTCCCCCTCCCATTCCGTATCCAACCTCTCGGTCCTGGGCCTCCTCCACGGCCAGAGTGAGCAACACCGCAAGTTGGAGGAACAGCACCTCATATTCCGCTTGGGGAGTCTGCATCCTCTGGGCTTAAACATTGAATTTTCTCAATTCTGTTAACCCTGGCTGCCTCCTCCCCTTCTCACCTCTCCCTCAGCCCTCAGGCCCTGGGATTCCTTCTCTCTCTATCTCCCTCCCCACCCAAGTCGCACTAGCTTCTCATTTTCACACTACAAACAGCTTACAATGGCCTGTTTCCTTTATCATCAATATTTTTTTGCATATCTTTCATTCATTGTTCTTTATCTCTCCACATCACCGTCTATATCTCTCGTTTCCCTGATCCCTGACCAGTCTGAAGAAGGGTCTCGACCCAAAACGTCGCCTATTTCCTTCGCTCCTTAGATGCTGCTGCACCCGCTGAGTTTCTCCAGCTTTTTGTGTAACCCTTAAACACATGTCCTCTGGTTCTTGATTCCCCTACTCTGGGCAAGAGACTCTGTGCGTCTACCCGATGTATTCCTCTCATGATTTTGTACACTTCTATAAGATTACCCCTCATCCTCCTGCGCTCGAAGGAATTGTGTCCTAGCCTGCTCAACCTCTCCCTCTAGTCCAGGCCCTCGAGTTCTGGCAACATCCACGTAAACCTCTGTACTTCTTCCAGCTTGCCAACATGGCGCAGCGGTAGAGTTACTGCCTAACAGCACCAGAGACCCGGGTTCCATCCCAATGACTCCTATTAGGCTGTCTTTACGCAGTTTGTACATTCTTCCCGTGACCACGTGGGTTTTCTCCGGGTGCTCCAGTTTCCTCCCACACTCCAAAGACGTGCAGGTTTGTAGCTTAATTTGCTTCGGTAAAAATGGTAAATTCTGCCTAGTGGGTAGGATGGTGCTAGTGTGCGGGGATCGCTAGTTGGCATGGACTAGGTGGGCCGAGAGACCTGATTCCACGCTGTATATCTAAACTAAACTAAACATCCTTCCTATAACATGGTGCCCAAAACTGAACACAAAACAGGAGAGCCACAGTGGAGCCAGGCAACAAGGCTTATGACAAAGTTAAAACTGTACATCGTTAACAACTTTTGACTTGAATCAAACAAAATGGTGCCAGAATCATGGTGACTTTTATACTGTCCTGATGTAATCCACTATTCTTACTCCCTCGTACATAAGTATGATTGTGCCTACTATATGTATATATAGTATGATTTTTATCGAACTGTACAAAAAAACTGTAGATGCTAGTTGAAATCGAAGATAGACACAAAATGCTGGAGTAACTCAGCGGGACAGGAAGCATCTCTGGAGAGAAGGAAAGGGTGACGTTTCGGGTCGAGATGAGGTTTGAAGTAATTTCACTGTACAGGTCCACCATCGGTTTTCCGGCAACTGATGGTCCTGCACCTCGTTCAATCCGGCCAAAATTTACGAGGACGCACTTGAAATTCCCTGGTCGACCACAGATGGCGCCGCATGTGGCGCGTGATCTATTGTGACGTGTCCCTCCGTCCTGTAAGAGTTATTTGTTTACATTTGCAGTTGTTGGTGGTGATCCCTCAGTTTTGTGCAATTCTTATCGTAGTTTGCTCACATTTAACCCTAGCTGTGTCTTCTCAGCAAGGTCCAAGCGACAGTCATGGTGCCAATCCATAAGCACGTTTAATTTACGTTTAATATTTGTTTGATTTAAGTTTACGTTTCTAGCAATCCATGGTGCTTTAGAGACACAGGAGGCGTATAATTAGTGGGCCAGTGGTGATTTGTTGTATCATTACTACGTGGCCTCTGTTGGTCCGGCAAAATGGATAATCCAGCGAGGCTCTGGAACCAAGGGTGCCGGAAAAATCGGTGGTTGACATGTGGAAAGCATTTTATCGGGATGCATCTTTGGGATGGTTTGGGAACAGCTCCATCCGAGATGGCAAGAAATTGCAGAGAATTATGGACACAGCCCAGACCATCACGCGAACCAACCTCCCTTCCATTAACCCCATTCACACCTCAGGCTGCCTCGGCAAGGCCACCAGCATATTCAATGACACTGCCTATTCTCCCCCTCTCCTATTAGGCAAGACTTTTCAGAAGTATGAAAACGCACACATCCAGATTCAGGGACAGTTTCTGCCCAGCTGTTATCAGGCAACTGAACCACCCTACCACCATCTAGAGAGCGGTCCATGCGACTATCTGCCTCATTTAGACCCTCGGATTATCTTTGATCGGACTTTACTGGATTTTATCTTCACTAAACGTTATCAAGTTTATCATGTTTATCACCCTTTATCATGTATCTGTGCACTATGGATGGCTCCATTGTGATCATGTATTGCCTTTCCGCTGACTGGTTAGCACGCAACAAAAGCTTTTCACTGTACCTCGGTACACATGGCAATAAACTAAACAAAGCTAAACTAAACTAAACTTAGGTACTTGTGACAATAAAGTAGCATGACACCATTTAACCATTAAAATCTATACACAATGTTGCAAATTGACTAACCCTGGGGAGTCGAATTATGCACACATTTCTTATCACCCAAGGGAGAACTTGTCTCCTCAGTTTTGGCAAATCTCTATTTCATAGAAACATAGACAATAGGTGCAGGAGGTGGCCATTTGGCCCTTCGAGCCAGCACCTCCATTCATTATGATCATGGCTGATCGTCCCCAATCAATAACCCGTGTCTGCCTTATCCCCATATCCCTTGATTCCACTAGCCCCTAGAGCTCTATCTAAAGGGCCCATCCCACTTGGCCGTTAGTTACGCAACAGGCAGTAGTGACCGATGCGTGACGGTCGCGTGCGTCATCATGCGTCCGCACCGCCGTCTGGAGCACGTGACGTCATTTGAAGATAGACACAAAATGCAGGAGTAACTCAGTCTGAAGAAGGGTCTCGACCCGAAACATCACTCATTGCTTCTCTCCAGAGATGCTGCCGGTCCCGCTGAGTTACTCCAGCATTTTGTGTCTGTCTCCAATCGTCTTGGCCCCGCTCTTTTTTTTTCCTTACAAAATGCTTTTATTCAGAACAAACAAATACAAAGTAGTAACACGATCAGAGAATGCCTATATTGGCATTTTACAAAGACAGTTATCAAATTAAAATATTAATCAATAAAACTCTTAAAATTAAAATATGGCCACGGCCATCAGTTACGCAACAGGCCGTTGGCGTGCGAATGACGACCAAGGACAGGACGAAGTCCACACTCCTCCACACTACCCACACACTACCCGCACGCTACCCACACGCTAGCAGGTCGTGTAAATGGCGTGCGAATGACGACCCAGTGGGACCGGCCCTTAACTCTCTCTTAAATCCATCCAGTGATTTAGCCTCCACTGCCCTCTGTGGCAGGGAATTCCACAAATTCACAACTCTCTGGGTAAAAAAGATTTTTTTTACCTCAGTCTTAAATGGCCTCCCTTTTATTCTAAGACCCCCAAACCCCTCAGCACTTCTTTGCTTGTGCAAAATTCTTTCAAGTGATACGATGTGAAGATATCACAATTAGCCTGCATTTTCCTCTAATATTCAGGTCGAGACCTTTCTTCAGACTGAAGAGGTCTGGAGAAGGGTCTCGACCCAAAACGTCACCTTTTCCTTTTCTCCAGAGATGCTGCTTGACCCGCGGAGTTACTCGAGCTTTTAGTGTCTATCTTTGGTTTAAACCAGCATCTGTGCTGGTCAGGCCGCATTTGGAGTACTGTGAGCAAATTTGGGCCATATATCTGAGGAAGGATGTGCTGGCTCTGAGTGGGTCCAGAGGAGGTTTACAGGAATGATTTGAGGAATGGGGGGGGTTAGCATATGATGAGCATTTGACAGCACTGGGCCTCTACTCAGTGGAATTTAGAAGGATGAGGGGGAGGGCATAAATAGATAGATTGGACGTGGAAAGGATGTTTCCACTGGTGGGAGAGTCCAGGACCAGAGGTCACAGCTTCAGAATTAAAAGAGGCTCTTTTAGAAAGGAGGCGAGGAGGAACTTCTTTAGTCAGAGGGTAGTTAATCTGTGGAACTCATTGCCACAGTGGATAATCTTAAGACATAGATAGACAAATTCTTGAATAGCGTGGGTGTCAAGGGAGAAGGCAGGAAAACTGGATTAGGAGGCAGAGATCAGCCATGATTGAATGGCGGAGTAGACTCGATGGACTTAATGGCCTAATTCTACTCCTATAACTCGTGAACTTGTGAACTTGTAACTGGGTTTAGAGATACAGCGTGAAAACAGGCCCTTTTGCCCACTCTGCCTGCACCGACCAGCGATCACCCTGTACACTGGCTCTACCCTACACACTAGGGAAGGGGGGAGGTGGGGGTCATAGGAAATCGAGATGGAATAGGATGGTATTCTGTAAAAGTAGAGAATTGAATGTCCATGGCGTTGGGTTGTAAGCTTCCCATGCAGAATATGAGGGACAAACGGAATGTACAATCAGCATGTTAGCATGAATCTCCAAATTCACTTTTACAACAAGCAACTGCATTTAACTCTCATCTATCTTCGTTAAGGGACCATGTTGTTCCCTCACCTGCGCAGAACCAGTTTATGCTGTTTACTGAGAAATATTTTTGTTAGTGTGGTATGGCTGTGTCTGTAGTTGTGCCCTGGTTATAATTTAAAAAGACATGTGGTCCTGTTGAGAAGGTGGGTGACTGAATCTGAAGCAGTTACCAACAGCATTGGGTGGCACCTCAGGTACCTCACTCCTCCACGCTACCCACACACACACACTTACAGTTGGAAAAGTGTTCATTACATTTAACCTGTGAATCCTCCAACAGAAAACTTCCCTCTGAAAATCATGACCGTGTTTGATCTTTGATCTAGAAAGAGGTGGAGCCGGCTGCTGGAGAGGTGGGCTTGCAGGAACATTTATACTCGTTAATTAAATGGCCAAATGGCAACATTCCCCCAAGGTTTGCAAATGCACAAAGGTGGACGACTCTCTTTAATGTACCAAAGCAGAACGGGATTGATATTATCTTGCTCCAAGTGACGGGGAATAGAGCGCTTTTAAACGGCAAGGATTTGCAGCAGTAGTACTGTTGTCTGTTGCTTGTTCCCATAGTGAAAATAGTAAATGGATCGTCTGGAACAGATGCTGAGGTTTGGCACGAATCACAGCTCCCTTCCCATTGAACAGAAACACTGACAGTGATGCACCTGTGAAAAGCCACATGACCTTTAAGTGCCATTGCAGATGTTGGCATGCAACACAGCAAGACTCGCCACGGGCCACGGCTGGGGCAACGAGGCTGGAGGTAGAGCTGCCTTTAACCCCTGAGTGACCAAGCGAATAGTTCATATGTTCATAAGTTGCATGAGCAGAATTAGGCCATTCGGCCCATCAAGTCCACACCGCCATTCAATCATGGCTGATCTATCATTCCCTCCCAACGCCATTCTCCTGCCTTCTCCCCGTAACCCCTGACACCCTTACCAATCAAGTATCTGTCAATCTCCGCTTTAAAAATACCCAAAGACTTGGCAATGAATTCCACAGATTCACCACCCTCTCATTAAAGTGCTCCTCGTCTCCTTTCTAAAAGTACATCCTTTTATTCTGAGGCTATGCCCTCAGGTTCTAGATTCTCCCACTTCACTTGGAAAAGAAAATTGCAACTTTCTTATGTTCACAAGTACATTCAGCCCATCAGGCTAGATGGGGCTCTGAAAGATAGCGGAATCAGGGGATATGGGGAGAAGGCAGGAACGGGGTACTGATTGTGGATGATCAGTCATGATCGCATTGAATGGCGGTGCTGGCTCGAAGGGTCGAATGGTCTACACCTGCACCTATTGTCTATTTGCTATTGTCTAAGTCTATTCCGCCATTCAATCATGGCTGTTCTATTCTCATGGCTTCTCCCCGTAACCCCTGACAACCTTACTAATCAAGAATCTGTCAATCTGAAACTTAAAAATACCCATTGACTAGGCCTCCACAGCTGTCTGTGGCAATGAATTCCACAGATTCACCACCATTTGACTAAAGAAATTCCTCCTCATCTCCTTTCTAAAGGTACTTCCTTTTATTCTGAGGCTGTGGCCGGTGGGCCTAGACTCTTCCACTAGTGGAAACATCCTCTTCACATCCACTCCACATCCAGGCCTTTCATTATTCGGTAAGTTTCAACAAGATCCAACCCTCATCCTTCTAAACTCCAGTGAGTATAGACCCAGTGCCGTAGAACGCTCACTCCCGGGATGATTCTTGTAAAATGGTTGTCCCTTTCTGCTCTTGTACCATGGATTCAATAGTAGGCGTTGGTCTACCTCTCACCTTCCTGATCAATGCCAAATGTTAGAAGGCCGAGGCTTCCCGGTGTTGTCTGTGCAGAGTTTGTCTGTGGAGCTTTCTCCCAGGTGCTCCGGCTCCCTCTCACAAAGACTAGGTTAATTGGCCCTCTGTACATTGTTCCTCATGTGTGGTGAGTGGCAGAGCCTAGAGAGGGTGGCTGATTACATTATAGGGAGAATTGGATGAGTGTAGGATTAATGCAAATGGGTACTTGATGGTCAGTGAGGAATCGATGGGCTGAAAGACATGCTTCTGATCAGTGCAACTCCAATGGCATCAGTGTGCCTCTTGTGGTTCCCTGCCGATTTAGTTTAGTTTGGTTGAGAGATCCGGCTCAGAAACAGGCTCTTCAGTCCACCGAGTCCACCATTTTTAATGTGGGGGCGACAAGAGCACCCGGAGAAAACCCATGCAGGTGACGGGGAGAATGTGCAAACTCCGTACAGACAGCACCCATCGTCAGGATCAAACCCGGGTCTCTGGGTCAAAGGGCCTGTTCCACTTGGGCGCCATTTGTGCGTCACACAAGTGGCGTGCGAAGATTTTGTGAATCCTAAAATCCTGGGGCACCGCGTGCGACCGCGTGTCACTGCCTACGCCACCACGCCTCACCACGCGCCATGCGCGCATCACGTGCACGTCATGCGTCGAGACACGTAAATGAAGCGCAAATGATGCCCAAGTGGGACAGACCCTTAAGTCAGCAACTCTACTGCTGCGCCACTTTGCCGCCCGTATACTGATGAAGCATCAAACCACTTTGACTTATGGGGCAGCCACCATTTCCTGTTGGGGCTTAGGTTAAAAATCACGATTTTACCATGTACGATCACCAGAGCCAGCGTGGAAAATTCAAAGAAGGACCTTGTTAGCTCGTGTCACCTAAAACTTGCATCAGCATGTATTGGGAAGTGTTGGTGAATTCAGACTTTGGGCGGTATAATGGCACATTTTAGTTTAGTTTAGTTTAGCTTAGTTTAGTTTCGTATTGTCACTGGTTCCGAGGTACAGTGAAAAACTTTTTTTTTGGTAACCAGTCAAAGGAAATATTATGTTTGACAGGAACTGCAGATGCTGGAAAATCGAAGGTAGACAAAAGTGCTGGAGAAACTCAGCGGGTGAGGCAGCATTGGGTTTCGACCCGAAACATCGCCTATATCTTTCGCTCCATAGATGCTGCCTCACCCGCTGAGTTTCTCCAGCATTATTGTCTACCAAAGGAAATATTGTATATGATTACAATCCACAGTGCACGGGTAGAGGATAAAGGGTACAACATTTAGTGCTAAATAAAGACCGATTACAGATAGTTTTAAGGTCTCCAATGAGGTAGATGGGAGGTCAGGACCACACTCTATCTGATGAGAGGACCATTCAGTTGCCTGATTACAGCTGGAAAGAAACTGTCCCTGAATCTGGAGCTGTGCGTTTTCACATTTCCGTACCTCTTGCATGATGGGAGAGGGGAGAAGAGGGAGTGTCCGGGGTAAGAATGGTCTTTGATTCTGCTACCGGCCTTTCTGTGGCAGCGTGAAGTGTAGATACATATTCACAGATATTCATTTGCCTGGTAACTCTCTTATTTTACTCAGCCAGTAAGAAACGGAGTGGGCCCCATCACAAAAGCTTTGAAGTCTCCCTGGCAGAACAACATGTCCAGATAAAAAGACAAGTAAAAAATTAATTTTACTTACTATGTTGTAATTCAAGTCCAGGAAGAAAAATCAATACCTTGCAATGTCCAATGGTTGAGCACTCTTCAGAAACGTCAATGTTTATGACAATTAGGCCAGCAGTTCAGGTCCTGCTAGGGCAGAGAAGATCGAATTATTTTATCCAAATGGTGATCTGATACTGTTAGTTATGTTTTCCCTTTACGTTTAATCTTGGGGCAAAGGGAGAGTAAATCATTCATTTTTCGTTCAAAGAAGAGGAAGATGAAGGACAAGTCATTCTTAATTTCTCTTGAGCTCATTGAGAAAACTGGGAACGTTATAAACAATGGTCTTGGCTATTTGTAGCAATGAGTGTGAGTACAGGAAAAAAATGGATGAAGATGTCCAGTTACTGTAACAGTGTAAAGGGCCTGTCCCACTTTCACGACCTAATTCACGACTTTTTTTACTCGTGGACATTTTTCATCATGCTAAAACCCCCCCCCGGCCTACTTGATGCCACGAGTACCTACGACTAGCATCACGACCTGCTCCGACCTGCCTGCGACCTCCTACGACCTTTTGACGACCATGCTGCGGGTATGAGTCAAGGGCAAACTCGGCAGAGGTCGTGAATTAGGTCGTGAAAGTGGGACAGACCCTCTAAGGGGAAGCCAAAGATATTTCACTTCTTCAAATCTAAGCATCTGTATGGATTCTGAAGAAGGGTTTCAACCCAGAACAACATTTTAAAGATAGTTAGATAGAGCTCTAGGGGCTGGTGGAATCAAGGGATATGGGGAGAAGGCAGGCACAGGTTCCCAGCCAACCAATAGTGATTGGCTGGGAACCCACTCTAGGCCAACACCCTAGGTTCGTTGCAATGTGTTCCCTGGGACCTACTGTTACTGAACCACACCACACAATCACACATTAAGGAATTAGATGTGGTTCAACCACTGAACAAATAGCAAATGAGAGTGTAACGTCGTGGTGGGAAAAAGAGGTTGACAATTTACTTATTGTCACACTCAGGAGGAGTAGCACCTCTTAAGGTCCCAATGCATTGTCTTTTCTTTGCTATGCAGTATCTGATGTAGTGTAATTCCAAAGATGTGTAACTCCAAACACATACAGTTATTTAGCTAATTTGGCTCGGTATATGTGTAAATTGTCCCTAGTCTGTGTAGGATAATACAAACATAGAAAATAGGTGCAGGAGGAGGCCATTCGGCCCTTCGAGCCAGCACCACCATTCATTGTGATCATGGCTGATCGTCCCCTATCAATAACCCGTGCCTGCCTTCTCCCCATATCCCTTGACTCCACTGTTAATAATGTCCATAATGTTAATATGCGGGGATCACTGGTCAGCGCGGACTCGGTGGGCCGAAGGGCCTGTTTCCACATTGTATCTCTAAACTTAACGAAACTAAAACAAAACTAAAATTAGGTCTTGAGGATGCTGATATATTGGACACGCTAGAGGCAGGGAACATGTTCCCGATGTTGGGGAGTGCAGAACCAGTTTAAGAATAAGGGGTAAACCATTTAGAACGGAGATGATGAAACACTTTTTCACTTCAATCAATACTGATTTATCTCCCTAAATTTTTTTATTTTAAACTCGATTCTCTGATCACAAACTTTATTTCGGATTATAAAACACACAGAATCCATAAACGACATCTATGTAAACCCAAAGTAATTGGCGGATTGGCTCTCCCCAATTTCTTGTACTATTACTGGGCAACGAATATCAAAAACGTAATCTATTGGATGGATAACACACGCCAACAGGTAAAATGGTTAATGATGGAGATAGAAGATTGTTTGTCTTTTAATAAAGGCGCGATTCTTCTCTCTCCAATAAATGTGAAGAAAACACTATATGAGAAAAATCTGATTATCCATAGTACCCTACGAATCTGGAAACAAGTGAAGTCAACCCTTAAACTGAGAAATGTATCTCTTCTCCCACCAATTGCCAATAATCCCTCGTTCAAGCCGTCTATCTTAGACAAAACATTCACACACTGGGAAAGATTAGGAATTAAAAAACTGGGAGATCTTTATGAGATGGGAACTCTTCTCTCATTTCAAGGATTACAGTTGAAATATCATCTGAAAGGTAGCCAATACTTTAGATATCTTCAAATACGAGACTATCTGAAATCATATACCCAAGACTATCAATATATGGTTCCAGACACACTAGACAAATGTATGAATAGAAACTCGGATTCAAACAAGTTGATATCTTTATAATACCCTTTTAAATATACAAACCGCATCGTCGGAAGTAATTAGACGAGCTTGGGAAGATGCTCGGCCTAACAATTTTAAAAGACAGATAGGAAGAAAGTCTTCTATACATACACAACTGTTCTCTTAACGTTAGGCATTCGCTAATACAATATAAAATACTGCACAGACTCTATTATTCAAAGTCTAAACTGAATAAGATCTTCCCAAATGTTTCTCCTATTTGTGATAAATGTCTCCTTCAGGAAGCAACTATAACCCATTCGTTTGCCTCTTGTATAAGGTTACATAATTACCGGAGAGGAATTTTTGAAATTTTTTCTGAAACATCGGACCCCGACACTGAACTGATCACTCTAGGTATGTCTGAAGCCTGTTCTGAGCTAACACTATTTCAAAGATGTTTCCTTAATTATGGCCTGATAATGGCGAAGAAAACGAATACTGGAAACACACATCAGTCCCTGCAGTTAAGATGTGGATTACAAACATGTCCGAGACACTACATCTGGAAAATATTACACTTGTCTTGGCAGAAAAAACAGATCATTTTTACAAGACATGGACACACTTCACCGAATTCATACAAGGATAGTATGGTGCAAAACAACTGTGGATCTAAATCCAACTATGGGCTGGGGTGAGGTGGGTGGGAGGGGGGTGAGAGTCAGGTGTATCACCACTTTTGTCTCTCTTGTTCTTTTTGTTCTTTTCTTTTCTTTTTTTTCTTTCTTTTATCAACTCTTTGGCTGCACTACTTTGGTAGTCTAGGGGCTGTATCTTTGCACCTCTCACTTTTTCTCTCTCTTGTCCTTTCTCTTTCCTTTTCCTCTATTTTAAAGTTAAAAAGTTAAAATTGAAGCTGTACATTAACTGTATAATTTTATATGCCGATTGTTTTATTCTTGTACATTTGCTTCTAATAAATAAAAATGTAATAAATAAATTAATTAATAAACACTTTCTCTCACAGAGGTGTGAGTCTGTGGGATTCTCACAGGGCGGTGGAGGCCGGTTCTCTGGATACTTTGAAGAGAGAGCACGATAGGGCTCTTAAAGATAGCGGAGTCGGGGGATATGGGGAGAGGGCAGGAACGGGGTACTGATTGGGGATGATCAGTCATGATCACATTGAATGGCGGTGCTGGCTCGCAGGGCCAAATGGCCTACTCCTGCACCTATTGTCTATTGTCTATTGTCAACTGAGGGTTTAGTTTAATTCAGAGATACAGGACGGAAGCAGGCCCTTTGGCCCACCGAGTCCGTACCAACCCCATACACTAACAGTATCCTACACACTAGGGACATTTTACAATTTTACTGAAGCTAATTAACCTACAAATTAACCTGCACGTCTTTGGAGTGTGGGAGGAAACCGGAGCACTTGGAAAAAACCCATGCTGTCACATGGACAATGTGCAATTTCTGTACAGACCCGTAGTCAGGATCAAACCCGGGACGCTGGTGCTACAAGACAGCAACTCTACCGCTGCGCCACGTGGTGCCACAGTTATAGAGTTATAGTCATACAGGATGGATACAGGATCTTCGGCCCAACTCATCCAAGTTAAGCAAGATGCCCCATCTAAGCTACTCCCATTTGCCTGTGTTTGGTCCGTATCCCTTTCAAGCTTGCTTGTCCATGTACGTGTCCAACTTCAAGAACGCAAGTTTCAGAACTGAGACAATGATGCCTGCCCCTTTCCCGAGTCCATCTCTCCTTCATCCAATAAAATTATAGAATCATAGAAACATACAGCTGAGAACCAAACCCTTCAGCCCCTTTAACCCAACTCGTCCACACCAACCAAGATGCCTATCTGAGTTAGTACCACTGGTTTGGCCTGTAGCCCTCTGAATCTGGAGGTGGCAACGTACCAAAGGAAGCTAACCTATAATCACATTACACTCAGGCCCTGAAAAATGCTATTTTGGTCTTTTTGACTCCTACAGTGAAATTACTATTGTTTCTCCCATGCAAGCAAATCTCCATTTAGCTTTGTCCCCCAGAGGGTGTCTTTGATTTGTTATAATCAGCTGGTCCTTGGGAGCTGAGTGCTGCATGTTTCTGCTTCATCTCTGCCTCACCCAGATCCCTCCTAATGCCAAAGTGGGGCAGGAGGTGGAGGAATATACATCTGCTTAAAACATCCTATAAACCTTGCTCAAATTCTTTCCCAGATGTGCTCTTTCTGGGTGTCCTGTGCCTCAAATCTCTCCCTGTGCATGTTTGTTTGGTGCCGCAGAGAGCTAATAAAGGATGTTCTGTAATTCCAACGAGGTCAGGTAATGTGGGACTCCTGCAGTGTTGGGACAAGTCAACATGGCATGGGGGGTGCAAGGAGAGGTGAGTGTTCAAGAGTCAAGTGGCACATAGCACCTGGGTCTGATGTGTGACAACAAATGCTTTCTTGAGAAACCAAGACCTCAACGGTTCAAATTTGGAAGTTTGGTTTAGTTTAGTTTATTATTGTTTCGTGTACCAAGGAACAGTGAAACAGTTAAAAGCTTTTATGTCTCAATGAGTACCCGGTGGAAAGATCAAACAAAAATGTTTAAGATCAGATTTATATACTTGTCTCCATATATTATAATTAGAAATTGTTCCACTCATTGACAAGTTGTATACCGTTTTCTTTTCCACAAATATTTTTATTTTTATTTTTTAATTTTTTGTTTTTTGTTTTTGTTTATTTTATTTTATTTTTATTTTATTTTTTTTTTTTCTTCTCTCTCTTCTTTATATTAATCAACTATAATCATACTCTTATAATTATTCACTATTCTTTCTTTATACTTTTTTCACTCTATAAAAAAAAGTGAGGCCAATATATATATTTTGTTAACATTTATATAATTTTGGAAAGATGTATCAACTATATTTGGAAAAAAATGCTATATTATTTGTTATATGTATGGCCTCTAATAAAAATATATTCAAAAAATAAATAAATAAATAAAAGCTTTTATGTTACGTGCTGTCCAGTCAGTGAAAAGACTTATGTGCGGCAGTGGCGCAGTGGTAGGGTTGCTGCCTTACAGTGCCAGAGACCTGGGCTCCATCTTGAGTGTGGGTGCGGGGGTTTTCTCTGGGTGCTCCGGTTTCCTTCCACACACCAAAAATGTGCAGGTTAGGAGGTTAATTGGCTGAGGTAAAATTGTAAATTGTCCCTAGTGTGTCGGATAGTGCTAGTGTATGGGGTGATCGCTGGTCGGTGCGGACTTGGTGGGCTGAAGGGCCTGTTTCGGCGTTGTATCTCTACATTCTAAATTCTAAAAGTCTATACATGATTATAATCAAGCTGCCCACAGTGTACAGATACATGATAAAGGGTATAACATTTAATGCAAGATAAAGTCCAGTAAAGTCCAATTAAATATTATTTGAAGATCTTCAATAAGGTAGATGGGAGGTCAGAACTGTTCTGTAGTTGGGGTGACAGCTCTCTAGTTGTTGGTAGGATGACTCAGTTGCCTGATATCAGCTGGGAAGAAACTGTCTCTGAATCTGGAGGTGTGCATTTTCAAACTTCTCGACCTCGTGCCTAATGGGACAGGGGAGAAGCGTCACCCATTCCTTCTCTCCAGAGATGCTGCCTGTCCTGCTGAGTTACTCCAGCATTTTGTGTCTATCCACCTATCACTCTCCAGGTCTTGGCCCACCCTTTCCCTTCACCTCTTTCTATCAGCCATCTTCCTCCACTCCAGACTTGGGAATGGACCCAAAACATGTCTGTCCGTTGATGACACCTGACTTCCTCCAGCACATTGTTTCTGTTGTACAAGGAAAATAGTGAAAATGTCCGCATTTACACACCAGAACGTGGTCATTTGGATTTCAGAATTGAGAGATACAGTGCGGAAACAGGCTCTTTGGCTCACTGAGTCTGCACCGACCACGATCGTGCATATACTAGCACTATCCTACACACTAAGAACAGAATCAGAATGTGAATCAGAATCGGAATCAGAATCACAATCACAATTTATTCGCCAAGTATGTTTTGCAACATACGAGGAATTTCCAATTTTTACAGTTTACAATTTTACCAAAGGCAATTAACCTACAAACCTGCGCGTCTCTTTGTAATGTGAGAGGAAACCGGAGCAGCCGGAGAAAAGTCACGCAGCCACAAGGAGAAGGTACGAACTCCATACAGACAGCACCTGTAGTCAGGATCAAACCCGAGTCTCTGGCGCTATAAGACAGCAACGCTAACGTTGTGCCACTGGGCCACACTAAAATGTAATAAACACCAAAGAAGCACTTTGGAAGTTTCAGAAGTAAAAGAAGAAAAACAAAGATAGACACTGGTGTGAAGTGGGAAAGAGTAATGGACAAGTATCTTGTCTCCTGTTTCTCCAGCATAACCTCTTTGCTCTTGCACCATGTGCTGAGACTAATAGGATATCTCTTATGCCTTTTCAATCACCCTGTTGACTTTCCCATTACCTTTATGGATTTGTAGACTGAAATCCCTGCAAATAGTGAGACCTAGTTGGAGCACAGCTGGAGTGTTGTATGTGTAGGTTTGATTACTGGAATACAGGATGAATGCCATGGTGTGGGAGAAGGTGTGGAGGAGATTTAAGAGGAAGTTGTCAGACTGGTGAACATTAAATCTGAAGAAAGCTTGTCTATGTAAAGTCTATTTGCTCTGGAATAAAGGAATTCATTAGAGCTTTGGAAATTTAAGAGAGACTAGGATTGAGAAAGTCAACATTGGTAGTGCTCACTGCTACCATTTACGTTGTTTGGGTAAGTGGTAGCAGAGAGTAGAGGTAAACGATAATTCAACCTGAAGACAATTAAGAAGCAAGGAACTGCAGATGCTGGTTTACAAGGAAAGACACAAAGCGCAGGACACGGGCGTGGCAGAGTGGCGCAGCGGTAGAGTTGCTGCTTTACAGCGCCAGAGGCCCTGGTTCTATCCTGACTACGGGTGCTATCAGTACAGAGTTTGTACATTCTCTTTATGACCAAGTGGGTTTCCTCCGGGTGCTCTGGTTTCCTCCCACACTACAAACACGTATAGGTTTGTAGGTTTATTGGCTTCAGTTATTGTAAATTGTCCGTAGTGTGTCGGATAGTGCTGGTGTACGGGGTGATCGCTAGTCAGCGTAGACTCGGTGGACCAAAGGGCCTGTTTCTGTGCGGTATCTCTAAAGTTGAAAGTAAAATTTAAGGAATAACTCAGTGGGTCAGGCAGCATCTCAGGACAAAATGGACAGGTGATGCTTTGGTTCGGGACAAGTCTGAAGAAGTGTCCTGACCCGAAACATCACTGATCTGTGTTTTACAGAGATGCTGTCTGACCCGTTGAGTTACTCCAGCACTTCGTGACTCTTTGTTTAGAAGGCAATTAAGGACTGGAACCTACTGTTGGAAATGTGTGGAGAAAGAAATGGTCATCACATTTAAAGACTTGCTGTAAACCTTAAGCGTCAATATAAAAGAACGCTACAAGAATAAGGGGGCAGAGGTGGGAAGTTTTAACTTGGGTAGAATGGCAAACAAGCTATGCTGTGAATGTCCATGACTGTATGAATGCAGCAGCCATTTTGAACACATTAAGCTCCAAAATGAGTCATGATATTGACCAGATAATGCTTCAATGAATGGAACACCAAGTGCTGGAGTAACTCAGCGGGTCAGGCAGCGGTACCCGGGCGTGGCGCCGATGGACGAGAAGCTGAAGCAATGAAGTGCCTGACCAATAGCAGACTGATTCCTGGGATGTCAGGACTTTCATATGAGGAAAGATTGGATAGACTCGGCTTGTACTCGCTGGAATTTAGAAGATTGAGGGGGGATCTTATAGAAACTTACAAAATTCTTAAGGGGTTGGACAAGCTAGATGCTGGAAGATTGTTCCCGATGTTGGGGGAGTCCAGAACAAGGGGTCACAGTCTAAGGATAAGGGGGAATTCCTTTAGGACCGAAATGAGGAAAACATTCTTTACACAGAGAGTGGTGAGTCTCTGGAATTCTCTGCCACAGAAGGTAGTTGAGGCCAGTTCATTGGCTATATTTAAGAGGGCGTTAGATGTGGCACTTGTGGCTAAAGGGATCAGGGGGTATGGAGAGAAGGCAGGTACGGGATACTGAGTTGGATGATCAGCCATGATCACATTGAATGGCGGTGCAGGCTCGAAGGGCCGAATGGCCTACTCCTGCACCTATTTTCTAAGTGGAAGCCAAATAACCGAATGGAAACAAAGATGAAATGCCAACTAACCCGAAAGGCTGCGTCGCCTAAAGGCAAGCTCACCGAATGGCCGCTCTGCCAAAACGCCACGTGCCCGAAAGGCGGCGTCGCCTACAAGCCAACGGACCGACTGCCGCTCAACAGAAACGTCCAATAACGGACTTGGCATTGCCAGGGGGGGCGGGACTTGTCAGCGATTGGTCCAGACCCCCGCGTCCATCACATCACTGTGGAGGGATGAACATTGTCGCACACCTCCGCTCCACCCCACCCACAGCCCGTGGCGGGTGGCCGTGGGAGAGTGGGGGCTGTCCCGAGGGATGCGCACCTTCGGCCGCTTACAACTTGTTGCCTTGATTCAGATTGCCAAGTCACCTATCGCTTGTGTGGGAAAATGACCCCCACCCTCACGTCTCCCCCCTCTCTCTCCATTCTTCTCTCTCCCCCCTTCTCTATCTCCCCCTCCCCTCTCTCTACCCTCTCTCTCCCTTCTTTCTCTCCTCCCCCTCCTCCTCTCTCTCCCCCCCCTCTCTTCTCTCTTTCTCTCCCCTCTTCTCTCTCTCCGCCCTCTCTCTCCTTTCTCCCCTTCTCTCTTTCTCCCCCTCTTCTCTTTCTCCCTCCTCTCTCTCTCCCCCCTCTCTCTCCCTTCTCTCTCTCCTCTCTTTCTCTCCCCCTTCACTCTCTCCTCCTCTGTCCCCCCCTCCTCTCTCTCCCCCCTATCTCTCCTCTCACTCCTCTCTTTCTCTCCCTACTCTCTCTCCCCCCTTCTCTCTCTTCCCCACTTATGCAGAGTGTATAGAAGGTGAGAAAACTGGCACTGACAGCAAAGATAGACACAAAATGCTGGAGTGACTCTGGGACAGACAGCATCTCGGGAGAGAAGGAATGGGCGATGTTTCGGGTCGAGACTCTTCAGACTCAATCCTCAGGTCTGACGAAGGGTCTAGACACGAAACGCCACACATTCCTTCTCTCCCGAGATGCTGCCTGTCCCACTGAGTCACTCCAACATTTTGTGCCTATCTTTGCTGTCAGTGCCAGTTTTCTCAACTTCCATAGCCGCTCTGCATCAGTGGGGGAGAGAGAGAAGGGGGAGAGAGAGGTGGAGAAAGGAAAGGGGAGAGAGAGAGAGGGGGGAGTGAGAGAAAAGGGAAGAGAAAGAGAGAAGGGGAGAGAGAGAGAGGAGAGAGAGAAGGGAGAGAGAGGGGGAGAGAGACGAGAGAGAAGTGGGGAGAGAAAGAGAAAAGGGGAGAGAGAGGGGGGAGGAAGGAGGGGGGGACGGAAGCGTGGGGGTCATTTTCCCACACAAGACATAGGTGACTGGGCAATCTGAACCCAAGCACCAAGTTGTAAGCGGCCGAAGGTGTGCATCCCTCAGGACAGCCCCCACTCTCCCACGGCCACCCGCCGCGGACTGTGGGTGGGGTGGAGCGGAGGTGTGGGACAATGTTCATCCCTTCACTGTGATGTGATGAACGCGGGGTCTGGACCAATCCCTGACAATCCCGCCCCCCCGGCAACGTCACGTCCGTTATTTGACGTTTCTGTTGAGCGGCATGTTGGCCGTTGGCCTGTAGGGGATGCTGCCTTTCGGGTAGGTGGCGTTTTGGCAGAGCGGCCATTCGGTGGGTTTGCTTTTAGACGTCGCAGCCTTTCAGTTAGTTGGCTTTTAGGCGTCCCGCCCTTTCGGGTTAGTTGGCGTTTTGGCTTTGTTTCCATTCGGTTATTTAACTTCCACTTCTTTGCTTCGGCTTCTCGTCCGTCGGCGCCATGCCCGCACACGTCAGGCAGCATCTCTGGAGCACATGGACAGGCAAGGTTTCGGATCGGGACACTTGTTCACATGTGGATTCAGGTCATAAATCCACGACAGTAGCTGAAGCATGGTCAGAATCACATTTACAGCAGCACCCCTGATAAATGTGTTTTTGTGTCGGGGTGGGCTACAGCCTCCTGTGCTCACGGTGTTGGCTGTGCACATGCAGCTGCACATTGCAAAATAGCAGCACAGGTGTTTGAATGTACGCCCAAGGAAAAAAAAATTGTCGTGGGTCTTCTTTTTGTCCTAATTGCTGCATTAATATTTTAATATTGTGCTATACCCGTTTATCAATTGAAAGGCGAGCTCCCCTTTCCAAGCAAAGTCAATAAATGTTGCATCGACTTGGCTCACGTGCAATAATTGTCTGGCCCAGGCATTCAGGACTGCATTCAAATTGCTTCAGTGAAACAGGGCCCTAGTCAAGCCAGACTGAAGGAGATTATTCTGTCTGGCCTTGGTGCGTGCAGCATCTGTGTTAATAGAATTTATATCTGCAGTCATTCTCAACTCCCTGTTGTGTATTCAAGCAATGTGTGGGCTTCTCTTAGCTAGTGAGCGAGAAGTAGAATATAATCAGATATATTAGGGTGGAGGTGGCGGTGGGGGTGGGGGTGGGGGTGGGGGGGGGGGGTGGAGTGCTTTCTCTTTTTAACTCGCAACGAGGTTAAGTGTTTAAACGCCTTACGTATATGCTTCGTGAGTGATTGTTCCGTGCGTCAACAATTATTGATATGAAGGATATGTTGCATTTTGAAGGTGGGGGCTTGAAGACATTAGCTCGAAGGGATTAAAGTAACCTCCGCCATATTTAATCACCAGTGAAAACAAAGTCGACTTCTTTCTCTTTTGGCATTATAATGTGTACGGCTTGCGAAACGTAACACACCAAGGCTGCCATTTTCAGAGCTCCTCATTGTTGTTTTGGCAAAAGAAAAAAAAGCTCTTGCACTAATAGTGAGTTAATCATTCATAGCTAGTCACATGAATTCCATAGTTGCCACCAGTTCCACAGTCAAGAATGAACTACTTTGCTAAATCAGCAAAGACAGTTGTCAAGGTTACCTATATGTAATCTATTTAGTCGGT
Source organism: Raja brachyura (assembly GCA_963514005.1). The sequence goes on along the minus strand of OY740793.1, from coordinate 35,261,672 downwards.
TCCCAAAACACCAATCAAGGTCAGATAGCTGAGTGAAGGAGTGCGGGCGATGTGGATTCATACAGTACATTGCTTTGTATCAAGACAGCAGGGAAGAAAAAAAACTCATTAGGAAATCAAACGCTAAGATGAGCATAAGAAGTGTTAATTGTTCGTCTCGTGCTTTTTTTCTTTTCTCTCTCCGGTGCTTAGTAATGCATCGCCATTAAACAAATTTTAAAAATGTATTCAATCAAAAAAGTAAAGGAAATTGTTAGAGTTCGCGTTGCTCAGTGTAAAACAGAAACTAGCTTTGGCCTGTATTTACATATGAAAAAATGAAACTAATTGTATCTGTGGGGAACTGGTGCGAACCAATCAATCGTTCAAGCTCCAGCACAGTGCAGCTTGTTAAATCCCGCTCCGTATAATCATTCTGGATTGCAATATGCAGATGTCACGTTAGTAGCAGGGGGAGGCTGTCGTGAGGTTGGAAAATCACATCCTAGAAAACTATCACATGCTAATCTAACGCAACCCATCACACAAACCAACCTCCCTGCCATTGATTCCATCTATACATCACGCTGCCTCGGCAAGGCCAGCAGCATAATCAAGGACCAGTCTCACCCTGGTCATTCCGTCTTCTCCACTCTCCCATCGGGCAAACAGTACAGAAGAGTGAAAACACACGCCTCCCGATTCGGGGACAGTTTCTTCCCAGCTGTTATCAGGCAATTGAATCATCCTACCAACAATCACAGAGCTGTCCTGAGTTACTGCCTGTATACCTGAGTTACTATCAACCTTATTGGAGACCCTCGGACTATCTTTGATCAGACGTTACTGGCTTTAGCTTGCACTAAACATTGTTCACGTTAGCATGAATCGGTACACTGTGGATGGCTCAATTGTGATAATGTGTTGTCTTTCCACTGAAGATAGACACAAAATGCTGGAATAACAGGCAGCGTCTCTGGATAGAAGGAATGGGTAACGTTTTGGTTCGAGACCCTTCTTCAGACCTGCATCTGCCTGCATCTGCAGTACCTTCCGCTGACTGGTTAGCACACAACTAAAGCTTGACACTGTACCTCGGCACACGTGAGAATAAACAGAACGCAAACTAAATTCAAACTCAAGCTAACCTCCACTTAGCTCTGGACTGCCTGTAACTCGCCTCAGCTCTGACTCTAACTTGTCGTAACAGCCGGGCTTTCTAAGACAAGACCTGCACACATGTCCCACTTTGCGGACTCCTCACTGTCGGTGAAGGAGAGAGGGAGAGATGTGCAGCACGCAAGTGGAAGGTGCAAAAAAACCCTGCCGCCATGCAGCTCACTACTGCAAATACAAATAAATAACCTTTGAGCCCTGACTGTTGAGTTGATCAGACGATGTGCTTATCCCTCCAGGGTAAGGTGAACGCTGCAATTGTCTGAGATAACCTCCTTTTCCCAGCGACATTGAGTGCTGCAGATGTTATGGTTCATTTCACAATACCAAAAGCAGCCTGTTGTTTGACAATCTAAAGGGGGCTTGATGAAAGATTATGTTAAACACTTTTGAAAAGAAGTGTCTGAATGAACGGTGACAAAGATAAACGAGGAAAACCCTCCTTGAGGTTTCTGCGGGGAAAGAAACTGCAGTGTATGAGCTTATGATCCAATAGGCTGAGAATATTGCAGTTATAATATTTGAGTTTAGTTTATTGTCACGTGTACCGAGGGACAGTCAACAGCTTTTGTTGTGTGCTAACCAGTCAGTGGAAAGACAATACGGGTACATGATAAAGGTAATGAGGTGAAAATGGTTAATGCAAGAGAAAGCCAGTAAAGTCCGATCAAAGATAGTCCGAGGGTCTCCACTGAGGTAGATTGTAGTTCCGGACTGCTCTCTGGTTATAGGTAGGATGGTTTAGTTGCCTGATAACAGTTGGAAGAAACTGCCCCTGAATCTGGAGGTGTGTGTTTCCACACTTCTGTACCTTTTGCCCGATGGGAGAGGGGAAAGAGGGAGTGGCCAGGGTGCCACTCTAGAGCTGGCAATTTCATGGTTGCGGCATTGGAGGTGATGCGACAGGAACAAAGACTGGGAATTGTTAGCAGTAAGTTCATTGGTAAACAGACTATCGCAGTTTTTAGTTTTTGCAATAACGGTTTCACCCGAGTCTCTGGGAGGTACATTACAAAATTGTCCCGTCCAATACTGGATCAGTGGCAGACTGTAAACTTGCAAAATCAGTGAAGGAATCTGACAAATAATCACAAGATGACATCTAGAAGGGGGAAATTGAAAAGCTGCCTATAATTTCCCCTTTGCCACCATCACTTCCAGCACACACTCCTGCCTAACAGTGGCAGTTTACTTATAGTTGAAGTTTTGTCTGCGTGGAGTTTGCATGCACTCCTTGTGACCACCTGGGTATCTGCAGAGGCTGAGGCTTCCTTCCACATCCCATTGGTAAATTATCTCCAGTGTGCAAAATCGGAGGGAATCGATGGAAGCGTGAGGAAAACAAAAGGAGATTGGTGCAAATGGGTGGTGGATGGTTAGCATGCACTCAATGGGCCGAAGGGCTTGTTTCATGCTGTATGACTCCATGACGCAGTGTTGAGGTTGCAGTCACCCATACAGTGTAGAAAATGCAATGGTCAAAGTGATCAGGATCAGATGGTCTCACTCGGGACTGAAGAAGGGTCTCGACCTGAAACGTCACCTATTCCTTTTCTCCAGCGATGCTGACCGACCCGCTGAGTTACTCCAGCTTTTTGTGTCTATCTTTATTTAACTTACTTGTGGCTCATCAGGCAGCAGAACCATCCTATCACCAACTAGAGAGCGGTCCTGACCTACAACCTCGTTGGAGGCCTTCAGACTCTCTTTAATTGGACTTTACTGGACCTTATCTTGCTCTAAATGTTATTCTCTTCTTCATGTACATGGTGGACGGCTCAATAGTAATCATATATTGTCTTCCCGCTGACTGGTTAGCACGCAACAATAGCTTTTCACTGTACCTCGGTACACGTGACAATAAACTAAACTAAACTAAACTAAACCAAACTAAACTAAAACTAGAAGCCTTTATGCCATGTGTGCTGAAAGTGCACTGAAGAAAAAATACCTAGTTTTATGCTGTGTTCAATGAAGTCCAATGTTGATACTATTGTGGTATTAAATCTGTGCTTCAGGACCAGTTTCATTTTTTCTCTGCCATGATAAATAGCGTCTGTCTTCTTCAGTCTGAAGAAGGGTCCCGACCCGAAACATCATCCATTCCTTTTCTCCAGAGATGTTGCCTGATCCGCTGATTCACTCTAGCATTTCGTGTTTATCTTCATAGTCTGAGGGTCTCCAATGAGTAGATAGTAGCTCAGGACCGCTCTCTAGTTGTTGGTAGGATGATTCAGTTGCTGATAACAGCTGGGAAGAAACCGTCCCTGAATCTGGAGGAGTGTGTTTTCACACTTCTGTACCTCTTGGCTGATGGCAGAGGTGTGGCATTGTGAGGCAGCGTCTGTACCAGCTGCGCCACTGTACCGCCCAGTCTCTTATGCTAACTTTTTTACACAGAGGGCTCTGGGTGACTGAAAGGTGCTGCTGGAGGTGGTGGTGGAGGCGGGTATGAGACAAGCGTTTAAGAGGCTTTCAGGCAAATGGTCGCAGCGGTAGAGTTGCTGCCTTACAGCGCCAGAGACCCAGGTTTGATCCTAGCTATGGGCGCTGTCTATACAGATTTTGCACTTTTAGTTTAATTTTGTTTAGAGATATAACGCGGAAACAGGCCCTTCGGACCACCGTGTCCGCGCCGTCCAGCGATCCCCGTTACACTAGCACGCACTGCACAGTATGGACAATTCACAATTTTTGCCAAAGCCAATTCATCTACAAACCTGCACATCTTTGGAGTGTGGGACAAAACCGGAGCACCTGGAGAAAACCAACGTCACAAACTCCGTACAGACAACACCCGTAGTCAGGATCAAACCTGTGAGGCAGCACCTCCACCGCTGTGCCATGTGCCACCATGTTCTCCTTGTGACTGTGTGTTTTCTCCGGGTGCTCTGGTTTCCTCCAACAAAATACATCTTCGGTGGGCCAAAGAGCCTGTTTCCGCGCTGAATCTCTAAGGTCTAAAAGTCTAAAAGGACTAAGATAGGTAACTGATAAAGGTGCTTGAGGAAGAGCCGGCTGGTAACATTGGCAAACTGTGCTCAGTACACTCCCCTGCTGCCTGCTTTCAATAACTCTTGCTGGTGTCACCCTGCAGACTTCTGTTTGCAGAATGATCATGTAGATGAACTGACAACCCCAATATTACAAAATACCATCTTTGCTTTCTTTTATTTTTTCTTCCCAGAAAGCCATGTTTTTTGTTTCTCCCAAATGGCTGTCACAGTGCGCCTGCCATTGATCTGTAACGATAAACCCAGTTTTAATTATGATCAGGACACCACGGCAGGCTGCCTGCTATTACTGTGACAGCTTTCATTAGCTGTCAGTCAGGTCAGTGGCCTGAGGGGGGAAGAAGGGAGAAGTGACTCTGTTTATCAGCCTAGACTCAGACACACAGCCCTGGGGCATCGAAGATGTGTCTCTTGCTGGTAAATCAATGGAGCTCTCTTCATTTATTTTGTGCTGGGAGTGTGGAGAGGGTAACTGTTCCAGTCAGATACCAAGGCCGGGGTTCTGCTACTGACTACAAACTGCAGCGACCATAAAGCAGCCCAATAAAATGGACCGTAGGAAATATATCAGTGGCGCAGCAGTAGAGCTGAGAGAGACCTGGGTTCGATCTTGACTATGGCTGCTGTCTGTACGGAGTTTGTACATTCTCCATGTGGGTTTTCTCCGGGTGCTCCGGTTTCCTCCCACATTCCAAAGACACGTGGATGTGCAGATTAATTGTCTTCTGTACATTGTCCCTCGTGTGAAGGATAGAACTAGCGTACAGGGAGATTGCTGATGGGCTGAAGGGCCTGTTTACATGCTGTATCTCTATAGTGAAGTAAAATAAAGCAACAAAATGCCACCTTGCTTCCCCCGGCTGGGACAGATAGTTGCTCAAAATACAAGGGAGGACAAGACTCGCATGCAATTCCTCTCCGGTGTTACTGTGATGGGACCATATTCCAAAATATATATCTTTTAAATTTTGTTGCGTTGTTCCTGTTGCAAGCGCAAGTGAAACGCTTAGTTCTAAAATGCATTGTAAGAGCTGTGAAAGGAGCAAGTTGATAAGCAACCAGTGATCACTGAATGATCACAAGGTCAGAGGCAGTGTCGTTTATCAGAGTGTATTGGCAAGCTCCTATGTGTGTTATTCTTATAAGGATGTTTGCAATGATGGGTTTAATATTTAAAACCAAGTGAAGATTACTCTCATCTCAGGCTACAGAGCGGGTGAACTTTACCTTGGTTTTAAGTCTCATCCTGCCCAAATGGCAATACTCTAGGGTTAGTGGTTTCTGGTTGACCTCCTGCCATCATCTGTTGTGTGTTTGTGTTTTTACTTAGTTTAGTTTAGAGATTCAGCGCGGGAACAGGCCCTTCAGCCCACCGAGTCCGCGCCGACCAGCAATCCCTGCCCAGTAGCACAATCCTACACACACTGGGGACAATTTGCAATTTTACCATGCCAATTAACCCACAAACTGGAGATCCTGGAGAAAACCCACGCAGGTCACAGGGAGAATGGAAGAATGTACAAACTCCGTACAGACAACACCCGTGGTTAGGATCGAACCCAGGTCTCTGGCGCAGAAAGGCAGCAACTCTACCGTTGTGCCACCGTGCCACCCAAGGTTAGTAGATTCTGGTTCACCATCTGTCACCGTCTGTTGAATGTTTGTGGCAGGTCTGAAGCAGCATTATAGTATTGGAGTTGTTGACCTTCAGATGGCCGTTAACTTGAGGTCCTGCTTGATTGTTAAGATGGACGGAAAGATCCTATTGAGCGATCTAAAGCTAAAATGGGTCTTGAATCCTGATCAATGTTTATCTCTCAGCCACCAGGTCACATTACCTGCTCACTTACAGCCAATCTACGAGCCCAAAACCAAACAGGAATGTGCAGTGGCCTGCATCCAGTGTTCCTGATGTGGGCTCCTGTCCAGTGGCGAGTCCAAGCGTAGACTCAGCGACTGTATCACTGAACACTTACGCGCGATCCGCCGAGACCTACTGAATCTCCTACTTGCCAAACATTTCATCTCCCCTTCCCACCCCCATACTGATCTTTCTGCCCTGGGCCTCCTCCACCCCATATTTTGCTTGTGTAGCTTACAACCCAGCGGTATGAATGTTGAATTCTCTCATTTTAAGTAACTTCTACTTACACTCCCTTCGCTTCCCCCAACCCCCCCCCCCTTACCCCACTTCCTCCACCCTAATTGTTTAACCAGTTCCACAGCTCACCACATCGTATCTCTCTTGAGATCACACTTTCCCGAACCAACAATGGGCTACATGGGCACCACCATGCCTGAGGTCATTTGTTGTCGGCCCTGATTTGTCCTGGTCTTTTTCCACCTCCAGTTCTTTCCCCCATCATCCCATTCCCTATTTTCTGTCTGGAGAATCATCCAGACCTCCAACGTCACCCATCCTTGCGTCTGTATGAACAGGGGGCAACCTTACTTCAAAGCTTATGTGTGAGACCCAGGCTATTGTAACAGCCAAGCCAAGTTCAAGACCAAAGAGAATTCTTAAGAGTAGAAGCAATGAACTGCAGCTGCTGGTTCACACAAAAGGACACAAAGTGCTGGAGTAACTCAGCGGGTCAGGCAGCATCTCTGGAGAACAAGGATAGGTGATGTTTCAGGTCGAGACCCTTTTTCAGATTCTGAAGAACTGTAGGCAGTGATGATAATTGATTTGGCAATGCCTCAGAGGCGTCTGAAGACCAGTAAAATAATTTTATCATAAAGCAGATTGATAATTATCACTGAAATAAGAATATATCATTTTCAAATTCTCAACGATGGAGAAATTAAAAATTGAAAATCTGTAATGCAAGAGGGGAAGGGCAGGGTGGGGTGGTATTAATGTCATATGCCGTCAGAGACCCAGTACATATATGGTGGGCCAAATGGCTGTCTTCTGCACTGCGATGTGTATTCATTGAATCTATTAAATCCTTTTGTACTATGCGTTGTCAGGGCATAAAAATGGTTTAGTACAATGAAGTTCTGACCAGATAGATTCAGGGCTTGAAGGAGTTTTGAGTCATCGAGTCATACATTGTGGAAACAGGCCTGTTGACTCAACTTGCCCATCCTGACCCATCTACCCATCATTCCCACCTGCCTGCTTTTGGCCCATATCCCTCTAAATCTATTGAGGGTTGCCAGAGAACGGTTCGACATAACAAGCCAGCTTTGGTGGCACACTGTTAAGGGCCTGTCCTACCAGCATCCGACTCCATGCGATGAACGCGATCAAACTAGAAGCGGGGGCCGTGCGGAGGTCGGTTGATCCCCTGTACAGGGCCGTTCCCACCAGCATACGCCTGCATGCGGCAAGCGCAACCAAACCGGCAGCGAGGGCCGCGCGGAGGTCGGGTGAGTGGCGCAACGCAGCGCAAAGTGAGGCAAACTTGGAGCAAAGTCTTAAGGTAAGTTTGCCAGGACAGAGAGGGGCACACAGAGAGGGGCACAGAGGCACACACACAGAGGGCCACGGAGCCACACACATAGAGGGTCAAGGAGGCACCTACAGATAGGTTCACGGAGGCACAATGTCGAGGCGGTGTGTCATGCGTCGAGGCGACTGCTAGCCGACAAGCCGTTGCCGAGCGGAATTTTTGAACATAGTCAGTTTTTCAGAGCCCCGCGCGATGTCGGGACGAACTCCGCACAATTCCGCACGGCTCCGGCGATCGAAGTGGGACCGGCCCCGCGACGCCGGACGGCTCAAGCGACCACGTTAGGTCGCGCTCATCGCATGGAGTTGCATGCTGGTGGGACAGGCCCTTTACAGTTACTTCGGCCACTGTCTCACAGCTCCGGTGACCTGTGCTCAATACTCACCTCTGGTGTTGTCCATGTGGAGTTTGCATGTTCTCTCTGTGACTCCATGAAACTCACCCGGGGGGAGAGTGGGGGAGGGGGGGAGGGGGCTCCAATATCTTCCCACATCCCAGAAACATGCATATTGGTAGGTTCATGGTCTTTCTAAACACCCCATGGTCTTTAGGACTCCAGTGGTAAAATCAGGGAAGGTGGGGAAAATGAAACCAGGTTAATGTAAATGGGTGGACACAAAATGCTGGAGAAACTCAGCGGAAACAAGCCCTTCTGTCCACCGGGTCCATACCAACCAGCGATTACCCCGTACACTAACACTATCCTACACACAAGAGACAGTTTTACAACTTACTGAGGCCAGTTAACCTACAAACCTACAAAGTGCAAACTCTGCCTCAGAGGGCAGTGGAGGTGGGTTCTCTGGATGCTTTCAAGAGAGAGCTAGATAGGGCTCTTAAAAAGTGCCAGTCAGGGGATATGGGGAGAAGGCAGTAACGAGGTACTGATTGGGGTACACGATCACATTGAATGCCGGTGCTGGCTCGAAGGGCCAAATGGCCTACTCCTGCACCTATTGTCTATTGTCTATTGTCAAACCTGCACGTCTAGAGTGTGGGAGGAAACTGGAGCACTCGGAGGAAACCCACCCAGGTCACGGGGAAAACCCATGAGAATGAAAACGGGGAGAAAGTGCAAACTCGGTACAGACAAGCACTGGTAGTCAGGATCTCGAACCTGGGTCGCTGGCGCTGCAAGGCAGCATCTCTACCGCTGCCTGCGCCACTGTGCCATAGTGATTTATTGATTTTTTTTGTTTATTGTATGAATATTGTGCTTACAAGCCTGTTATGCTGCAGCAAGTGAGAATTTCATTGTTCCAAATATCAGTACATACGGCAATTAAACTCTCTTGACTCTTGATTTGACTCTTTCTCAGTTTAATCTTCAATGCTGAAAACTTAAGCTACAGACCTCACTCCGTAAAACTTTATGCCCCACTGTCCTATTCCTTTGTAAACTCTCATTAAAACCTCTCCTGACATCTCCTTGTCTCAAGGTCAGACCTTTGTTACAATGTCCTGTGAGGCGACCTGATGTGTCAAAGTGGTAAGGTGGCACAATTGGAAGTTTTTGTTTATATTCTGGAAATATACTGCTAAATCAGCTTTTTAAAAGAATATCAAAAAACCATGAAGCTATTTAAACTGTCTGATTAATCCATTAGTAATATCCCATTGGGATGTGAGTTGGGAGATCAGCTGTCGCTGTATCTATTAGTTGTGTGCTGACAGCCACAGATTTACATATCCATATTTGTAAATGACGCAAAGTGGGCCTTAATTGTAAGCACTTTAGATAGAGGTATAAGATGACAGAGACATTACTGTATTAAGTCAACGGGCACAAACGGAGCAGATGCATTTCAGTGTGGGTAAGTGTGAAATCATCCATTTTGTATCTAAAAGTCATAAAACAGAGTACTTGTGAAATGTGAAATAGCTCAAGATAGTAGATCCAGTGTACAGGATGTTGGTTTTCCACAAAATGCTGGAGTAACTCAGGCAGCATCTCAGGAGAAAAGGAATGGGTGACGTTTCGGGTCGAGACGCTTCTTCAGACAAAAGAGAGGGGCAGGTGAGAGGGAAACTAGAGATATGAAGGGGGGACAAAGAAAAAATAAATAAAAGGTATGTAAAATGACACATTAAAGCCAGCAACGGTGATCAAGGATAGGTGGAGCCCACAATGATGCATTGTTGGAAGTAGTCGATATTCCAAGAAAGTTAAGCACCCGTATATGTAAAGCGTCATGTTATGCTAAAGAAAAATAATCAACAAATGGCAGTTTTGAACATCTATATGATGCTGAAACCGGCCATAGTTGAGGCAATCCTGGATTGCTATAATGAGCACCATATATAAGGAAAGAAAAGAGAAGACACAAAGTGCTGGAGTAACTCAGCGGGTGAGCAGCACCTCTGGAGAACACGGATCGGTGATGTTTCAGGTTGGAACTCTGCTTCTGACAGAGAAAGCTGGAAGAGAGGAAGGGCAGGATAAAGCCCGGCAAGTGATAAGTGGATACAGGTGAAAGGGGTTAGGGATATGTTATAGTCGGATGGTTGGGCAAAGTCCAGAGATGAATAAAACAGGTGTGAGATAGAAGAATTGAAGAGTTGCGAATTGTGAAGCCAGAGGAAGGAATGTAGTTGGAGGGGGGGATGGCGGGGGTCAGAAACAGGTGCAAGTCCAGGTGGGGTACGGGGAGGGGATGCTGCGTGAGCATACCGAGTGTTTCAGTTCATTTAGTTTAGTTTACTTTAGAAATACAGAGCGGAAACAGGGCCTAGGGCCTACCGACTCCGCGGCGACCAGCGATCCCCGCTCACTAATACTATCCTACACACACTAGGGACTATTTACATTTATACCAATGCCAATTAATCTACAATCCTGCACATCTTTGGAGTGTGGGAGGAAACCGGGGCACCCAGAGAAAACCCACACAGGTCACGGGGAGAACGTACAAACTCTGTACAAGTGCCTGTAGTCAGGATCGAACCTGGGGTCCCTGGTGCTGTAAGGCAGCGACTCTAGCATTGTGCCACCCATCAATTGTGCTTCCGTCAATTTTTAGTGGTCTCACAGTGACACAACGGTAGACTTACTGCGTCACTGATCCAGGTCCAATCCTGACTGTGGGTGCTGTCTGTACAGAGTTTGCATGTTGTCCCTTAGACTGCATGTGTATTCTCTGGGTGCTCCGGTTTCCTCCCACACTCCAAAGACATACAGGTTTGTAGGTTAATTGGCTTTGGTATAAATGTAAATTGTCCCTAGTGTGTGTAGGATAGTGTTAGTGTACGGGAATCGCCGGGCGGCGTGGACTCGGTGGGTTTAAGGCTCTGTATCGCTAAATATTAAAAAACTGCTCAGGTTTCCTCCCAAACTCCAAAGATGCACCGTTTGTAGGTTAAATGACTTCTGTAAATTGTCTCTAGTGTGTAGGATAGTATTGCACGGGTGACCATTGGTCAGCATGGACTCGCTGAGCCGAAGGGCCTGTTTCTACGCTGTATCTCTAACACTACAACTAAATACAAAATGCTGGAGTAACTCAGCGGGACAGGCAGCATCTCTGGAGAGAAGGAATGGGTGACGTTTCGGGTCGAGGCTGAAGAAGAGTCTTGACCTGAAACGTCGCCCATTCCTTCTCTCCAGAGATGCTGCCTGTCCCGCTGAGTTACTCCAGCATTCTGTGTCTACCTTCAATTTAAACCAGCATCTGCAGTTCTTTCCAACATTAAAGTTAAATAGATATATTCATTCCATGATTTATCCATCCCATTCTCCCAGGTTATCTACATGATCGCGGGGCAGAATGATGCCGACTTATCCTAGTCTGCTGGTGGTCTTTGTTTTATTATCTGACATATAGTTCATTGAACAATATAGCAAGAAGCTAAGGAAAGTGCTTTTCAAATCTCTAAGCCTGCAAACTTAGAACAGGGACAAATAACATCAGCCAATAAATATAAGCACACGTATGACTGGATTGGCAGTGTGTCATAGACCAGAAGTTAGGGTTTGCAAACCGCATGCCATCGTGGCTTACAATTTCACCCTTCTTTTATTATTGTTGAAATAGCCTCGACCCACATCCTTTTTGCCATTGATTGCAATTGCTCCTTGCCAATAGAGTCAACAAAGTTGCTATTTTATTATTCAGGGAAGATGGGCTGACATCCATTTTAGGAAAATCACAGGGATTCAGAGATATCTTTGATGCAAAGGGAATAGGTGTACTGATAGTGCGGGCAAGAGGTTGGGGGAGGGGAGGAGAGTGTGGGTAGAATGAGAGAATTGAACATTCATCCCGCTGGGTGGTAAGCTCCCCGAGCAAAATATGAGGTGCTGCTCCTGCAATTTGCATATGTCCTCACCCTGGCACTGGAGGAGGCGCAGGTCAGTGTGGGAATGGGAAGGGGATGAGAGATGGTTGGCAACTGGGTGATGGTGTAGGCCTCGGCGGACCCAGCGTAAGTGCAGACAACGGGGGTAAAAGCGTGCCCAACGTCGCCCTCATCCTGATGGCCACCTTCGTGTGTGGCTGCATCAGGCGGAGTGTAGAGCCAAGGCACGTGGGCACCAAGTGTCACTACTTGCTGAGGTTCTACCTGTCCCCGGTGTTGCGAAGGATGGGCCTGGCGCAGATGCCACGCAAGGTGCCAGTCAGCTGGACACTGCCACCCCATCTGTCGTCTGTGGAAAGGTTCTTCCGGACCAACACCTTTGACCACATGTCCATTGGGCAGTGGTCAGCACAGAATGTCCTGCAGGCACTGCAGGGAAAAGACTCGATGGACCCGGTGGCGTGGTTCCCTGAGCAGACTGCCCAGCTTGTCTGGCAAAATGCCTCATCGCCAGAACTCACCAACAAGCACCAAGACCTGGCTTGGCTGGCGGTGAGTGGAGCCCTCCCAGTCAGATCCTTCCTGCACCGTTGGAACCTCACTACCAGCGCACGCTGCCCTCGGGACGGCTGCTATGGAGTGGAGACGGTTGCCCACCTCTTTGCAGAGTGTGGATTTGCCAAAAGAGTCTGGAGAAAAATGCAAGAGTCCCTGGTACGCTTTATTCCAAACAGCTCCGTCACAGAGGACTCTGTGATTTACGGACTGTTCCCAGTGACACATTCAGAGACTGACATTAAGTGCTGCTGGAGGGTTATCAACTCGGTGAAAGACGCTCTCTGGTCTGCCCGAGCGTTGTTCACCACCCAGCAGAGCGAGATGTCCGTCGGGGAATGTTGCCGACTGGCCCACTGCAGACTGCAGGAGTACGTACTGAGGGACGCACTGAAGCTCGGTGCAGCCAACGCCAAGGCTCGGTGGGGGAGGGCCACAGTCTAAGGTCCTTCCGCTGCTGGACATGGGGGGCACTGTATGGTGGAGACGCCCCTCAAAATAAGGGAAGGTATCCCATGCGGGGGGGCCACATGAGTGGCACGGGTGGGGGATCAATTCGTGAAATTTGAAAATTTTGAAAAATGTATATTGACTGTATGGAGACATTTGTATAGCCTCCGAAAATGTCGGATGGTTTTTTTTTCGCACGGTTGATGTATTGTATATATTTATTACTCGAATAAAGTCTATTTTGAAATTAAAAAAAAAGAAAAAAAAAGTAAGTGTTCAGTGAAACAGTCGGCGGGTCTGCGTTTGGTCTCGCCGACAGGCAGAATGGCTTCCCCGCTGTATCTGTGCTGTGATATGCTGTGAGGAAAGCAAGCTCCGGAAATCTGGAGGTGAGCAGGCCGCCAGGTACAGCTGCAGGGCAGGGGACACTCGATGCTCAGGAAGGAACTGCAGATGCTGGTTTACACCGAAGATAGACACAAAGGCTGGAGTAACTCAGCCGGTCAGGCAGCGTCATTGGTGAAAGAGGGTGGGTGATGTTTCGGGTCAGGACCCTTCTTCCGAATGAGATTTTGACTGTACATCGCACACATCACTAAAGCTGCTTAATGTTTCCTGTGTGAGGTTAACTATCCCCGATCCACACCCACTCTTACTATTGAAAATTCCACCCAAACCTCTGTCATCTCTCCCCCTGAATCTGCTTTTGACAATCAAATCTCACCATCTCAGGAATATTTCTTATACAGCTTCCAGCACTCACTATTGTCAGAGGTAGACACAGAGTGCTGGAGTGACTCAGTGGTTCAGGCAACATCTCTGGAGAAAAATAATAGGTGACGTTTCATGTTGGAACCCCACCAGAGATGCTGCCTGACCCGCTGAGTTGCTCCAGCATTTTGTGTCTAACTCAGACATTGTTTACTCAGACATGTTTCAGTGACGGCAGTGAGGGAGGTGGGTCTGACTTTGTGGCGACGATGGGTTTGTTTTCACAGACACTTCAGGAAGGGAATAGTAACCGAGAGTGTGCTTAAGGGCAGTGAGGGGGCTTTTTGCGTTGGTTCGTCACTCCTACCTTGCTGTGATACTGCCAGGAGATGTGTCACTGTAAACAGTGTCTCTGTTAATGCTCACATTCTATGAGTTGCCTGTTTCCTTCTTGTGTCTGGAACACTTCCAGTGCTATTATTTAAGCTCACTCTCTGTGTCTTGTTTACAGTTCTCGATTCTGCTCCAAAACCTTTGCAAAAAGAAATGTTTCAGAGAAGCAGTGTGGCTTTCCTGGCAAACAGTGTTCCTTCCAAACCACCACCGTGGAAGAGGAGATCTGGTCATTGTCACAGCCGTTTCTGTGTGAGTTTGCTGTACACAAATTGGCTGCCAAGATTCCTCCTTTACAACAGTTGGCCACAGGCCATGTGATCCTTCGCAAGCATAAAGAGGTTTGGAGAATTGAAAGGTGCTATTGAAATGTTATTCTTTCTTTCTTTCTTAAATAATCTGTCTCTGTCTGCTTTCTAATCAACTCCCTGCATTTTCTACATTACCCGTTTGTCCACAGTAATTACCAATGTCACATCCTGAACAGTCACTCCAGAACTGGCAAGTCAATTAAGGTGGCTTGCCTTCAGTTTAGTTTAGTTTAGGTTTAATGATACAGCATGGAAACAGACCCTTCGGCCCACCAAGTCCATGCTGGCCATCGATCACCTGTTCACATTAGTTTAGACTTTGGACTTTAGACTTTAAAGATACAGAGTGGAAACAGGCCCTTCGGCCCACCGAGTCTGCGCCGACCAGCGATCATCCCATACATTAGCACTGGGGCCAAATTTTGCAACTTACCAAAGTCAATTCACCTACAAAGCTGTACGTCCTTGGAGTGTGGGAGGAAACCGGAGCACCCGGAGAAAAACTCACGCAGTCACAAGGAGAATGTACAACCTCCGTACAAACTTCTGCCCATAGTCAGGATCGAACCCAGGTCTTTGGTGTTGTGTGGCAGCAACTCTACCGCAGCGCCACTGTGCCGCCGCTAAGCTCCGCATTATCCCAGTTTCTCACCCACTCCCTACACACTGAGGCCAATTCACAGAGGTCAATCAAGCTACAAACACACATGTTTTGGGGATGTGGGAGGAAACCGGAGTATCCAGAGAAAACCCGTGGTCACAGGGAGAACATGCAAACTCCACACGGACAGGATCCACCGTTAGAATCAAACTCTGGCTTCTGTGAGGCAGCAGCTCTACCAGCTGGGGGTTACACAAAAAGCTGGAGAAACTCAGCGGGTGCAGCAGCATCTAAGGAGCGAAGGAGATAGGCGACGTTTCGGGTCGAGACCCTTCTTCAGACTGGTCAGGGATCAGGGAAACGAGAGATATAGACAGTGATGTGGAGAGATAAAGAACAATGAATGAAAGATATGCAAAAAAGTATCGATGATAAAGGAAACAGGCCATTGTAAGCTGTTTGTAGTGTGAAAATGAGAAGCTAGTGCGACTTGGGTGGGGGGGGGAGATAGAGAGAGAAGGAATGTTAGGACCCGAGGGCTGAGGGAGAGGTGGGAAGGGGAGGAGGCAGCCAGGGTTAACAGAATTGAGAAAATTCAATGTTTAAGCCCAGAGGATGCAGACTCCCCAAGCGGAATATGAGGTGCTGCTCCTTCAACTTTCTCCAGCTTTTTGTGTAACCCTCGATTCTCCAGCATCTGCAGTTCCTTCTTTAACAGCTCTACCAGCTGCACCATTGTGCAGCACATATTGGGATAAAATAATTATTTTACTTCGGAGTCACATCAGTGACTACGTGAAGAAGCCCCGCCTGGCGCTTGATCGGCATTACGTCGACGCTGTCGGTAGGGAAAGAGCTGCAGAGCGCAGCTCCACCAGCGGTAAGGAACAGGCCCACAAGTAAGTGAATTATTTTTACTTCCAGGGCATTTCAAACTCCGTAGGCTGGTGGGTAAAGACCAGGAGGAGTTTAAAAATTAAAAATGGAGAAAGCTCCTAAAAAACTGCGGGTAAAACGTGTGTCCCGGGGAGGAGAAGAGTCAGGACAGCAGATTATTACGGAACCGGTTCTGATACCGGTGGCCGCTGAAATACCTGTTAGTGAGCCTTTGGTTGCTCCACAAGCAGAAACCACGGAGGAAAATCCAGTGCCTAAAAAATGTAAAAGGAAATCTGAGAGGCCCGTGGTTTCTGATGACTCTGATAATGAAAGTCCTCCAGATAGAAAAGCCTTATGGCTTAGAATGGATCAAATGGAAAATGATCCAGACAAAAATCAACCAAGGGTCTAAAAACCCAGAATATTCCCAGGCAGCCCCTGAGGTTGTTCCATATCATGAATATGGTGCCAGTTTGAATTGGGAATTTGAAACTCCAGAGCCCGGGATTGGGCTGGAGGAAGTCTCCTTTGAGCAAAGTCTCAGGAGTACCGGGGCTGCATGAGACTGGTCCTGAAGGTGGTGATTTTGGTCATGAGTACCCACCACAATACAAAAATATTGCTCCAGGTGTGCCTGATGTGGCACAAAGTTTTCTATACCTGGAGGAGGCGGTATGGTCATGGAAGAAAACCTGGTGGCCAACATAAATTATTTGGTCTCTCACCAGCTTCAAGAAGCTGTTATGGTTGATACAGCACAATTATATAAAACACTTGTTAATTGTACCTCACTGAAGGTACCTACGGTAAATCCGGCTATTTGGGCGCAGGAAATACGATTTCAAAAAGTCCTCAAAACTGATTTTGGCTGGGATCACTGCTTTTGGAAGGCAAGTGGAAGGTTGTGGAATGACCAAAGTTCAGAAGGATATGTTGGCATTGTTCTGCAACTCAATTTTTGAGATTAATTGTATGAGGAAGATTGCCATTCGGCCTATTTTACATCCAAGATTTGCAGGTTTGTGCAGATCAAGCAATGTTCAAGCTCCTGGTTATTTGTTCGGAGAAAATCTGTTTAAATAAATACAAGAGATTGATAAAGGGGCAAAGACTATTGGCCTCATGAAATCCTTCGTTTTGGCCAAAGAAGGGCCGGTCAAACGAGAAGGGGATTTTGATTTGGAACTGGAACAAGCCGAGGCAGCAGTATGGTAAGGAAGAATTACCAACCAGCACAGCCGAATGTTCACCCATATGTTGGGAGAAGGAGACCACACGTCCGGTTGGAGAGGTACAAAAACTTTATCCCATTACAGAAGAATCTTTGGATGAACCTCAGATTGGTGGTAGACTACAAATGTTTTATGATGAATGGGACTGTATAACATCTGACTGTGTTATATTAACCATATAACATATAACCATATAACAATTACAGCATGGAAACAGGCCTTCTCGGCCCTTCCAGTCCGTGCCACCATTTATTTTCCCCTAGTCCCATCTACCCGCACTCAGACCATACCCCTCCATTCCCTTCCCGTCCATATACCTATCCACTTTACTTTTAAATGTTAAAATCGATCCTGCCTCCACCACTTCTGCTGGAAGATCATTCCACACAGCCACCACTCTTTGAGTAAAGAAGCTCCCCCTCATGTTACCCCTAAACGTCTGTCCCTTAATTCTCATGTCATGCCCTCTTGTTTGAATCTTCCCTACCCTCAATGGGAAAAGCTTATCCATGTCAACTCTGTCTATCCCTTTCATGATTTTAAAGACCACAATCAAGTCCCCCCTTAACCTTCTGCGCTCCAAAGAATAAAGACCTAACTTGTTCAACCTTTGTCTGTAACTTAGTTGCTGGTACCCAGGCAACATTCTAGTAAATCTCCTCTGTACTCTCTCTATTTTGTTGACATCCTTCCTATAATTAGGCGACCAAAATTGTACACCATACTCCAGAATTGGTCCCACCAATGCCTTGTACAATTTTAACATTACTTCCCTACTCCTATATTCAATGCTCTGATTTATAAAGGCCAGCACACCAAAAGCTTTCTTAACCACCCTATCTACATGTGATTCCACCTTCAGGGAACTATGCACAGTTATTCCTAGATCCCTCTGTTCCACAGCATTCCTCAATTCCCTACCATTTACCATGTACGTCCTATTTTGATTTGTCCTGCCAAGATGTAGCACCTCACACTTATCAGCATTAAACTCCATCTGCCATCTTTCAGCCCACTCTTCCAAATGGCCCAAATCTCTCTGTAGACTTTGAAAATCTACTTAATTATCCACAGCACCCCCTATCTTAGTATTATCTGCATACTTACTTATCCAATTTTCCACCCCATCATCTAGATCATTGATGTACATGACAAACAACAGTGGACCCAACACAGATCCCTGAGGCACCCCACTGGTCACCAGCTTCCAACCTGACAAACAGCCATCCACCATTACTCTCTGGCATCTCCCATTCAGCCACTGTTGAATCCATCTTGCTACTCCGCGATTAACACCCAAAGATTGAACCTTCTTAACCAACCTTCCATAGGGAACCTTGTCAAAGGCCTTACTGAAATCCATATAGACAACATCCACTGCTTTACCCTCATCAATTTTCCTAGTAACCTCTTCAAAAAATTCAAGAAGGTTTGTCAAACATGACCTTCCAGGCACAAATGCATGTTGACTGTTCTTGATCAGACCCTGTTTATCCAGATGCTTATATATATTATCTCTAAGTATCCTTTCCATTAATTTGCCCACAACTGACGTCAAACTAACAGGTCTATAATTGCTAGGTTTATTCTTTGAACCCTTTTTAAACAATGGAACAACATGCGCAGTACGCCAATCCTCCGGCACTATTCCAGTTTCTAATGACATTTGAAATATTTCTGTCATAGCCCCTGCTATTTCTACACTAACTTCTCTCAATGTCCTAGGGAATATCCTGTCAGGACCTGGAGACTTATCCACTTTTATATTTTTCAAAATTGTCAGTACTTCCTCGTCTTTGAATCTCATAGTTTCCATAGCTACTCTACTTTTTTCCCTTACCTCACAGAGTTCAATATCCTTCTCCTTGGTGAATACCGAAGAAAATAAATTGTTCAATATCTCCCCCATCTCTTTTGGCTCTGCAGATAGCTGTCCATTCTGGCTCTCTAATGGTCCAATTTTACCCCTCGTTATCCTTTTACTATTAATATAGCTGTAGAAACCCTTTGATACTGTCTTAGCACCTACCATTGATTTTGTAGAAGGTATTGATCCACCAGGACAGAATAAGCCTAATCGTATTTGGTGTTTTCTGTATTTGAAAAAAAAAATTCAAATTGATAAAGAAGTTTAGAATTGGTGTAAAAAAGGAGTTATCAAGAAATCAAGTGAGGATCCACAACAATTTGTATCAAATATTTTCCCCAGACCAAAGAAAGATGGGGGTTGTAGAATCATTTTAGACCTCACACATTTTAATACATTTGTCCAGTATTATGGATTTTAAAATGGATACCAACACTGCAATGCAGCTGGTATCAACATATTGTTACATGGCTACAATAGATTTGAAGGATGCATATTATTCAGTACCAATTCATCGTCACTTTCGCAGGTATTGAAATTTAATTGGGTGGGACAGCTGTGGTAATACAAAGCATTACCTAATGGATTAAGCTCAGCTCCTAGGTTGTTCACTAATTGTTGAAACCAGCACTTGCACTGCTAAGGGCACAAAAACACATCATTATGGCTTATCTAGATGACATTTTAATTGTCAATGCTAATCAGGAGTCAGCTGAAAAATCAGTCTCGGCGACTACAAGCCTGTTTGAAAGGCTAGGTTTCATGATTCATCCAACAAAATCTAAGTTACAGCCATCCCAAACTATTGAATATTTGTGATTTGTGATTAATTCAGTTACCATGTTAGTAACTTTACCAATAGACAAGATTGTTGATATTACAAATGTATGTCGGTGCCTTATTGACAAACCTTATCCCTCCATCCGAGAAGTTGCTATGGTTATTGGTAAGTTAGTAGCAGCATTCCCTGCAGTAGAATTTGGTCCACTGCATTACCAAAATCTCCAAAGGGCAAAAACACAAGCGCTTATACAGCAAGCAGGCCATTTTGATAGGCCCATGCAATTGCCAAAGGAAGCTTTATCAGAATGGCATTGGTAGATTGAGAATGTTCCACAAGCTGTTAAAAACATTTTGGCTCAGCAGCCAGCAGTGATTTTGCAAACTGATGCAAGTTCTCTCGGATGGGGTGCTACGGATAATGATACCAGCTGTGGGGGCAGATGGACTGTCCAAAAGGATTTATTTCTCCAAACATATGGTATAAATTATTTGGAGTTACTGGGAGCATTTTATGGATTAAAAGCTTATTGTTCTACTATGAAGGATTTGCATGTCCAATTACAAGTAGACAATACCACAGCTGTGGCATATATCAATCACATGACTGGAGTAAGATCATTATCATGTGATCAACTAGTTAACCAGATGTGGCATTGGTGTATTGGTAAGAATATTTGGTTTTCAGCTATTTATCTCCAATATTTAAAGACAGTACAGAATGGATGTTAAATCCACAAATTTTCAAAAATATTGTCAGTCAGTTGGAGTACTGTTTGGAGTACATTGATCTGTTTGCATCTAGATTAAATCACCAATTGCCCAAATACGTGTCTTGGGAACACGATCCAGGGGCAGTAGCGGTGGATGCTTTCTCGCTACACTGGGGGAATACGTTATTTTATGCCTTTCCCCCATTCTGCCTGATTGGGCAATGTCTCAAGAAACTAGCGCAAGACGCTGCCAAGGGCATTTTGGTGGGGCCAAATTGATCTACACAGTCATGGTTCCCGTTGATGCTTAAAATGATTATTGAACCATGTATGACAATTCCTAGTTGCAACGATTTGTTGATACAACCAGTAACAAAAGAAATTCATACATTGCATGATCATATGAATTTGTTAATCTGCTGGTTCTGACCAGACCATTGCAAGAGCTTGGACTGTCGGATAGGACCATGGATGTTATAGCTGCAGCTTGGAGAAATAGCACTAAAAACAATGTATGTCGCATATAAAGTAATGGGAAGTCTTCTGTAGACAGTCAAAGATATCTTATCATACTGCGAACATATCAAATGTATTGGAGTTCCTAGCTGGGTTGCATTTTGATGAGCACTTAAGTTATAGTGGCATTAATGGTGCTCGTAGTGCTTTGTCGTCCTACTTAGGATAAATTTCTGATCGAGATTCAATTGGATCTTACCCATTAATATCCCGGTTCATGAAAGGAATTTTTAATAAAATCCTCCCAAGTCCAGATATACAGAAATTTGGGATGTTAGCATTGTTCTCACTTTGCTTAGGCAATGGACTCCAATTACTTCAATGTCTTTGCAAAGGTTAACATTCAAGGTAGTAATATAATGGCATTAGTGTCAGCTCAAAGAGTACAAACTTTGCAATTGTTACGGTTAGATTGCATGCGTGTGGCTTCACATAACATTGTGTTTTATGTTTATGATCTGATCAAACAAAGCAGACCAGGAAAAACTGGAACCAAGGTAACGTTTAAAGCATACCCTGTCGATGAAACATTGTGTGTAGTTAAGCATTTAACTAAATATATTGAAGTAACCAAAATCGCCGAGGTGCTGAGACAGCGTTACTGATAATGCACAAAATAAAACCACATATAAAAGTTGCAGTTCAAACCATTTCTAGATGGTTAGAACAGGATTTGGATTTAGCAGGAGTGGACACTGATGTGTTTAAGTCTCACTCCACTAGGGCTGCAGCTGCGTCCGTGGCGAAGGTACAGGACGTACCACTCGATCAAATTTTAGAGGCCGCAGGGTGGTGTAAAGAAGAAACTTTCTACGATAAACCTGTTGTCACGGTGCCAGGATTTGGACACGCAGTGTCGAGTTCGCTTTAAATTCTTGCTTTGTTTTATATTATCGATTTATATTATCGATTTATGTTATCATTTGATATCATTATCACTTTTGTTGTAAAAATTTTCCCCTGGGATAGAGGGGTTATTATTTTAAAAAATGTTCTTTTTATGATTAAAAGACTTATTACATAAATTGAACCAATGTTTTTAAAAATATTATTTACTCACTACTGTATTGACTAAACAGAGTGTCATATGGAATGAATCTACGACATAAAAAACAGAGCTTTAAAATCTTCACGTAGTCACTCACGTGACTCTGAAGTAAAATAGTAAGATTAAACGAGAACTTACCTGTTCGAAGTTTGATGTTTATATTATGAGGAGTTACGATGAGGGATTACGTGCCCACCGCTTCCAGCCCTCATAATATAAATGATCATCTGCTAGTTCTAGTCTATGTTGAGCCTTACTATCTTACTCCGGCTATTGGTTCTGTGTTTTTCATGCCGCTGCTTTGAAGTATGCAGATCAAGCGTCAGGCGGGGCTTCTTCACGTAATCCCTCATCGTAACTCCTCATAAAATAAAGATCAAACTTCGAACAGGTAAGTTCTCGTTTAATCTTACTATTTTACCTCGTTTACTCATAACAAACCGGCAGCTTGTCAACTTGTGTACCGTGGGTTAGTAGTTAATTACTGGACCATTAACTGCGACTCTTGAAACCCGTCATGGCCATTGGGGAACTTAAATAAGTCTAGAAACAAATCTGGAATTTAGACAAAAATATACCAATCTTAGCAGTAGTTCACATCAGACTACTGGTAACTTGCAAACATTCAGTTTACTAATATCCTTCTGGAAAGCAAGCCTGCTTCTGTTATCGAGAAACAATGAACTGCAGATACTGGTTTACAAAAAAAAAGTCCTTCTCTTCTCTTCCTCCCCATCACAATCAGTGAGGAAGGCTCCCGACCCAAAACATCACCTATCTAGGTTCTCCACAGATGCTACCTGACCCACTGAGTTACTCCAGAACTTTGATGGTTTTGGTTAGGGTTTAGATACAAGATGGTCCACCAAGTCCACATTGCCCATTGATCACCAGTACACTAGCTCTACATGACCCCATTTTTGCATCCTACACAATTTTTACAGAGCTAATTATCCGACAGACCAGCACTTTTTTGGAATGTGGGAGAATACCTGAAAACCTGGAGAAAACCCATACGGTTGCAGGTAGAACGTGCAAACTCCGTGCAGACAGTACCTGAGGTCAGGATCAAACCTGGGTCTCTGGCGCTGCGAGGCTGCCCATTTACCAGCTGCCCATTGTTGGACTCTAGGATAACATAGTACTAGTGTGAACTAATGACCAATGGTCGGCATGGACTTGGTGGGCTGACAGGCCTGTTTCCAATACTATATCTTTCAATTCAATTCAAAGAGTTACATTTTAAAACCATTTTAGAGGGAATTTCAGAGTGTGGCTCGCAGGCAATGGAGTCACAGCTGCCAGTGGAAGAACAGGAAAATAACCTTGCACAGACATTTTACAGATTGTAGAGCTGGGGAGGTTACAGAGGCTCAAAGGTATGAAGGGGAGAGAATGTGGAAGGATTTGAGAGCATGCCTATCCTTGGGAAGATTATGGAATGAACTTCCATGCTGATAGCATTCACCCACTGGAACGGATGAAGATATTTCCTTTTGTCCCTTCGAAATGGTCAGAAGGAAGAGATGCCTTCACACAACCCAACCTCCTAACCATTGACTATCTGCATTTCACGCTGCATCGGCAAGGCAACCAGCGTAATCAAGGACAAGTCTCAACCTGTTCACTCCTCTTCTCCCCCCTCCCATCAGGCATGAGCTACAGGAAAACAAGCACCTCCAGATTCAGGGATAGTTTCTTCCCAACTGTTATCAGGCAACAGAACCATCCCATCACCAACTGGAGAGCGGACCTGACCTCCCATCCCCTTCATTGGGGACCCTCGGACTATATTGTACTATATCTTGCACTAAACGTTCTTCTCTATCCTGTATCTGTACAGTGTGGGCGGTTTGATTGTAATCACGTGTAGACATTTCACTGTTTGGATAGCACGCAACAAAAAGCTTTTCACTGTACCTCAGTACACGTGACAATAAACTAAACCAAACTAAACTTCTTTGTTACGCACTTAGATAGTCGGGAGAGCTGATGTCAGTGA
The DNA here is from genome assembly GCA_963514005.1 of Raja brachyura. The sequence goes on along the minus strand of OY740793.1, from coordinate 35,237,691 downwards.
GCTGATAATGTATCTGCTCAAGGCCTCCGCTGGAGATATGGTGACCTTCTGCACACAGGGACATGATGCTCGGTGCAGCACCAATGTTGTGATTCGATTCAGAATCTCTGCCTTGGCAGAGGAAGTAAGCAGTGTAGGTTTACTGCAGCCAATATAAACTGTATAGAGTTATAGAGTGATACCGTGTGGAAACAGGCCCTTCGGCCCAACTCGCCCACACTGGCAAACAATGTCCGGGCTACACTAGTCCCACTTGCCTGCGCTTGGCCCATATCCCTCCAATCCATGTATCCGTCTAACTGTTTCTTAAACGATGGGATAGTCCCAGCCTCAACCACCTCCTCTAGCAGCTTGTTCCATACACTCACCACCCTTTGTGTGAAAAAGTTACCCCACGGATTCCTATTAAATCTTTTCCCCTTCACCTTGAACCAACTGTATGTCCTTTGGTCTTCAATTCCCCTATTCTGGGCAAGAGACTGTGCATCTCCCCGATTTTGTGTACTTCTATAAGGGGTATGTGAATCCCAGCAATGCTTCGGGTACATTGCAGCCTGGATTTGATCCTGCCGTCTGCCACTGACAGTATGGGGAATGCACGTTCACCCTTTGAGAGAAGGGGTTTCGCCAAGTGCTCTGGTTTCTGATGCAGGATCAACACCCAAAACGTCAACAATTCCTTTTCCCCCCACAAATGCTGCCCCATCCGTTGACTTCCTCTAGCTGCTTGTTTGTTGCTGTAGCTTCCTCCCATGTACCAGTGGTGCAGCGGTAGAGTTGCTGCCTTACAGCGAGGGAGACCTGGGTTCGATCCTGACCTCGGATGCTGTCTGTACGGAGTTTGTATGTTCTCCCTGTGACCATGTGGGTTTTCTCCGGGTGCTCCAGTTTCCTCCCACACTCCAAAGATGTACAAGTTTGTAGGTTAACTAGCTTTGGTAAAACTGTAAATTGTCCCTAGTGTGTGGGATAGTGCTGGTGTACGGGGTGATCGCTGGTCGGCGGGGACTCGGTGGGACAAACGGCCTGTTTTTGCGCTGTATCTCTAAAGTCTAAAGGGTGTTGTACGACACTTGGCGGGACCGGCACCTGCCTTGTGACTGCCATGTACTACGGCATCACTCACACGAGGGTGCTGGCAACTGAGTTCCCTTGCACTAAGCGCTATTCCCATGTTATGTATCGACACACTGTAAATGGCTCGATTTATCGTCTTTCTGCTGACGGGATAACATGTAACAAAAAGCTTTTCACTGTACCTCGGCATACGTGACAATAAACTAAACTAAACTGAACTGCTGGTGATACATTTCCCCAGCAATCGTGCATTGGAAATGGAGAGCCAGCGCGTGGGGTAGGGTGTAGAGTGCGGAAAGGGATGAGATACTCTAAACCCCAACTCATAGTTATAGTGATACAGTCGTAGGGTTGGAAGCAGGCCCTTCCGCCCAACATGTCCCAGCTACACCAATCCCACATGCCTACGTTGGTCCATCTAATCGTAATTATAATCATAACCATACTTTATGAGCCAAGTATGTTTTGCAACATACGAGGAATTTGATTTGCCATACAGTCATATCAATAAAAAGCAACAAAGCACACAAAATACATTTTAACATAAACATCCACCACAGTGACTCCTTGTGCTGGTAGGCGGAAAAAAGTTCAATCTCTCCCTTCTTTGTCCTCCGGCCATCGGGGGACATGAGCCTCCGTTGACGGGATGATCTTACTCCCGTAGCCGGTGGCAGACCTCCTCGTCAGGGAGATCAAGCTCCTGCATCGGGGGGGTGGGGGTAATCTCAGCTCCCCCAAGGGTCCGGGCTAGTGGAACCTTCTGCATCGCTGGAGCTTCCCAACATCGGTCTCAACCGGAGACTGCGAGCTCGTTGATGTTAAACTCCACAGGCCGTGGTTGGAGCGTCGATCCCAAGCAAGGAATCGGCTCCGATGGTAAGTCCACGCCCCGCGGTGGGGCGCAAAGTCAGTCCCAAGCAAGGCCTCCAGCTCCATGACGTTTGGCCACAGAGCGATCGGAGATACGATCCGGAAGACAATCGCATCTCCGACAAGGTAAGAGATTGAAAAAAAGTTTCCCTCGACCCCCAACCAAAATCAGACAAAAAGGACAGACAGACTCTGGGCGAGGCTGCCATTGAAGCGCCACCTGGTGGTTGAATCTCCCTCCAATCCAGTCCTTTCCTGTCTAACTGTTTCTTAAACATTGGGACAGTTGCAAACGTTGGTTTCAGGTAGACAAGCAGTCATAAAGTCAGGACAACCGCAAGCAAGAGAGTCAATAGATTAAATATCTTGGTGTGCATCAAAGTGGAAATCACAGAAAGTGCAGATGTTGGAAAGCTAAAATAAAAACAAAAATGCTGGAAAATCTCCACTGTACACCTTTGGAGTGAGGGAGGAAACTGGAGCACCCAGAGAAAACCAGCACAGGTCAGTGTCCCAGGCAAACTTGAGCGCCCTGGAGCGGAAAAGACTACAAAAAGTAGTAAACACTGCCCAATCCATCATCGGCTCTGACCTCCCTTCCATCGAGGGGATCTATTGCAGTCGCTGCCTCAAAAAGGCTGGCAGCATCATCAAGGACCCACACCATCCTGGCCACACACTCATCTCCCTGCTACCTTCAGATAGAAGGTACAGGAGCCTGAAGACTGCAACGTCCAGGTTCAGGAATAGTTACTACCCTACAGCCATCAGTCTATTAAACTTGGCTCGGACAAAACTCTGAACATTAATAGCCCATTATCTGTTTATTTGCACTTTATCAGTTTATTTATTCATGTGTGTATATATTTATATAATGGTATATGGACACACTGATCGGTTCTGTATTCATGTCTACTATATTCTGTTGTGCTGAAGCAAAGCAAACATTTAATTGTCCTATCAGGGACACATGACAATAAACTCTCTTGAATCTTTTGAATCTTGACTTGAATCGACCCTCTTACACCTGCACTAATCAAGAATCTATGTCTGCCTTAAAAATATCCACTGACTTGGCCTCCACAGCCTTCTGTGGCAAATAATTCCACAGATTCACCACCCTCTGACTAAAGAAACCTCTCCTCATCTCCTTCCTAAAAGAACGTCCTTTAAATCTGAGTCTATGACTGCTAGTTCTAGACTCTCCCAATATGTGTGATGGGAAGAGGCCAGGTTTACTGTGGTTATTGATGAAGGTCCTGGTTGATTGATTAATGAAGGCAGTTAGAGATTTGATACTGCCGTTGTTTGAAGTTTATCTCTGCTCTGAACCAATGCTGATTTGCTCCAATCTGCTCGTGATTGCAACCATGCAATAAATAATACTTTATATAAAAGCCAATATTTTAAACAGCTCATTCCTAACAGGAAATCTTTAATTTCATTCTCACCACTTAAAGTTATGCTGAGGTTGCAAGAAATGTTAATGGTAAAACTGATTTGCATTTGCCTATTTTATACTGTATGATAGCTTATTTCCCCTCATTTACAGCTGTCTGTTGACGCCACTAACTTCATTGTATCATCACGGCCATTCTCTCTTTACTCACCCTCCATGTGTGGACCTGGACTACAAGTGTTTGGCTGAAGTTCACCAATACTTCCAACGTGACCCCTCCACTCGCCACATCTTCCTATCTCCCCCCCTGTCTGCCTTCCGCAAAGACCGCTCCCTCCGCAACTCCCTTGTCAATTCTTCCCTTCCCTCCCGCTCCACCCCTTCCCCGGGCACTTTCCCTTGCAACCGCAAGAGATGCTACACTTGTCCCTTCACCTCCCCCGTCCACTCCTTTCAGGGACCCAAGCAGTCCTTCCAAGTCCGACAGAGGTTCACCTGCACCTCCTCCAACCTCATCTACTGCATCCGTTGCTCCAGATGCCAGCTGATCTATATTGGTGAGACCAAGCGGAGGCTTGGCGATCGTTTCGCCCAACACCTCCGCTCGGTCCGCAATAACCAACTTGACCTCCCGATGGCTCAGCACTTCAACTCCCCCTCCCATTCTGTATCCGACCTCTCGGTCCTGGGCCTCCTCCACGGCCAGAGTGAGCAACACCGCAAGTTGGAGGAACAGCACCTCATATTCCACTTGGGGAGTCTGCATCCTCTGGGCTTAAACATTGAATTTTGTCAATTCTGTTAACCCTGGCTGCCTCCTCCCCTTCCCACCTCTCCCTCAGCCCTCGGGCCCTGGCATTCCTTCTCTCTCTATCTCACCCCCACCCAAGTCGCACTAGCTTCTCATTTTCACACTACAAGCAGCTTACAATGGCCTGGGGTACACAAAAAGCTGGAGAAACTCAGCGGGTGCAGCAGCATCTACGGAGCGAAGGAGATAGGCGACGTTTCGGGTCGAGACCCTTCTTCAGTCTGAAGAAGGGTCTCGACCCAAAACGTCGCCTATCTCCTTCGCTCCTTAGATGCTGCTGCACCCGCTGAGTTTCTCAAGCTTTTTGTGTAACCCTCGATTCTCCAGCATCTGCAGTTCCTTCTTTAACAGCTTACAATGGCCTGTTTCCTTTATCATCGATACTTTTTTGCATATCTTTCATTCATCGTTCTTTATCTCTCCACATCACCGTCTATATCTCTCGTTTCCCTGATCCCTGACCAGTCTGAAGAAACGTCGCCGATCTCCTTCGCTCCTTAGATGCTGCTGCACCCGCTGAGTTTCTCCAGCTTTTTGTGTAACCTTTCACCAATACTTAAGCCCCTGTCCCACTTTCACAACCTAATTGGCGACCTCTGCTGAGTTTGCCCTTGACTCATACTCGCAATATGGTCGCCATGAGGTCGTAGGAGGTCTTCATAACTCTTCCTCATGCTCGTGAGCGGTCTCAGCGTACTCCTGGCCTCAAGTAGGTTGCGGCAGTTTTTCCAGCCTGATAAAAAATGTCCACGTGTAAACAAACGATCGGCATGAAAAACATTGACACTTTTTACTCGTAGGTAGGTCGTAGATAGGTGGTAGTAGTAGGTCGTAGGTGTGGCAGTCATAGGTTGTTGTTGGTGGTTGTAGGTCAGTAACTGGCCCGAGTAAAAAAATGCAAACATGACATCATTTTATCATGTGATCATTTTCCACTCGTAGCGAGTCGTAGTTGGTCTTAGGTGTGGAAGACTGAGGTCGAGGGGGGTCGTAGGAGGTCATAGACATAGTCATAGGAGGTCGTAGACATGGTAGTAGGAGGTCGTAGACATAGTCGTAGGAGGTCTTTTACTTTGGCGAGTCAACATGACAATTTTGTCAATTCGTCTAGGATCTTCTAAACTCGTGGATTAGGTCGTCCAAGTGGGACAGGCCCTTAACAATGTTGCTGCAGAACAGGTCAATATTTGGAGTATCAGTGCTAAGATGGTATTCATTATTATTTTGTTAACCCCCAAATGCGAGGGGCACTGGGGAACAAATTTAGTTTTTCATTGACTGATACTTGATTATCACATGTGACACGTCAGAGTGAAATTCTTTGTTTGGCCTCCCATACACCAAGTATGCAAAGAGTTGCCGGGTCTCCGATCCGAGTGTGCTCTGATCCATCCCGACGTCGGAGTTTCGATCGTCCCGGCGAGAGGGCCTGTACATCTGGCCGTCCGTAGTGGCGACTGCGGAGGATTCAAGGCCCCGACCATGGGTGAACAAGGAGGAAGATGACTGAACTTCAGTGCCTTGTATCACAGTAAGAAATGTGGATTCCACTGTGGTAGATGCTTATATTGAATTCTATAGTGTACTAGACTAAGTGGGACCCGTTGGGTCCCAGCTTCACACAGGAGGGCTGGTCCCCCAATGCAATATTCCACCTCTCCACAAATTCCAATATTGCTGGCCAATGGGGGGGGGGGCTTTCTGGAGCGCTAGTATGTGTGTTGTGGGTCAAAGGGACTGGTTTCCAGAGAGCTAGTATGGACATTGTGGGCCGAATGGATTCTTGAGCTGGCAGCTCAGTCACTCTGGCCAGGCACCATTTTAGAACCAATAGAGACACTTATTGCAGGCATTTTAGAACCAATAGAGACACTTTTTGCAAGCATTTATAGAACCACATTAAGGGCACTCACAGTTGAGTAGACATGTGTTCAGCGCTATTCAGAGGTCAGAGAGACGTGACCCTCTGGCTTCCTCCATCTTGCAGAGACCGAGTGAGGCACACCACTTCCTGGTTTTATAGTCACCCCCCCTCCCTCCAGCAGGGGCAGAAGGGAGAATGCCAAATGTTTAAAAGACATTAATATCTCTCTGATTTTTCATCGATGGGAAAAATCCTCTGGTCCAGGAAGGTGGAAGGGGGCTCTGAGCGAGCTGGCCAAAAATGACAGCCGTAGGTGGCGGCATTCTCTCGGACTTCACACCACAGTGAGCCAAAAGCGGTCAACATCAGACTTTTAGTAATATAGATAGATGTGTTATTTTTATTCGTATGGCTGTATGGAAGCTCAAATATCACTGTACCTATGGGTGCATGTGACAATAAATGTAAACTTGAATTTGAACTTGATGTCATAAGGTCTTAAGTGATAGGAATAGAATTAGACCATTCAGCCCATCAAGTCTACTCCGCCATTCAATCTTGGCTGATCTGTCTCTCCTTCCTAACCCCATTCCCCTGCCTTCTCTTCATAACCTCTGACACCTGGACTAATCAAGAATCTATCTATCTCTGCCTTAAAAAATATCCTCTGACTTGGCCACCACACCTTCTGTGGCAAAGAATTCCACAGATTCACCACCTTCTGACTAAAGAAATTTCTCCTAAAATAACGTCCTTTAACTCTCAGGCTATGACCTCTAGCCCAAGACGCTCCCACTAGTGGAAACATCCTGGGGTGTGACAAAGTTACGAAGTGTTCATTGTAGTCTGCAATGGTCCCTCTATGTTGCCGACAGCCCCCTACACCACCAAGAAGTATAGTGAAAGAGCGCATACTGGTGAAGAACCAATGATGGCACAGTGGCCCAGCCAATACCTTCTAGAGACCCAGGTTTAATCCCAACCTCGGGTAGACAGAAGGACCTGCAGATACTGATTTACAAAAAAGGACACAAAGTGCTGGAGTAACTCAACGGGTCAGGCATCATCTCTGGAGAACATGGATAGTTGACGTTTCGGGTCGGGACCCTTAAGGAACGTCGCTGATCCATGTTCTCCAGAGATGTTGTCTGACCCGCTGAGTTACTCCAGCATTTTGTGCCTAACCTCAGCTGCTGTTTGTGTGGCGGGTTCTTTCTGTAACTACGTGAGTTGCCTCTGGGTGCTCTGGTTTCCCCCCACATCTCAAAGATGAGTGGATTCACAATTCGCAAACCGTCCGAACAGATCCACGGATGATGCGGTCTCCCAGGTTTTGCACACCGCTCTCTCTCATCTTGACAGCCAGAAGGGGGGCTACGTGAGGATGCTGTTCATAGACTTCAGTTCAGGCTTCAACACGATAGTCCCCACCAGACTGGCCGAGAAGCTGCTGGATTTGGGGCTCAACACCCCCCTGTGTGCCTGGGTCCTGGACTTTCTCACCACCAGGCCCCAGGTAGTCAAGATGCGGGGAAAGTCCCTCACCCTGAGCACAGGATCCCCCCAGGGTTGCGTCCTCAGCCCCCCTATTGTACTCCCTTTACCCACATGACTGTGTGGCTAGATTCAGCTCCAACTCAATCAAGTTTGCTGATGACACTGTGGTGGTGGGCCTGATCTCAGACAATGATGAGAAGGCATACCGGGAGGAGGTGGCTGATCTGGCACTCTGGTGTCAGGACAACAGCCTCCTCTTGAATATCAAAAAAACTAAGAAGCTGATCGTGAACTTTAGGAGGGCACATCATCCGAGGGCGTACACACCATTGAGGATAAATGGGGATACTGTGGATAGGGTGAGCTGTTTTAAATACCTGGGAGTCCACATCTCTGAGGATATGACATGGACATCGCACGCTGCAGCACTCGTGAGTAAGGCTAGCCAGCGCCTCTACCTCCTCAGGCAATTGAGGAAATTCAGAGTGTCTCTGAGGATCCTCCAGTGCTTCTACTCAGCAGCTGTGGAAAGCATCTTGTTCGGCAACATCACGATTTGGTTTGGGAACAGCTCTGCCCAGGACAAGAAGGCTCTGCAGAGAGTAGTGCATTCGCCCAAACACACTATGGGAACTACACTCGCCCCTCTGCAGGAACTATACATCAGAAGGTGCAACTCCAGAGCCAATAAGATCATGGGAGACTCCCTCCTACCCCTGCAACGGACTGTTCCAGCTGCTACGGTCAGGCAAACGCCTCCGTTGCCGTGCTGTGAGAACGGAGAGGATGAGAAGGAGTTTCTTCCTAGAGGCCATTCGGCCCGTAAACTCCTATCTCACCAGGGACTAACTCTACTGGACCATTCTACTGTTTGTTTGAAAATTGCAATTTTTTTTCCTTTTTCCTTTCTCCCACAATATGTAATATGTAAAATAATATGTGATTCTGTTCCATTCTGTTTGTAGTTTGTTTGTTTTTTTGCACAACGTCTGTGAGCATTGCCACTTTTCATTTCACTGCACCTCTCGTATGTGTATGTGATGAATAAACCTGACTTGACTTGACTTGATTGGTGGGATAATTCTCTCTACGAGTTGCCCCAAGTGTGTGTGGGTGCTGTCTATCCAGAGTTTGTACGTTCTCCCTGTGACCACGGTGCTTTGGTGTTCTCCCACATTCCAAAGATGTTCAGGCTTGTAGGTTAATTGCCTTCTGTAAATTGTCCCTAGTTTGTAAGAGAGAACCAGCGTATGGGACGATTGCTGCTTGGTGCGGATCCGGTGGGCCGAAGGGTCCATTTCCACACTGTATCTCTAAACCAAGCAAACCTAAATTAAAAATAGGTTACAGGTAGAATGATGGGGAATGATATTGTTCTGTGAGTCAGCATAGCCTGAAAGGGCCAAATGGCCACCTTAGATATTGTAAGGAAATATAAAATATGATGCCAAACATGTTGACCTCAATTCACCGCCAAGCACTCTCTTCAGCATTGGCATGGTGCTGTGTACATTTACACACCCACAATAGAGTGGCACAGTGGCGCAGCAGTAGAGTTGCTGCCTTGCAGCACCAGAGACCCGGGTCACTCCTGACTACGGGTGCCGTCTGCACGGAGTTTGTACATTCGCCCTGTGACTACGTGGGTTTTCTCCGGGTGCTCAGGTTTCCTCCCACACTATAGTGTTAGCGTGTGAGGATCACTGGTTGGTGCGGACTCGGCGGGCTGAAGGGCCTCGATCCGTGCTGTATCTCTAAGCAAAGCTAAACTAAGGAATGATTTGTCTTCTAATGTTTACTTAAGGGCCTGTCCCACTTGGGCGTCATTTATGCGACATCATTTACGCATGACACGCACGTGATGCGCGCATGGTGCGTATTACGCGTGCATGTTGCGTGGTGATGTAGGCAGCGATGTGCGGTCGTGCGGGGCGCCCTAGGATTTTTGGATGTATAAAATCTTTGCACGCCATCTGCATGACGCGCAAATCCCGCTCAGGCCCTGTAACCAATATACTATTGTCAGAAAGGACTTTGGATTTAATCTGTAATGTAATAACTTTCTACAGGACAGTGGACCTTAGAAATAAGTTGCTGATGTGTTCCTTGTGTGAGCTGGTTCCTGGCTGGTGTACAGATTCCACAGGTTCCATTAACCACAAGTATGAGCAACCTCATCTCTTGCACCAAGTGCAAAATCCCTTCCATCTGGTGGGTGGGGAGACATTTTCCAGACTTTTTTTCTCTTTTTTATTCCAGGATTTTCTCCAAATTAAAAAAATGACCATTCCACAGAAGGTCCTATGGTTGAGGTAGAATGTACAACTGGTGCACCAGGCGCAGCTGGAAGAACCGATAGTTGATAAGAAAGTGAAGAGAATGAGAAAAACAAATCTGAAGGTGATTTTAGACTGCAAAGTGTAAAGTATTTAAGGCAGAGATAGATGTTTGATTTGTACGGGTGTCAGGGGTTATGGTGAGAAGGCAGGAGAATGGGGTTAGGAGGGAGAGATGGATCAGCCATGATTGAATGGCGGAGTAGACTTGATGGGCTGAATGGCCTAATTCTGCTCCTAGAACTTATGAACCTATGAACATTTGAATCAATATGAAGGACAGTTGATGTATGGCGTGGGTCTGGTGAGTTGGGTCTCCAAGACTCTAAGCAGTGTTTAGTTCTCACATGTTACTGCATCATGTTTGTCACACTTATAACAGAACTTTGGTTAATACCTCCACGGCTTGCTTCTGTTCCTTCTCACATATGAAGGAGGAATTTGGGCAGAAAGTGGGCCAATTTAGTTTAGTTTAGACCTCATCAGTTCATAAATTCATGTGATAGGAGCAGAATTAGGCCATTCGGCCCATCAAGTCTACTTCACCATTCAATCATGGTTGATCTATCTTTTCTTCTCAACCCCACTTTGCTGCCTTCTCCCCATAACCCTTAACACCCGTACTAATCAATCTATCTCTGCCTTAAACCTATCCATTGACTTAGCCTCCACCGCCCTCTGTGAGATACAGCATGGAAACAGGCCCTTCATCCCACCGAGACCACATCAACCATCAATCATCCATTCACACTAGTTCTATGTTATCCCACTTTCTACACATTAGGGGCAATTTGCAGAGGCCAATTAACCTATAAATCAGCATGTCTTCGGGATGTGGGAGGAAACTGGAGCACCCAGAAGAAACACATGGTGTCACAGGGAGAACGTGCAAACTCCACACAGAAGGCACTCGCATCGTGTAGAGGTCAGGGTGGAACCTGGGTCTCTGGCGCTGTGAGGCAGCAGGCTCCGCCAGCTGCACCACTGTGCCGCCCACAATACTTGTCTCGTTGAGTGCTAGGACAGGCCTGATGGGCTGAATAACCTTCTTCTGCAATTTCATTCCCTGCTGTTCTAGTAATGTGTCTAGGTTGGAAAAAACCTGTGCACCACACGATGCAATCTACACCCCCGGGATAAAACAGACAGAACAGTCAGAAAGTTAAATTTTAAAACAATGATAACCTTTAATCCCGCTCCCTGGCAGGTGATCAGGTTACCACAAGCACGCAGGAAGCTGTCAATTGTTTAGAGTTGGTAGAGTTGCTGCCTTACGGCTCCCGAGATCCCCCTGGGTTCCATCCTGACCATTGGTGCTGTCTGTGCGGACTCTGTACGTTCGTCCCGTGACCGTGTGGGTTTTCTCCGGCTGCTACGGGTTCCCTCCCACACTCCAAACACGGACAGGTTTGTAAGTCAATTGGCCTCGATAAAAATTGTAAATTGTCCCCAGTGTGTAGGATGGTGCCAGTGTACGGGATGATCGATGGTCGGCGTGGACTCGGTGGGCTGAAGGGCCTGTTTCCGTGCTGTATCTCCAACCTAAACAAAACTAAATTAAACCCCAATCGTACATCAAGGAACTATTATTTGAAGGGGGTATACAAAAGGCTGGAGAAACTCAGCGGGTTTAGCAGCATCTAAGGAGCGAAGGAGATAGGCAACGTTTCAGGCCAAAACCCTTCTTCAGCCGATTTATTTGATCAGGACTACTGCATCAAAAGCTTTCCCAGGACTTTAAGGAAATCTGAAATGCATCCCCTCTTTGCATAAACAAGTGTGGCGCAAAATTTCCTTGTGACATCTTAATGCAGGCAGAAGTATGCATGATTTATGTGGGAAGGCCAAACAAGGACAAAAATGTAGCAAACAGCCACTGGTAAGGTCGGCCGGGGGTGAAGAATATACCATTCACCGCTGACTATTATCTGCCTGTCCTCGTGTTCTCACCTGCTGCGAGTAAACCTAATCAGCACTAACATCTGCAATTAGCAGCAGCCAAGAGCGCAGATAACTCTCCACAAGCCAGGGCCAACAGTGTGGAAGGAAGAGCGAGCCAGCCAGCCCGGTTATAGCGCCCTAATCACGAGCCCCACCGAGCAAATGCTCATTTCCTCGGCTGTAAGCAAACAGCAAGGGTGGCGGGTTTTCATATTCGCAAGCTGCTTTATTATTTCCAGTTTAACTCCTTGCTCTCACAGCAGAGGGAGGCTTCACACTGAAGCCACTGGCTGCAACACTAGCCTTTGCATCCCAGCTACAAAACAAAGGGTTAAGCAGATTTTTGGGCGGCAGCTCTCCCTATCTCTGCTATCTTGCTTTTGACTTTTGTGGAACATTAGGCTCTGATTATGTATAAAAATAGCAACATTGCAAGCAGGCAGAAGAATGTGCTGTACGCAATACTCCGACGCTGCTAATTGCATCGTTTGCTCCTGTCGTGGACTGTGTTGGAGTTTATTCAAGCAACTCCTGACCGGGATGGCTTTTCCAAGCATTTCCGACATGTACTTCCCAAGCCTCCATCCCATGCTCTCCGGCTGTTATCCTGAAGGAAAATAATGGCTCCTCCCGCTGTCCACGACCTGGTGTACCAGCCTTGCACCATAAGACACAGGAGCAGGATTAGGCCATTCGGCCCATCGAGTCCACTCTGCCATTCAATCATAGCTGATCTATTTTTCTAAGTCAACTCTATTCTCCCGCCTTCTCCCCTAAACCTTTGACACCCTTACTTTAGACTTTAGAGATACAGCGCCAGAAACAGGCTCTTCAGCCCACCGAGTCCAACCAGCAATCATCACCCCCCCCCCCCCCCCCTTCCCCCGTACACCAGCACTATCCTAATCAGTAGGGGCAATTTACAATTTTTTGTACTAAAGCCAATTAACCTACAAACCTGCACATCTTTGGGACGTGTAAGGAAACTGGAGTACCCGGAGAAAACCCACTAGGTCACGGGGAGAACGTACAAACTCCATGCAGACAGCACCCATCGTCAGGATTGAAACCGGGTCTCTAGCGCTGTTAGGCAGCAACCTTTTGCTAATTAAGAACCTATCCATCAGCCACTTTAAAAATGCCCAATGTCTTGCACTCCACAGCCGTCTGTGGCAATGAAGTCCACACATTCATCAGCCTGTGACTACAGAAATTCCTCCTCATCTCCATTCTGAAGGTACGTCCTGTTATTCTGAGGCTGTGCCCTCTGGTGCTAGCCTCTTCCATTACTGGAAAAGTCCTTTCCGCATCAACTCTATCTAGGCCTTTCACTGGGTTTCAATGAGATCCCTCATCCTTCTAAACTCCAGTGAGTACACGCCCAGAGCCATTAAACACTCCTGTCATCTACCAATCCAATGTTATCCTTTGTGTCTGAACCCTGATGTTTTCTCTGGAACGTTGGAAGTGGAGTGGAGACCAGATGGAAGTGTATAACATTAGGAGTAGCATAGAGAGGGTAGCAAGGTTAAAATGTCAAGGAGCTCAGGGAATAGCTTTAAGGTGAGAGGGGCAAAGAGGAAGATGTGCGGGACAAGGCCTTTACATAGAGGGTGGTGGGTGTCTGGAACATGCTGCCAGGGGTGTTGATGGAGGTGGCAATATAAGAGTCAACCCACATGGGTCACGTTCAGGCAGAGAAGATTAGTTTAACTTGTCACAGGCATTGTGGGCTACCCCACACTGGCCCCCATATCTGAGGAAGGATGTTCTGGGGTTGGAGATGGTCCAGAGGAGGTTCATGAGAATGAATGTTGAGTGTTTGACTGCACTGAGACCGCACTCGCTGGAGTTTAGAAGAATAGGAGGGGACCTCATTGACACTTACCGAATAGTGAAAGGCTTGGATAAAGTGGATGTGGAGAGAATGTTTCAATTAGTGGGAGAGTTTAAGAACAGAGGTCATAGCCTCAGAATAAAAGGAGGTACCTTTAGAGAGATGAGGAGGAATTTCACATAATGTGTAGGAAAGAGCTGCAGATGCTGGTTTTAACCATATAACCATATAACCATATAACAATTACAGCACGGAAACAGGCCATCTCGGCCCTTCAAGTCCGTGCCGAACAACTTTTTTCCCTTAGTCCCACCTGCCTGCATTCATACCATAACCCTCCATACCCTTCTCATCCATATGCCTATCCAATTTATTTTTAAATGATACCAACGAACCTGCCGCCACCACTTCCACTGGAAGCTCATTCCACACCGCTACCACTCTCTGAGTAAAGAAGTTCCCCCTTATGTTACCCCTAAACCTCTGTCCCTTAATTCTAAAGTCATGTCCTCTTGTTTGAATCTTCCCTATTCTCAAAGGGAAAAGCTTGTCCACATCAACTCTGTCTATACCTCTCATCATTTTAAAGACCTCTATCAAGTCCCCCCTTAACCTTCTGCGCTCCAGAGAATAAAGACCTAACTTATTCAACCTATCTCTGTAACTTAGTTGTTGAAACCCAGGCAACATTCTAGTAAATCTCCTCTGTACCCTCTCTATTTTGTTGACATCCTTCCTATAATTGGGCGACCAAAATTGTACACCATACTCCAGATTTGGCCTCACCAATGCCTTGTACAATTTTAACATTACATCCCAGCTTCTATACTCAATGCTCTGATTTATAAAGGCTAGCATACCAAAAGCTTTCTTTACCACCCTATCTATATGAGATTCCACCTTCAAGGAACTATGCACGGTTATTCCCAGATCCCTCTGTTCAACTGTATTCTTCAATTCCCTACCGTTTACCATGTATGTCCTATTTTGATTTGTCCTGCCAAAGTGTAGCACCTCACATTTATCAGCATTAAACTCCATCTGCCATCTTTCAGCCCATTTTTCCAACTGGCCTAAATCACTCTGTAGACTTTGGAAATCCTCTTCATTATTCACAACACCCCCTATCTTGGTATCATCTGCATACTTACTAATCCAATTTACCACCCCTTCATCCAGATCATTGATGTACATGACAAACAACAAAGGACCCAACACAGATCCCTGAGGCATCCCACTAGTCACCTGCCTCCAACCCGACAAACAGCCATCCACCATTACCCTCTGGCTTCTCCCATTCAGCCACTGTTGAATCCATCTTGCTATTCCTGCATTTATACCCAACAGTTGAACCTTCTTAACCAACCTTCCATAAGGAACCTTGTCAAAGGCCTTACTGAAGTCCATATAGACAACATCCACTGCTTTACCCTCGTCAATGTCGCTAGTAACCTCTTCAAAAAATTCAAGAAGATTAGTCAAACATGACCTTCCAGGCATATATCCATGTTGACTGTTCCTAATTAGACCCTCTTTATCCAGATACTTATATATATTATCTCTAAGTATCTTTTCCATTAATTTGCCCACCACTGAAGTCAAACTAACCGGTCTATAATTGCTAGGTTTACTTTTAGAACCCTTTTTAAACAATGGAACAACATGCGCAGTACGCCAATCCTCGGGGACTATTCCCGTTTCTAATGACATTTGAAATATTTCTGTCATAGCCCCGGCTATTTCTACACTAACTTCCCTCAATGTCCTAGGGAATATCCTGTCAGGACCTGGAGACTTATCCACTTTTATATTTTTTTAAAGTGCCAGTACTTCTTTTACTTTGAAACTCATAGTATCCATAGCTACTCTACTAGTTTCCCTTACCTCACATAATTCAATATCCTTCTCCTTGGTGAATACCGAAGAAAAGAAATTGTTCAATATCTCCCCCATCTCTTTTGGCTCTGCAGATAGCTGTCCACTCGGTCTCTCCAATGGACCAATTTTATCCCTTGTTATCCTTTTGCTATTAATATAGCTGTAGAAACCCTTTGGATTTACTTTCACCTTACTTGCCAAAGCAACCTCATATCTTCTTTTAGCTTTTCTAATTTCTTTCTTAAGATTCTTTTTACATTCCTTATACTCCTCAAGCACCTCATTTACTTCATGCTGCCTATAATTATTGTAGATCTCCCTCTTTTTCCGAACAAGATGTCCAATTTCCCTTGAAAACCAGGGCTCTTTCCAATTTTTACTGGTTCCTTTCAACCGAACAGGAACGTAAAGATTCTGTACTCTTAAAATTTCCCCTTTAAATGTCCTCCATTTCTCCTCTACATCTTTCCCATAAAACAAAATGTCCCAGTTCACTCCTTTTAAATCATCTCGCATCTCGTTAAAGTTAGCCTTTCTCCAATCAAAAATCTCAACCCTAGGCCCAGTTCTGTCCTTCTCCATAATTATATTGAAACTAATGGTATTGTGATCACTGGACCCGAAGTGCTCCCCAACGCATACCTCCGCCACCTGTCCCGTCTCATTTCCTAACAGGAGGTCCAGCACTGCCCCTCCTCTAGTGGGCACCTCTATGTATTGCTGCAAAAAACTATCCTGCACACATTTTACAAACTCCAAACCATCCAGCCCATTTACAGAATGTGTTTCCCAGTCTATGTGTGGAAAGTTGAAATCTCCCACAATCACTACCTTGTGCTTACTACTAATATCTGCTATCTCTTTACATATTTGCTCTTCCAATTCTCGTTCCCCATTTGGCGGTCTATAATATACCCCTATAAGTGTTGCTACACCTTTCCCACTTCTAAGTTCCACCCAAATAGCCTCCCTAGATGAGCCCTCCAATCTATCCTGCCAAAGCACTGCTGTAATATCTTCCCTGACTAGCAATGCAACACCTCCACCTCTTGCCCCTCCAATTCTATCACACCTGAAGCAACGAAATCCTGGAATATTTAGTTTCCAATCACAGCCCTCCTGCAACCTTGTTTCACTGATCACCACAACATCATATTTCCAGGTGTCTATCCAGACTCTAAGCTCATCCACCTTTCTTACAATGCTCCTAGCATTAAAATATGCACATTTAAGAAACCCCCCATCTCTTATTCTCTGTTTATTTCCTTTTTTTTCTTTCTCCTCTTGTGTCCGAGTGCTTCCCTTTTCTGCTTCCTGCCTCCCATTCTGTCTACTAGCTTTTGCTATTTGCATCCCTCGCCCCAACCATTCTAGTTTAAAGTCTCCCCAGTGGCCTTTGCAAATTTCCCCGCCAGGATATTGGTCCCCCTCGGGTTCAAGTGCAACCCATCCTTTCTGTACAGGTCCCACCTACCCCAAAAGAAGTCCCAATGATCCAGAAACTTGAATCCCTGCCCTCTGCACCAGTCTTTCAGCCAAGCATTTATCCTCCACCTTGCTCCATTTCTACTCTCACTGTCACGTGGCACAGGCAGTAATCCTGAGATTGTTACCTTTTTGGTCCTTTTCCTCAACTCTCCTCCCAAGTCCTTAAATCCTCCCTTCAGGACCTCTTCCCTTTTTTTACCTATGTCATTGGTACCTATATGTACCACGACCTCAGGCTCCTCTCCCTCTGATTTGAGGATATCTTGGACACGTTTAGACACGTCCAAGACCTTGGCACCAGGGAGGCAGACCACCATCCTGGTCTCCCGACTGCGTCCACAGAATCGCCTATCCGACCCCCTAACAATAGAGTCCCCAATTACTATTGCCCTCCTCTTTTTTTCCCTACCTTTCGGAGCAACAGGGCCGGTCTCTGTGCTGAAGGCCCGTCCGATGTCGCTACCCCCGGGTAGGCTGTCACCCCCATCCGTACTCAAACAGGAGTACTTATTTGCCAGGTGTACTGACATTGGAGTACTCACTCGTTCATGCCTCTGCCCCTTGCCCTTCCTTAGCGTGACCCACATGTCTCTCTCCTGTGGATTTGGAGTGACCACCTCCCTATAACTCTCCTCTATCACCTTTTCACTCTCCCTGACCAGGCAGAGGTCATCGAGCTGCTGCTCCAGGATCCTAATACGGTCCCTTAGGAGCCCCATCTCTCAGCACCTGATGCAGATCAGATAAAGGTCAGAGGCTGCTCCCTCTTGACCTTTATCCTACACCTTTATTATACAACCTTTATTTTGTGTCTACCTTCGTTTTAATTCGAAGGTAGACACAAAATGCTGGAGCAACTCAGCGAGACAGGCAGCATCTCTGGAGAGAAGGAATGGGTGACGTTTCGGGTCGAGACCCATCGTCAGACTGATGTCAGGGGAGTGGGCGGGACAGAGATAGAATGTAGTCGGAGACAGTAAGACTAGTGGGAGAACTGGGAAGGGGGAGGGGATGGAGAGAGAAGAAAAGTAAGAGCTATTTGAGGTTGGAGAAGTCAACGTTCATACCATGGAGTGTAAACTACCCAGAAGCGAAATATGAGGTGCTGTTCCTCCAATTTGTGCTGGGCCTCACTCTGACAATGGAGGAGGCCCAGGACAGAAAGGTCAGATTGGGAATGGGAGGGGGAGTTAAAGTAACCGGTAGGTTAAGACGGACTGAGCGCAGGCGTTCAGCGAAACGATCGCCGAGCCTGCGCTTGGTCTCGCCGATGTACAGGAGTTGAAATCCTAAAGAATGAGGACATCCCCGATGCCCCGGTATGGAAAACCTCATGCTGGGCGCAGATGTGGTGTAGACGTAGGGGATAGAGTCTTTACAGGAAGCAGGGTGGGAAGAAGTGTAGTCTAGATAGCTATGGGAGTCGGTGGGTTTGTATTAGATGTCTGTTAATAGTCTGTCTCCTGTAATGGAGACAGTGAGATCTAGAAATGGTAGGGTGATATCGGAGATGCTCAAAGTGAATTTGAGTGCAGGATGGAAATTAGTGGTGAAGTTGATGAAGTCAGTGAGTTCTGTACGGATGCAGGAGGTAGCACCAATGCAGTGGTCAATGTAGCGGAGGTAAAGTTCAAGGATAGGGCCAATGTACGCCTGATTGTTCGACGTACCCTACAAAGAGGCAGGCATAGCTAGGACCCATGCGAGTGCCCATAGCTACGCCTTGGATTTGGAGGAAGTGGGACAAGTCGAAGGAGAAGTTGTTGAGGATAAGGACCAGCTCTGCTAGGCGGAGGAGAGTATTAGTAGATGGAAATTGGCTGGTTCTGCGGTCAAGAAAGAAACAGAGGGCTTTCAGGCCTTCCTGGTGGGAGATGGAGGTGCAGAGTGACTGGACATCCACAGTAAAGATGAGGGAGTGAGAGCCTGGAAAATGGAAGCCATTGAAGAGACGAAGAGCGTGTGAGGTGTCTTGGACACAGGTAGGGAGGGATTGGACCGGGGGGGATGGAATGGAGTCGAGGTATGTGGAAATTGATTTAGTGGGATATGAACAAGCAGAAACAATGGGTCTGCCAGGGCAGTGCTGTTTGTGGACTTTGGGGGAGAAGATAAAATCGGGCCGTGCAGGGCTGGGGAATGATTGGGTTTGGAGGCTTAAGAGGGCAGAGAGCTCTCTCACATATGTTCTATGTTCAGGCACTAGTCAGCAGGAAATTCAAAAGTGGCTGCTATCACTTTGCAATCCAGTGCCAAACGTTTGCCGGAGTAACAATAAAACTTTCCCCATTTCCCAAACTCAGAGGATTGAGCCACCATTCAAAACTTGTTTTCCTGACTTCTCCGTCCATGTTGCTGAGTTTGTCTGTCACCTTGGCTCTGCTGCTGCAGTAAAAAGATCAGACCAAGAGCTTTATGTTCAGCTCTAAAGTTACTGCTGTTCTGCAGAGGAACAGTCATTGGGACAAGATGTCCCAGCAAGAACACCCATAATGAAGAAATTGCTACGGGCAACCTGCCCAGAGCACAGCCTCCATAATACGTGAATTCTTAACGCAAGTAGTCAGGCAGCTGGCAAACAGTTTCCTTGAAGATAGACCAGTCCATCATCGGCTCTGGCCTCCCTACCATCAAGGGGATCTATCGCAGTCGCTGCATCAAAAAGGCTGGCAGCATCATCAAGGACCCACACCATCCTGGCCACACACTCATCTCCCCACTACCTTCAGGTAGAAGGTACAGGAGCCTGAAATCTGCAACATCCAGGGTCAGGAACAGCTACTTCCCCACAGCCATCAGATTATTAAACTCAACTCAAACAAAGATCTGAACTTTAATAGCCTATTGCACTTTATCTACTTATTTACAGTATGTGTGTATATATATATTCAATGGTATATGGACACACTGTTCTGTATTTATTTATGCCTACTATATTCTGTTGTGCTGAAGCAAAGCCAGAATTTCATTGTCCTCTCTGGGACTCATGACAATAAACTATCTTGAATCTCGAACAAAAAGCTGGAGTAACTCAGTGGGACAAGCAGTATCGAGGGATAGGGTTGAGCACCCGAAACGTCACCCATTCCTTCTCTCCTGAGATGCTGCCTGTCCCGCTGAGTTACTCCAGCTTTTTGTGTCTATCTTTGGTTTAAACCAGCATCTGCAGTTCCATCTTGGACAAATAGTTTCCTTCCACTATTATTCTCCTGCTTTCAACATTTAGTTGATTTGTGTTACTCCACTACCTCTACAACCTTCTGCAAGATCTCTGCTTCTTCCATCATGGCCTCCTGAATGTTGGCACAGATACGCGGCACAGTGGCACAGCGGTAGAGTTGCTGCCTCACAGCACCAGAGAAGTGGGTTCGATCCTGGCCGCGGGAGCTGTCTGTGCGGAGTTTGCATGTTCTCCCTGTGACGGCGCGGGTTCATTCCGGGTGCTCCGGTTTCGTCCCACATTCCAAAGCCGTGCATGTTTGTAGGTTCATTGGCTTCAGTAAATTGCCCCTTTACAGATTTGCCTCTGTAAATTGTGTAGGATGCGAAATTGGCATAACGTACAACTAGTGTGAGCGGGTAATCATTGGTCGGCATGGACTTACTTGATGGGCCGAAGGGCCTGTTTCCACGCTGCATTTCTGAACTAAACTAAACCAGTCACTCCACTGTTGGCGGGGAGTCCTTCACTGGCCAAAACCCTAAAGTTCTGGGATATCTTCACTAAATTTCTCTGCTTAAAGATCATCAACTTTTGGCCAAGTTTTCTTAAAAGCTGATGCCAGGACCTCGGCTTGAATCATTGATACTTTATTTCTCCAAAGACAACAGCTGAGTATTTCAAGCATTAGAGTCATAAAGTGCAGAAACAGGCCCTGATGTCAACCATGAACCTGTGGACAATCACACACCTTTCTACACAAATCCAATTCCCAACACTTATTCCATAGCCTCTATGCCTTGGTGCTTAGTTTAGTTCAGTTTAGATGAGTTTAGAGATACAGCGAGGCCAACCGAGTCCGCACCGACCAGCGATCGCCGAATATCAACACTAAACTACACACTAGGGACAATTTACAATTTTACTGAAGCCAATTAACCTACAAACCAGTATGTCTTTGGAATGTGGAAGGAAACTGGAGATCCCGGACAAAACCCAGCGGTCAGGAGGAGAACGTACAAACTCTGTACGGACAGCACCGTTGCATGGGTGGAAATCGCTTTTAAAAAATGGGAGGGCACAATGAGGCCTGACATCTAGGACAGGGATCGGCAATCTACGACCCACGGGTTGGATCCGGCCCGTAGCCCGAAATCATCCGGCCCGCAGGCATTTTTTTTTCAATTTGTTTTTGCGATCTGGGAACTGCAGCTAGTCCTGGGGCAGGTGAGCCGACCTGGGATTGGCTGTAGTGCCCATGTCACAAACCATGGGGGGGGGATTGTCGCCCACCTCTCAACACATGGGGAGACAGGTCACCTCCCCTCCCCCCCCCACCAGGAATTCCGCCCATGGCAGTCGGGATCAAACCCGGGTCTCTCGTGCTGTAAGGCAGTAGTTCTACCGCTGCGCCACCGTATCTCCCAACTAGTGAATCAAGAACTTGTCTAGATCGTTCGTAAATGGTATCATCATACCTACACCACTATCCATATTTTGCTTTCATTTCTTACATCTCTTCACAAGACTCTTGTACCGTTTTCCCCCCAATTATGGTCCCATGAAGTGCCTTCGGATGTTAAAAGTGATGCAAAATTGAAGTGTTATTTAAAGCAATACAGCTGAACATATATTTACAGTGAGAAGTTACCAAGAATACCATTGTCAAAGCATTCTTACATAAAATTTCAATGCAAGATTTTTCTAAAATGTTTTTAAATGCTGAAAACTAGTATACGAGAATGATAGAATCATCCAGCAGGGAAACATGCCCTTCGGCCCAACCTGGCCATGACGACCATGCCGCCCCATCTACACTAGGCCCACCTGCCTGTTTTTGGCCGACGTCCCTCTAAACCTTTACTGTCCATGTACCTATTTTGCTTGGACTGCTTACAATGATATGAACGTTGATTTCTCTCATTTCAAATTACTCCTACATTCCTTCCCTCCCCTCTCCCCCCCTCCAGCCTCCCCCCCCCCCCCCCCCCTCCCCCCTCCCCATCCTAGTCATCCCTGTGGTTAGCACATCTTCCCCAGCCAACAATGGGCATTTATGGGCTCCACCCTTCCTGAGGTTATCTGTTGCTGAGGTAGACAAAATGCTGGAGATACTCAGCGGGTGCAGCAGCATCAGTGGAGCAAAGGAAATAGGCAAATAGGGAATGGGGGGGGGGGGGGGGAAGAAGAAAGGAAGAGGAGGAGCCAGAGGCCTGAGGGAGAGCTGAGAAGGGGAGGAGACAGCAAGGGCTACCTGAAGTTAGAGAAGTCAATGTTCATACCGCTGGGGTGTAAACTGCCCAAGCGAAATATGAGGTGCTGCTCCTCCAATTTCCGGTGGTGCTCACTCTGGCCATGGAGGAGGCCCAGGACAGAAAGGTCGGATTCGGAATGGGAGGGGGAGTTGAAGTGCTGAGCCACCGGGAGATCAGGTTGGTTAATGCGGACCGAACGGAAGTGTTCGGCGAGGTGATCGCCAAGCCTCCGCTTGGTCTCACCGATGTCGAGCAGCTGACATCTAGAGCAGCGGATGCAATAGATGAGGTTGGAGGAGGTGCAGGTGAACCTCTGCCGCACCTGGAAAGACTGCTTGGGTCCTTGAATGGAGTCAAGGGGGGAAGTAAAGCGACAAGTGTAGCATTTCTTGTGGTTGCAAGGGAAAGTGCCCGGAGAGGGGGTGGTTCGGGTGGGAAGGGACGAATTGACCGGAGGTTTTGGAGGGAGCGGTCTCTGCAGAAAGCAGACAGGGGAGGAGATGGGAAGATGTGGCCAGTGGTGGGATCCCGTTGGAGGTAGCGAAAATGTTATCTGTTGTCTGCCCTGTTTTGTTCTGGCCTTCTCCATCATTCAGTCTGAAAAGGGGTTCCAACCCAAAGTGTCACCTATTCCTTTTCTCCAGAGCTGCTACCTGACCCGCTGAGTTACTCCAGCATTTTGACATATAGCCACCATTCTCTGTGGTTAAAAGGTGACCATGTGTTACCGTATCACTGGGGATTAAAGGGATGGCCTTAAAGGGGACAGTCTTTCTGGAGGAGTGTGCTTGGCAAATGTAAAACAAACCGATGAAAAAACATCTTTAAGTATCATCGGAAGGATCAGCTTGAACAACATTGAGTTCACTGGGATAGACACATAGTGTTGGAGTAACTCAGCGGGTCAGGCAGCAGTTCTGGAGAAAAGGAATCGGTGACCCTTTGAGACTCTTCTTCAGATTGAGAGTCAGGAGTGAGGGAAACTAGATACAACCATTTGTTTTTTGTACCTTTTCATACATTTAGTTTCTCTCCCTCCTGACTCTCAGACTGAGGAAGGGTCTCGACGCGAAACATCACCTATTCCTTTTCTCTCGAGATGCTGCCTGACCCGCTGAGTTGCTCCAGCACTTTGTGTCTATCTTCAGCGTAAAGCAGCATCCACAGTTCCTTCTTGTACATTGAGTTGACTGTATTAGTCTCTGGATCGTTTTCTAGACCATTCTCAGACTTAAAGATGGTGCTTCTTACCAGAGTTTTGTGTTGTTTTTACACAGGTTACACGGGAGAGACACAATCCAAAGTACATTTCCAACGCAGGTTTGAGTGGAAGCTGCATTGGTGGAAGTGCCATCCTTTAGAGCGGTGCTAGACTGGCTTTATGTTTACCTGCTTGGATGAAGTTTTGTTTAGTTGAGAGATACAGAGTTGAAACAGGCCCTTCAGTCCACACCGACCATCAATCACCCATTCACACGAGTTCCCACTTTCTCATGCACTCTCTTCACACATTAGGGGCGATCTTACAGAGGTCAATTAACCTACTCATCCACATACCTTTTGGGGGTGGGGTGGGAGGAAGCCAGAGCATTCCCAGGTGGTCACGTGGAGAACGTGCAAACTCCACGCAGGCAGCACCCAGGCCGGGATCCAACCCAGGCCTCTGGTGCTGTGAGGCAGCAGCTCTACCAGCAGTGCCACTGTGCCGCCCTGTAAAGGAGAGATGGCGTGGACTTCTCAAGAAAGGCAGAAGAGTTCACCTCATTTCCTGGCATTAAACTTCTCTCTCAGTCAACAAGTCTAATCCCATTGCTATTTGGAGGACCTTGGCGTCCATTAATTGACCGCTATATTTGCCTCTATTGTTATACAGAATATCGAGGATACAAGTCCAAAATTAAGTTGTTGGCCACGAACAGCTTGCGGTTTAGTCTGAGTCTGTGAAAGTCATTATATAAATGGAGGTCCTAAAGATGAAATAGGCTTAGACAGTCCGTCACTGGCAGTACTCTCAATTTAAGCATTCGAAGGGGTTGTAAAATGCTAATTGTGGCTTAAATATCCTCCGAACGGCATTTGGCATGAAGTCTGATTTACAGCCAACACTGGGAAGACAGCACTAGTGTGAGAGGTGACAATTCATTACTGCGGACAACGGCAGCTTATAACTGATGACTGAGTGGCAGGCGGCTGAACTGCTTCCTGCCAATTCAAGGCTGTAGCTCACTTTGCCAGGCAGTACATCATGGTTAAGCACTACAAATCCCTGCAACCCAGGCAATGTCAAATGTGCTCTTTGCAGCAATCTAAAGCCCGCTGCTGTTTGCAACTGATGTTAGACAGCATGTTATCAAAGGTCAATCAGTGTTCTCACACATCACCATGATGCCTGCAACAGTTTAACCACAATCTGATGAGATGACACCAAAACATACAGATAGTTCCTCTGGATGTGACCTTCGCCGTTGTTTAAAAAAAAATAATTCTCAATTGTTTCAAGTAACATCGATCACCATTCACATATCTGACCAACAACCGTTTCTGATAATTATGTTACCGCACTTGGTGGTTAACAGCAACTGTTTTTCATAGTCGTCGGCATACTAATAAATATTTTTTATCAGTGACCTCGTAAATATTAATTCGATGGTTATTGAATTTGTTAGTGATCTGAAAAGCTACAAAAGCTATCTGGAGAAGAGAAAAAAAGATACAGATTGCTGGAGTAACTCAGCGGGTCAGGCAGCATCTCTGGAGAACATGGATAGGCGACGTTTTGGGTCGGGACCCACCTTAGAAACATAGAAAATAGGTGCAGGAGTAGGCCATTCGGCCCTTCGAGCCAGTACCGACATTCAATATGATCATGGCTGATCATCCACAATCAGTACCCCATTTTGCTTTCTCCCCCATATCCCTTGATTCTGTTAGCCCTAAAAGCTCTATCTAACTCTCTCTTGAAAACATCCAGTGAATTGGCCTCCACTGCCTTCTGTGGCAGAGAATTCCACAGATTCACAACTCTCTGGGTGAAAAAGTTTTTTTTCATTTCAGTCCTAAATGGCCTACCCCTTATTCTTAAACTGTGACCTCTGGCTCTGGTCTCCCCCAACATCGGGAATTTTTTTCCTGCATCTAGCCTGTCCAATCCCTTAAGGATGCTACATGTTTCTATAAGATCCCCCCTCACCCTTCTAAATTCCAGTGAATATAAGCCCAGTTGATCCATTCTTCAGATTCAATAAGCGAGTTTGTTATTCCGACTGCGCATGCCAGGTCAAAGGTCACTATACCCAAACATTGTTGGGTCTAGGGAAGAAAATACTGCTTTCAAACTATGAATTAATTGTAGTTATTGTTCCTTTGTTAACAGCTAAGATTATTGCGAACCGAGCGGCGGCGTTTCAGTAACGCTTGCGACGCCGGGGTCTCGGGTTCAATCCTGGCTACGGATGAGGTGCGGGTCTATGTGCACGCTCTCCCCTGTCTCCCACTCGCATCTGCCCCCTCTCTCGCTGTCACACCCTGGTCTGCAGCTACCTGTTCCTTTGGGGGGATGAGGAGTTGACCAGTATGGGAGTCTCTCTGGAATTGAGAATTTTATTGCTCATTCGTATTCATAGATGAGGCTGAAGAATTCCGTTGCCTTGAAATTAGCAGAATAGTGAAATTCGACTCAGAAACTATCATCGTTGTGTTCCAATCTGGAATACATTAATTTTCCGAAAATGTGACCACACGGCACCCCCGTTCCTCAGATTAAATGTACTTTTCCAACATAATTTATGAATAAAGATAAGAATTTATGCATTTTCTTCAGCCAGCGCTTTGTTCGCTTTTTCTTTATGGTGAATGACCATTGACAAATCCCATGATTCCTTGCGTTTGTCAGAATACCGAACTCACTTGTTATCTGATGGGTTGTAATTACAACTTACTCTTTGATTTTGAAAACACTCTGACACATTCTTGAGGAGATCTTTGTAATGGCACAGTGGCACAGTCAGTAGAACTGCTGTCAGAGGTCTGGCTTTCATCCTGACTTTGGGTGCTGTCTATGTGGAGTTTGCACCTTCCCCCTGTGACTGCGTGGGTTTCCTCCGGGTGCTCCGCTTTCCTCCCACATCTCAAAGACGCGCGGATTTGTAGGTTCATTGACCTCTGTAAATTGCCCCTGGTGTGTAGGGAGTGGATGAGTAGGGGAGATAACCTAGAACTTGTATGAACGGGTGATCGATGGTCAGGGTAGACTCGGTGGGCCGAAGGGCCTGTTTCCATGCTGTATCTCTAAAAACTAAGAGAATTAAACTAAAACCTTTTTTTTTGTTGCATAAAATGATGCATTTGCAGTCTAAATGTAGAAGGCACATACGCAGAAAAACATTTCCCGATTCACTTCTAGTTGGCTGGTCCCCAACTGTAGTAAGACACAAAATGCTGGAGTAATTACAACTAGCTCCGACTAATGGAAGATATGCAAGAAAGTAACAATGATAAAGGAAACAGGAAACTCTATTATCGTTCCTTTATCATTGTTACTTTTTTTTTGCATATCTTCCATCCATTTGTTCTATATCTCTTCACATCATGGTCTATATCTCGTGTTTAGCTTTCCCCTGACAAGTCTTAAGAAGGGTCTCGACCTGAAACGCCACCCATTCCTTCTCTCCAGAGATGCTGCCTGTTCTGCTGAGTTACTCCAGCATTTTGTGTCGATCTTCGGTTTAAACCAAAATGTGCAGTTCCTTCCTATACAGCCCAGCTGTGGAAACTGTGTAAGGAAATGCCCGTATTTCATCATCACCACATGGGTGGCAGACTGGTAAATGCAAGCTCACAGCACCGTTTTTTGTTCCATTTCTGCTCCTAAGTCAGAGAAGCAGTCAAGGCTGCAAGCAATGAGACTGAAAGGTTGCAACCCATCAGATTACAAATGTCTCCTGCAGTTGTCATTAAATTTTACTGAAAATGTGCTGAAAGATTGTTGTTCGATGTGCTATTGAATACTAATCTTCTATTGAATGTCAGGATAGACACAAAATGCTGGAGGATCTCAGCAGAACAGGCAGCATTTCTGAAGAGAAGGAATGGGTGATGTTTCAGGTCAAGACCCTCCTTCACATTGTCTGAAGCAGGGTGTCGACCCGAAACGTCACCCATTCCTTCTATCCAGAGATGCTGCCTGTTCCGCAGAGTTAGTTTTGCAGTTTGTGTCTGTCTTCGGTGTAAACCAGCTTCTGCAGTTCCTTGCTACACATATTGAATGTCAGAGGTAGGTTTACTTTAAAGAAAGACACAAACTGCTGGAGTAACTCAGCGGGTCAGGCGGCATCCTTGGAGAACATGGATAAGTGATGTTTCCTTCTTCATACTTGTTTCGACATATTATCAGTTTAATTTAGTTTAGAAGGACAGCGTGGAAACAGGCCCTTCGGCCCAGTGAGTTCACACTGACCATCGATCACTCGTTCACACTAGTTTTACGCTGTGTTGGATGGAACTGCAGATGTTCGTTTAAACTGAAGATAGACACAAAAATCTGAAGTAACTCAGCGGGACAGGCAGCATCTATGGAGAGAAGGAGAAGGGTCCCGACCTGAAACGTCACTCATTCCTTCTCTCCGGAGATACTGCCTGTCCTGCTGAGTTACTCCAGCATTTTGTGTCTATCTATACCTCTGTGCTATCCCATTTCCTCATCCACTCTCCACACTAGGGGCAATATTACATAGGCCAATTAACCTACAAACCCACACGTCTTTTGGATGTAGGAGGAAATAGGAGCACCAGAGGAACCCCACGAGGTCACAGGGAGAACGTGCAAACTCCACACAGGCAAGGAGAAAGTTGAGACTTTCTCATGGAGGCTGGCCAATGGAACAATCCTTTCATGCATGTTGCCTAGTCTAGAGTTGAACTGTCAAATGATTTAAATAAATCTCAAGCATCTCGATTCAAACCGGGCACAACCTCAAGACTTGTGGGAGTCCAGAACCAGAGGTCACAGTTTAAGAATAAGGAGTAAGCCATTTAGAACGGAGAAGAGGAAACACTTTTTCTCACAGAGAGTTGTGAGTCCGTGAAATTCTCTGCCTCAGAGGGCGGTGGAGGCTGGTTCTCTGGATACTTTCAAGAGAGAGCTAGATAGGGCTCTTAATGATAGTAGAGTCAGGGGATATGGGGAGAAGGCAGGAACGGGGTACTGATTGGGGATGATCAGCCATGATCACATTGAATGGTGGTGCTGGCTCGAAGGGCCGAATGGCCTACTCCTGCACCTATTGTCTATTGTCTATTGACAATAGCAAGGAGAATTTTCAACTCTCAGACTTAAAGCAAGCCAAGAATATCCCAAAAAGTCTCCCATAAACTAGTTCTCATTTGGTCGACTGCAACATACAATGGATTCCTTCTCAGTATAAAAGTTGTATTTCGAAGCATTTCTGAATGTATCGGTCTGAAGTGCCACTGTGTTTTGTCTCTCCTCAGTGGATGACCATGTCGATTTTTATTTTACCGTAATTTTACAGAACTCCATTAAGCCATTCCTCACATGCTTAAGGTGAAGCTTTGGCCAGTGGTTCCTCCATAAGGTGCCACCTCTCATTCTAACGGTCCCTTAACTACAGCGCTGAAGGGTCACAATTGGGAGTGAGCTTCCTGGCACTAGGTAGGGGGTTTTGCAGGGAATTGTCAAAGACTGGAGGGCATAACTATAAGGAGGGAGGAGCAAAGTTTAAAGGAGATGTGTGGGGCAGATTTCTTACACAGAGGTTGGTGGGTGCGTGGAACGTGCTGCCAAGGTCGGTGGTGGAGGTGGCGCAGTGGTCAAGTTGCTGTCTTATAGCACTTGCAGCGCTGGAAACTCAGGTTCGATCCTGACTACGGTTGCTATCTGTACGGAGTTTGTACGTTCTACCTGTGAGCACGTTGGTTCTCGGTTTCCTCCCACAGTCGACAGACGTACAGGTTTGGTGGTTTATTGGCTTCCGTTTGTACGCTTGGTATACGTGTAAATTGTCCCTAGTGTGTGTAAGGTTGTGTTAATGTGCGGGGATCGCTAGTCAGTGCAGACTTGGTGGGCCGAAGGGCCTATTTCTGCGCTATATCTCTAAACTAAATGAAACTAAACTAAATGCCACTAGATATGATAGTGGGAATGTATTGCTGTGCGTGGTGGTTGAGGCAGATACGAGAGGAACGTTGAAGAGACTTTTGCATAGGCACATGAACGAGCAGGGAATGGAGGGATATGGATCATGTGCAGGCAGAGGTGATGAGTTTCACTTGAATTCATGTTCAGCACAGACATTGTGGGCTGAAAGGCCTGTTCTCGTGCTGTACTGCTCTATGTTCTATGTTCACTGCTATATCACAAGCATTGGATGAAGGAGAGGAGGAAGCTGACATGGAACATAAATAATGTATAAGCACTTTGGAATAAATGACCTTTTTCTGTGCACTAAATGCTACAGAATTGTACAAGACACTAGAATTAGCGGAGAAGTGGAGAGTGAGGAAGCTGTCTAAAACCCCTGTCCCACGGTACGAGTTCATTCCAAGAGTTCTCCCGAGTTTGCCCTGATTCGAACTCGGAGATTTACGGTAATGGCCATTCGTCAGTATTCGGGGCTCTCGTGGACATTTTTCATCATGTTGAAAAATCTTCACGAGTCTTCCCGTGCTTACCTGCCGTTAGTGAGTCTTCCCGAGTACCTGCCGTCAGCGCTAAGAGACGTCCCCGAGCTCCGACGTACCTGCCACACTCATACTCCGTGCTTACCACGAGTTTGATTTTTTTTAAACTCGGGGTAGCTCTTGGAATGAACTCGCACCATGGGACAGGGCTATTAGTTTGCATCTGGTTCGAGATCAGTCGGGAAGATGGGCCGTGAAATGCAAATGGAGTTTGACTGAGAAGTATAAGGGCAGGACATACACAGTCATGATGTGCATTGCAGAGCGGAGAGATCTGGGAGTGTAGGTGCATGGTTCCCCTAGAGTGACGAGAGACGGGTAGGCAGAGTGGGTGTAAAGGGAGTTTGACACGTTAGCTTTCACTGCGAAGAGCATTCAGTACAAAAGTTGGGACATCATGATATACAGCTGTATAGGTCGTTGGCAAGACCACACTTGGAGTAGTGTACAGTTCTGGTTACCCAGCCACAGGGATAGAGGGGTACAGGGTTAGCTGCTCAATAAATTATTCAGCTGGAAAGGACGCACAGGAAATTCACCAGGATGTTACCTGGATTTGTGGGTTTGAGTAACCAGATGAGTTATGGGTAGGCTGAGAATTATTTATTTCCTGTGCAGCGTAGAAGGCTGAGGGATGATCTCATTGAGCTGCACAAGATCACCAGGTGCATGGACAAAGTGAATACTCACAGTCTTTTTCCCAGGGTACAGGATTCCAAAACTAGAGTTCAAAGGCTTAAATTGAGAGGGGAGTGATTTAAGAGGGACTTCAAGAGCAGCCTTTTTTCACACAGAGGGTGGTCCATGTTTTAGTTAGTTTACTTTAGTTTAATTTAGAGATACAATGTGGAAACAGGCCCTTCGGCCCACCGAGTCCGCACCAAACCAGTGATCATCTGTACACTGGTTCTATCCTACACGCTGGGGCAATTTACAGAAGCCAATTAACCGACAAACATGTACGTCTATGGAGTGTGGGAGGAAACCAGGGCACCTGAAGAAAGCCCATGAGGTCACAGGGAGAACGTACAAACTCCTTACAGACAGCACCAGTAGTCAGGATGGAGCCCGGGTCCCTGGTGCTTTAAGGCAGCAACCGCTGGAGCACCACGCTGACCTCGGCCCCCGTATCAACCAAATATCTTCGGCCCGAACGCCGGTCCCAGGCGTAAAGGCGATGAACTTAGCCGACCGCTGCGGTGCTTCCCGGCATGCCGCCCCTGGAAGGACCCATCAGAGGAAGCTACAGAATTATATACAATATGGCTTTCAAATGATATTTGGACAAAACAAATGGATAGGAGGGACTTGGAGGGATATGGGTCGAATGTAGGCGAATGGATGAGCCCAGAAGACATGGGCAAGGTGGGCCGAGAGACCTGTTTCCGTGCTGTGTGACTCCATGACTCTGTGAGTAATACTATGCATTATTGCAATGATATGTCAGTCTTGGCATTCAAAGAGGAGCAGTGGCTTTTGTGGACACCAGACTACTTGGTGATACACTGTGAATTAATTTATTCCACTGCTTGTTCAGTAAGATTATGCCTGCAAAACATGAATTATTGGTTGAGAAATAAGATGAGATATCCCGAGGTGATTTTAGATAAATGCAAGATTTTGGGAGCTGAGGTTTGCTGGAACCTGCAGGTATGCAGATCAAAGCTTCACACGAGAAGGACAGAAAATTATGCGAAACTAATGAAGAAAAATGGTTAACTCAATCACTCCTCTTTCCCCGGCTGAAGCTGAGTGTAAAGAGAGCACGGATGAGATAAGAGATTAGAGCTTAGAGATATTGTATGGGAACAGCCCACCGAGTCTGTACCGATCATCAATCATCCTTTCACACCAGTTCTACGTAACCCCACTTTTGCACCCACTACACACTGTGGGCAATTTCGCCCAAGTCTCCACGTGAGAGTCCAGGACCAGGCAGCATAGACCTCATAGTAGAAGGATATTCCTTTAGATAGGAGATGAGGAGGAATTTATTTTGTCAGAGGGTGGCGAATCTGCAGAATTCATTGCCACAGACGGCTGTGGAGGTCTGTCAATGGGTATTTTTAAGGTGGAGATTGACAGGTTCTTGATTAGTAAGGGTGTCAAGGGTTATGGGGAGAAGGCAGGAGAATGGGGCTGAGAGGGAAAGATAGATCGGCCATGAATGAATGGTGGAGTAGACTTGATAGGCGGAATGGTTTGCTTCTGCTTCTGCTTCTGTGACTCATGAAGGTATGAACATATGAATTTAACGGAGGTCAAATAGAAACATAGAAACATAGAAATTAGGTGCAGGAGTAGGCCATTCTGCCCTTCGAGCCTGCACCGCCATTCAATATGATCATGGCTGATCAAAGGAAATACCAACAAGCCTGCACGGGAAACAGCTTTGGGATTTTGGGAGGAAACCGGAGCACCCGCAGGAAATCCACGTGGTTCCAGGGAGAACACTGAGGTCACGATCGAACGCGGAACTCTAGCAGCTGTGCCATTATCTCGCCCACACAATGTTCCTCTTCACCCTTTGATTCCTTGGAATCAGTGAATGCTGAATTACAAAAAGGGGAAGATGGCAGAAGGATTGCTCCGTGGTACAATTTATTGTAATCAAAATGCAATTCTGGAAACAAGGAACTACAGATGCTGGCTTGCAAAAAAATATATTGATGCAGTACACCAATGGCTCTACTTTATCCGAAGGCTCAGCAAGTTCAGTATGTCCCCAACAACCCTCACCAACAGATGCACCTTGTAATGCATTTTATTGAGATGCATCGCAGCATGGTTTGGGGCAGTTACTTCCCAGATGTTGTCAGCAAACTGAATGCTTCTCTTACCAACCAGAGAGTGGTCCTGATCTCTCGTCTCTCATTGGAAACTTTTGAACTATCTTTAATTGGACTTTATTGGACTTCAAATTTATCGGTTCAGTTTAGTTAGTTTAGTTTAGTTTAATATTATTCTCGTGTGTACCAAGGCACAGTGAAAAGCTTTTGCCGCGTGCTATCCAAGACTACAAATGCTTACAATCAATCTACAGTGTACAGATACAGCAAGGGTGCAACATTTAGTGCAAGATGAAGTCCGATGAAGACCGATTAATGATAAGGTCTACAATGAGGTAGATAGGTGGTCAGGAGCACTCGCTGGTTGGTGACAGGATGGTTCAGTTGCTTGATAACAGCTGGGATGAAAGTGTCCCTGAATGTGGAGGTATGCTTTTTCAAACTTCTGTACCGCTTGCCTGAAGGCAGAGGGGAGAAGAGGGAGACTAGTCCTTATTTGTGCCGGAGGCCTTGTCGAGACAGCGTGAAGTGCTGACGGAGTCAATGGAAGGGAGGTTTGCTTGCTTGATGGTCTGGACTATGTCCACAACTCTCTGCAATATCTTGCGGTCTTGGATGGAGCTGCTCACATGCTGTGGTGAATCCCTATAAAATGCTATCTACAGCGCATCTGTAGAAGTTAGTGAAGGTTGTTGGGGTCCTGTCGAACTTCATAAGCAACTAAGGGAGTAGAGGCGTTTGTGTGCTTTCTTGCACTAAATATCTTGCACTCAATGTTGTACCCTTTATCCTTTATCCTTTACCTGTGTGCTGTGGATGGCTTGATTATGTTCTTATGTAATCTCTCCTTTCAGTGGATAGCATGCAAACAAAACCTTTTAACTGTACCTCTGTGCACACGACAATAATAAACCAAACCGGTGTCCACGGCCAGAGACCACAGCCTCAGAATAAAAGGACGTAACTTTAGAAAGGAGATGAGGAGGAATTTCTTTAGTCAGAGGGTGATGAATCTGTGGAATTCATTGCAACAGACGGCTGTGGAGGCCAAGTCAATAGATATTTTTAAGGGACAGATTCTAGATTAGTAAGGGTGTCAGGGGTTATGAGGAGAAGGCAGGAGAATTGGTTTTAGAGGGAAAGATAGATCAGCCATGATTGAATGGGCCAAATGGCCAAATTCTGCTCCTAGAAATTGTGAACAGATGAACTTAAACTAACACTGAGCGTGAAGTTATTCTGCTTGTATTGTGATTTCAGCTTCACAGAAAAATAAACTTTGAGAGGCTGGAACGTTGGGTATAGTGCACTGATTAATTGTTATTGCATTGGCTTATGTTATTGGTTGCTGACAGGAAACTGTGCATTAATACAGACCAGTCAATTTCAAAAGAGCCCTGGTTTGTTGCTCCTTGTGGAATGCAGACATATCCAACTCTGTGGCACATATTGCAGCACATTGTGCAAAGCACCAATTACAAGGTATTTGGCTGCACGTTTGCTATGACAAAGCATCCTCCAGGTCGAATCAGACAAGTTACACTCTTGCAGAGCAGGGCAATTCAAACAAATAGCTGAGACACAGATCAGATCGCGTTCAGTTATTGATTATTGCACTCAGTGAAAAGAACCAAGGCTGCAAAAATAAGAAAGGGTCAGAAGTGACTCAAAATGGTATGCAATTCGTCATAGATCTCTTAAGCCTGGTGGTGTCTGGATACAGGAAACGCTTCAGAAGGCAAAACATGTTCTGAAAACCCTGTATCAGCACGATCTTAATGTAATGTTACAAGCGATTCAATTTCTGCTAATGTGTAAACGTTTCCATGTACACAGATATCGTTTGGCTTATATTTCTCAGTTGCTATGCAATTAAATTGTTTTTTCCCCCCATATTCAGACATCTAGTTCAATGTTAATATCTAAAGGAATCATTATAACATCGTTGGATAGATGTTAATTTGGGGGATGATTGTGGGCGCAGTACCAGGGAGCAGAATTAAACAGCGGCTCTTTTTTTAATCATGAAATCACAGTCTGGCTACATTAATCCGAACTGGAATCATCATCTTTATCCCTGTGGCTACCTGAAGACTGTCAACACTTCATAAAGGAGAGAAACAAGGAGCTGAAGACGCTGATTCACCAAAGAGGACACCAAGTGTTCATTGTGTTCAGTTCTGGGCACCGTGCTATAGGAAAGATGTTGTCAAGCTGGAAAGGGTACAGGGAAGATGTATGAGGATGAGGAATCTGAGGTGTAACTTTTTCATACAAAGGGTGGTGGATGTATAGAACAAGCTGCCAGAGGAGGTAATTGAAGCAGGGACTATCCCAACATTTAAGAAGCAGTTAGACAGGTACATAGATAGGACAGGTTTGGTGGGATATGGACTAAATGCTGGCAGGTAGGACTAGTGTAGCTGGGACATGGTGGCTGGTGTGGGCAGGTTGGGCCAAAGGGCCTGTTTCCACACTGTATCACTCTATGACTCTATGACTACGTGCTGCAGTAACTCAGTAGCATCACTGAAGAATATGGGTAGGTGATGTTTTGTGTCTGAAGAAGGATCCCGACGTGAAACAGCACCTATCCATGTTCTCCACAGATGCTACTGGACCAGCTGAGTTACTCCAGCACTGTGTGTCCATTTTATTCCTCTCAAAAAGGGAGTTAAACTTTGAATGTGCCTTCTGCAGACCCGAATGCCCCACAAAACACGCACGGACTATAATCTTCATCAGTGGTTTTTCGGTAGACAAAAGAAGGCGGTGCATATATCAATTAAAAATTAAGCGACATTAATCAATATTTATTACCATCAATATAGCCCGTCTTCAGTTTGAGTTTATGAACAATCAATCAATTTTAATAAACTAGTATCTAAAAAATATAAAATCGACACGTGTTTAAAAATTAAATATATTGTTAAAATAATATACAGGAAAAGACTTAGAAATGGCACGGTAGCACAACGGTAGGGTTGCAGCCTTGCAGCATCAGAGACTAGGGTTCAATCCTGACAACGGGTGCTATCTGTACGGAGTTTGTACATTCTCATGACCTGTGTGGGTTTTCTCCGGGAGCTCTGGTTTCCTCCCACACTCCAAAGGCGTGCAGGTTTGTAGGTTAATTGGCTTCAGTGAGTGTAGGATAGTGTTAGTGTGCGGGGATCGCTGGTCGGCGCGGACTTGGTGGGCCAAAGGGCCCGTTTCCACGCTGTATCTCTAAACTAAACTAAAACCAACACAAAAATAGCACTGATCTCCACCCGTGTACACAACACTCTTCAGAGCTGCTGAGAGCTGACATCCTAGCCCCGCACCATTGTCCTCCGAAGATAGCAGCTCCAGCTATAGTTGCATCACAAATTAAAGACCAGTTGGCCCATCTGGTCAATGCCTGTCCGAAAACAACTCTTTAGGCTGATCCAACTTTCCAATTCCCGGTCCAGAACCTGATAGCTTTGGAAATACAGCATGGAAACAGGCCCTTTGGCCCATCGAGTCCTCGCCGACCAGCAATCACCTAATCATCTGTCGATGTTGGTGAGGGTTGTTGGGGACATGCCTCATTTCGTATGCTACTAGGGAAGTAGAAGCGTTGGAGCGTTTTCTTGCACTAAAAATCTTGCACTAGATGTACCCATTATCATTTATCTGTACGCTGTGGGCAGTTTGATTGTGTTCATGTTCCGCCTGTTTGACTGGATAGCACACAAACAAAACCATTGGTGAGGGCTGTTGGGGACTTGCCAAACTTCCTAAGATACTAAGCTGCACTAGCACTTTGTGTCTTTTTTTCCCTCTCAAAGGGGAGTTGAAATTTGAACCTGGTCCATGTCGTGTGCGGACGTGGCGTCGAAGGACGAGAAGCCGAAGCAAAGAAGTGGAAGCCAAATAGCCGAATGGAAATGAAGCCGCAACGGCAATGAACCGAAAGGGCGGGACGCCTAAAAGCAAACTCACCGAATGGCCGCTCTGCCGAAACGCCACCGAGCTGAAAGGCTATGACGCCTACAAGCCAACTAACCGAATGCTGCTCTGTCGAAAAGTCAAATAATGGCTTGTGTGGGAAAATAACCCCCACCCTCCCGTCTCCACCGGCCAGTGATATGATGGACACGGGGATCTGGAACAATCGCCGACAAGCCCCGCCCCCCGGCGACGTCATGTCCGTTAGTTGACTTTTCTGTTGAGCGCCATTTGGTTAATTGGCTTGTAGACGCCACCGCCTTTCGGTTTGGTGGCGTTTCGGCAGAGCAGCCATTTGGTGAGTTTGCTTTTAGGCGACGCAGCCTTTCGGTTCGTTGGCTTTTAGGCGTCCTGCCCTTTCGGTTACTTGGCGTTTCGGCTTTGTTTCCATTCGGCTTTTGGGCTTCGACTTCTTCACCTAGGCTTCTCGTTTTTTGACGACACGTCCGGGTACCGTTCCATGTCATACACACTAGGCTCACAAACCTGTCTGTATAGTACGTCTTTGGAATATTGGAGGAAACCGGAGCACCCAGAGGAAATCCACACATTCACGGGGAGAATGTACAAACCCCGTACAGACGGCACCCGTCGTCTGGATTGAGCCCGGGGCCCTGGCGCTGCTGGCAGCAACTGTACCGTTGCGCCACTTTGCGGCCGAAATGCTGCATGACCCGCTGAGTTACCTCACCACTTTAGGTCCTATTTTGTAAGCCAGCATCTGCAGTTCCATGTTTTGTACTGTTTTCACATTTTTCCACACCTTTAGGCTTAAAACGAGTGTTTATTCCCCATTCATCTCAAGTGGCTGTTTCGTGCCGGGACTTATGGTCAGACCGATTGTGAGGGGGAGGGGGAAGAAAGCTGGGAGAAAGGAGGGGCAGGGCAGGAAAAAATGTGAATGAATTTCTCCCTCCAATGTGCTCTTTAAGCTAACATTCAGCTTTGTGGTGAACATTTCTTCCTGAAAGTGTCCTCAGTTGTTGTGAGTGATGTCAACACTCGGGGCCCAAGCGAACATCCTTCCTCATTGCAGCCGCGAATGACTTTATCAGCCCTATCAATGACTCCTGATGGAGACGTACCAGTGCTATTGCACCAATAACATAACTAAAGTTTCCCTCAGCAGTTCCGTATATAGTTTGCACTAATTTAGGGAAATTCTGTGCGGTGCAGTTGTGACTGCGGAGATCTGGACTGAGCCCGACCCAAAGTTAATTCACAATTCCTTCCTTTAGATTGTAAACGTTAGAGATACAGCCAGCCATCGATCACCCCGTACACTAGCACTATCGAACACACAAGCGACAATTTACAATTCACAGAAGACAATTAACCTGCAAGCCTGCATGTCTTTGGAGTGTGGGTAGAAACCGGAGCACCCGGAGGAAACCCACGCGGTCACGGGCAGAACATACAAAACCATGTACAGACACCAGACGTAGTCAGGATTGAACCCAGATCTCTGACGCTGTGAGGCAGCAACTCTATCGCTGCGCCAATTATCTGTGGCACCCGAAAACAAAGCCTCCCTTCTCCCCAAATGCTGAGATCCTCCAACAGAGACGTAAGGAACTGCAATGATGGTTTACAAAAAAAGACACAAAGTGCTGGAGTAACTCAGCGGGTCTGACAGCAACTCTGGAGAACATGGATAGGTGATGTTTCGGGTGGGAACCCTTCTTCGTTTTCAGTTCCTACAAGAGTGTCTTTTTTGATCCATATTCCTGCATCTGCAGTTCCTTTGATAGACGCAAGGTGCTGGTGTAACTCAGCGGGCCAGGGGGCATCTGTGGAGAAAAAGGATGGGCGATGTTTCAGGTCGCAACCCTTTTTCAGAGCCTGAAACCTCACCCATCCTTTTTTTCCAGGGAGGCCGCCTAATCCACTGAGTTACTCCAGCACTTTGTGTCTATCTTTGGCATAAACCAGCCACGACAGTTGTTTGTTTCTGTAGTTCCTTGTGACGTGTGTCTCCAATTTACTCCACTGTGAAGTCGCTTCAAGGCATGCTGCCTTTGAATCACTTTTCGCATTAATGGGAGTTCTGTGGACACCTTTCCTAGGCCACATTAGCCTGCTTGCCCCTGCCTCACCACTTCCCCCACCCCCAGCTCCTCTTTATACTGCCCATCTCCCCTATGGAGAATCTTGACCCAAATCATTGACAATTACTTTCCCCTGCAGATGCTGCTCAGTTCATCCAGCATCTGCAGTCTCTTGTCTCTAAAGTTAATTCATTTTCACTGCTGATAAAACACTACCCCATTTCTGCTTCCCTTCATGTTTTGATCCTTTCACTTTCTGTCAATGTAATTCTGTTAAATACTCCTTCCAAATGAGAAGTGCAGAGAGTGCAGGAAGAAACTGCATATGCTGGTTTCCCTTTCCCCGACCCTCAGTCTGAAGAAGGGCCTCGACCCGAAACGTCACCTATTCCTTTTCTCTGGAGATGCTGCCTGACCCGCTGAGTTACTCCAGCATTCTGTGTCCATCCGAAGTGTTCAGTCTAGTTTATTGGCAATTGCACCGAGGTCCAGTGAAAAGCTTTTGTTGCGTGCTGACCAGTCAGTGGAAAGACTTGGATACAATCGAGATGTGAACGATCAGTTCAATTATTCAGGCACTTACATTTGCAACACTTCAAATATATATGTAGATGAATGTTTCAATTTTAGTTAAGATTATTTTGTCGGCATCACCTATGACGTCCAATCATCTCATTGTTTGTCAATAAAATGTGCCGTCTGCCTTTATAAATATTTCATATTGAGCCAGTGGGAAACTACAAGGCTTTGCCTCTGTAGTATTTAATCAATTACCCAGTTGTATTCCACTGTCCAGATTAAATGGCTAAGCCTGTACAGTTTTATTTAGCAAGATCGGAGATTTGACCTAGTTCTGCTTGCATTCGGATTTGTTCATCTTGTATGTCTTACGCATGTTCCACTGGCGGTAAACATATCGCAAGTTGCTTTATCTTTATACGTGTTAGTTACTGTATAATCATTCATCTGCAGCTGGAAAGGGAGTAACAGCTCAGGAAAAAAACATGCTGTTTTTTTTAACAAACATACTTCAGACTTTAGACTTTAGAGAGATAGCACGGAAACAGGCCCTTCAGCCCACCAAGTCGTGCCAACTAGCGATCACCCATACACTAGCACTATCCTACACACTAGGGACAATTTACAATTTTACCGAAGCCAATTAATCTACAAACCTGTACGTCTTTGGAGTGTGGAAGGAAACCGCAGCGCCTGGAGAAAACCCACGTGGTCCCAAGGAGAACGAGCAAATTCCACACAAAGAGTGGTTGTAGTTAGGATGGAACCCAGGTCTCTGGCCCTGTAAGGCAGCGACTCTACCACTGCGCCACCGCGCTGACCCTAAATATCTCGGTGCTCACCCGATGGATTTCAGATCTCCATTATGGCCTCAGTCAGGCCAACACAAACAACACCCATCATTAATTGATGATGTGTGCGCTGTCAATCTCTCTTTGGTTTCCCATTACCACAAGAAGTCTTCTGAGTTTGTGATATCTGTTCTCCTTGACAATGCATTGAAAGATATGGAGATGAATATTCACTAATTCCACACTGCGCACTTTGAAAATTCCACACTGCGCCAGAGACCCAGGTTCGATCCTGACCTCGGGTGCTGTCTGCATGGAGTTTGTACCTTCTTCATGTGACCACGTGGGTTTCCTCCTGGTGCTCTGGTTTCCTCCCATATCCCAAAGACGTGTGGGTTTGTAGGTTAATTGGGCTCTGCAAATTGTTCCTAGTTTGTAGGCATTCGATGTGAAAATGGGATAACATAGAACTGGTATGAACAGGTGATCTGTGGCCATGTGGATTTGATGCACGGAGGCACATAGCATATAAGATAAGAAAGAACAACTACTAAAAATGGAGAGAGAGACACAGAGAGAGGAAACTAGTTCTGCTGTTCGTAGGAAGGAATGTTGGTACATGCGTCAGACTTTTGTTTTTAATAAATAGTTTTAGAGATGCAGCATGAAAACAGGCCCTTCGGCCCACAGAGTCTGAACCGACCAGCGATCGATCACCCATTCACTAGCTCTATCCTACACAAGGGACAACCTATAGAGGCCAATTAACCTACAAACATTCACGTTTTTGGAGTATAGGAGGAAACCAGAGCACCAGGAAAGAACCCACACAGTCAGAAGGAGAACGCACTAACTCCATACAGACAGCACCTGTAGTCAGGATCGAACACGGTTCTCTGGTGCTGGTGCGTGGAAATTCTACCCGCCGGCCACTAAACTGCCCCCTTCCTTCCCCACACCTCTATTTATCTCCATTTAGAGATAATATAATGAGCGCACGCTTGTGGGGGGGGGGGGGTTACACCGAAGATAGACATAAAATGCTGGAGTAACTCAGCGGGTCAGGCTCTTCAGACTGAAGAAGGGTCTCGTGCCGAAACGTCACCTATTCCTTTTCTCAAGAGATGTTGCCTGACCCGCTGAGTTACCCCAGCCTTTTGTGTCTGTATTAGTCAAGTGTTGGAAGCCGAGGGACACCCTGTATTTGCAAACAGAATCTCCCCTTCTACCTCCAACAAAGGACGGTGTTAATGTTCAACTTTCATTATTGAAACAGGCAGATTATCTGGTCTTTATCACTTTACAGTTTGTAAGAGTTTGGAACGGAGCAAAAGTGGCCTTTGCATTTCCTACAGCAAAGATTATACTTCTAACATGAACGACAACCTGAAATGCTCCACAGCTGAAGGGCCTGTACCAATTGCAGATTTTTTCGGCGACTGCCAGCGTCATTGACTGACGTTTCAGGGTCGCCAAAAGGTTTTTGAACATTTCAAAATCCAACGGTGACAAAAAAAATGTCGCAACACTTGAGGAAACATCTTGCGTCTATACACCAGCACGCCGCAACTTTTTTTGGCGACCTGATACGTCAGTCAACGATGCCGGCAGTCGCTGAAAAAAATCGCCAAGTGGGTCAGGCCCTTAATGCTCTGAAATTGCATAAATGTGAAACTTTGTTTTTGCTTTTGGTCAGTCTGAGGTGTGAAGTGGGATGAACTATCAGCAACAGAAACCACAGGTTCAATGTTAACTACTTGTCCCTCGTCAGTCAGTGTATTGAGTAGAGAAAAGATAGACACAAAGTGTTGGCACAACTCAGCGGGTCAGGCAGCATCTCTGGAGAAAAAAGGATGGGTGACGTTTCAGGTTGGGGTCCTTCTTCAGACTGTAGAATCAGTCGACTGTAAACTGTAGAGTCTGAAGAAGGGTCCCGGCCTGAAACGTCACCCAGTCTTTTTCTCCAGAGATGCTGCCTGACCAGCTGAGTTATTCCAGCATCTTTGGTATAAATCTGCACCTATAGTTCCTTGCGTCTAGATATTGTACAGAAGTTTGGATGTTAGGTTGCAGGTGTACAAGGTGCTGGTGAGACCGAATTTGGAGTTTTGTGTTCAATTTTGGTCACCCTGTTGTAGGGAAGATGTCATTAAGCTGCAATAAGTGCAAAGACAATTTACAAGGAAGTTGCCAGGATTTGTAGGCCTGACCCACAGGGAGAGGTTGGGCAGGCTAAGGCTTTATTCCTTGGAGCACAGGGGGATGAGGGGTGATCTTGTAGAGGTGTATAAAGTCATGAGGGGAAAAGATAGACTGAATGCTCTTAGTCTTCTACCCAGAGTAGAGGAAAACAAAAAAGTATAGTTTAGTTTAGTTTTGTTTCGAGATGCAGAGTGGGGTTGGGCCCTCCAACCCACCGAGTCAGAGAGATCCAGCGATCACCCTGCACAGTAGCACTATCCTACACAATGTATAGAAGCCAATTCACCTAAAAACCCGCACGTTTATGGAGTGTGGGAAGAAATCAGAGCATCCTGATCCCGACTACAGGCGCTGTCTGTACGGAGTCTGTACATTCTCCCCACGACCGCGTGGGTTTTCTCCGGGTTTGCTCCGCTTTCCTCCCGCACTCCAAAGACACACAGGTCTGTAAGTTAATTGGCTTCGGCTAAATTGTAAATTGTCCCTTGTGTGTGTGGTATAGTGTTAGTGTGCAGAGAGCGCCCGTAGTCAGGATCGAACCCATGTCTCTGATGCTGTAAAGTAAGAACTCTACTGCTGTACCATTGTCCTGCCCTCAACATAGGTTTATAGTGAGCGGAGAAAGATTTCATAGGAACCTTTTCACACAGCGGGTGATGGGTATATGGGATGAGGTACCAGAGGAGGCATTTAAGGCAGGTACTTTAACGACATTTAAATGACATTTGGACAGGTGCACGGATAGTTTAGTTTAGTTTGTTATTGTCACAAATATATAGTATATTTAGGTATAGTGAAAAGTTTTGTAAAAGGATATGGGCGAAACGTGGTCAGGTGGATCTATTGTAGATTGGGGCACATGAGGAGTTGGCATAGACGTTGGGCCGAAGGGCCTGTTTCCATGTGGTACGCCTCTATGGCTCTGCTTCTTCCCATCC
This sequence comes from Raja brachyura, assembly GCA_963514005.1. The sequence continues at coordinate 35,194,315 of OY740793.1, read as the reverse complement.
CCTTTAACTGCGTTTCCTGCTTCCTCTCCGCCCACAGCAAGCGACCGGTGCCCTCAGCTGACCTGAGCTACTACACAGAACAACCTCATTCAGGCCTCTGGACACTTAATATGTTTGGCCGTTTTGATTTACTCTTCATGACACTGAAGCTCCGTTGTGCCATTTTATCACCGGCATTTCAGAACAGATTTTATGAAGCCCTGGTTTGAAGCAGCTCCTTCTTCGACTGTTCGCAATTCCAGTTGCCTGACTCGGAAGCCAGAGGTAATGAGAAAGCACATCTTTAATTGGAAGCTTTCAAGAAAACCAAGGGCGAACCACTTACCTGCATGAAACGTGGAGACTATCAGTCAGACTAGTGAGCACCTGTGAGGGTAATAGTCCTGTCAGTGCAATGACTGATAGTCAATTTTCTACTCACCACTCAGTAAAACCCGAAGGTAAATGTCATAAAACTAAAGGCAAAACAAAGGCGCTTCTTGCCTATAAAAACTGCAATTTTAAAACTGCGCTTGGTTACCATAAAAGTTTATTTTAAAAATAAATATTTTTGAATCCATCAGAGCCTTTCAAGTTGCACTGTCTTTGTTTATTCCTCCTGTGATGTTGATGGCATTAAATCCAGTTGTTAAATGTCTGTGCCTTATCTAGTTATACTTGAAATTTCAGCCTCAGATGGGTTAAAGTCATGCCTGACCTTGAAGTAATAGTTTCAACTCAACCCAGTGCATGCCCACATTCCCAAACTGAGCTGCAGAGCCAGAATCCACACGCTCCCATGAACTCCAGTCTCCTGGGTATCCTCAGCTTCCTTCACCATCCCATTGATAGTTGTGTTGGCCCCCCTCATGTTCAGTGGTAATTCTTAGCCTCCATCTCTGTTCTCCGTTAAGACCCTTCTATAAACGCACCCCTTTGACCTAACCTTCTGTTCCGACACCTATCCTTTTTCTCCAGAGATGCTGCCTGATCCGCTGAGTTTTGTGTCAATCTTCAGTGTAAACCTGCATCTACAGTTCCTTCCTACACATTCTGCATACACCTCACGTTGCCTCGGCAAGGGCAGAAGCATAATCAAGGACGAGTTGCACCCTTGCCACTCCCTCTTCTCCCATCTCCCCGCTCGCACCTCGAGCATAAGGTATAGAAGTGTGAAAATGCCCACCAACATATTCAAGGACAGTTTCTTCTCAGCTGTTATCAGGCAACTGTATCATCCGACCACAACCAGAGAGCAGTCCTGAACTACTATCTACCTCTTTGGTGACCCTCGGACTATTTTTGATCGGACTTTGCTGGCTTTACCTTGCACTAAACGTTATTCCCTTATCATGTATCTGTACACTGTGAATGGATCGATTTGTAGTCATGTAGTTAGTGTCTTTCCGCTGACCGGTTAGCACGCGACAAAAAGCTTTTCACTGCATCTTGGTACACGTGACAATTAAACTAAACAGAACTAAAGTGAATACTGCTTGATCTGTTGAGTTACGTCAACAACCAGACTCCTGAAGGGAATGGGAGTTCGAGGACAGGCCTTCCAGCAAGCCGTCAGGTCGCTGTCAGAGGCTGCCGAGCGAAGCAGCTACTGGCTGTGGATGAAGAAGAAGGACTCAAACTGGGCTGCAAAATGACCTGCAAGAGGGGTAAAACGGAGGGGAGCCCACCTGGAACGCAAGGTGTTGCTGTTGTGCCCTCTGGAGGTGTCGTGGGCCTATCGACAAAACACCAAGGAAGGAGGCTGCCCATCTGATGACCCCAATGAAGTTTTTACCCCTACCCCCACTCAAGACAGTAAGAAGGTGCCAATTATAGTTGGGATTGCAATATCAAGTCCTATAAGCCCAACTCCCAGCATTTTGTGTCTATCTTCTGCCCTAACTACTCCTCATGTCACGCAGAGCCTAATAACACTTTAAGTGAGGGTTACACAAAAAGCTGGAGAAACTCAGCGGGTGCAGCAGCATCTAAAGAGCGAAGGAAATAGGCGACGTTTCGGGTCGAGACCCTTCTTCAGACTGAAGAAGGGTCTCGACCCGAAACGTCGCCTATCTCCTTCGCTCTTTAGATGCTGCTGCACCCGCTGAGTTTCTCCAGCTTTTTGTGTAACCCTCGATTCTCCAGCATCTGCAGTTCCTTCTTTAACAACACTTTAAGTGAAATGCCTTGGGGTGTTCTGTGTTTGCGATGCTAACTATATGGAAGTTGATTCTGCAATTACACTAAAGATAATGTGTCAGGAGAAAGAAAAATACTTTTCTGTTGGGACTGTGCATAAATGAGTGCAGTCACTGTTTCCTGGACAGACAAAACGCTGTGTTAACAGTTAGTCTAGTTGCATGTCGTGTTGGTTCGGTCAATGGGTAATTCCAGCTATTTCTGGCAACATGTTGCAATGCATTAACCTCATTTTCATCGCGGTAATCCACTGATTAAAAGCTCAAACTGCTTTGATTCATGGGCTTGCTCTGAGTTACTGGAGAAATGTACAGGCCAAACCTTGATAGAGCAGCACTGTGTGAAGGGATTAAAATCAAGTGTTCCAATAACACGGTGTAACTCCAGCGTTATCTTCAAGATCAGTAACAGAAAGGCATTCTGGAACGAAGGAAACAGAGAGTGGTGTGGCTACATTTGTGACGGCAGTCTTCACTCAAGACCTTAGACTTTAGAGATACAGCACGGAAACAGACCCTTCGACCCACACCAACCAGTGATCGCCCCATACACTAGCACCATCCTACACACTGCGGACAATTTACAATTTATTTTTACTGAAGCAATTGGCCGACAAACCTGCACGTCTTTGGAATGTGGGAGGAAACCGGAGCACCCGGAGAAAACCCAAACGGTCACAGGGAGAACGTACAAAGTCCGTACAGATAGCGCCCGGGTCTCTGGTGCTGTGAGGCAGCGACTCTACCGTTGCGCCACCGTACCGGCCAAAACATAAACTAATCACGATAGTCAACACTGCAAGTGTTCAGAGAGGTGGTGAGGTGAGGCGGAGAGGGCAGTGGAGTGGGGGCGCAGAAGGGGCAACGGGTTGGCACTGACTTAGGTGGTGGCACAGAATGGGCAACTACAGCAATTTTGCCATGTTTAATGTTTGTTCGAACTAGGGCTTGGCTGTTCAGTGAGCTGGACAGCAATTTCTGAAGAATGGCCAAGGATTTCTCTCCAGGATCCTGGCCTTTATTTCACCCACCATCAAACAATAACGTGATCTTGTGATTATCACATGACTGTGGCATCTTGCTGTGTGAACAATGGGATTTACCCTTTCTTGCTTCACAGCCATGTTTATCCTTGTACTTCTGAAACTTCGGAAGTACTTCTTCAGTTTTAAAGGGCTTTTTTATTGATCTTCATAAAATGACCAAGTTGTGGTGTGTCAACATATGACCCTGTCCCGCTTAGGAAACCTGAACGGAAACCTCTGGAGTTCGGTTTGCGCCCCACCCAAGGTTTCCATGAGGTTCCCGGAGGTTTTTGTCCTCCGGCAACCACCTTCAACTAGCATCGCAACCGGCTTCGATTAAAAAACTACTGATTTTTAAAACAGAAACCACTTTCGACTTAGGGAGACTGACGAAAACCTCCGGGAACCGCGCGGAAACCTTGGGTGGGCGCAAAGTCTCCAGAGGTTTCCGTTCAGGTTTCCTAAGTGGGACAGGGGCATAAAGCTGCGGAATGAAATGCAAAGTGCTGAAGGAACTCAGATGGTCAGGCGGCATCTGTGGGAGGAATCGGAAAACAGGTTTCGGATCGGGACTGACTGCTTCTCAGGCAGTTGGAGAAGGATCTGAGCTATAGGGAGAGGAAGTTGGGCAGGCTAAGCGTTTATTCCTTAGAGTAAAGACTGATCTGACAAAGGTGTATAAAATCATGAAGGGAATAAATAGGGTGAATGCATTAGTCTTTTACCCAGAGTACAACAATCAGGAACATACGTTTAAGCAGTGAAGGAAAAGATTTAATGGGAACCAGTGGAGCAGCTTTTACACACATAGGGTGGTGGGTATATGGAACAAACTGCCAGAGGAGGTAGTTCAGACAGGTACTATAACAACATTTTAAAGACATCTGGACATGTACCTGGATAGGAAAGGTTTAGAACAGGCACGGAAATTGCTATCAAAATATGGGGGGGACCGGGGGCCAGGGGGGACACAGTTTCTTGGCGGCCGCGCGCGCTTGCGCACACACACACACGAGGCTTTGAAGGCTTCTTCCGTGGGCCCTGTGAACGGTAATTACAGCTCAATCCAGCACTAAATACACCTCAACTTTGCCTGTCCTGCCAGGTTAACATACAGCCCCCCTGGACTGACGGGACACCAGCCTGGAGTCGTGGAGCTAGCGCTGCTTCTCCGCGCTAGCTAGAAACCTGGGCCATATTTCCCGTAAGTCCAGGCAGGGCTGTAGGTTAACCTGGCGGGACAGGCAGAGTTGAGCTGGGTTTAGCGCTGCTTCTCTGCGCTGGCTGTGGGCCTGGTGGCACAGCTTCCATCTGACTCCCGGTGTCTCTGGCCACCCCCGGGCGTGGGGGTGCACTCGGGTGGGGACGGGGATGGTCCAGTGGCGGTTCGGCAGCGAATGCAGCACCGGAGAGCTGGGATCAATCCTGGCTGTGGATGAGGCGCAGGTCTGTGTCCAGGGATGCCGAGAGTGTTTTGGCACATCTCCCTCCTCCAATCACCGAGCTCTGTCCTCAGTCCCACCCACCCCTTCTTCCGCCTCTGACCGACACCTCCCTCATCCAATGATCGCGCTGAATCATCATGTCCCGTCCCCATTGCCTGCTGACTGACGTCTCTCTCGTCCAATTGGCGCCTTCGATCAGCAGTTCCACCCCCCACCGTCTCGCGGAAAGCGGAGATTTCACTCGATTACAAATAATGGGGGGGGGGGGAGATCGTCCCCCACCTCCTAAAACAGGGACAAATAAGGGACAAATTCACAATGGCAATTCGTGGCTGGGTGAATGATGAGTTGGCCCGGGTGCTGGACTGCACACAAAGCCCAGCCGGCGGGCCAGCTGAGGAGTTCTGGCATCCAGCACCCCGTCCAACTCATGAACCGATGATCGGCCATGAGAGGGAAGGTGTGTTGGCAGTAAGCAAAGGTCTGAAGGTCGGACAGCTGGCCGGGCTGCCGACCCACGGGCGAGGAGCTGCTGCTGCACTACGTCAGGATGGGTGAGGCAGGGCGGGACGCGTCCCCTCGACCCAAGTAGTAGCAATCAATAGCAACCTCCCACCCTGCTCCCTGTAAGGACTCCATCCCCTATTCCCAATTCCTCCGTCTACGCCGCATCTGCTCCCAGGATGAGGTGTTCCACGCCAGGGCATTGGAAATGTCCTCATTCTTCAGAGAACGGGGATTCCCCTCCCCTACTATAGATGAGGTTCTCACCAGGGTCTCTTCAATACCCCGTAACACTGCTCTCTCCCCATCCCCCCACTCCTAACAAGGGCATAGTCCCCCTAGTCCTCACCTTTCACCCCACCAGCCGTCACATACAACAAATAGTTCTCCGTCAGTTTCGACACCTCCAACATAATCGCACCACTCACCACATCTTCCCATCTCCCCCCCTGTCTGCTTTGCACAAAGACCGCTCCCTCCGTAACTCCCTGGTCATTTCTTCCCTTCCCTCCCGCACCACCCCCTCCCCAGGCACTTTCCCTTGCAACTGCAAGAGATGCTACACTTGTCGCTTTACCTCCCCCCTCGACTCCATTCAAGGACCCAAGCAGTCGTTCCAGGTGCGACAGAGGTTCACCTGCATCTCCTCCAACCTCATCTATTGCATCCGCTGCTCTAGATGTCAGCTGATCTACATCGGTGAGACCAAGCGTAGTCTTGGCGGTCATTTCGCCGAACACCTCCGCTCGGTCCGCATTAACCAACCTGATCTTCCGGTGGCTCAGCAGTTCAGAGATTTTTCAAATTGAAAACCTGGGCTTTTATATCCTAAGTATGGGATCTTTGCAAATTTGAATTTTGTAGTCCGACATTCAAATTTCTGTAGTTCAGTTGGCTGAGTATCCCAAGATTTGGAGGCAACGGGGAAATATTGTTTTGGAAGCATTCGGATCTGTGGTTACTGTCAGAAAGATCCTGGGGTCCAGATGCATTGCCTGACGTTGGAACCATGGGTTTAATTTAATTTATTGTCACATGCACCGAGGTACAGTGAAACGTTTTTATTGCGTCCTAACCAGGCAGTGGAAAGGCAATACATGATTACAATCCAGCCATCCATAGTATACAGATACATCGGCCCACTGAGTCCACGCCAACCAGCGATCTCCATATATTAAAGCTATCCTACATACTGGGGACAATTTACAATCTTTACAGACGCCAATTAACCTACAATCTACAAATCGCTCGCTCACAGCCACCTGCTCACTCAGATCCGCCCGCCCGCACACAGCTGCCCATGCGCTCACAGCCGCCTGCTCACCGGAGGCCACCGGCTTACATCCTCTCCGTTTCCCCCACCCAATCGTAGAACATGGCGGCGGCGGCCATTACCGCCTTCCCTCCACCCCCTTCCCTATCCCCTTCTCGCCCATCCCTCCCCCCACCTCTCCCCTTCCCCCCTCTCCCCCCTCTGCCCCTCCCCTCCCCCTCCCCTCCCCCCCTCCATTCCCCCCTCTCCTCTTCCCCCCTCATCCCTCCCCCCTCCCCCTCCCTTCCCCCCCTCTCAGCCCCCTCTCTCTATCTCCTGCCATCTCTCTCTCCCCTATCACCGACCCTCCCTCTCCCCTCCCCCTCCACCCCCTCTCCCTCTGTCTTGCCCCTCTCTCTCTGTCTCTCCCCCTTCTCTCTCTGCCCTCACTCGTTACCCCCCCCCCCCTCTAGATGCGCCGCAAGTTGGGGACTATGGGCGGTTATGGGGTAAAAGGAGCAAATTAATAATATTAATATAATATCAAGGTGGGTAGTTAGCGTATTTGCGGGGGGGTATTTAGTGTGTGCGTGGGGGTGGTTAGTGTGTGTGACGCCGCATGCCTCTCCGCAACCCCCCCCCCCCCCCCACACAAACGCATGTTGTACACTTGGTCTAGTATCAGTTATGATCTTGTACGCCTCCGTTAAATCTTCTCTCAATCTTTGCCTGAAAGAAAACAATACAATAATCTCCAGCCTACAATCTATCAATGTCGTGACCAAATCATCATAATGTCCATCATTTCAATCACATTTGATTTTTCAGTAAACTTAAATCACATATTGCAAAAATGCTGGAGAAACTCAGCAGGTAAGGCAGCATCTATGGAGTGGAGGAAATAAGCAACGTTTCGGGTTGAAACCCTTTTTCAGAGTGGTGAGTCTGTGGAATTTCATTTCGGAGTCACGTGAGTGACTTCGTGAAGAGCCCGCCGGCGCGCATGCTCGATATATCGTCGTAACGCGTTGCTGCGACGGCTGGCGGTGGAGCGCGCTCCTCGCCAGCCCTTCATAAGGGGCCACGGAGGTGAGTATTCTACCTTTAGTTGGTGGTCCTTGTTGTCTGATTATGTCTTGCAGCAAGGACATGGATGGGAGTTCGAAGGGCCGGAGGACGTCAGGACGAGTTCGCCGGTCAACAGTTCCGGGGCCTTTACCATCGGCAATACCTGCAGCGCAGGCCGGGACTCAGGCGGAGATGTGGGTAAGCCCTGTGATTACAGGTCCAGGTCCGCCAGCATACCACAGCTCGGAGGAGTTCGACCAGGAGGAGTGTGGTGTGCCGCCAGAGCAGGGGGACCCTGCCATGGCAGTCAGGTCGTCAGCGGCGCTGGCGACCTCGAGCAGGGCACGTGCCGTTGCACGGTCTGTTCCACTCAGCCCTCCGAGAAGGGGGAGGGCAGGAGCCCAGAAGCCTAACCCTGTTAGGGCTAAGGCATTGCCTATCGCGGAGGAGCGGTCAGGTTCCAGGGCGAGACCCGGGGCGGCTGTGAGGTCCAGCCGGCACACCCCGACTCTCGACGCCGGGACGGGTCGGTCGAGTCGGGTCTCGTCACGGTCGCCGAGCCCCCCATGGATGGGTGGGCGAGACAATGCGTCGGCAACGTCCACGATGTGGGCAGCCGGCAAGACTGCGCGGGCCCCAGGCAGCCATGCTTTGGCTGGTGCCGACACCTCGCCGCAAGTGCCCTTAGTGGCAGCGGCTTCAGCTCTCGCTAAACGGAGGCGATTGAACACGCCCGCGCAGGAATCGCGCAGTTTCGCCTCGGCGGCTGTTAGCGACAACTACCGGCACCGGCAGGGCCTCGACGAGGTGCGGGCTGATGACAGGAGCCCGGTTTTCTTTTCAGAGCCGGAGGACTCCGACCACCTGAGTGTTCAGGGTGAAGGGCGTATTGACTGTATGGAGCGGCTGCTGGAGCTCCTGCTTCAACGTCAACAACAGCAGGGCAGCAACAGGCACAGGGCGTCTTCACCAACATCTACTATCAGCCTGGAGCAGCAGGAGGAAGAGGTTCTGGTGGATCCCGTACCAACTCCGTTGGAGGTGCCAGCGGAAGAACTCTTGGATGTGGCGACCAAATTCGCGGCCCCACATACGGCTGGTCTTCCTCTAAATACAAAGCTGGCAGCCACAGTGGACTTTCTTAATAATCAGGTGCTGCAGGAAGAAGTCCTCATCCAGGCTATGAGCCGGCACAAGGCTCCATCAAACTGCAACTCCCTCAACGTGCCTGTGGTCAATACGCCAATATGGGGCAACATCAGTGCGGCTATCCGTCAACAGGAGCTAAAATTGCAGCGGATCCTGAAACTCCTCACGGCCGGTATTACCGCCTTTGTGCGGTCGGTGGACGGGGACGAACTGAATTTGGACCAGGAAGATGCTCTGGCCTTATTGTGCGCGACCCAGCACGAAATCAACGGGTTTCGCAAAAACTGCATCCGCCCAGCACTCAACCCGAAGTTTGCAGGATTGTGCAAACCACCGCCGCCGCCGCCGCCCCGTCAGCTCTTTGGTGAGGACCTCTCGAAGAGAGTCAAAGAGCTTGACGAACAAGCCAAAACGGTGGGGATCATGCGCTCTCAGAGTGCCCCCACACCGTCAGGCTCAAAAGCTCCATACATTCGCTCACGAGGGTCGGCCGGTGCCTCGACGAGGACTCGCCCTCTAGCTCCACAACGACAACAGCACCAGAACCAGCACCAAGGGTCTTTTTTAGGACAGGGTCGACAGAGACCTTTGTGGAAATCGAAGACGCCGCGCCCTCAAGCCAACCCAGCACCTCCACGGCCACCCACACGTGTCAAGGACCGCCGGTAACCACGGAGGTGAGGGGGTCTGGTTCTCTTTTTTCTCTCTGTTTAACTTCCCATGTTGGTGGTCGTTTACGGTTGTTTTTGGATGCATGGGGTAATTTTACTGGTGATGAGTATGTGTTGCGGAATATTCGGGGGCATAAAATTGAGTTTATTAATGGCGACATTCCTCCATCCCAGCACATGCCTGGTCATACGTTCAAATTGTCTGCTGCAGAACAGGCAGCAGGTTACAAGGAAATTTTAAGTTTGGAACAGAAGGGTGTGATTGAGAAAACAGTGCATGAGCCAATTGAATTTGTCTCGAACATATTTACTAGACCTAAGAAGGATGGAGGCTGTCGTGTCATTATTGATCTAACCCGTTTGAATACGTTTGTAACATATACTCATTTTAAAATGGATACGTTTGAAACAGCCAAATCATTGATTTCTCATGGCTGCTTTATGGCATGCATTGATTTGAGGGATGCATATTATTCAGTATCCATCCAGAAATATGATAGAAGGTTTTTGAAATTTATCTGGATGGGGCAACTTTGGCAGTATAAGGCTTTGCCTAATGGGCTTACTACAGCCCCTAGATTGTTCACTAAATTGGCGAAGCCAATCATGGCTTATTTGAGACAACGACATCATATAGTTATGGCCTATTTAGATGATGTCTTTATTGTGGGCCACACCCTGCAATTGGCTGAATAGGGTGTTGCAGCTGCTGTCAATATATTTCAACAATTAGGATTCATTGTCCATCCAGAGAAATCGAAGTTCTGCCCTGCCCAGGTAATTAATTACCTAGGGTTCACGGTGAACTCAATGAGCATGAGGATAACTATACCAATTAACAAAATTGAGGAAGTCACTAAGGTGTGCAGTGATTTAATTGGCACCAATATACCATCGATTCGGCATACAGCCACAGTAATTGGCAAGTTAGTGGCTTTGTTTCCGGCAGCACGATATGGACCTTTGCATTATCAGAATTTGCAAAGAGCTAAAATTACTGCGTTAAAACGGAACGCAGGTCATTACGATCGATCTATGCAGCTGCCGTCCGAAGCGATAACTGAGTTGCAATGGTGGGTGTGTCACATTAGCAACTCATTTAAGCCTGTCAGGGAGGCTAATCCGGTGGTATATTTACAGACTGATGCAAGCTCCAATGGCTGGGGAGCTACTGATAATTGCTCTAGTTGTGGGGGTAGATGGGACACCCTTGAGGCATCGATGTTGTTGACTCAAGGGATTAACTATTTGGAGCTGCTGGCAGCATTCCACGGACTTCGTGCATATTGTTCCAAGGTTGTTGGAGCACACGTCCGTCTCCAAATAGACAACACCACAGCTGTGGCATATTTAAACCATATGGGTGGTACCCGGTCAGTTTCGTGTGACAAATTGGCTAACTCAATTTGGCTCTGGTGTATTCAAAGAGACATTTGGATTTCAGCTACCTATTTGCCAGGTGAGCTTAATACTGTGGCGGACACCAGGTCACGCAAATTTAATGACAACATTGAATGGATGTTGCATCCTGAGATTTTTTCTAAAGTCACAGCCAAATTTGGTAAACCGGACATTGACCTTTTTGCGTCACGGTTGAACCATCAGGTACCAGCCTACGTTTCATGGGAACCAGATCCTGGGGCAATAGCGCTAGATGCATTCTCGCTGGACTGGGGGAATTGGTTTTTCTATGCCTTCCCTCCGTTTTGCCTCATCGGGTATTGCGAAAGATTCAGGCAGATGCTGCCAAGGGCATCCTTATTATACCCGACTGGCCCACACAGCCTTGGTATCCGGTGGTCTTTGACATGCTCAACGAACCTTGGGTCCTTTTGAAGGGTTGCCCACAATTGGTTACTCACCCTGTCTCAGGGGAGCCACATCCCTGCCATGGCTATTTAAATTTGTTGGCTTGCAGGTTCTGAACAGGCCGTTAGTCTAATACGGCCTCTCGGCTCGGACCATGGATACCATCGGGGCGTCGTGTCGAGAGTCCACAAGGCGAAGATACCGCTCGCATATTAAGAAGTGGGAAGCCTACTGCAGCCGCTCTCGCATCACGTACGATGACGTGACAATAACCGACGTCCTGGAATTCCTCGCGGGGTTGCACCATGATGAACACTTAAGTTACAGTGCCATCAACAGCGCCAGAAGTGCGCTATCATTCTACCTCAGGATTGGGGTAGGATCCAACAGGCTAGTGTCCAGACTCATGCGGGGTATATTCAATATGAATCCGCCTACACCACGCTATAATATCACCTGGGATGTCAGGGACGTATTAACCCTGCTCAGGACGTGGTCTCCCATGGAAGGGCTCCAACTGGACCAACTCACCATGAAGCTGGTGATGTTACTAGCGCTGACTTCAGCTCAGAGGGTACAGACACTACACAAACTGCGTGTCGACAGAATGACAGCTACCCCTACAGAAGTAGTCTTTTTCGTTGACGAGCTACTAAAGCAGCATAGACCTGGGTGCACAGGGCTGCAGCTGAAGTTCCCGGCATACCCCGCAGATGCTAGGCTATGTTTAGTCTCACATATCCGCCACTATGTCAAAGTGACGGCACGCATCAGAGGAATGGAGAGATACCTGCTTGTCACTCATAAGAGACCTCATCATCGAGTGACAGTCCAGACGATATCCAGGTGGCTTCGAGTCGTCTTGGGTAAGTCAGGTATCGACATTAATGTGTTCAAGTCTCATTCCACCAGGGCTGCATCGACGTCAGCGGCGAGGGTCATGGAGGTGCCCATGGACCAAATTCTCGCCACAGCAGGATGGGCGAATGAAGCTGTGTTCCAGCGTTTTTATAACAAGCCTGTTGCTGCTCCTCTACAGTTCGCAGAAGCCGTGCTGAATGCAGGTCAAGAACGTGGAGATGTCCCCGCATGAGGGGTTTTGATTTGTTATTAATAAATATGCTCTTGTTTTGCAGTATGAACTATTGAGCAAGTTTGTTCCTCCCATCCATCCCTGGTAGTGGTGTGTCAGCATGGACGTGGTCCAGGGCGTGTAATCACAGAAGCTTTGAAGTCTTCACGAAGTCACTCACGTGACTCCGAAATGAAATAGTAAGATTGAACGAGAACTTACCAGTTCGAAGGTTGATCTTTATTTTATGAGGAGTCGAAGTGAGGGATTTCGTGCCCTCCTCGCCCAACCCTCAATCACCTTCATCTGGTAATCTTAGTCAATTCAATCATACTATGCGAAGTCATTTCTTTTGTTGGTTTCTGTGATTCCACGCCGCTACTTTGAAGTATGTCGAGCATGCGCGCCGGCGGGCTCTTCACGAAATCCCTCACTTCGACTCCTCATAAAATAAAGATCAACCTTCGAACTGGTAAGTTCTCGTTCAATCTTACTATTCTCTGCCACAGAAGGTAGTTGAGGCCAGTTCATTGGCTATATTTAAGAGGGAGTTAGATGTGGCCCTTGTGGCTAGAGGGATCAGGGGGTATGGAGAGAAGGCATGTACGGGATACTGAGTTGGATGATCAGCCATGATCACATTGAATGGCGGAGCAGGCAGAAACAATGGGTCTGCCAGGGCAGTTCTGTGGGCGGGTCTGCAGGGTCTCAATGCCCTGCAAAATGCCCTGCAAAACGCCACATACTCCTTTTCTCCAGAGATGCTGCATGACCCGCTGAGTTACTGCACTATTTTCCAAAGCCTCCACATCCTTCCTGTAATGGGGCGGCCAGATCTGCAAGCAATACTCCAAATGCAGCCTAACTGAAGTCCTATAAATTGTGACTCATTTCAGGCAATTGTACTTCAAATGGATTTGAAGGCAAACTAACCGGAGAATGGGCTTGGTGTGATTAGTATGAGCAGTTGTTGATTAGGACAAATCTAATGGATCAAGTTTTTTTTCCCCATCCAATGAGTTCACTTGATAAACAATCAGAAACATTCTAAAAGTTTCCACTGAGGAGAATTGAATGCACAGCAATTCTAACATCATTATGTAAAGGCCAACCCAAAGAAGCCACATTGATCACTGGTACTCATGGCTAGGTAAAACCAAACATTTGATATTTTGAGTGTAAAACTTGAGATAAAGAGTTGAGCATTAAATTTTTGATCTTTGAAACCTTTTAGATAAAAGTAAAAGAGATTTTAGCTCGTTCCCAGATGATCAGCAATTTCATCAATGTCTCTGTGGCTCAGATCCATTTTGGAGCATTTACAAAATGCAGTGCAGTCGCTTGCCTGCAGTGTCTCCCATTAGAGTCGCCAACTTTCTCACTCCCGAATAAGGGTCAAAAAATCAAAATAAGGGACAAATTCCTGACGGCATAAAGCACAGAAGGCTTTTGTCGAGTCACCGCTGATGGGCTTAACCCACGTCTTTCTTGCTTCCCATTGCTTGTTATAACTGTATTAAAGAAGGAACTGCAGATGCTGAAGAAGGGTCTTGACCCGAAACGTCGCCTATCTCCTTTGCTCCTTAGATGCTGCTGCACCCGCTGAGTTTCTCCAGCCTTTTGTGTAACGCTTGTTATAGCTGCGCAGTCTTTTCTTTTTCGCAGGTTTATCCATATTTGCACACGCAAACAGACCAAACAACACCAGACGTTACTGAGACTTTTTGTTTTAGCGGGAATTGGCAAAATATAGCGAACAGTTGAAGCTCATAAGGGGGCCTGTGATTGGATGACGGGTGAATCACTCGTGTGTGGCGTCGATAGCACGAGCAACACGCACGCATGCTGTTGTATCAGATCTAGTATCTGTCTGTAAGCATCATTACAGAGCACAGATGATCCTCAACTTACGGTGTTTCGACTTTGCGATGGTGCAAAAGCGATTCACATTCAGCAGAAACCGTATTTCACTAGCCTGGCCTCGCGGCAGCGTTGGGCTGCGATGATAATTTAAGCGGCAATGCTTTACTGTTTAATTAAAATTGGCTTTCCTGTGGTATACTTAGATTTACGCCTGCTCAGTTTAGGCAGACTCACTCTCTCGCCTGAGCTGGCTTGTTAGTATCTAACGCTAGCCGGTGCACTTTCTCTCCCATTTATCTTGATGTAAGGTCGATTGAGTCAGCTGTTTTGTATGCAAGGTTTCTGAGCTGAGGCTGGAGGGGGGGGGGGGGGGAAAGAGAGAGAGAGAGAGAGAGAGCGAGAGAAAGCGTGCAGTGGATGCAGAAGAGGTGAGCTTCAGGGACCGGAGAAGAGGCTGGCGTACAGTGAGATTTTGCAGGGCGATAAGAGAACCGTGTTGGCCTTTCCATGGGAGGAAGCGACGGAGGGAGGGACTTGTGAGGAATCTTGCAGGAGGCGAGATGGACATCGAACGGCAACGGATCTGATGAGCCGGTTGATAAAATCTCAGAGCTGCTGCCTGCTGTGACGATTCGCCATGTGTTCGCCTCCTGCGGGGGCTGGCTGGCACTCGGGGAGATTTAAGGGGCGTCAGTGCACAGGGAATTGGTGTGCGCTCCAACGAACAGGGGCGGTGGTGGGAGGGGGGATGGGGCGGGCGGTAGATATATGCCAAAGAGATTTCATAATTAAAACGTGGAAATTAAAAACACTCCCATAGGCCAAGGACTGGAGAGGAGAGAGGTGGGGGGAGTGGGCGGGGGGGGGGAGAAACTAACCCAGAGAATGAAAACCCACAAGCGCCTGGTGGTCCGACACTGAACACTCTGGTGTTTGTAGGTTTGGTGTATTAAATGCATTTCGACACGATTGATTTATGATGGGCTTATCGGAACGCAACCCCATCGTAAGTTGAGGAGCACCTGCTTGGTGGCAGTCAAATATGGAACAAGGGCGATCCCGTATGGGACAAACCAATGTAGCCCAATATACGGGATGTCCCGGCTAATACAGGACAGTTGGCGACCCTATCTCCCAGACACATAACCTCTATCAGCAACATTCAGTTGCGGTTCCTTTCCAAATCGAACAACGTCAAGACTTAGGAAATGTACTGCTGTTCCTTCATTGTCACCCGGTCTAAATCCTGGAATCATTACCCTAGAATAGCCTCCCCAGAAGGGCTGCAAAGGTCTCAGACGCCAGTCCAATACTGTCTCCTCAAGGGCAAGTAGGGATAAGCAACAGAATAGTACAGCACAGGAACGGGCCCTTCAGCCACAATGCTTGTGCTGAACATAATGCCTGTACATGATCGATATCTCCCTATACGTCCGTGTGCCTATCTAAAAGCTTGTAAAAACAACACTACCGCATCTACCTCCACCACCACCCCTGGCAATGTGTTCCAGGCCCCACCACTCTCTGTGGTGTAAAAAATAAACCTGCCCCCACATCTCCATTTAACTTTCCCCCTCTCACATAGCTTTGCCCTCTAGTGTTGGCCATTTCCACCCTGGGAAAAAGATTCTGACTGTCTATCCTACCTGTACCTCTCATAGGCTGTGGTCCGAGGATCTTTTTTAGTTCAGGTTCATGACCCAACTCACGGGACTACCTGAATTTTTAACATATTGTGTAAAAATATTATATACAGCCTGAAACTCGTCAAGACCAAAACCTGCACATTTTTTAAGAATTATGTGTAAAACCTCAAATTTTCTGAGTAGTAATTGCCCAATCAATGCACGTTTCATGTTGAGGTCGGACACAAATTGGCAATCCCCGCTTTGGTTTGTGGTCGTTAGGCAGCGAGGACCCTGGGATCATGGCTGCCTCCTCATTACATCAAAACAATAACAAGGTTTCCAAGGAATAAAGGTAATGCTCACCATGCTGATCATTTTGTTTTTCAATTGATTTATCTTTATAAAGTTATAATGTGAACTGTTAAATAAATATGTTAAATAACAAATGTAGAGCTAGGGTCAGGGTTAGTGTCCGTCAATCGATCAGTCTGTCGGTCGGGCCTGTCGGTAGGGCGATGGATGCTGTGGAGGATCGGTCGGGCTGTCAGGCCGCCGGTGGGCGATGAGAGTTGGGCCCTCCGGCGGCGATCGTTGGGCCACCGGTGGTGAGAGTTGGACAGGGGCCACAGGTGAGTGCTGCCAGGGGTCGGTCGAGCTGTCAGGTTGCAGTAAGCGAGCGGGCTGCCTGACGGAGCCGGCGCTATGGTGGTGCTGGAGGCGGCCCGGGTGCCACCAGAAGGGCATGCTGGCCGAGTGGACGCACTGCAGGGCCACATGTACGGAGCCCGCAGCCCTGTCCCAAAGCGGCTCCAGCTCCAGCCGTGGGCAGCTCTGGAAGGGGGTGAGTTAGGGTTAGGGTTAGGCATTTTCCTGCCTTAGCCTTCCCCCAGCATGGCACTGCCCCAGTCTCACTCTGGCCATGACCCAGTCTCACTTTGCACACTGGCAGACAGTGGGGTTTCAGTAAATGGGGGAACCAACAGGAACGGCACTCACCCATTAATTAGGCTGGGTTCAAGAGGACCTCTGCGGCAGTCTCATTCAAAACAAAACCTCACAAATATATTCATTATATTTTATATAATATAATTATATATGATTACAGTCATATTTACAAGATATATATATTATTATACCATATACATATATATGGTGTAAGAATATTTATATATGTATATATAAATTATATATATATATATGGAATAATAATATATGGTTTGATATACGGAAATAGGCTCCCCATGGTGTAATATAGGCATTGGACACTAGATAGCACTTACTTTTTCAATCTCATTTTCTAATTAGTTTAATTAATTAATGTGCAACTTTTGGCACTGACGAGGTATGAGTTCCTTCGCAATTATTATCTATAGTACTAAAAGTAAGATCTTGACCACTTCCTGTTTTTCTGTTTCATGATTTTTGACAAAATGTTGCCACTTACGCTGTAATTTTTGACCATCGTACTCAGAGTCCCCCTCCGCTGCGCAGGACAAGAGGATTTTTCCCATCGATGAGTTATTAATGTTTAAAAAATGTTGAAATGTTGCCCCTGCTGGTGGAGGGGGGGAGGGACTATAAAACCCGGAAGTGTTGTGCCTCCCTCAGTCTCTGCAAGATGGAGGAAGCAAGAGGGTCATGTCTCTCTGAGCTGTGGATAACACTGAACACATGTCTACTAAACTGTGAGTGCCCTTAATGTGGTTTGAAAATTAAAATGTGGTTGTTTTGAAATGATGCACTGCAAACAGTTGTTAGTGGTGGTAACTGCTTTGAAATGCTGCACTGCAAACGGTTGTTGGTGGTGGTAACTGGTTTGAAATGCTGCACTACAAATGGTTGTTGGTGGTGGTAACTGCTTAACTTCCTGTTTGCACAGGATATTGATATTAGATAAAACGCTACCACTTACGGCTGTGATTTTTGGCATCTTACTCAGTCCCCCTCCGCTCATCAGGTGCATAGGATTCTTTCCATCAATGAAAAATAAAAGTGTTATTAGTGTTTAAAAAAATGTTGAGAATCTCTCTCCTGTCAGCCATGCCATGAATGCCACGCCCCTTCCAGTAGGAGGGGGGGAGGGATTACAAAACCCAGAAGTGTGGGTGTGACTGAGTCTCTGCAAGATGGGGGAGGGAGAGGTCACGACTCTGAGCTGTGAATCAACTGAACACACTGAATGTCTACTGAACTGTGAGTGTGATGTTTATGTGGTGTTTTGTGTTGTGTTATGGTGGTTCTATGGCGATTTCACCCTGCTTGAAATTGTATGAAACTGCATTTGAATTTGGTGGCCTTGCACCCTGCTTGAAATGGAATTTCAAGGAATAGCTGTGAATCAACTGCTCGCCCACCAGCCGTGAGTGAGCTGCCAGCACATCAGGCTTGAGCGACTGAGCAGTCACCCCAAGAATCCATTTGGCTCACAATGTCCATATGAGCCCTCTGGAAACCCTTCAGCCCACAATACCCATACTAGCACTCCAGAAAGCCCCTCCCCTCCCCCCCCCCCCCCCCCCCCCCCACTTGCCACCAATATTGGAATTGGTGGAGAGGTGGAATATTGCATTGGGGGACCAGCCCTCCCTTATGAAAATGGGACCCAATGGGTCCCACTTAGTCTAGTATTTTATCTAAATCTGTGCAAAATGTCATGTCGTTCCGAGACATGGGTTGATTTCTAGACACATTTTTGATGCTCGGTCCACAGCCTATCATGATTTTACATACTTCCATCAAGTCTCCCATCAACCTTTGACATTCCAGAGAAAACAATCCAAGTCTATCCAACCTTTCCCTGTAGCTGAAACCCTCTAATCCAAGTAGCATTCTGGTGAACCACCTCTGCACTCTTTCCAAAGTTTCCACATCATTAGTGTAATGCGGTGACCAGAATTGCATGTAAAACATCCTGGCTTTGTCAGCAAAAGCAACACCGTATAAAAATCATTGCAAATTCTTAGAATGCCACAATTCCAAAAATACTTGATGCCTGCAACAGCACGAGACCACTGTTGGCTTCACTGGATAAATTTAATCTAATCAAAATCACAATTTATTCTCATTCAACTTTTCATTGCCTTTAAAACCTTCAAAGACGCTGAGCCAGCCACAGGTCGGGGAGCCCAGCCCGTGTTCCTCCCTCGCGGCCCAGCGCAAGACCCAACGTCACCGCTGCATGCGGGGGAGAGAACCAGCAGCCCAGCCCGTGCTTCTCACACACGGTCCAACGCAAGACCCGGTGAACCACGACCTGCGGGAGAGGACGCAAAGCCGGCCCCTGCTCGTCCCCCGAACACCAGAGGGACCGGGAGGATGGAGCCAGGTGATGACGACAGATGCGACGGGCGAGAAGCGAGACAGGTAGGAGGGGAGCGGGAACCAGTGTACAGAGGTGCATGGACGAGGAGAGGGACCTCGTATCCAAAGAAATCGATGGCTTGCTAAACTAGGGTGCACTTAGTTATGGGAATACCCGACTGAACTGGATGTAAGGAAAATAATTTCACTGTGCCTTTGCACATGTGACAATAAGTAAGTACGTAAGTTTATTGGCCAAGTATTCACATACAAGGAATTTGCCTTGGTGCTCCACCCACAAGTAACAACATGACATACAGTGACAGTTACAAATGACTCAGAAAACACTAAACATTAATAATAATAAAACATTAATGATAAAACACCATTGATCAAGCATGTCAACCAACAAAATACCAGATCAAAGGGAGGCTACAGATTTTTGGCTGTTGAGTAGATTTTTGACTGTTTTTATGTCTCGCTGTGGCAGCTTTGACAACCCGGAGTCGCCTTCCAGTGCCATTGAGCCATTGAACCATTGAACTCTTTTTTCCGTTGGTAATTTCACTTGATGTTCATAAGAAAACAGTGGAAGTTTTGCATTTACTGGGTGATTCAATGGCGCCAGTCTCTCCTTGTCTTAGGCAGGCTGCCCTGGCAGGATTGGTTATTTTCACACATTTGTAATAGCTTCTCATTAATAACCTCCTCACCACCATCTTGCACAGTGCAATGTTTAATCAGCAGAGGATTATGTTAATCAAAATACGTCCATGAATCAAGTTTAGAAAATGGAGTAACTCGGTGGGTCAGGCTGCATCTCTGGAGGACATGGATAGGTGATGTTTCAGATTGGGACCCTTCTGTCAAGCAAATAGCCTATGGTCTGAAGAAGGGTCTCGACCCGAAACGTCACCTATTCCTTCTCTCCGGAGGTGCTGTCTGAACCGCTGAGTTACTACAGCTTTTTTTGTGTCTATCTTCAGTTTAACCCAGCATCTGCAGTTTCTTCCTACACAAAAATAAGAGCCATTGGGTCATCTGGAGACAATGATGAAAGTGACTGCGGGAGATGGTACGAACTTTACAATTTAATAATTACATCGGCGAGCCCAAGCGCAGACTGGACGAATGTTTCACCGAACGTTTGCCCTCAGCCCATCAAGACTAGCTGGATTTCCCAGTTGCTAACCATTCCCAGTTCCCCTTCCCATTCCCATACTGACCTCTCTGTCCTGGGTGTCCTCCATTGCCAGAGTGAGGCCAAATGTAAACAGGAGGAACAGCAACTCATATTCCACATGGGTAGCTTCCATTGAACTCTCCAGTTTTAAGTAACACCCTCCTCCCCCCCCCACTCTCTTTCCTGTTCCCCCCCCCCCCCCCCCCCCCACTGTCCCCATCCACCTCAATCCCTCCGATTGGTTTTATATTTCACTCTCCTTTCTCCACCCTACAGTCAAGGGTTGCCTGTCCATTCCCTCCACAGATGCTGCCTGACCCACTGTGTTACTCCAGTACTTTGTGTTACTCCAACATGGTAAAAGGCTACAGGAGTTTGATGGAGATGCGGGAATACTGAACCATCATTGGGACACTAACCGATATCCTGATATATCTCAGTTCATTACCTTCGTACCCACCTGGGAATTTCTCTGTGTAAGCTGGAGTTCCAAAACATTTATGGTAAGAGATCATATGTTCAAAAGTTACAAGAACACAATTAGTCCACCCGGCACACTAAGTCTACTCCGCCACTCAATCATGGCAGATATACCTTTCCCTCTCAACCCCATTCTCCTACCTTCTCCCCATAACTCCCGACACCCATAGTAATCAAAAATCTATTAATCTCTGCCCTAAATATATCAAAAGGCTTGGCCTCCGCTGCCTCCTGTGGCAAAAAATTCCACAGATTTGCCACCCTCTGACTAAAGACATTTTTCCTCATCTCCTTTTATTTTGAGACTATGGACTCTGGTCCTAGACTATCCCACTAGTAGGAACATCCGTTCCACATCCACTCTATCCTGACCTTTCACTATTCAGTGAGTTTCAATGAGGTCCCACCTCATCCTTCTAAATGCCAGCGAGTACAGGCCCAGCGCAATCAAACGTTCATCGTACATAAACCCAATCATTCTTCGTAAACCTCCTCTGAACCCTCTCCAACGCCAGCACATCCTTCCTCAGGTACTGGGCCCAAAATTGCTCACAATTCTCCAAATATAGTCTGGCTTCAAGTGGCTTCAGCCGAGTTCCGCGAAGATGCACGGA
Organism: Raja brachyura; assembly: GCA_963514005.1. The sequence goes on along the minus strand of OY740793.1, from coordinate 35,173,075 downwards.
TGTCCCTCACCCGCATGCATGGGTATCAAATATACTAATATTCCCATTGGCAACATACTTTGTGATGGGGGTAGATTGGCAGGATGCGGTGAGATGGATTAACAAATACAAAACACATCCAAGTGGAGTGTCGGCTGTAAGCAAAGCCAGCCCATTAACGTTTAACTGGAGCCAACATCCCAGGGCTTTTAAAGAATATAAATAACATGAACAGGAAGGGCTTTTAAATATGCCAACGCTGTGATTAGAAGTTGCTGTAAATGGGCACTGACGCTCCAGCCTAATCCTTTGCTCAGACGACACAAGACTCCGCTTTTACTGAAGATAGACACAAAATCCCAAAGTAACTCAACGGGCCAGGCAGCACCTCCAGAGAAACGGAATCGGTGATGCTTCGGGTTAGAAACGTTCTTTGCCATGCCTGCCTTTTTGTTGGGTACGTCGAACATTCCCTGTTCCAGGCGTACACTGGCCCTGATGCCCCAACTCTATAAATGCTTCCGTACTCAGCATTTACTGTTTGTTTCAATATGCAGGAAGACCCAGAGCTGGAAGCATGAACAGCCCCCCTTTATAGATAGAATGTTCCCTGTTGCCTCTGCAACTTGTTTTTTTCAGCAGTCTATCTGGGTTCATCTACCAAACCAAACTGCTTGGACCACCGCATTGCTTCTGTCTGAATGATAAACTTCCTCAAGTAAGAATTAATTCCATCTCCTGCCCACTCCAAAGACAGGCCCAGCTCTGCGTTTTCCACACAGACTGATTGTAAATGTTATTTTTTTACTGCACGATTAAAAAAAAAACGTCCCTTAAGTTAAATTTAGGTGGAATTCCTTTCATGCCTGTGGCGTCTCACAGTGATGGTGAGTCATTTTTTCTCAAGCACAAAGTTTCCCCTATTTCACTCCCATTTTATGTTTACTCGTAAGGCCTCGAAGCCTTGCACCATTTCCCAAGGAGTTGGTGAGAAGATATTCTCATCCCTGTTACCAACGGTGCAGTTGTACCTGGCAGGGAAGAAACCAGCATCCAAAAAGCTGGACACAAAAGGGCTGGACTAACTCAGCAGGTCAAGCATGATGTGGAAGAAGGAACTGCAGATGCTGGTTTACACCAAAGATAGACACAAAATGCTGGAGTAACTCAGCGGGTCAGGCGGCATCTCTGGAGAAAAGGACAAGGACGTTTCGGGTCGAGATCCTTCTTCAGACTGAGTCAGAGGAAAGGGAAACAAGAGGAATGAAAAGATTCAGATCAAATCAGAGCCGACATGGATGACTCTAGAAAGGTAGAGCCCACAATGGTCCATTGTTGGCTGTGGAAGAGGTGATAACGAAGGGATACGAACAGTGAAACTGGTAGGATGACTTGGGTGGGAGAGGGGCAGAGAGCAAGGGAAGGCAAGGGTTACTTGAAATTAGAGCTATCAATGTTCATACCGCTGGGTTGTAAGCTGCCCAAGTGAAATATGAGGTGCAGCATCTCTGGAGAATATGAAAGGATAATCTCTAAAATCAAAAACTACCGATGCTACAGAATCCCTACACATATCTGAAGAAGGGTCCCAACCTGAAACGCCGCCTCTCCATTCCCACCCCAGATGCTGCCTGGCCTGTTGAGTTCCTCCAGCACTTTGTGTTTTGCTGGATTCCAACATCTGCAGTTCCTTGTCTTCTTAGGTGCCTGGAACGTGGTGCCAGGGGAGGTGGTGGAGGTCGATGTGATTTAAGGAACCTTTAGATATGCATTTTTTACACAGGCAAGGTATTTTTAAGGTGGAGATTGACAGAATTTGGAATATTAAGGGTGTCAAAGGTTCTCAGGAGGAGGCAGGAGAATGGGGTTGAGATGCAAAGGTACATTAGCCATAGGTAGACAAAAATGCTGAGGAAACTGAGCAGGTGAGTCAGCAACTACGGAGCGAAGGAGATAGGCAACGTTTCGGGCCGAAACCCTTCTTCAGACTGATGTGAGGGTGGGGGGGAGGGCGGGAAGAAGAAAGGAAGAGGAGGAGCCAGTGGGCTGAGGGAAGCTGAGAAGGGGAGGAGAAAGTAAGGACTACCTGAAATTAGAGAAGTCAATGTTCATACCGCTGGGGTGCAAACTGCCCAAGCAAAATATGAGGCGCTGCTCCTCCAATTTATGGTGGTCCTCACTCTGGCCATGGAGGAGGCCAAGGACCAGAGATTGAATGGCAGAGGAGGCTAGATGGGCCGAATGGCCTAATTCTGCTCCATGATTTATGAATATGGATCATCAGCAAGTAGAAGAGATTCCAAACGGGTTCTGCCCCAAGATGTCACCAATCCAAGTTCTCCTTTGTTGCTGCCTCATGCACTGAGATACTCAGCACTCTGTGTCTTCAGAGTCAACCAGCATCTGCAGTTTTGTGTTCCTATTTCTGAGATTAGTTTAGCTTGGCATCATGTACAGCACAGGCACTGTGGGCTGAAGGGCATGCGCCTGCGCTGTACATTTCCATGTTCCATGATGTTGTGATAAGTAAATGAAAGCTCTCTGGGTTAATGCTGCCAATACCTTCTTGCAGCTGGTCGTGTCTGTCCTGTCGGTAATGCTGACTGCAGTTCAGTGACACCTTAGCAAGAAGCCGGCAGCTTGCACATTACTGTATTCCTCACTAATAGCAATGTCAACAGTTGATGTGTTTGAACTCTGGCGGCAGTAATCACTGAACAAACATGTTTTGTTTCACAACACCCATTTAAGGCACTTCCTTTTCGAGTCAATGGAAAATGACTTCCTTCAGCCTTTTAACCGCTGGCCGTTTATTGATACCATCTGATTAAAAATGACTGGCCACCCCAGTAAGACAACATTGCCCTCGGGACGGCTGCCACAGAGAGGCGACACAAAGTGCTGGAGTAACACAGTGGGTCAGGCAGCATCTCTGGAGAGAAGGAATAGGTGACATTTCGGGTCAGAAGCCTTCTTGAGACTCCATCTGCAGTTCCTTGCAACACGGTTGCCAACCTCTTCGCAGAGTGTGGTTTTGAGAAGAGCATCTGGACAAGGTTGCCTGGAACCCGGTCACGGTTTTTTCCCGAACAGCTCCATCACAGAGGATTCAATGATTAACAGACTGTTCCAGAGACAGACGTCGAGTGCTGCTGGAAGGTCATCAACTCGGTGAAAGACGCCCTTTGGTCGGCCCGAAACCTGTTGACCTCCCAGCGGAGCGAGTTGTCCGTCGGGGAATGTTGTCGACTGGCCCGCTCCAGACTGCGGAGGGACGCACTGAAGCTCGGCGCAGCCAACGGCAAGGCTCTGTCAGAAAGGACCACAGTCTTGGGTCCTTCTGCTGTTGGACATTGGGGAGTAGCGTCTGGTGGAGACGCCCCTCAAACAAGAGAAAGGAGGGCAGGGAGAGAAACCTCATGGGGAAAGATGGTAATGGCTCCCTTCATGGGCCAGGCTTCTCCTCACGCCTTTCCCTGCCATTGCACACCAATTTGTTAAATATGTGTTACAACTTTATGAACTTTGGAGAGGCACAGTGGTGCAGCAGGTAGAGCTGCTGCCTCACAGCACCAGAGACAGGGTTCGAACCTGACCTCAGGTGCTATCTGTGCGGAGTTTGCACGTTCTCCCTGCGACAGCGCAGGTTTCCTCCGGGTGCTCCGGTTTCCTCCCACGTCCCAAAGACGTGCAGCTTTGCAGGTTAATTGACCTCTGTCGAAAACTGTGCATAGAGAGTGGGTGAAAAAGTGAGATAACATAGAACTAGTGTGAATGGGAGATCCAGTCAGTGGTCGGCATGGACCCGATGGGCCAAATGGCCTATCTCTAAAATAAATCTGTTTACTTTGTTGATGTGCATGTTGAAACTTCAAGACCTATTTTCTTTGATGATGTGCAGGGCCAAACATCCTTGTGAATGGTCAGAGGCGTTCAGTAGTGGACAAGTTTACATGCCTTGGCAGCACTCTCTCTGGCAACACACCAAGTGCTGGAGTCACTCAGTGGGCATGGCAGCATGTGTCAAGATCAGTCAACATTGCTGATGAGGGCAATGTTGATAGGGATGAGGGATAGGAAAAGCCCGCTCTTGGAGTGGAAAACTCAAAAATAAAGTGCGGGAACAAAGACCAAGCTGAAGTTCACATTCATAGGTTATAGGAGCAGAATTAGGCCATTCAGCCCATTGAGTCTATCCCGCCATTCAATCATGGCTGATGTATTTTTCCCTCTCAACCGCATTCTCCTGCCTTCTCCCCATAACCCCCGTGACAACCGTACTAATAAAAAATCTATCAATCTCCACCTTAAAAATATCCAGTGACTTGGCCTCCACAACCTTCTGTGGCAATGGATTCCACAGATTTACTACCTTCTGACTGAATAAATTACTGCTCATCTCGTTTCTAAAGGTACGATCTATTAATCTGAGGCTATGGGCTCTGGTCCTAGACTCTCCCACTCCCATGAAAACATCCTCTCCACAGCCACTCTATCCAGGCCTTTCCCGGTTCTGTACATCGTGCTTTGTCAGGGCCACCTCACTCAAACTTGGGAGGCATGAACAGTGCATGGCGGACATGCCAGACAGGACAGGGCAGACGATCATAGAGCCTGGCAGCTTGGCCACTTCCACATCAGCTGTCTGTGCCGAGTACTTCAAATCCAATGGCAAGGGATAAAACAAGATTCCAGATACAGAGTTGCTGCCTCACAGTTCCAGAGACCCCGGTTCAATCCTGACTGCGGGTGCTGTCTGCACGGAGTTTGTACATTCTCCCCGTGACTACTTGGGTTTTCTCTGGGTGCTCCGGTTTCTTCCCACACTCCAAAGATATACAGGTTTGTAGGTTAATTGGCTTTGGTAAATTCTCCTTGGTATGTAGGATAGTGTTAAGGGCCTGTCCCAATTACGCGACCCGTGCAGGCGACTGCCGCGACCCGTGATAGGTCTGAGAGGTCTCCTATGGTCGTGAGAGGTTATGAGAGTCACCCGCAACATGTCGGCAGGGGTCGCCTGTATGGTCGTGAGAGGTCTCCTATGGTTGTGAGAGATCTCCAAAGAGTCGTAGCGTCTTTCTGGTCGCCACTGAATTTTCAAGATGTTGAAAATTCCGGCGGCCTATAATGGGTCACGGCAGTCGCCTGTAAAGGTCGCGTAAGTGGGACAGGCCCTTTAGTGTACGGGGTGATCGCTGGTCGGTGTGGACCTGGTGGGCCAAAGGGCCTGTTTTCCGCGCTGTATTTTTAAAGTAAAATAAACTAGAATAAACTATCTACACAGCCCTTCAGGCTGATGGTCAAGGATTCAACACTGGTAGTGCATCCAGCAATTGGGTCGACACCTCCGATCTGAAAGGTTGGAAGAAGGAGCTCGCTGGAAACGTCCCAGGTGTGGATGACACAAGATTAGATCCCCTGTGATTTTATATTATAAACATCCGTTCAGTGAGGAGTGGTTAACTAACAGCAAAAAAATAGAAATAAATGGGTCGTTTTCCACTTGATCAGCTGTAGCCAGCAGGTTTCTACACAAATTGGTGGCAAGGCCTTAATTATTTACAATCTCGATCAAGGGCTGGGATGAGGAGTGCAATATACCAAATGTGCTGATGCCCGGTAGAAAATTAAGCTGCGAGATAGGTGAAAAACGGATATGGACTGGCTGGATGAATATGAAAATACACTCGGATCGTTTTTAACGTAGAATTTAACTATGAAATTATCTATTTTGTAAGAAACTGGATATTTTTTATATGTAGGGAGGACGGAAAGTGTTCCATTCTGAGGAAGTTTCTCTAGAGAAACAACAGAAACGGGGCCGGCATAATGACACAGCGGTAGAGTTGCTGCCTCACAGCGTCAGGAACCCGCCTTGGATCTTGACTACGGTTGCTGTCTGTTCAGAGTTTGCACGTTCTTCCTGTGACCACGTGGGCTTTCTCCGGGTGCTCTGGTTTCCTCCCATATACCAAAGACGTGCGGGCCTGTAGGTTAATTGGCCTCTGTAAATTGCCCCGAGTGTGTAGGATGTAAAAGTGATATAACGTAGAACTAGTGTATGGGTCAGCATGGACTTGGTGGCCCGAAGGGTCTGTTTTCCTGCAGCATCTATACACTCTAAAGCAAACCTTGAGGCAGGTAGGTTCCAAAATCTCACCACATCCCCTCCAATATATTTGCTTTTTATAAATTACTAGACCAAGGGGGACCTGATGGGTCCCGTCCCCTCAATGCGCGGTCACACACACACACTAACCACCCCACACACACACAGGGGGAGGAGGGGGAGAGAGGGGGGAGAGGGGGGATGTGGGGGTAGTGGGGGGAGTGGGGGGGGAGGCGGGGGGGGTGGTGGGGGAGAGAGAGGAGGGGGTAGAGAGGGGGGAAGGGGGGAGAGGGTGGAAGGGGAGCAAGGGGGGAGTGGGGGAGAGGGGAGAGAGGGGGGGAAGGGGGAGAGGGGAGGGGGGAGGAGAGAGGAGGGTGAGAGAGGGGGGGAAGGGGGAGAGAGGAGGGGGAGGGAGGGAGAGAGAGGAGGGAGAGCGACGGGGTGGGAGGGGAGAGGGCGGAGGAAGGGGAGAGAATAGAGGAAAGAGAGAAGGGGGGAGGTTAGGGGGAGAGAGGGGGTAGAGGGAGAGGGGGAGGGCAGAGGGCGGAGGGAGTAGGGGGGAGTGGGGGGGAGTGGATGGGAGTGGAGGGAAGAGAAGAGGGGGGGAGAGAGAAGGGGGAGAGGGGAGGTGGTAGAGAGGAGGGGGAGAGGGCGGGAAAGGGAGGGGGTGAAGGGGAGAGTGGGGAGGGAGGGAGGAGGGAGGGAGTGAGGGAGAGAAGGGGGGAGGGAGGGGGAGAGCGAGTAGAGGGGAGAGAAGAGGTGGGTAGAGAGAAGGGGGGAGAGGAGAAAGTGGGGGAGAGGAGGGGTGGAGAGGTGGAGGGGTGGAGGGGGGGGAGAGGTGGAGGGGGGGTGAGGAGGGGGGGAGCCGGGCAAGCTAGGGTGCTGCGAAAAGAGGAGCGAGCCCGGGAAGAGACCGAGCTCCAGTACAGGGCCCGACTCCAGTACAAAGCTCTCGGCAGCTCGCGGGTTCTTTTGGGAAGCCCGGGCCGTAGCGCGAGCGTACTGTGTTTTTTCAGCGGCTTCAATCCAGAGCCCCGGGGGGAGGAGGGGGGGGGGAGGGCGCTGGGCCTCGGGCAGGGCGGACCTCTTCAGACGGCAGGCCGGTGGACTGTGAGCGAGAGGAGCCATTGTGACATCATCAGCTCGTTAGATTTAAAAAAGATACTAGATTTGTGAAGGATTTCAAGATATAACTCATAAAATAAAGAATCTCATTTTCAGATGAGGGGAATTTTGACATCATGATGTAAATCTCCACCGGATTATGTACAAATTTCACCGTTAGCGCATCGGGTTTTGGAGGAGATGTGAAACACAATCAAACACACAAATAAATACAGACAACACGGACGACATAAACATCCAAGATCAGAGTTTTATAATAATACTAAACTAAGTGGGACCCATTGGGTCCTAGCATCACACGGGTGGGCAGGTCCCCCAACGGGGGGGGGGGGGGCTTTCTGGAGCGCTAGTATGGGTCTTGTGGGCTGAAGGGACTGATTTCCAGAGGGCTCGTATGGACATTGTGGGCCGAATCGATTAGTGGACTGGCGACCCAGTCACTCAATCCTGCTGTGCTGGCAGCTCACTCACAGCTGGTGGGCTGGCAGTTGACTCACGGCTATTTCTTGAAATTCCATTTCAACAGGGTGCAAGGCCACCAAATGCAAGTGCAGTTTCTTACCACTTCAAGCAGGGTGCAAGGCCACCAAATTCAAGTGCAGTTTCATACCATTTCAAGCAGGGTGCAAGACCACTAAAGATAGCGAGTCATGACTTCTCCCTCCTCCATCTTGCAGAGACTGAGCCACGCCCACAGTTCTGGGCTTTATAATCCCTCCCCCTTCCACTGGAAGAGGCGTGGCCTTCATGGCATGATTGACAGGAGAGAGAATCTCAACATTTTTTAAACACTAATAACTCTTTTATTTTTCATCGATGGGAAATATCCTCTTCATCTGATGGGCGGAGGGGGACTCTGAGTAAGGTGGCCAAAAATCACAGCCATACGTGGTAGCGTTTTTTCTAAAATCAATATAAAGCGCAAACAGGAAGTGGTCAAGATTAGACTTTAATTATATAGAAGGCAAGGCAACTTTAATTAGGCAAGGCAACTTTAACATTTCCAAGCCAAAGGCAACACAGCTTTAGCATTTCCAAACCAAAGGCAACACAGCTTTAGCATTTCCAAACTATATTTTCAAACCACATTAAGGGCACTGACAGGTCAGTAAAACCACTCACAGTTTAGTAGACATGTGTTCAGTGTTATTCACAGCTCAGACAGAGAGACGTGAGCCTCTCTCCCATCTTCCAACGACTGACTGAGGCAGTCAACACTTCTGGGTTTTATAGTCTTTCCGGAAGGGGCGTGGCCTTCAGGAAAGAGCATCTCAACATTTTTTAAACACTAATAACTCTTTTATTTTTCATAGATGAGAAAAATCCTCTTGTCCTGCGCAGCGGAGGGTGGCCAAAAATCACAGCCGTAAGTGGCAGCATTTTTTCTAAAATCAATATACAGAACAACAGGAAGTGGTCAAGATCAGACTTCTAGTAATATAGATAGATAGATATGCTGGCAGGTCTTCATATTGTTTTAATTTACTATCTGATTTCTCCTCAGATAGACACAAAATGCTAGAGTAACTCATCGGGACAGATTGCATGTCTGGAGAGAAGGGAATGGGTGAACTTTCGGGTCGAGACCCTTCTTTATATCTGAAGAAGGGTCTCGACCCGAAACGTCACCCATTCCTTCTATCGAGAGATGCTGCCTTTCCCGCTGAGTTACTCCAGCATTTTGTGTCTATCTTCGGTGCAAACCAGCATCTGCTGTTCCTTCCGAAGGATATCTCCTCACATCATTTACAGTGAGTCAACATGTTACCGATATCTTCAACCCCAATCATGTCATTATTTGGGAGATTATTATGTAGGTCTCCGATCCTCAGTCTCCACTGGTGGGACAATGTTCACTAAGGTGACCTTGTGGTGGCTTCACCGAGATTCAATGTGTCCCTCGGCATACACTCCTGGAATCTGCCAGTCTATTCTAAAGGCCAACTGATCACTTTTCGTTATCACAAAAGGATTGGAATATAAGTGTAAATAAAATGTACTTCCTGTACATAGTGGCTTTAAATCCTGGGTTTTACTACTATGCAAATAAGACGGCACCATTTCGCTGCGATAGAGTTGCCACGTTACAGCACCAGAGACCCGGGTTCGATTCTGACTACGGATGCTGTCTATACAGAGTTTGTACCTTCTCCCTGTGACCGCGTGGGTTTTCTCCGGGTGCTTCAGTTTCCTCCCACACTCCAAAGATGCACCAGTTTGTTGGTTAATTGGATTCTATACATTGTAAATTGTCCCTAGTGTGCAGGTTTGAACGAGTGTATGGGGGTGATCGCTGGTCGTCACGGACCCGGTGGACCGAAGCGTCTGTTTCCACATTAAAGTCATGAAACCACATTTGACGCACTGTGCACAGATTTTGTCTCCTTTCGTAAGGAAGGCAAAGCTTGGTTTGAATACATTGCAGCAGGTTTTCATGAGACTGATTCATGGGGTGGAGGTGGCTGCCCTCTGAGAAGAGAGTAAGCACCCTCAACCTAATCTTGACGATACCTTGACGATACCTCTATTAACCTTGATCCCTGTAAGGACATCATTCCCTTCTCCCAGTTTGTCCCGCTCTGTCACGTCGGTTCTGATAATTAAACTTTCCACACGAGTGCACCTGCGAAGTCTTCATTTTTCCTCACCATGGTCGGCAGGTCGCTCAACTGCGTCTGCACGGTTTGCCACACTCCTGCTCTCACCTCCTCTCCTCCCAGTCAGTGCAAGGATACCCTTATAGTATCCCTATGGTTATAGGATAACCAGTGCACAGCTTGTCCTTACCTTCCACTCCATCAGTTCCACAGTCAACAGGACTTTGTTTCACCTCCCCCGCCCTCCCCCACATCATGGCAGTCCACCACCAGACAATGCCTAGTCAACACTGAGAAGGAACCATCACCTCTCAGCTCCTTGGTTCACTTTTCCATCTCCACTGCCCACTCCTGTCCATGGAGCGATTTCCCGTTCCACCAAAGGGTCTTGGCATCCATACGCACAAACATCCCTTCCAGGTGAAGCAGTACTTGTCTTGGACAGCACGGGAGTGGCCATCCCGAGCACCTTCAAGGTAAGCCGCAGGAGGCGCCCCCTGGGACACAAAGATGGCCGGGCGAGGAGAGGAACGTTGGTTCGTGGGCAGAGCCAGTCCAGGGTGATGGAGGAGGCCCTGCAGAAGCCTGGGGCTTACTTGGATTGGGAACTGCTCCAGTAGACCGAGTGCGCGGGTGGACTGGACTTTGGGTTTTGGATATAGCGCCAAAACGTCCGCATGTGTAAATATGTAAAAAGGATTTCACTGTACACCTGCACATGTGACAACTTAACCAACATTGAACCATTGAAACAATGCATGTTTTCCAATCTGGTACCAACTTATCGCTTTACATCCCTCACCCTTTTTGCCCATCTCCTTCAGTGCCGTATTTATTTAATTATTTTGTCCAGATGCCTCGTCAGCAAACTAATTCTATCTGATTCCATCAACTTATCTGGCTGTTCATTTCAGATATCAATCACCCTATTCAATTGGAACGGAATACCCCAATGTCAGATAACCAGCCTTTCCTGTTTCTGTCAGAACTTGCCCTTTCTTGATGTAAGCTCAACCACCTGCAATAAGAAATATGTAATAGTCTGAAGAAGGTTTCCAACATGATACGTCACCTATCCATGTTCTCCAGGATGTTGCCTGATGCGCTGAGTTAATCCTGAGTTGTGTCTTATTTTGTTTAACCTGTAATATGACTCAGTATCCCTCTCCACAAATGCTACCTGACTTCTTTCTTTACAGATACAGTGCGGAAACAGTCTCTTCAGCCCACCGAACCCGTGCTGTCCAGCAATCCCCGCACTATCCAACACACTAGGGACAATTTACAATTTTATTGAAGACAATTGAACTACAAACCTTTATGTCTTTGAGGTGTGGGAGGAAACTGGAGCACCGGGAGAAAACCCAATGCGGTCACAGAGAGAAAGTATAAAATCCGTACACACAGCACACGTAATCAGGATCGAACCCGAGTCTCTGGCACTCTAAAGGGACTGTCCCACTTTCCCGAGTTACTCACCAATTCTCCCAGAGTTTTCCCCTTGATTCAAACTCGGAGAATGTCCGTAGCGAGTCCGTAGGAGGCCGTAGGAGTGTGTAGATATATCGTAGCGGCTCGTTAAGCCAGCCGTAGGTACTCGGGGCATCAGGTGAGTCGGGACGTTTTTTCCAGCATGACAAAAAAGTCCACGAGTAAAAAGATAGTCCGGAGGAGGGGTTCGTAGATCACAAAAATCTTGATTTTTTTTTAAGGTCCTTTCAACTCGGCAGAGGACTCGGGTAAGTGGGACAGGCCCTTTAAGGCTGCAACTCTACTGCTGCATTGCCGTGTCACCAATTGTATATCAGAGGTTGCAAAACTCACACACACGTATGCACACAAACACCCGCACACATAAACACACACACATACAAACACATATGTACACACATGCACACGCGCACACACATGCATATGCACGCACACAAGTGCACACACCCCCACATATGAGCACGCACACATGTGCACACACACATGCACATACACACACATGCACACACACAAAACTCACACACATGCGCACACATGCACACACACACACACACATACATGTGACCGCACACACGCACACGCACACACACATGCAGCATGTACACATGCGCAGACACACACACACACATGCAGCATGTACACATGCGCAGACACACACACACACACTGCACTCTGCGCTCTGAGCCTGCCTCAGATGGATATCAGCACAGCGGAGGTGAAATCGCTTCACAGTGACATTATACTGGCTCAATTAATATTTTGTGGCAGTTTTGAAATGGTGTTTCACCTGGCAATTAAAGTAACAGCTCAGTTTGATGCCCAGGGTGATGTAGAAGTCACAGCGAAGGGAGGGTAATACACTATGAAAATAGCAACATTGATGTGGGAAAACGCCCTCAAGGAGCTGCAGAGGAGCATAATCTGATCAAAATATAACACAGCTGGGAATATTAGGGGCCAGGTGACCAAAGTCCAGCTCTGAGAGGCTTTAAAGAACATCGTAGTTTGGTGTGTGCAGACATACACTCAAATATATGATCAATTTGCTTTGAGTTTATTCAGATGGAAAAATGTTAATTAAAATTTCCATTGATTCCTCTCCCATTCCACAATATAATCTCAGTAAAAATTGAACCTCCACCTCATTAACACAAAAAACTATTAATAATTTATCCACCAGCCATTAGTATAATGTGATTTTGTTTCTATTTAAAAAAGTGAAAACAATCTGCTTATTGCCATATAACAGGCGGCTGTAACAATCTTAATCAAGGCTCTGGCGCTGATTTGGATAGGGATAAGGAGAAATATATACGCCCATTCTATTCTTCCGAGGCTTGGTGCAGTTGGGGTGATTACTGCTGTCTCACAGCATACGGGGCTGTGCTGTGTTTGTTATGCTGCAGTGTTGTGGATGGAGCTTCTAATCCAATGCAATCAGCATTCATTACCTGAGATTCCCTGGGGAACACTATGCCCTTTAGAGAGCGTGGTACTCGTTTATACAATTTCAACTGAGCGTAAGAATCTGTTCAAATATTAAGCAGATTTCTTTTTAATGCTATAATCTCAAACAGTCTTCGACCCTCAGATATAACCCTGTATCACCATATGTTTATATTTCAAAAATGATTCAGGGATATGAGGAGGAAGAGTAGGAACTAAGTACTCCTGGGCAGCCCATTTTTGACCACTGGAAGACTGTCTATTTTCAATCTGGTGTCCTGGGAGCTCCCCATATGACAGATAACAGGCATGGCTCATTGTGTTCATATTGAATCACTCTGGTGCATTCCTCTTCCCCAGTGTTGGAGTAGGATATCGCCGTATGTTTGGAACACCAGCAGGTGAACTCTGTTGAGGCACTTGCAAAGTAAAGAATCTGATTGTAAAAGAAACAAAGACATCCTGTACGTCGGTGAGACTCCAAATGTAGACTAGGCGACCGCTTCGCTGAACAATTATGCTCAGCCCGCTGAGGCCAACAGGAACTCCTCCGTTGCCAGAGCGAAACCGCATGCAAATTAGAGGAACAGCACCTCATATTTCGTTTGGGCAGCTTACACCCCAGCGGTATGATCATCGAATTCCCTAAATATAAGTAACTTGCTCCTACACTCTCCTGCGCATCCCCCTCCCCCCTTTGCCCACTTCCTCTACCCTAGTCACTTTACCAGTTCCACAGTTCTCCACATTGTTGCCCTCTTGAGATCACACCATCCCTGGCCAACAAAGGGCCGACAAGGCACCACCCTGCCTGAGGTCATTTGTGACCAGCCCAGATTGGTCCTGGTCTTTTCTCGCCTCCAGTTCTTCACCCCTCCCCATCCCCACCCTCTATTTTCAGTCTGAAGACAGGTCTCAAGCCAAAACGCCACCTATCCTTTTTCTCTAGGGATGCCGCCTGACTTGCCGATTACTCCCAGCACCCTGTGTCTATATTTGTTATAAACCAGCATCCACACGTCTTTGTTTCTGCTTTTTAAATACCCCCGCTTCTTTGTGAATTTCCCCAGGCCAAGTTGGTTCACAAACAGTCCAGGCTGAGTTAGTTAATGAATTGGCCACATTCGGCTCTAACTTCATCTACATGTTTGCAGATGGCACCATTGTGGACATCATCATGGACAGTGACAAGAGGGAGTCTAGGAGGGAGATAGGGAGATAGGAAACATTGTAACAAGGTGTCAAGCCAACAACCTCTCCCTCAATGTGAGCAAGATGAAGGAGCTGGTTATGGACTTCTTGAAGCGTGGGGGAGTCAATAGGCAATAGACAATAGGAGCAGGAGTAGGCCATTTGGCCCTATGAGCCAGCACTGCCATTCAATGTGATCATGGATGATCATCCCCAATCAGTTCCCCGATACCCCAATGTCCACAATCAGTTAATGCCCCAATCAGCATCCCTGAGCTGAAGAAATGGTAGAGAGCTTCAAGTTTTTTTGAGGTAATATTACCAATTGTGTATCATGGACCAACCACACGATGCGATAGCCAGGAAGACACAATAACACATCTAATTCCATATCTTCAGGAGACTGAAGATATTTGGCATATCTCCAATGACTCTTACTCTTTTCTACAGGTGCACCATAGAAATCTTACTGTTGGATTGCATCACAGCTTGGTTTGGGAACAGTTCTGCCCAAGACCACATGAAATTGCAGTGTTGTAAATGCAACCCAGTCCCACACAGACCAGACTCCCAGAGATGCTGCCTGTCCCGCTGAGTTACTCCAGCATTTTGTGTCTGTCCCCACCATTGACGACATCTACACTTCACTGCCTCGAAAAAGCTGCCAACATAATCAAAGACATGTCTCGCCCCAGTCTTTCCTTCTTCTCCCTGCTCCCACCTGGCAGAAGATGCAAAAGCTGGAAAGTGCACACCACCAAACTAAGGAACAGGTTCTTCCCCTTTGTTTTATTTTATTTTAATTTTATTTTTAATTTTTTAATTTTTTATTTTATTAGAAGTCAGTACAGGAATATGGCACCAAGGTGCCCAATATATATTGGCATATTACATTTTATGTACAGCTTCTTATTTTTTTTAATCATGAAAATTTTGTAAAAATTTCAAAAATATCACTCCAGAATTTATTCGGAGACAAAAGAGTGTGTTATAGTTACATTTTGGGATAGACATTTATCACAAATGGGGGAAGTATTTGGATATAATTTATTCAATCTAGTTTTTGAATAATATAATCTATGGAACATTTTTAATTGAATTAAATTATGTCTTACATTAATCGGACATTTGTGTATATATATCAAATACTTTTCCCATGTTTCCGTCGTAATTTTTATCATTAATTCTCGTTCCCACTCTTTTCTAAGTGCCTCTGGCACTTCAATCTAGGGTAGTCTGATTCACCTCTAAAACAATGCGGACATTGGACTTTGTCTATGGTACGGATGTGCTACATTGCTGAGAACTAGAATCTGCACTCAGTATCTGCTCCTTAGCTTTATCTATTGTACTTGAGTTCGACTTGGTTGTATTTATGTATAGTATTATCTGATCTGCTTTTCACTGTACCTCAGTACATGTGACAATAATAAACCTTAACTTAAACCTGAATTGCCTCGGCTTAACTTCGTTTTTAGTTTACACAACTCGGAAACAGGCCCTTCGGCCCAGCGAGTCCGCACTGACCAGCGATCCCCCTGTACGCTAGCACTATCCTACACACTAGGAACAATTTACAATTTTACCAAAGCCAATGAACTACAAACCTGTACGTCTTTGGAGTGTGGGAAGAAACCGGAGCACCCAAGGAAAACCCACCTGGTCACGGGGAGAACGTAAAAACTCTTTTCAGACAGTACCCGTAATCAGGATTGAATCCGGGTCTCTGGCGCTGTACTGCTGCGCCACTGTGTCTGTGCCACTGTACTATGTTCTATGTTCTATACGGTGATGTGATGACAACACAAACTTACATTTGTCAATTTTCCATCATCTCTTAAAGGCAACTCAGCGGGTCAGGCAGCATCCGTGGAGGAGATGGGCAGGTGACATTTCGGGTCAGGACCTTCTTGAGACCTGAAACATCGCACCTCCACTCCCCCCACAGATGCTGCCTGACCCGCTGGGTTCCTCCAGCACTTTGTGCTTTGCCAAAGATTCCAGCATCTGCAGTTCACTCCGTCTTAGACAACTCAAATTGTTTGGTTCAGGAACACATTTTTGCAATTGCTTACAACACAGGCTTGCATGTTGCATGAGTCAGATTACAGAGGTCTCATTTGGTAGTAAAAGTCTGGGAGAACCATTACCGACTTCTGATGTGACTCATAGAAACATAGAAACATAGAAAATAGGTGCAGGAGTAGGCCATTCGGCCCTTCGAGCCAGCACTGCCATTCAATGTGATCATGGCTGATCATCCAACTCAGTATCCCGTACCTGCCTTCTCTCCATACCCCCTGATCCCTTTAGCCACAAGTGCCACATCTAACGCCCTCTTAAATATAGCCAATGAACTGGCCTCAACTACCTTCTGTGGCAGAGAATTCCAGAGACTCACCACTCTCTGTGTAAAGAATGTTTTCCTCATTTCGGTCCTAAAGGAATTCCCCCTTATCCTTAGACTGTGACCCCTTGTTCTGGACTCCCCCAACATCGGGAACAATCTTCCAGCATCTAGCTTGTCCAACCCCTTAAGAATTTTGTAAGTTTCTATAAGATCCCCCCTCAATCTTCTAAATTCCAGCGAGTACAAGCCGAGTCTATCCAATCTTTTCTCATATGAAAGTCCTGACATCCCAGGACTCAAACTCTGTAAGGGCTTAATCCGCCAGCAGGGCTCCTTCCCAACAAACCCTTAAAACGCAAGCACTCAAAGATTCCCTCCAATGGGCAACATCACATTTACAATACAGCGTGACTGAAGGAGAGAGTACTGCTGTGTAAATACACTTCAATAATCCCGAGATGTTTAATCAGTTTTTAATATACTCGTTCTGTAGTTAATGCACTCTTATCATACTCTTTCTGGATTCCCCGAAGGCTGTCAAGATGCATACTTATACGCCTGCTTTTTAAACCAGGCAGCATGGGCTTTTGTACCGTGCACAGTTAGCCTGCAAGCCTGACAGTAAGTCAAGAGATGCTTTGCCATTTGATTTAACACGAGCTGCAAGAGACAAGTAACAAGGTGATAAAGACAGGCACCGTGATCCTGCTGCTAGGACGATCAGAGTTATCAACGATCCTTGGCTGCTCCCAAACACTCTGGGGACAAAAGGTTAATCCGGGCACCGATGCAAGCAACACAGGAGACAAGATAAGCCTTTTAAATATTATCACCTGTAAACTCACACCGACAAACTGGGGTTGGTTTCCTTCGAGCAAAGAAATATGATAGAGTGTACAAGACCACAATACCATGAGACATGGGAGCAGAGTTAGGCCATTCGGCCCATCGAATCTGTTCCGCCATTCGATCACGGCTGATTTATTTTTCCCCCCCAACCCCATTCTCCCCCCTTCTCCCCGTAAACCATTGATGCCTGTACTAATCAAGAATTTATCGATCTCCACTTTAAAAATACCCACTGACTTGACCTCCATAGCCATCTGTGGCAATGAATTCCACAGAGTCACTGCCCTGTGTCTAAATAAATTGTTCCTCATATCCATTCTAATGGTATGTCCTTTTATTCTGAGGCTGTGCCCTCTGGTCCTAGACACTCCCACTACTGGAAACATCCTCTCCACATCCACGCTATCTAGGCCTTTCATTATTCAGTAGCTTTCAATGGACAATAGACAATAGGTGAAGGAGTTGGCCATTCGGCCCTTTGAGTCAGCACCGCCATTCAATGTGATCATAGCTGATCATCCCCAATCAGTACCCCGTTCCTGCCTTCTCCCTATATCGCCTGACGCCGCTATCTTTAAGAGCCCTATCTAGCTCTCTCTTAAAAGTATCCAGAGAACTGGCCTCCCCACCCTCTGAGGCAGAGAATTCCACAGACTCACAACTCTCTGTGTGAAAAAGTGTTTCCTCGTCTCCTTTCTAAATGGCTTAGCCCTTATTCTTAAACTGTGGCCCCTGATTCTGGACTCCCCCAACATTGGGAACATGTTTCCTGCCTCTAGCGTGTCCAAACACTTAATAATCTTACATGTTTCAATAAGATCCCCTCTCTTCCTTGTAAACTCCAGAGTATTCAACCCAGCCGCTCCATTCTCTCAGCATATGACAGTCCCGCCATCCCGGGAATTAACCTTGTAAACCTACGCTGCACTCCCTCAATAGCAAGAATGTCCTTCCTCAAATTAGGGGACCAAAACTGCACACAATACTCCAGGTGTGGTCTCACTAGGGCTCTGTACAACTGCAGAAGGACCTCTTTGCCCCTATTGCTTCAATGAAATCCCCCTCATCCTTCCAAGCCATAGAGATGTTTATATAGGTAAGTATATAATGTAAGCATAATTGATCCTGGCAGTGATCAAATTTGAAGGGTGGAAATGTTGTGGTATTGATATTGGTTTATGATTATCACGTACACCATGGTACAGTGAAAAACCTTTGTTTGTATGCTATACAATTAAACCATACAATGCTGGACATCAACACGATGAAGCCATACGGAAATATAACAGATGCAGCAGAGAGAAAACAATTAGAGAATAAAGAGAAAAATATTTAATGGGTAAGACAGGAAGAAGAAACGAGTCAAGGCTGGTTATGACCTGGGACATATGGTCTGGTGTGATCGTGGAGGCGGAAACCAGGGCCTTGAAAGGGGAATTGGATAGGCAGTTTAGTTGAGTTTAGATGTACAGAGATACATGCAGAAACAGGCCCTTCGGCCGACCAAGTCCACACCGACCAGCGATCACCCAGACACTAGCATTATCCTAAACACAAGGGATAATTTACAAGCCAATTAACCTACAAACCTGAACATCTTAAGAGTGTAGGAGGAAACTGGAGCACCCAGAGAAAGACCGCCTGCTCACAGGGAGAACGTACCAACTCCGTACAGTCTTCGCCCATAGTCAGGATTGAACCCGGGCCTCTGGTGCTGTAAGGCAGCAACTCTACCACTGCCTCATTGTTCCACCCTGAACATGGGGAGCCTATGAAGTTAGGGAAGGAATCAAGCGAGAATACAGTTGCAGGTCTGTTGACGAAGGGAATTAACAGAAATATTTCACTAGGAGCTAATGGAGTCCGAATGTGTCAAATGGACCACGTCTCTGCCCTAACTTCCATATGTTTATCTAAAAGCCCCTTAAACAAAATAGCTCAAATGCTCCCTATATCTCAGGCTCTCAAGTCCTGGCAGCATTCTCATAAACCTCTGCACCCTTTCCAGCTTGACAACATCTTTCCTATAACATGATGCCTAAAACTGAACACAATACACTAAATGTGGCCTCAACAACATCATATATACAGTGGCTTGCAAAAGTATTCATACCCCTTGAACTTTTCCACATTTGGTCACATTACAACCACAAATGTAAATGTATTTTATTGGGATTTTATCTGATAGACCAACACAAAGTGGCGCATAATTGTGAAGTGGAGGGAAAATGATACATGGTTTCCAAATTTTTTTACAAATAAAAAACTGAAAAGTGTGGTGTGCAAAAGTATTCAGCCCCCTTTACTCTGATACCCCTAAATAAAATCCAGGGCAACCAATTGCCTTCAGAAGTCACCTAATTAGTAAATAGAGTCCACGGGCGTAATCTAATCTCAGTATAAATGCAGCTGTTCTGTGAAGGCCTCAGAGGTTTGTTAGAGAACATTAGTGAACAAACAGCATCATGAAGCCCAAGGAACACACCAGACAGGTCAGGGATAAAGTTGTGGAGAAGTTTAAATCAGGGTTAGGTTATAAAGAAATATTCCAAGCTTTGAACATTTCACGGAGCACTGTTCAATCCATCATCCGAAAATGGAAAGAGTATGGCACAACTGCAAACCTACCAAGACATGGCTGTCCACCTAAACTGACAGGCTGGGCAAGGAGAGCATTGATCAGAGAAGCAGCCAAGAGACCCATGGTAACTCTGGAGGAGCTGCAGAGATCCACAGCTCAGGTGGGAGAATCTGTCTGCAGGACAACTATTAGTCGTGCACTCCACAAATCGAGCCTTTATGGAAGTGGCAAGAAGAAAGCCATTGTTGAAACAAAGCCATAAGAAGTCCCATTTGCAGTTTGCCACAAGCCATGTGGGGGACACGGCAAACATGTGGAGGAAGGTGCTCTGGTCTGATGAGACCAAAATTGAAGTTTTTGGCCTAAATGCAAAACGTTATGCGTGGCGGAAACCTAACACTGCACATCACCCTGAACACACCATGCCCACTGTGAAACATGGTGGTGGCAGCATCATGCTGTGGGGATGCTTTTCTTCAGCAGGGACAGGGAAGCTGGTCAGAGTTGATGGGAAGATGGATGGAGCCAAATACAGGGCAATCTTGGAAGAAAACCTGTTAGAGTCTGCAAAAGACTTGAGACTGGGGCGGAGGTTCACCTTCCAGCAGGACAACGACCCTAAACATACAGTCAGAGCTACAATGGAATGGTTTAGATCAAAGCATATTCATGTGTTAGAATGGCCCAGTCAAAGTCCAGACCTAAATCCAATTGAGAATCTCTGGCAAGACTTAAAAATTGCTGTTCACAGACGCTCTCCATCCAATCTGACTGAGCTTGAGCTATTTTGCAAATAAGAATGGGCAAAAATTTCAGTCTCTAGATGTGCAAAGCTGGTAGAGACATACCCCAAAAGAGTTGCAGCTGTAATTGCAGCGAAAGGTGGTTCTACAAAGTATTGACTCAGGGGGGCTGAATACTTTTGCACGCCACACTTTTCAGTTTTTTATTTGTAATAAAATTTGGAAACCATGTATCATTTTCCCTCCACTTCACAATTATGCACCACTTTGTGTTGGTCTATCACATAAAATCCCAATAAAATACATTTACGTTTGTGGTTGTAACGTGACAAAATGTGGAAAAGTTCAAGGGGTATGAATACTTTTGCAAGCCACTGTAACTGCAACATGCCCTCCCAACTTCTATACTCAATGCTCTGACTGATGTAAGTCAATGTGCCAAAAGTATTTTGGACCACCCTATCTACCTGTGATGCTACTTTCAAGGAACTATGTCCCTGCACTCCTGGATCCCTCGGTCAACCAAACCCACATATAGATCAGACTAGACACGGGCGGCAAGTTTCCTCTCCTGAACGCCAATTGTGAATCAAATAGTGATTTCAATAATACGGTGGTTTTGTGGTCACTACTACTGAGACCAACCTTGTGTAAATTATAAACTATTTATCTGGAATGAAACACGAAGAAGGCACGCCAGTACCCCTCCTTTCATAGAGGTTTAAAGCGATTTGGCATGTCACCGAATACTCAAACAAAAGTCCACAGATGTGCTGTAGAAAGTATCCACACTTGATGCAGGAATACACGCTCATATGCAAAGCCCTCGCCACCATCAACGGCATCTGCATGGGTCGCTGCCTCAAGAAGACGGCATCTATCATCAGGGGTCCCCAACTCCAGGCCATTCCCTCTTCTCACTGCTCCTGTCAGGCAGGTGGTCCAGACGCACGAGGTCACACACTACCAGGATCATGGACAGCTACTTTCCCACAACTCTCAGGTCACTGAACCGACCTGCACAACCCGAGTTTAGTTTAGTTTAGCTTATTGTCACCTGTACCGAGGTACAGTGAAAAGCTTTCGTTGCGTGCTATCCAGTCAGCAGAAAGACATTACAAGATTACAATTGAGCCATCCACAGTGTACAGCCATAGATACAGATACATGATAAAAGGAATAACGTTTAGAACATAATAAAGTCCAGTAAAGTATGATTAAAGATAGCTCCAATGAAGTAGATGGTAGCTCAGGACCACTCTCTAGTTGTTGATAGAATGGTTCAGTTGCCTGACAACAGTAACCACCTCGGCAATGGAACACTATGAACCAAGCCCTTTAGCTCAAAACATATGATAATGGACTTGGTTACAAATTATGTGTTCCAAGACCTCAACGGTGGAACAGGCGGCGGATGATGGCTGACCTTAGTGGAGCTTCTCAACGGCTGGGAAGGCAGAAGAAGGCTGCAGCAGAAAAGGGTCCCCGGTCATCTTGGACTCCATGCCACTGGATTCTGACCCAGATCTGTCAAGGACTGTGTGGTGGCTGCCTGTGCACCAGTCTCCACACGTTAAACAAAGTCACGCACAGGCCTCCTCCATGAGAGGACAGTCGTACTCGTTTCGAGTGACCGCCGATCATGATGTGTTTTTGCAAATACAATTTTTGCAAATCACAAATACATATTTCCCTGTTCACTGTTTTGTTGAATTTATGTGTAATTTATGTACTCTAAAGATGCTGCAGCAAATTAGTAAGCCCAAGCGGTCACAGGGAGAACGTGCAAACTCCACACAGACAGCACCTGAGGTCAGGATGGAACCATGGTCTCTGGTGCTGTGAGGCAGCTGCTCCACCAGCCGCACCACTGTGCATGTGATAATAATCTTGCTTTTACTTGACTTGACTTGACATGCACAGCTGGTAGACCTGCTGCCTCACAGCGCCAGAGTCCTGGGATTGATTCTGACCATGGGTGCTGTCTGTGTGGAGTTGGCACGTTCGCTCTGCAACTGCATGGGTATCCTCCGGGAGCTCTGGTTTCCTCTCACATCCCAAGATATGTGGGCTTGTGGGATAATGGGCTTCTACAAATTGCCCCTCGTGCCCAGGGACTGGATGGGAAAATGGGATTACATGGAGCTAGTGTGAATGGGTGATCAATGGCCAGCATGGACTTGGTGGGCTGAAGGGCCTGTTTCCACATTGTATTTCTATACAAGCTGCTATATTGAGATTTGAGTCTTGAGAATTGTCCAGCACAGAAGCAGGCCCTTCAGCCCACATTGCCAATGCCAAGCTTTTTGCCCACCCACACTATCCCATTTGCCCACATTAGGACCATATTGTTCTACGCCTGGTTTATTATATTTTTGGTGTTTTCTAATTGAAGATCAGATTAGCATCCTTGTGGGCGCTAAAGGAACAATTGCCATTTTTCAATACCTAAAGCTTGCCTTTAAAGCATAGGAGCAGGAGTCGGCCATTTGACCCCTCGGGCTTGTTCTGTCGTTCAAAACCATCATGAGTGATGGTATGCCTCAAATCCTCTTTATTGCCTGTTTTCCATATCCCCTGATGCTATTAGTATTCAATACCTTTATCACAATAACTATCCACATTCCTCCCTGGCTAAGATTTACAGCCCTCTGTGTGAATAAACTTCTCCTCATCTCAGTCTTAATTGGCTCACCCTTTCTCCTGAGACTCTTTGCTTCACTGCCAATGAAGTACTTTGAAGTAAATTGCAAGGTAATAAAAGTGGCAACTGATTATTGACTCCAAGGCCGTACAGTGGCACCGAAGTAGACAGAGTCGCAGAGGCATAGAGTCACACAGCACGGAAACAGGACCCTCGGCCCAAGTTGCCATGCCGACCAAGACGCCCCATCTGCACTAGTCCCACCTGCCTGCGTTTGGCCCATATCCCTCTAAACCTTTCCTATCCTTTAAATAAACTTACATTTATTGGCATTTTTCAATACCTGAAACGTCCTTTAAAGCTTAAGAGCATACATTTGTGTACAAAATCATGAGGGGAACAGATCAGGTAAATGCACAGAATCTTTTGCCCAGTGTAGGGGAATCAAGAACCAGAGGACATAGGTTTAAGGTGAGGGAGGAAAGATTTAATAGAAATCTGAGGGAATCTGAGGGTGGTGGGTGTATGGAACAAACTTCCGGAGGGGGTAGTTGAGGCTGGGACTATCGCAACGTTTAAGAGACATTTAGACAGGTACATGGATAGGATAGGTTTAGAGGGATATGGGCCAAATGTAGGAAGGTGGGGCTAGTGTGGGTGGCACTGTAAAGCAGCAACTCTACCGTTGCGCCACTGTACTGCTGTAGTCTGGACATCTGAACCAAGGATAGCCACCTGGTGTGACCACTATAATGGAAGACCTTGACTTTCACTTCAGACACAGAGGAGTGTGAAGACACCAGTGCTGGAGGAACTCAGTGAATCAGCAGCATCTTAAGACTTCAGAGATACGGCGCGGAAACAGGCCCTTCAGCCCACCAGGTCCACACCGACCAGTGATCTCCCCGTACATTAACACTAAGGACAATTTACAATTTACAATTTACCGAAGCCAATTACCCTACAGAACTTCATGTCTTTGGAGTGTGGGATGAAACCAGAGCACCCGGGGAAAACCTACAGGCAGAACATACAAACTTCGTACAAACAGCACCCGTAGTCAGGATCGAACCTGGGTCTCTGGCGCAACTCTACCTCTGTGCCACCAGGCTATCCCAAGGCGAGGTTTCGGGTCGAGACCCTTCTTCAGTCTGAAGTTTTTTTTCCTTAACAAGTTTTTTAGCACAAATTCGCAGTTTACAAAGTAATACATTAATCAAAACTGCTATTCATATAGTTTGCGAACATCGAACATCAAATGATAACATTATCAGTCAGCTGTATCCACGATGCACTCGAGCCCCCATGGTGACCAGCGTTCAAGAAGGCCTTCATAGTCACCATGGACCTCTTCAGTCTGAGGTAGGGTCCCGACCCAAAACATCTCCGATCCATTCCCTTCATGGATGCTGCCTGACCCGTTGAGTTACTCTGGCACTTTGTGCTTTTACAGTAAAGACTATGTTTGGTTCAATGACAAGCATTAAGTGTGAAAATCTCACCATGGATTTGAGCTCCATTCCTGTATGCAAGCCAGGAAATCCTTCAGGACTTCTGTTGAAGTTCAAGCAGTTTCCCTGTGATAACTTGGGCTGACACGGGAGCAGAGCTTTGCGAGAGTGCTGCTTCACAAAAGTAATCAATGAATTATGAATCATCTTAAGATGTTTTGTGAATGTGGAAAGCATCACGTTCCTTCCTGTGCCATTCATTTTTTACAAGTTCAAACTTCCAGCAACAGCCCAATGGAGCTGAAACTATTTGATTAAATAGGAAAGGCCAGAAAGTCTTCAGTGTTTGTATGTGGGTTGTGCACAAGGTGTGTGGCTGGGTAACAGAAGCTGACCAAAGCTGTAAAATTCAACGACAATGGACCTAGAGGAATAGGAGTAGAATTAGGCCCATCAAGTCATCGACTCCTCCGATCTTTCCCTCTCAACCCCATTCTCCTGCCTTCTCCCCATAACTTTTGACACCCTTACTAATCAAGAACCTGTCAATCTCTGCTTTAAAAATACCCATTGACTTGGCCTCCACAGCCGTCTGTGGCAATGAATTCCACAGATTCACCATCCTCTGATTAAAGAAATTCCTCCTCAGCTCCATTCTGAAGGTACGTCCTTTTATTCTGCGTTGAGGAGGTGGAGGGTGGATTACTGAAGCAGACCGACTCTCTGTGAGGGATTCAGTTGTTGTTGAAGTGGATTTAGTTGCAGCCAATTCCCTTTGATGGACTCCAGAGGTCACAGCAAGCTGGGGCAGTTCCCTTTAACTCACACCAAAGCATCAAACACACATGACTTGCAACAATGCTCAGCCACAAACTGAACTGAGGTGCCATGTGCACAACGTGGCTACAAGGGCAGGTCGGAGGCTAGGAATCCTGAGCTGAGTGACCACAAAGCCTGCCCGTTCATCTACAGGGGTCGAGTCAGGAGGGTGATGGAACACTCTCCACTTGCCGAATGAGTCAAATAGTTCAACACCATACAGCCAAGAGCAGCCCACTTGATAGACACCCCGTCCACAGCCACTCATTCACATTGTCATATCCACCGTCTACAGGACACACTGCAGCAACTCACCAAGACTCCTTAGCCAGTAACTTCCAAACCCATAACATCTAGTAGTTAGAAGAACAAGAGCAGCAAAAGCAAGAGAACATCACTGAGTATGGAAGGTGGGACTTCATATCACATGATTATAGAAATTGGGAGGTCATGTTATAGTTGTACAAGACAGTTTTGGTCGCCCCATTATGAAATATGTTAAACTGGAAAGGGTGCAGAGATTGACAATGATGTTGCCAGGCCTCGAGGGCCTGAGCTATAGGGAGAGGTTGTGCAGGTTAGGACTTTATTTCTTGGAGTGCTGGGAGTGCAGGATCTCAGGAGAAGATTTCTGACCCAAAATGTCACAAATCCTTGTTCTCCTGAGATGTTGCCTGACCTGCTGAGTTTCTTTCTGTGTGTTCTTTTGATAACCAGCATCTGCAGTTCCTTATTTCTACATATCTCTGAAAGGGATGTTGTTCCCCTGCACACCCGCTGACATGGCGTCATACAGCACGGAAACAGACCCTTCGGCCCAACTCGTCCATGCCAGCCGAGATGCCCCATTTATGTTAGCTGCATTTGCACGCATTTGGTCCGTATCCCACTAAGGCTTTCCTTTCCTGCCCTTGCCCTTGTCAGGGGTCAGCAGCCTTGGGAGGAACTGCAGTCCACTTCGTATTCAGTTGATCAGCTGGCACTGTGCATGGTGGAGAGCAAGTGAATGTTTGGTCAATGGATGTCTGGTCAAGAGGGCTGCGGTGTTCTGGGTACTGCTGTGTTGTTGGGCCGATCCAGGCATGTGGAGAGCAGCCCATCGCAACCCTGCCCTGTGGAGAGCCCATGGCCATCAGTAGGTGAGGAACTCATTGCAGGATCCACACCCTCCAACCTCTTTGGTGGAGCATGGCGGTGCAGCCAGAAGGAAGGACCCGGTGGGCCGCGGCCTGTAGAGGGAGCCGTCGAGCCCAGTCCCTGCTTGTCCCCTGAGGACCAGAGATGAGGATGGAGGGAACCGGCGATGGCGGACACAAGAGCAAGGGGCAGTAAGAGAGAGAACCAGGGACTAACCTCCCGTGCCCTCAAGGTCAGCTGCGGGAGGGGCCCTCAGGGCTCAAAGTCTGAAGGTGGCCGGGCGAGGACTGGGACGACTGTTTGCTGGATGATCCAGATGGAGGCGCCGGTTGGAGGCCCTGCAGCAGCCTGGGGCTCGCCTGGATTGGGCACCGCTCCAGGAGACCGAACAGGCGGACCGGACTTGACGTTGGAAATAGCGCCAAAATCTGGCGACTCTTGCATGCTGTCTCAGTGGACTATCTCTATACACTTTGTACTAATCAGGGGCTGTGCTGAGTTATGTCAATAATTTACTGTACTGTTTGCAAAAGAAGAATGTCACTGTGTGTGACAATAACGAACAATTGAACCATTGGGCTGGTGCAGGGAGGAACTGCAGATGCTTGTTTACACCAAAGAGAGACACAAAATGCTGCAGTAACTCAGCAGCTCTGGCAGCATTCCTGGAGAAAAAAGAATAGGTGACATTTCGGGCCGGGACCCTTCTTCAGACTGAGAGTCGGATGAACCATTGAGCTTACTGTTGTTTGTGCACTAACTCTATGACTCTGTAAATCCTGGCTAAAACAGAGCAGTAATAGCACCAACATTTAGTAAAGGCTTCACATATTGTTAGGCCATTTTGGTCAAGTCTGTGTTTTTGCAGATACAAGACAAGCTGTTGATGGTGCCAGTAAGTCTAGGACCCAGATCAGTGTTGCAGATAAGAAATGTATGAGTATCTCTTCAATTGACAGAATGAATGAGATTTCTGCAGAAGACCTCCACAGAAGTGTAAAATGCATGAAGATGATTGGATTACTGCAAAAGCATTGTATATATTGTAAATACTGTTGCCAGAAAGTTACCCTGCTGTTTGTTGATTGGCCAAAGTGTTAAGCCCAGGCAGGGCTGTTTTGAATTCCAGGGTAAATGTTGCATTATTCAAGTTAAGTTAGCTTCCTCTAGAAGCTTCTCCTGAAATGTATGGGGAGGGGATTCTGTTATTGGTCGGGGTAACTGTCAATAATGTATTGTTGTAATTAATATGTTTGATTGAATTGTAAAGAGACCACCACTATGTAGTTCGGCCCCTCACGGTTCGGGTGCCTATAAAAGGCAGGCTTCACGAGGTCCTTTGTCGATCTTCTGGAAGAGCACTTGGGACTGTCAAGAGTCAAGAGAGTTTATAGTCATGTGTTCCAGATAGGACAATGAAATTCTTGCACTGCATTACCTTTTAGAGTGTCTCTGCTTGCATGAGGCTGAAGGGCTTGGCCGGGCAGATACAAGGATTGAACCCACGGTGGTTAGGTATCGTAAAGGGGAATTTGCTGTTCACTCTAAAAATAAAGTTTCATTGTTCCAGTGCTTGACTCAGTGCTTTATTAACTGAACTAGACTGGGGGGAAGCTTAGAAGAGCATATTTACAACTCAAACTTACAAAAATCCATTCCATGCCTAGAAATCCCTTTGTGATATCTGAGCTACTTAAGTGCAAGTTGTTTTGGTTTTTATAAAACGGGGCCAGTACTTCTGTGGTCTTTTAGCAACTGCGTGCAAAGAATATATGATGCAGGCAAAGGAATCTCTCTTGTGCCTAGGCCAAGGCAGTCCTCTCAGCAAAGCTGCCAGAGTGAGTGAGGCTGTTCTATGTACACCGACCATCCCATGAACACACTGGCATTTAATTCCTTCCCTGCACTGTATGGAGTGCCCTGGGTAATGTTTTTATACACAATTCCTGTCTCGTTCTAAAACAGCCATTAACCCCAAAAGGTTAGTGACTGCATTCAAATTGTTCAGACAGGACGTTAACACGCATGACTTAACCGGGGCACTAAAAATAGCAGGCAGAGCAAACCTATCTCCCCCTGTGTTTATTTAAACGTGCTGCCTGCCCTCGTGATGGTGCACGTAGACCAGGAGCATGCTGTTGTAATTTAGCAACTAATCTAACAACAGGTTTAAACATCTCGGAATTAATAGCACATTGGGGCTTGGCTGCTGTCGCACTGTTCTGAGCACAGCGAACTTCATGTTTACATTTGAGAGTGGATTTTTCCATCCGCCAGTCTCAGTCCCAACCCCCTCTCCCACATAAACACGATATTCTAAACTGATTCCAGGTCAAGCTTCCCTGCAGCTCAGGCCCAACCCACTGCAAGTGTTGTTTTCATCTAATGCTTTCCACAACGCCATATCAGAGTAGCAGAGTTAGGAAGGTGGAATTGCTGCTTTACAGCGCCTAACTCGGGTTCGATACCGACTATAGGTGGTGTTTGTACGGAGTTTGTACGTTCTCTCAGTTACCATGTAGGTTTTCTCCAGGTGCTCTAGTTTTTTCCCATACCCCAAAGACACACAGGCTTATAGGTTAATTGGTGACGGTAAAAATTGTAATTGCCCCAAGTGTGTGGGATAGTGTTAGTGTACGAGGGTCGCTGGTCGACATGGACTTGGTGGGCCGAAGAACCTGTTTCTTATCTCTAAACTAAACTAAACTAAAGTAATGTTGCAGCTTTGTAGGACTTTGGGTGGGCCGCATTTTGGGTATTGGGTGAAGTTCTGGTCGCCCCATTACAGGGGGGATGCGGAGAATTTGGAAAGGGAGCAAAGGAGTAACAGAATGCTAATAATGGACTCAAAGTGCCGGAGTAATTCAGCAGGTCCGGCAGCATCTCTGGAGAACGTGGATAGGTGACGTTTTGTGTCGAGACCCTTCCTCAGATTTGAGAATGCAGCCTGGATTGGGGGGGGGGGGGGTGGGGGGGGGGGTATTAGCTATCAGGAGAGGTTGGGCCAACTTGGATTGCTTTCTTTGGAGTACCAGAGGCTGAAGGGAAATCTGACAGAAGTACATACAATTATGTGGCACATTTAGGGTAGACAGAAACTTATTTCCAGATTGGAAATGTCAAAGACTAGAGGGCGTAGTTTTAAGGTGAGAGGGCATAGTTTAATGGAGATGTGTGGAGGATGTTTCTTTACACAGAGGGTGGCGGGTGCCTGGAACATGCTGCCAGGGGTGGTGGAGTGGTGGAGACAGATGGGTAAGTGGCATTTAAGATCTGCAAGGGAAAGAGGAATTATGGATCATGTACAGGCAGAGGAGATAGGTTTCACTTGGCATCAAGTACAGCACGGTGGCACATGTTGGCCGTAGGGCCCGTCTCTGTGCCGTACTTTTCTATCGTCTAAAACACGGAGAACATATATCTTGATTTCACTCGAACCTGCTTATTGGAAATGGTTCAGGTTGGGAAATAAACATCATAAGGTGTTGACTGTTCAAGCGATGATGGACTTGCTGGCAATGTCAGGATTTACAATCCATTCAAATGCCGCATCAAAGGGCATCTAGGATTCAACATTACAGGGGTCTGGCCTCACATGAAGGTCTGGTATTTTGGCAGATTTTTAAATATATAGATTCTTTGTTGAGGTGGTTGCTGCCTCACAGCGCCAGAGACCCAGGTTCAATCCTGACCACGGGGGCTGTCTGTACGGAGTTTGTACATTCTCCCCGTGACCGCGTGGGTTTTCTCCGGGTGCACTGGTTTCCTCCCACATACCACTTGAGGTCAAACCATTGGGTATTTTTAAAGCAGAGATTGTCATGTTCTTGAGGGATATGGGGAGAAAGCAGGAACAGGATACTGATTCTGGATGATCAGCCATGATCGTAAGGACTGGACAAGCTAGATGCAGGAAAAATGTTCCCAATGTTGAGTGAGTCCAGAACCAGGGGCCACAGTCTTAGAATAAAGGGGAGGTCATTTAAGACTGAGCTGAGAAAAAACTTTTTTACCCAGAGAGTTGTGAATTTATGGAATTCCCTGCCACAGAGGGCAGTGGAGGGCAAGTCACTGGATGGATTAAAGAGAAAGTTAGATAGAGCTCTAGGGGCTAGTGGAGTCAAGGGATATGGGGAGAAGGCAGGCACGGGTTATTGATAGCGGACGATCAACCATGATCACAATGAATGGCGGTGCTGGTTCGAAGGGCTGAATGGCCTACTCCTGCACCTATTTTCTATGTTTCTATGTTCTTTGATTCTTGAAGGGTGTTAAAGGTTACAGGGAGAAGGCAGGATGTTGAGGTTGAGGGATAGATCAATCATGATTGAATGGTGGAGTAGTCTTGATGGGCTGAATGGCCTAATGCTGCTCCGATGATCTATGAACCCATTAACGTTGAACTTAAATACATCATTATTTCTCTCTTGTCTACTCTATGAGTCACATCTTCAAATATCTCCAATAGATAAGGCAAACATGATTTCCCTTCCAGAAAGTAGGGCGGCATGGTGACGTTAGAGTTGCTGCCTGACAGCACCAGAGATCCGGGTTCAATCCTGACTATGGGCGCTGTCTGTATGGAGTTTGTATGCTCTCCCTGTGGCCATGTGGGCTTTATCCAGGTTTGAAGGTGAATTAGCTTCTGTAAATTGCCCCTAGTGTGTTGGATAGTGCTAGTATACGGGGGGGGGGGGGGGGGGGGGGGTGATCACTGGTCGGCACGGACTCCATGGGCTGAAGGGCTTGCTTCCACGCTGTATCTTTAAAGTCTAAAGTCTAAGATGTAGATGGCGGACGGGGGAAGTAGCTATGAACAGCCCGCAAACTCATCTCCCGCGCCCTCAGAAAGCCGCTAACGTTCCGTGATCGGATCGGGTAAGGGTGTGGCTTCCTTGACGCACCGAAGCACAGCGGCGGCTGCCGGAGGAGACGGATGGCATGTTTGCAGTGGGCCGCGTGTCTCTGCATTGGTGCACACGGTCGCGGGAGGCCCCACAGCAGCCTTACAGGACACCAGGCCATAAAGTGAGACAGTAAGAAATTATCTGAGGAAGGGTCTCGACCCAAAACGTCACCTTTTCCTTTTCTCCAGAAATGCTGCCTGACTTGATGAGTTACTCCAGCATTTTGTGTCTACCTTCGGTCTAAACCAGCATCTGCAGTTCCTTCCTGCACATTACGAAATTGCAAATCTCCTTGGACCTAGATTGGACTTTTCAGAGATTTGGAAGTTGTAAGATGCCAGAACCTGTCGACTCTCTGCATGCTGTTCCATAAGAAGACCTCTTGTACTCATGTATAGTATGAACTGGACTAAATGGGATCCGTTGGGCCCAGCTTCATACGGGAGGGCTGGTCCCCCAACGCAATATTCCACCTCTCCACCAATTCCAATATTGCTGGCCAGTGGGGGGGGGGGGGGGGGGGGGGGGGCTTTCTGGAGCACTAGCATGGTGTTGTGGGCCGAAGGGACTGGTTCAGAGGGCTAGTATAGTCATTGTGGGCTGAATGGATTATTGAGCTGGCAGCTCAGTTACTGAGACCACTCACGCACACACTCACACTATCACACACTCACTCACACATACATTCACACACACACACACAAACACACACACACACACACACACACACACACACACATACACTCACAAACACACATACACACACACACACTGACTCACACACCATATGTATGGCAGTAAACTTTACTCACACGGCCGAGTGCGGCCTCTCCACTTTGGGGCTTCCGCGATCAGTGTGACCTCTGCACTTACTGGAAATTATGCAATCAGCGTGACCTCTGCATTCACTGTAAATTACGCAATCAGCGTGACCTGTCCACTAAGCGGAAGTCACAAAATGAGCGGGACTTTTGAACCAAACACAGTTGGACCTAATATAGCATTTATCCTTCCAAACACAGTGTAAAAAAGCATTGCAGTTTCAAGCACAGGCAGGGCAGCAAACTAAACAACTCATGGCATTGTCATTAAGGGCTAACAAATCATTTATTGCAAGTACATTGCAGACTCACAGTTCAGTTGATTCACAGCTTAGAAAGTCGTGGCGAGAGGATCTCAAGATCTCACGGTTTTTTAAACATTCATAACTTTTTTTTCATCGATGGACTGTGAGTAAGATGGCCAAAAATCATAGCGATATATGGCAGCGTTTTTTCTAAAATCAATATACAGCGCAGACAGGAAGTGGTCAAGATGAGACTTTTAATTATGTAGATAGACTGGATAGCACATGGAACAAGCTTTTCACTCTTTGTCTGTGTACATGACAATAATAAACTAAACATGGGACATAGAATATAAAACAGTACAGCACAGGACCAGGCACGTTGGCCCCTGATATTTGTACTGAGGCCAACTTAATCTAATCCCATCTGCCTTCACATGGTCTATATCCCTCCATCCCCTGCATAGTCTTGTACCTGTCTTTATGTTATTTTCTTCCTTCATCACACTTAGTAGTGTCACTCCCAGGATATACACATCTCCTTTAAACTTTTCGCCTTCACCTTAATTCTACGTCCTCTCACTTTTGACATTCCCAGCCAGAGAAAAGATTCTCCCCACCCTATCAATGCCTTTTATAATGTTATATTCATCCATCAGGTCGCACCTCAGGCCCCAATGCTCTAGAGAAACCAATCCAAGTTTGTCCAGAGATGGATCTTCTCCCCAGAGATGTTGCCTGTTCCGCTGAGTAACTCCAGCATTTTGTGTCTACCTCTTCTTACAGCTAATACCCTGTAATCCAGCCAACATCCTGGTGAACCTATTCTGCACCCTCTCCAAAGCCTCCACATCCTTCCTGTATTACAGCTAACAGAACTGCACTCAATTCTCCATATGTGGACTAACCAAAGTTTAAAAAATGTTGTGACAGATGTGTTTGTAGTCAATGCCCTGTTAATATTCTTTTGTAGGTATTTTATTATTACTCCTTTCGTTATAGATGCCACCATTTTCCCTGTCTTCCGCAAGTTAGTTGAACAGGTTGGTAGTTCCTTGAATCACCTCTCCTTCATTTTGTAAACAGTCGGCCCACATTAGCTATCTTCATATTCAGAGTAACCATCCTGGATCCTGAATGGTGTTGCCCATCACGTCCACTGTCTCCATTGCCAACTCGTTCAAAACTCTGGAAAATAGATCATCGTAACCTCGGACTTTCAGTCTCACTAACTTCACTTGTCACAGGGCACGAAAATAGGCAAGTAAAAGTGGGTTCCAACCTGAAACGTTGCCTACTCCTTTTCTCCAGAGATGCTGCCTGACCCAAGGAGTTACGCCAGCATTTTGTGTCTACCTTTGGCCCAACTTGCCCATGCCAACCAAAATGCCACATCTACACTAGTCCCACCTGCCCCCATTTAGGCCCAATACCCCTCTAAATCTTTCCTATCCACAAACCTCCCAAGTGTCTTTTAAATGTTGTTATAGTACCTAGAGATCTACGTTTGCAGATTCCTTCAATTCCTCAACAAGATGCTAGTGAACAGGAAGAGTTTATAGATATGACATCCTTACCTAAGGACCTTAATAAATCAGATGAAGCTTTAAAATTCAAATTTGAAGTTCCAGTATCACCGATCTTCGGGGTTTATTTTCTAGATGATTTAGTGGGGTGCTGGGACCGCAGCTATTTACAATATACATCAATGATTTGGATCAATGTAACGTTAGTAAATTTGCAGATGACAAAAAGCTGGGTGGCAGTGTGAACTGTGAGGAGGATGCTATGAGAATGCAGGGTGACTTGGACAGGTTGGGGGAGTGGGCAGATGCATGGCAGATGAAGTTTAATGTGGATAAATGTGAGGTTATCCACTTTGGTATCAAAAACAGGAAGGCAGATTACTATCTAAATGGCGTCAAGTTGGGAAAAGGGGAAGAACAATGGGATCTAGGGGTCCTTGTTCATCAGTCTATGAAAGTAAGCATGCAGGTACAGCAGGCAGTGAAGAAAGCGAATGGCATGTTGGCCTTTATAACAAGAGGAGTCGAGTATAGGAGCAAAGAGATCCTTCTGCAGTTATACAGGGCCCTAGTGAGACCACACCTGGAGTATTGTGTCCAGTTTTGGTCCCCTAATTTGAGGAAGGACATTCTTGCTATTGAGGGAGTGCAGCGTAGGTTTACAAGGTTAATTCCCGGGGTGGCGGGACTATCATATGCTGAGAGAATGGAGCAGCTGGGCTTGTACACTCTGGAGTTTAGAAGGATGAGAGGGGATCTTATTGAAACATATATGACTGTTAAGGGTTTGGACACGCAAGAGGCAGGAAACATGTTCCCGATGTTGAGGGAGTCCATAACCAGGGACCACAGTTTAATAATAAGGGGTAAGCCATTTAGAACAGAGACGAGGAAACACTTTTCCTCACAGAGAGTTGTGAGTCTGTGGAATTCTCTGCCTCAGAGGGCGATGGAGACGGGCCTCTGGACATTTCAAGAGAGAGTTAGATAGAGCTCTTAAAAATAGTGGAGTCAGGGAATATGGGGAGAAGGCAGGAATGGGGTATTGATTGGGGATGATCAGCCATGATCACATTGAATGGCGATGCTGGCTCGAAGGGCTGAATGGCCTACTCCTGCACTTATTGTCTATTGCCTATTGTCTAATTCAGTGAATTTTAATTCCTGACTTTCGTGGCGAGATTTTAACCAGGCCTCGGGAGTCTGCAGTCACTGGTACGTTCCCCATATTTCCTGAAACTGGGTGAAATAGAGATGCTAATCACAGGAGCTGCAATCAGCCAAACAGTAGATAATGACCAAATAGGGGTAAAAATTCGGCTGCAACAGTCCGATTGGATCCTCGTCCAATCTTATCCAAAACACAAGGTGCGTTAAAACCAAGCGAGTTAGAAATTGAAAAAGATTTTTGTTTGGAATTCCTGACGACTGGTTTGGAACTGGTTTGTGTTCAGAGTGTGAATGTTCAAGTGTATAACTGACGGGATTACGTAACTCAGGCGGCTCGTACTTAACTTCGTATTGGGCTAACGATATTCACTTAATTAAAGGCAGCAGGCAATAATTCCATGCGCAGTGTGGAATGTTGGATTTTTTTTTCCCCCCGCAGGGAAACAAAGGGGCTTAAGTCGCCAACACCAGAAAACAGGTGCGGGGATGGCGATGTGGGAGTAAGGCACCTGCTTTGCTTCAGTAGCAAGCGGCAGGCTAGCTGTTTGCTGCCCAGTAATGACCTGAATGGCAGCATGGAGCCACCGCTGATCACATTGCACCTCTCAATCAGCCACGGTTACCGTGAGCGATTGGAACCACGAGAGTTGCCGATGACACTTTAGGTCAGGCCGCTTCTCTTAAAGGGGCAGGGCCCTGTGGTTGGATTAGAGAGAGTGAGAAATTATTTTGAGTTGGATCAATTCAGCATGATGGCAAAACATAGAGAGTGCGGGCTACAGAATGATGGACAAGGTGAAATGAAGGTGAAAGGATCTAGGGGTCAGAGCTGGTGACCCTCCAGTCTTCCGTCCTCTCACCCACAGTCACCGATGATGTAAATATCTTTGCCAGAGGCCCCGTAATTTCTTCCCTGACTTCCCTCGCAATGTCCTACATACATTTGACCAAGCCCTGGGGATTTACCTATCATACTGTGTTATGAGGCCTCCAGCATCTCTTCAGTAAGGTGGACTCTCTTCAGGATATCGCTATTACCTTCCCCGAGTTCCCTGGCATCTATGTCTTCTCCCGTGGTAAACGCAGGTGAAAAATATTCAGTGAACACCTTGCCCGTATTCTGTACCTCCATATATAGGCAGCATTGTTGATCTTTAAGGGGTCCCACAGTCTGTGCAAGTGGATGGCAGTAAAGGGGCTGTCCCACTTGGGAGTCATTTGCGCGTCACGCAGGTGGTGCGCGAAGATTTTGTGCATCGCAAAATCCTGGAGCGCCGCGCATGACCGCGTGTCACTGCCTACGTCACCACGCACCATGCGCGTGTAATGCACACACTGCACGCGTCATGCGTCGTGACACATAAATGATGTAGCGTAAATGACGGTCAAGTGGGACAGGCCCTTGACTGACCAAGCCAGAGGTTGTGTCCATGGGTCTGGGTGCAGTTAGACATTCAGGGCGGCACAGTGGCTGAGTGGTAGTGTTGATACCTCACAGCACCAGAGACCCAGGTTCGATCCTGACTAGGGGTGCTATCTGTACAGAGTTTGTATTTTCTCCCTGTGACCGTGTGTGACCATCATGCCACCCCAGGTCTTTCCAAGTCTTTACAACTATGCAGTCTTTCCGTTGACTTGATAGCACACAACAAAAAAGCTTTTCACTGTACTTCAGTATACATGGCAATAAATGAAACTAAACTAAACTAATCTTTGGACCAGTCCAATACTTTTCCATAACTAGTATTTGATCACTGATCCCAATGTGCTCCCTCACTAACACTTCAGTCACCTGTCCTGACATATTTTTCAAGAGTAGTTTAGTTTCGTTTAGAGATGCAGTGGGGAAACAGGCCCTTCGGCCCACCGAGTCCGCACCGACCAGCAATCCCTGCACATTAACACTATCCTACACACACACTAGGGACAATTTAAACATACACAGAGCCAATTAACCTACATACCTGTACATCTTTGCAGTGTGGGAGGAAACCGAAGATCTAGAAGAAAACCCACGCGCCCACTGTGAAAATATACAAACTCCATACAAACAGCACCCATAGTCGGGATTGAACCCGGGTCTCCGACGCTCCAAGAGCAAGTCTAACGCTCTTTGGCCCAATCTTTGCAGAGTGAAAAGCAGTTAACATTACAGGTTGATGGTTTTGATGGGGGATAACATGAAAATGGGATATTAAAACCCATCTGCTCCGAACTCAACTGGATATGCCCAGGCGGCACGAGAAATTAGCCTTCTAATTATTCGCGGGCAACTTTGTGAATAAGAGCACAATGGTGTTTTAGCATTTGGTGTGATGCGCTGTAATTAGCTTTTTTTCAAAGTCTCTGCTTTAAGCTGAGAGTTGACATTTGCAAACATACTGCTGTGTAGACCTGTCTCCATTGGTTGATGGTGTCAGGGTATATTAGCTTTCAAGGTTAATTGAATATTTCAGGACTTTATCAAGAAGCTCAACATTTTAAAGAAAATAATTGTAATTATAGGTTCTAATTGGTTGCTAATGATGTATGAGCGGCAGGATTTTGTGTGTGGGTGTATTTTGCAAATGGTTCATGACACAAACTTTGAACAGCTTCTTTCAAATGCTCCAAGGAGCAAAAAGGTGGCTTTCTTGATTTAATTAGTGCCATTATTCTTTTGATATCAAGAACCTGTTTGATTTCACATAGTGACATGGAAATGGAAAGTGTTCGAATTTACCAGGGATGTAGGCCACCGTATACCTGACACTTGTTACGCCGCTGGTAATTGCCTCGTGTAACGCGGTTAAAATTAGCTGAGAATGGGCGGCACGGTGGTGCAGCGGTAGAGTTGCTGCCTCCCAGCGCCAGAGGCCCGGGTTCAATTCCGACCACAGGTGCTGTCTGTAGGGAGTTTGTACTTCCTCCCCCGTGACCGTGTGGGTTTTCTCTGAGACTTTTGGCTTCTTCCAAAGCAGCGCATCTTAACGGGGGTTCCCTGGAAAGCTTGGGTTCCGCGAGAGGTCGCCAGGGGTTCCGAGATAAATGTTTTGTTTTGTTTTCTTTTTTTTGTCTCGCCCCCTCCCCTGACTTCAGTCTGACGAAGGGTCTCGACCCGAAACGTCACCCATTATTTCTCTCCAGAGATGCTGCCTCACCCGCTGAGTTACTCCTGCATTTTGTGTCTACCTTTAGAAACATAGAAACATAGAAAATAGATGCAGGAGGAGGCCATTCTGCCCTTCGAGTCAGCACCGCCATTCATTGTGATCATGGTTGATCGTCCCTAATATAGAAATGTAATCATATGTAAATGCATTTTTGAATCATTTTGGTGTTTAATTCCATATTCGTAATTTTATTACACACGTACGGCATATTTAGTGACGTATATTTAGCGAAGTCTATACGGCGCCAGTGGGATACGCCCTTTAGTGGTCAGTGGACAGGAGGTGTACGTGGCGGATTCGTGTATCATTAAGTGACTCACTCGAGTACAGATACATGCACGGTCTCCATCAGTCCTGCCAGTGCTTCCTGGCGTGCAGGTACAGTCCCTCATTCACCCACGTCATTTAGTCATTTTTACCCATCATTTAGGGATGTTACATGAATTTTAAAAATTAAATATGTTTATGTTCATTTTTGTTAATTTATTATAAGGTTATTTATGTGTGTTTTTGTTAGTTTATGAAAAGTTTATGTGTGTTATTTTCTTTCTCTCTCTCTCTCTCTCTCTCTCTCTCTCTCTCTCTCTCTCTCTCTCTCTCTCTCTCTCTCTCTCTCTCTCCCTCTCTCTCTCTCTCTCTCTCCCTCTCCCTCTCTCTCTCCCTCTCCTCCAAGGTTAGTTCTTCTGCTTGCCTTTATTTGCTGCAGTTTTAAAAAAGCAGTTTGATTTCAGGGTTTTATTTGTATTGTCAATAAACTTGAAAAAAACGTGTTATTTTTCGCTTCAACCAGTTATCAGAAAAAAATATATATTTGCCTTATGAACTTTAAGTTTATGAAAGAGAAAGAAAGAGATTAATAAAGATATGTAATCATTTTTATATAGGGGCTCCCTGAGACATGAAATTCGCTTCAAGTGTTCCGCAAGGGTAAAAAGGTTGAGACGGGTTTGTGGGTTATTTGGCTTGGAGTAAATGTAAATTGTCCCTAGTGTGTGTAGGATAGTGTTAATGTGCGGGATCGCTGATCGATGCGGACTTGGTGGGCCGAAGGGCCTGTTTCTGTGCTGTATCTCTAAACTAAACTAAACTAATTTAACTCAAAGGAAAGGTGCAGGCTTTAAAACTTAAAAGTTAAGAAGACCGCCTTTTGAAATAAGAATGGAATCTGTTCAAAAATTCCAAATGTAACCCCAGGTCTGAAGAGCATGACCTGTTTGACAATAAATGATTTCAACAGAGTAGTTGGAAAATACGATGATGATCTCAACACTGACAAACAAAACTCAGGCATCCACACTGAATCCAAGCACATTCTTAGGCAGGGTAATTGATCCATTAGGGACTTCCTTACTGGATGTATATTTATATGTGTTGTACCTTTAGGCCATATATTCTCTATGGGTGTCAGTATCACAGTAACCGCTCCTTTCTTATTAAGTGAACCCGAGTTGTATTCGTGGACTAATTGATCAAGAGGGCATCACTTCCAAGTTAATCTACATCCAGCCTGGCCTTTACACATGCATCACCAGTAATATTTCTACCTCTCTCTCAAAGTTAACAACTGCAGCTCTTTCCAGTTGCCGTCTTCCAAGCTGGCAAAAAGACTATAGGTTGACTCCGATCTCTCCAAGTTGCACAGTCCAGTCCCACGTCCAATGGTGCAGTGGAGAAAGAGGCCATTTGGCCCACTCGGTCTGTGCAAGCTCTTTCAAAGAGATATCCGTTCATGTTATTGCTTATCAAATGCATCATGATGGTTATATGATCTTAAAGTGGGTTCAACTGTGCCACCCCTGTGACTGACTTTTTGATACAATGGATTTAGATCAGTGCAGTCTCTGGTGACACGAGACAGCAGCTCCACCAGCTATATGGAGCGAGCTGTCAGAGGAAGTGGTTGAGCACGTGGGTCCAAAAGGTTTAGAGGGAACATCGGTCACACAGGTAAACGGGACTAGGTCAGGTAGGCATCTTTGCCGATATGTATGAGTTTGGCCATGGGGCCTGCTTCCATGCCTTAGTACTCTATAACACTATCAATGGTTGCAGTCTAACAAACAAGCAATCCGAATGCTTCAACCTTTAATCCCAGAAGGCAGAACTGCATGGACCATCGGCAGACAACTGTGAACCAGTGACTGACCATTCATGATAGTTCAGTCAACAGCAGACACCATGTCTTCATAGCCACTGGGACCAAAGCAAAGTAGGCCTCTAATGCACATTTATTGACTCACTGGTACATGCTCACACTATGTAAGGGGATCAAGATATGCAACTGACAGTGTAGCCTTTAGATTAGTTTAATTTAATTTAGAGATCCAGCAGGGAGACAGGGCCTTCGACCCGGTGAGTCCACGCTGACCATCGATCACCTGTTTAAACCAGGTCTATGCTACCCCCCCCCCACCCCTCCCCCCCCCAACCCCCTCACTGAAACTTGTTGAAAAGCCTGGATAGAGTGGATGTGGAGAGGATGTTTCCACTAATGGGATGGGGAGAAGATGTTTCCACTCGGATCAGGTGCCATAGCCTCAGAATAAAAGGACGTACTTTTAGAATGGAGATGAGGAGGAATTTTCTTTGGCCAGAGGGTGGTGAATCTGTGGAATTCATTGCCACAGATGGCGGTGGAGGCCAAGTCAATGAGTATTTCTAAAGCAAAGATCAACATGTTCTTGATTGGTAAGGGTGTCAAAGGTTATGGGGAGAAGGCAGGAGAATGGGGTTGAGAGGGAAAGATAGATCGGCCATGATTGAATGGTGGATTAGAATGGATGGGTTGAATGGCCTAATTCTGCTCCTATGTCTTATGGACTCAGTCACCGGAAGAAACTCTGACGTCACGAGCACTGGGATCAATGGAAAGTAGGCTCAGCCCCCAATGCACCTGTGTTGACTCACTGTGACATGCTCACGCTGTGTGTGGGTATCAGGATATGCAGTTGACAGTGTGGGCTGCAGGTGTCCATGTCACATTATTCACCTCACTAGCGAAGCCTTCAGTTGGCAGATAGCTCGAGAGCCCCCTCAAGGTGTACCGTTGATGGAATCTGCTTCTGGCTGTCCAAGGCATGACACAGGCAGAGATTCTGCCCACACCTCGTAGCAGTGTGTACAGCTACAAATCACACAGCTCTCCCACACACTGCTACACTGCAGCACCAGCCTCCCCGCTGCACACTCAACAGCTCCGTCAGCCCAGGGTCTGTAAACCTTTATTAAACACCAGCCGCTGAGAGGCCATCACTTCCACATGAAGGTTGTTGAGGATATCAGGCAGAGCCGCCACACACAGCTCTGGAGGAAAACAACCGCCTGGGAAGTTGATGTGGGCGAGGATCTGTGGGTGGAGAATATTTCTGGCGGAACTGCAATGTTCATTAAACAATTGAGATGTACCAGAGCAACGGTGAAA
Organism: Raja brachyura; assembly: GCA_963514005.1. The sequence continues at coordinate 35,131,321 of OY740793.1, read as the reverse complement.
TTACTCCTGATTATCTGCGGACAAATACTGCTGTGGGAGGAACAATGGGGTAGAGAGAGGGAGGGAGGGAGAGGGAGAGAGAGGGAGAGAGAGAGAGAGGGAGAGAGAGAGGGGGGGGGAGAGAGAGAGGGAGAGAGAGAGGGAGAGAGAGAGGGAGAGAGAGAGGGAGAAGGAGGGAGAGAGAGAGGGAGAGAGGGGGAGGGAGAGAGAGAGGGAGTGAGAGAGGGAGTGAGGGGGAGAGAGGGAGAGAGAGGGAGGGAGAGGGAGAGGGGGAGAGAGGGGAGGAGAGGGAGAGAGGGAGAGAGGGAGAGAGGGAGAGAGAGAGAGACAGAAAGTGAGAGAGAGAGGGGAAGGGAAAGTGAGAGAGAAAATATGAGAGAAAGAGAGAGAGAGAGAGAGAGAGAGAGAGAGAGAATGGTTAACTCGGCTTCTGAATGCATTCTAATTGAATGCTATCTATTTTAGAGATAAAGCCTAGAAACAGGCCCTACGGCCCACACAGTCCACGCCAACCATCGATCCCCGTATAAACCCGTACCACTTTGGGATGTGGGATACAACCGGAGCACCCGGAGAAAACCCATGCGGCCATAGAGAGAACTTGCAAACTCCACACAGACAGCCCCCGAGGTCAGGAATAAACCAAGATCTCTGACGCTGTGAGGCAGCGGCTCCACCAGCTGTGCCACCGTGCCGCCAGGGTGCGGGTGTAAAAGGTTTGCAGAACGCTTGAAGTGGCCCAGTGATTTTGAGGGTTTTCAGTTCCTTTCCAATTTGTACTGCGTGCTGCTTTTTCAGTCCGTAAATAAAATACTGTCAAGGAATCCCAGTAAGCAGCCGGCAGGTGCAGTATGTTGTAAAACTGAATCTTGATGGATGATATATCACGGCTATCTCAGTGAGGCAATGAAAAGGCACTAAAAATACAAAAAGAATATGAAACACTTGTTTCTAATGCACTCTTTCAGCCTCTCCTGTTGTTCACTCCTATAAAAGAGCTCACTTATCTTCCTGATTCCCAGAACTATCACCAAAACATTAAATCTGTCTTTTCTGTTTACAACCAGCGTTTGATTCCAGCCTCTTCTGCTTTTATTGAAGATTACCAGCAATTGCTGCCCTGTGTTATGTTTACAGTGGCACGTATGTCCACAGACCCACACTACATCTGAATAGGGCTTTGTCTGTGTAGGTGATCCTGTGGCGGACTGGGCTGGGAGAGGGGCAGGGTGTAGGGGAGGTGGGGTAGATTGGCTGGGGGTGGAGGGGGGGGGAAGAGCAGAGTAGGGCTGCCAACTGTCCCACATTAGCCAGGACATCACATATATTGGTTTAATGTTTTAAAGAAGGAACTGCAGATGCTGGAAAATCGAGGTACACAAAAAGCTGGAGAAACTCAGCGGGTGCAGCAGCATCTAAGGAGCGAAGGAGATAGGCGACGTTTCGGGTCGAGACTCCTGTATTTGTCCCGTATTTCACTGCTACTACTTGGGTCAAGGGGACTGCCGGGTCGGAGAGCCTCGTCCGGCCCCGCCTCACCCGTCCTGACGTAGCGTAGCCCATGGAGTGCAGCAGCAGCAGCGCCTCGCCCGTGAGCCCGTCGGTCGGTCGGCAGCCCGGCCAGCTGTCTGACCTTCAGACCTTCGCTTACCACCGACACCACCACCCCTCCTTCTCATGGCCGATCATCAGTTCATGAGATGGACGGGGCGCCGGACTTTGCGCGCGAAGTCGCTCCCGGGCCAAAACTCCTCAGCTGGCCCGCCGGCTGGGCTTTGTGTGCAGTGCAGCACCCGGGCCAACTCATCATTCACCCAGCCACGGCCGAGTCGGTCAACAAATTATCGTCGGGAATTTGTCCCATACTTTGACTTTTTGTCCCTTATTTGGGAGTGAGAAAGTTGGCAACCCTAGTGTAGAGTGTGGGGGAGGGAGCAGCAGTGAGGGGGGGGGAGCCAGGTGGGGAGGGGGCAGAGTGAGGGGGAGGGTTATTGAGGGGGAGGGAGTCAGTGTGGGGAAGTGGGAGAAAGGGGTGTACTCCAGGGTGGGGGAGGGGCATGGGAAAATGAGGGGGGGGGGGGTAAGGGGGGTTGTTAACTAACATTAGAGAATTCAATGCTCCATCATCACTTCCCACCACTCATTGTGGGGCTGAATAGTTTGGAGATAATCAATCAGGAATTTTAGTCAACTGCCCCATCCCAGATTCTCCCAGTGCCCGAGAATCACCAAAAAATGGTCAGGGAGAAAAAGGCAGCTGAGTGGTTGTGACAAAATGCTGGTGGACACGCCAATATCTTCCCATGGATTAAATCCACCCAAAGGATGTTTCCAGGAACGGGAGAGTCTCGAACCAGAGGGCACATCAACAAAATAATTTTGAGAATTCTAAGAATTCCTCCTTAGAATGGAGACGAGGAGGAATTTCTTAAGCCAGAGGGTGGTGAATCTGTGGAATTCATTGCCGTCATAGGGTATTTTTAAAGCGGAGATTGATATGTTCTTGATTAGAAAGGGCGTCAAAAGTTACGGGGAGAAAGCGGAATACATTGCAGGGATGCACAGAGTCCTTTGCACAGTCAAAAACCAGAGGACATAGGTTTAAGGCAAGGGGGGAAAAGATTTAATAGGAATATGAGGGACACATTTTTTACCAAAAAGGTGGTGGGTGTATAACAAGCGCTGCCGAATGAGGTAGTTGAGGTAGGTACTATAATGACATTTAAGAGACAATTGGACAGGTACATAGTTAGGATAGGTTTAGAGGGTCACGGACCAAGCACGGGCAGGTGGGATTAGTGTAGATGAGGAACGTTGGACGGCATGGGCAAGATGGGCCGAAGGGCCTGCTTCCACGCTGTATGACTCTACAATGGGGTTGAAATAGAGGGAAAAAAAAATCATCCATGCTCGAATGGCGGAGTAGACTTGATGGGCTGAATGGCCTAATTCTGCTCCGATGTCTTATGGCCTCATGGAACCACAACCATTGGTAACGTTGATGGGGACGACTTTGTGAGTGGATAGGATTTCTTAGCTCAACCCTAGGTGTGGTGAATAAGGATCATATTACAGGCAGCAAGTACTTGCTCCTTAAAAGTTGGTCCAACAGAAATAATACTTGAAGTCATTGAGCTAAAACTAAAATTACAAAACCCTTACGTTAGTCATCACTTTTGGAATGTGCGATCAGCAGTGATTCGGAATGAAGTCATCCCGATGGTTTAGAGATGGTGGGAGAGCTCAGTCACTGGACTCGAGGCCGACAACATCTCCAGTACTATAAGTCTGCTTCAGTTTTAGCTTTAGTTTTAGAGATATAGTATGAAAACAGGCCCTTTGGCCCACCGAGTCCGTGCCGACCAGCGATCCCCGCACATTAACATTACCCTACACACACTTGGGACAATTTTACATTTATACCAAGCCAATTAGCCTACAAACCTGCAGGTCTTTGGAGTGCGGGAGGAAACTGGAGATCCCGGAGAAAACCCACGCAGGTCACGGGGAGAACGTACAAACGCCTTACGGACAGCACCCGGGTCTCGGCGCTGTAAGGTAGCAACTCTACCGCCACGCCACCGTTCCACCCACGCGCGTACTTCCCACTTCTGCCACCGCACGGGACATAAGCAGGCAAGATCCGGTAATGAACACATCTGAAAGCAGTGTCACAGCCAGAGTCGGAGAAAACCATCAGCTCCGTTAATGTTCCAGAGATGGTTTGGTCGACTGCCCAATTAGTCATGAAGGAATTGTGGCATAATGTTTTTTTTTCTAAGGGCATTAGGACCATTTCTGCCTGCCCTTGAGATGCCTATACTGGACCAAAGCAAAAAGCACCAAGCAATAATGAGACCCCGAGGCCCAGCAGCTACAATAATGTCACATCAGAGTAACTTTGTCATCACTATTCGTATTATCAGGCACCAGTTGTCATTTTCTGTCTTTATTTGTGCAGTGCTGGCTTAGAGTCCTGGAGACAGTGTGGAAACAGGCCCTTCGGCCCAACTTACCCACACCAGCCAATATGTCCCATCTACACTAGTCCCACCTGCCTGGGTTTGGCCCATATCCCGCTAAACCTGTCCTATCCATGTACCCATCTAAATGTTTCTTAAATGTTGCGATCGTGCCAGCCTCAACTACCTCCTCTGACAGCTTGTTCCATACACCCACCACCCTTTGTGCAAAAAGATTACGCCTCAGATTCCTGTAAAATCATATCTCCTTCATGTTAAACCTGTGTCCCCTGGTGCTCGATTCCCTTACTCTGGGTAAGAGACACTGTGCATCTACCCGATCTATTCCTCTCACGAGGAATCTCTCACTATGTCGAGCTGTTTCCCTGAGAATTTCCCAGCGACTGAATGTTTGCTCGTGTTGGTGTTTGGTGGGTCCCACGACGCTGGGCGATGCAGTACGCAGTGGTCTTCTGTGTCCCTTCACCCTTGCCCAAGGGCAGTAACTCTTGCAGGATAACAGTACCTCAGGGATGGAGTCATAGTGTACACACAGCATGGAAACAGGCCCGTCAGCCCAAATCAAGATGTCCCATCTAGATTAGTCCCACCAGCCCGCGTTTCACCCCTATCCCTCTAAACCTTCCCCACTCATGTATCTGTCCCAATGTTCTATAAATGTTATAGCACCTGCTTCAACCTGAGGCATCGAGGTTGGCTGTGAAAGGTGGACATGCGAGGAGAGGGACGTTGGTTTGCACGTTGACTCGCATGTCCAAGGAAGGCGACGGCAAGAGGCCCTGCAGCAGCCTGGGGCTCAGCTGGAACAGGCACCGCTCATAATACCTAGAACGTGGACTGAACTTTGACAATGGAGCCAAAGCATGGCGCCTCTTACACTATTTCTGTACAATTTGCTAATCGGGCTGTGCCTAGGTACGGCAATAACCCACTGGACTGTTTGTAAGAACAGACTCTCACTGTGCTTTAGCACCTTGCACATGTGACAATAAAAGCAACATTGAACCATAGAACCATAGAATCATACAGCAGAGAAACAGACCCTTCGGCCCAACTTGCCCATGCCGGCCAAGATGACCCATCGACACTAGTCCCACCTGCACGCCTTTGGCCCATATCCCTCTAAACCATTTTGCGATTCAGTTTGATGTACATTTTCCGTCTGAATTGCTTGCCTCACCTGCACGTTAACCTTCCGTCACTTCCGAGCAAGGTCCACCCAGGCCCCGCTAAACGGCAACACCCTTCAACCTCACGCCGTGGAAATAAAACACTCTGCTTTTAGAAACATAGAAAATAGATGCAAGAGGAGGCCATTTGGCCTTTCGAGCCAGTGCAGGCACTCATTGTGATCATGTCTGATCATCCCCAATCAATAACCCATGCTTGCCTTCTCCCCATATCCCTTGATTTCATTAGCCCCTAGAGCTCCTAAATCCATCCAGTGATTTGGCCTCCACTGCCCTCTGCGGCAGGGAATTCCACAAATTCACAACTCTATGGGTGAAAAAGCTTTTTCTCACCTCAGTCTTAAATGGCCTCCCCTTTATTCTAAGACTGTGGCCCCTGGTTCTGGACTCGCCCAACATTGGGAACATTTTTCCTGCATCTAGCTTGTCCAGTCCTTTTATAATTGTATATGCTTCTATAAGATGTTCTACTTTGTCTGCCAGAATGGGTGATCTCACATGTATCTTCCATGTGATATTCCATACGCAGGTGACCCAGCCTGTTCACTCAGCCTGTCTGTGTCTCTCCCGCGCCTTCCTTCAAAAGCTCCGCGGTGAACGGTGTCGCTCGGCGTGGCAACTCTGGATCGACAACACGTGGGGGCCCCTCAACCCCGGCACTGACAGAGAGCGTGACCAGCTGGCACCAATCCCCCGACTCAAACCCAATCCACCAGACACCCACCACACCTAGCAGCAAGCTTCCAGCCAACACGCCACAGGGTAAACTTTTATTTGACTTCAATAACATCAGTGGGAAGCACCTGCTTCGAATGTTTTTTCACTTCAGTGGAACAGAATGTGTAGCAGCCCAATATTCTCTCATCCACAGATGACGATGGAGGAATGTCTCCTTAAAATATACACTGTGCCCAGTTGAAAGTGGCTTGTTTGAACTCATCAACTAATCATCTCCTCATGTCCAGAGTCATTATGTCATTATCTTAACCGCTGTGCTGAAAAGATGCTGTGTGATGTTGTATAATGCTGGAGCTAATATACTGTTACTCAGTCTCACTTGGACAAATTAGAATATTTGCTAAACTCTCCCTGGCTGTGAATCGATTTTAAAATACGTTCCATTGGGAAGGGAGACAAACATTGCATTTATCTCGGGAAAACATCTTGAAACGCTGTGAGCCTCGGAGATTCAAGTCCCAGCCCCTCGGGTGTGGAGTTAGATGGAGCTGACAACCAGGGACCTGGAAAATGTGACGAGATCCAGTCTGTGTCACTGGGATTTTGCTCCTTTCTCCAGGAATATCCTTCGATGCGTTGAGTGGTGTAGGTGGAGGACGGATCAAAGGCAAACGTCGGCTGGAATTTGAAATGGCAGGAAAATGTGGCAAATCTATGTCTGGTAGTGAGAGAGGGGGAGGGGGGAGAGGGGAGGGGGAGAGAGGGAGAGAATGATGCGAGAGGAAGAGAGGGGGAGAGGGAGGGGGGAGAGAGAGAGATGGGGGATAGAAGGGGAGGGAGAGAGAGAGGGAGAGAATGATGCGAGGAAGAGGGAAAGAGAGAGGTGGGAGAGAGAGAGAGAGAGAGAGAGGGAGAGAGGGAGAGAAAAATAGGGGGAGGAAGAGGGAGAGAGAATGTGATTGGAGAGGAAGAAAGGGAAGGAGAGAAAGAGAGGGAGGGAGAGAGAGAGGGGGAGGTGGGGAGGGAGAGGGGGAGAGAAAGGGTGAGCGAGGGAGATACAGCGAGAGAAAGGGAGCGAGAGAAGGGGTGAGGGAGAGAGAAGGAACGGGGGAGGGATGGTGAAGAAGGAGAGGGAGAGAGAAAGGGGTAAGGGGGGAGAGGGAAAGAGGGGAGGGAGAAGGAGAGATAGAGAAAGGGACAGTTAGAGAGAGGGAAGGGGCAGGAAGGAGTGGGAGAGAGAGCATTTGGAGGGAGAGAGCAGGGTAGGGAACTCAACTAATATATGTGAGCTTTGCAGAACCTCAGGGTGGCCTCTTGAGAGAGTGGATTAGCTTCTGAAATGCAGCCACTGTGGGAAAGATGGCAGTCATTTTGCGTACAGCAAAGTCCTAGCGTCACATATAACGTGGCTACCAGTGCAATGATCATGCAGCTATGTGCATACTCCTCCTTCCTCTCAGGCTGTATCTGGCGATCAGGAATAACTTGTTTCCACTCCACGTCTGTGGGTCCATGAGGATGAGGTGACCGATGTGAAGATTCCTCCACAGACGGGTCAGGAAGTGTCCGCTGGGACAATCAGGTGTGTGGTTGGTGAGGCCATTGTTTTGTTGGTTTGGGCGGCCACGTTGGTGCAGCGGTCGAGTTGCTACCTTGCAGCGCCAGAGACCCGGGTTCCATCCTGGCTACAGGTGCTGTCTGTGCGGAGTTTGTACGTTCTCCCCGTGACCTGCGTGGGTTTTCTCCTAGATCTTCAATTTCCTCCCACACTCCAAAGACGTACAAGGTTTATAGGTTAATTGGCTTGGTATAAGTGTAAATTGTCCCTAGTGTGTAAGATAGTGTTAATGTGTGGGGTTCGCTGCTCGGTGCAGACTCGGTGGGCCGAAGGGCCTGTTTCCGCGCTGTATCTCTAAACTAAATTTTCACCGGGCTTTTGTGCTCAAGAGACATGGGTTGAATGTTCTCAATAACATATCGTCATAGTGTCATCTCACACAGAAGCAGGCCCTTCAGCCCAACGTCCACACCAGCCAACATGTCCCACCGACACTAGTCCCACTTGCTTGAGTTTGTCCCATATCCCTCTTAAACCTGTCTTATCCATGTAGCTGTCTAATTGTTTCTTAAACATTACAATAGTACCTGCCTCAACTACCTCCTCCGGCAGCTCGTTCCATACATCCACCACCCTTTGCGTGCAAAAGTTACCCCTTAGATTTCTATTAAATCTTTTCCCCCTCACCTTAAACCTCTGTCTGGTTCTCGATTCCCCTACTCTGTGCAAGAGACTCTCTGTGTTTACCTGATTTAATCCTCTCGTGATTTAGTAGAACCATAGAAACATAGAAAATAGATGCAGTAGGCCAATCGGCCCTTCGAGCCGGCACCACCATTCAATATGATCATGGCTGATCATCCAAAATCAGTACCGTTCCTGCTTTTTCCCCATATCCTTTGATTCCGTTAGCCCTAAGAGCTAAAGCTAACTCTCTCTTGAAAACATCCAGTGAATTGGCCTCCACAGCCTTTTGTGGCAGAGAATTCCACAGATTCACAACTCTGCGTGAATTTTTTTTCTCTATCTCAGTCCTAAATGGCCTACCCCTTATTCTTAAGCTGTGACCCCTCTTATTCTTAAACCTATACACCTCTGTTAGATCACCCCTCATCCTCCTGCGGAATAGAGTCCCAGCCTGATCAACCTCTCCCTATAGCACAGAACCCTGGTGTCCTGGCAACATCTTCGTAAATCTTCTCTGTACTCTTTCCAGCTTGACAACATCAAATGAATATCCTGCAACTTCATTCCCCCCGTGAACCAAAGATTCACAGAAATCACCGGTGATGTGGCAGATTTTCAAGAAGGCACATCCTTGAATCTTTTCATCTATCAGCCAGGTAATCTCTTTGTGGGACAGAACTCAGAATAGAACGTCTGCTTCGTGGGTCCGATGTCTGACATACACAGGACACGGTCTGCACAGCTAAGCCAATTGAAGTTAACTTGGAATTCAATGTTAATCTTTATTGAAGATTGGAGAAAAGGTTTTTTTTTTAAGCAGAGGGTGGTGGGTGCCTGGAACATGCTGCCAGGGCTGGTGGTGGAGGCAGATACGATAGTGGTATTTAAGAAGCCTTTAGATTGTTACATGGATATGCAGGGAATGGCGGGATATGGATTACATGCAGGCAGAAGAGATTAGTTTAAGTTGGAATCATGTTCGGCATGGACATTGTGGGCCAAAGGGCCAGTTCCTGTGCTGTGCTGTACTGTTCTGTATTCTATGTTCTACGTTCTACATTCTACGTTCTATGTTCTACGTTCTACTTTCTATGTTCTACGTTCCATGTTCTATGTTCTATGTTCTATGTTGATCTGGGAGTTAATAATGATATTAACTCCCTTATCCTTTCAGTGAACTTGGCAATTTGCAGAGGGATTTTTAATGCCATCTTTAATGTAGTTTAATGTAGAGATACAGCATGGAAACGGGCCCTTCCGCCCACCACGTCTGTGCCGGCTAGCAATCACCCGTACACTTGTTCTATCCTACACACTTGCAAATTTTTTCCGAAGCCAATTTACCTACAAGCCTGCACCTACAAAGACAGCACCCCGAGTTAGGATGGAACCCGGGTCTCTGGCAATGTAAGGGAGCAACACCACCGCTGCGCCACCGTGCCGCCCCGCCAGTGCCTTGTGGTACCTGCTAAAAGTTATCGCTGATGAACACTGGCCAGATACCAAGGGGAATTACTGTTCAATATCACAACATGCATCTTTCACAAAATATCAGCGTGCACCCAAATCTGTAGATTGTTCAAATTAATGACAAGTTGGAGCGCTGAGTTCCTTCTGCCCTAACATTATAAAACCATTTCCCCAACACAATTACTTTGTAGACTTTAGACTTTAGAGAAACAGTGCCGAAAATGACCCTTCAGCTCACTGCAACCACGCTGACCCCATACACAATACTATCCTACACAATAGGGATAATTTACAATCTTTTAGCCAATTAACCTACATACCTGTATGTGTTTGGAGTGTGGGAGGAAACCAGAGTACCTGGAGAAAACCCACGCGGTCTCGGGGTGAACGTACAAACTCTGTACAGGATCAAACCAGGGTCTCTGCAAGGCAGCAACGCTACCGCTGCATCACCATGCCACCCTTTAAAGGAGTTAAGTGTATAAAATTATGAGGGGAATAGATATAGAGTAAATGCATTTTACCCAGAGTTGGGGAATCAAAAATCAGAGGACATAGGTTTAAGGTGAGAGGGGAAAGATTCAATAGCAACCTGAGGGGCAACTTTTTCACACAGAGGAAAGGTTTAGAGCCAAATGCAGGTAGGTGGGACCAGCGTAGATTAGCTTGTTGGTTGGCGTGGACATGTTGGGCGGTAGGGCCTCTATCTGTGCTGCATGATTCCATGCCTCTCGATGACTCATGGTTATTTCTCATGGGAGCTTTGGAGACTTCAAGAGAGCAACTCGTTACACAAAGATTTAGCTTCCATTATCCCCATCCCCTGTTTTGGCTGCAGACACTGAGAGGTGAAACCATGACAACAGATTGTTAATATTGACCATGCACGTGGAAGCTGATACTGGGATATGCAAAGTCTATGTTTGCCGTGGGGATGCTGACGGAAACATGAGGTGGCGACTCAGAACAGCACGGAACAACGAATGAGTGATTCATCCTCTTTGCTAAAGGTTAGAAAGATGCAAGAACCACGTCAAGAGTATTTTATTGTCAAATGTCCCAAACAGAACAATGAAATTCTTACCTGCAGCAGCACAACAGAATATGTAAACATAGTACTCTGTAAACAATATAATAAATGAAATATATAAATTATATACACACAGATACACACAGACAGACAGACACACACACATGAGTTTGTGTGCGTGTGTGTGTGAAGGAACTGCAGATACTGGTTTATACTGAAGATAGACACAAAATGCTGCAGTAACTCAGCGGGTCAGGCAGCATCTCTGGAGAAAGGGAACAGGTGGCGTTTTGGGTTGAGACTCTTCTTCAGATCCATATTTACACACATACACACACATGTACATGCATACATGTGCACATATGTACATACATAGATTCACATGCACGCACATACGTACATACATGCATACCAGGCACGTGCCGTCAGTGTAGGCAAGGTAGGCACTGCCTACCCCGACTAAAATTATAACATAGTAATAACTAAATATAAATAATAAAGGCATGGGAGAATTATGCCTATGTAAGAGATCGATCTCTTAGGTAGGCATAATTCTCCGTGCCTTTCATCCGCAGCGCTTGTACTACGGGAAGGTCTGTGCAGCCCACGTGCCGTCAGCGCTGCCTGAAGCCGTCAGTTTCAATCGGGGCTGAAGGCAGCTGAAATTCTGCCTTTGCAGCACTGCGCATGCGTATCAGTCTACTGCGCATGCGCAGCGCAAGTTTCTTGGCGGGGTTTTCAACTATGGTTTGTCGTGTACCAATGATGTGGTAAGTACGTTTTGTGTTTATGTTTTTAAATACTGTATTTCCCGGGGTGTGGGGGTGTGGGGGTGGGGGGAGAGCTCCTTTCACAGCGTTTGGGGAGTCTGGCCCGGGGTGAAGTTGCGGGGAGGGCACGAATGTTATGAATGAGGGGTTGGGAGCATCCACTTGCGACGCTCCTTGCACGGAGGCGTGGAATGCCACCGCATTGAGGCGGGGGGGGGGGGAGAGAGAGAAGCAGCTCAGGTGGCTGAGCGGCCGCTGGGCCGGACAGCGGAACCAGCCGCCACCTTAGCTCCTTCTGCCGGTCCCCGCTCACCTCTGGCAGCTCTCCATCTAAAAACCTCTCTCCTGCCGCTCGCTGGCCTCACTCATGTCCTTAAATTCCGACAGCGCGATTGAGGTTACTCGGCTGTGGGAATTTAAGGATTTGCAGGAAGCCGCTGACATGAGCGAAGTTTGCGAACGGCAGGTGACAGGTGTTCCGACGGAGAGCACTGCCAAAGGTGAGCGGGCCGGCAGAAGGCGCTGAAGTGGAGGCCAGTTCTGCTGTAGGTCACGGTGGCCACTCCCCGACCTGCTTCTATCCCCAGCTACAGTGCGGTGGCTTTACGCCCGGAGAGCTGCGGCAGCGGTGAGTGAGTGAGTTACTGGCATTATCCCTGACACCCTCCTTCTCAACACTCGTGCCCTCCCCACAACTTTACCCCTGGCACAGACTCTCCACACGCTGTGAAAGGAACTGTTCCCCCAATTGGTTTAGGACTAGGAAGCCTTGGGCAAATTGAAATGTCACTGTTTTTATTTATTTATTTACTTAACGGAGAGAACAACCTGCGCTTGCGCGGTTTAATTTTTTTTTAAAGCGGACGGAGTGCCTACCCTGAGTAATTATCACGGCACGTGCCTGATGCATACGTACATATGTACAGATATACGTGCAACAAACAATAATAGTGTGGATAATCAAAGCCAATGCCCCCAAGTCTATGTAGCTGAGAGCTTATTTGGATGTTGTAGTGTTTAATAGGCTGATGGCATCAGGATGGCTGCAGACATTAGCCAGGGTACAAGTAGAGAGGGAGATTCTCCAAGCATAATGAGTGCTTCACTGTCTCAGGGCATTGGTAGCTCTGTGTTAAGCCATTGCACTTGGTTTTGTAAGAGTATTCGTATTTCCGAGGAAGTGGTGACTAAATTCCAGTATGTTCTTGACACAATGTCATAGTGTACTTCAGAACATTGCACAGTACAGCACAGGAACAGGCCCTTCGGCCCACCATGTCTGTGCTGGCCTTGCTGCCAGTCTAACTAATCCAGCTGACTGCACTTGATCGATCTCACTCTGTTCCATGACCGTTCATGTGCCTGCCTAAAGGCCTCTTGCTATTGCTATTGCATCTGCCTCTCCCACCTTCCCAGGCAATGCGTTCCCAGCACCCATCACTCTCTGTGGAAAACTAAACTTGCTTCACACATCTCCTTTAAACTTTGCCCCTCTCGTCTTAAAATACGCCCTCTGGTATTTGACAATTCCCATGAATTGCTTCCCCTTGGCTCAGTTCTCAGCTCCTATGAAAATGCTACTCTGGCGAGAGCAGGCAATTACTGATGGGGTGTAGTGGAATGCCCATAGAATGTGTTTAATGTGTCCTGCGCATTATTGGCAAAGCCATCCTTTATGGACCAACCCTAAATGTTTTTGAGAAGGCGGTGGGCGGTACAGTGGTGCAGCTGGTAGTGTCGTTGCCTCGCAGAGCTAGAGACCCGGGTTCGATTCTGACCTTGTACTGTCTGTGTGGAGTTTGCATGTTCTCCCTGTGACCACGAGGGTTTCCTCCGGGTGCTTCGTTTTGCTGTCAGATCTCAAAGACGGGCGGGCCTCTACAGTGTAGGGTGTAGACAAGAAAGTGGGATAACATAGCCCTAGTGTGAATGGATGATCAATGGACGATGATCAGTGTACAAAATCATGAGAGGAATCGATCGGGTAAACGCACAGCCTTTTGCCCAGAGTAGGGGAATAGAGAACCAAAGGACATATGTTTAAGGTGAGGGGGGAAAGATTTAATGGGAAACTGAGGGGTAACTTTTTTACACAAAGGGTGGTGGGTTTATGGAATGTGGTGCCAGAGGAAGTAGTTGAGGCAGGTACTATCGCAACATTTAAGAAACATTTAGACAGGTACATGGATAGGGTAGGTTTAAAGGGATATGGGCCAAATGCAGGCAGGTGAGGTGTGATATGGTTGGTGTGGGCAAGTTGGGTCGAAGGGCCTTTTCCACTAATCAGTGGCTGTGTTGATTTCACCCCCATCAACCATCTTCCCTTAGGCAAGGTGTAATCCCACCCAATGGAACCTCTCCCATTCCCAATTCCCATTTACGTTATTTCTACCAGGGATTTTTTTTTAATGCTTCGTAGGTCAAATACCACCTTGATTTCTCAGGTATTTAAAGCACAGATTCATGAAAGCGAATGACAGGTAACCTTCATTTGTTTTGTTTACAGGTACGATGCACAGGATTGCTGATCACATTACAACCATTAAGTCATTATATCATCCTGGGAAATGATTGAATAATTCTATCCTCCCAGGAGAATCTCTGAACGTAAAAAGTGTTCCATTAAATCTTTAAGGGTTTGATTTTCCTCTCATGTACTGGCGGTGCATACATGATAGCAGAGATAGAGATAGAATCCTATATTGGCAATCGTATGTCAGTGTAGCCATCCCATCCCAACCACCCCATCCTCTCACGCATTGCAGGTAAGTCTCACCCCCAAGTCCAGGTATAATGCATAACATTTGGTATCTGGTTCCTCGACTTCCTGACCAACAGTCCACAATCAGTAAGGATAGGTGACAAATCATCCTCTACGATAATCCTCAACACTGGTCCCCTGCAAGGATGCGTTCTCAGCCCTCTACTATACTCTCTATAGTATTCTCTCTACTATACTCATTATACACTCACCACTGTGCGGCCAAAATACTAATCCAACTCAATCTACAAGTTGGCAGACGACACCACCGCAGTGGGCCAGATATCAAACAATGACGGGACGGAGTACAGAATGGAGATTGAGAACCCCGTGACAGCAACATTTCCCTCAGTATCAGCAAGACAAAGGAGATTATAATTGACTTCAGGAAGCAAAGCAGTACACACACCATGGTCTACACTGATGGGGCCGAAGTAGGGATGGTTGAATGCGTCAAGATCCAAGCAATAAATATCACCAGCAATTTATCCTGGACCGGCCACATCGAAGCTAAGGTCAAGAAAGCACACCAACACCTCTACTTCCTTCAAAGACTTAGGAAGTTCAGTATATCCTCAATAACCCTCACCAACTTCTACAGATGTGCCATAGTAAGTATTTTATCAGGATGTATCGCAGTCTGGTTTGGGATGAGGTCCATCCAAGACTGCAAGAAATTGCAAAGAATCGTGGATGTAGCCCAGACCATCACGCAAAATAACCTCCTTTCCATTGATTCCATCTACACTTCGCGCTGCCTTTGCAAGTCCACCATCTTAATCAAGGACAAGTCTCACCCCAGTCATTCTCCCGTCTCCTATCAGGCAAGTGGAACAGAAGTGTGAAAACCCATATCTCCAGATTCAGGGACAATTTCCTCCCAGCTGTTATCAGGCAACTGGTCCATCCTGGACCTTACCTCCCATCTACCTCATTGGAGACCATTTGAACTATCGTTTATCACACTTTATCAGACGTTGTCTTGCACTGAATGTTGTATCCTTCATCCTTTATCTGCATACTGTGGATAGCATGATTGTAACCATGTCATCCAGTCTTTTCTTTGACTGGATAGCACTCAACAAAAAGCTGTTCCCTGTACCTTGTATATGTGACAATAATAATCTAAACTAAACTCTTTGACTGTGTGGCCATCACAGTTGAGTTCCATCCTATCCACAGGAGTCAACAAGTGAAAAGTATCTACTGCCACAGAAGGCAGTGGAGGCCAATTCACTGGATGAATTTAAAAGAGAGTAAAGGGCCTGTCTCACTTTCACGACCTAATTCACGACCTTTTTTACTCGTCGACATTTGGCATCAGCCTATAAAAAACTCCCCAACCTACTTGATGCATGAGTGCCTACGACTCGCATCACGGCCTGCCTGGTTCGATCCTGACCCCGGGTGCTGTCTGCGTGTGGACTTTGCACGCTCTCCCTGTGAGCGCGGGGGTTTCCTCCGGGTGCTTCGGTTTCCTCTCACATTCCAAAGACATGCGGGTTTGCAGGTTAATTAGCCCTCTGTAAATCGCCCCTAACGTGTAAGAAGTGGAATGCGAAGGAGTCGGCTTGTACTCGTTGGAATTTAGGAGATTGAGGGCGGATCTTATAGAGGCTTACAAAATTCTTAAGGGGTTGGACAGGCTAGATGCAGGAAGATTGTTCCCGATGTTGGGGAACTCCAGAACAAGGGGTCACAGTTTAAGGATAAGGGGGAAGTCTTTTAGGACTGAGATGAGAAGATCTTTTTTCACACAGAGAGTGGTGAGTCTGTGGAATTCTTTGCCACAGAAGGTAGTTGAGGCCAGTTCATTGGCTATATTTAAGAGGGAGCTAGATGTGGCCCTTGTGGCTAAAGGGATCAGCGGGTATGGAGAGAAGGCAGGTACAGGATACTGAGTTGGATGATCAGCCATGACCTTATTGAATGGCGGTGCAGGCTCGAAGGGCCGAATGGCCTACTCCTGCACCTATTTTCTATGATTCTATGAAAGTGCAATAACATGGAACTAGTGTGAATGGGTGATCGATTGATGGCCAGCATGGACTCAATGGGCTGAAGGGCCTGTTTCCATGACTGTGTCTCTAAAACTCCCTCAGAGGAAGTCACCACACACAGGGAGCAAAGGAATCTCCAATCAAAATATTTTTCAGGATAGTTTTAAGCTCTTGAAAGACGATGAAAGAACATAACCACATCACCGAGATTTTCTTGCTTCCATCTTGTTGAAACTGCATCGAGTTACCCTAACTTAATGAGCATGGGTTTATTTAAGTAAGTGAGTTTTTTTTATCAGGAGAGTGCCCTGCTGCTGGACTGATTTTAATGGGTTTGCTCACACGGTGGATCATCGGTGTTTAACCTTTAGCTGCAGAGAGAGCTATACCGGCTTTGATTCTGCTTGATTGGTTCAATATTGAAAATTATATACTAATAAAATATTGATTTCTAATTTTGATTTCACGTTGGCCCTTCTTTGCTTGTCCCCAGGTGGTTGATAATGATTCTGGTTTACAGCGGGCTTGTGTTGTATGAGTGAGCATAGCCTGAGAGCTGTACACCGATCCTCTGTCTCTTAGTAGAGTGTCGGGTCTGCAGCGCACCGGGTACGTACGTAATCCATGTTGATAAGAGCAAGTCGTGCGGGGAACTTACTACCTAAATGGTTTTCTGTTCTCCACAACTCCCTGCAGACCCGTGCAATTTTCCCCGCGTGTCAGTTTATCAAAAGGCTCGGAGCATTGGGTTTCAGCCTCTGATTGTCAAGTGTGATCCTTGCTTCCTTTGAAAAGTCCAGCGCTCTGACCTCGCTGCTGAAGTTCATCATATCAGAGTCTGTCTGGCTCTCTGTCCGTCTGTCGACTTCTGCCCTGTCCTTTCCAGTCTGAGAGCCACGTTATTAACTGCCTCTAAATATATGGGTTTTTTTAAATTAACCCATTGCTTATTTCTGACCCAAATCCTCTTCTTTTATTATCTTACCATAAACAGCTATTTTCCTTACATTTTAAACCTCCCAGCGCTGTGGCATTTCGAGGCTTGAATTTAATCCAGCGTACATATGGCTGCCAATAGTATGCTTACACCAGGTGCAAGACTGTGCCCCAAGCTATTTTCCATTGAGTAGTTGGTGCTTTTTAGACCAAGTAAGTCTGGGAAGCACAAAGGAGACTGGAGATAATATTTTCCCATCTAAACATTCTAAATAACTGATGTCCATCTGTTCTATTTTGGAAAGTTTCAGTCAAATTGTAAATATACTTGGATAAAGTGTGGTCTGAAACATACAACAGTGTGTGAATGAGACCCAGGGTGCATGGTGGAAGGGAATTAAATAGAAAAGGAAACACACTGGACTGACCTGTGTTTTTTCTCAGCAGTGGGGGTCAGAAAGGTCTGCCTGTTGAACTGCTCCCGTTTTTTTTTGTCTCTATTAGATTCTAGTAATGTGGTAATTAAAGACAGACTGCCCCAGTGTGGAGAGAGCAAGAGCCCTGGGAGAGTTCACATCTAGTCTCAATCTGTGGTACCTGTGACTCTGTGGAGTTGCGCCCTTGCCTTCGATGGTGTATGATTCACTTCCTACTCTGGAGGCAAGTGTGTGATTTTGTACCCGGCATAGCACCGGCACTTTCATTCACACGGGCAATGCCGTGGCATAGCAGTAGAGCTGCTGCCTCACGGCAACAGAGTCCCGGGTTCGATCCTGACCTTGGGTGCTGTTTGTGTGGAGTTTGGGTGTTCTCCCTGTGACCAGGTGGGTTTTCTCCGTGTGCTCCGGTTTCCCCCCGCGTACCAAAGGCATGTGGGATTGTAAATTACCCTTAGTGTGTAGTGCAGGTGATCGATGGTTGGCACGGATTCGGTGGGCCGAAGGGCCTGTTTCCACGCTGTATCTCTAAACTGAACTAAACTAAATTAAGCCAAACTCTCTGTCTGCCATCAGTGAATATAAAATTGCCTCAATGTTCTCTGAGGACATTTGGACATGTTCACGGATCGGATAGGTTTAGAGGGATTCGCGTCCATTGCAGGTATGTGGGACTAGTGTAGATGTGGCACTTTGGTCAGCATGAGCTGAAAGGATTGGTTCCGTGTTGTATGACACCATGATAAGAATCCCTTTGAATTTTTTGCAGAAGGGTCTCGACCCGAAACGTTGCCTATTTCCTTTGCTCCATAGATGCTGCCTCACCCGCTGAGTTTCTGCAGCACTTTTGTCTACCTTTGAATTATTCAATAGCTTCCAAAGTGGCCAGTGACTCATCCATGCCTATCAAAAGCAGGAATCTCACATCCTCCAGTCTTGGGATCATGGGCTACACAAAAAGCTGGAGAAACTCAGCGGGTGCAGCAGCATCTAAGGAGCGAAGGAGATAGGCGACGTTTCGGGTCGAGACCCTTCTTCAGACTGGTCAGGGATCAGGGAAACGAGAGATATAGACAGTGATGTGGAGAGATAAAGAACAATGAATGAAAGATATGCAAAAAAGTATTGATGATAAAGGAAACAGGCCATTGTAAGCTGTTTGTGGTGTGAAAATGAGAAGCTAGTGCGACTGGGGTGGGGGGGGGGGAGATGGAGAAGGAATGTCAGGGCCCGAGGGCTGAGGGAGAGGTGGGGAGGGGGAGGGGGCAGTCTGGGTTAACAGAATTGAGTAAATTCAATGTTTAAGCCCAGAGGATGCAGACTCGACAAGCGGAATATGAGGTGCTGTTCCTCCAACTTGCGGTGTTGCTCACTCTGGCCGTGGAGGAGGCCCAGGACCGAGAGGTCGGATACGGAATGGGAGGGGGAGTTGAAGTGCTGAGCCACCGGGAGTTCGGGTTGGTTATTGCGGGGATGCTCTAGAGATACTGAGGGAGGTACTGTCTTTAGGAAGAGACATGTAAACCAAGATCGCTTCTCGGCCTTTTGGCTAAGATCAAGTGTAGTATCTGTTCTTACACTTGAAGAAGTGAAAGAGACTATCTGTTCTTATTAGAACGGTTCTGGCGGTCCCTTGGGGACAAGGGCCGTGGATTGCGGAGCGGACTTGGAGACGAGGAGTTGTGGCTGCAGGCTTAGAGGTGGATCCATGCTGGTTGGGTAACCAACCTAACACCTTTAGCCACTATGTCAGCAGGAGCAGGAGTACAGGGTATTCGCAATACCCTGAGAATAAGCGTGAAGGACATCAGCGAGGGGACCCTCTTTTCAAGAGACCTGTTCGTCAAGAAGGTCTTGCTAGGGGCCCTCAAATTTGAGGCGAAGGACATCTACTGCCTCCAGGATTTCCCGGGTAACGGATATTTTGACGTTACCTTCAAGTATCCGACGGGATGGCAGAAGGTGATGGAAGACTTTCGGGAGAGGGGGAATGAAGCTCCGCTGTCGCTGATCAAAGTGCAGCCGCTCTTCACCCTCCCCACCCAGAAGGAAAGGTTGATCACCGTGCATATGTTCAACCCACATGTGCCGGTAGTCGATGTCCTCACGTTCCTTGCTCGCTACGTTGAGGGAACAGGGAACTGTGTGGACGTGAAGGACATGCATGGAATTTGGACAAGCAAGAGGCAAATCAAGGTGAAGCTGAGGGTGGACAAAGACGGAGAAATTGTCCACCCCCCCTCGGTTTTCGCGATTGGAGGAAACCGAGGCTACCTCAGCTATGTAGGGCAACGTAGGCTGTGCAGGAAATGCAACAAGCCTGGGCATGTGATGGCCCAATGCACTGCAGTTGTATGCAAAAACTGCAAGATAGAGGGCCACGAGACAAAGGACTGTCAGGCCAGCAAGAACTGCAACCTGTGCGGGGAGGCAGGCCACCTTTACAGGGCTTGCCCTAAAAGAGCCTGCACTTATGCACAGGCGACAAGAGGGGCTGCTGCCAGCACCCCCAAGGTGGGCGAAGCACCCCCCACCACTACCAAGACCCCAGCAGAGAAAGGAAACGCAGATGAGGACAGCCCAACCACCTTGAAGCCCCAAGTGCCAGAAGGAGACGCCCAGCATCTTGCCCAGGAGGGGGAGTCAATGGAGGAGGAGGAACCGAAGGAGAAGTGGACTACAGTGTCGTATAAGAAGCCGAAGGTTCAGCCCAAGGAGCTGAGGCCGCAAACGACTGGTAAGTCTAAAAGCAAACAACAAAAAAGATGTCTTTCTATTACAGAAGGCAGCAATCTCTCCTCTTCGTCGGAGGATGAGGCGACCGGGAAGTCCCAACGAGGGAGACAGAGGAGGAAAACGGGAGAAGAGAAGAGAGAGGCCACGACGATCACGACCCGGCCCCAGGAGACCAAGAACAGAGAAGCGGCGGAAGGGCCCCAACCCCAGGACACCAGGAGCAGTGCAGCGGTCGAGGGGCCCCAGGCCCAGGACATCGGGAGCAGTGCAACGGTCGAGGGGCTCCAGCCCCTGGAGACAGGGATCATCACAGCGGCCAATGGGCCCCAGCTCCGGGCGACCGGGAGCAGCGCAACGGCCGATGGGCCCCAGCTCCGGGCGACCGGGAGCATTGCAGCGGCCGATGGGCCCCAGCTCCGGGTGACCGGGAGCAGCACAAAGGCCGTTGGGCCCCAGCTCCGGGCGACCGGGAGCAGTGAACCAGCCACCGCGACCCAGCTACAGGAGACGGAGGAAGCCGTGTGCCCGAAAGGGGGTGGAACGAGAAGGCCCCCCCTCAACGACACCATTGGCTGCGCCACCAGAAACCCACCTCATCGCTGGATTCCTGAGCCCAGGAAGGCTGAGGAAATTCACCGAAACGGTGGGAATGAGGGGACATGAAAATGGTCAGTGACTCTAAAGACAATGGAGCTCAAACTGGCATCTTTAAACGTGCGCAGTATAAAGAGCACTGCGCGATGTGTGAACGCCTTACAGTACCTGGCCAAGGTCAAGGCAGATGTGACTTTTATTCAGGAGTGCAGGCTGCCACACCTCCGCTGCTATCGGAGGTGGTCGCGATGGTGGCCCCACGGACTGTCGGTGTGGTCGGGGGGCAATGACTGTCGTGCTTCCGGCCTGGGGATTTTGCTGCGGGGAGCGAACTTCGCCATCAATGAGGTTAGGGAGGTGGTTGGGGGGCGGCTCCTTGTGGTGGATGTTATGTACCGTGGCTCTCCGCTCCGGCTGATTAATGTGTATGCCTCACCCACGCAGAGTGAGCGGCTGGCCGTTCTCCAGCAGCTCCCAGTGCTGCTGGCCACGTCCCGGCAGCTCGTTCTGGCCGGTGACTTCAACTGCATCATTGATGCGGCTGGACGATCCGGCAGTGCCGACAGCAGACTGGACAGCACGTCCAAGTTCCTGAGGGATATGGTAAAAGATGCAAAGCTGCGCGATGCCTTCAGCGACCCTGCAGGCGGGTCCCAGCCACGGTTCACCTGGTCGAGATCGGACGGTTTAGCCCGATCTCGGATAGACTTTGTCTTCACGACGAAGGCCGTCACGGTGAGACACACTGACCTCACGCCGGTGTTCTTCTCCGACCACTGCCTCCTTCAGGCTTCCTGTCACCTACAGGAGGACCGGAAGGCAGGCAGAGGGACGTGGAAGTTAAACATGAAGCTGTTGACCACAGAGAACATCGAGGAGCTAAAGAGGGACTACGCATGTTGGAGAACGGTGAAGCCCCTCTTTGACTCCCCCACACTCTGGTGGGAAGCAACCAAGGAGAACATTATGAGGTTCTTCATAAGTAAAGGGGTTCAGAGAGCAAAACAGAGTCAGAGGGAATTGTGCCAACTCCAGACAGATTTGCAACATCTGCTCCTTCTGCAGTCGAGAGGGGTGGATGTGAAGGAGGAACTTAGAGATGTGAAGGACCGGCAAGCTCGGCTCTTTACCTCTGAATCCTCCAAGATCATCTTCCGATCCAGGGTCCGCCATGTGGAGCAGGATGAGACGTGCTCACGTTTCTTCTTCCATAAGGTTCACAGGGGGAGCTCTGTGATGAACAGCCTTAGGGAGGAGGACGGCTCGGTAGCATCCTCACACACAGACATGCTGAGGATCTGCAAATCCTTTTACACAGATTTGTATGACCGAAAGGCCATAGACAGTACCTCCTCCCAGAACTTCCTGTCCTCGATCACGGAGGTCTTGGAGGACAGCAAGCGGGAGAGTCTGGACCAACCACTGACCCTCGAGGAGCTGACCGGCTCCATCCGTTCCTTTGACTCGGGTAAAACTCCCGGAAGCGATGGCTTACCGGCCGAGTTGTATTCGGCTCTGTGGGACTTGATGGGCCCGGACCTGCTAGAAGTGTACAACGACATGCTTCTAGCTGGTAGCATGTCAGACTCCATGAGGAAGGGCAACATCACCCTAATCTACAAGCAGAAGGGGGAGATGAAGGACATAAAGAATTGGAGACCCATAACGCTCTTGAATGTAGACTACAGGATCCTGTCTAAGGCCATCGCCAACCGGGTCAAGTCTGCTCTGGGACAGGTGATCCACCCGGACCAAACTTGTGCTGTACCTGGCAGGAAAATCTCAGACAGCCTAGCACTGCTGAGAGATACCATCGCCTACATGCAGGACAGACGGGTGGATGCCTGCCTAGTCAGCTTGGACCAGGAGAAGGCCTTTGACAGGATTTCGCACACGTACATGAGGGACGTGCTCTCCAAAATGGGTTTTGGGGAGGGAATCAGGAATTGGATCAATCTGCTCTACACTGACATCCGTAGTGCAGTCCAAATCAATGGGTGGGAATCAGACAGTTTCCCTGTAAGGTCTGGAGTCAGGCAGGGTTGCCCTCTCTCTCCTGTCTTGTTTGTCTGCTGTATTGAACCTTTTGCGGAATCCATCAGGAAGGATGCGAGCATAAGAGGAGTGACACTGCACGGCAGTGGGGGCATTCAAGTAAAGACCTCCCTGTACATGGACGATGTCGCTGTCTTCTGTTCGGATCCAGGGTCGGTCCACAGATTGATTAGTATCTGCGACCAGTTTGAGTCAGCCACGGGAGCCAGGGTGAACCGCAGGAAGAGCGAGGCCATGCTCTTTGGCAACTGGCCCGACAGATCTTCCGTCCCCTTCACCATCAAGCCTGACTTCTTGAAGGTGCTGGGGATCTGGTTCGGGGGGGCTGAGGCGTGTAACAGAAATTGGCTGGAGCGGATAGCCAGGGTGGGGAAGAAGCTGGAGCTGTGGAGGCAACGCTCCCTCTCCATAATGGGAAAGAATTTGGTCATCAGGTGTGAGGTGCTCTCTGTGCCCTGCTGTACTTGGCACAGGTGTGGCCTGTCCCCCCTTCCTACGCCACAGGGATCAACCGGGCCATCTTCCAGTTCATCTGGGGGTCGAGGATGGACCGGGTGCGACGGGCCACAATGTACAAGTCAGCAGACAACGGGGGTAAAAGCGTGCCCAACGTCGCCCTCACCCTGATGGCCACCTTCGTGTGTGGCTGCATCAGGCGGAGTGTAGAGCCAAGGCACGTGGGCACCAAGTGTCACTACTTGCTGAGGTTCTACCTGTCCCCTGTGTTGCGAAGGATGGGCCTGGCGCAGATGCCACGCAATGTGCCAGTCAGCTGGTCACTGCCGCCCCATCTGTCGTCTGTGGAAAGGTTCTTCCGGACCAACACCTTTGACCACATGTCCATTGGGCAGTGGTCAGCACAGAATGTCCTGCAGGCACTGCAGGGAAAGGACTCGATGGACCCGGTGGCGTGGTTCCCTGAGCAGACTGCCCAGCTTGTCTGGCAAAATGCCTCATCGCCAGAACTCACCAACAAGCACCAAGACCTGGCTTGGCTGGCGGTGAGGGGTGCCCTCCCAATCAGATCCTTCCTGCACCGTCGGAACCTCACTACCAGCGCACGCTGCCCTCGGGACGGCTGCTATGGAGTGGAGACGGTTGCCCACCTCTTTGCAGAGTGTGGATTTGCCCAAAGAGTCTGGAGAAAAATGCAAGGGTCCCTGGTACGCTTTATTCCAAACAGCTCCGTCACAGAGGACTCTGTGATTTACGGACTGTTCCCAGGGACACATTCAGAGACTGACATCAAGTGCTGCTGGAGGGTTATCAACTCGGTGAAAGACGCTCTCTGGTCTGCCCGAGCGTTGTTCACCACCCAGCAGAGCGAGATGTCCGTCGGGGAATGTTGCCGACTGGCCCACTGCAGACTGCAGGAGTACGTACTGAGGGACGCACTGAAGCTCGGTGCAGCCAACGCCAAGGCTCGGTGGGGGAGGGCCACAGTCTAAGGTCCTTCCGCTGCTGGACATGGGGGGCACGGTATGGTGGAGACGCCCCTCAAAACAAGGGAAGGTATCCCATGCCGGGGGGCCACATGAGGGGCACGGGTGGGGGATCGATTCGTGAAATTTGAAAAATGTATATAGACTGTATGGAGACATTTGTATAGCCTCCGAAAATGTTGGATGGATTTTTTTCGCACGGTTGATGTATTGTATATATTTATTACTCGAATAAAGTCTATTTTGAAATTAAAAAAAAAAAAAAAAATGGACCGAGCGGAGGTGTTCGGCGAAACGATCGCCCAGCCTCCGCTTGGTCTCACCGATGTGGATCAGCTGGCATCTGGAGCAACGGATGCAGTAGATGAGGTTGGAGGAGGTGCAAGGGAACCTCTGTCGGACTTGGAATGACTGCTTGGGTCCCTGAAAGGAGTGGATGGGGGAGGTGAAGGGAGAAGTGTAGCATCTCTTGCAGTTGCAAGGGAAAGTGCCCGGGGAAGGAGTGGAGCGGGAGGGAAGGAAGGCAGTTGCGGAGGGAGCGGTCTTTGCGGAAGGCAGACAGGGGGGGAGATGGAAAGATGTGGCGAGTGGAGGGGTCACGTTGGAGGTGGCGAAACTGGCGGAGGACTATCTGTTGTATGCGCTGGCTGGTGGGGTGAAAGGTGAGGACCAGGGGGACTCTGCCCTTGTTGTGAGTGGGGGAATGGGGAGAGAGGGCAGTGTTGCGGGGTATGTAGGAGACCCTGGTGCGAGCCTCATCTATAATGGGGGAGGGGAAACCCCGTTCTCTGAAGAACGAGGACATTTGTGATGACCTGGTGTGGGACACCTCATCCTGGGAGCAGACGGAGGAATTGGGAATAGGGGATGGAGTCCTTACAGGAAGCAGGGTGGGAGGAAGAGTAGTCCAGGTAGCTGTGGGAGTCAGTTGGTTTGTAGTGGATGTCAGTCAGGAGTGTATCACCTGCAATAGAGATGGTGAGGTCAAGGAATGGTAGGGAAATGTCGGAAATGGTCCAAGTGTATTTGAGTGCCGGATGGAAGTTGGTGGTGAAATGGATGAAGTCAGCCAGTTGTGCGTGGGTGCAGGAGGTGACACCAAAGCAGTCGTCAATGTAA
Organism: Raja brachyura; assembly: GCA_963514005.1. The sequence goes on along the minus strand of OY740793.1, from coordinate 35,105,875 downwards.
CAGAGGTAAAGGCCCTGGTACGCCGAGAACAAGGATTGTTCGACGTGCCCGACAAAGAGGCAGGAGTAGCTAGGGCCCATGCGTGTGCCCATAGCTACGCCTTGTGTTTGGAGGAAATGGGAGGAGTCAAAAGAGTTGAGGGTAAGGACCAACTCCGCTAGGCGGAGGAGGGTGTCAGTGGATGGGTATGGGTTGCTCCTCTGGTCGAGGAAGTACCGGAGGGCTTTGAGACCATCCTGGTGGGGGATGCAGGTGTATAGTGACTGGACGTCCATGGTGAAGATGAGAGGTTGGGGGCCTGGACAACGGAATGCGCGGAGCCGACAGAGAGTGTCTGAGGTGTCTTGAACATAGGTCAGGAGGGATTTAACAAAGGGGGATAGGATGGAGTCAAGGTATGTGGAAATGTGTTCGGTGGGGCATGAACAGGCAGAGACAATGGGTCTGCCGGGGCAGTCGGGTTTGTGGATTTTGGGGAGAAGGTAAAATCGGGCTGTGCGGGACTGGGAAACGATGAGGTTGGAGGCTCGGGGGGGGGGTAGGGAGCCGGAGTTGATGAAGTCGGTTATGGGACTGTATTTGTATGCGCACTGCTGATTATCCTGGAAAATGGGATCATGGGATACATTTTGCTGGGATCAGGGGAGTGCAGTCTTGGAGCAATGGATTCTGCCAACAACTATTCCTGAACACAAAAAGACAAAGGTGGAGTTTGAATCATCCAAACTTCTTATAGGGCTTGACAGTCAGAGCAGGGGTGATGTTCATTCCTGACTGTGATCTCTGGAATCAGGAGTCAAAATAGGGAGTGGGGTGAGGGTGGGGAATCTTCCCAAGAGTTCTGTGAGAGTTCAGTAGTATATTTGAGGCAGGGATATATGGAATTTTAGATAAGGGGTGATCTTATAGAGGCATTTAAAATGCACAGTCTTTTACCCACTGCAGGGGGATCAAGAACCAGAGGACTTAGATTTAAGGTGAGAAGGGCAACATTTAATAGGGACCTGAGGGACAATGTTTTCACTCAGAAGGTAGTGGGTATGTGGAACGAGCTACCAGAGGAGATAGTTGAGACAGGTACCATAACAACATTTAAGTGATACATAGACAGGTGCATGGGTGTGATAGATGTAGAGGGATAGGGAAGAAGTGTGGGCAAATGGGATTAACTTCGATGGGGCATCTTGGTTGGCATGAACAAGCTGGGCTAAAGGGCCATTTTTCCATGCTGTGTGACTCGACCACCCTATGACTCTATTAAGAGAGGCAAGGGACCCGAGTTTCACGTGGGACAGAACTGCTGAGGTTAAAATATCAGCCGGGAGATTATTGAGTTGCAGAATCGCCTCGAGAAGCCAAATGGCCTCTGATTGCTTCAGTGTCTTATGTTCATTGCAATTGTGATGCTGATTACTTACGACAAGTCGTGCATTTCCATTGCAACTTACAGGACCATAATATGTTCCAAACTAAGTTCTCTTGATGTTGCAATGTGGGAAAAGAGTCGCCAATATACCCACAGAAGCCAAAGACTGTATTTGTATGCGCATTGCTGATTATCCTGGAAAATGATCCATCAATTGTACCTAACGAGATGAACAGCTGGTTGAAGGATTAAAGTTGCCCAGGAATCTGAAGGGAATTATTCTCCTTCAAAATAGCGTTGCGCAATCTTGAGTGGGGAGTGAAGACCTTGGGTTTCTCATCAATAAAACTAGTGATGAATGTTGAACTGGGGCCCATTGTACAATAGAGAGGTAATAATAGCTTAAACGTTACGTATTTATGCCTTAATGGACGTAGCCCAGTCCATCACACAGACCAGACTCCCCACCGTTGACTCCATCTACACTTCAGGAAAGCAGCCAACGTAATCAATGATCTTCGTTGGAATTCATTGCCATAGCCAACTGTGGACGCCAAATTAATGGATATTTTTAATGTGGAGATTGCTAGATTCTTGATTAGTATGGGTGTCAGGGGTTAGGGGGAGAAGGTAGGAGAATTAGGTTGCGATTGACAGATAGATCAGCCATGATTGAATGGGGGAATAGACTTGATGGGCCTAACGGCCTAATTCTGCTCCTATAATTTATGAACTTGTGCACTTATCTTTTTCGCCCCTCTTCACCCCTTTTTTCATCCCTCTTTTTCCTGTTCCCATCGGGCAGAACAAGCATGTACCACCAGACTCAGGAATTGTTTCTTCCCCTCTGTTATCGAACTTCTGAACAGTTCTCAAAGCTAGGTGTAGTCCCAGTCTTCCAATCTACCTCATTGTGGACGTTGGACTTTTTCTCTGGAACTGTAATGCTACACTGCTGTAAACTATATACTGCACTCAGTACTGTCCTCGTATATGGCTTGATTATATTTATGCATGGAATTATCTGATTCAATTGGACAGCATGCAGAGAAAAGCTTTTCACTGTACCTCAATGCAGTGCATAATTTAAAATGTGTAAATTAAACACTACATTACAATACATTACATTAATCATATGTTGTCTTTCCGCTGACTTGATAGAACACAACAAAAGCTTTTCACTGTACCTCTGTACACATGACAATAAACTAAACTAAACTAAATTAACTAAACATATACACAACTACACTGTCAGGTGTACATTTGAGCGCATTATTCCAAAAGTACGAGCGTGTAAATCAGGATTTGGTATTAAACGAAGAAGCGCTTTATTCTAAAAACTGATAAATCAAACAAGCGTAATACGTGAAGTGCCTGTACAGGTGACAATATTAAACCAATACCAATAAACCACAAAACTTCACAAGGGTGTCAAAGACTGTGGTGACAATTTCTGGCTCACTTCTGGGTGAATCTTATTCATTCTGAAGTAGATTATTGACCATTGGATAAGAAAGAATAACATGAGGTGACTAGTTGATTTGATCTCTATAAGGGGAAGTTATGATGTACAGAAAGTTGCTGTTCCAGACTGGAGTCATAGAGTCATACAGCATGGAAACAGGCCCATGCTTACCAAGATGTACCATCCACACGTACGCCCATGTTTGGCCCATATCCCTCTAAACCAGCATTTCTCAACTTTTTTACCCTTGCGGAACCCATGAAATAATTTTCATGTCTCAGGGAACCCCTACATAAAAATTATTATATATCTCTATTATTCTCTTTCTTTCTCATTAATAAACTTAAAGTTCATAAGGCAAACATGATATATATTTCTGATAACTGGTTTAAGCAAAAAATAGGTTAGGTTTTTCTCGTTTATAGACAATACAAATAAAAAAACTGAAATCAAACTACTTGTTCAAAACTGAAGCAAATAAAGGCAAACAGAAGAACTAACCTTGGAGGAGAGAGAGAGAGAGAGAGAGAGAGAGAGAGAGAGAGAGAGAGAGAGAGAGAGAGAGAGAGAAGGAAAACAACACACAAACTTTTCATAAACTAACAAAAACACACATAAATAACCTTATAATAAATTAACAAAAATGAACATAAACATACTTAATTTTTTTTAAATTCATGTAACATCCCTAAATGATGCCGTACGTGTATAATAACATTACGAATATGAAATCAAACACAAAAATTACTCAAAAATGCATTTACATATGATTAGCCTATTTCTCACTATTTCTCTCGGAATCCCTGGCGACCTCTCACGGAATCCTAGCGTTCCGGGGAATCCTGGTTGAGAAACGCTGCTCTAAACCTTGTTAGTTTGAACAGATCGATCTGAAGAAGGGTCTCGAGCCGAAATGTCACCCATTCTTTCTTTCCAGAGATGATGCCTGTCCCGCTGAGTTACTCCAGCTTTATGTGTCTATCTTACCTCTAAACCTTTCCTATCCATGTACCTGTCTTTAGACTTTAGAGATACAGTGCGGAAACAGACCCTTCGGCCCACCAAGTCCAGACCTAGCAGCAATCACCCCATACACTAGCACTATCCTACACATGAGGGACAATTTACAATTTTTACCAAAGCCAATTAATCTACAAACCTGTGCACCCGGAGAAAACCTATGCGGTCACAGGGATAACATACAAACTCCATACAGATGGCACCCGTAGTCCGGATTGAATCCGGGTCACTGGCGCTGTAAGGCAGCAACTCTACCACTAACCCACAGTGCATAGATAGGAAAGGTTAAGAGGGATATGGGCCAAATGTCTTTAAATTGTTGTTGCAATAATAGAGATATATGGGGAATATAGGTTGTGTAAGGATTTAATAAAGTGGATACTTGCCTTTCAAGGCAGGTGTTTGAAGTCTGATGTTTGTGCTCATCATTTCCGTGGAGATGAACGATCTAGTATCACAAGTACTTAAGTCTCAATCACAGTTTCAGAGCAAACGCTCCTCAGCCCAACTTGTCCATGTCAACCACGATACCCCATCTACGCTATTCCAACCTGCCTGCATTTGGCCCATATGCCTGTAAATCTCTCCTCATAAGGTCATGTTAAAGGAGCAGAATTAGGACATTCGGCCCATCAAGTCTACTCCGCCATTCAATCTTGGCTGATTTATCTCGCCCTCCTAACCCTATTCTCCAGCCTTCTCGCCATACCCGCTGACACGCTATCCATGTACCTGCCCTAATGTCTGTCAAGTGTTGGAGTCAATTATTTTACTTTTGTTGTGCATAGAAAATAATTGCCTTGGGTCCTGCCTCTCAGAGCGCTGAACCACTATCTACCTCTCTGGTGACCCTCGGACTATCCTTGATCGAACGTTTGCTGGCTTTACCTTGCACGAAATGTTATTCCCTTATCATGTATCTGCACAGTGTAAAAGGCTGGATTGTAATCGTGTATTGTCTTTCCGCTGACTGGATAGCACGCAACAAAAGCTTTTCACTGCACCTCGGTGCACGTGACAATAAACCAAAAAGAACTGAACTGAGCTGAGGAGGCAAGAAAGGAAATCTGCACCAAGCTTCAAAACATGGTACAAGGACACTAAATGCAAATTAATCACGACATGCTCCCCGAGGTCATTCTGACATCATGGACGGCATTACATCAATGTGAGTCTCTGAACATTAGGTGGGAACAATGTGGCTGATCTCCCTTGTCAACAGCATGATAAAATATTGCTGCGATAAAGATGAACCTGCATCTCGATAATGCCTTTTACAAACTCAAATTGGCCACTGAAGAATGATTTAAAGTGTGGTCATTGCAGTAAAATGAGTGGCATGTTAGCTTCAATTGTGCATGAAAAGATTCCATAGTCAGCAACGACATTCAATCTCCTGCTTGTTGGTGATGTTGATTGAGGAATCATTTTGGCCAGGTCACCGGTGATTATTCCCTGAAAACAGTGGAACCTTTTACATCCACCTTCAAGGGTAATTGGAGACCCGGTCTAATGTCTCATCTGAAAAATGGCATCCCCACCACCCTCAACTCCCTCCAACCACCGCGGAATGATCAACGCAAACACCGCACACTGAACCTTAGTTGGTCTCTCGCGCCATCTTACTGGGGAGGGAGCTGAGGTTCACCTTCACAGCTCTGCTGTTCTGCTCTCTCCCTGCCTCTCTGCACCGCTCTCGCTCTCTCTCTCTCTGACACTCTCTGACTTTCTCTCTCGCCCCCCCCCCCCCCCCCGTCCCTCTCTCCCCCTTCTCACCCCCTCTTCCTCCCTCCCCCTCTCTCTCTCTCTCTCTCTCTCTCTCGCTATCTCTCCTTTCTTGCCCTTTCTCTCTCCCTCTATCTCTCTCCCCTCCCCTCCCTCTCTCTGTCTCTCGCTCTCAGACAGACACACCCTCTCTCACTGCCCTGATTGCCTTCACACCAGTTTATGACTGTGGCAACCCTGGCCGCCCCCTATCAGAGATATTCCCTCTGTCCTATCCACTCCTTTCCCACCCTCCCTGCAATGTAAAACGAACTTGTTTAGTTCATTCCTAATTCTGATATAAAGTCTAAAACCGAAAACAGTAACTCTCTTCCTCCATCCACAGATTCTGCCCAATCTACTAAATGTTTAATTTTCGGCAGGTGCTATAACAGCATTTAAAAGACACTTGGACAGGTACATGGATAGGAAACATTTAATGGGATACTAGATCTAGGGGGACCCATCGGGTCCCGTTCCCTCTACGGGGCGGGGGGCTGTGGCATCACACACACACTAACCACCCCCCACACACACAGGGGGTGGCGGGGAGGGAGAGGGGGGGAGAGGGGAGTGGGGGAGAGAGAGGAGGGGGAGAGAGGGGGGAAGGGGGAGAGTGGGGAGTGGGGGAGGGGGAGAGTGGGGGGAGAAGTGGGAAGGGAGGTGAAGATGGAGGGGAGAGGGGGAAGATGAAGAGAGGGCAGAGGGGGGAGGTGGCAGAGGGGGGAGGGGGCAGAGGGGGGAGGGGGCAGAGGGGGGAGGGATATGAACCAAATGCAGGTAAATGGAACAAGCTTAGATGGATGGATGGCCTGGGATGAGTTGGAGCAAAGAGTCTGTTTCCATGCTATGACTATGACTCTCCCTTAGAATGTCTCCTTTTCTCCTTGTGTATATTCAATATAAATGTAGCACAATGTACACACACAAAACCACGCTGAGAAAGACAACCAGTTCCATTCACACCTTGTCCTCTGAACAATGGCAAATTTTATTGGTTCTATGATGTTTTCTCAACCCGATCCTTGATCTATGACCAGCAACCGTTTAATCAGACTACCAGCTCATGTGTTGCACAAGTAATGTCCCCACCGCACACATTGTTCCCGGTCATTATCCGCACCATCACTTCCCCCCTTCCTCAAGGGTCCTCTCGTTAATAGACACAAGATGCTGGAGTAACTCAGCGGGACCGGCAGCACAATGTCACCCACTCCTTCCCTCCAGAGATGCTGCCTGTCTCGCTGAGTTACTCCAGCGTTATGTGTCTACCTTTGATTTAAACCAGCATCGGCAGTTCTTTCCTACACGCCCTCCCGTTAATCTTTCTTTTTGCCCAACTAATTCCCAGTGCTATGATGTGGGTCCATAACGCAAAATGTTTTCAACCTTCTTCCTTTTCCAGTCCTCATGTCTGTGAAATGATGCTGCCTCCGTGGAACAATTAAACGATTGCCCGAGTTGCCAATTGTGCAGAAACCCCTTTAGCTGATTAAATGCCTAATTGGCAGTCCTTGTCCTCCATTTCAATATTTTTTCCTTCTTTTCTTGCTCTACCGGCCAGCCCCGGGTCACGAACTCCCGACTTATTGTCACCCACTCATTCCCTTAATATTACCTGAACTGCAGATAGAGTGGCTGATGGGAAGGCTGGTCTGTGTTCAGTCCCGTATAAGCTTTAGTTTTGTCCTGTAAACCATTACAGAAGATTGAAAAGATTGCCTTCAGCCGCTGGCAAGAGCACTATCTGTGGCCATCATTTAGTTTAGTTTGGTGTTCGAGATACAGCATGGAAACAGATCCTTCGTCCCACCGAGTCCACGCCACCACGATCATGCTTACTGTAGTTCTACGTTTCCCAGCCTCGCATTCTACGCATTCGGGCCATTTTACAAAAGCCAATTAACCTACAAACTGGCTCGTCTTTGGAATGTGGGAGGAAACCGGAGCACCTGGAGAAAACATACGCGGGTCAGAGGGAGAACGTGCAAACTCCGTACAGACAGCAGCCGTAGTCAGGATCAAACTTGGGTCCCTGTGGCTGTAAGGCAGCAACTCTACCGCTGCACCACTGTGTCCCTCCCCCTTACCTACTTGACCTCAGTCTGTGTGTAAAATCACAGAATATTTTTGACACTGGTGGCCATTCAGCCCATCGCGACTGTACCTATTAATAAAGGTTACGCACCTTAAACCCACCTTCAGCATTAGTTCTGTAGCCATTGCGGGTCATGGCTGTTCCAGTAAATATCCAACAATGGTTTGAATGTGATTAGGGTGGATTCCTCTGGGATTAGTTTACCTGGATCCCGTCCACCACATTGTGAGGTTTTAGCACAGTGATGCGGCTGGTGGAGCTGCTGCCTCACAGCGTCAGAGACAGGCGCTCCATCCTGACCTCAGATGCTGTCTGTGGGGAATTTACACATTCTCTCTGTGACCTCCAGTTTCCTCCCACCTCCCAAAGTCGTGCAGGTTTGCAGGTCAATTGGCCCTCTGTAAATTGCCCCTATAGTCTAGGGAGTGGATGCAAAAGTTGGATAACATAGAGCTAGTGTGGACAGGTGATTGATGGTCGGCATGGACTCGTGGGGCCGAAGGGCCTGTTTCCATGCTCTATCTTTCAGTCAATCAATCAATTTTCTCTCCAATCCTTTTTTCCTGATCTACTGTCCTCCACCTTCAGTAAACCTGATCACATCACCTCTACTTCCCACTCCTGTGCTCTCACTCCCTCAACTCCCAGACAGAGCAAATGTTCTGACTTAAAATTAGTTACTTAGAGGCTAAGAGTCACTTAGATATTAAAGTCTTGACCCATCAAGACTAACAAGCAGTCTCTTCTAGCCGCTCTTGGTAGAATCTACCAAACACAAAGTATCTCAAGTTTTTATACTAATATCAAAGATAATAGCAGATGTTCCAACACTATTTCAATAACTGCAATGATATTGCTTGTTTTAATATTTTGACTCTCTCTCTCTCCTTCTCCCTCCCTCCCCCTCTATCTCTCTCCCCAACTCACCGTCTCCCTTCCTCTCCCTCCCGCTCTCTCCCTTTCAGCCTCTCGCTCTCTCTCCCTCTCCTCCACCCCGCCCTATCAAGGATAATCCCTATGTCCTATCCATTCCTTTCCCCCCCTTCCTGCAATGTGAACCTACCTTGTTTTTATTAATTCCTAATTCTGATATAAAATCTATAAACATGAAAAATTAACCCTTTCCTCTTGCCACAGAATCTGCCCACTCTGCTGAGTGTTTCCAGCATTTTATGTCTTTATCTTCTGGCAGTGTTTCCAGCATTTGCAGCTTTTTGTCTTCAATTAATTTAACCTAATTTCTTAACCTGACTTCATTACCGCTTTGGTTTCAACCAAATAATGCCTATTTATACATTTTCTAGTGCTCTTTGCTGCATAGTCGAATTAGTGTACCTGGTGAATTATCAATGAAAAACACAACTCCTAAATTACAAGGGGGAAGAAATATGTTGCAGTATTAAAAACAAATACACTTTAAAAACTGAGACTGTAATACATGGCTTACTAAATTAATAGAATGATACTGCAGGGTAAAATGTCCCATCTGTTAGAGATAGAATATGTCAAGATGAGTATAGTATTTGATACAGCAGATAAAAGGATAAACTCCGAGGGGAAAATGTTGACAAAACGTGAAAATACAGCTTGGTTTTGGCAGCAGCTATGTCAAGAAAAACCTCTTCACAATGAAAGAACGATGGAAAACCATGATCCCCTCACTTCATTCCTCCCCAACATGCATACACACACACACATGCATACACGCACACACATGCATACACACACACATGCATAAACACATACACGTGCATACACACATACACATGCATACACACACACATGCATACACACATACACATGCATACACACACACATACATACACACATGCATACACACATACACATACACACACATGCATACACACATATACATGCATACACACACACACATGCATGCACACATATGAATACACATGCATACACACACATACATGCATACACACACATGCATACACATGCACGCACGCATGCAAGCACACACATACACACAAATGATCACATGCGACATGTCACAGTAAAACTATTTGTTTTGCTTCGCATACACAGAGTATGCAAAGAGTCACCACGTATAGGGCTTCGTGTAACACGGTTACAAAGTGTTCAATGTTGTCCCCAATGGCCCCTTTTCATTCTCTGCAGCCATCCCCCCAACACCGAGCCCCTCTTTGTTCTCGTCAACCATCAACCCCCCCCCCCCCCCCCACGCCGGGTGGCTCAGTGTTATTCTCTCACTGTTCACTGTATGAATAGGGTCACTGTATAATATGAAAATCACCAGCGGACCACCTGCCAGTTATGAATATTCTGTAGCATTGGAATTAAAGTAATCAGCAAGATATTCATAGAAAAATCATGAGTAGAAATGCCCCTGAGACCTTTACTTTTAGTTTCGTTTAGTTTATTTTAGTTTAGTTTAGAGTTACAGCACAGAAACAGGCCCTTTGGCCCACCGAATCCACGTCAACCAGTGATCCCCGCACATTAACACTATCCTACACACACTGGGGACATACAATTAAGTATGTTTAAGAACATTAATCTGCTACCTATCATGGGGAGAATAAATACATTTCCTGCATAAATATCACTCCACTTCTAGAATAATTATTACTATCCCACATTTCCAGAGTTTATTGTAGCCAAGGAAAATGCAAGAGGAAGATTGTGACTCACATATATTACAGACCCAGTCACCGTGTCTTCTGATCTCGGCTGTTTGCTGGAGAAAGTGAGGGTGAAGTTAAATAAATGAGCACAGCTGTGTCTTTCTATCCTCATTACCAACAAGAGCAGGTGAGAGTTGTGACTAAATTCTGCCAGGCAATGTCACTTTGCCCACATGAGTCAGATAACCGACCATGGTGCCTCCTCAAACATTGCCAGAGTGTTTGGTCACGGACTCTGTGATTTATCAGCCATTTTACTTCAGCTAAAGACTAACCTCCTGCATTCTCCCCCTTGTTAACCAGGAAGTATCTCTACATGGAATTTTATGTCATTTATTTTTCTCTCACCAAAGTGTTATTCTACAAATCACACAACAAGCAAAGGAGAAATAATGAATAGTCAGAAATTGATTCTCACAACCTCAGGACATCCTAGAGTAATATCCAGCCAATTAATTATTTTTGCAGTTACTGTGTGAGGAAGATAGGGAGGAAATGTCAAATACTGGAGGGCACACGTTTAATACACGGTAGCAATGCAAGTGGTTAGAACGGTAAAGGAGGCTTTTATTACACTTGCTCACCAGTTGACACATCGAGTGCAAGAGTCAGGAAGTCATGTCGGTTAACTAAGTTATAAAACTTTAGTTTGGCCACATTCTGGTTGCCTCATAACAGGAAAGATGTAGAGGCTTTGGAGATAGTGCAAAAGAGGTTGCCAAAAAAACTGGAGTAACTCAGCGAATCAGGCAGCATCTCTGGAGAAAAGGAATAGGTGACGTTTCAGACCAGGATGCTGCCTGGATTAGAAGGTATTAGATGTAAGGAGAGGTTGGACAGACTTGGAATCTTTTCTCTGATATCGGCAACTGAGGGGAGACCTGATTTAAATATATATAATCCTGAGAGGCATAGATAGTAGACAATCACAATATACCCGGATCTCATTTCTTCAGGTATTTTCAATTACGTAGCTTTGCTAAAACAGTGTTTCTCTCATTTCCTCATCTGTCCACTGAGAGCCTATTAGACACTACTCTGGAATTGGGCCCCTTTGACAAGAAACGTGTTTCAGCAATTTACACATTAATATTGGAATTAAAACATATAAGCTGGGACAAAACTAAAGCGGCATGGGAGAGGGGCCTGGGTGTAGAGCTTTCTGATGAGGCGTGGCGAGGGAGCTTAATTCGTATACACACCTCTTCGCTGTGTATACAATTTAAAGTTTTCCACCATCTTCATTATTCAAGAGACAAACTTGCCAGAATCTTTTCTACCACAGATCCTGGCTGCAGTAGATGTGGCCACAGCCCAGCCTCTGTAGGACACACGTTTTGGACATGTCCCCCTCTCAACAGCTACTGGGGAAACATATTTGAGGTATTCTCCCATATCTGCAGACAGACTATAAATCCTGACTTGCACACAGGCATCTTTGGAATACCACTCCCAAACTGTAAGCTTACAAATTTACAAGCAAAATGCTTTAGCATTTGCATCATTGCTTGCTCGCAGGCTTATTCTTTTCAACTGGAAGTCAAAAATCGCTCCATCTTTCTTTGCAGTGGTTAAAGAAGGTGCTCTCCTTTTTACCCTTGGAAAAGATCAGGTATAAACGGTGCAAGTCCCGCAGAAACTTCACTCTGATCTGGAACCCTTTTATGGATTTTATTAAAGATTTTTCCTTTAACTGAAAATATTGTCTACACAGTCATAATCATTTATTTATATTTGTATGTTGCTGTTGTTAACATGTAACATTTGAACACAAAGACTCTGCCTTTCTTTAAATTATTCTTCTTTAATTATTATTTAAAAAAATTATCTTTCTCTTTTTTGAGCCTTGGGGATGAGGAGGGGGGTATATAAGTTTTGTACTGTTCTGTACAGTTTGTTGGTGTTCTGTGTAAATTTGTGTTTATAACTCGAAAACCCAAAATAAAGTTATTAGAATATTTTTCTCATAGCCTTAAGGAGAAAGGGGTGAAGTTTAAATAAAATGTGCGGAACCAGTTTTTACACAGAGAGTGGTGGATGTCTGGAACATTCTGCTAAGATAGACACAAACTGCTGGAATAACTCAGCGGGACAGGCAGCATCTCTGGATAGAATGAATGGGTGACGTTTCGGGTCGAGACTCTTCTTCAGACTGAAGAAGAAACGTAACTCAGAACTTCTCTCCAGTGCTTGAGAGAGCAGAGACAAGGGCCTCGCATTGACCAGTACTTCTTACGAAGCAACAAGTCAAATCAGTCGAGTGAAGCACAGCGACGGGACACAAACCAAAGTTCGCAGAGCATCAACACCCATGTCACTGAAGAGGGTGATACAAGCACAGAAATGGCGGTGGAGGAGCCCACGCAACAGCTGCAAAGACCTCCATTGGAGGGAAAGATCAAAGGGCACAAACTTGGAGTGAAATGGCCCAAAGCTGTTGAAAAGAAAGAGTGGGAGACGGTGACCTTATACATATCTTGGAGACGTATCCCCCCCCCCTTCCCCCCCGATGTTGAGCGTCTACCACTCTCAACAATCAACGAATGTCATGAAATGCTCCCTACCTACTGGCACAAGGGACTTCTTAACACCTTGTCCTGTGTATTTGATTCAGAGACGCTGCCTGTCCCACTGAGGTATTCCAGCAGTTTGTGTCTAGCTTCGGTGTAAACCAGTATCTGCAGTTGCTTTCTGCACATGCTGCTAAGTGTGGTGTTAGAGGCGGGTACGATAGTGGTATTTACGAGTCTTTTAGACAGGCATATAAATATGCATGGAATGGGGGGATTGGATTACGTGCAGGCAGAGGAGATTAGTTTAATTTGGTACCATGTTTGGCACAGACATCCTGCACTGAAGGGCCTGCTGTTCCTGTGCTGAACTGTTCTATAGAGAAATGATGAATTCACCAATTTTAGATGACTACAATACCTTCCCCTATCCCTTCTTCCCCTGTCCCCATTCCGTCTCCCCCTCGCTCCACCCGGACCTGCATCTATTTCTCCCCTCCCCCTCCACCTACATTCCTTCCTCCAACCTCACAATTAGCACCATTAGCATGGCGGGTCTAAGGCTTGTCCCTTTTCTATGTTCTATGTTCCAGGTATGTCATACAAGCGGGCAGCTAGGGGTGGCACAGCGGCGTAGCGGTAGAGTTGGTGCCTTACAGCATCAGTGGTTCGATCCTGACCACGGGTGCTGTCTGTACAGAGTTTGTACGTTCTTCCCGTGACCACGTGAGTTTTCTCCAGGTGCTCCGGTTTCCCACACTCCAAAGACGAAAAAACAGTAAAACCTCGTAATTGTCCCGAGTGTGTAGGATAGTGCTAGTGTACGGGGATCGCTGGGCGGCACAGACTGGGTGGGCCTGTATCCGCGCTGTATCTCGAAAATAAACTAAACTGAAATAAATTATATTAAATTAAATTAAATTTAACAAGCCCAAACCTCTTAAAATAGTGACTAGAACTGAGTGCTGTAAATTGTATAAAAAAATCCTCCTGAGATTGTGAGATTAGATTATTAAAAGCAGATTCAGGGGAAGGGTAGCAGAGGACTGGGTGAAGACGTCAATGGTTGGAGGTGTGGATCGGGAGCAGCTAACATTATGCAACTTTAGTGATGTGTGCAATGTACACTTTCAATCTCATTCGTGATGAAGTAAGAGTTTCAGTTTCTTGAAGCCACAGGCAATGGGAAATGCTGAGAAGACAAACAGAACATAGAACATAGAACAGTACAGCACAGGACCAGGCCCTTCAGCCCATAATGTCTGCGTTAAACGTGATGTCAAGTTCAACTACTCTCACCTGCCAGCAAATGATCGTTACCCCTTAATTCCCTGCATATCCATGTGTCTACCTCATTGGAGACCCTCAGACTATCTTTAATCGGACTTTACCCGACTTTATCTTGCAGTAAATGTTATTCCCGTTTTCCTGCATCTGTACACTGTGGACAGTGATTGATTGTCGATTGTAATCACATATTGTCTTTCCACTGACTAGATTGCACGCATCACAAAGGCTTTAAACTGTGCCTCTGTGCAGATAACAATAAACTAAACTAAAAAACTCTGCTTCCACCAACACCCCTGGCAGCATGTTCCAGGCACCCACCATCCTCTGTGTAAATCAACGTGTTCTGCACATCTCCATTCAACTTTGCTCTTCTCACTTTAAAACGATGCCCTTGAGTCGTTGATATTTCCACCGTAAGTGTAAACGAGTAGAAGGTAGGGACATACCCGTGATGAACTCAGAGGCCATGGTGTCAAGCTGATTCTGGAGTTCCAATGGCTAACATTAGAGGGGCAATACTTCAACTTCCGTTGCGGTGGCTCCGATAGAGGTCTCACCACCATCACCCTCTCTAGTCCGTGCAGGAGTGGTCAACTGATGCCAGTCTTGCCAACAACTTCCATGCTGTGATTAAATCCCAGCAAGAAGCAATGGAAGATGATAATGGATTAAACCGTGCAGGGGAGTTTGAATACATAGGAAGTTTCCAGCTGTGTAGGAAGGAACTGAAGATGCTGGTTTGCACCAAAGATAGACACCAAATGCTAGAGTAACTTTGTATCCAATCATTATCACCATTGTGGGCTCCACCTTTCCCACATCACCATTGTTGGCTTTGATTTGTTCTTTTCATACCGTTCGTTCATTTGGTCTTCGTATCTTTTCATGCCTCTAGTTTCCCTCTCACATGAATGAAAGATAGGAAAAGAACAAATCAAAGCAAACACTGATGATCAAGGGCAGGTGGAGCCCACAATGCTCCATTGTTGGCTGTGGAGAGGGTGATATAAAAACATTGAACGGCAGTGAAACTAGTAGGATGACTAGAGTACGGGAGGGAAGGAGAGAGTGAGGGAAATTAATAATGTCTTTTTCCCCTGACTCTCAGTCTGAAGAAGGGTCGCGACCTGAAACGTCACCTATTCCTTTTCTCCAGAATGCTGCCTGACCCGTTGAGTTACTCCAACATTTTGTGTCTGTCTTCAGTTTCAATCTGAGTTCTGCTCCTTTTGAAAGTTCAACTTTCTGACCTCCCAGCTGCCGAAGTTCAAAAAACCTAGAACATCTGGGGAGGCTGCCTGTGTTTCCTGGCTCTCGACGTTGCCACGGACACAGAGGATGTCACCTGTGACTTCCTCAATTACCACAAAGAGGAAGTGATAGGCCGTGGATGTAGGGTCACAGCTTCTTACAGCAGCCTCCAATCCAGCTACTACAGCAAGTGGGTGAGTCTAGGACCAGAGGCCATAGCCTCAGAACAAGATGATATACCTTTAGAAAGGAGATGAGGAGGAATTTCCTTACTGAGAGGGTAGTGAATCTGTGGAATTCTGTGGAGGCCGTCACTGGATATTTTATTTATTTATTTATTTTTAAAGATATTTTTATTTATTAGAGGTAAATACATCAGTGTACATCACATATATATTGTTACAATCATTGTACCCCATAATGTTATGGCTTTTAAAGAAAAATAATAGAAAGAATGAGAGTGAAATAGGTGAAAAGCGTTGTGATAGTGAAAGAGCGTGCCAAAGGGGAGGAAAAAACCCAACCCTTGGTCAAAGAATTAGAGAAAGGGGATTAACAGATAGACCCTGGAAAAGAAAAGGAAAAAAGAAAGAGAGACAAAGAGAAAAAAAACCCCAAAAAACAGTAACTATATCATATATATCACGCAAAAGGAATCCCCCAACTCGATAGTTTTTCATGCCCCCTACCAAGGCCCGAGGTACTCCCGCACCCTATCGTTGGTCATTGGATATTTTTAAGGCAGAGATTGAGAGATTCTTGATTAGTACTGGAACAGAGGGAAAGATAGATCACCATGATTGAATGGCGGAGTAGACTCGACGGGCCGAATGTCCTAATTCTGCTCCCTTAACTTATGAACTCGTGAACTTATGAAGTTAGAAATTACATTTACTGAAAGATTTTGGAAGCACTCACAGATTGTCAGAGTGGTTCAAAATACTTTGAACCCTGTGTGAATAGCGCAAATAAATATTGAAACAGGACAATCTGCATAGCAAATATTAGATAACTAAGCAAAGCGCAGAGGAGAAATTCAATTAACCAGGATAATACGCTGCACCTGATTTGTAAACACACCAACATTTGTCATTGATGTTGTATTTGATCTCTCTTGATTTATCTTTCAAAAGTAATGAGCTGGTGTGTCTTTCTGTACATTTATTTTCTCTAAACATAATGAAATTGTGCTGTGGTCTCATAGGATTAGAAAAAAAAAAATTTTGAAGCTTCACAAGATTTGAATAATGGAGCAGGGCGGAAATACAATATTGCCATTTCATTTTTTGGCTGAAGGTCCTTTACTGGTGGAGCACGTGAGTGATTAGGATACAGAGAATGAGAGATTTTTCTGTCGACATTCACATCTCACCAATGGTAGACAAGATTGCTGGAGAAACTCAGTGGGTGAGGCCTGGTCTTGACCCGAAACCTCATGTATTCCTTCGCTCCTCACCTGCTGAGTTTCTCCAGCATTTTTGTCTACCTTCGATTTTTCCAGCACCTGCAGTTCTTTCTTAAACATCGCACCAATGAGTGGGTTTAAATCCGGCACTGACATTTAGAAACAAACTTACCTGGACACAAAGTGCTGGAGGAACTCAGCGGGTCAGGAGGCATCTCTGGAGAACGTGGATGGGTGACATTATCTCCTTTTGTGTAAAGCAGCATCTGCAGTCCTGTATTTCCACTGTTACTTTTGAATCCAGTCACTGATGGAATGGCAGCTTGGAAGTCAACAGACTGAGGAAAGTGTGGAAGAGGACCGTCGGGAGGGGAGGGGAAGAACAATGGACATAAGGGGGGAGACAAAGGACAATGGGGACCCGGCCTGGGGGAACCGATGTGGGGGAGAGAGGAGGGGGGAGAACAAAAGGAGGAGCCGGTGTGCTTTGTAACTTTGTCAGTGCCGGAGGTGGCCGCTATTTATATATATTGGGTATGCAAACAGAAAATGTCACTTTGTCTTGTCACATGTGATAATACAGCATTCCATTCCAAAGTGCTCTGTCTGCCTTCATTAGAACATAGAATACCGCAGAGGAACAGGCCTGTCAGCCCACAATATCCATGCTGAATAAGAGGCCAAGGTCTCTGCCCACACATGATCCATATCCCTCCATTCCCTGCATAGCCGTGTGCCTATCTAAAAGCCTCTTAAACACCACTGTCATATCACCCCTGGCACCCACCATCCTCGGCCTGAAATACTTTTGCCGCACATCTCCTTTAATCTTTTCCCCTCTCACCTTAATGGGTCTGTCCCACTTGGGCGTCATTTACGCGTCATTTACGAGACAGGCCGGTAGTGACTGACGGCGCAAATTACGCGTCATCATACGTCAGCACAGTCGTCTGGTGCACGTGACGTCATTAGACATCACCCTGCACGTGACCCTGCTTCCCTATTCTGCATCGTGACCATCATGGAAGAACAACAGATGTTATTGCTACAGCAACAACAGAGACGTCTGCTGGCAGCAGCCCTCATACTTACAGATCATCCAGGCAGGAGTACAACAAGAAAGGCTGGCAAGAAACCCAGGAAGAGGTCTGTGTGGACGAGGTTAGAAGTTACATGACACGTAAAAGGCGGGCCGACTGCGTATGGGCGTCGCGCGGCGTCGCATGTTTACGGCGTTGATGCACGGTGATGTAACCATGCATCACCACGTGAGACAGCATGTGATGCCAATGCGTCAGCGTGAGCACGTGATACGTCATGCAGGTGGCGCGCGAGGATTTCTACGAATCCTGGAGCGCCGCACGATACTACATGAGATTCCATGCCTCAATATGCGCAATGCGCGCGTCACTCACGCACCAGTCATGCATCGACCAATTTTCTACATGACACGTAAATGAGGCGCAAATGGGGCAGGCCCTTAACGCCCGCCTGTCCTCTAATCTTTGACATTTCCACCATGGGAAAATTATTCTGACTGTCTACCTTGTCTGTGCCTTTCTTAATCTTATGTAAATATATCAAGGTCTCCCCTCCACCTCCTGCATTCCAGAGAAAAAGATTCAAGTGGTCACATATTCTTTTAAGCAATGAAGCTGATATCATGGAGTCAAAGTCATACAGTGTGGAAACAGGCCCTTAGCCCCAACTTGCCCACATCGACCAACATGTCCCGTCTTCACTTGGGTTGCCAACTTTCCCACTCCCAAATAAGGGACAAAAGGTTCAAATAAGGGACAAATTCCCGACGGCAATTCGTTGACCGACTCGGCCGTGGCTGAGTGAATGATGAGTTGGCCCGGGCGCTGGACTGCACACAAAGCCCAGCTGGCAACGTTGCGCGCAAAGTCCAGCACCCCATCCAACTCATGAGCCGTGAGAAGGAGAGGTGGTGGTGTTGGCAGTTAGCGAAGGTCGGCCGCTGGCCGGGCTGACGACCCACGGACGAGGCGCTGCTGCTGCACTCCATGGGCTGCACTACGTCGGGATGGGGGAGGCGGGGCTCAGCATGGCGCTCCGACCCGACAGTCCTCTCGACCCGAGTAGTAGCAGTCAAATACGGGACAAGGGCGGTCCCATATGGGACAAACCAATTGAGCCCAATGCACGGGATGTCCCAGCTAATACAGGACAGTTGGCAGCCCTACTAGTCCCACCTATGTGCGTTTGGCCCATATCCCTCTATCCATACTCATATGGAGAGTAGGTGGGGAGGTAGTGGTTCAATCACTTCAAACTTCAGTCACCTTTTGTCATTGTGTAGGAATGAACTGCAGATGCTGGTAAAACGTGAAGATAGGCACAGAGTGCTTGAGTAACTCAGCGAGTCACACAGCATCTCTGTAGAAAAAGGATGGGTGTTCTTTTGTTTCAAAAAGTGTCTGCAGAAGGGTCTTGACCCGAAAAGCCACCCATCGTTTTTCTCCAGAGATGCTGCCTGAAGCACTGAGTGACTCCAGTACATTGTGTCCACCTTTCGTCATTATCATCTATGCAGAACTCTTGGGTGTGGCAGGGAGTATTGTGTTGCCACAAGTCTCTGAATCTGCCAGGAATCAAAGAAGGTTGGATTAGGTTGGCTCGGCCTCCTCTGATCAGCACAGACACAACGTCAGAATGCCTCCCTCCATGCTGGTAATCTCTCGTGAGTCTATGACGATTCAATTTGTCCACAGTGCATTCATCAAGTAGACTGTGCTCTTGCCCTGCCGACACAAGTCAGGAAACCGATACTTCTCTTTGCTCTGACTAGAAAGGGACATAGTTCCAGTAATTGAGTCACAAGGCTGAGGAACAGTGGCACGGTGGCACAGCGGTGGAGTTGATGCCTGACAGCGCCAGAGACCCCGGTTCCATCCTGACTACGGGTACTGTCTGAACGGAGTTTGTACGTTCTCCCTGTGACTGCGTGGGTTTTCACTAGGTGCTCCGGTTCCCTCCCACACTCCAAAGACCTACATGTTGGTAAGTTAATTGTATGTTGGATATTGCTAGTGTATGGGGTGATCACTGGTCAGCATGGACTCGGTGGGCCCAAAGACCTGTTTCTAGGCTGAATCTCTAAAGTCTAAAGTAAAGTCTACAGTCTAAAACAACACAGAAGTGGCCAGGCTTTAATAATAAGATGGTTCACTCACAAAATCACTGAGATGTGCAGTTTTGAAACACCTTCCGCCAGCGAATGGGATTTTGTTCACAGCAATGTCAAAATGGCAGCCAATCTGTCATGGGAATGGTGGGCCGAATGGCCTATTTCCATGCTCTATGGCACAATAATCACCCAAAACCAACAATTCTCTGGTGCTTCTACAACAGTGAATGTTTGCTTATCTCGGCAGTTTGTAGAAGGTGGTTTGTTGTTGATGTACGCGGTCTTGAAAGTAGCGGGATTGAGGAGATCTTGATTAAAAATTCAACGTAACCATCAATATTTGAAGACAATGCAATGAAGGAAGATAATGGGATGGATTTTAGTGCTGAAGATTATTCCTAGGTTCTCTCAGCCAATCTGGCCTCAACTCTTACACAGTTCAGAAGCAACCACCTGCACTTACAACATGGGGAACCCCCCCAAAGAAATGCTGTAAACCAGAATGGTAGGCACTGTTTTGATTGAAAAATACAACAGTGAAACAGAGCCTTTGACTCATTGAGTCCACACTGACCATCGATCACCCATTCACACCAGTTCGAAGTTATTCAACTTTCTCATTCCTCACTATGCCCTAGGGGCGATTTACAGCGACCAATTGATCTACAAACCTGCCCGTCTTTGGGATGTGGGTGGAAACAGGAGCTCATGGAGAAAACCCACGCAGTCACGGAGAGAACGTACAAACTCCGCACAAATGTCAAGTGTAGTCAGGATCAAACCCGGGTCTCTGGCGCTGTGAGGCAGCAACTCTACAGGTACATCACCGTGCTGTTGATGCCCTGCCTATCTTTGCAGGAATAGATGGGTAAACTAAGCGAGCAATGTAACTCGAGGGCAAACACTCCGAGAACTTCTACTCACAAAAAGTGTGAAAAACTTCTGTGAACCTGGAATGAATGTTTCCCCCCCGCCCCCTTCTCATTAATACTTCCCTTCATATAAAGGCAGGATAATGCACTGACAGTAAATACCATCGACATCTGTGTCATTGGGGTCAGTCACTACTGACCCCGACTCCTGTTCCAAAGGAGGTGAAGGAGACAGGACAACCCCCTTCTCTTCCTTCCCGTGAATGATTTTACTGGATGTTATAAATAACGTGCAGGATTTTAACTCATTAATACTTCAGCATCACACCGACAGGCCCGTGCCTTAAACTGATTATTTCAAAGAAGCTGTCCAAGGTTTCCACATTACTGCACCAACACAGTTTCCAACAGCAGATAAACAGAACACTTAAGTCTTTCCTCACTCGGCAGTGGAATGTTGGCATTCAGCTTCACACTTTGAAAGGAGGCCAATCCAATTGGAATTATTTTAGTCAGAGTCTGAGCTCTATAAATGAAAGATGTCTCCAAAGGGAATGCTGGTTTTACCCCAACTAAACAGAGACAAATTCAGCAATTAAACTGTTGCCGGCTGCCATGAGAGAAGAGCAGCCCTTTCTAACATCTATTTGCCTTTTGGTGCTTGAATAAACAGCAAGTACTTCAACAGCAGAGGACGAGATGGGAATGACCCAAAAAACATTCCTAAATGGTGAATAAAACTGGTTATCGGTGATGAAGAGTTAACCGGAAGAGGTTGTGGGGGGGGGGGAGTGTGTGTGTGTGTGTGTGTGTGTGTGTGTGTGTGTGTGTGTGTGTGTGTGTGTGTGTGTGTGTGTGTGTGTGTGTGTGTGTGTGTGTGTGTGTGTGTGTGTGTGTGCGTGCGTGCGTGTGTGAGCGCGCGCGTGTGCCTTTGCGTGTGTGTATGTGTGCCTGTGCATGTAAGTGTGTGTGTGCATGCACATGTGTGCATGTGTGTGTGAGCATATATGTCTATCTATGCAAGTCGGTGCGAGTGTGCATGCCTGTGTGTGTATGCAAGTGTGTGCATGCATGTGTGTGTGTGCACAAATGTGTGAGCGTGTGCATGTGCGTGTGTGTATATGTGAGCAAGTGTGTGTGTATGTGAGTGTGTGTGTGTGTGCATGTGAGTGTGTGTGTGTGCATGTGAGCATGTGAGTGTGTGTGCATGTGAGTGTGTGTGTGCATGTGAGTATGTGTGTGCATGTGAGCATGTGTGTGTTTGCGCATGTGAGTGTGTGTGTGTGAGTGTGTAAGTGTGTGTGCATGTGAGTGTGTGTGTGTGTGAGTGTGTGTGTGCGTGAATGCGAGTGTGTGTCCGGCTTATCTGAATCACTGTGCAAAGCACGTTCTTTGTTACCACACCAGTTTCATTGTTCTCATCAACTGTTCTAATGAATGATGGTCGGGGCGACAGCACAGTGCAGTGTTAGCAAACAAGTAAATCATTTAGATTGCAGGCAGCTCCATGGCTGCACATGAATGGGGCAGTAAATCTGTTAGATTATTGTCTTATATTCCACTGGATTCATTATGGCTGCTCTAATTCTACTTGGAAATAAAGGAATATCAATACTTCCCACACACTCAATTTATAATCCATATTATTTGCATGATGACGGTATTTGAATTATGCTCCTGCCCTAAACTAGCAAACAGTGTGAGCTGATACAGTGATGGTACCAGAGAAAGTTCATCATAAACAGCCACCGAGTGTAGACAGGGATAGGATAGAAGAAACAACGCTGTCAAATTGCGCCCCTTAAATATTTCAGCCAGTCAGCAAAGAAACTTTGTACTGAGCATAGAAGTTGAGAGGTCATGTTGCAGTTATTTATAAAAGACATTGGTGAGGCCACATTTAGAGTATTGTGTTCAGTTTTGGTCACCGTGTTACAAGAAAGATGTTGTCAAGCTAGAAAGTTGGCAGAGAAGATTTATGAGGATGTTGCCAGGACTCGAGGGCCTGAGCTGAAGGGAGAAGTTGAGCAGGCTAGGACTCTATTCCTTGGTACGCAGGAGGATGAGGGGTACAAAACCATGAGATGCATAGATCGGTTAGATGCCCAGAGACTCTTGCACAGAGCAAGGGAATCGAGAACCAGAAGACACAGGTTTAAGATGAGAGGGGAAAGATTTAATAGGAGCCTGAACATTTTTTACACAAAGGATGGTGGATATATGGAACAAGCTGCCGGAGGAGGTAGTAGAAACATAGAAACATAGAAAGATAGAAAATAGGTGCAGAAGGAGGCCATTCGGCCCTTCGAGACACACCGCCACCATTCATTGTGATTATGCCTGATAGTCCCAAATCAATAACCCGTGCCTGCCTTCTCCCCATATCCCTTGACTCCACTAGCCCCTAGAGCTCTATCTAACTCTCTCTTAAATCCATCCAGTGATTTGGCCTCCACTGCCCTCTGAGGCAGGGAATTCCACAAATTCACAACTCTCTGGGTGAAAAAGTTTTTTCTCACCTCAGTCTTAAATAACCTCCCCTTTATTCTAAGACTGTGGCCCCTGGTTCTGGACTCACCCAACATTGGGAACATTTTTCCTGCATCTAGCTTGTCCAGTCCTTTTATAATTTTATATGTTTCTATAAGATTCCCCCTCATCCTTCGAAACTCCAGTGAATACAAGCCTAGTCTTTTCAATCTTTCCTCATAAGACAGTCCCGCCATCCCAGGGATCAATCTCGAGTTGAGGCAGGTACTATCGCAACTTTTAAGAAAAATTTAGACAGGTACATGGATAGGATAGGTTTAGAGGGATATGGGTCAAACACAGGCAGGTGGGACTAGTGTAGATGGGACATGTTAGTGAGTGCGGGCAAGTTGGGCCGAAGGGCCAGTTTCCATGACACTTACAGTTGTTCAAAATATAGCGGCTAATGTTAACCATTGGATGTAAATCTCCCAACTCACACTGAGCTCCATTCACTCAGGATTTACCAGTGCCCAGAAGGTCCAAAAGAGACACAACGTCAAATAACAGCTGCAAATCACTACCGAACTCTGCCCTCTGGCTCAGAAAGATGGGGATTCAAATGCCTGAACTGCTTTTCCAATATTCGGGTGAGATTCTAAACTGAGTCTTTGACTTTGATTACTAAATTTTGATTAGTATGGTGTCAGGGGTTATGGGGAGAAGGCAGGATAATGGGAGAGATCGATCAACCATGATTGAATGGTGATGGATTTGATGGCCCGAATGGCCTAATTCTATTCCTATCTTTGACACATCCTTTTTTGAGGATGTGGCAAGTAAAATGGATGAAGGGGAGCCAGTGGATGTAGTGTATCTAGACTTTCAGAAAGCCTTTGATAAGGTCCCGCACGGGAGACTGGTGACTAAAATTAGAGCACATGGTATTGGGGGTAGGGTGTTGACATGGATAGAAAATTGGTTGACAGACAGGAAGCAGAGAGTAGGAGTGAACGGGTCCTTTTCAGAATGGCAGGCAGTGGCGAGTGGAGTGCCGCAAGGCTCGGTGTTGGGGCCGCAACTGTTTACCATATATATTAATGATTTGGAAGAGGGAATTAGGAGCAACACTAGCAAGTTTGCGGATGACCCAAAGCTGGGTGATAGCGTGAACTGTGAAGAAGATGTTAGGAGGTTGCAGGGCGACCTGGACAGGTTGAGTGAGTGGGCAGATGCGTGGCAGATGCAGTATAATATAGATAAATGTGAGATTATCCATTTTGGTGGCAAAAACAAGGGGGCAGATTATTATCTCAATGGGGTTAGGTTAGGTAAGGAGGAGGTACTTCTATCAGGTCTTTCCTCAGCCTCCAACACTCCAGAGAAAACAATCCAAGTTTGTCCAACCTCTCCTTATAGGTGGTGCCTTCTAATCTGAGCAGTATCCTGACTAACCTCTTCTGTACCGTCTCCAGAGCTTCCAAATCTTTCCTATAATGGTACGACCAGAACTGCACACAATACTCTAAAAAATCTCTGGAGAAACAAAGAATAGGTGACATTTCGGAACGGAATCCTTCAGACTCAGTCAGAAGATGAGTTTTTGAGTCTTAGATTCAGTCCTTCACCCAATGAAGGACTTTACCACTCTGTTCAGCTGATTTGCCACTTTCAGGATGCAATGGACGGACTCCAAGATTCCCCTGTACTTCGATGCCATTAACTGTATTCTTCCCCTCATGATTACACTGTTATATTAAAGGCTTTCCTTGATCATCGTTGCTGGCTATGATTTGTTCTTTCGCGTACCTTTTATTCATTTGTCCGTTGTATCTTTTCATATCTCTAGTTGCCCTCTCCCCTGACTCTCAGTCTGAAGATGGGTCTCGACCCGAAACATCACCCATACCTTTGCTCTGGAGATGCCGCCTGACCCACTGAGTTACTCCAGCATTTTGTGTCTATCTTCAGTGTGAGCCAGCATCTGCAGTTCTTCTACACGTTGTTATATTATTGCCTGTACACAAATTGGCTGCAGCATTTCCTTCATTTGACTGCAATCACATTTCAAACGTATATCTCTGGCTGTTATACACTTCGGTACATTCGAATGCCAAGGATTGTAACATAATTGTATAGTAGTTTATTTAGTATATATGTTTGTCTTGTATGATGGGGGTGGGTTCTGTTTTGTTTTATTGTATTGTAAATATTATTTTAATAATTGAATACATTTCTTTATTATTTAAAAAAAACGTTCACTAATGACATAGTTCAGAGGTTAGAAAGTAGAAAGATACAGGATAGGAAGAGGCCCTTCGGCCCACAATATCTGTGCTGCACATGATGTCAAGATAAACTAATCTCGTTTGCCTGCACTAGATCCATACCCCTCCATTGCCTGCATATTCATCTGCCTCTTGAAAAGCCTCTGAAATGCTACCCCTGCAACAGCCCTGTGTAAATAACTGGACCTACGCTTCCTTTAAACCTGCCTCTCTCACCTTAAATAGACACAAAAAAGCTGGAGTAACTCAGCGGGAC
Source organism: Raja brachyura (assembly GCA_963514005.1). The sequence continues at coordinate 35,080,001 of OY740793.1, read as the reverse complement.
AGGCAACATCTCTGGAGAGAAGGAATGGGTGACGTTTCGGGTCGAGACCCTTCTTCAGACTCACCTCAAGGCTATTACCTCTAATCTTTGACATTTCCACCTTGGAGATTGTCTACCGTATCTGTGCCTCTCATAATGATATGTACTCTGTCACGTCTACACTTGACCTCTGGTGTTCCAGAGAAAACAATCCAAGATTGTCCAAACTTTCCTTGTTGCTAATGCCTCCTAATCCAGGAAGTGTTCTGATAAACCTCTTCTGCGCTCTTTCCAAAGCTTCCAGGTTGGGACAAGGGTCCTGGGGAATGTGTCGATATTTGCAGACTTTCCCTGCCAATGTATTGGCATTTGCAAAGAGCTAATAAGTACACGTGTGAAGACAAGTTTAACGTTGGCAATAAAACCTCCCACATAGAAACAAGGACATTACAGTGAGGAGAATGCATCACCAAAGTGGTAGGAATAATTAAAATCACCAACATCTGTTTTTGAGATCTTTCCAGTCAACACCCATCTTATCGTAAATCTTGTATCTAGTATGTCAAACGGCTGCCTAATATAAACTGCCGAGTTGTGTTTCACAGCACGGGCAATGAGTATTTCCTTGAGCAGAACATTTTCTAAATAAATCCAAGCAACCCCAGTCAAGCCAGATGGGATCAACACCGTGCAAGTACTGCACAGCCTGAGAGAGGCAATGGTGTGCTTAGTGAAGACTAGGATAGCTGGTGTAGACAGTCAGAACCGTTCTGTGCAGAAAGGAACTGCAGATGCTGGTTTACACTGAGGATAGGCACAAAATGTTGAAATAAATCAGTGGGTCAGGCAGCATCTCTGGAGATATCGTCACCTATTCCTTTTCTCCAGAGATGCAGCCTAACCTGCTGAGTTACTCCAGCGTTGTGTGTCGCCTTTTTCCAAGTGTGGAAATGTCAAAGACCAGCAGACAAAGCTTTAGAGTGAGAGGGGCAAAATTCAAAGGAGATAGGCAGTGCAAGTTTTTTTACACAAAGAGTTGTGGGTGCCTGGTGCATGCCGTCAAGAGATGGTGGTTCAGGCAGGCAGATACAACAGGCTTTTACGTTTAATTTAGTTTTGTTAAGTTTAAAGATACAACCCAGAAACAGCCCTTTGGCCCACCGAGTCCGCATTGCCCAGCGATCCAACACACTAACACTATCCTAGGGACAATTTTACAATTTTACCAAGCCAATCGACCTACCAACCTGTACGTCTTTGGAGTGTGGGAGGAAACCGGAGCACCCTGAGTACAAACTCAGTACAGACAGCACCCGTGGTCAGAATTAAACTCGAGTCTCTGGCGCTGTAAGGCAGCAACTCTACCGCTGCGTTCCCTAATGTGCAGGGAGTGGAGGGATATGGATCACGGGCAGGCAGAGGGGATTAGTTTGACTTAGCATCATGTTTGGGTTGGACATTGTGGCTGAAGGACCTATCCCTGTTCTATGTTCACGCACAGTTGGTTAAACCTGCCCTGTAATTCCATCGGTTGATAGCTCATCTGTACGGTATCTTCACCTGCTTGATTCCATAACCCTTAACACTTACGAGTAACAAAGATCTACATATCGTTTTCATTTGCGCCATACTCTCAACCTTTTCTCGCAGAAGAGAATTCCAACTGTCCTACTGGCCTATATGTGAAAGCACAGGGAGGACAACTTGTGCGTGTGGGCTCACGTGTTGGGGTTCCTGCTGGTCAGATGGGAAGTGGTTGTGGTCCTGGATCAGGTGGGCTGGGAGCAGGTGCGGGACTGGAGTAATGCAGTCATCCTGCATTGGGACTGGGAAAGTGGATCAACTCGGAGCTGTGAAGCCCCGCATGGCAAGGATCATGGGAGCTGATTATTTTGCGGTGGGTTTAGTGGGAGCTCACTAGCATACAGTTAAACCTCTCCCTCAGGCAAGGGGAAGTGATTAGCTAAGAGGAAAATAATGCCAAGTTCTTCAGGGTGGCACAGTGGCACAGAATTTAATGAGATTGCTGTCCTGCATCGCCAGAGACTCAGGTTCGATCCTGACTGTGGGTGCTGTCTGTACAGAGTTTTTATGTTCACCCTGTGATCCCATGGGTTTTCTCAGGGTGCTCCAGTGGCAAAGTGGCACAGCGATCGTGTTCAAGGTTAAAGGTTTGTTTATTGTCATATTTACCTATTCAGGTACAGTGAAATTCAGATTGCCATATAGTCATACCAATAAAGAGCAACACGACACACAAATACATGTTTAACATGAACATCCACTGCAGCGACTCCATGTTCTACAGGGATGGGGCCTGACCCACTGAGTTACTCCAGCACTTTGTGTCTTAATTTGTAAACCACATCTGCAGTTCCTTGAGTCAAGGTCTGGTTTTAATGATGTCTTTGATCCTCTCCTCCCCCCAAAAAAACAATGTGCTTTCCATTAAAATTGTGAGTCCATATGGTCCATCCAGAATATCACTTTATTAACCTAATTAATGTACACAATGCCCATTGTTATCCTTGCCAACAGGCTTCTGATTGCCAGCTTACTTGAGTTTGCTTTTGCTTTTGATTAAACGGGGAAATTTCCCTGTAGCCATCACTACAACCTCCAAATCAGCTCAGAACTCTATGGACAGTTATTTTGTATTTTTGCATTATTATTGTTTGTCTGTTTAATGTGTATGTATGTATGTGTATGTATATGTATGTGTGTGTGTGTATGTGTGTGTGTGTGTGTGTGTGTGTGTGTGTGTGTGTGTGTATACACATGCACACACACACATGTATATATATCTATATTACTAAAAGTAAGATCTTGACCACTTCTTGTTTTTTTGTTTCATGATTTTTGAAAAGATGCTGCCACTTATAGTTGTGATTTTTGGTCATCTTACTCAGTCCCCCTCCGCTGCGCTGGACAAGAGGATTTTTCCCATCGATGAAAAATAAATGAGTTATTAATGTTTTTAAAATGTTGACATTCTCTCTGCTGCCCCTGCTGGTGGGAGGGGGGAGGGACTATAAAACCCGGAAGTGTTGTGCCTCACTCAGTCTATGTAAGATGGAGGAAGCGAGTGGGGTCATATCTCTCTGAGCTGTGAATAACACTGAACACATGTCTACTCAACTGTGAGTGCCCTTACTGTGGTTTTAAAATTAAAATGTGGTGGCTTTGAAATGCTGCACAGCAAATGGTTGTTGGTGGTGGTAACTGCTTTGAAATGCTGCACCACAAATGGTTGTTGGTGGTGGTAACTGCTTTGAAATGCTGCACAGCAAATGGTTGTTCGTGGTGGTAGCCACTTTGAAATGCTGCACTGCAAATGGTTGTTGATGGTGGTAGCTGCACAACTTCGTGTTTGCACTGTATATTGATTTTAGATACAACGCTACCACTTACGGCTGTGAATTTTGGTCATCTTACTCAGTCCCCCTCCGCTCATCAAGTGCAGAGGATTCTTCCCTTCGAGGAAAAATAAAAGTGTTATTAGTGTTTTAAAAAATGGTGAGAATCTCTCTCCTGTCAATCACACCATAAAAGCCACGCCCCTTCCGGAGGGTGGAGGAGGGATTATAAAACCTGGAAATGTGGGTGTGGCTCAGTCTCTGCAAGATGGGGGAGGGAGAGGTCACGACTCTGTTTGAGCAATGACTCAACTGAACACACTGAATGGCTACTGAACTGTGAGTGTGGTGTTTATTTGGTGTTTTGTGTGGTTTTATGGTGGTTTCACCCTGCTTGAAATGATATGAAACTGCATTTGAATGTGGTGGCCTTGCACCCTCCATTAAATTTTATGAAACTGCATTTGAATTTGGTGGCCTTGCACCCTGCATGAAATGGTATGAAACTGCACTTGAATTAGGTGGCCTTGCACCCTGCTTGAATTGGTATGAAACTGCACTTCAATTTGATTGTCTTGCACCCTGCTTGAAGTGGTCTAAAACTGCACTTGAATTTGGTGGCCCTGCACCCTACTTGAAATGGTAGGAAACTGCACTTGAGTTTAGTGACCCTGCACCGTGCTTGAAGTGGTATGGAACTGCACTTGAATTTGGTGGCCTTGCACCCTACTTGAAGTGGTCGGTAACTGCACGAATTCGTGGCCTTGCACCCTGCTTGAGGTGGTAGGAAACTGCACTTGAATTTGGTGACCATTGCACCCTGCTTGAAGTGGTAGGAAACTGCACCTGCATTTGGTGGCCTTACACCCTGCTTGAAGTGGTAAGAAACTGCACTTGATTTCATTTCGGAGTCACGTGAGTGACTTCGTGAAGACCCCGCCAGCACGCATGCGTGACATATCGTCGCTCGCAGTTGCAGTCGATGGCTGGGGGAGTGAGTGCGCTCCTCCACCAGCCCTTCAAAAAGGACCGCTCAGGTAAGAGGAACTAACCTTTAGTTGGTTAGTTCCTGTGGATTGAATTTTTTGTTCACAGGGACGATGGAAAGGAGTTCAAAATACACTTCCAGCTGCAGGACTTCTGACAGGAGTCAGCGGCTGCATTCCCCGGAGCTGCCCGCTATGACGGCAGCACCTGCTCGTTGGGCCGGAAAAAGGATGTGGAAGCCGGGGAGCCCTACTCAACCAGGACCTGACTCTCCACCACGGTTGTCCATGGAGCCACACAGTGGTAGGAGCACCGCGCGGGAGCAGCGTATGCAAGACCCTGACTCCCTACCACTGTCATCTAAACATAGGGACAGTGGGGAAAAGGTGCGTAAACGTGTTCCCCACTCTGCGGCACGTTCTGTCTCCCCTACTATACAGGTCACCAGAGGGCGGCCCAGGGGAAGAACCGCACAGAAGTCGAAGAGCCCCGCTGCTGCGGCCGGCGTCGACTTACCACCGGAGCAGTCCGCCAGATCGCGGGCCGGTGAGGGACCGAGGTCTGAGTCTGGGAGCCCCGCAGGTGCGGCCGGTGCAGACTCACCACCGGGGGTACCTGCCAGATCGCGGGCCGGTGGTATATCATCTCGGTCACCGCACCCCGCGTTAGCGGCTGGCGGCAAGCCCGCGCGGACATCGGTGAACCCCGCTCCGGCGGCTGAAACCGACTCCTCACCACTTATGTCTTTCCAGACAAGTGGGCCACCACAGTCCGGAAGACTGCGGACCAGCGGCATGTCCGCGCGGGAGTCGCAGGGCCCCGCTGGAGCGGCAGGCAGCGACATCCTGCCTAGGCACCGTAGACATCAACTCGATGAGGTGCGGGCCGATGGCAGAAGCCTCAGTAGTTCAGGAGAACCTGAGGAAGTCGACTTGTTGTCCGCAGATAGCGGCGGTGGTCGCATGGCCCGTATGGAGCGCGTGATGGAGCGACTCCTTGTGCAAAATCTCCAGCAGCAGGACTGGATGTCCTCTAGTTTCAGGAGACATGCATCTGGGCCACCCAGCATGTCCCCATCTTCGGTGGGGAGTGCTAGGGGGCAACAGCTGGCTGACGTGGAAGAAGGGTTGGCGGTTGGCAGAACCTGCAGCATCTGAGAAACCCCAAGAGGATCCTGTTGATGTGGTTTCCAGATTTGCCGAACCTAAGCACTCAGGACAGCCATTGCAGCCCAATCTAGCGGCAAGTATTGACTTCCTTACTACACATCAGCTGCAGGATCAGGTACTAACCGAGGCAATAAACAAATATAAGGCCCCGAACAATTGTGTATCACTGAATGTACCGACAGTCAACATGCCCATCTGGGGCAACATCAGTGCAGGAATAAGGGCACAGGAACTTAAACTTCAAAAGATCCTGAAACTTTTGACGTTGGGAATTACGGCCTTTGCCAGATCTATTGATGGCACGGAGATGACGGAGGAGCAGGAAGATGCTCTTGCATTATTGTGTAACACACAATACGAAATTAATGCTTTCCGAAAAATCTCAATCAAGCCTACTCTCACCCCAAGTTCACTGGGTTGTGTAAGGCATCTGCGATGCCACCACCGAGACAGCTGTTCAGTAAGGACCTGCCCAAACAGGTCAAGGACCTGGACGAGGAGGCAAAGGCAGTTGGTTTGATGAAACCGCCTTCCTCCAGCAGGCCAGCTACCTGCAGACAAACACCATATGTAAGACCTCGGGGGCCACCTGAAAGAACAACAAGGACCTACACGCCGGCCGCACCCCAACAACAAAAGCCTTTTTTAGGGCAGGGCCAACAGCGACCAGCGTGGAAGATGCGCCAACCCCACAATCCAGCAACACAAGGGAGCGCCAAAACCCAGAACATCAGGGCCCACCGGTAACCATGGAGGTAAGGGGGTCTGGTTCTCATGCGAGTGCTGCATGTTTAACCTCACAAATTACTGGGAGATTACGTTTATTCTGGGATATATGGAGCTCTATAACTTTAGATTCATTTATATTACAAAGTATTCAGGGGTATGAAATTGAATTAATAAATGAACAACTTCCCCCGCCTCAACATGTACCAAACCAGAAATTTGCACTTTCCCGTAAGGAAATAGCGGAAGGACATGAGGAAATTTTGAGGCTGCATGCCAAGGGGGTAATAGAGAAAACGACACACAAACTTCTTGAGTTTGTATCCAACATTTTTACCAAAACTAAAAAAGATGGTGGATGTCGGATTATTATTGATTTAACCCATTTGAATACTTATGTAAAATATACCCATTTTAAAATGGAAACGTTTGAAACAGCTAAATCACTGATTTCCAAAGGGTGCTTCATGGCATGCATCGATTTAAAAGATGCATACTATTCAGTATCCATACTGAAACATCACCGAAAGTTCTTAAAGTTTGTTTGGATGGATCAGCTATGGCAATATAGAGCTTTACCTAATGGGCTTACAATAGCCCCTAGGTTATTTACAAAAAAATTGAAACCAGTATTGGCATCTTTGAGGAAACAAAGCCATGTTGTCATGGCATATTTAGATGACATCTTGATTGTGGGGAAGCCCATGGAATCGACAATAGCAGCTGCTAAAACATTGTTTCAAAAATTAGGGTTTGTCATCCATCCAGACAAATCTAAGTTCTACCCTTCACAGGTCATGGATTATCTGTGATTCACAATTAACACCAATCAAATGCTTGTTACCATCCCAGATAACAAGGCAATGGATGTTATTGAAGCATGTAACAACCTTGCTTGCGCCAGGAAACCAACAATCAGACATGCTGCTAAGGTAATTGGAAAATTAGTAGCTACATTTCCAGTTGCACGATTTGGCCCTTTACACTATCAAAATTTACAAAGAACAAAAATGTCAGCATTAAAAAATAATGCTGGACATTTTGATAGGCCTATGCAGCTGCCAATCAAGGCAAAAGTTGAGTTACAATGGTGGATTGAGAATATTCGTGACTCATTCAATCCCATCCTTGTACCGAACCCGTCAGTCGTGGTACAAACCGACTCAAGCGCCCTAGGCTGGGGAGCTACCGACACTACTTCCAGTTGTGGCGGTAGATGGGATTTACACGAATCTACCCTTCTATTATCACAAGGGATAAACTATTTGGAGATGCTAGGAGCATTTCATGGGCTGCGAACTTATTGCATGAATTTACATCATACGCATGTCCGCCTTCAAATAGACAACACCACGGTGGTGGCATATTTAAATCATATGGGTGGTATCAAGTCAATATCTTGTGATGAATTGGCAAACACAATCTGGCTCTGGTGCATAGCAAGAAATATTTGGATATCAGCTACCTACCTTCCAGGTAAGCTCAATACAGTGGCGGATACCAGGTCACGTGTATTCAATGATAACATTGAGTGGATGTTAAATCCCCAAATATTTGCCAAAATTATCGCCAAATTTGGAACACCAGATATCGACGTTTTTGCGTCCAGATTGAACCATCAGATATCAACATATGTATCTTGGAAACCAGATCCTGGTGTAGTAGCGATGGACGCTTTCTCGCTGCACTGGGGGAAATGGTTTTTCTATGCCTCTATTTTGCCTCATCAGTTGGGTATTGCAGAAAATAAAATCAGATTTTGCAAAAGGCATCTTAATAATATCCGACTGGCCTACACATAACCATGGTATCCGGTGATGATTATAGAACCATGGGCACTTATTAACAAATGCCCGGATTTGGTGACTAACCCCACTACAGGGGAATACCGTCCATGCCACGGTGATCTGAACCTGTTGGCTTGCAGGTTCTGAAGAGGCCACTCCTGCAATACGGACTAACACCAAGGACCATGGACACCATTGCAGCATTGTGCAGAGAATCCACTAGACGACAGTACCTCACCCAAATCAGGAAATGGGAGGCCTCCTGCAGACAGATTAACATCACGTATGACTCTGCCACGATACCCCATGTGCTGGAATTCCTCGCGGGTCTACATCATGATGAGGGCCTCAGCTACAGCGCCATCAACGGTGCCAGGAGCGCACTGTCATCCTACCTTTGTATAGGAGTAGGATCTCACCAGCTCGTGTCCAAATTGGTTATTTTCAATTCTAACCCTCCCCGACCACGATACATCACCTGGGATATAGGGGTAGTATTGACCCTACTCAGGAGCTGGTCACCAATGATTCGCTCCCCGCTTGAAACTGACGGCTTCAGGCAGCGCTGATGGCACGTGGGCTGCTCGCCGACTTCGCTCATGTCAGCGACTTCCTGCAAATCCTTAAATTCCCACAGCCAAGTAACCTCAATCGCGCTGAATTTAAGGACATGAGTGAGGCCAGCGAGCAGCAGGAGAGAGGTTTTTAGGCGGAGAGCGGGCAGAGGTGAGCGGGGACCGGCAGAAGGAGCTAAGGTGGCGGCTGGTTCCGCTGTCCGGCCCGGCGGCCACTCAGCCACCCGAACTACTTCTCTCTCTTCCCACCCCCCCGCCCCCCCGGCCTCAATGCGGTGGCATTCCACGCCTCTCTGCAAGGGGCGTCGCAAGTGGCATTATCCCAATCCCCTCATTCATAACATTGGTGCCCTCCCCGCAACTTTACCCCGGGCCAGACTCCCCAAACGCTGTGAAAGGAGCTCTCCCCCCACCCCCACACCCCGGGAAATACAGTATTTAAAAACATAAACACAAAATGTACTTACCACATCATTGGTACACGACAAACCATATTTGAAAACCCCGCCAAGAAACTAGCGCTGCGCATGCGCAGTAGACTGATGCACATGCACAGTGCTGCAAAGGCAGAATTTCTGCTGCCTTCAACCCCGCTTGAAACTGATGGCTTCAGGCAGCGCTGACGGCACGTGGGCTGCACAGAGCTTCCCGTGTTACAAGCGCTGCAAATGAAAGGCACGGAGAATTATGCCTACCTAAGAGATCGATCTCTTACACAGGAATAATTCTCCCATGCCTTTAATATTTACATTTAGTTATTACTATGTTATAATTTTTGTCAGGGTAGGCAGTGCCTACCTTGCCTACACTGACGGCACGTGCCTGGTCCATACTAGCCATTTGGAAACCAGTCCCTTCAGCCCAACAATACCCATACTAACGCTCCAGAAAGCCCCCCCCCCCCCCCCCCGCCCCATTGGTGGAGAGGTGGAATATTGCATCGGGGGGCCAGCCCCCCCGTGTGAACATGGGACCCAACGGGTCCCACTTAGTCTACATTGTTTACAGAGTACTATGGTTACATATTCTGGTGTGCCACTGTAAGTAAAGCCCCTGTCCCACTTTCCTGAGTTACGAATTCTCCCGAGTTTTCCCCTTGATTCAAACTCAGGGAATGTCGGTAGCGAGTCCGTAGGAGGCCGTAGGAGTTCGTAGATATTTCGTAATGCCAGCCGTAGGTACTCTGGGCATCAGGCAAGTCGGGACGTTTTTTCAGCATGTTGAAAAATGTCCACAAGTAAAAAAAATAGCACCGAGTACCTACGACTGGCATCTCTGTGTTTGAATCAAGGGGGAAACTCTTGAGAATTAGTGAGTAACTCGGGAAAGTGGGACAGGGGCTTAAGAATGTCATTATTCTGTTTGAGACATATGACAATAAAACACTCTTGACTCTCGACAGGTGACCTTGTGTTCACAGAATGGCAAATTAACTCTTTACTCTGAGGAAAAAACAAGGATCAGCAAATGCTGGTCCACAATAACAAGACACAAAGTGCTGGAACACGTTGGCAGGCCAGGCATCATCCCTGGACAAGGGTCCCGACTCGAGACGTGGTTTGTCCACGTTCTCCAAGGTTGCTGCCTGGTCCGCTGAGTTCCTCAAGCACTTTGCAACTCTTTACTCTCGTTGCCCCGATGTTTAAAGCTGCCACAATGGATCTCCCGGTTGCTAAACACTTGGGCAGCTTACAACGCAGCTGTATGAATATTAATTCGTTTAACTTCAAGTAATCCCTGGATTCCCTCTCTCTCCGCCCCTCCCCCACCCGAGTTGTCGTACTAGTTTCATTGTCGCCCTGTTGAGTTTCACTGTCTGTATAACTCATTATCACCTACCCCACAGTCAACAATGGACCAATGTAGGCTCTATCTTTCCTTACATCCCTGCAATGTGCATATCTTTCATTCATTTGTTCTATGTACCTTCTGTATCTCTTGTTTCCCTTTACTCTCATTCTCAGTCTGAAGAAAGGTCTCGACCCAAAACGTCACCTATTCCTTCTCTCCAGAGATGCTGCCTGACCCGCTGAGTTACTCCAGCATTTTGCATCTATCTACAGTGATAACAGCACCCCCTTCAGGTACTTCTCTCCTTGTTCAGCAGATGCTGAAAAGCCGAGTCTCAATTTATCAACATCCTGATTCATTGCAGGATGATTTTGCAAATTCTGTGTAGGAAGGAACTGCAAATGCTGGTTTAAACAGAAGATAGACACAAAAAGCTGGAGTAACTCAGCGGGTCAGGCAGCATCTCTGGAGAGAAGGAATGTGGGACGTTTCGTGTCAAAACCTTTCTTTAGACTGAGAGTCAGGTTAAGAGAAATGAGAGATATAGACAGTGATATAGAGAGATATAGAACAAATGTATTAAAGATTTGCAAAAGGTAACGATGATAAAGGAGACAAGTCTTGTTGAGTCCCATTGTCTGTAACCCGTTTTCACCTAGACCACAGCTAACAATGGCCTGTCTCCCTTGGTTACTTTTCATCGTTACTTTTTTGCAAATCCTGTGGTTGTGTGACCGACCGATATCAAATGGCCACTTGATATTTAGTTTCCTCTCACAGAGCAGCCTCATTTGAGTGCACGCCATTCATGAAGCAAACCCAAATCTCTTCAAAACATCTAGCATGTTCACGGTGTCAACAGCAAAGAGCCAAAGTGTTTCATTGTTACTTGCACCAATATAACAAGACCGTAAATGCAATGCACACTGATAACACCACACAGAGCAGTCCAGCACAAGAACAGACCCTTCGGCCTATTTGTCAGTGCCACACATCAGAATCAGAATAGTAAGATTAAACGAGAACTTACCAGTTTGAAGTTTGATCTTTATTTTATGAGGAGTTACGATGAGGGATTACGTGAAGACCCCGCCAGCATGCATGCGCGACATTCTTCAAAGCAGTGGTGTGAAATCACAGAACAAAAAACAGTCTCAATGACTGACATAGTAAGAGAAAAAAGAGAACTTTCATACCAGGTGATCTTTATAATAGAGGGTTGGGAGCGGAGGGCACGTAATCCCTCATCGTAACTCCTCATAAAATAAAGATCAAACTTCAAACTGGTAAGTTCTCATTTAATCTTACTATTTTACTTCGGAGTCACGTGAGTGACTACGTGAAGATTTCAAAGCTCTGTGATTTCATGCCCTGGAAGCTCCATGCTCACACACCGCTAAAGCTGGGATAAGAGGATGGACGTGATTCAGACAAGACACTGGCTGAAAAACAAAACAGGTATTTATTCATACCAAACACAATATTGTGTCCCAAAAGGGTTATTTAACTGGCAGCACTTAAGATCCTCCCTGCATAATTGTCAGGGGAGGTCACGGGTTTGTTATAAAAGCGGTGGAAGGTTCTCTCATTGTTCCAACCCGCTGTGGCCAGGATGTGATCCAGTGGTACCTCCATCCTTCTAGCCGCCGAGGTGGATGCTGCCCTGGTGGAGTGAGATTTATACACATTAGTATCCACCCCCGCCGCATCCAGTACCACCCTTAACCATCTGGAAATGGTTTGCACCGTGACCCTGTGATGAGGCTTCTTGTGACTGACAAGCAAAGCTGTTTCCGTGCCCCTTAGATCTTTAGTGACTGAAATGTATCGCAGAATCAATGTAACGATACAAAGACGAGTGTCCGCTGGGTAACCCAGGAACTCCAAAGTATGTCCAGACACTCCGGGTCGATCTTGCTTCAATAGTCCCTGCACCTGGAATGTGATTTTCCCACTGGTAATTGCCATGGCATCCAGACTGAGTTTGTGCAGGGACTGGACCCGTTGCGCCGTGATCAGTGCCATTATCATGACCATTTTGTAGGTTAATTTGGCCAAAGGGAGTCCCGTGTTCGGTGTCCATCCTCGCAGCATCGTCAATACCGTGCTGATGTCCCAGGTATGGCTATATCTGGGCCTGGGGGGATTAGAATTAAATATTCCCCGCATAAATTTGGATACCAGGGGATGTGACCCAATTCCCAATTGGTCACTCCCCTTGCCCAAGTAAGACGATAGGGCACTCCTGGCACAGTTAATGGCGCTGTAGCTTAAACCCTCATCGTAATGAAGGGTAGCCAGAAACTCCGCACTTCCGTGATGGTGGCGGTTTCGTATGTAGTTTTAGTAGTCACGCAGAATCTTTCCCACTTCCTGATGTAGGTCAAGTACTGCTTCCTTGTGGACTCTCTGCAGGCTCCCGTGATAGTATCAATGGTCCTGTTGGAGAGTCCGAGTCCATGAAGTGGCCGTTTTAAAGTCTGCAGATTAACAAATCCATACGATCATGACATGGATGACTTTCTCCTGTAACAGGATGAACAAGCAGGCTTGGTCTTTTATTCACCCTGACACAGGGTTCTGTGGCCATCTTTTGTACCAGAGGGAACCATGGTTGAGTAGGCCAGTCGGGCACTACCAAGATACCCGATGCGGAGTCTTGCTTGATTTTTTGCAAGACCCGACTGATGAGGCAGAAAGGGGGGAAAGCGTAGAAAAACAAATCCCCCCAGTGTAGCGAGAAAGCATCCATCGCTACCGCCCCCGGGTCTGGCTCCCAAGCAACATACGTTGGTAGTTGGTGATTTAGCCTGGACGCGAAAAGGTCGATATCTGGTGTCCCATAACGTTCTACAATATCTGTAAACACTTTCCGATCCAACATCCATTCTATGTTGTCGTTGAATTTCCGTGATCTGGTGTCTGCCACTGTGTTTAGTTTACCTGGTAGGTAAGTTGCAGAGATCCAAATTCCTCTTTGCAGACACCAGTGCCAGATATTGTTGGCCAATTCATCACACGATATCGACTTTACACCGCCCATGTGGTTAATATAGGCTACCACCGTGGTGTTGTCAATCTGTAGTCTAACATGAACTTTGTGCATGTTAGTGCAGTATGCTTTAAGTCCGTGAAATGCTGCGAGCATTTCTGAATAGTTAATCCCTAAGTTTTTAAATAGGGTTAACTCTGGTGCACTCCATCTACCTCCACAGCTAGAGGTAGTGTTAGTAGCTCCCCACCCTTTGGCACTGGCATCCGTTTGTAAGGTGATCGAGGGATTGGCGATAGTCATGGGTTTGGAACAATTTTGGGCATTACCCATCCACCAATATAGTTCAGCTTTTGCCTTTTCTGGAATTTTCATGGGCCTATCAAAATGGCCAGCATGATTTTTGAGCGCCGTAATTTTTGCTCTTTGTAAATTTTGGTAATGTAAGGGCCCATATTGTGCTGCAGGAAATGCAGCTACTATCTTCCCAATCACCCTGGCCACCTGCCGAATGGATGGGACCTTAATGCCAAAGAGGCTCCTGCAAGCCTCTATCAGGTCTTCCACCTTGCTTGGTGGTAACGTGACAGACATTTGCGCTGAGTCAATAATGAACCCCAAATATTTCATGGTGGTAGAGGGTTCCAATATTGATTTATCTGGATGTATCGTAAACCCCAGTATCTGAAAAATATGTTTCGTGGCTGTGACTGCCAAAGTAGCCATTTCCAAATTCTCCCCCACTATGAGGATGTCATCAAGATAGGCCATAACAGTATGATTCTGTTTCCTTAAATAGGCCAAAGCTGGTTTCAATATCTTGGTAAACAATCTGGGTGCTGACGATAGCCCATTAGGCAAAGCTTTATATTGCCATAATTGTCCCATCCAGATAAATTTTAAGTATTTCCTATGATCCTTGTGTATGGGTACTGAATAGTATGCATCTTTAAGGTCAACGCATGCCATGTAGTACCTATTGGCTACAAGCTGAGTAGCAGTGTCGAAGGTGTCCATTTTAAAATGAATATACTGGACAGAAGTATTCAGGTCGGTCAAATCTATGATGATGCGGCACCCGCCATCTTTTTTGTTTTTAGTGAATATATTAGACACGAACTCCTGAGGTTCTTTAAAGGCCTTTTCAATTACCCCTTTTTCTATTAACCTCTGTAGTTCAGCATGCCCTGCTGCCTTATCTCTATGAGAAAGGACGAATTTCCGACTAGGCGCATGCTGTACCGGGGTAGGGAGTTCGTGAATAAATTCAATTTTGTAGCGCTGAATACTCCTGAGTATATAAGGATCAGAGGTAAAAGTGAGCCAATTCTCGAGGAACATGTGCAACCTGCCCCCTATGCAGAGTGAATTTAGGTCAGTAGTGTTCTTGGGGATCCCAGACCCACCTACCTCCATGGTTACTGCCGGTGTGGAGGTTTCTGCCCTTGCTTCCTCGGCTGGTTGTAGGTGTTCTGGGAGTGGCGCATCTTCCAAGGAGGCCGGCCTGGGCCTTGGCCTAAAAAAGACCGCTGTGCAGGTATGCCGGCCTTCGAGCTTTCACCACCGGCAGACCTGTTAGGGTAACTCTGCCCGGTGGGTGCGTAGGGGTGCGTTCTGTGTGGGTGATGAGGCTTAGTGTACCCAGGTACTTTAATAAGGCTCAAAGCCTTAGCCTCTTCGTCAAGATCTTTTACCTGTTTGGGGAGATCTTCCCCGAATAACAGGCTTGGAGGCTGCGTCTTCCCAGGTTTGCATAACCCCGCGAACTTGGGGTTAAGCGCCGGCTTTATAATGCTTTTCCTGAAATTGTTAATTTCATACTGTGTATTGCACAGTAAGGCCAAAGCATCTTGCAGCTCTTGCGGCATGTCCACTCCCACTGCTGTTCTGGCTACTGCAGTAATCCCTGCGGTTAGGAGCTTCAGGATCTTCTGAAGTTTCATCTCCTGCCCTCTACTTGAGGGGCTCATGTTCCCCCATATCGGGTTGTTCACCGCGGGCACATTTAACGATTTGCAGTTTTCTGGCGCCAAATATTTATCTGCTGTGGCATTGATGGCCTGTTCCTGAAGTTGGTTGGTGGCCATATAATCAATGCTGGCAGCCAGCTTGGGGTGGATGGGTAGGCCCTTCTGGTGGGGCATGGCATGTTTGCTCACCACATCCATATAATCTTCACACACCCCTGACGCTGCAGGTGCTTCAGCCAACTCTCCCTCTTCTGGGTCAGCCCAGTTCTGACCCTCAATGCTCCCCTGCATAGAAGGGGATACATTGGGCAGTCCTCGAAAGGAACTTGCCGTGGGCCTACTAGGGGTCCCACTGTGAACCTGCCCCTGCTGTAACAGGTCACGTTGGAGCATCTGCTCCATCAGCCGCTCAATGCGGTCAAGGCGACCTCCGTCGCTACCAGCGAGCGGGGTGCCCTCGGGACCGGACTCCGCTGAGTCCGCCCCGGCCGACTTCCGGGTAGTTTTCCCCGACCGTGGCGTACCAACGGTCTCAAAGTCCGAAAAGTCGGGAGCTGCAGGTGGAACCTGAAGCTCTGGAGAAGCGGTTCTCCGCTGGCTGCTGTCCTTAGCCGCTGATTTGGCCGCCGCTCTCTTACTCTTTCTCCCTTCCATTATGGTCGACTCACTCCTTCGGTGAGACTTACCTGGCGTGAGCTTTTTAAACTCACGCTGGAGGAGCCCCGCTCCTCCCGACCGTCGCTTCCGCATGCGTACGACGATATGTCGCGCATGCGTGCTGGCGGGGTCTTCACGTAGTCACTCACGTGACTCCGAAGTAAAATCATACTTTATTCGCCTCTCCGGGAAGGTAAGAACTTGAAAAAAAGTTTCCCCCAATCCCCTCCCCCCTCCCCCACATAAAACAAACCGAAGAACATTAAAACAAACTTTTAACACACTAAAAAATAACAAAAAGAATGAAAAAACGAACAGACTGCCGGCAGGGAAGCCATCTTGACATGATGTCAAGACCAACCCTTCTCTGCCTGCACATGATCCATATGTCATCATTCCCTGCACATTCATGTGCCTATCCAAAAATCTCTTAAATGTCATATGCGCCTCCATCACCACCCCTGGTAGCTCGTTCCATAATTTGTAAAAAGCAAAAATTCTCTAAATTAATAACCCTAATACGAGAGCAAAAGATACCCCTGAAGTCCTTAGTGCAACCAAAGACAGTCTATAGTTCCTAGTTGAGGTTGGTGTAGTGTTTAATGATGTATCTGTGACACAGTCTGCAACAGTTTTGCCTGATTCTGATTCCCAACGTAAGACTTGTACCATGACACTATGAGATTTGGATAGGACACCTCTCCTGCTCAACTACTGTATCCAACGCTACAAATGTCTTCATCCTTGGTTTGGTTGGTAACTTTATGGCGAAACAAATGGCTTCTTCACTGTCATTCACAATGCAAGACAAGTCCATCATGGCTTGCTTATGGGGGTGATTGTTGGACGGCACGGACTCGGTGAGTTGAAGGGCGAGTTTCCGTGCTGTATCTCTAACTTCTAAAAGGTCACCTGTGTATATTCTCCAGAGATGCTTACTTTGACCAGTGTGAGATATTTATCCAGAGATGCTTACTTTGACCAGTGTGAGATATTTTATGCAGAAAGCTTCAGTTGTGCACGATGACAGCTTCTCAGATTCGCTTAGTTTAGCTTAGAGATACATTATGGAAACAGGCCCTTTGGCTCACCATGTCCATGCCAACCATTGGTGTTGTTCTATATTATCCCACTTTCCCATCTGCTCCCCGTACACTAGGGGAAATCTACAGAGGCCAATTAACCTAGAAGCCCGCACGTCTTAGCGATGCAGGAGGAATCCGTAGCACCCGGACGAAACCCATGCAGACGCAGGGAGAACGCACAAACTCCTTACAGACAGCGCCAAAGGCCAGGATCAAACCCGGGTCTCACGCTCTGTGAGGCAGCAGCTCTACCATCAGCGCCACCGTGCCGCCCTGTAAACCTCAACCATAAATAGGCCACAAATAGACCACAAACTCGCCCTCACCTCGCATGAAAGGCAAGCAACACCAATGTCCACCACATATTGCTGGTTATAACTCTGCTGGTGATTTGAAGCTGGAAACAACACAATGTCCTGAGTCACTGTGATGTGGTACAACATGTGCACGCTTTAACATATTTTATCTTCTTATTTTTATTAAGCAGCTGTATTGTTGAACATAACAGTAGCCCTCTACGCCCTGCATGCAGACATTATAAAAGCACTTGCATACCCAGCATCAGTTCAACAGCATTCATTCATTTACGGGGTCACAAGAAACTGCAGATGCTGGAACCCTGAGCAAAAAACAATGTGCTGGAGGAACAAGCGGGTTAGTCGGCAAGAGGGAAACAAAATGCTGGAGTAGCTCAGCATCTCTGGAGACAAGGAATAGGTGACTTTTTGGGTTGAGACCCTTCTTCAGACTGAGAGGGCATCCATGTTGAGAATGGACAGACGCCATTTTGTGTCGAGACCCTTCTTTGGATTGATGTGGTGGGGCGGTGTGCTAAGGCTCCCACAGGATTGGACCAGAAACTTGATGAAGATGCAGGACCTGCAGATGCTGGTTTACAAAAAAAAGGCACAAAATGCTGGAGGAACGAAGTGCTGGACTAATGGATGGCATAGTGGCACAGCTAGTAGACTCGCTGCCTCAGAGCACCAGAGACCCGGGTTCGATCCTGACCTCAGGTGCTGCCTATGTGGGGTTTGCACGTTCTCCCTGTGGCCACGTGGGTTTCCTCCAGGTGCTCCGGTTTCCTCCGTGCGGATGAAAAGATGTGCAGGTTTGTTGGTTAAATGGCCTCTGCAAATTGCTTCTAATGTGTAGGGAAAGTAGGATAACACAGGGCTAGTGTGAATGGACATGGTGGTCGGCATGGAATCAGTGGGCCAAAGGGCCTGTTTCACTGCTGTATCTCCAAACTAAAGCTAAACTCAGTGGAGAACATGGCTAGGTGGCGTTTCGGGTCGGCACTCTTCTTCAGACTGATTTTGGTGGGGGTGGGGAGGTAGTGAAAGCTGGAAGAGAGGTGGGGGGGGGGAAACAAAGCCTTGCAAGTGATAGGTGGATACAGGTGAGCGGGCGGGGGGGGGGGGGGGTGATGGTTGGACAATGGCAACTTCATGAAGTGCCCTGTCTCTGCACAAAATGGCCGCCTAGACTGCTCACATAATAGTGGCCACACAAATCTACTCATCGCAGTCACTTGTGAACCTCTGCAGGAGGGGTGAAGGCATGCCACGCAGTTTTATGGCCTCTCATACTTTCTGTGTTGAAAACAAGTTAGTCCTAGATTTACTGAGTCTGGCTGTGAAATTCCACTAGAGTTCTCCTAATGCCCCGTCATCTTTCCAGTCACCATGGAAACCAGGGAAAAATAAAGGGGACATAAAAGTTTAGCCTGTAATTCAACATGCCCTCAAAGTGACCCAGATGTAGGAGCAAATAACTTAACGCAGTTAAGTAAATGTTACTGTAAAAGGAAATTAAATCCTGTGTAAAATAGGTCATTCACTTCTAAGGGAATTAATTATTCTAAAGGAATCTGTATCATTACGGCAGGGCAACAATGAGTTTAAGTTCACTATAACTATGATCTTGTTTAACAATAAATAATTGATCAGCATTCAGTCTGTGGCAGATGAGAGGTATATGTGAGAGGTGCAAGATGGAAGGTGTGTACGTTTTACTATCACACATTTAACACCCTTATGCTCTTCCATCATCTCTCACCAACTTCTACAATTGCGCCGTAGAAAGCATTTTAGTGGGATACTTCACAGCACGGCTTGGGAACAGCACCATCCAAGGAGTTGGGGATGCAGCCCTGACCATCACACAAACCAACCTCCCTTCCATTGACTCCATCTACACTTCACGCTGCCTCGGCAAGGCCAGCAGCATAATCAAGGACTAGTCTCACCCTGGAAAGAGCATAGTTCCAGACTCGGGGACAGTTTCTTCCCAGCTGCTATCAGGCAACTGAACCATCCTATCATCAACTAGAAAGCGGTCCTGAGCCAACTCATTGCAGAATCCTGGAGTATCTGTAATCAGATTAAACTGGACTTTATGTTGAACTAAGTGCCATTCCCTTTACCCTGTATCTGTGCACTGTGGGTAGCTCAATTGTAATCGTAGAAAGGAACTGCTGATGCTGGTTTATAGCGAAGATAGTAACTCAGTGGGTCAGGCAGCATCTCTGGAGAAAAAGGATGGGTGATGTTTCGGGTCGGGACTATTCTTCTCGAAACATCACCCATCCTTGTTTTCCAGAGATGCTGCCTGACCCCCGAGCTAGCCCAACACTTTGGTCTTATGTTAGTCTTTCCGCTGACTGGATAGCACATAACAAAAAAGCTGTACCTCAGTATGCGTGACAATAAACTAAACTAAACCATGAGGACCAAATTGTCCCAGGGCCGTTCTTCCCCGAGGCAAGGCTGTTATGGTGATGGGACACTCCTACCCTCTTTCGCAAATAGTTGTCGAGTGGATGGCATTTTTAGCATGGAGGTTTGGAACCGACTTACTCTGACAGTAATCCAGCTCCTGGCACTGGGCCCACTTGTTGCTCACTCTGCCGGAAAGGGAATCAGCCACTGCTCAGTAAGTAAACCCCAGCTGCTGTTCGCTGACAAGAATTCAGCTACAAACATTAACAGCAGACAACCAAACCCAAACAGCCCAGAGACATTTTTAAAGTTGCAACAACACACACACATGGGGCGGCACAGTGGCGCAGCAGTAGAGTTGCTGCATTACAGCGCCAGAGACACGGGTTTGATCCTGACTACGGGCGCTGTCTGTACGGAGTTTGTAGAATTTTCCCCGTGACTGCGTGAGTTTTCTCCCAAACTCCAAAGACGTTCTGGTTTGGTGGCTTTGGTAAACTTGTAAATTGGTGAGGGAGAGAGGGAGAGAGGGAGAGAGGGAGAGAGGGAGAGAGGGAGAGAGGGAGAGAGGGAGAGAGGGAGAGAGAGGGAGAGAGAGGGAGAGAGAGGGAGAGAGAGGGAGAGAGAGGGAGAGAGAGGGAGAGAGAGGGAGAGAGAGGGAGAGAGAGGGAGAGAGAGGGAGAGAGAGGGAGAGAGAGGGAGAGAGAGGGAGAGAGAGGGAGAGAGAGGGAGAGAGGGAGAGAGAGGGAGAGATAGAGGGGGAGAGAGAGAGGGAGAGAGGCGAGGGTGTGTGTGTGTGAGAGAAAGAGAGAGTGAGTGTAAGTGTGAGAGAGAGTGAGAGAGAGAGAGGGAGAGAGAGAGGGCGTGAGAGAGAGGGCGAGAGGAAGAGAGAGAGAGAAGCGAGTTTAGTTAGTTTAGAGATACAGTGTGGAAACAGGCCCTTCGGCCCATCATGTACGCTCCGGCCAATGATCCCCTATGCACTAGTTCTATCCTGCACAGTAGGGACAATTTACAGAAGCCAATTAACCTACAAACCTGCGCTTCTTTTGAATGTGGGAGGAAACTGCAGCACCCAGAGAAATCCAACGCGATCACAGGAAGAACGTGCAAACACCACACAGACAGCACCCGAGGTGAGGATCGAACCCGAGTCTCCGGCGCATTTCCTCTATTGGAGCCTCCTCTTGGCGTGTTGGGAGTGCGAGAATCTCTCGTTTGCACTGCGACTGAAAGCACGAAACAAAGGAACAGAATGCCGCGTGGAACTGCAGATGGAGACATAGTCAAAAATAATAAAATATGTAATTAAGAAAGGAATGTTGCCATAAAGGACTTTCCAGACCAGCTAGAGAATGACATTTCGATTAGGATTTGTTCGTCGCTGTACATTAGTGGCTACTCAACCGGCGAATGATCAAAGTTATATGAAGAATGCAGCAGACAAATCAGCCCATAAAAACCCCTAGATTAACTGCAAACCCTCCTACTCCACGATTCTTACAGGCTGCGATAACCAATGGGCCTCATTACAAAAACAGCCATTACCACGCAGCCCAGAGCATTTGGGTCATAAATGCGATGTTAAGGCTGATTGGAGATCAACTAAAACAGAGCCAACACACAAAAAAGCAGCAGAGGAACTCTGAGATCACGTTTAAAAGCAGGCCAAAATCAAGGGAGTGAGATAGACACAGTAAACATTTTGCCTCTTATCATGTACAAAGACAAGATCCTGTCCTTTTTATTCCTTTCATGTAAGCAGCACAATGTATGTTTAATTGGTTCTAGTCTGTGAATCTCAAGGGCGGGATGTTCTAACCAGAGAAGACTAAACCTATTATTCACACTCAGACCTGGAAACACGTTCCTTGAGGGCTGCATATTTTAATATCAGGAATAGGGGAGGTTTTATTCCCATTCATTATCCCCCAAATATGATTGATGATTCAGTTTGGAATTCTTTGCAAGAATTGCAAAAGTACACTGAATAAATATTTGCGAGGTCATGTTCCCAGAATATAAACCCAGAGATAGCTCTTTGCTTCTGAACCACCCATCTCAGTCCAGTGAGTTAAACAGTCATTACATCAACTCAAGATAAGACACTGTCATCGGATGATCATCCCGTTTGGATGGTGTCTCCTTGGGTTACGCATCGATAGCAGTTCACAAATTCTTCAGCGCTGCTGCCTCACGGCGCCAGAGACCCGGGTTCCATCCTGACCTCGGCTCCTGTCTGTGTGGAGTTTGCACATTCTCCCTACATGGGTTTTCTCCGGGTGCTCCGGTTTCCTCCCACATTCCAAAGACGTACAGGTTTATAGGTTAATTGGCTGCAGTGAAAAATGTAGATTGTCCCTAGTGAGTAGGATAGTGCCAGTGTACGGGGATCGCTGGTCGGTGCGGACACGGTGGGCCAAAGGGCCTGTTTCCGCGCTGTATATCAAAAAGTCTAAAGAATCAAAAACTAAAGAACACCGGGATTGCCCATTGAAGACAAAGGCGCGTCAAATTCATTTTCTTTCAGGGGATCTGAGGAGAAGTATTTCAAAGACTCGTGACCCACTGAGAAGTAAAAGGGCGGTGGAAGCAGAGCTTCAGATATTTTTATGGTAGAGGCAGATTTGTTCTGAGTAAGCAGGGAGTAAACGACAGATGGGAACGAGGAGTTGAGATTACAGTTCTGTTTATCTGACATCTTTTTGAGTGGCCCGCTCCTGTTCTTAATTTGCATGTTTATGTCTTTGTGTTTAGTGTCACTCTTCAAACCTATCAATACACAGCCTTTGTGTTCTTTTTGTCAAACCCTGGTCTAATTCTCTGCTCACATTAACCTTCAAGCCAAACGCACTCTGGTTTCTCTTGAACCGCCCAGAGGACATCAGGACTTTAGAACTGTCTTTGGCAAAACACCAATTACTGCGGGGCCAACAGTTAGTTTAAATCTGAATGATGGACCATGGGTGGAGTGTGGGGGAGGGGGGGGGGAGGAGATGGTTGGAGGGGGAGTGTGGGGGGAGGGGTGGAGGGGTGAGGTGGGGGGAGGGGTGGGGGGGGGGAAGAGGGGGAGAGGGGAAGAGGGGAACATCAAAGACAGGTAGGACACAAATTGCTGGAGTAACTCAGCGGGACAGGCAGCATCTTTCGAGAGAAGGAATGGGTGACGTTTCGGGTCTTGACTCCAGAGATGCTGCCTGTCCCGCTGAGCTACTCCAGCATTTTGTGACTATCTTCAATTTAAACCAGATATCTACAGTTCCTTCCCTCATATAGTCAAAGTCTGGTGTTAGGTTGCAGATCAGCCATGAGTTTAATTGAGAGATCAGCATGAAAACATGCCCTTCGGCCCAAATGGACTTAATCTGTGATGTTCTCCACGGACAAACAGACTGACCGAGTTGGAGTTATAGAGTCGTAGAGTTATACAGCGTGGAAGAAGCCCAACTCATCCAGGGCAACCAAGTTTTTTGATTGAAAGATACAGCATGGAATGGGCCAATCAGCCCATCAGGTCCACACTGACCATCAATCACCCATTCTATGCTACACCACTTTCACACCCGCTCCCTACACACTAGCAGCAATTTACAGAGGCCAATTAACCTGCAAACCTGTGCACTTTTGGGAGGTAGATGGAAACTGGAGCACCTGGAGGAAAGCTGTACGGTCAAGGGGAGAGCGTGCAAACTCCACACAGACAGAACCCGAGGTCAGGATCGTACCCGGGGTCTCTGGCGCTGTGAGGCAGCACCTCTATTAGCCGAGCCACTGTGTCGCCCATAATCCTTCAGCTTCCTTCTGCTTACATACGGAGGGAAATAATTCGACAAAACAAAGCATATCATTGATCTTGTGAAAAACAGAACCAAGAAAGTAGAATGAAAAGAAGTTACAAGTGTTGGTGGAGAGGGACTGGGAACTTAGACCAAGCACAGATGAAAGATATATTTACATCTAAATGACTTGTGATTTAGGGAAGAACCTTTAAGGTGCTAACAATCCAGTTTGCCTCCTACTCATGGCCCAGTGCATACGTGGATCTTGGACAAGCAACAATCAAAGAGAAGCAGGGAGAAGAGCTTATTGGCTGAAACCCGTGGGAAAGGTGTGTAAGTCACAGGGGAAAAACAGTTTAAAACTGAGGAATTTGGTTTGTAAATTGGTAAATTAGGCAATTTAATCTGTCAATAAAGCAATGCTGCTCTAGGGGGCGCAGCAGTAGTGAGGGAAGTGCCTTGTGAGTCTTTGGCTCAAGAGTCTTTGGAGAGGAGGCCACACAAAAAGCGGGAGGGGAGGGTGATGCTTGCAGAATGTGGGAGCCCAGGGACACGGATGGAGCCTCTGGCTTCTACAACTGTGGCAAGTGCATCCAGCTTCAGCTCCTGAAGGACTGTGTTGGGACACTGGAGAAGCAGCTGGATGACCTCGGGGCCATCTGGGAAAACTAGCGTTTCGTGGACCAGACCTACAGTGAGGTTGTCATGCTGAGGATATGGGAAGAACCAAGGTGTGTGACTGAGGGAAAGGGTGGTAACCGTGGAGTGCAGGAGACCCAGGTGGCTGTGCCTAATGAAAACCGGGGAGACTATGTTTCCAGTCTGAGCGGTGGACATGTTGGTGGCTCCAATCCTAGAGATGGGACTTGACCGGCGAGACTGATGTCGGGCAGAGCCATAGTGGTGGGTGACTCCATTGTCTGAGGAGCAAACAGGAGATTCTGTGGTGGCAGATGAGACATGAGGATGGTCTGTTGCCTCCCTGGTGCCAGGGTTTAGGATGTCACAAGCTGAATTCAGAACATCCTAGAGAGAGAGAAGGTGAACAGCCGGCAGTAGTTGCGCACGTAGGCACAAATGACATCGGGAAGAAGAGGAAGGAGGTTCTCCAACATGACTTCAGATAATTGAGAAGAAGACTGAAATGCCGGACTTTGAGGCTGGTTATCTCTGGATTGCTTCCAGTACCTCGTGCTGGTGAGGACAGGGAGATAGGGGATCTGAATGTGTGGCTGAGGGGCTTGAGCAGGGAGCAAGGATTTAGATTTATAGGCCACTGGGATCTCTTCTGGGGTAGGGGTGACCTGTACAAAAGGGACGGGTTACACCTTAATTGGAGGGGGACCGGCATTCTGGCAGGCAGGTTTGCTAGGGCTATACGTGTGGGTTTAAACTAAATAGTGGGGGGGGAAAGGGATTGATAAATTGGGAGTAAAAAGATGAAGTTGAAGGGGAAGTGACTTCAGGAAAAATTGCAAAAGATTATCATATTAATGGGAAGGAAAGTTCAAAAAGGGATAAAAGAGTAATGTCAGGGCCAATTGTGAGCGGTGTGAGGGGGGAAGTGAATATGGAGGTCAAAGTGTTGTATATGAATGCGCGAAGTACAAGGAATAAAGTGGACGAGCTTGAGGCTCAGTTAGAAATTGGCAAGTATGATGTTGTGGGAATTACTGAGACATGGCTGCAAGAGGGCCAGGGCTGGGAACTGAATATTCAAGGGTATACCTCCTATCGAAAGGAAAGACAGGTGGGCAGAGGGGGTGGGGTTGCCCTGTTGGTGAGGAATGAAATTCAGTCCCTTGCGAAGGGGTGCCATTGAAACAGAAGATGTGGAGTCAGTATGGATAGAACGAAGGAATGGAGTCAGTATGGATAGAACGAAGGAATTGTAAAGGTAAAAGGACCCCAATGGGACTAATCTACAGGCCCCAAACAGTAGCCTGGACATAGGGCGCAAGTTGAATCAGGAGTTAAAATTGGCATGCAGTAAAAGTAATGATGTGGTTGTTATGGGAGATTTCAACATGCAGGTAGACTGGGAAAATCAGGTTGGTACTGGATCCCAAGAAAGGGACTTTGTAGAGTGCCTTCATGATGGATTCTTAGAACAGCTTATATTGGAGCCTACCAGGGAGAAGGCAATTCTGGATTTAGTGTTATGTAATGAACCGGATTTGATAAAGGAAGTTGTTGTTAATGAGCCATTAGGAGGTAGTGACCATAATATGGTCAGGTTTAATCTACAATTGGAGAGGGAGAAGGGTATATCAGAGGTATTAGTGTTGCAGTTGAATAAAGGGTACTATGGGGCCATGAGGGAGGAGCTGGCCAAAGTTGACTGGAAAGATACACTGGCAGGGTTGACAATGGAACAACAATGGCAAGTATTTCTGGGAATAATACAGAAGGTGCAGGATCAGTTCATTCCTAGGAGGAAGAAAGATTCCAAGGGGAGTAAGTGGCAACCGTGGATGACAAGGGACGTCCGGGACAGTATAAAAATTAAAGCGAAGAAGTAAAACGTAGCAAAGATGAGCAGGAAGCAAGAGGATTGGGTAATGTTTCAAGAACAGAAGATAACCAAAAAGACAATACGGGGAGAAAAGATGAGGTACGAAGGTAAGCTAGTCAAGAATATAAAGGAGGATAGTAAAAGCTTCTTTAGGTATGTGAAGAGGAAAAAATTAGTTAAGACCAAAGTTGGACCCTGGAAGACCGAAAAAGGTGAATTTATTATTGGGAACAAGAAAATGGCAGATGAGTTGAACAGGTACTTTGGATCCATCTTCACTAAGGAGGACACAAACAATCTTCCTGATGTACCGGTGATCAAAGGATTTGGGGTGACGGAGGAACTGAAGGATATCCACATTAGGCAGGAAATGATGTTGGGTAGACTGATGGGACTGAAGGCTGATAAATCCCCTGGGCCTGATGGTCTGCATCCCAGGGTACTTAAGGAAGTGGCTCTAGAAATCGTGGATGCATTGGTGATAATTTTCCAATGTTCTGTAGACTTGGGATCAGTTCCTGTGGATTGGAGGGTAGCTAATGTTATCCCACTTTTTAAGAAAGGCGGGGGAGAGAAAACAGGGAATTATTGACCAGTTAGCCTGACATCGGTGGTGTGGAAGATGCTGGAGCAAATGATAAAAGATGAGATAGCCGCACATTTGGATAGCAGTAACAGGATCGGTCCGAGTCAGCATGGACTTACGAAGGGGAAATCATGCTTGACTAATCTTCTGGAATTTTTTGAGGATGTAACTAGGAAAATGGACAGGGGAGAGTCAGTGGATGTAGTGTACCTGGACTTTCAGAAAGCATTTGATAAGGTCCCACATAGGAGATTAGTGGGCAAAATTAAGGCACATGGCATTGGGGGTAGAGTGCTGAGATGGATAGAAAATTGGTTGGCAGACAGGAAACAAAGAGTAAGGATTAACGGGTCCCTTTCAGAATGGCAGGCAGTGACAAGTGGGGTACCGCAAGGCTCGGTGCTGGGACAGCAGCTATTTACAATATACATCAATGATTTGGATGAAGGGATTCAAAGTAACATTAGCAAATTTGCAGATGACACAAAGCTGGTTGGCAGTGTGAACTGTGAGGAGGATGCTATGAGAATGCAGGGTGACTTGGACAGGTTGGGGGAGTGGGCAGATGCATGGCAGATGAAGTTTCATGCAGATAAATGTGAGGTTATCCACTTTGGTAGCAAAAACAGGAAGGCAGATTACTATCTAAATGGTGTCAAGTTGGGAAAAAGGGAAGTACAACAGGATCTGGGGGTCCTTGTTCATCAGTCTATGAAAGTAAGCATGCAGGTACAGCAGGCAGTGAAGAAAGCGAATGGCATGTTGGCCTTTATAACAAGAGGAGTCGAGTATAGGAGCAAAGAGGTCCTTCTGCAGTTGTACAGAAGGCAGGAACGGGGTACTGATTGTGGACGATCAGCTATGATCACATTGAATGGTGGTGCTGGCTTGAAGGGCCAAATGGCCTACTCCTGCACCTATTGTCTGTTGTCTATCTCTGCGCCACTGTGCCACCCAAGAAACATAACAAGTTAGGGTGATAGAACCTGAAGGGCAACTTTTCTTACACAAAGGGTGGTGGGTGTATGGGACGAGCTGCTGGTGGAGGTAGTTGAGGCAGATACTATCGTGACATTTATAAAACATTTGGACAGGTACATGGATAGGACAGGTTTAGAAGGATAAGGGCCAAACGCAGGGAAGTGGGACTCGTGGAGATGGGGGCATGTTGGTCAGTATAAGCAAGTTGGGTCCTGTTTCTACACTGTATGACTCGTAATATCTCCAGGTGAAACTCTGCCCGGGACTGGATGGAGCTTTGCGAATGTTTCGGGAGCAGTTAGCGATCGGTGCAGAAGCCAACAGACAGAACCCAAGAGTAAATGAAGGTTTCCGGAGCTGTCAGATTAGTTGCTGAGGCACGTATTACAGTGCAGGGCAGACGGGGGAGCCAAGTGGTGAAACCTCGCCGTGGAGTGAAGGGATCAAACCTGGCCTGGTTTATTTTTCATTTTGTGCTGCAGACTATTTGGTCAGAGATGAGAGTTTGAAGTTTCTCTCCTCCGGAAAAGGGAGGTGTTTGGTTTCAGTGTTTCTTGCTCCAATACTTTATTTAATACTTCACAAGAAAAACGCAGCACGATTAATAAACAAAGGAGGGGAACCGAAAGGGAAAAAAAAAACAATTATTTAAATAGAAGTTCGTACTTTTATATGCATTTGTGATTTAAGCCTGCTTTTAAAACATTAGCTCTCACTCTAGATTTAACCTGGCTCATTACTCCAGGGTATTGGCTTTGACAGCTGTTTGCTTGTAACAAGCGCCTGCTCTACAGAGACGAGCAAGATGTGGGTTGGGACAACCCATAATGCGCTCATAAATAGAAGAGAAGCAAGTGTTTTCGTGCAGTGCACTGCCCAGATCTGCACACCCACTGAAAACCATTGTAAGTGAAGCCTCGATTATTAACCCGCGGGCCGGCTGTAGTTTAGACTAATCGCTCACACTGGCGTTTAGTATCAGCATTAGTGAGGAATACGACGGCTAACTGCAGCTCCTAGCTCTTGGCTAACACTACCGTAGAGATAGGGTTGACTGAATTAAATAAAGGCACGCTGTAAAACTTAAAGGTGATCTGGAATGCAAGGCTGAAAGGAAGGAAATGAATGTTTTGCTGCACAGCTGCAACGGAATTAAATTGCACACAGACACCCACGGATGGACAGAGAGGCAGAAACAGTGAGCCAGTTCAGTGGAGAACGCTGCGGGCGAGAGGGAGAGAAAGAGAAAGGGAGAGAGAGAGAGAGCGCGAGAGAGAGGGAAACACTGGGCCATTGTCCTCATTGTGTACAGTTAGTGAAAACACACAGATCCAGGCGGTACAATGTGGCTTATTCTTCGTGTTGTTAGGGACCACAGTCTTCCTCGGTAGGAGGAAAAATATAACAGTGACAGGGCCCTGCACCTGCTTAAAAGAAACCCCAGCAAAATACCACAGAAGGAGCACAAAGGGGTTGCACTGTGCATTGTATTGGCCCCGACTAACCTCAACATGCTTCTGGCAAATGAAAGTGGATCTTTGCTCCACTTGTTTCCAGGCAGGTAAGGAAACAAGATGAACACCACAACAGAGGTTAAACTACTCACAGTTACAGAGCAATACTCATTCCCCTTTAACTAACAATTATGCTTTCACGTTTGAAAAGGAAACATTTGATGTGGTGTGTAACTGCTATCCGAGATCAAAGTCCCAACTCCTTTACTGATTAGCCAGAAGAGGCAGGGACTTGTAAGGAGATGCACCTATGATTCACACATTGTGGTATTTGTTAAGGAAACTTGGGGCACGACATTTGATGTTTTCACTTGTCTGTCTGTTTCCTGTGATTTATTGAGTTGATCAAAGGTTCCAGCATGGAAACAGACCCTTCGGCCCACCGAGTCCATGCTGACCATCGATCACCCGTTCACACCTAATTCTACATTATCCCACTTTCTCACCCACTCCCTACAAGCCGAGGGCAATTTACAGAGGGCCGATTAACTTACAAAGCTGCACCTCTTTGGGGCTTTGGAGGAAACCTGAGCATCCAGAGGAAGCCGACGTGGTCACAAGTAGAACATGCAAACTCCACACAGACGGCACCCGTGGTCAGGATCAAACCCGGGTCTCTGGCACTGAGGCAGTGGCTCTACCAGCTGCACCACTGTGCTGAACTAGATTCTAAAATCTGCCAGGGAAATTCAGTGTGTGCGTTTTCAGGAGCTGCCTTGCTGTATTGGTGGAAGCCACGGAGCTGGGAAATATTCAATACCTGTGTGTTTTGACACCATCTTTACCAATGTGCCCTTGAAGTGTTGCTCCCTAATCTTTAAGCAGATTCTATTTAACCTCACAAATAAGTGGCCCACAGCAACAGGTGGTTTAGAGATACAACATGGAAACAGGCCCATCTAGTCCGCAACGATCAGCCATACACTAGTTCTATCCTGCACCCTAGTGACAATTTTCAGAAGCCAATTAACCTACAAACCTGCACATCTTTGCAAATGTGGGAGGAGACTGGAGAAAACCCACGGGGTTACAGGTAGAACGTGCAAACTCCACACAGACTGCACCCGTAGTCAAGATCAAACCTGGGTTGTAACGTTGTGACAACCCAATCACATTGTGGCTTCAGATGGAACAGTACAGCACAGGCAGATCATTGCCGGTCCAACAAGCTGGGGATAATTATTAGCCAGAACGGAATCAGCCATATAAATATCGGTGCTATAATAACAGATCAGAGGTTGCATATTCTGCATTGAGATTTATACAACATAGAACATAGGACCGTATAGCACAGGAACAGGCCCACAGTGTCCATGTCGAACCTAATGTGAAGTTACAGGAATGATCGATATCCCTCTATTCCCTGGACATCCATGTGTCTTTCTACGAGCCTCTTAAATGCCACTATTGTATCTACCTCCACCACCACCCCTGGCAGCAGGTTCCAGGCACCCACCACCCTCTGTGTCAAAAACTATGTCCGCATATCTTTGCACATCTTCTCATCTTGAAGCTAGTCTTTGAAATTTCAACCCTGAGAAAAAAGATTTGGACTGTCCAAAAAGATGTCCTGACATACTCTACAGCCAATTAAGTCATTCTGGAGCATAATTATGGTGAAAATGTAGGAAAAAGTGGCCAATTTACCCAAACTCATCAAAAGAGGTATGGAGACTTTCTGATAATACTTGCATCAGTGAATTTGAAAGATCTCTCAGTCTACGTAACAAGAAACAGATTATTGGGTTGCTATCAACATCAGTGAAGATTGTTGGGGATGATTATTGGTCAGGACATGGGGTGTACTCATCTATCTGTTCTTCTTCCCAATAGTGGAGTGGGATCCGTTACACCTGAAGGAGCAGCGATAGGATCAGTTCCAAACGACAGAAGATATTCTCAACCTTTTGAAGTATATAGGTAACCCCCAGTACTGTGAAAAATGAAGTCTTCCTTGCTGAATGCCCTATAGAAACACACCCAATGCGACTGGCTTGCATTCACAGTCCATGTTACACTGATCCCACATATCTGTGGAGAATGCTGAAGGTAGACACAAAAAGCTGGAGTAACTCAGCAGGTCAACAAGATGCTGTCTGACCCACTGTTACACCCGCGTTTTGTGCCTATCTTCGGTTTAAACCAGCACCCACAGTTCTGTCCTGCTCATGAATGCTGCAGGAATGTACCAATGATCATTGCTGTACTAATGTGAAACATTTAAGGCGGCATGGTAGTGCAGCTGCTAGAGTGGCTGCCTCACAGTGCCAGAGACCTGGATTCAATCCTGACTACGGATGCTGTCTGGAGTTTGTATGTTCTACCTGTAACCGCGCGAGTTTTCTGCGGGTGCTCCGGTTTCCTCCCACATCCCAAAGACGTGCAGATTTGTATATTAATTGGTTTCTGTTAATTGCCCCCAATGTGCAGGATGCGAAAGTGAGATAACATGACACTAGTGTCTGGGTGGTCGTTGGTCGGTGCGGACTCAGTGGGCTGAAGGGCCTGTTTCCATGTTCTATCTCTGAACTGAACTAAACTAAATTAACAGAGCCATGGAAAGACTGTCACATAGCACAATGTTTTTGTAACCTGTGCAACAGGATTTTAACAACACGATTGTGGTTTGCACATTCCAAAGATCGCCAAAGGAAGCTGCAATGACGAGAAGATAAACACAATAAGCTGGAGTACCTCAGCGGGACAGGCAGCATCTTTGGAGAGAAGGAATGGGTGACGTTTTGGGTCGAGACCTTTCTTCATTCGTACAATGACATCCAACAACTCGCATTCAGATATCACTCACTCGTGTTCCTCCTCCCTTTACTCTCTTCCCCCCCCCTTTACTCTCTTCCCCCCTTTACTCTCTTCCCCCCCTTTACTCTCTTCTTCAGACTCTTCAGTCTGACCTGCTGCGTTACTCCAGCATTTTGTGTCTATCTTTGGTTCCTTCCTACACAAGATGATAAAGGTAACATGTCAACAAGAAGCGTGGACCATCCATAAGAATGTAAAGTTATAAGAATGAGATTTTGGAGCATTTTGGATGTTAGAGGGTTTCAGCTACAGTGAGAGGTAACCATTTATCTCCTAGTGCCCACTCCACCATCTGGTCGAGACCCTTCTGTCTGAAGAAGGGTCTCGACCCGAAACGTTGCCTATTTCCTTCGCTCCATAGATGCTGCCTCATCGGCTGAGTTTCTCCAGCATTTTTGTCTACCACCATCTAGTAAGATCATGACTGTGTTTTTACCCTACCAACAATGAGAGAGCAGGCCTGAGCTACTATCTACTCATTGTAGCCCCTCAGACTATCTTTGATTGGACTTTCCTGGACATTTTCTTGCTCTAAACGTTATTCAAATTATTCTCTTTATCATGTAATCTGTACACTGTGGATGGCTCACTTGTAATCACTATTGTCTTAACACTGACTGGCTAGCACGCAACAAAAGCTTTTCAGTACCTGTACAGTCCATGTATTTTTTTCCAAGTGCCTCATTAATGCTTATAAATGCCGCCATTTTCTCCAATTCTGTTGTCGGCCTCATTGGTCTGTTCTCTATTTCATCTCTCCCTCCTTTCCTAAACAAAGAGGTTACATTTGCGAACTTCCAATCACAGGGAATGATTCTAAAACCTGTAGAATTCTGGAAAATACCAACCTCTACTACATCCCAGGATGAAGATCTTACGGTCCTGGGATTTATTATCTTTAATTTCTTCAATCCTAATATTTTTACCTCTGCTAATTTCTTTCAGCTACATAATTTTTCAGAATGCTGCCTGGATTCGAGGGTTTCAGCTACAGGGAGAGGTTAGACAATAGGAGCAGGAGTAGGCTATTCTGCCCTTCGAGCCAGCACCACCATTCAATGTGATCATGGCTGACAGGTTGGACAGATTTCGATTGCTTTCTTTGGAACATCAGAGGTTGAGAGGAGACATGGCAGATGTATGTAAAATTATGAGAGGCATAGTAGGGTTATGATAGGGTAGACACTCACAACCCTTTTCCCCCGGGTGGAAATGTCCATCACTAGAGGGCAAAGCTGTAAGGTGAGGGGGGAAAATTTAATGGAGACGTGTGGGGCAAGTTTTTTACCCAGTGGTGGATACCTGGAACTCTTTGCCAGGTGTGGTAGTGGAGGCAGATATGATAGTGTAATTTAAGAGGCTTTTAGATCAGCACGTGGAAGTGCAGGGAATAGAGGGACATGGTCCATGTACATGCAGAAACGATCAGTTTAACTTGGCATCATGTTCGGCACAAACATCGTGGGCCGAAGGGCACGTTGCTGTGTTGCACTGTTTTATGTTCTATGATTCCATCCCTATGGTTCTCTAATATTTCCAAGATTTTTTCTCTTTTCCAATACCGATGTTTCTGTCCTGGGCCTTCTCCACTGCCAGAGTGAGGCCTCGTGCAAAATGGAGGAACAGCACCTCTTATTCCGCTTGGGTAGCTTACAACCCAGTGGTATGAACATTGGAATCTCTATTTTTAAATAAATCTCCCCCAACTCTGCTGCTCTCTTTCCTATGGCCTACCCTCCATTTTGAAATGTCTTCCATTTCTCTCACTATCTCACCCCTCTTTACCCACCCCTCTCAACCCGTGTCCCATGCCACTTATATCACTCCTCTTCTCTCCTTATCTGATGCTTTTTTAAATCTCCTTTTCACCTCTAGCCCTACTCCACCCATCTGCCAATGAACCCACCTGCATCCACCTATCACCTGTCAGGCTTTGTTCTGCCCCCACCTCCCTTTTCCAGCTTTCTCCCCCCACTATAATCATTCTGAAGAAGTGTCACAACCCAAAACGTCACCTATCCATTCCCTCCACAGATGCTGCCTGACCTGCTGAGGTCTGAAGAAGGGTCTCGACCTGAAACGTCGCCTATTTCCTTCGCTCCATAGATGCTGCCTCACCCGCTGAGTTTCTCCGGCATTTTTGTCTACCTGTTGAGATACTTTGGCACTTTGTGTTTTGCTCAACTTTCTAACTGATAATCCTCATGTCTCCTCAACACAAAATATTTCTTTAATTCCTCTGCTCTGGTCTGTAAGAAACTCACATTAACATTTGCTATTGTCTGCCTTTTCAAATATCCATTGTAGTTTTAAGTTTTTTTTGTTTCTCATTTTACTCTTTCTCGTTCATTTCTATTTCCTCTCCTCATTAAATCCTGATTATTCCTTTGCTGAATTGACCCGTCCTCTGGTTCATTGTTTTGTTTGGCATAGTTGTATGTTTTTTTTCCCCGAGAAATCTAGAAATATCTTCAACTTCTCTTGATGGCCATAGTTGGACGTTTATTTCTGCTGTTTTTGCCTTATTGGGAAATATACTTGTAAGCTACGTATTAATTATTTAAATATTTAGCATTGTTTGTTTTGTCATCTTGTAAGTTGCTTCCGAACACCACAGCCAACTCCCACTTCATGCCTTTGTAGTTTGCTGTGATCAGAAATAAGCCGCTGGTTTTTAATTTAATTAAGTTACTTTTTGTCATTATCTACTGCTCTATCGCATTCTGTTTACTCTTTCAAAAGATCCTCAACTAGCAGTCCAAAACATAGTTTTTTCTTGAGTAAAACACAAAGCAGTTTCCCAATCTGAAGAAGGGTCCCGACCTGAAACATCGCCCATCCATTCTCTATCCTGATGTTGTCTAACCCACTGGGTTGCTCCAGCACTTTGCGTTTTACTCAAGATACCAGCATCTGCAGTTCCCTGGGTCTCCACTGAACCCTTTTTCACAATGCAGAACTCTACCTCAAAGTTAGACACAAAGTGTTGGAGTAACTCAGCGGATCAGGCAGCATCTCTGGAGAAAAAGGGTGGGCGACACTTTGGGTCGGGACCCTTCTTCAGACTCAAGATCTCCAGCACTTTGTGTCTATCTTTGGTATAAACCAGCATCTGCAGTTCCTTGTTTCAAGGTAATATCTTCCCTCATTAGTTTTGTTTAGTTTAGAAATACAGCATGGAAAGAGCCTCTTCGGCTGACTGAGTCCACACTAACCATCGATCACCTGTTCATATTAGTTCTATGTTATCCCACTTTCCCATCCACTCCTTGCACACTAGGGGGAATTTATAGTGGTCTAGACTAAGGGGGACCCTTTGGGTTCCGTCCCCTCAACGCGCGGTTGCGGCGGGAGGGAGGGGGGGGGCAGCCTGCAGCGTCACACACACACACTAACCACCACCTACATTCACTGACCACCCGCCACCCACACTCACTAACCACCCCCCTTGTTATATTATATTAATATTATTTAATATATTAATATTATATTAATATTATTAATTCACTCCTTTTATTCCATCCCCACCCTATCCACTCATGCATAGCCCCCAACTCGCAGGCTAGAGAGGGAGGGGATAGAGAGAGAGAGAGAGAGACACACAGGGGCACAGAGAGGGACACAGGGGCACAGAGAGGGACACAGGGGCACAGAGAGGGACACAAAACAAAACAATGATTTTTAATCTCAGTTGTCAATAAAAAGACAGATCAATTTTTTCAAAATGGAGTCTTACCAAAAAAGCAGCTTAAAATTAAAAAAGCGCTGTCTTTGAAATTAAATGTTATCTTTAAGAATAAGTACAGTTAAGTGAGACACCAGAATGTCTTTAAAGAACAAAAAATGCAAAGTTTTTGAAGTTAAAACAAAACAATGAAATTCAACCAGACTCTTATCTTTAGAGATGTGGAATTCAGCACTTCGTTCTTCACAAACAAAATAAGAATGACCGTTGGTGAAGGGTTTGAAGAATGTTCTCGAAATGCTAGCGTGCATCATGCATCGACCAAAGCTCTCGGTAGCTCTCGGGAAACCCGAGCCTAGGCGCTAGCGTAGGTCGTGCATCGACCTTGGAAGTGGTCAGAAGCTCTCGGGAAACCCGAGCCGAGGCTCGAGCGTGCGTCGACCAAAGCTCTTGGCAGCTCTCGGGAGTTCTCGGGAAACACGAGCCAAGGTGCTGGCATTGAAAACATTGCACAGCGGGTGACCAGTGGGAGGGGGGGCTCTGGAGTGCTAGTATGGGTGTTGTGGGCTGAAGGGACTGGTTTCCAGAGGGCTAGTATAGACATAGTGGGCCAAATGAATTCTTGGGGTGGCAGCTCACGGCTGGTGGGCTGGCAGTTGACTCACGGCTATTCCTTGAGATTCCATTTCAAGCAGGGTGCAAGGCCACCGAATTCAGGTGCAGTTTCCAACCACTTCAAGCCGGGTCCATGGCCATCAAATTCAAGAGCAGTTTCATACCACGTCAAGCAGGGTGCAAGGCCACCGAATTCAGGTGCAGTTTCCGACCACTTCAAGCAAGGTGCATGGCCACCAAATTCAAGTGCAGATTCATACCACTTCAAGCAGGGTGCAAGGCCACCAAACTAAAGTTCAGTTCCATGCTTCTTGAAGCAGGTTGCAAGGCCACCAAATTCAAGTGCAGTTTCATGCCAATTCAAGCAGGGTGCAAGGCCACCAAATTCATGTGCAGTTTCATAGCACTTAAAACGGGGTGCAAGACAACCAAATTCAAGTGCAGTTTTATACCACTTCAAGTAGGGTGCAAGGCCACCAAATTCAAGTGCAGTTTCATACCACTTCAAGCAAGGTGCACGGCCACCAAATTCAAGAGCAGTTTCATACCACGTCAAGCAGGGTGCATGGCCACCAAACACCAAGGCCACCAAACACCACATAAACAGCACACTCACAGTTCAGTAGACATTCAGTGTGTTCAGTTGATTCACATTTCAGACAGAATCGTGACTGCTCCCTTCCCCATCTTGCAGAGATTGAACCACACCCACACTTCTGGGTTTTATAATCCCTCCCCTCTCACGCCGGAAGGGGCGTGGCCTTCATGGCGTGATTGACAAAAGAGAGAGATTCTCAACATTTTTTAAACACTAATAACACCTTTATTTTTCATTGATGGGAAGAATCCTCTGCACCTGATGAGCGGAGGGGTACTGAGTAAGATGGCCAAAAATCACAGCCATAAGTGGTAGCATTTTATCTAAAATCAATATACAGTGCCAACAGGAAGTTGTGAAGTTTAGACTTTATCGTGTGCTTTATTTCAAACCAACCACTACCAACCATTTGCTGTGCTTTATTTCAAACCAACCACCACCAACCATTTGCTGCGATTTATTTCAAACCTACCACATTTTCATTTTCAAACCACATTAAGGGCGCTCAAGGTCAGTAAAACCACACTCACAGTTTAGTAGATATGTGTTCAGTGTTATTCACAGCTCACTGAGAGACGTGACGCACTCGCTCCCCCATCTTGCAGAGACTGACTGAGGCACTCAACACTTCCAGGTTTTATAGTCCGGAAGGGGCGTGGCCTTCAGGAGAGAGAATCTCAACATTTTTTAAACACTAATCATTATTTTATTTTTCATCGATGGGAAAAATCCTCTTGTCCTGCACAGCGGAGGGGGACTCTGAGTAAGATGGCCAAAAATCACAGCCGTAAGTGGCAGCATGTTTTCTAAAATCAATATACAGAACAACAGGAAGTGGTCAAGATCAGACTTTTAGTAATATAGAAGATAGATAGTTAACCTACAATCCCACACGAAGGTAGGAGGAAAGTCGAGCACCAGAATAAACACACACGATCGCAGGGAGAACGTGCAAACTCCACTCAGACAGCACCCAAGGTCGGTATCGAACCCAGGTCTCTGGTGTTGTGAGATAGCTGCTCTACCAGCTATGCCATTGAGCTGCCCTTAACATAGCAATCAAGAAAACCATCTCTTACTCAGTCCATCAATTTCTCCTTCATACGAGCACTGTTAGTTTAATTTAGTTTAGAGCTACAGCGCAGAAAAAGGCCCATCGGCCCACTGAGTCCATGTCGACCAACGATCCCCGCACACTAACACTATCCTACACACACTGGGGACAATTTACAATTGCACCAAACCAATTAACCAACAAACCTGTACGTCCTTGGAATGTGTGAGGAAACCCAAACTGGCCACAGGGAGAAGGGACAAACTCCATACAGAGAGCACCCATAGTCAGGTTCAAACCCAGGCCCCTGGCACTGTAAGGCAGCAACTCTACCGCTGCGCCCTTGTGCTACCCGCTGTAATTTGATTTGTTGAAGCTAATATGTCTATTATATTACGCTTTAGTTTTATGCATAATTCTGTTCCCTACACTGGCGTTAAGGGCCTGTCCCACCAGCATGCAACTCTACGCGATTAGCGCGACCTAACGTGGTCGCTTGAGCCGTCCGGCGTCGCGGGGCCGGTCCCACATCGATCGCCGGAGCCGCGCGTAATTGTGCGGAGTTCGTCCCAAGTTTGTCCCGACACCGCGCGGGGCTCCGAAAAACCGACTATGTCTAAAAATCCCGCGCGGCAACGGCTTGTCGGCTCGTAGTCGCCTCGACATTTACACAACGCCCGGACATCGTGCCTCCGTGAACTTATTTGTAAGTGCCTCCGTGACCCTCTATGTGTGTGGCTCCGTGGCCCTGTATGTGTGTGTGTCTCGGTGCCCCTCTCTGTGTACCCCTCTAAGTCCTGGCGAACTTACCTTGGACTTGCTTCAAGTTCGCCTCGCTTTGCGCCGCGTTGCGCCACTCACCCAACCTCCGCGCGGCCCTCGCTGCCGGTTTAGTTGCGCTTGCCGCATGCAGGCGCATGCTGGTGGGAACGGCCCTGTACAGGGGATCACCCGACCTCCGCGCGGCCCCCGCTGCCGGTTTGATCGCGTTCATCGCATAGAGTTGCATGCTGGTGGGACAGGCCCTTTAATGAATGGGGACTGAGAGACAACTCCCAGCAATGTTTTCTGCAACCTCCTACTACTTAATTTCATCCAAACTGATACCCTTCTTCTTCACCTGTCCTCTGAGCTAAGATCCTTCCTCTCCAAAGATAGACATAAAGCGCTGGAGTAATTCAGCGGATCAGGCAGCATCTCTGGATAAAAAGGTTGGGTGACGTTTCGGGTCAGGGCCCTTCTTCAGACTGATCGTACGGGGTAGGAACAGAAAGTGAGAAAAGACCAGGACAAATCAAGGCCGGCAACAGATGACCAAGGAAGGGTGGAGCCCACAATGGCCCATTGTTGGCTGGGGATGTTGTGATCCCAAGAGGGAATCAAGAGGAAGAGAAAAGGGAACACCACCCTCCTTGATTTGTCCTGGTCTTTCCTTACTTCCAGTTCCACCCCACTACAATCAGTCTGAAGAAACATCGCCTATCCCTTTTCCACAGAGTTGCCCCACTGACCCACTGAAGTCACTCCAGTATTTAGTGTCTAACTTTGGAATAAACCACCACCTGCAGCTCATTTTTATTACATCCTTCCTCTCCACTCTCTCTATCCCTTTTTTTTGGGATGGTTCCTTTTCTATTTTCCTATGTATTCTGAAAGTATCCTGGAGTGGCCTGCCTTGGTCACTTAGCAACCATGCCTGTGTGCGATTCATAGGTGGTACCAATTTACTTCTGCTTGTGCTGTTAATTCACATCTCCTGTTGTAAAATGCTGCGTGCATTCAGATAAAGAGCTTTCAATTCTTTGCAGAGACTGAACTTCGCAATGCATGCGTAAAATCTGTAGATTCTGGAAATCCGAAGTAAAATCAGAAACTGGCAGAAACACTCAGCAGGGCAACAGCATCTTGGAAAGGGAAACAAAGTCAATATTCCTGGTCAAAGACTCTTTGTCATTGTGTATGTAAGGCCTATGCAGTGAAAATTAAAGGAAGCTTTCAAAGGGCAGCACAGTGGCGTAGACCCTGGTTCGATCCCGACCTCGGGTGCTGTCTGTACGGAGCTTGTACGTTC
Organism: Raja brachyura; assembly: GCA_963514005.1. The sequence goes on along the minus strand of OY740793.1, from coordinate 35,039,989 downwards.
TCCCCGTGACTGCATTGGTTTTCTCCGAGTGCTCCATGTTCCTCTCCGACTCCAAAGACATACTGGTTTGTAGGTTAATTGGTTTCTGCGATTGTAAGATTGTCCCTAGTGTGTTAGGATAGCGCTAGTGTACGGGGTGATCGCTGGGCGTTGCGGACTCGGTGGGCCGAAGGGCCTGTTTCCGCGATGTATCACTAAAAAAAAATCTAAATAAGACACGAGCGATCCATAAATATTTATGGCAAATTGACCAATAGAGGATATTCTGGTGTGGACAGCAGGCTTAAATCATGGCTGCATCCAATAAATCAGTAAAGTCAGAATGCAAAACTAATCAAATTACAGTGCAACAAAGAGCAAGGTGGAAAAGAAAGTGGTTACTGATCATTGTTCCATTGTCCGCAAAGGTGCTGACAATTTTGTGGCATAGCTCCTTCAAACAAATGGCTGTATTAAGAAGGGAACAGGAGGTATAAATGCCCTAGTTCCTGCCACCGGTGTCTAGCCCTGGCAAGGACACAACAGGCTCAGTGGATGGATAAAGTCTAAATGCTCGACATAACATCCCAGACCAAATATACACTTTCAACGGGCATATTGTAAACCACGAAACAAGAGCTTCATTTGTTACAACGAAAGAAATACTTCATTCCAAAATGCTGAAAAAGAAGGCCAATGGCAGTATTGTGGTGTTTTGAAAAGGCCATGTTAATCCTTGCTGGATGAAGTCCAATTCTTCTGTTCAAGTAGCATGTCTATCCGTTGGCTTGTGTGAGTTATTTTAATTGTGAGGAAGGCAATGCATACAACCCACCGGTTTTGAACACCTGTCCTAATATCTCTCGTAACGCTTTGTATTAAATGTTGTGCGGTAGCATTCCTGTTAAGAACAGCGGGATATTTTTAACTAGATTTCCATCAGCCAGCACACCAGAGACTCAGAATCGTACAGCGTGGAAACAGGCTCTTCAGCTCAACTTAACCACGCCGACCAACATGCCCCATCTACACTAGTCCCACCTGCCTGCGTTTTGGTCCATATCCCTCTAATCCTCCCCTATCCATGTACCTGTCTAAATGTTTCTTAAACATTGCGATAGTATCTGCCTTAAATACCTTCTCCAGCAACATACACCCATCGCCCTTTGTGTAAACAGCTCCGTTTCCCATTAAAACTTTCCTCCCTCATCTTGAACCTATGCCCTCTGGTTGTCGATTCCCCTACTCTGGGCAAAAGACACTGTGCCTTTACCTGCTCAATTCCTCTCATGATTTTGATTACCTCTATAAGATCACCCCCTCATCCCCCTGCGCTCCAAGGAATAAAGTACTGGCTGTTCAACCTCTATATATAGCTCAGTCCTTGGAGTCCTGGCAACATCCTGGTAAATCTTCTCTGAACCCTTTCAAGCTTGACAACATCTTTTCTATAGCATGGTGCCCAGAACTGAACACAATATTCTACTGGACTTAGTTGGAATACAGGACCAACCAATATCTATTGATATTTCAAACATCATAGTTTACATTTTTGAACCGAGGTAGACGTTAGATTTAGCAGTAGCTCCATGCCAATAGACTTCAAAAGAATTTGGAAGAGTATTTGCATAGGATCCATATCTGGGACATGAACTCATCTGCTTAGGGTTACAAATGTGGTTGGCTGCAGTCCTGAAGGTTCAATCAAATGATGGGCCAGTTGTAACAGCCCCACCCAAATAAACCACACCCTCCCCTCCTCTCCAATATTTTCATATTTTAATGAACATTTTTATTTCACGCCGCTGTGTGCTTTGTGACAGATTCTGTGCATCATTGTGTGAGCTTGGAGGAACCCAAAGGGTAACCTTGGGGCAGTTGGCAAGGTGCCTACATACTCTCTGCAGCCTCGCCCTTGCCTGCTGGATATTTGCAGCAAAACAAAACAAAAACATTTTATTTAGCTCCTGTCCTGCAATATTTAACAGCCAAAGGTGTACACTTAAAGTTGTTGCTGTTGAACCCAAGAACATGTGGTGCATAACAGGGTGGCACGGTGGGACAGCAGGACAGTTGCTGCTTTACAGCACCAGAGACCAGGGTTCGATCCTGACTACAGGTGCTGCCTAGATGGAGTTTATACATTCTCCCCATGACCACATGGGTTTTCTCCGGGTGCTCAGGTTTCCTCTCACACTCCAAAGACGTGCATGTTTGTAGGTTCATTGGCTTCGGTAAAAACTATAAATTGTCCCCAGTGTGCAGTGTGAGCTCGTGTAACGGGGATCGCTGGTCGGCGTGGACTCGGTGGGCCGAAGGGTCTGTTTCTGCGCTGTATCTCTAATTTACTAAACTGTACTAAACCTGTCCTATCCATGTACCTGTCCAAATGTTCAACAGCAACAACTTTAAGTGTACACTTTTGGCTGTTAAATATTGCAGGACAGGAGCAAATAAAATGTTTTTGTTTTGTTTTGCTGCAAATATCCATTAGGCAAGGGCGAGGCTGCAGAGAGTATGTAGGCACCTTGCCAACTGCCCCAAGGTTACCCTTTGGGTTCCTACAAACATCTCCCTCAGCTCACACAATGATGCACAGAACCTGTCACGAAACACACAGCGGCGTGAAATAAAAATGTTCATTAAAGTATGAAAATATTGGAGAGGGGAGGGGAGGGATGTGGTTTATTTGGGTGGGGCTGTTACAACTGGCCCATCATTTGATTGAACCTTCAGGACTGCAGCCAACCACATTTGTAACCCTAAGCAGATGAGTTCATGTCCCAGATATGGATCCTATGCCAATACTCGTCCAAATTATTTTGAAGTCTATTGGAATGGAGCTACTGTTAAATCTAGCATCTACCTCAGTTCAAAAATGTAAACTATGATGGTTGAAATATCAATAGAGTGTCTCTATCATGTCCATGTTGTGACTAGTTTGACAGCCTACTGACACTCAATGAGCTGCATGCTCCCTGTTTATCTGCGATAGGAAGAATTTAAGAGGGAGTTAGATGTGGCCCTTGTGGCTAAGGGGATCAGAGGGTATGGAGAGAAGGCAGGTACGGGATACTGAGTTGGATGATCAGCCATGATCATATTGAATGGCGGTGCAGGCTCGAAGGGCCGAATGGCCTACTCCTGCACCTAATTTCTATGTTTCTATGTTTCTAATTGTTATGTTTGGAGAGGACCACAAAGGAAACCTTCATAGGTTCAGCTGTAAGACGTTGGTGAGACTACACGTAAGGTACGATGGACAATTCTGATCATTCTAACACAGAATGGATATCTAAAGGTAGACAAAAAATAGGCAACGTTGCCTATTTCCTTCGCTCCATACGTGCTGCCTCACCCGCTGAGTTACTCCAGCATTTTTGTCAACCTTCATTTTCCAGCATCTGCAGTTCCTTCATAAACATGGATATCATTAAACTGGAAAGGGTACAAAAAAAACTGCTGGGGATGTTACCGGGACAGGAGGATTTGAGGGGTTGCGATTCTTTTCCCTGGGGTGACGGAGCTGAGGGGTGACCTGACAGAGGTTTATAAAATCACAAGAGGCATGGATAAGGTGAGTGGCCACAGTCTTTTCCCCAGGGTAGGGAGATTTAGAGTACAGAGGCATAATGTGAGAGGGGAGAGATTTAAGGCAGGCAATACGGGCAGAATTTGCCACCTGAGTTTAGTTTAATTTAGGGATACACCGCGGAAACGGGCCCTTCGGGCAACCGAGTCCGCATTGACCATCGATATCCGCACATTAACTCTACCCGACACACACTAGGGACAATTGTACATTTATACCAAGCCAATTAATCTACAAAACCTGTCCATCTTTGGAGTGTGGGAGGAAACTGAAAATCTCGGAGAAAACCCAAGCAGGTCACTGGGAGAACATACAAACTCCATACAGACTGCACCCGTAGTCAGGATCGAACCCTGGTCTCTGGCACTGTGGGCAGTAGCTCTACTGCTTTGCCACCGTGCAGCGTTGTTGTTATTATAAGAATTGTTATTATAATAGGAGTATAAATGTGGCTGATTCAGTTCTGGTTGCTGGTAGATCTCACAAGCGTAATGGCATTGACCTTCCAAAGTACCAGGCACTTTACTGCCATAAACATTTAGTTTAGTTTAGTTTAGAGATACAGGCCCTTCAGCCCAACAAGTCCATATCGAGCAGCAATCACCCCGTACATTAGCTCTATTCTACAAACTGGGGCCAATGTACAGAAGCGACAAATTTTACAAAGCTTTACAAATTTTACAAATCTACAAATCCGCAGGTGTTTGGAATATGGGACGAAACCGGAGCTCCTGGAGAAAACTTGTGCGGTCACTGGGAGAATGTACAAACTCCGTACAGGTAGCACCCATGTTCAGGATCGTACCCGAGCCTCTGGCGCTGTAAGGCAGCAACTCTACCGTTGCACCACCATAGGTAAGGTTGTTGTCACTTACCTGCCCATGGCTGAAAGTTGCCACACGCGACAGAAGTGTGTTATGAACGAAGTATAAAAGATTCTGCAGAGGAGATTGAGTGTAACTATTTCCCTTGTTGGAAGATCCTGAAGGAGGAGCCATAAACAAATTAAAGCCATACCTGGTAGAAGCAAATTCACACAATTCACTCAGTAGGCTGAGGAAGTCAAGCATCGTGAAGCTTTAATGAATGGGATTTACTGATGGATTTTTGTTCTGTATCTTTTTTGGGAAATTGAGCTAAATGGGGATGTGATATTGATTATACTGATCTTCAGGAGCTGAATGGACTTCTCCTGCATTTCCGTGTCATTGTCTGCATTCATTTCTGTAAAGTGTATCAGTGCAACAAAGCAACAAAGGTGCACACATCATATTTAGTACAAACAGTTCAACACAAAAACCAGAGGGTTAGAACTACAACTGGCCAATATAGAGTACAGACATCACTGCATTTCCAGCAGACACCTCTCTCTGCTCCCTTGGTGGTGGCATTGGCTCATTGATGCCGTTTATTGCTGCCATTAAATGAGCGAGGAGTTTGGTACATGGGTCAGAGCATCAGACATGAGCTTTGACCATCTGGTTATAGACACAAAATGCTGGAGTAACTGAGTGGGACAGGCAGCACCACTGGAGAGAAGGAATGGGTGACATTTTGAGTCGAAACCCTTCTTTTTCAGACCCTTACTCCAGCATCTTTGGTGTAAACCAGCATCTGCACTTCCTTCCTACACAGTGTTGTGGTTATGTTACTAAACTGGTCATTCACAAGCCCAGAGTGAGGTCAGGAGACAAAGCCAGCATCCCTCCCTGGCAGCCGGGCTTTTCATTCCATTAATCAAAAGATAATACAGATAATCCTCATATTATGGACCATGGGGGAGGAGGGGGGGAATGGTGTCCGTTATTGCAGATTTTCTGCTATAACCGAGTAAGCAGTTCGCTCCAGCCACCTTTCCATGAAACTACAAGTTGTTTTCAAATGTAATGTTATTTTTAACAGGTAAAAATGTATTTTTCTTACTGGAAGCTAAAAATACTAAAGGCTGTTTGGTACGTTGTTTAATAGAGTATCATTGCACATGTGTCGATTGAGGCAATTGCTTTTCAATTTCAGTGACCTTGCGCAGTGTAACTAGCAGCCTGTGTCCGTCCACTATCACCAAAATCAGTTATAAAGAGGTCATAGTCGTAGAGTCACAGAGCAGGGAAATAAGCACTTCGGCCCAATTTGCCCACAACGATCTTATGCCCCATCTCCACTAGTCCCACCTGCCTGCGTTTGGTTCATATCCTTCTAACCCTGTCCATGTGTCTGTCCAAATGTTTCTTAAACATTGCAATACTAACCACCGGGTGGCGCAAGCAATGGCTACCTCGCCAACAGGCTGTCTCGTACCTTCTTTCTTTGTTGTTTTTTTAGTATGTGTTAAATGTATGTTCCAGTGTTCTTTAGCTTGTTTTATGTTGAGGGTGGGGGAGGGGGAGGTTGGGGGAAACTTTTTTAAATCTCTTACCTCGACGGAGATGTGATTTTTTTCCGCGTATTTTATCTCCGTCTGCACTGTGGCCTAACATCGTGGAGTCTGCTGGAGACCGACTTCGGGAGCTCCAACGGCGGGAGCCTGCGAACTTAACATCACGGATCTGGCGGTCCATGTCGGGGATCAACCTTGGAGCTCCAACCGCTGAACCTGCAGACTTTAACATCTTGGAGCTCGCGGCCCCTGGTTAGGAACCGACTTTGGGAGCTCCAGGCCGCAGAAGCGTTGATTGCCCCGATCTCGGGAGCTTCGATCTCCCCAACTGCGGATAGTTTGACTGCCCCGGCCGCAGGAGAAAAAGAGGAAGAAGGTTAGACTTTATTGCCTTCCATCACAGTGAGGAATGTGGGGAATCCACTGTGGTGGATGGTTATGTTAACTTTTATGAGTGTCTTGTAGCTTTTTTTAGTATGGCTGTATGGTAATTCGAGTTTCACTGTACCTTAATTGGTACACGTGACAATAAACAGACCTTTGAACCTTTGAGTATGTGCCCTAACTACCTCCTCTGACAGCTTGTTCCATACACACATTCCCTTTGTGTAAAAAAAATGAGCCCCTCAGGTCCCTATTTCCCCCCCTCACCTTAAACCTATGTCCTCTGGTTCTTGATTCCCCTACTCTGGGCAAGAGTGTGCATTTGACTGATCTATCCTCTCCTGATTGTACACACCTCTATAAGATCACCCCTCATCCTCCTACCCTCATAGCCTGCTCAACCTCTCCCTATAGCTCAGGCCCTCGAGTCCTGACAACATCCTTGTAAATCTTCTTTGCATCCTTTCCAGCTTGACATCTTTCTTATAACATGGTGACCAAAACTGAACACAATGCTCTAAATGTGGCTTCGCCAACGTCTTGATTAACTGCAACATGCATTGCCTCCCAACCTCTCTACCCAATACCCTGACTGATGAAGGCCAATGAGGCAACAGCTTTTTTGACAACCCTGTTTACCTACCTGTGACGCTAATTTTAAGGAACTATGAGTTCATAATGGCAAAGGTAGACTATAAATATTGGAGACCATGAAAGAGTCGGACTGTTATTTAAAACCAACTAGATAACACGTGGCTTGTAGGGCAGCGATTCTACTGGTCTACAAAGTGGTTGACTTTTAATTGTCCTCAGACTTGCTCAGTGCAGGGTGACTCAGAATGATGCATAAGTGCTAGCCTTGCCAACAATGTCCACATCAATAAAAAACTCACAAACATCAGAGCACTGCCATTTAACTATGATGGAGATTGAAAACAATGATTAAAAAATAATGATTTCTAAAAAAATGCTTCAACATTAATTTCATAAATAAAAATGGAGGTTGTTTTATATTAAGCCGAAACATGTGTTTTCAAATTCAATGAAGTCTATCTGCCATCTTCACTCTCTTCTCATTAGACCTCTCAAACTGGAGTAGGGACTGGGTCTAAAAATATTGGTTGCCAGGAGACAAAGGGGGCCCACTTCATCAGGGGCCCACTTGTCATCGGGCAAGCTGACACCCTGGCCAGTCCACCACTGGGGACAACATAAGATCATAGAACATGGAACATCGAACAGGCCAGTAAAATACCAAACATGATGCCGTTAAACCAATCTTCTCTGCCCCCATTTCCCTCCAGTCCCTGCATATCCATGTCCCTATCTCAAAGCCTCTTAAATGCCATTATCGTATCAGTTTCCACCACCACTCCAGGCAGCGCGTTCTAGGCACCTATTTAAAAAAAACTTGATCCCCCACATCTCCTTTAAACTTTCCCTCTCTGACCTTGAAGCTGAGAAGCCCTCTAATCTTTGACATTTCCATCCTAGGATGAAGGTTCTAACTGTCTACCCTTTCTACGCCTCTCAAAATTTTATCTCCACTCAACCTAAGAAAACCATCCAAGTTTGTCCAAAAGTTAAGTCTGATGAAGGGTTCCAACCCAAAACACCACCCATCCTTTTTCACCAGAGATGCTGCCTGACCCACTGAGTTAGACACTCCAGCACTTTGTGTCTGTCCAAGTTTGTCCAACCTCCACTTATCGCCAATACCCTCTAATGCAGGCAGTGTTGTGGTAAACCTCCTGCACCCTCTCCACATCCCACCTGTAATACTCCACATGCGGCCTATCTGAAATGTTATAAACCTGCAACAAGACCTGGTGACTCTTATACACAATGCCACTGCCAATTTGGACAGACATAGCATATGCCATCTTTACCTTCGGACCCAAAGCTCTCCCTGTACATTAATGCTGTTACATTAAGTGTGCACAGAGTCAAGGTAAAACCATGTGATTAAAGGGCCTGTCCCACTTTCACGACTTAATTTAAAACCTCTGCCGAGTTTAAAGGACCTAAAAAAAAATCAAGATCGTGGTAATCTACGAACTCTTACGACCTTCCACGATTATGTTCACAAACTCCTACGAGTATGTCTGCAAATTCCCACCACTATTTCGATGCCCTCCTTAAGTTGCAATTTCTTTCATCCCGACTATTTTTTTACTTGTGGACATTTTTTTATTGGGCTGGAAAAAACGTCCCGACTTACCTGATGCCACGAGTACCTACGTCTGACGTAACGAGCCACTACGATATATCTACGGACTCCTACAACCTCCTATGGACTCGTTACGAACATTCTGCGAGTTTGAATCAAGGGAAAACTCGGGAGAATTCGTGAATGACCTCGTGAAAGTGGGACAGGCCCTTACGGCAGAAAGAGCTTCACCTTGCCATTGGATGTGGTTCAACAACGTGGTGACTGATAAGTGACCTAACATGACTCTGATTGTTGGTCCTCTGTTCACTTGTCTAGGACAGGTTACTTCTGTGTACCAGGTTTCCCAGCCATGCTTCATCATGTCCCCAAACAACACACGGAGACTGCTTTCAGTCGGATGCTTGGTTAGCAAGATGTTCTGAGAAAGCGGTTTCCCAGCAAAAACAGCAACTGGTTTATTTTCCCTACTTATGCCGCCATATTTGCGCATTTTGCGTTCAGCATTGGCAAGGGATTTGAGTGTTGATTCCCTTCAGCTAATGTGGTGTTGTTTCCGTACGGATGTGATCCAAGAAATTCCAACCCACTTTCCACCTTTTGCAATGCAAGCTATTGCCACGTGTCTAAGCACTTATCAAGTGTGTTAATATTCTCCATCCCAGGAATAAAATGTCACGATCTCTGCAAACACATGCAGTTTATGACGATACACGATTATGCGCATTGACAGCCAGCTAAACACGCTGTGAGGAAAGAAAATTCATCCCCGATGGTGGGACAAGTTGAACAGATTTGTTCAGTGGTAGAGTTTCTTCCTTACAGCAATAGAGACCCTGATTCGATCCCGACTACAGGTGCTTGGCTGAACCGAGTTTGTATGTTCTCCCCGCGACCTGCGTGGGTTTTCTCTGATATCTTTGATTTCCTCCCACACTCATAGAATCATAGAAAATTTGTGCAGGAGGAGGCCATTCGGCCCTTCGAGTCAGCACCGCCATTCATTGTGATCATGGCTGATCGTCCGCTATCAATAACCCGTGCCTGCCTTCTCCCCATATCCCTTTACTCCACTAGCCCCTAGAGCTCTATCCAACTCTCTTAAATTAATCCAGTGATTTGGCCTCCACTGCCCTCTGTGGCAGGGAATTCCATAAATTCACAACTCTCTGGGTAAAAAAGTTGTTTCTCACCTCAGTCTTAAATGACCTCCCCTTTATTCTAAGACTGTGACCCCTGGTTCTGGACTCACCCAACATTGGGATCATTTTTCCTGCATCTCACTCTAAAGACGTACAGGTTTGCAGGTTAATTGGCTTGGTATGGATGTAAAATTGTCCCTAGTGCGTGTAGGATAGAGTTAATGTGCGGGGATTGTGGTTGGTGCGGACTTCATTCATGGATCATTTGGTTAGTTTGTTTGAACCACGCTTTTTAGACTTTATAGTTTATTTGTCACATACACATAAACTCGACTTGACTTGGTGGGCGTGGACTTGGTGGCCGTGGACTTGGTGGGCCGAAGGGCTTATTTCTATGCTGTAGCTCTAAAGTCTAAAAAGTGTGGTTCAAACAAACTAACCAAATGATCCATGAATGTAGAAACTCTTCCAAATCTTTCAGTTTAGTTTAGAGATACAGCATGGAAACAGGCCCTTCGGCCCACAAAGTCCGCACCAACCACAATCCCCGCACATTAACACTATCCTACATGCACTAGGGACAATTTTACATTCATACCAAGCCAATTAGCCTGCAAACCTGTACGTCTTTGGATTGAGATGCAGGAAAAATGTTCCCAATGTTGGGCGAGTCCAGAACCAGGGGCCACAGTCTTAGAATAAAGGGGAGGTCATTTAAGACTGAGGTGAGAAAAAAAAAATAGCGGTCAACCCATACACTAACACTATCCTACACACTTGGGACAATTATACTGAAGCCAATTAACCTCCAGTCCTGTATGTTTTTGAAGTATGGGAGGAAACCGGAGCAGCCGGAGAAAACCCACGCGGTCACAGGGAGAACGTACAAACACCGACGCAGCCATAGTCAGGATCGAACCCGGGTCTCTGGAGCTGTAAGGCAGCAACTCTACTGCTGAGCCAATCTGCTGCCACAAGGCATCTCACACAGTTAGAATAAAATTGCAACTAATTCATGCAATGCATATCATCATAGATGAGAATGTCAAGATTAAAATAATGGTCCAGCTATTGAGAACTTTCCATTGCAAACCCCAAGCAGTTAATGCATCTTACCTGGAAGCCAGATCACAATGTTCCTGAGGTGCACGAGAGTGGATGTTGGCATTTGCGTCTTTGCAGAGTTGTGGGTCAGGCCACGAGCTAGAGATGACCCATCGTGTGTCTTGCCCGAAGTGCAATCACATAAACCTTGTTAGGTTTCATCAGGAGTTGCAACTCGCAATCAAGGTAACGTAAATCACAGTTACAGTGGAACAACGTTATGGATCCTACTCTCAAATTGAGACGTCTTTGTGAAATTCTCACACTGTTTTGCTTCGGGAGTCTTGACAAAGTCGCACTGCACGGATAGCAGGGAGCATTTGCTGAAGCGTTTATCTCTGTAATGTGGAGGGGAAATATTGGGAAGGCAGGTGAACAGGGGGCAGCATCTGATAGCCCCATTCCTGGAAATTAACTTTCTGAAGCGATTCTCGAGTCCTCTGCCTCAAAGCTCTGGGCTTTCGGCAGGTGTGGAAGAGCCACAGGTTAAGTGTGCAGCATTAGCTGAAACATAGCCCCATCCATGCGGAGTTCTGATGGAGGCAGAGGAAGCAAACACACCTCTCCGAACGGTCCTCCTCGTTCACGCAAAAGAGGTGCAAGGAAAGGAAGGCGAGTAGCAGACTACGTTATTTGCGCTGCATTTGGCTATAAGACCAGTTGTCAGTGACCTCTGTACAGATAGTGCACTTCATTGATGCTGTCAGGCAGATAATGTAGGTGCTATATTGGTGCTCCTGATTTCTATTTACTGCGTTCATTTTGCGCGCCATGTTCCCTGCATTGATATCCGCAGTTGGGTGCAGGTTATAGACTATGATAGACGGGAAGTCCCGCATAGCAAGGCACAGTGGGCTGAGAGGCCGATTATGTTATACCTTGCCAGTCCAGCACTATCATTCTCTTTCAACAACAGCAAGCTGGTGATGCCACTCCTTGGAACCAGCAGGGATTAGAAATGAGCAAGTGATTGGGAGGCTAAAGGAAGGTTCAAGCCCTCGATAGGTCCGTGCAGTTTGGCACGAGCAGTAGTTGAAGAATTGTACTAGCAGGCTGTGCGTTTCTTTGTGTAGGTAGGAACTGCAGATGCTGGAGTAAATCGAAGATTGCTGGAGTAACTCAGCGGGACAGGTAGCATCTCTGGATAGAAGGAATAGGTGACGTTTCGGGTCGAGACCCTTCTTTATTGTACAGGTTGAAGATAGATGTCCTGGATGTTGCCTGGGAATGTGATGCTATCACTGCTGATAACCAGGGGCAGGCCTATGAGGAAAGAAAAAAACAAATTTGTGTTTATTTAGCGCCTTTTGTACATCGTGGATGTCACAAATCCACCACGTAGCCAGTTGATTGCCAGAAATGATTGTTATTAACTAGCAAGCAAATACGTTTGCCAATTTGCGCACAGCCAGACCGCACAATTTTGCGCCATTAGTTGCGTTGGGAAGACGGGAATTAATGCCTGTCTCTCTAGCCATTCCCTTTTCTCTCTTCCAACTTCTGGGGGACGATACAGGAGCTTGAACGCCCGAGCATCCAGACTTAGGAGCAGCTTCTTCCACACTGCTATCGTACTCCAGAACACGGGGTGGCTCGGTGATGCAGCGGTAGCGTTGCTGCCTTACAGCACCAGAGACCCGGGTTCGATCCTGACTACGGGTGCCGTCTATACGGAGTTTGCATGTTCTCCCCGTGACCGCGTGGGTTTTCTCCGGATGCTCTATTTTCCTCCCACACTCCAAAGACGTACAGATTTGTGGATTCAGTGGGCCTGTTTCCATGCTGTATTTCTAAACTAAACAAATAACCTCCTGTACACCACGTAGACTGAGACTTACCTCTGCTTCATTTAGTTATTCCATCATTGCACTTTAGTTTTATCTACATTACTTCATGTCGGTGTTCATGTAGAGCATTGAAACCAGACAAAACATACAGTGGGACATCGTTAGCACTGCAAGGTAGCTCAGGGGCAACGACCTTCAGAATATCTTCAGAAACATATCATTTCCATGCTTCTTGTAATTGGAATTGGAATTAATTTATTAGCCAAGTATGTAAACATACGAGGAATTTGATTTGCAACAATCACACAAAAAGCAACAAGATACATAACCACAAAAAAATTAAACATAGAACACAGCGGCGTGTGAGAATGCCCAGGGCACACAGCATAAGCGGATACCCACAGCCACCAGTTCAATGTCCGGGCCACACACACACACACACACACACGCACCTTCACCGTGATGTGACCAGAGTTGTACTGACCACTGTCACTCTCTCTGCAGTCCCTGTCCGCCTCAACAGTCAGAATGCCGTCCACACTCGCTCTAGACTCCGGGATGTTCTCATGGCGCGATGTCCCCGCAAACACCGAGATTACCGCACTCACGACACTCCCTCGGAGTCCTCACCAGTGCAGGCAGCACGTGATGGAAGGCAATAACGAATACCTCCTTTCCTCCTTTTCTCCTGCGGTCGGGGCGATCGAAACATCCGCAGTCGGTGCAATCGAAGCTCCCACATCAGGGCGATGGAAGCTTCCGGGATAGGGGCGGTCGAAGCTCCTGCGGTTGGAGCCCCTGTAGCCGATCCCTAACAAAGGGACGCCCAGCTCCACGATGTTAAAGCCGTAATGTAGATGGAGATATGATGAAAAAGTTGCATCTCCGTCAGGAAGGAGATAAAAAAGGTTTCCCCCACCCCCACATACAAGTAAACACAGTAAACACAGACCAAAACAGCAAAAGAAGAAAGCAGACGAGACAGGTTGTTGGCGTGGCGTGGCGTGGCTGCCACGTACAGCGCCAGCACTCTTCCAGTTCCACTTGTCCACGCTTGGATATGGGCCAAGAACAGGCAAGTGGGACTAGCTGGGTTGAGGCATCTTGGTTGGCAAGGACGAGTATGGCTGAAGGGCCTGTGCTGTCTGAGTCTATGAGAAAGGACAAAGCCAGTGTCTTGGAAATGCAGCCCCAAATTGTTATTGAGTGGCTCAGATGGTCTAAGTAATGGGCCTGTCCCACTTACACGACCTCGGCTTGCAAATTACGCAATCTCGTGGTCGCCGGTCCCACTTAGATGCACGGAGTTGTGCGGAGCTGGTCCCGACATCGCACGGGGCTCCAAAATTCTTGCAGTGGCTGAAATCTTTGAGCGCCAATAGCCTGTCGGAACGCAGGCGCATTGTGGTCGTACACAGCGTCTTAACGTCGTATGCAGCGTCTTGTCAACGTACGCCTAGCACGTGGTGTTGCGCGATGACGTCACCGCCCGACGCCATGCAACGCCCAAATTCAGTCGGCACGCCTCCTTCCCAGCTGATTGGTAAGCATGACGTAAATGATGTCATGCGCAAACTTACCGCGTACTTAGTGCGAACTTAGCGTGAACTTCGCTTGTACTCCGCTTCCAGATGGTCGCGGCAAATGTACGCAATCGCATGCAATTGGGACAGGCCATTAAATATGCATATTCCACTTGGATAGTTATTGAAACCCAAGCATGAGTCAACCATACTTAGTTACCATTGCCTTTACAGAGAACAATGAATCGAAAGGGCAGCACAGTGGCACAGTAGGAGAGTTGGAATCAGGCCCTTCGGCCCACCGAATCGACGCTGACCAGCGATCACCTCGTACACCAGCACTATCCCATGAACTAGGGACAATTTACTGAAGCCAAATAGCCTACAAACCTTGGCGTCTTTGGAGTGTGGAAGGAAACCGGAGCACCTGGAGGAAACCCATGCAGTCACAGGGAGAACATTCAAACCCCATGCGGACAGCGCCCATAGTCTGGATCGAATCGGGGTCGGTGGAGCTCTAAGGCAGGCATTCTACCGCTCTGCCACTGTGCCACCCTCAATATTGAACTATTGCAAACAGGTGACAATAGCAAGATATAGCACAATAACAGACCCTTTGGCCCACAATGTAGACACTGACCATGTAGCCAAGTTAATCTAATGTCCTCTAACTTCAAGTGAACCATATCCTTCCATTCCCTCCATATCCATGTCCCCATCTGAAAGCTTCTGAAATGCCACCATTAAACTGCCTCCATAGCCACCCTTGTTCGATGTGTAGGAAGGAACTGCAGATGCTGGTTTACACCGAAGATAGACACAAAATGCTGGAGTAAATCAGCGGGTCAGGCAGCATCTCAAGAGAAGAGAATAGGTGAGGTTTTGGGTTGAGACCCTTCTTCATAATTGTTCTATGTCCTATGTTCATGGTCGGCACAGACCTCAAGGGCCTGTTCTTATACCATGTTGTCAGTTCTATTTCATGGATTTGGCTCCACTCCGCATCCATGTACCACTGGCACTGCGCAAGGTTTAGCAGGAGTACTTTCCTCGATCATTACTGAATTAGAAGGTTGGTGTTTGGATACGTTCGCAGACTGTTGGGGGATTGCTCAGCTCCAACCAGAACTCAACACATTGTTCAGAAAATGATGTATCATGTTGTAATACGACTGTCTGGCCACTGTTTCACCGCACCTATAGCCAGCGAGATATGGGGTGGACACTACTGGGGGAAACAAAACTGTGGCTTAAAGAAGGAAAAAAAGAATTCATAAAATATAGATCTTCAGCCCAATAGGTTGAACAGCAAACCAAGTAAAATTCCAATCAAAACAGTTTTCTGTTTTCCAAACAATGATGGGCATAAAGAGGATACGTTCAGGTTAAAAAAAAATCACATAAAGGATTCCGTGCGACACAATCGACACGCATCTCCACCATCTATTTCTTGCTGTCTATAAAACCACAGGAATCCCTATAGAACTAAATACAATAATCACAGTCAAACCAAGGCATAACTTACCACGGCAACAGTGTGACCATTCACCACACTGTCAAGTGTACAGTTTTGTTCCTTGTTTTCAGTTTGTGTGTAAAATGATAAATCAGCAGATTTAATGGACTGAGGTTAAAGAAATGATTAGCAAATTAATTGCTTTATTGGCAGTTTTTAAGGTTCCTCCATCTGAGCCGAACATTTTTTGGCAAAAGGCTCAATGGCTTTGTCAGAACTTTCCAGCGCTGTGTGAGCGGCCCTTGGCACCGGAGTCTTGTGATTCTCTGTAGGCTCCAGGGTTATTGGTGTACAGTAATTTCAAAATAATCCACCATCTTACAATCTATCTATTAGGGCAGCACAGTGGTGCAGCTGGTAGAGCTGCCGCCTCACAGCGCTAGAGACTCTGGTTCAATCCAAACCTCAGCTGCTGTCAGTGTGGAGTTTGCATGTTCTCCCTGTGACCCACGTGGGTTTCCTCCGGGTGCTCCCGTTTCCTCCCACATCCCAAAGATGTAGGTTAATTATAAATAGCCCTTAGTGTGCAGGGAGCAGATGAGAAGGTGGGATAACATAGAACGGGTGCTTGATCTGATGGTCGGCATGGACTCAGTGGGCCAAAGGTACTATTTCCACGTGTATCTTTCGTTTTAGTTTTAAGTTGCGGCCCACCGAGTCCACATCCCCGTAAACTAACACTATTCTACACACTAGGGTCAATTTACAAATTTTCTGGTCAATCAACCTAAAAACCTGTATGTCTTTGGAGTAAAAGGGGTGGAAACCAGAGCACACGGAGAAAACCCACGCGGTCACGGGAAGAATGCACCAACTCCGTACAGACAGCGCCCATAGTCAAGATCGAACCCGGGTCTCTGCCGTTGTAGGGCAGCAACTCTACCACTGCACCACCATGCCACTGTCTTGACCATTATATCACTAAACTAAACTAAACAGGCCCAGCCTGTCCTGTTCCCAAACCATGGCTCTGCCTTAACATTGGCCACAGTTACAAAATACTGTCCGTGATTTGGATGGCACCCTACCTTCTTGCGTTTGGCCCATGTCGCTCCAAACCGACCCTATCCATGGACCTATCCAAATGTTTTTGGAATTTGTGATGGTACCCGCCTCAACTACCTCCTCTGGCAGCTCGTTCCATGTACCTACCACCCTCTGTGTTAAATAGTTGCCCCTCAGGCTCTCACTAACTCTTCCCCCCCCCCTCACCTTAAACCTATGTCCTTTGGTGTTTGATTCCCCTACTCAGGGTAAAAGACTCTGTGCATTCACCCTATCTATTCCTCTCATGATCTTATAGATGGAGTCCATTCCTGACCTTCTCCTTGTTAGTAACTTGCACCTTAGTGACAATGCCTTCTCTGACCATCCAAGCCCACCACATCTGTAACATTGCCAAATCAATTCAAGACGGACTCAAATAATCATAGAATTGTCACAACATATTAGCTGGGCATTCAGCCAGTCGAGTTAATGCCAGCTGCCAGGAGAACAATCCAGTCAGCCCACTTACTCTTGCTCTTTCTCCGTGGTTTCGTATAATTATTCTCTCTCAAATGCCTATCCAATTCCTTCATGAAAGCACGGATTGTTTCTGTTTCCACCATCCCACAGCCTTGTATTTCAGATCATTACATTCTGTGTAATAAAGCTTTTCCTAGCTTTCCACTGTTACATTTTGCCCCAAATGGTATTGCGGTGAACTTTGCTTCTTGAACCATCCATTTGCTTATATCTGTCTTAATTGGTTCAGTTTAGTTTAGTTTTTTTGTCGTTTAGTTTAGATACAGCATGGAAACAGGCCATTCGGCCCGCCAAGTCCAAGCCAACCACTGATCACCCACTCACTAGTTCTATGTTATCACGCTTTCTCATCCACTCCTGACACACTAGCGGCAATTTACAGAAGCCAATTAGCCTGCAAACCTGCACGTCTTTGGAATGTGGGAGGAAACCGGAGCACCCCCCCCCCCCCCCCCCCCCCCCCGGAGAAAACCCACGCAGTCACAGGGAGAACGTACAAACTCTGTACAGGCAGCACCCGTGGTCAGGATCAAACCTAGATCTCTGGCGCTGGAAGGCAGCAACTCTACCGCTGCGCCGCCGCGCCACCCATGATGATCTTTAACATTTCTCTCAAATCTCCCAACCTTCTCTTCTCCAAAGAGATAACCCAAGCGTCTACCAGCAGATACTAGCAAGGCCACAGGGCATCCGTGTTAACTGCTGAATGGATTTTTGATATTTTGACTTTGTTCATGTCAGTTTCCTTGATTGCTGTTTCAAGTAGAGTCAATATCTTTGTGCAGCCTTATTAACCCCTGCGGCTTCCAGATCTATCCCAACAGTACTGCTCCCTTCCCGCCTTGTAACGTTTCCCAATTCTACCCCTACTTATTCTCTTCTGCTGCAGAAAGCATTATGCTGGCCACATCAGGCCTCAACCTTGATTACTTTACCCCGAGCTTCAATCCATCCAAAACCTGCTCTTTTGTTTGACACTCATGCCACCACCATCCATCCATTCCAACCTCGTCTGGGTCTCCACACTCCAGCTCAGTGGAGAAACAAGGAACTGCACGTGATGGTTTACACAAAACGGACACAAGGTGCTGGAGCAACTCAGCAGGTCAGGCAGCACCCCTGGAGAACATCGATAGGTGATGTTTCACGTCATCCACCTGAAACATCGACCTGAGACGTCGCCTATCCATGTTCTGCAGAAGTGCTGCCTGACCTGCCGAGTTACTCGAGCATTTTGTGTCCTTTTATGTATTTACCAGCATCTATAGTTCTTCGTTTCTACATTTCAGCCTGGTTTAATATGTATAGTCAGCTTACATATCAGACATTTATTAGCATGAGCAGGCATGGCTGTGTCAGAGATTGCACGATTAATACTTCATCAGTGTAGTTCATGAAGTGTGCAGTAATGAATCCAGTTGTGACAATGATATCCTCAGCTACCAGCCCTGGTCATTCTACATTCACAAATCTACTCCGTGTGTTCAGGGCACATTTCCTTTTCCCACAACGTGTGTTTAGGGAAGACTCCACATCTGCAGGTGACCGGTGATGTTTGCAACCCGGGTAAGAAGGAGAATGTGGGGAAAACGAGCAACAATATGGGGACGAGGATAGTCAGCTGAAGACATGGTCAGTAAGGGTGGGTTGGCACGGTAAAGGAAATTGGATCCAGGATTTTGGTGGCCGGAGTGGACTGGTTAAATAATCGGTGACTGGTAAAGATGGAAGATATCAAGTGGAGCAAATGGTATGTAGAACGAGAGTCCGCAGCCAGGCTGAACCCTGGAGCCACCGCCTTCACCTCAACATACCCTGATCCCCGACAGCCAACAGTCTGAATAACAACCCAACCAGAAACACCATCAAACCCTCAAATCCAGCCGATCCACTCAGCTTCTGCCGATATGTGCGGTTCTGAGGCACTAAATGAAACGTGCGCTCCTTTTAATCTGGTAAATTGTCCAAAAAAACATGTGGATTTATGCGACAAAACCATGAGGGGAATTATAAAATCCCGAGGGGAATAGGTAGGGTGGACACTGTATTATTGCTTACACGGGGTGGGGGAATTGAGAACCAGAGGGGAAAAGGTTGAAAGTATGTGGGGAAAGATTTAATAGGAACCTGAGGGGCTCAGAGGGTGGTGGGTATATATCAAATGAGTTAGTGAGAGGCAGTTACTATAACAGCAATTACAAGATACCTGAACAGGATCAGGATCGGAAACAATTGGGGGATGTGGGCAAACATGGGCAAATGAGATTAGATGGGGCAGCTTGGTAGGCATGGATGAGTCGGTTTGAAGGGCCTGTTTCCTTGCTATTTTCCTGTACGACTCAATGACTCTCATAACTTGATGATACATAAGAGGTAAAATGGAAGTTGTAATGTTGAATTATTTTCACTTGGTTTGAGATATAAAATATTAATTACAACCCAACTACTTCCCAGATCTATATTAGAATGATGGAAACAGTTGGAGACCATGGTCACAGGGGTACTCTGCATTGGGTAGTACCCAAACAAAACCTATTCACTATACCTCGGTACATGTGACATTAATCAACCCAAACCTAAACTTAACATTCAACAGGAATAGTTTTGTTCAGAATCCTGATGTGGAACACAGCAGTTCAGGGATTAGTCCAAGTTTTGAATCCAGATCTCAACAGCTGGCTTTGGTATGTGAAGAAATTACAGTCTGCTCCTCAGAAAAGGAGCCGACATCATCAAAGATTTATTTCACCACAGTCATTCATTCTTCTCCCTGCTCCCATTGTGCAGAAGGTGCAGAAGCTTGAAAGTTTAGGTCAGTTTAGTTTAGAAATACAGCAAGGAAACAGGCCCCTCGACCACCCGAGTCCGCACTGACCAACAATCACCTGTACACTAGTTCAATCTTACACCCCAGAAACACTTGACCGAAGCTAATTAACCTACAAACCTGCACGTCATTGGAGTGTGGGAGGAAACCGGAGCACCCGGAGAAAATCCATGCTGTTACGTGGAGAACGTACAAATTCCATACAGACAGCGCCCGTAGTCAGGATTGAACTCAGGTCTCTGGCACTGTAGGGCAACAACTCTACTGCTGTGCCACTGTGCCGGCCTAACGCACCACCAGACTCAGAAACAGTTTCTTCCCCTCTATTATCAGACTTCTGAACAGTCCTTCCTTCCTTCAGCTAGAGTACTCCAATTCCAATTAATCTCTACCCCATTGTGGGCATTGGACTTTGTCTATGAAACTGATGCGCTACCCTGCTGAGAACTATATTCTGCACTCTGTACCTTCCCCTGTGCTCTACCTATTGTCCATGAGTTTACCTCGGGACATCTGACAATGTTAAACCTAAACCTAAACTGAATCTCGGGTACTGCTATATGGAAGGCAAGTTGGTGTTGTTGAGCCTCCCAGGTTACTGAAACACTACCCAGGAAAACTGTAACACAAGCTAGGCCCAAGGACTCTCACCTCTTCCACCAAGCATGTCACCACTGAAGGATTAGGAAACCCCTCATAGAATCATACAGAGTGGAGACAGGCCTTTTGGCCCAACTTGCCCAGGCTGACTAACATGCCCCATCTGCCCCACTGCTTGTTGTTGGCCCATCTCCCTTTAAACCTATCCTATCCATGTAGCTGTCTAAATGTTTCTTAAACATTGCAATGGTACCTGCATCAACTACCTCCGCGGGCAGCTCGTTTTTCCTGAAAAAAGTTACCCTTCAGGTTCTCATTAAATCTTTCCCCTCCACCCTCACCTTAAAACAATGTCCTCTGGTTCCCGATTCCCCTTCTCTGGTTAAAAGACTCAAAGGAATAAAGTCCTAGCCTGCTCAACCTTTCCCTACAGTTCAGGCCCTTGTGTCCTGGCAACATCCTCGTAAATCTTCCCTGCACTCTTTCCAGCTTGACAACATCTTTCCTATAACATGGTGTCCAGAACTGAGCATAATACTCTAAATGTGGCCTCACCAACATCTACAGTGGCTTGCAAAAGTTTTCATACCCCTTGAACTTTTCCACATTATCTGGTGTGTTCCTTGGGCTTCATGATGCTGTTTGTTCACTAATGTTCTCTAACAAACCTCTGAGGCCTTCACAGAACAGCTGTATTTATACTCAGATTAGATTACACACAAGTGGACTCTATTTACTAATTAGGTGACTTCTGAAGGCAATTGGTTGCACTGGATTTTATTTAGGGGTATCAGAGTAAAGGGGGCTGAATACTTTTGCACGCCACACTTTCCAGTTTTTTATTTGTAAAAAAATTTGAAAACCATGTATCATTTTCCTTCCACTTCACAATTATGCACCACTTTGTGCTATCACATAAAATCCCAATAAAATACATTTACGTTTGTGGTTGTAACGCGACAAAATGTGGAAAAGTTCAAGGGGTATGAAATCTTTTGCAAGCCACTGTATATAACTGCAACTTGGCCTCCCAACTTCTATACTCAAAGCTCTGACTGATGAAAGCAAATGTGCCAAAAGCCTTTTTGACTACCTTATCTACCTAATTCCCCACATTCTACTAGTCACCAACACCAATGGGGGTCGTTGATGATGCTGGCTGCCTTTTTGAGGCAGCACTTCCTATAGATCCCTTTGGTGGTGGGGAGGTCAGTACTCATGATGGATTGGGCAGTGTTCACCACTTTTTGTAATCGCCTTTATTCCTGTGCGTTCAAGATTCCGAACCAGGCCGCGATGCAACCAGTCAATATGCTCTCTACCGTAATGGGGCAGTGTACAATGGCCTAGTCATCAATTCATAGAGCTGGAGAGCATGGGAAAAGGCTCCATTGGCTCACCATGACCATGCTGAGCTTTCTACCCGTCTACTCTAATCCCAGTTGACTGCAGTATGGCCATAACCTTTTATCTTACTACCTGTCTAAATGTCCTGAAAATATTGTGATTGTATCTGACTACATCACCTCCTCTGCCAGCAACTCAAGAAGGGTCTTTGACCTGAAACGCTAACTGTCTTTTTCTTCCACCAGATGTGGCCAAACCTGCTAAGTTCTTACAATAGTTTCTGTTTATGGTTTTGATTTTCATTGTCTCTCAAACAAGAGTGGCAATAAAGGGGGCTTTTTCTGGTTGGCTGCCAGTGGCTAGTGAAGTTCCGCAAAGATCGTTGCTGGGGCTATTACTCATCACGTTGTATATTAATGATTTCGACGAGGGGATTGAAGGCTTTGTGCCCAAGTTTGTGGATGATACAAAAATAGGTGGAGCGGCAGATAGTGTAGAGAAAGCAGGGACTCTGCAGAAGGACTTGGACAGGCTAGGAGTGTGGGCAGAGAAGTGGCAGATGGAATATCGTGTAGCAAAGTGTGGAGTCATGCATTTTGGCAGTAGGAATAGAAGCGTGGACTATTTTCTAAATGGGGTGAGAATCCAGAATTCGGAGGTGCAAAGGGACTTAGGAACGCTGGTGCAGGATTCCCAAAAAGTTAATCTGTGAGTCGAATCGGTAGTAAAGAAAGCAAACTCAGTGCTAGCATTTATTTCATGAGGGCTTGTATACGAAAACAGGGATGCAATGTGCTGGTCAGGCTGCATTTGAAATATTGTGAGCAATTTTGGGCACCAGATCTAAGGAAGAATATGCTGGCTCTGGAGAGGGGTCCAGAGGAGGTTTACAAGAATGATCCCAGGAATGAGTGGGTAATATATGATGAGCGTTTGACGGTACTGGGCTTGTACTCGCTGGAGTTTAGAAGAACGATAATTGAAACATACAGAATAGTGAACGGCTTGGATAGAGTGGATGTGGAGAGGATGCGGGAGAGTCTAGGACTAGAGGTCATAGCCTCAGAATTAAAGGACGTTCTTTTAGGAAGGAGATGAGGAGAAATGTTTTTAGTCATAGGGTGGTGAATCTGTCAAACTCGTTGCCACTGAAGGCTGTGGAGGCCAAGTCAGGCAGTATCACTAAAACTAAACTCCAGTTCTATAGTTGAAAACTGTAATGACGGCTTAAAATCACCGCAAATCCACAAATCCACACATTGATTGTAGTTGGCATTAACCGGCAGCCTTTATTTAGGTTAAAACATCTTTGAATCGCTGTATAAAAGCTGGTTGATAGAGTGTGTACAGACGAGACTGCAGCATCATCAAGTGGCGGTATTTAAGCAGTTCACCATTTTCTTTATTTACATTATTGCAGCAAACATTTACTTTCATTGTACTAGTGAAAGCTGCCCAAGAGACTCATTAAGCTCAAATCTCACTTAAGCAACTTTCTCTGGCAAAACAGAATTGATGTTGGCAGTTTTCAGCTGTGCTGCAAATAACGTGGGCCTCTTTTTCATTATGATGCGACTCTGATACGCTGTTTGAACAAAAGTCTTAGCTTTCTCCGCATGTGTGCCTTTCCACATGCTTGTTGGTGTGGAACCTGCCAGAGACTTGCCTGAAACAGCAGGTAGACCATGATCATCTTTGCGGGTTCCGGTTGTTCTGTACCTACCCGTACCTCTATTGTCCCCCTCCCTGACTCTCAGTCTGAGGAATGGTCTCAACCCGAAACATCACCTATTCCCAGAGATTTGCCCAGAGATGCTGCCTGTCCCGCTAAGTTACTCCAGCATTTTGGGCCTATCTTCGGTGTAAACCAGCATCTGTAGCTCCTTCTTACAGATTCTGGAATAACGTTTAATTTAGTTCAGCGATACTTCATGTAAACAGCTCCTTCAGCCCCTCAAGTCCACACCGACTATTGATCACTCACTTCAGACTAGTTCCTTTGCACCAGGGTACAATTTATAGAAGACAATTGACCTACGTACCCGCACATCTTTGGGATGTGGAGGAAACCCATGCGGTCCCACAGTGAGTTGAAACAATATGTTGGAGTAACTCAGCGGGTCAGGCAGCACCTCTAGAGAAAAAAGGAAGGGTGACAACGTTTCGGGTCGGGCCCCTTCTTCAGATCTTCACAGGGACAATGTATAAACCCCATACAGGCAGAATCCGGGGTCAGGATCGAACCCAGGTTTCTGGCGCTGTGCGGCAGCAACTCTATGGCCGTGCCAATGTGCAAAATGCTTGCCTTTTTTAATTGAGTGTGTGCTTTTCACTGCTGTGTTTCCAGTACCGTGCAGAAATGAGTAAAAGTGGAATTGAAACCAAATTAACTGTCACTGCACTCCCCGGAAATCCGGCACCTCACCAAAATTCCCCAAATTTTCAGCGAAGGTGACAAGCTTTGTAAATCATTCGCTGCTTACGATTAATTGGTTTTGGGTGATAAGTATAACATTTATCACCCAATCCCAATTGCAGAGCCACACTGGTCAACGCAGACTCGATGGGCCAAAGGGCCTGTTTCCACTCTGTATCCCGAAAGTCTAAACATTGAAAAATACTCCCACTAAATTCTCCTTTACAAATGCAAAACAATATGGAAAGAAAATGCCTTTCACCTGAAATAAACTCTCAAGCATTCATATATTATTCATCAATAAGTTGAAATAAAGCGGGAAGATCATGAACAAATTGTACAATTAGAATCCGTATTGCAATGTGTCGTGATAAATAGTGTGTCTGGTTTAGATTTCATGCATCAGATTAATGCAGCAGCGGGGTTTTGTTCAAATTGATGAATACATTTTAAGTGGCTGTGTTTACATGTGCTAGATATGTCAATTTGAATTTACGCTGCTTTATCTTTATCATGGATCAAACATAATCAGGCATGGATGAGTGCCCTTAACTAGGATAATCCAAATAGATTTAGTGGATTATTCTGGCACATTAATTTAGCACTTCAAAATGCTTACATGCAGGTAATTTGAATTGAAATTGTGTGGACTGTATTTTAGAAACCATCTGTATGTCAACAATAAATGACGGGAAATCTTAGCTTTTAACAAAACATTACACAAGTACATATTGATTATATCTATTAGAAATCTCCCGTTGAAAGCACTCTTGAGTTACTGGAAACGCATTGTAATAATGCATTGTACTGCACACTCTGCTGCCTTCATTTTATTGCATACTGCTGCATTCATCAAATTGCATCTTGTGCTGCATTATTCTGCGATGAATTGTGTTGAATTGACTGTGGGACTGTGCAGATGTTTCTCATCTATGTCAGCGAGACCAGTAATGTGCCTCAGTAATTTAATAAGTGTTAGTCTATAGGTTACAGGAGGTTATACAGTAAACCAATCCACCCTTCATTAAGAACGGATGCAGTTAATGTGGCATTAGTTATCCCATGCATGCTCGGTACTTTGGCAAAGCAAAGAGCTGTAACAAACAACGAATCCTTCCAGAAAATGGCCTCTCTCTTTAGCACTGCATCCCGTATCAATTTCCACAAAGCATTGGTTAGAAATAAAAAGGTACGCAGAAAAATATTGCACATCACCTCAAACAAACATTAAGGGGAATGTTTGTTAACGGAATTAATAAATTGCATTTTATTTCCATGCAAGTATATTTATTCAACCTCCATGATTCCATTACGTTCTACTGAGCAGTTAATTAAAACCCAAGAATTTCCTCAAGAATAAACAATCCTACCTGCTATTTAATTTCGAAAGAGTTAATTATCAGCCAATTCCATATTTATCACCAAAATCCAATTATAGGGAATAGCTAATGATTTCTGAAACGTATGACAAATGTATTAACTAGCCAGTAAGATCTGATAGAGTAACCTTCAGTTGGAGGCACTTAACTATGAGATTAAACATATTTTCTATTTTCTTTCCTTTTATGTTAAACCGCCCCTTGCCTGCCTACCCCCCGCTTCTGTAGACGTCCTCCCCCTCTCCTCGATGTAGAAAGGAGGATAAATAGTTTGCTTTCAAACATCTGCCATTGGAATTTATACAAGAACAGCCCAAAAGCAGTTTAGCGTTACATGTTTATCTCCGTCCTGCGGGAAAACTTCACTGTTCCTCCTTATCCCGCCCCCTCCCCCTCCCCACATCAATCAGTCTGAAGAAAGGTCTCGACCCGAAACGTCACCTATTCCTCCTCTCCATAGATGCTGCCTCACCCGCTGAGTTTCTCCAGTATTTTCTGTCTATCTACTATTCCTTTTGGTGATGGTCTCCACTTGCCTGTGCAAGGGTGATGAAGGATATGGGGGGGGGGGGGGTTCACAGTGGCACAGCTGGTAGAGCTGCTGCCTCACAGTGCCATAGACCCAGGTTCGATCCTGACCTCGTGTACAGTCTGGGTGGAGTTCCAAGTTCATCCTGTGGCTGTGTGGGGTTCCTCTGAGTGCTCCGGTTTCATAAATTCATAAGTCATTGCAGCAGAATTATGGCATTTGGTCCATTGAGTCTTCTCTGCCATTCAGTCATGGCTGATCTATCCTTCCCTCTCAAACCCGTTCTCCTGCCTTCTCCTCATAACCTTCGACATCCTTACTAATCTGTCAATCTCTGTTAAAATAAAACATTGACTTGGTCTCCTCAGCCGTCTGTGACAATGGATTCCACAGATTCACCAACCTCTGACTGAAGAAATTCCGCCTCATCTCTTTTCTAAAGGCACATCTTTTTAATCTAAGGCTTTGCCCTCTGGTCCTAGACTCTCCCACTAGTAGAAAAACCCTCTCCACTTCCACTCTATCCAGGTCTTCAATGATGTTTCAGTGAGGTCCCCCCCCCCCCCCAATCCTTCTAAACTCCAGCGAGTACAGACCCAGTGCCTTCAAACGCTCATCATATGTTTCCTCCCGCATCCCAAAGACGTGCGGGCTACAGGTTAATTGGCCTCTGGTAAATTTCTCTGTGTGTAGGGAGTGGATGAGAAAGTGGATATCATAGAAATAGTGTGAATGGGCGATCGATGGTCAGTAGGGATCTGGTGGACTGGAGCGCCTGTTGCTATGTTGTATCTTTTAGTCAATTCAACTCAATCATCTATGTCCCACGACATCAGCCAAGCCAGTAGGACTATGGCACCTAATTGTAGAGTCTAGGACCAGAGGGCACAACCTCAGAATAAAAGGACATACCCGTAAAATGGAGAAGAGGAGGAATTTCTTTAGCCAGAGGATGGTGACTCTGTGGAATTCATTGCCACATTTGGCAGTGGAGGCTGTCATAGGGTGTTTTTATTGAAAGGTTCTTGATTAGTAAGGGCATCATAGGTTCCGGGAAGAAGGATGAAGAATGGGGTTGGGTAGAAAGATAATTGGCCATAATCAAATGGTGGAGCAGACTCGATGAGCCAAATGGCCTAATTCTATTCCTATGTCTTATGGCAAGAGTTCCCAACCTGGGGTAAATTTACCCCCAGGAGGTAAATGGCACCTACCCAGGGGGTAAATTTGTTGATTCTATTTGTACATAGTTTTCTCATTGACCGGTTGTGTTTGGTTTTGGTATCATCATTAGTGTCTGCTCATCATTAGTTGTTCATAAATAAGTGAAATAATATTGTTATGTGCTATTAAAGTTGCCAGGAGTAAACAGGACGAAAAAGGTTGGGAACCCCTGTGTTAGGGTCAAAAAGTAGCACAGCCTTGAGCTAATTCAGCAATGGAAGATGCCATTATATGAATCTTCTCCCTCAGCCAAAGATCTACATTTCAGATTGTAGACATTGTAGGATCGTAATTCGCTGAGCCATTGAATCAGACCTCTTGAGGGGGGTCAGACAGGTCATAGGGGGAAGGCAGGAGAATGGGGTTGAGAGGGAAAGATAGATCAGCCGTGATCGAATGGCGGGGCAGAGTTAAATTGCCTAACTCTGCTCCTATGTTTTATGGTCTTATAGTCTTATCAAACTACTCACTTATTATCTGCATTCGAGGTGTTCACCAGATGTGGTGTACTGTTTACAGATGCTCTCCCCGTTGGATTGTTGTGGTCAGGGAGCTTGTGTGTCTCGGTGACCCGTAGAGCTATGCCAGCGGGAGATTCGTCTCCTGTTAGGGTGTCCCATGCTGGACAGGTCGAAGGGCAGAGGCGAGATGAAGAGCGATCCACTGGTCCTCCAGGTTGGAGGTTGAGCACAGGGCTAACAACCCTGTCTCGTAAAACAGATATGTTACGGAAACAGCAACTGAAGGAATCAAGAGGAGTGGAGGACCTTTGTTGCTGCCCTACATGCCAAGAGGCATAAGAGGCAGTAAGTAAGTAAGTAGTAGTAGTTTACAGACGCTGGCACTCTTAACACAATCATAGTATAAAGAGGCCATTCACACTTTTGTCCAGTTCCAGTTCTTTGAAGTATCTAACCAACTGATTACAGCCCCTCAATCCTTCTCCGTAGCCTGCAAGATATTTCTATTACTAGCATGTCATCCCATTCCCACCTGGAAGATACTACTGGAGTTTTTCCCACTACTTCTTTGCTACATTTCAACTTCCAGACTTCAGGCCAAAAGAGAGTTCTTCGAAAGATAAATCACACTTTTCGTCAAATTGATAATAGCCAGCGGAGATCTTTGGCCCCAAAGATATTACAGAGCAGTTACTGTATCAGCAGGAATCCTTGTTCACCACCAACTCAGCCAAGCATCAAGCATGTGCACTCAATTGCTGCAGTGTCTGCCTCGGCCCAAAGGTTTGCAGGTGTGTGGCACATCCAGGGTGCAGCACATACAGCAGATGCCCCCCGGAGGTGCCAAGGCCATAATTGTGGTCAATTTATATTGGCACAAGTGGTTGGCATGACCCAGCTCCCCAACAAGAACTGGCAGGATATAAAGCAAACCTTTCTCCCATGTGTGAAAAGCATCTTCAAAACTTACTCAGAACGACTTGTCGTAAAGTGGGCCACCCCAAGGCCTGTCGGTCGGTCAGTCAGCGTAACCAGGAGGGAGCTGGAGACGTCGGATGTGAGGAGTGTGGGCCAGTAGGAGGGTGAACCAGGGTATAGCCTCCAGCAAGCTCGGGTGCAGGAGGCACCCCCGGGGCACAAAGATGGCAAGATGGGCCGATCGATCTTTGAATAAAGGCGCCAAAAATGGCGCGCGTGTGTAAAATATGCAAAGAGAATGTCACGGTGCAGTTGCATACGAGACAAATAAAGCACTATCGGCCATTGACATGTCACACAAAGATCCCTTTAGGAAAGTATTACCTTGTTATACAATAAGATTACACAAGGTGAGGATAAAGGGCCTGTCCCACTTTCACGACCTTTACAGGCGACTGCCGGCACACGTCATAGGTTGCCGAAATATTCAACATGTTGAAAATTCAGCAGCAACCAGAAAGACGTTACGACTTTTTGGACACCTCTCACAACCATGCAGGCGACCCCTGGCGACATGTTGCAGGTGACCTCTCACGACCACAGGAGACCTCGCACAACTATACAGCCTATGGTTGTGAGAGATCTCCTATGGTCATGAGAGGTCTCCAAAAAGTCGTAGCGTCTTTCTGGTCACTGCTGAATTTTCAACACGTTGAAAATTTTGGCGACCTATGACGTGTGTCGGCAGTCGCCTGTAAAAGTTGCGTAAGTGGGACAGGCCCTTTAGTTCCCATTATTCTAACATTGAAGAAACCAGTGGACCTCAGTGCATTGGCCACATAGTGAGAGAATAATGGACACTTGTTTGATGCATGTTTTCCATCAATCTCCGATTCACTCTTCACATTTAGCTGAAAGATCAAGAGACCACGGTTATCCTCAAGCCCTTATACTTTGTAATTATTAAGCTCAGAAAAAAAAAGCACAGATGCCTGAGTGTTTGAAGAAGTGAGACAGTGTGCAGACAAAGACATTGAGAGGGGTCACCAGAGTGCGCATGTGTCGATGCCAATCCTTCTGCATTGGGTTTACTTGAATGAATTTACACTAAATAATCAATTGAAGGCAGCAGAATGAAGTGATATCATATTTAATGCATACAATCAATGAACTGTTTCTTTAAAAAAGATACATTCAACTATTACTGACGAGCTAATGTTGGCAAAGGAGGATAAAATCCAGCTTTAGTGGGGAATGCTGCAAGCTAAAATCATTCAGGCTGATTAAATAGCTGTGACAAATGTTCATGATCCAGTGCTTTGATAGATATTACCACAGGGATTAGCAACAATGCAGCCTGAATTATCATTTAAACTGATCATGTACATGAATATGTATCTTCACAAAAATATCACAGATGAAATTAGGCATCGTTTTCTTTGTGGGGTGGGGAGAGGAGAGGGCAAATTTTATCTTTCTGCTTGGCAGCATGTTCAAATAATTATGCAGTAAAACTCAAGCCAAAACGGCTTGTCTCTCATTGTTTCTTCTGCAGGGTGAGAGGAATGCAGCCCGAGTCTTTCTCACTGAAATGCCGTTCCTGAAAACACCGCTACCTTTTGCCAAATATTTCCGTTTATATGAATGCAACTGAAGTTCAACCTCTCGAAAATCCCGCCAGCAAGTTGGGGGACTTGGCACAAGTTGCCAACTGCCTTGTCCACGATGACTCTACTGTGTCTTGGGATGTGAGAGTGAAAAGACTGAGGAAAGGCTGGTGATCTGCCTCTCCAACTGCTTCAGTTTAGTTTAGTTCACAAGTTATAGGAGTAGAATTAGGCCATTCGGCCCATCGTGTCCACTCCGCCATTCAATCATGGCTGATCTCGGCCTCCTAATCCCACTTTCCTGCCTTCCCCTCATAACACTTGACACCTGTTCTATCAAGTATTTGTCTATCCCTCCCTAAAAAAATATCTACTGACGGCCTCCACAGCCTTCTGTGGCAATGGGTTCCACAGATTAACTACCCTCTGACTAAAGAAGTTCCTCTTTACCTCCTTTCTAAAAGAGCGGCCTTTAACTCTGAGGATATGGCCCACCAGTGGAAACATCCTCATTGAAACTCTATCTATGCCTTTCAATATTCTGTAAGTTTCAATGAGGTCCCCCCTCAACCTTGTAAACTCCAGCGAGTACAGACCCAGTGCTGTCAAACAATCATCATATGCTAACCCACTCATTCCTGGAATCATTCTTGTAAACCTCCTCTGGACCCTCTCCAGAGCCAGCACATCCTTCCTCAGATATGAGGCCCAAATTAGCTCATAGTACTCCAAATGTGGCCTAACCAGCACATTATCGAGCCTCAGTTTAAGGATACAGTGCGAAAACAAGCCCTTCGGTCCACCGAGTCCGTGCCAACCAGCGAGCCCAGTACACTTTACACTATCCTACACACACTAGGTACAATTTACAATTATACCAAGCCAATTAGTCTACAAACCCTGCATATCTTTGGAGTGTGGGAGGAAACCGGAGATCCCGGAGAAAACCCACGCGGTCACAGGGTGAACGGACAAACTCCATACCGACAGCATCCGTGGTCAGGATTGAACCCGAGAGCCTGGCGCTTTAAGGCAGCAACTCTACCGCTGCACCACCTTTGTGGAAAATCTACCACTGAGCACAAATTCATATCACACCTAGAGCAATGGACTCCAGGAGCATAGATTCCTCAGGCCCATTGCAAAGCCAGATAGACAGAAATAAAATTAATTTATACAGATGATCAAAATGTCTTGGGTATATTTTACACAGACTTCACTCATACAGGATCAGGCATGGATTAAGTTTATAATCATTGGGTTTCCTTCCTCCTTACAAGCATATCTGTGAATATTTCCCACCTAGACAGTTCATTCAGATGCAGTCAGTGTATGTCCACAGGGTTATGCCTATACAGCACATATATACAGCACCTCATGCATTGTTGCGTGAGTGTGAGTGCTGCATGGTTCACTGCACAGTTGCACAGACGCTGCTGCATGTACATGAGGCAGACTGGTACAAACATATCATGAATAGTCATTATTACTCATCACCTTACTGCTCAGGGTGACCGGGATTTAAAGGAGCAGCAAAATTGTATGTGAGATTCCCTCAGCCACAGGTAGATCTCGCAGTCCTACCTCAGTCACATCCTCACTGCTCTGTCATCCACAATCCAGTCCCCCCCCTCAATCCAGTCCCCCCCCCTCAATCCAGTCCCCCCCCTCAATCCAGTCCCCCCTCAATCCAGTCCCCCCTCAATCCAGTCCCCCCCTCAATCCAGTCCCCCCCCTCAATCCAGTCCCCCCCCTCAATCCAGTCCCCCCCCTCAATCCAGTTCCCCCCCTCAATCCAGTCCCCCCCACAATCCAGCCCCCCCCACAATCCAGTCCCCCCCCCCCACAATCCAGTCCCTCCTCCGTCCTATTCCACCCATACAATCCTATCTTCAATCTAGTTCCTCGTCAATCCAGTCCCCCCCTAATCCTGTCCCACACTCGATTTTGTCCCACCCTAAATCCTGTTCCCTTCAATCTAAATCCACCTCAATCCAGTCTCCCCGCCGTCCAATCCCACCCATCCAAAACGACCCCAATACAATTCCACCTTCAATCCAGTCTCCCCTCAGTCCCCCCACCATCGGTCTAGTCCACCTTTGGTCCACACAGCCTCATCCACATCTCAGTAGTCACTCGTTCTTTGCACTTTCCCTTCATACCTACACAAGCAGCAAAGGAACCTTCCTTGCTCCTCCGATGCCAGACACAGCCACCCCCATTAAAGGCCAGCAACTCATCCTTCACGCAGTGAGTTACAGAGGCTGCCATGCCCTACGGTGAACACAGGGAGATCAGCAACCCCACACTCAGTTTCAGCTGGGTCTGAGACTCAGACGGCCATAACTGCGCCCGTAGATCAGTTTAGAGATGGGAATGGAGGAGGGTTGGTGAAGATTTTCCTTGCAGAAAGAAACTAGTTTGAATGGGGAGATTTCAAATATACGTATTTATAAAACACATAAAGCAGCAAGATTAATAGGACACATCTACTAATATTGCACAATTGCATTAAAATGTTGTGTATCATTTACAAAGAAAAATACAATGCCTGCAAATGAAAGTGCTGTCACATTAAATATATTATACATCAAAAATGCATTTCAAGGTACATAACTAGATAACTATAACAAAGCGTGTACTCTATGCACACATATGTCCATTTATGCAATATAATTAATTGTTTGTTTTAACCACATAAAATAATAGCAGGATTCTGTGAAAATGATTATTATTGACAATGAATAGAAATGTTAATCACAGTTACAAAGTCTAACCTTGTCTTGTCTTTAGCCCCAATGCAACATTGTACATTTAAATGTTAACATTCCCAGAGTATAAAGCATGCACTATTAGTGAATCAACACTTACCACTTTGAAATGAAACTGGAATAGGAAAGAACTGAAGACCAGCATTGTCTCCATTGCTGAACGCTGCTACTTTATTCTGGTCCCCTCGCCAGAACAGCTTCTCATTTCAGTGTTTGTGAAAGAACAATTTCCTTTCAGACACACTCCCGTCAGTACACACCGACCACTGCCAAAGGAGCCTGGGCAACTTGCCGTATGAATGAGAAAACACAAACTCCGAAGTTTTCTTTCCAAGGTAACATCACACTGGTCCCACTCCCCTGCCACTTGCCACGTTGCTGCTCCGCTCGCTCAGCTCAGCCTCAGCGAGTCACTGCAGGTCACCTCTGAAGATCAAAGGTAATTATTTTGTTTTGTCAACCTCCCGAGCCCCCCTTCAGCACGCCTACTCGACAGGGACATCTCACAGCCGTCCATGACTGCCAAGTATAGAGAGACTTCTGAACTCTGATCTCCCTCTTTCAATCACCTTGGCAAAAAAAGAAAGAAAGCTGAGTTTTGACAATTTCGTACAGTCTTCAGTTGCATTCTGCAATTTGGTTCAGATTTAGGTTTATTAGAGTCACAGAGTCATACATCATGGATACATGCCTCTCGGCTCAACTTGCCCACATAGATCAACATGTCCCATCTCCACTAGATCCACTTGCTTGTGTTTGGCCCATATCCCTCAAAACTTGTCCTATCCATGCACCTGTCTAATTGCTTCTTAAACATTGCGATAGAATTACCCTGCCTCAACTACCCCCTCCAGCAGCTCATTCCATGTACCGACCACCCTTTGCATGAAAAAGTGACCCCTCAGATTCCTATCAAATCCCTTCACCTATGCTCTCTGGTTCTCGATTCCCCCACTCTGGCAAGAGTCCACCCGATCTATTCCTCTCATGATTTTATACGCCTCTGCATCATCATTTAGATTCAGATTCAGATTCAGATTCAATTTTAATTGTCATTGTCAGTGTACAGTACAGAGACAACGAAATGCATTTAGCATCTCCCTGGAAGAGCGACACAGCAAATGTAATTTCTGTCATTTATTCACCTCTCTTATTATTGTCATATTACAAGGTATAGCGAAAAGCGATAATTTTGCATGGTATCCAATTAGATCAGATAGCATCAATCAAATACAATCAACTCAAGCTCAAGTACAATAGGTCGAGTGAAAGGGAAGATACTGAGCACAGAATACAGTTCTCTGCATTGTACTGCACCTATTCCAGAGACAAAGTCCAATGTCTACAATGGGGTGAATTAGACAGTACCCCAGCTGATGGAAGGACCGTTCAGACGTTTGATAACAGAGGGGAAGAAGCTGTTCCTGAGTATGTTGGTGCACGCTTTCAATCTTCTGTATCTTCTGCCCGATGGGAGTGGGGAGAAGAAGGAATGACCGGGGTGGGATTATGTTGGCTGCTTTCCCGAGGCAGAGTGCAGTGTAGATGGAGTCAATGGTGGGAAATCTGGTCTGTTGATGGACTGGGCTACATCCACAACTTTCTGTCATTTATTACCATCTTGGGCAGGAGCTGTTCTCAAACTAAGCTGTGATGCACCCCGACAGTAAGCTGGGGAAGGTGTTGTTCCTGAGTCTGGTGGAGCACACTTTCAAGCCTCTGCATCTACTGCCCGATGGGAGTGCGGTGGGGTGGAAGATTGCAACTTTCACGTGTTTCGACTAATGCAATCAACTCGACGTGCACAAACGGAAGATCAAATAGCACAAGTTGTCCGACAACTTTAGGCTGTGCACGCCACACGAAAGAAGAAGACGAAGGAGTGGGGAGAAGAAGGAATGTCCGGGGTGGGAAAGGTCTTTGATTGTGTCGGCTATTTCCCCGAGGCAACGTGACATGTGGATGGAGTCAGCGGTGGGGCGTTTGTATTCAGAGCTTGAAGGATATAACTGTGTATACACAACAAAAACACAACAGCTATCTAGACTGGTGAATACTTTTCTCACTGAGCCACTCAACAACAACTGGTATTTACATAGTGCCTTTGGTGGTGTTAAAAGTATCCCTTAGGTACTTCTTATGAACCCCTTCGCGAAAAAATACAGACACAGATTGCTGGCGTAACTCAGCGGGTCAGGCAGCATCTCCGGAGAAAAAAGATGGGGAATGTTTCAGGTCGGAACCTTTCTTCAGACTTCAGAACAAATAGCCTCGGGACCTGAAAGTCCTGGAAAAAATACCTACCTTTAGTGGGGTGATGAAGAGGAATTTCTTTAGTCAGAGGGAGGTGAATCTGTGGAATTCATTGCTGCAGATGGCAGTGGAGGCCAAGTCATTGGGTATTTTAAGGCACAGATTGACATTCTTGATTAGTACGGGTGTCAGAGGTTATGGGGAGAAGGCAGGAGAGTGGAGTTGAGAGGGAAAGATAGATCAGCCATGAATGAATGGCGGAGTAGACTGGATAGGCCAAATGGATTGAGTGGCTGTGTAACAAACCCTGCTCCTACAACCTATGAATTTATGAACTACTACAATGTGAAAACAGGCCCTTCAGCCCACAAGTCCGTGCCAACCATCTGGTTCTATGTTATCCAACATTATCATCCACCCCCTAAACAAT
The DNA here is from genome assembly GCA_963514005.1 of Raja brachyura. The sequence continues at coordinate 35,004,126 of OY740793.1, read as the reverse complement.
AGGGACAACTTTCAGAAGTTTATAACCTACAAACCTGCACCTCTTTGGAATGTGGGAGGAAACCGGAGCACCCGGAGAAAACCCACACAGTTACAGGGAGAACGTATAAACTCTGTACAGGCAGCACCTGAGGTGAGGATGGAACTCGGGTCTCTGGCCCTGTGAGGCAGCAACTCTACCGCTGCACCACTGTGCCTCCTTTGTACTCCACTTGTTGGAGGATACATCACAAGTCAAGCTGAACGTGGAGCAGGGTTTGTTACATGGAGAGCATCTCCTTTGATGATAGAGCACCCCCTCTGATGATAGGGCACCCCCTCTGATGATAGGGCACCCCCTCTGATGATAGAGCACCCCCTCAGTGCAGTGATGAAGTGTCAGCCCAGCTAAAGGGTGCAGCACTGCAGTTTGACGTTAAAGAGTGGAGACTTTCTTATAAACCTTCAATTTGGCATCTAATTTACATTCTAAACATTTCAGGGCTGTTTGCTGTAGAACTTGACAGATGGCAACTTGTACCTCACGCAAGCAACATTCTTTATGTGCAAGTCTAGATAATGAAGGTTGGCAATACACTGCAGGTACCTCAGCCAAGATTGATCTCACACTCACCCTAAAGGACCTGTCCCACTTTCACGACCTAATTCACGATCTCTGCCGAGTTTGCCCTTGACTCATACTCGCAGCATGGTCATCACAAGGTCGTAGGAGGTCGTAGGAGGTCGTAGGTAGGTCATAGCAGGCCATAATGCTAGTCGTAGGTAGTTGTAGGTGGTCGGAGGCATTTGAAGGTAATAGCTCCGGGGTGAAAAAAAGGTCAGTGGAAAAAAAGGTTTTATTTAAACAGCAGAACGTCACCTCTGTCACTCCAAGGCGTGTTCATTCATAGCTGGAGAGTTTTTTGGAGAGGAGACGTGTGTTTTAGAGATGGCACCAAAAAGGCAGCAGCACAGGGGGAGGGCACAACCCTAAACAAAACCTGCCATGCAGGTGTTGCCCACCCAGGAGGAGGAGTGGCAGGAGGTAATGCCACAGGAGGTGATAGTGCAGGAGGAGGTAGCCCTGCATGAGAGACCCCTGGAGGAGGAGACCAGGGTGGTAGTATATGTCCCCACCACCGCCCCATCCTTCACTGCCTCATTTGAAGGCAGCAAAGCAGCCCTTTCTCCTGTGTCTGACACAGCATCAGAGGCAGATGCCCCATTGGTGGTGAGGGAGGGCTGGAGGAAGGTTATGCCCTACACCTTCACCAGGCAGCAGGAGGGGGACCTTGAGGAATGGTTCCAGCAGAATGCCATCCTGTATGAAAAGAAAAATGAGGGGTACAGGGACAGGGACAAGAATGGCATGCTTGCCATCCACTGCCCCACATGTGTGCTTAAAGTTCCATCTTTTGTCAAAGCCCAGCGCCCCTCTCTTCCAGTCATCTGGTGTACTGGGACAGTCCATCACATCATCTCCATTCACCCATGGAGACCTCTTCTTGTGCTTCCGCTTCACCCTTGCTCTTCCCCTTCTGCCTTTCTTAAAAGGCTGCTGAAGCAGAAGGGCTGCTGCAAACAGCAATAAAACATACATGGTCGAAGGTCTTCAACATAGTCGTATGAGGTCAAAGACATAGTCGTAGGACGTCGTACACATAGCTGTGGAAGGTCATAGGAGGTCGTAGGTTACCGTGACCTTGATTTATTTTTAGGTCGTTTAAGGTCGTCAGAGGTCGTGAATTAGGTCGTGAAAGTGGGACAGGCCCTTAAGTAAATACTCACACAGACACTCACACACACACAGGCGCACACACACACATAGACACACACACACTCACACGCACACACACACATAGACACACACATACTCACACACGCACACACACATTCACATAGACACACACATACTCACACACACACACAGACCCTCCCACACACACGCACAGGCATACACATGCACAGACACATATACTCACACATAAACAGACACACACACACTCACAAGCACACACACACACTCACACAAATATAAACACACAAATGCACACTCAAACACTCACGACCACATACACAGACACACATACTTACACACACACACAGACACAGGCACACACAAATGGATACACGCACAGGCACACACATATTCACCCAAGTACGCACACACATGACGTGCGCACTCACATACACGCACAAGCACACACACTCACAAGCACACACACACAAACACACACAGGTGCACAAACATACACATACATGCACACACACACGTACATGCACACACGCAGGCATACATCTATATACAGACACACTAGCATACACACGCATGCACAGACTGCACACACACAGATGTGTACGCATATGTATACAGACAAGCATGCACTAATTGCATAAACACAGACACCCATGCACACAGCTGCATGCACACAGACATGCACACGCCCAGGCACATAGACACCCATGCACGCACCTGCAGGCACTCTGAAACACGCACACACGGATGTGCAATCCATACACGCAGACATGCATGCACACACTGACATAGAATGGGTGGAATGTGCAGCTGAGAAAGCAGGCCAACCATTCCAGATGATCCACTTCTTTTCCCCCTTCTATCCCGGACCCGCCTGCATTACATGCAGCGGTAATTTTGTTGGGACCGTGCTGCAAGAAGGCATCGATGCATCGTGTCTGCGCTGATAGCTGCTCAGTGTAGGCGCTCGCCAGTGCTAATACAAAACGCTGCCCATTTTGCTCCTTGTCTCAGTGATCGAGGAACTTTTTTTCTCAAAGAATGTCTGAGTGGTGAGTAGCGTTGTCAGTCCAACAGTCTATTCATTCCAGAGTGGTCCATCCAAGACCGCAAGAAATAGCAGAGTGTTGTGGACCCAGCCCACACCCTCACACAAACCAACCCTCTCCATCACACCAACCAACTCCATCTACACTTCACGCTGCCTCGGCAAGGCCACCAGCATAATCAAGGACTAGTCTCACCCCCGATCAGTCCCTCTTCTCCCCACTCCCAGCAGGCAGGAGTTACAGAAGTGTGAAAAAGCACACCTCCAGATCCAGTTTCTTCCCAGCTGTTATTAGGCAACTGAACCGTCCTCTCACCAACTGGAGAGCGGTCCTCACCTCCAACCTGCCTCATTGGAGACTATCTTTAATCGGACTTTACTGAACGTTATCTGTTAATGTTGTACCTGTTATCCTGTATCTGTACTCTGTGGGCGGTTTGGTTGTAATCATATATAGTCTTTTCGCTGACTGGATGGCACGCAACAACAAAAGCTTTTCGCTGTTCCTCGGTCCATGTGACAATAATAAACGACACTAAACTAATATCTTCATGAGAACTCACCTAGCACATGTTGTAATGCCATTACACAGTAATGATGCCCCTTGCCATCTCAGCCACCCACCATGATGTTACCTCGTCTGATCCCGCATTTGTATGGAGCCATTCACTGCCCAGGAGACTTCCATGTGCTTCAGAGCCAAAGAAGTGTTTCACAGGTGTGTGGCTGCGTTGCAATGGTAGAAACTCAGCTGCCAAGATGCACACAGCAGGCTTGGGCAAAGACCAATGTACCAGCCAGCACATAACCTGCTTAGTTTAGTATAGTTTAGAGATTCAGCGCAGAAACAAGTCCATCGGCCCACTGAGTCCACACAGACCAGTGATCCCCACACAATAACACTATCCTACACACACTAGGGACAATTTACATTCTCTAGACCAAGCCAATTAACCTACAAGCCAGTATGCCTTTCGAGTGTGGGAAGAAACTGAGGATCTCAGTGAAAACCCACGCAGGTCACAGGGAGAACATACAAACTCTGCATAGTCATGCATCCATAGTCAGGATGGAACCCGGGTCTCTGGCGCTGTAAGGCAGTAACTCTACCGCTGCACCACCGGGCAACCCTGTTATTAGTGATAGAAATAGTAACTGATGCAAAGACAACAAAACCTGCAACTGTGGAGGTAGAAACTGTGCCAAGGGTTCTGGTTAATGATCTTATTGTTATTTCAGTGATCATTTTGAGGGGTGATTAATGATTAGGATATCAGTGAGATTTTATATACTGTTGTTCTTGGTCATTCCATGGAACATTTTGCATTTAACCAAGGGAATTGACAGGGACATTGACAGTTGATAGAAGTCCCAACTCTCCCTCAAGAAAGCAGCGAAGCATCCATTGATAGAAACATAGAACCATAGAAAATAGGTGCAGGAGTAGGCCATTCGGCCCTTCGAGCCTGCACCGCCATTCAATATGGTCATGGCTGATCATCCAACTCAGTATCCTGTACCTGCCTTCTCTCCATACCCCCTGATCCCTTTAGCCACAAGGGCCACATCTAACTCCCTCTTAAATATAGCCAATGAACTGGCGTCAACTACCTTCTGTGGCAGAGAATTCCACAGATTCACCACTCTGTGTGAAAAATGATTTTCTCATCTCAGTCCTAAAAGACTTCCCCAACATCGGGAACAATCTTCCAGCATCTAGCCTGTCCAACCCCTTAAGAATTTTGTAAGTCTCTATAAGATCCCCCCTCAATCTTCCAAATTCTAGCGAGTACAAGCCGAGTCTATCCAGTCTTTCTTCATATGAAAGTCCTGCCATCCCAGGAATCAGTCTGGTGAACCTTCTCTGTACTCGCTCTATGGCAAGAATGTCTTTCCTCAGATTAGGAGACCAAAACTGTACACAATACTCCAGGTGTGGCCTCACCAAGACCCTGTACAACTGCAGTGGAACCTCCCTGCTCTTGTACTCAAATCCACTGCAGCCACACCAGACCGCTGGTGACATCAACAACCTAGACAGAATCTTTAATACGGAAAGGTGTCAAATGGTGCTTCAGAGGAACAACTAGTGGAGCAGCTGCCTCACAGCCCCTGAGACCCGGGTTTGATCCAGACCTCGGGTGCTGTCTTTGTGGAGTTTGCACCTTCTCCCTGTGACTACGTGGGTTTCCTCTGGTTACTCTGGTTATCTCCCACCACCCAAAAGCACGCAGTTAAAAGGTCCCTTAAGTAGTGTGTTCCCCAGTGTGTACATAAGTGGTAGAATCTGGGGGTGTTGTTGAGACTATGTGGTGCATTAAAAATGGTTAAAGTAGAGTCGGTGTAAAAGTGGGTGCTTGTTGTTTAGCTTAGTTTAGTTTATAGAGCGCGGAAATAGGTCATTCGGCCCACTGGGTCCACGCAGACCAACGGTCACCCCTTACACTAATACTATCTGACACACTAGGGACAATTTACAATTTTTACAGAAGCCAATTAACCTACAACCCTGCACGTCTTAGGAATGTGGGAGGAAACCGGAGCACTCGGAGAAGAATTTCTTCCTGCTTTCACAGGAAGAATTTACAAACTTCATACAGACAGCACCCGTAGTCATGGGCGGAAATCCCGGGGGATGGGGACACACACGTCCCCTCCATGTTTTGAGAGGTGGGGGACAATCCCCCCCCATATTTTGTAATCCGGATTTTGAAATTCGGTGAAAAAAAATCTATTAGAAATCTCCGCTTTCCGCGAGACAGTGGGGGTGGGACCGATGATCGAGGGCGCCGATTGGACGAGAGAGACGTCGGTCAGCAGGCAGTGGGGGGGGGGGGAGGGCGGGACATGATGATTCAGCGCGACAATTGGAGGAGGGAGGTGTCGGTCAGAGGCGGAGGTAGGGGGGTGAGACTGAGGATAGAGCGAGGTGATTGAAGGAGGGAGACATCCTGGTGGAGCAAAGATCATAGAGCGGAGCTTGAATCGGCCCGTTTGCGGGACCTTTCATCACTCGGCGCAGCTTAAAATCGGCCGTGGGATCTTCCACCACCCGACGGTCAAATTGTTGCATCGAGGCAATTGAGGCTCCCGATGTTGAAGCCCCCGCTGGCCGATCTTAAGCTTCGCCGGGCGATGAAAGGCCCCGCGAACGGCCCGATTGAAGCCCCACGATTTTGGATGGACGAAGCTGCTGTTGCTGGAGTTCGGAGTCTGTCACCAACCAGGTCAGCTCCCAATGTTACCGTCCACAGGCCCACGGCCGTTGGCCTCCGAAGGGTGGCCAACAAGCAAGACCACAGAACCAAGAAATTGTGTCCCTCCCATGTTTTGTCAGCGATTTCCGTCGCTGCCCATAGTCAGGATCGAACCCAGGTCTCTGGCGCTGTAAGGCAGCAACTCTACCGCTGCGCCACCGTGCTGTAAACTCCGAGAGCTGTTTCCATGCTGTTTTTCGATATGACTGCAAAATTTCCCATCAACCGCAGGGTAAAGGTGGCCAAATTGGAGTGTCTGAAAGGAAGGAAGGGAGAGCTTTAAGGAGGGAATTCCAGCACTGACTGTCTGATTGACTGCTGAAGGCCCTGCTGTCGACCGTGCGGTGATTAAAAGGAGCAGCGATCGGGAGGAGCAGTCTTAATGGCGTGGACTGTCCACAGAAGAATGTAGGGGTGAGGCAAGGTATCGAGGGGTGAAAGTGAGAGGAGGAGTATCGGACAATTCTTTCAGCATTTCCCGGGGACAAAGTCTTCTGACGTCCAATGCACAAACATAACTTACCTTTGCTTTCAACTGCCTTAGGTACAGGAACCCCAGTGGGGGAAACAAATTTGGTGGTCATAAAAAATGAATGATATTGTCTGCGTGCAAAGAGCGACAGATTAATTTGTTTTGGAAACGGCTGTGCCAAACCAAACTGCTGCAAATTCACAAGGCGCAGGATTTAACTGTAGTGTTTCTGTAACTGTATGAGCTGATCTCATGGCTCCTCAGCGGTGAACCCTTTCAGGAACTTATAAGATGACAGCTTACAGCTGGACATACAGCAAATTGACTTGAGCTTTATTGAATTACATGCTGGGCATTTTGCATTGTCCTGAGTACATTTACAGTGTCAGTTCACTGGGATTTATGTGGGCCTGTTTGCCAGTCAAACCGTGCCATATTTTTATATTTTTTGTGTGTATGTACATACTTGTGTGAATCATAATTAGCAGACAGTCACGCACGTCGTTTATTTTACAAGAGTCATTCAAGGACGTATCTGAGGGCCTTTTGCAGCCAATGAGATGGCAGGTGCAATCAGAGCCAAGCTCTGTATACGAGACGTGTTTCGTGATGATTTATTAGAGGGTTTGTCTTTCAGAGCAGAATTGAACAACAAAAAGGAACCCCACAGGAATATAAAAGAAAGCTCGCGGTGGGAGGAAGGTCTGTGCAGTTTGTAAGTGATTCTCCACAATTTGCAACGGGAAAGTCAAAAGGCAGACACATGTACAGCCATCCAGGTAAATAGTGGCAGGTGATGCGAGTTATAGAGTCAAGGAGTCACACCACATGGATGAAGGCCCCTTGACCCTACTTGCCCATGCCAACCAACATGCCAAACCACTAGCCTCACCTGCCTGCGTTTGGCCCAATTCCTTCCAAACCTATCCTATCCATGTACCTGTCTTAAACGTTGCGATAGTCCCTGCCTCAACTACCTCCTCCGGCAACTCGTTCCATACACCCACCACCCTTTGCGTGAAAAATGTTACCCCTCAGGCTCCTATCAAATCTTCCCCCCCCCCCCCCCCCCCCCTCACCTTAAACCTATGTCCTCTGATTCTCGATTCCCCTATTCTGGGTAAAACAATGTGCATTTACCCGATCGCATCCGTTGATATGGAACACAGCGGTTGCTTAAAGACAAATAAGACCCCACATTTGACAGTGGAACACGAAGAACACTTCAGGACCAGGGGTGGATGGGCATTTGTGGGCATCAAGGGAACCAGAATTATTTCCCACTTGTATCCTGGATACCCTGTGAGAAGTGGGATGTGAGTATTGAAGTTGGGAAGTTAGGTTGCAGTTGTACAAGACGTTGGTGAGGCCACACTTGGAGCATTGTGTTCAGTTTTGGTCACCCTGCTAGATTTAGATGGATGGTGCCAGGATTCAAAGGCCTGAGCTACAGGGAGAGGTTAAGCAGGCCAAGATGTTATTAATAGAAACAAGGAATTGCAGATGCTGGTTTACTGTGGTGGCTGTGCATCAGGCAGCATCTCTGAAGAACAGTGCTGACCCAAAATGTCACCTATCCATGTTCTCCAGATGCTGCCTGACCCGCTGAGTTACTCCAGCACTTTGTGTCTAAGATTTTGTTCCCTGGATTGCAGGAAGCTGTGGGGTGATATTATAGAGGTCTATAAAGTCATGAGGGGAATATATAGTGTGAATGCATATACACTGTGGTCTTTCCCCCCCAGGATAGGGGAAATCCCACCGAGTCCACCGACTTCAGCCCACCGAGTCCACACCGACCAGAGATCCCCATACACTAGCGTATCCTGGTGGCAATCTAGAATCTTTACCGAAGCCAATTACCTACAAACCTGTACGTCTTTGGAGTGTGGGAGGAAACCAAAGAGCCCAGAGAAAACCCACGTGGTCACGGGGAGAACAAATACAGACAGCACCCGCAGTCAGGATCGGACCCAGGCCTCTGGTGCTGCAAGGCAGCAACTCTACCGCTGCACCACTGTGCCGTCTTAACCTGAAGAGTGATTTGTTTCACACAGAGGTATGCAGAGTGGTGGGTATGCAGAACAAACTGCCAGAAGCAGAGTTCAAGACATTTTAATGCAAGTGATGCTGAAACATGAGTATGAGCAGTCACAGGACTGCATGGGTTCTTTTTGGAGAATCAGGACTTGTCCTGTATATTATTAGTGTCCATGATCCACTCAGCTAAGCGTGGAGAATTGTGGACATTTCCAAATCGGTAGGAAAAGTAGAATCATTTTCAAATGACGAGGGATTGGAAACTAGTCATTGCCAGAGAGCCCTGGATGTTCTTTGGATATGACTCATCGAAGATCATAGACAGCAGCGTTCACATTCTAGCTTTAGTTTAGTTTAGTTTAGTTTAGAGATACAGTGTGGAAACAGGCCCTTGGCCCACCCGTCCACACCAGCCCGCGATCCCCACACACTAACACAAATCCTACACATACTAGGGACAATTCCCAATTTTACCTCACCAATCAGCCGACAATTCTGATAGATCCCAGGCCTCTGACGCTGTCATGCAGCAGCGCCACCACCATGCCACCACCACCGTGCCACCACCACCGTGCCACCACCACCGTGCCACCACCACCGTGCCACCACCACCGCGCCACCACCACACCACCACCATCGTGCCACCACCACCGTGCCACCACCACCGCGCCACCACCACCGTGCCACCACCACCACCATGCCACCACCACCGCGCCACCACCACCGTGCCACCACCACCGTGCCACCACCACCACCATGCCACCACCACCGTGCCACCACCACCGTGCCACCACCACCACCGTGACACCACCACCACCACCGTGACACCACCACCACCACCGCGCCATCCCCACCACCGCGCCACCACCACCACCGTGACACCACCACCACCACCGTGACAACACCACCACAACCGTGCCACCCCCACCACCGTGCCACCACCACCACTGCGCCACCACCACCGTGCCACCACCGCCACCGCGCCACCACCACCACCGCGCCACCACCACCACAGTGCCACCACCACCACCGCGCCACCACCACCACCGCGCCACCTCCACCACCGTGCCACCCCCACCACCGTGCCACCACCACCACCGCGCCACCACCACCGTGCCACCACCACCGTGCCACCCCCACCACCGTACCACCCCCACCACCGTGCCACCCCCACCACCGTGCCACCACCACCACCGCGCCACCACCACCGTGCCACCCCCACCACCGTGCCACCCCCACCACCGTGCCACCACCACCACCGCGCCACCACCACCGTGCCACCACCACCACCGTGCCACCACCACCACCGTGCCACCCTCACCACCACGCCACCACCACCGTGCCACCACCACCGCGCCACCACCGCCGCGCCACCACCACCGTGCCACCACCACTGTGCCACCACCACCACCGTGCCACCACCACCACCGCGCCACCACCACCGTGCCACCACCACCGCGCCACCACCACCACAATGCCACCACCACCACCACCGTGCCACCACCACCGTGCCACCACCACTGTGCCACCCCCACCGTGCCACCACCACCGCGCCACCACCACCGTGCCACCACCACCGCGCCACCACCACCGCGCCACCACCACCGTGCCACCACCACCGTGCCACCCCCACCACCGTGCCACCACCACCGTGCCACCACCACCGTGCCACCACCACCGTGCCACCACCACCGCGCCACCACCACCGTGCCACCACCACCGCGCCACCACCACCGCGCCACCACCACCGTGCCACCACCACTGTGCCACCCCCACCACTGTGCCACCACCACCGTGCCACCACCACCGTGCCACCACCACCGTGCCACCACCACTGTGCCACCCCACCACCGTGCCACCACCACCGTGCCACCCCCACCTCCGTGCCACCACCACCATGCCACCACCACTGTGCCACCCCCACCACCGTGCCACCACCACCGTGCCACCAACACCGCGCCACCACCACCGTGCCACCACCACCGTGCCACCACCACTGTGCCACCCCCACCACCGTGCCACCACCACCGTGCCACCACCACCGCGCCACCATCACCGTGCCACCACCACTGTGCCACCCCCACCACCATACCACCACACCATCACCACCACGCCACCACCACCGTGCCACCCCCACCACGCCACCACCACCGCGCCACCACCACCGTGCCACCACCACTGTGCCACCCCCACCACCGTGCCACCAACACCGTGCCACCACCACCGCGCCACCACCACCGTGCCACCACCACCGCGCCACCACCACCGCGCCACCACCACCGTGCCACCACCACCACCGCGCCACCACCACCACCGTGCCACCACCATCACCGTGCCACCCCCACCACCATGCCACCACCACCACCACGCCACCACCACAACCGTGCCACCACCGTGCCACCACCAGCACCGTGCCACCACCACCACCGCGCCACCATCACCACCGCGCCACCACCACCACCACCGCGCCACCACCACCGTGCCACCACCACCACCACCGCGCCACCACCACCACCGCGCCACCACCACCGTGCCACCACCACCACCGCACCACCACCGCACCACCACCGCACCACCACCACCGCGCCACCACCAGCACCGCGCCACCACCACCGTGCCACCACCACCACCGCGCCACCACCACCGTGCCACCACCACCACCGCGCCACCACCACCGCGCCACCACCACCGTGCCACCACCACCACTGTGCCACCACCACCACTGTGCCACCACCACCACCGTGCCACCCCCACCACCGCGCCACCACCACCACCGCGCCACCGCCGTCACAAAACAAGCAGAGTATAATAAATGAGGACATGTTACCGGCCTTATGCAAGGGCTACTGTTGTTGGGGCCACTCCTGCAGTTTGGACCTCCTTACATAGGGACAATGACAAAGCAGGACAAAGTTTTCCTCCCCCCCCCCCCCCTCGCTTGTGGCTTTGATGAGGAGCCTGGCAATGATAATTTTCTAATGATATTCTCCCTCCTATTTTGCAAGGGTTCAGCAGCCCCACAAGTGGAAACTCCAAAGACACTGGTCACATGGGTTTCCGTAGGCTGGTTAAATGGGAGAGCTACATCGAGGTGACTGGCTACAAACAAAGCAACTATTCCTGTTGCAGTTTCAGCCATGAGGGCCACCCAGAACGTTCAACCACTGAATAAATAAAAAGCTGCTCTTCGGCCAACGCACTGTGCTCTCAATATGATTATCGTGTAACCTTAACTTGAAGGAGTCGGGTGCTGGAGGGCTATTTACCTTTCAAAGGAGTGAGTCAAGATAAAGTCAAAAGTGTTTAATTGTCACGGACCTACAACAGAGCAGTTAAATTCTTCTTTGCAGCAGCACAACAGGCCTGTAAATGCAATGCATATGGATAATAAATAATACAAACATTTATTAAACTAATAACCCCAATACTAATGCAAAAAAACCCAAAGGTCTTAGTGCCAAGTCAAGTCACATTTATTTATATAGCACATTTAAAAAACAACTCTCGTTGGCCAAAGTGCTTTATATTTGTTATAAGAGTAGTATAAACAAACAAACTACATGCATATATACATTGGGAGTATAGATACGTTTTTAGACTAGACTTAAAGGAGTCGATGGAGGGGGCAGTTCTGATGGGAAGAGCGATGCTGTTCCACAGTCTAGGAGCTGCAACCGCAAAGGCGCGGTCGCCCCTGAGCTTATGCCTAGACCGCGGGACATTCAGCAACCCCAAGTCGGCCGATCTGAGGGACCTGGAGGTGGAGTGGTGGGTGAGCAGACTTTTGATGTAGGTGGGGGCGAGCCCATTGAGGGCTTTGTAGACATGGAGGAGGATCTTGAAATTTATACGGAACCGCACAGGGAGCCAGTGGAGAGAGGCCAGGATCGGGGTGATGTGGTCCCTTTTTCGGGTGCCCGTCAGGAGTCTCGCAGCGGTGTTTTAGACCAGTTGCAGGCGGGACAGGGAGGATTGGCTGATGCCAGTGTAAAGGGAGTTGCAGTAATCTAGGCGGGAGGAGATAAATGCGTGGATGATCTTTTCGAGGTCGTCAAACTGGAGGAATTGTTTTATTTTAGCTATCGTTCGAAGCTGAAAGAAGCTAGCTTTTACCACGGCATTGACTTGTTTGTCAAATTTCAGTGCTGAGTCAAATATCAAGCCAAGGTTTTTGACGGGAGGTTTGAGTAATGGGGTAAGGCTTCCAAGGCTGCCTGCTATCGTTTTGATTGAGTCCGAGGGGCCGAGAAGGATGACCTCAGACTTACTCTCATTTGGTTGGAGGAGGTTCTGTGCCATCCAGCACTTTATATCCTCGAGGCAGCGGGTAAGGTTAAGGTGCAACCAAAGACAGTCTATAGTTCAGAGTTGAGGTTAGTGTTGTCTAGTGTTCAAGAGCCTGATGATTGTGGGAAGAGGTTTTTCTTGAATCTAGTGGTCATGGTTTCCTGACTCCTATGCCTTCTTCCAGAGGATAGGAGTTAAATGAGAGCGTGGCCAGGGTGGTGTAGGTCTCTGATGACGCTGGGTGCCTTTGTGAGGCAGAACCTCCTATTCCCTTTGATGGAGGGGAGGTCAGTATCAGTGACGGACCGGGCAGTGGCCAGCACTCCGTAATCTCCTTCGTCACAGTGCGTGGAGTTGCCTAACCAGGCCGTGATGCAACTGGTCAATGTGTTTATACCTGTACAAGGTCCACAGAATATTTGTTGATGCACTGAACCTCCTCAGTCTTCTAAAGGAAGTCGAGGCGTTGATGGGCAAAGGTACTGCACAGTGCGCAGAGAGTTTCGGACACAAATTGTTAGCATTTTTTTTGGTGAAGCAAATATATTAAGGTTGCTGGAGCATGTCGAGACTCCAATGAACACAAAACATGTCGGAGATACTCAGCCATTCAGGCAGCGTCTGTGGGAGAAAGAAACAGAGATAAAATGTCAAGCTGACAATCTTTTCCACAGATGCTGCCTGACCTGCTGAGTATTTCCAGCAGTATCTCTTCGTATCAATCAACCTCCAGTATTTCAGATTTTCAGCATCTGTAGTACAGTATACCCTCATTATTATGGACCATAAGGGGTGGTGTTAAACCAGGGGGGTTCACAGGCCGGGGAGCCGCAGGGCTCCCGGCCCCTCACGCTGTACACCACGTACTCGCCTTCATGCTGCCCGCCCTCTCCACTCCAGCCACTGGCTGCTCCGTGCGCCACCCGCCCAGCCGGCAACCACCACCTCCAACGGATGCCTCGGTCCGCTGTAACCAAAATGAGGTCTAAAGAGATCCGTGATAACGAGGAATGGCTGTACCAGGAATGGCCAATTATCTCAATTTGAAGTGAAAATAGTGGGGTTATTTTTTTCATTTAGAGAAACAGCGCGGAAACAGACCCTTTGGCCCACCGAGTCCGCGCCGACCAGCGATCCCCGTACACTAGCACGATCCCACACACTAGAGACAATTTATAATTTTTACCAAAGCTATTAACCTACAAACCTGTACGTCTTTGGAGTGTGGGAGGAAACCAGAGCACCCAGAGAAAAACCACATGGTCACAGGGAGAATGTAGTCCTGAACTCCGTGCAGGCAGCACCCGTAGTCGGGATCGAACACGGGTCTCTGGCGCTGTAAGGCAGCGACTCTACCCCTGTGCCACCGTGCCGCCCCCAAGGGGTGAAACTTCACAAGGGCCAAGCTGAAGACACACACACACTCACTTTAGAAACCACTACAGAAACCTCTGGACCATTAATGTCCACCACTTACATAAATCCCATTCATTGTGGAAGAAGGGGACTTGTTTGTCTGTTTAAAGGGTTTTTAGATGTGCAGCCCCTTTAACACTTAGCCAAGGCCTTTGTCTAATGGATCTGTGGATTGTAGCAACATGTGCCTTTCAACATGACTGGACTGGCCAAACCTGTCTGGTAACACAGAGCTTGTTTGTCTGATCCCTTCTCCTCCATAACCATCCTGGAAAAAATAAAGCACAAAGACACACGCACACTCATACATAGACGCACACCCACACACACACCCACACGCACACCCACACACCCACACACAAAGACACACGCACACTCATACATAGACGCACACCCACACACACACCCACACGCACACCCACACACCCACACACAAAGACACACGCACACTCATACACAGACGCACACCCACACACACACCCACACGCACACCCACACACCCACACGCACACACAAAGACACACGCACACTTGTACACAGACGCACACCCACACACACACCCACAAACCCACACGCACACACAAAGACACACGCACACTCATACAGACACACACACACACACACCCACACGCACACACACATAGACACACACACACATTCACCGTGACCTACTATCCACCTCATTGTTGGCCCTCAGACTATCTTTAATCAGATTTTTCTGGACTTTATCTTGCACTAAATATTATTCCCTTTATCATCGGTACACTGTGAATGGCTCGATTGTAATCATGTATTGTCCTTGTGCTGACTGGTTAGCACGCAACAAAAAATTTTCACTGTACCTTGGTACACGTGACAATGAACTAAACTAAACCAATCACACCCAGACAAGCACACACACACACTCACACACGCACACACACACACGCTCTCACACACGCACATGCACACGCACACGCACACGCACTCGCACACGCACACGCACACGCACACACACACTCACACGCACACTCACACACACACTCACACGCACATACTCACACACTCACATGCACATACTCACGCACACACACTCACATGCACATACTCACGCACACACACTCACACTCACACTCGCACACACGCACACACACACACACTCCAACACACACACACTCACATGCACATACTCACACACACACACACACACTCCAACACACACTCACTTCACATCCTCACACGCGCGCACACACACACACACACACACACACACACACACACACACACACACACACACACACACACACACACACACACACACACACACACACACACACACACACACACACACACACAGAAGATAAATGGCTATGAAATGATAATAAAGCTCCTTGTTTTCACTTTTGGAATGTTGCCTCTACTTACAATTAAGATACATAAAATTAATGTGAGGTTTTCATGCTTTGATGGTGATACTCCTCGGCAATCAAGGAAATTCAAACTTTAAAAGGGATGAAAATTAATATTAATGAAACTGGGGAAGCACAACATTAAATAGTTTTACCATAATTTGCTCCTAGCATTATTAATTCTATCAATTACTTACACTGTGATCACAGAGCAGAAACTCCAGTAAGAATTTACAGATTACAGCAAATGACTAAAATGACTTGAACAAGGCAGTTGCTGGAATAGAAATGCATTACCGCTGAGATCTGACGCCACAGTTCACTAGGTTTGCTTCACATGACAAATGAAACAAATTCAAACGTGCATAATCTACATGAGGCAGCATAGTCCTGTGGTTGGTAGTGAATACATACAGTGCCAGCTCAGCTTGGATTCACAGCCCCTCCAAAGATGCAGTGGTTACCCTCGGCGAGGATAGCAGCACCACACCCGGGCAGTGTGGACCCTGCCCACCTTGGCAAGGAGCTGAGGCGGGCACATGTTGCAGCCTTTGGCAATGGTGCTGCCGTAGGTATTAGGGTGACAGGGCATTTTCCAGTGATGGAGGAGAAGAGAGGTCAACTGGGACAGGCATAAAATCTCCTGCACCCCCTGGTCTGTCGTCCAAGAGCCGGAACAGTGAGGTGTAGCTGTGCTTGAATACAATGACATCTTTGACTGAAAACAGACACAAAATGCTGGATTAACTCAGCGGGTCAGACAGCATCTCTGGAGAAAAGGAATATGTGACGTTTCGGGATGAAACCCTTCATCATACCTGAAACGTCACCTTTTCTCCAGAAATGCTGTCTGACCCATTGAGTTTTTGTGTCTATCTTCGGTTTAAACCAGTATCTGCAGTTCCTTCCTATACAATTACTTTGACTGGATAGGAAAGGTTTAGAGGTATCTGGGTCAAATGTGGGCAATTGGGAGTAGCATAGCTGGACATATTGGCCGGCGTGGACGGGTTGCGCCAACAGGCTTGTTTCCTTTCTGTAGGAGTTCACGCTGCCTTGGAAATGCAGGTAACATAATCAAGGACTTTTCCCTGTCCCACCCCGGTCATTCCATCTTCTCCCTGTTCCCGTCTGGCATAAGATACCGATGCTTGAAAGTGCACACCACCAGACCCAGGAACAGCTTCTTCCCCTCTATTATAAGGCTTCTGAACGGTCCTTCCATAAGCTAGAGTACTGCCCGACTCTCTAATACCCCATTCTGGACATTGGACTTTATCTCTGGAACTGGTGCACAACAATGCTGAGAACTCATACAGAAAAGAAACAGACCTGTTGGTCATGCCGACAAATATTTCCAGCCATGCTACTCCCAACCATATTCTGCACTCTGTATCTTTCCCTTCTCTCTGGCTAATATAATTGAGCTTGGTTTGACTGTATTCATTAACTGAATAGATTGGTTAGCATGCAAATAAAAAGCTTTTCACTGTACCTCAGCACACTTCACAATATTAAATCAAAATTTATCTTACCAAGCACATATTGGGTCTATTTATCTCGCACTATGATATTGTCAAGAGTCAGGAGATTTTTACTGTCATATGTCCCAGATGGAACATTGAAATTCTTACTTGCAGCAGCACAGCAGAATATGTAAACATAGTACTCTGTAACAATATAATAAACGAGAAAAGAAAAATAATGTTCAGTGTGTATATATACATCCTGAAGAAGGGCTTCACCCATTTCTTCTCTCCAGAGATGCGGCTTGGCCCACTGAGTTACTCCAGCATTTTGTGTCTATATGCACACACATATATATATATATATATATATATATATATATATATATATATATATGCACACATAAAAACAAACAAACGATAGTACTGCTCTTCAAAAAGACTGAAGATTTTGGACACTTTGAGGTCAGGAAGGACACTCAATTGAAAGCAAGTCTTTCTTTCTGCCCACCTCCAAAGGTGCAGCTCTATCTTAGTGGCAACCTGAGCCACTGCAGTTAATGTTGGAGTACATGAAACGCCTTCCAGTTGCAAGAGGGTGAGCAGGTGAGAGCTCACAGGGAATCTTTACTCAGTGAATGAATGGCAAGGCGTTGGATCTTGTTGTCACAAAGTGTAAATAAGACAAAGTAATAACTACGAGGGAAATGTAAGAGCAATCTGTTAACAGAAGGAGATGAAGGAGATGTACAAAATCATGAGAGGAATAGATCAAGTAGATGCACAGTGTCTCCTGCCCAGAGTGGGAGAATTGAGAACCAAAGGACATAGGTTTAAGGTGAGAAGGGAACAATATAATAGGAACGTGAGGGATTACTGTTTCATTCAAAGGGGGTGGATGTATTTGAACGAGCTGCCGGAGGAGGTAGTTGAGGCAGGTACTATCACAATGTTTGAGAAACGTTTAGACAGGTACATGGATAGAACAGGTTTCGAGAGATATGGGCCAAACACAGGCAGGTGGGACCAGTGTAGATGGGGCGTGTTGGTCGGTGTGGGCAAATTTGGTTTGTTTCCATGCTATATCATTCTACAATCCAGGTACGATCCTGACCTTGGGTGCTGTCTGTGTGGTGTTTGCACGTTCTCCCTGTGATCACATGCATTTTCTCTGGGTGCTCTGGTTTTCTCCCACGTCCCAAAGAAATGGAAGTTCGTAGGTTAATTGGCCTAGAGTCATAGAGTGATACAGTGTGGAAACAGACCCTTTGGCCCAACTTCCCCAACAATGTCCCAGCTACCCTAGTCCCACCTTCCTGAGCTTGGTCCATATCCATCCAAACCTGTCCTATCCATGTACCTGTCCAACTGTTTCTTAAACGATGGGATAGTTCCAGCCTCAACTACCTCCTCTGACAGCTTGTTCCATACACCCACCACCCTTTGTGTGAAAAATTTACCCTTCTGTTTAAATTTCCCCGACAATGTAGGGAGTGGATGAGAAAGTGGGACAACATGGAACTAGTGTGAATGGGTGATCAATGGCCAGAATAGACTCGGTGCGTGGAAGGGCCTGTTTCAATGTTGTATCTCCAAACTAAACTAAACTACAAAATAAATGGTGTATTTTAATAGCAGCTATCTGTTTGCTGAAAGGACTCTCAAAAGCCAGAGGAGAACCTTTGTAGCATAACCGCTGTTGTAGAGAAGAAGAGGAATTGATGCGTCCTTAACCAGGCTTCCATAACCAATAATGTATGGGTCAAGAAAGTCAAGTGTGTTTACTTGTCATGTTCACCTACTATGGAACAATGAAATCGTTAATTGCAACAGCTTAACACATCCAGAAACACAATGCATTTCATGTTATCGGGCTTTACTGGGCTTTGTCGTGCACTAAACGTGATTCCCTTTATCCTCTATCTGTAGATTGTGGATGTAATCATGTATAGTTTTTCCTCTGACTAGTTAGCACGCAACAAAAGCTCTTCGTTGTACCTCAATACACGTGGCAATAAACTAAACTAAATATATATATATATATTTAAAAACTTATATTTTTAAAAAGTAATATATATCAATAACTAATAATAATTAGCCATAGTAGCGCATAAATGGAGGTCGATAGTGCACTGGTCCATTGATCATAGTTGCTGAGGTTAGCGTTATCTTGTGTTGCTAGGAAGAAGCTGTTCTTCAACCTTGAGGTTATAGTTTTCACTCTCAACCTACTTCTCAATGGTAGGAGCAAGATGAGAGTGTGGCCTTTGATGGATATTGGGTGTCTTTTTGTGGCAGCCCACCTTATAAATTGTTTTGGTGATGGGGAGACCAGTACCTGGTGATGTAGCGGGCAATCTCAACCACTCGCAGTAATCACCTTCATTCCTGTGCGTTCGTGTTGCTGAACAAGGCAGTGATGCAACCAGTCAACATGCTCTCCATCTTAGGCCCATAGAAGTCACCGTGTTGATCAATGTAGTTTACTGGAGTTTAGAAGGATGAGGGAAGATCTTATAGAAACATATAAAATTATAAAAGGAATGGACAAGCTTTTAGATGCAGGAAAAATGTTCCCAATGTTAGGTAAGTCCAGAACCAGGGGCCACAGTCTTAGAATAAAGGGGAGGTCATTTAAGACTGAGGTGAGAAAAAACTTTTTTACCCAGAGAATTGTGAATTTGTGGAATTCCCTGCCACAGAGCGCAGTGGAGGCCAAATCACTGGATGGATTTAAGAGAGAGTTGGATAGAGCTCTCGGGGCTAGTGGAGTCAAGGGATATGGGGAGAAGGCAGGCAAGGGTTATTGATAGCGGACGATCAGCCATGATCACAATGAATGGCGGTGCTGGCTCGAAGGGCCGAATGGCCTCCTCCTGCACCTATTTTCTATGTTTCTATGTTTCTATGTACCAAAATAGTTCATGGGATCTCAGGGATAGTGTACGAGTTTATAAAACAAAAGCACCCTCACCAATGCAGCAATCTGTCTGTAGTGTAACAGAGTGTCAGCATAAATGTTGATGTTCTCTCGCATGGGACACTAACCTGTAATCTGGATGAGCTCAGGGCCCTAAAGCAGCAGCAGAGATCAATGGGATAGAGTGGAGACAGAGGGAACTGCGGATGCCGGAATCTTCTGCAAAACAAAGTGCTAAAGCAGGCATATGGGACGCTTGCTTTCAAAGGTCGGGGCATTGAGTATAAGAGTCAGGAAGTCATGATGCGGCTTTATAGTACGGTTTATGCCGCATTTGGAATATTGCGTGCAGTTCTGGTCGCCCCATTACAGGAAGGAGGTGGAGGCTTTGGAGAGGGTGCAGAGGAGGTTTACCAGAATGATGCCTGGATTAGGGGGTACTAGCCACAGGGAGAGGTTGGACAGATTTGGATTGTTTTCTCTGGAACTTCGGAGGTTGCGGGGAGACCTGATAGGAATACATAAAATTATAAAAGGGATAGGTAGGGCACACTGTTTTTCCGGAATAGAAAAATCAATACCATAGGGGATACAGTAGATGAGATGGGCAATGTTTTAAGGAGATGGGTGGGGCAAGTTTTTTACATAGAGGGTGGTGAGTGCCTGGAACACGCTGCCGGGGTTGGTGAATGAAGCAGATGGGTTAGTGACGTTATGGAAAGGCTTATGGATATGCAGGGAATGTAGGAATATGGGTTATGTGCAGGTAGATGAATGATGGCCGGCATCATGTTCGGCACAGACATTGCGGGCCATAGGGGCGGCTCTGTGGTAGAGAGGCTGCCTTACAGTGCCAGAGACTGGGATTCCATCTTAACTACGGGTACTGTCTGTACAGAGTTTGTACGTTCTCCCCATGACCACATATGTTTTCTCCAGGAGTTCTGGTTTCCTCCCACACTCCAAAGACGCACAGGTTTGTAGGTTAATTATCTTATTTATGTAGGCTTCGGTCAAAAATGTAAATTGCCCCTAGTGTGTAGGATAGTGCTAGTGTATGGGGATCGCTGGTCAGCGCGGATCCAGGGGGGCCAAAGGGCCTGCTTCCACGCTATATCTCTAAACTAAACTTCTGTGCCGTACTGTCTATGCTCTATTTTCTATGCTGGAGGAAATCCGCCGGTCTGGGCAGCATCTGCAGAGGGAATGGATGGACAATATTTACATCGGGACCCTTCTTCAGACTGGACTTCAATCGGATCAAGTAACCTGTTTCTGATGCAGTAAAATGTGACGTAATTCAACATTTCAGGAATTAATGTGAAGTAACCAATTCAGGAATTAATAAAAGTATACATTTTTTACAATCAGTGATTCGAGCGCAAATACCTCTCCTTTTAAGAAGTGCCTTATTTTCCCAAAGCCCCTAAAACACCTTATTGGTAGTTCACTATTAACAAAAACTATATAAACCAGTGCAATCAAGCTGCGTTTTAAAACATAATTTATTTTTAAACATTGCTTTTTTAAAAATTTGAAATACTTAAGAGTGGTCATTTGATGCAGTTTGATTAATTCTGTTGTAAATAGGCTTAGCACAAAAAAAACTTTTAAATCACCATGTTATTCTACCAACTGTGTGACCTCATTTTTCCAATGTTAAATTACTGTTAATCATGTTTAGAAAGATACAGAACTATTTATTAGTCGGGTAGGGGTGGGGAGATATCTTGTCATTTCTTGAGTCATTTCTTGTTTGAAATATTTTTTCAAAATCTTTGGAATCATTCCTTTTGATAACTTTTCACCCTGAAGATCTAGCTTACTATTTTAAACCTTCTCAAATAAACCACAAATGTGTTTAATTAAAAGACACTCCCAAGCCTTGATTAATTCATGCTGGGAGTGCAGTCATTTTTGTGGGGAGGAGTGGTTTCTACCAAATGCATGCTGACCAGTGATTGCCAGACTAGTTCTATCCGGAGCACCAGGGACAATTTTACAGAGACCAATTAACCTATATACCTGCACTTCTTTGGAGTGTGGGATAAAACTGGAGCACTTGGAGAAAACCCACGCGGTCACAGGGAGAACATACAAACAGACACATAGCACCCGTAGTCAGGATCAAACCCGGGTTCTGGTGCTGTAAGGCAGCAACTCTACCACTGTGCCACTGTTGAAGAGAACCAACACCCAGCGCTTTGAGCAAAACACAAAATGCTAGTGAACTCAGTGGGTCTGGCAGCATTTGTGGAGGGAATGAACAGAGGACATTTCGGGTCAGGATCCTTCTTCCGAATGAAGAAGATTCAAAATGTTGCCTATACATTCCCTGCACAGATGCTTCCTGGCCTGTTGAGTTCCTCCAGCACTTTGTGTCTTACTCAAGATTGCAGCATCTGCAGTTTCTTGCATCATTGGAAGGGAGCATGGAAACCGGAACCCCTATGCGGAGGTAGAGAGTATCGGGGCAGGGGACTGCTGAGTCACAGGGGACCACAGGAACATCACCTGGTGGGCCAAACGCTGAACCATCGGGATTTCTATATACAGTAGCATATTATCTGAGAGACACATGTAACGACAGATGCTGGTTTACAAATAATGACTTCAAGTGCTGGAGAAACTCAGCGGATCAGGCAGCATCCCTTGGGAACATGGATTCAGTAGGTGGTGTTTCAGGTCGGGACCTTCCAACAGATGATCAGAGTTTTTCAGTAGCAGCACTTTTAAAAACGCTTCCTCTTTAATCCTGACCACCTGAGTCATTTTATGGATCCCATGGAACACTTGGACATTGGACTTTCGAGACACAGTACGGAAACAGGCCCTTAGGCTCACTGGGTCCTCACCAACCAGTGATCCCCGCACACTAGCATTATTCCGCACACTGGGAACGATTTAGAATTTTACCAACGCCAATTAACGTGCAAACGTGTACGTCTTTGGAATGTGGGTGGAAACCGGAGCACCCGGAGAAAACCCACGCGGTCACAGAAGGAACGTACAAACTCTGTACAGACAGCACCCGTAGTTAGGATCGAACCCGGGTCCCTGCCGCTGTAAGGCAGCAACTCTACCGCTGTGCCACCGAGCCGCCCTCACGCCACCGTGCTGCCCTTATGCCACCGTGCCGCCGTTACGCCACCGTGCCACTGAGATTAAACTTTGTAAAGTTGTAATTTTTTTTATAGAAGTGGTCTTGCCACCTTCCTGAATTCTGGAATGTCTCAGTTACTAGAGCTCAAAGGATTTCCTGCCTGACCTTTTCCCAGCTAGACCAAGGTTTCCACAGACAGGCTCTCTAATCTCAGTGGAAATTGGTCACGGCCCAGTGAACTTGGGCTCCCGCATCAGAAACTCATCAATGATTAGGCCAATGTAGTTAAACATTTCATCCAATGTTAATGATTAAAAGATGTCTCTTGGTAACCTGCATGCAGTGAGAGGGGTTAAGATTGCCTCACGCTTACATGCAGCGCACATTACACTGTGCACACAGTACACACATATGTTGCCTCTTTCACTTGTTAGCAATTAGGTCACCCTGGACACTCATCTTTATTTCCCAAAATAAACTTTATCCAGAATAAAAAATAGGTACAAAATACAAACTGTGCAAAAACTCTTCATACACTCTCAGTGTCACTACATTCGATAGTTTTAAGACCTGCAGCATGGAAGCAGGCCCTTCGGTCCACCAAGTCCATGCTGACCGTCGAACGCCTGTTCACACAAGTTTTATGTTATCTCACTTTCTCATCCATTCCCTGCACACTAGGGGTAATTATTTTACAAAAGGCAAATTAACCTACAAACCTGCAAGTCTCTGGGCTGTGCGAGGAAACCGGAGGAAACCTACACGGTGGTCGCAGGGAAAACGTGCAAACTCCACACAGATAGCACCCGAGGTTAGGATCGCACCCGGGTCTCTAGTGTGTGAGGCAGCATATGTGCTGCCGCACCCGCTGAGTTTCTCCAGTACTTTTGTCTACCCCCATCTTAGCAATGGCTTCACAGCTCAGTGTTTGGTTTTAGAGATCGTTTTCGAGGGGTGATATTCCTTCCCTTGTTTAAGTGATGTCCCCACCACTGGACCCCCAAATGTTCAGTTCAGTTCAGTTTAGTTTAGTTTATTGTCACATGTACAAAGTATAGTGTCCCACAGCAGAAGGACCCCAGACTGTGGTCCTCCCCCACAGAGCCTTGGCGTTGGCTGCACCGAGCTTCAGTGCGTCCCTCAGCACGTACGCCTGCAGTCTGGAGCGGGACAGTCGGCAACATTCCCCGACGGACAACTCGCTCCGCTGGGAGGCCAACAAGTTTCCGGAAGACCAGAGAGCATCTTTCACCGAGTTGATGACCTACCAGCAGCACTCGATGTCCGTCTCTGAATGTGTCCCTGGGAACAGTCCATAAATCATTGAGCACTCTGTGATGGGGTAAACCATGACAGGGATCCTTGCATCATTCTCCAGACCCTCTTCGCAAATCCACACTTTACAGAGAGCTGGGCAACAGTCTCCTCTCCATAGCAACCACCCAGAGTGGCAGCGTACATCGGCAGTCAGGGGCGTAAATCCTGGGGGGTACAGAGGGGACACGTCCCCCCCCATGTTTTGAGAGGTGGGGGACAATTCCCCCCCCACCCCCCCCATGTTTTGTCATCCGGACTTCATCAGTCGCTTTCTAAGGGCTGAATCGGCCCATTCGCGGGGCCTTTCACCGCCCGTCGCGGCTTAAAATCAAATGCTGCATCGAGGCGATCGAGGCTCCCGATGTTGAAGCACCCGCTGGCCGATGAAAGACCCCGTGAACGGGCCGATTCCAGCCCACGGCCGAAGCCTCGCGCGCATCTCGCTCTCTCCTCCAGCCCGGCACGCCACTTGACTCGGGGGTGATTCGGTACAGCGTGGAGTCGGCGCCCGATGAGCAGAGGGAACCGGGACCGGGACACCGCCAGGGATGCGCTTCTCTATCTGGAAGGCAGAGGGTCTCAAGCGGCTGCTGGCAGGTACAGAGAGAGAGAGAGGGAGGGAGGCCACTCGGCCCGCACGTTGCTGCTGCCTCATAGCGCCAGGGACACGGGTTTAGATCCTGACTCCGGGCGCTGTCTATACGGAATCTTTTTCTCCCCACTAGCGCCTTGTGTGATGTTGATCTCACCCTTGCTGCTGAACAGACCGAGCACCAGCACCGAGTGCTCGCTCCGCCACCTCTCTCGCTTAAAGCCCCTGTCCCACTTTCCCGAGCTGCTCACAAATTCTCCCGTGTTTTCCCCTTGATTCAAACATGGAGAATGTTCATAACGGGTCCCTAGGAGGCCGTAGATATATCGTAGTGGCTCGTTATCCCAGCCGTAGGTACGCAGGGCATTAAATGTTGCCGTTTTTCTCCACCCGACTATCTTTTTACTCGTGACATTTTTTGTCTTTTCTATGCCTCTCAAAATGTTATATATGTCTCTCCTCAACCTCTGGCTACTTCCATTCATCCACACTAGCAGCCGATCAACCAAACCGTGACCATGTTATACTTAAAGGGGCTGTCCCACTTGGGCGACGTAATCGGCGAGTTAAAAAGAGCGTCTTCGACCTTCCAGCTCGAGGGCACTCGCCTGAAAAGCCTCGAGCTGGATCGACCGTCCGCGTTGAAACCGCGAGCTGAATCGACCGACCGCACACACACACACACATATCGCAACAGCGGGGGCAAGGGAAAGCTGAGGAGCGTTGTCTGCGCGATGAAGAGGAAGGTAAATGGCTGCCACAGTAACGGTAAGTCCTTTAGAGAGCGCGGGGGGGGGGGGGGAGGGGGGGAGAGAAGGGGAGGGGGGGGGGGGGAAGGAGTAATTTTGCGGTAATTTTACCTACCAGTAGATCTTCCTGGGTCCTGAAACTCCAACGAGCCAATCAAAATGCACGGTCAGTAACTAAATTGCGACCCCACACCACTGCACTACGAGTTCAAAAGAACCATGCCGACTAATTTTACTCGCGGAAAATGTTTCAACATGCTGCATATTTTCCGCGACGCAGCTGAGGCCGCAAGTATTCGGGAACTTCCCTCGAGCATGAAGGAGAGTTCCAGCCACCTCATAGGACCTCCTAGGACCTCGTGTCGACCATGTTGCGAGTTTGAGTCAAGGGCAAACTCTTCTAAACTCACAGATTAGGTCGCCCAAGTGAGACAGGCCCTTTAGGGGCTGTCCCACTACCGCGACCTAATTGGCGAATTTAGAAGATTTTAGGATAGTTTGAAAAAATCTCATGTTGAAGACCTCCTTCGACTATGTAGAAGACCTCCTTCGACCTCCTTTGACTATGTTGAAGACTAGCTTTGACTAGCTTTGGGAAAATTGGACACCAAATAGTGGGGAGTGAAGACGACCTCCTTTGATCTCCTTCGACCTCCCTTCGATTACCTTTGACTACCCTTGATTACCTACGGATAACATGCCGTCCTACTACGACCTACTTTGACTAAAACTACGATTAAAAAAAGTATCGATTTTTTCCATGGCAATCTTTTTTTACTCGCAGGCATTTTTCAACATGTTGAAAAATACGTCCCCACCTAGCTGAGGCTTCGAGTACGAGGGGACTACTCTCGAGCATGAAGGAGAGTTACAAAGACCTCCTACAACCTCGTGTCGACCATGCTGCGAGTATGAGTCGAGGGTAAACTCGTCTGAACTTGCAGATTAGGTGGCCACAGTGGGACAGCCCCTTTACCCCATACATGCTATCCTCTCATACAAATCACCGGCCAGGAGCGCAAATGTTAAAACTTAATTTGCAGTGTGTTCACGGTTGGAACAACTTGTCCAAGCTCCAAATTATATGCAGATACTGTGGACACAAAAAGCTGGAATAACTCAGCGGGACCGGCAGCATCTCTGGAGAGAAGGAATAGGTGACGTTTCGGGTCGAGACCCTTCTTCATACATTGCTTTATGTTCACAATTTTATTCAGAACAGGTCCCATCAATGTTCATCCACCCTTGTTAAAATATTACAATGTGCACATTGCCACCACAGGGTGTCTAGTAAGACATTAAAAATGTATCGCCCTTCCTGAGAGGAAAGCCATAAAACCAGCAGCTATAAGAGACCAGATCACGCACACGTATTGCCCATAAATAAATAGAAACACTTTGCTTGTCTGAGTCTATTTTACTAATAGGTCAATTATTTAGCTGTTGCGCACAAGAAGGGGGCTGAATAGTCCATTTGCAGTAAATCATGTTTCCTCAGGGTCCCGTGGCTGCATTGGTGACAATTCCTTGTATTTACAATGAAGTCCATTCAATTTAAAATATCACCCTATCTAATTTAACACCGTCTTTCTCTGGAATTGGACCTTGTTTATGTCATGACGGTCATTTCTAACCCAGTCTCACATCACACACTCTCAAAGTTAAATAGTTTGAGTCTAGATACAGTATAGGTTGGCTAAGGTAGCGGATGCTCTTGGTGGTCTGACAGCTCTGCACTCAAGGTGGTCAATATTCAACAGTTTAGTTTATTGTCCCGTGCACCGAGGTACAGTGAAAAGGTTTTCTTGCGTACTATCCAGTCAGCAGAAAGATTATAAATGGTTACAATCAAGCCATTTGCAGTGTGCAGATACATGATAAGGGAATAACATTTAGTGCAATGTAAAGCCAGCAAAGTCCAATCAAGGGTAGTCCGAGAGTCACCAAAATGGTAAATAGTAGTTCAGCACTGCTCTCTGGTAGTGGTAGGAAGATTCAGTTGCCTGATAACAGATTCTGGCCATCCAACAAATTGCACGCATACATATGGTAAGAGACATTGCACACAAAGTGTTGGGTCAGATAACATCTCTGGAGGACCTCATCTATCCATATCCTCCAGAGATGCTGCCTGACCCGCTACCTTACTCCAGCACTTTGTGTTAGGCACAAGGTTCCAACATCTGCAGTTCCTTGTGTAGGAAGGCAAAGTCCTGGAGTAACGCAGCAGGTCGGGCAGCATCGCTGGAGAAAAAGGATGGGTGACGTTTCAGGTATGAACCCTGAAATGTCACCCATTCTTTTTCTCCAGAGATGCTGCCTGAACTGTTGGTTACTCCAGCACTTTGTGTCTATCTGCAGTTACTTTTTTCTACTTGGTAAGAGACAAATCATATAGATGGGGGTACATTATAGGAAGCATATCTCCATTGCTGAGATATCTAAAACTAAGGGGAATAGGTTTAGGATAAGGCATAGGATTTGTATAATGGACCTGAGGAAGACATTTTATCACCCAGAGGTTGGTTGGAATCTGTAACCATGTCTGTTTGGGTGGTGGAGGCAAATAGTCCCACAGCATTTAAGAAGCAAGCAGATAACAAGATATGGAAGGCTAAAGGCCAGGTGCTGGTAAATAGGATTAGTATGGATAGATACTTGATGGTCAGTATGGGCATGGTGGGCTGAAGGACCTTGTTGTAGAACAGAGAACATAGAACAGTACAGCACAGGAACAGGTCCTTCAGCCCACAACATCTGTGCCAAACATAATGCCAAATTAAACTAATGTCCTTTGCCTGTATGTGATCCATATCGCTCCATTCCCTGTATATCACTGCGCTTATTTGAAATGACAATATCACATCTGCTTCCACCACCACCCCTGGTAGCGCATTCCAGGCACCCAACACTCTCTGGATAAACTACTTGCCCTACACACCTCCTGTTTTAAACTTTGCCTCTTTCACCTTAAAGTTCTTCCCACTAAACATTGGCATTTCTTCTCTGAGGAAAAAAAGTTCTGATTATCTACTGTATGTACTGCATGCCTCTCAGATGCCTCTAGATGTTCTTCTATCAGCTCCCCCCTCGACCTCTGGCATCCCAGAGAAAACAATCCAAGTCTGTCCATCCACTCCTTATAGCTAATACTCTGTAATCCAGCACCCTCTCCATGGCCTCCAGGTCCTTCCAGTAATGGGGCGACTAGAACTACACACTAACACCACCCCAAATGCAGCCTAACCAAGGTCCTACAAAACTGCAACATAACTTCCTGACTCATACTCAATGCCCCAACCGATGGAGGCAAGCATTCCATATGCCTTCTTTTCCACACTCTCTCCATGTGTTCAGGGAGCTATGGATTTGGGCCCCAAGATCCCTCTGTCCGTCAGGATTGTGGGTCTTATCATTAAGTGTATCCTCTCCCCTTACATTCAACCTCCTAAAGTGAAACATTTCATATTTGCTCGGATTAAACAGAGTGCAGTTTCTCCCCCAATTTCTGTAGCTAATACAATGTATATATCCCGCTGTTTGGCAACCAGCAGCTCAGCCATGATTACAATGAATGGTGGTACTGGCTTGAAGGGCCGAATGGCCTCCCCCTGCACCTATTGTCTATGTAACCTTCCTCGCTCTCTGCAATTCTTCCTATTTTGGAGTCGTCTGCAAACTTATTAACCAAGCCACCCACATTTATGTCCGTCATTTATATATATGACCAACACCAGAGGTCCCAATGCAGATCCCTGCAGAACTCCGCTGGTCACAGACCTCCAGGCTGAATATTGTTACGTTGTCCCTCCACCACAACCCTCTGCCTTTTCTAAGTTAGCCAGTTGTGAATCCAAATGACAAAGTCACCGTGAATCCCATGCATTTTAATCTTCCGGATCAACCTACCATGTGGTGCTTTATCTAATGTCTTACTAAAATCCATGAATGCCACATCTACTGTACCTACTGTATCCGACGCTCCTATATAGCAACGAGACCATGCGCAGACTGAGCGATCGTTTCGCTGAACACCCTAGCTCATTCCGCATTGGCCTATGACATCTCCTGGAATGTGAAGGGACGATTTAACTCCCATTCCCATTCCTACACTGACCTTTCCGTCCTGGGCCTCCTCCACTGTCAGAGCGAGGCCACATGCAAATTGGAGGAACAGCTCCTCATATTTTGCTCAGTTAGCTAATACATGTACAACCCAGCGGTATGAACATTGATTTCTCTAATTTCAAGTAACCCCTGCATTCCCTCTCCTTCTGCCCCACCCCCCACCCTAGTCATCCTGCCAGTTCCACTGTCCGCATCCTTGTACCCCTCTCCACAGCCAACAATGGGCCATTATGGACTCCACCCTTCCTTGGTCATTTGCTGCCAGCCCTAATTTGTTCTTTTGTTTTGTTTTTTCCCCAACTCCAGTCCCCCCCCCCCAACCCCCTCTACTTTCAATCTGAAGAAGGGTCCTGACCCGACACTTCACCCATCCTTTTTCTCCAGAGATGCTGCCTGACTCACTGAGATACTCCAGCACTTTGTGTCTGTCCACTACTTTACGCTCATTCTCTGCTGTATGGCCCTCGGATGCTGCGAATGTTTAGTATAGAGAATATATATACGGAGCCTGTATATCTGTACAGGGCTGAAGAGCCTGTTTCCATGCTGTATCTTTCAATCAATCCAATCAAACATCGAAATGAGAGGATAGAGGGGGGTTTGGTTTAAAGTGTCACCTGAAGGCCGGGTTCTCTGACACTGCAGGGCTTCCTGGAATACTGGATGGGTCTGCCTTCATTTTGTGGTTAATTCTTAAGGGTCGATCCAAACTACGGTTGCTGTGTGTACAGAGTTTGTATGTTCTCCCGGAGATAGACACAAAAAGCTGGAGTCACTCAGTGGTACAGGCAGCATCTCTGGAGAGTAGGAATGGGTGATGTTTCGGGCCGAGATCCTTCTTCAGGCCTGTGACCGCACGGGTTTTCTCCGGGTGCTCCAGTTTCTTCCCACACTACAGAGACTTGCAGGTTTGTAGGTTAATTGGCTTCGGTAAAAATTGTAAATTGTCCCTGGTGTGTAGGATAGGGACAATCTTATGTGCACGCAGTGACCTGCTGGTCGGCGCGGACTCGGTCTATCTCCAAACTCTAAAGGATAGCATGCAAAACAGAGCTTGTCCCTAGTATATAGGTTAATTGGCTCCAGTAAACATGGTAAATTGCACCTGGTGTGTAGGACAGTGCTAGTGTACATGTTGACCACTGGTCGGCATGGACTCGGGTGAGGGTGGGGGGGGGGTGGGTAGGGAGGGTGGGAGTGGAGGGGCGGATGAAGGACCTGCTTCCACACTGTAAATAAAGTCTAAAGTCGGCGCAGGACCAGAACATTCCCGACGCTCTCTGCACTTCATACTGATACCGTTATCCTGGCTAGGGTTTAGACAATCAAAACATCACTGAAACTCGCTGGGAAGTGTGCAGAGCCAGAACTGGAACTACAGTAAATAGTGCTTCACTCAGCATTACCAGCCTCTTGTTAACTTCTTTTGACTGAACTCAACTGTTCTGCTGACACACTCAGTCCAGTAGAGTTTTTTTTGGAAGTCGTTAATCCTTTTGCAATATTGTTTGAATCCCTCCTCTGCCTCTGCAGTCAGACATCAAGTTTCATGATTCATATCACTAATAAATTTGTTTTTTGGGTTTCTATTGTCCAGGGAAAACAATTAGGATCAGAGCAAGACTGATGATCAGGGATACACCAGGAGGAACGGGAGGAAAATTGAATACTGGAAACTGATGCACTGTGCATTGGGTCTGATGGGCGGCACGGTGGCGCAGCGGTAGAGTTGCTGCCTTACAGCGCCAGAGACCCGGGTTCCATCCTGACTGTATGGAGGGTGTACTTTCTCTCCGTGACCTGTGTGGGATTTCTCCAGGTGCTCCGATTTCCTCCAACACACCAAAGACATACAGGTTTGTTGGCCAAATAGCTTGGTTAAATTAAAAATTGTCCCTAGTGTGTGTAGGATGGTGTTAGTGCACGGGGATGGCGGGCTGGTGCGGACTCGGTGGGCCGATGGGACTGTTTCCACGGTGTATCTCTAAGCTAAACTAAAAAAGTACCTTGTGTGGAGATTACTGCAATGGTGTAAATGCTGTGGAGGCCATGTCTGCATAACTTTATTACACACTGCTCTCTAATTCAAGGAGAAGCTATGCCATCTCCTCGTGTGATCAAACTGACTACATGTTGCACACACGCCTTGGCTTCTGCTTCTATCATCAAGGATCCTCACCATCTAGGCCGGGCCCTCCTCTCGCTGCTACTATCGGGAGGACCTACAGAAGCCTGAAGTCCCACACCACCAGGTTCAAGATGTTTAGTGGCTCAAGAACCAGGGTGGCACAATAGTGCAGCGATAGAGTTGCTGCCTCTCAGCGCCAGAGACCCGAATTCAATCCTGACCACAGGTGCTGTCTGTGTGGAGTCTGCATGTTCTCTCTGTAACCATGTGGGTTTTCCCCGGGCGCTCTGGTTTCCTCCCACAATCCAAAGATGTGCAGGTTTGTAAGTTAATTGGCTTCTGTAAATTGTCCCTAGTGTGTGGGATGGTGCTAGTGTGTAG
Organism: Raja brachyura; assembly: GCA_963514005.1. The sequence continues at coordinate 34,971,700 of OY740793.1, read as the reverse complement.
GATGGTGCTAGTGTGTGGGATGGTACCAGTGTGTGGGATGGTGCTACTGTATGGGATAGTGCTAGTGTGTGGGATGGTGCTAGTGTGTGGGATGGTGCTCGTGTGTAGGATGGTGCTAGTGTGTGGGATGGTGCTAGTGTGTGGGATGGTGCTCGTGTGTAGGATGGTGCTAGTGTGTGGGATGGTGCTAGTGTGTAGGATGGTGCTAGTGTTCGGGGTGATCAATGTTCGTTGCGGACTCGGTGGGCCAAATGGTATGTCCTGCAACTTTCAACTACAACGGTGTGTCCAGCGACTTTCCTGCAACCATCAGGTTCTTGAGCCAACCTGCCCAGTTCTAATTCTACCTCAGCAATGGACCACCTCTTGTCCTAATATGCATTTGTTTATTTCTATTTGTCTTTTACACTAATGCTTAGATTTTTGCACAGTCTTGTCCCTTTTACAATCTTGCAAATCTTAAGTGTCATTGATGTACGTTATGGATATTTATGTTTAGTTTATAGATACTGCACAGAAACAGGCCCATCGGTCAACTAGCGGTGCTGACTAGCGATCCACATACACCAACACTATCCTACACACTAGGGACAATTTATCATTTTACAGAAGCCAATTAACCTACAAACCTGTACGGCTTTGGAGCGTGGGGATGAAACCGGAGTACCCAGAGAAAACCCATGCGGTCACAGGGAGAATGTGCAAACACCATACAGACAGCACCAGGCACGTGCCGTGAGTAATTACTCAGGGTAAGCTCTCAGTCCACTTTTAAAGAATAAATTAAACCGCGCATGCGCAGATTGTTCTCCCCGTTAAATAAATAATTTTTTAAAAACAGTGACATTTCAATTTGCCCAAGGCTTCCTAGTCCTAGACCAATTGGGGGAACAGTTCCTTTCACAGCGTGTGGAGAGTCTGTGCCAGGGGTATAGTTGTGGGGAGGGCACGATTGTTGAGAAGGAGGGTGTCAGGGATACTGCCAGTAACTCACTCACCGCTGCCACAGCTCTCTGGGCGCGAAGCCACGCACTGTAGCTGGGGATAGAAGCAGCTCGGGGAGCTACGAGCGGCCACCGGGACCCGACAGCAGAACTGGCCACCACTTCAGCGCCTTCTGCCCGCCCGCTCACCCTTGGCAGTGCTCTCCGTCGGAACACCTGTCACCTGCCGTTCGCCGACTTCGCTCATGTCAGCGGCTTCCTGCAAATCCTTAAATTCGCACAGCCGAGTAACCTCAATCGCGCTGTCGGAATTTAAGGACATGAGTGAGGCCAGCGAGCGGCAGGAGAGAGGTTTTTAGACGGAGAGCTGCCAGAGGTGAGCGGGGACCGGCAGAAGGAGCTAAGGTGGCGGCTGGTTCCGCTGTCCAGCCCGGCAGCCGCGCAGCCACCCGAGCTACTTCTCTCCACCCCCCCCCCCCCCGGCCTCAATGCGGTGTCATTGCACGCCCCCGTGCAAGGAGAGTCGCGTGGCATTATCCCAATCCCCTCATTCATAACATTAGTGCCCTCCCCGCAACTTTACCCCGGGCCAGACTCCCCAAATGCTGTGGGTTACACAAAAAGCTGGAGAAACTCAGCGGGTGCAGCAGCATCTAAGGAGCGAAGGAGATAGGCGACGTTTCGGGTCGAGACCCTTCTTCCCCAAATGCTGTGAAAGGAGCTCTCCCCCCACCCCCACACCCCGGGAAATACAGTATTTAAAAACATAAACACAAAATGTACTTACCACATTATTGGTACACAAACTCCATTCTTCTCTCTTTGTTACCTAACATACACTTAAAATATTGACAATCCATGTTTGAAAACCCCGCCAAGAAACTTGCGCTGCGCATGCGCAGTAGATTGATGCGCATGCGCAGTGCAGCAAAGGCAGAATTTCTGCTGCCTTCAGCCCCGCTTGAAAGTGACGGCTTCAGGCAGCACTGGCGGCACGTGGGTTGCACAGACCTTCCCGTGTTACAAGCGCTGCGGATGAAAGGCACGGAGAATTATGCCTACCTAAGAGATCGATCTCTTACATAGGCATAATTCTCCCATGCCTTTATTATTTATATTTAGTTATTACTATGTTATAATTTTAGTCAGGGTAGGCAGTGCCTACCTTGCCTACCCTGACGGCACGTGCCTGGACAGCACCCGTAGTCAGGATTGAACCTGGGTCTCTGGCGCTGCAAGGCAGCAACTCTACCGCTGTGCCACCCTGCTGATCTTGGTCATCTGTGCAGGTTTATGTGTCTGTGATGCTGCTGCAAGCAAGGTTTTCCTTGTACCTGTATCCCACCGTGCTCATGCATGTGACAATAAACTCAGATGGCTTATATCCACTCCAGAGTATTACTGAACATAGAGATCAGACGGGAACATGAATGACATGAATGCTTAAGAGGCAAAAGCAAGCACAGGGAGCCAGGTCAGAGATCAGTTTGCAGATGACACTAAAGTGGGTGGTATTCGCAGATAACGAAGATGATTGCCAAAAATGGCAGCAGGATCTTGATCGGTTGGGTAGGTGGGCTAAGGAATGGTTGATGGAGTTTAAGATAGAGAAGTGTGAGATGCTACATTTTGGGAAGTCTAACATGGGCAGGACCTACACAGTGAATGGTAAGGTTCTGGGGAGTGTTGTAGAGCAGAGGGATCTAGGGATGCAGGTTCCTTGATAGTGGCATCACAGGTACATAGGGTGATCAATAATGCTTTCGGCATATTAGCCTTCAACAGACAGAGTACAGAAGTTGGGAGGTCATCTTACAGTTGTACAAGAGGTTGGTGAGGCCACCTTTAGAGTACTGCTTGGTCACACTGTACAGGAAAGATGTTATTAAGTTGGAAAGGGTGTAAGGGAAAATTTACGAGGATGTTGCCAGGACTTGAGGACCTGAGCTATATGGAGAGGTTGAGCAGGCTAGGACTTTATTCCTTGGAGCACAGGAGAATGAGGGGTGATCTTTAGGAGGTGCACAAAATTATGGGAATAGATTGCCCAGAGTAGGGGAATCAAGAACCGGAGGACATAGGTCTAAGGTGAGGGGGGGCAAAATTTAATAGGAACCTGAGGGACAATTTATTTACGCAAAGGGTGGGAAGTATATGAAACGAGCTGCCGGAGGACTTTAGAGTATATCTGATGTCTAAAGTCTAAAGGGGTTAATGAGGCAGGTACTATCACAACATGTAAAACATTTGGACATGGATGGGATAGGTTTGGAGGGACATGGGCCAAACGCAGGCAGGTGGAACTAATGTAGATGGGCATGTTGACCGGTGTGGGCAAGTTGGCCCAAAGGGGCAGTTTCCACACGATATGACACTATGTCTCTATCAGCTTTGGTCTCGAATGGCAGAACAAAGGTTCAAAGGTTAATTTATTGTCACATACACCAATTGGTGTAGTGATATTCGAGTTGCCATTGCAGCACACTAATAAGTATACAACACATTAAAGAGGAATTTAACATAAAACATAAAACATCCCCCCACAATGATTCCCACTGTGAGGGAAGGCACAAAGTCCAGACCCCATCCCCTTGTCCACCCATAGTCAGGCCTATTGAGGCCTCCGCAGTCGCCGCTACGGGGCCCGATGTTTCAGGCCCTTCTCGCCAGGTGATGGTGCTCCGGCGTTGAGAGAACCCTCTCAGCGGCTGGGCTGCCTGGAACAGCCACTTCCTAACTGGAGACCGTGGCTCCTGACGCCAACAGGCCGCGCTGGACGGAGCTTCACCACTGGCGATCTCAGCGAAAGATCCCAGGCTCCCGATGTTAAAGTCGCGAGGACGGGTCAAGATGCTGCTCGGACGAAAGCCTGCCTCTCCGACCAGGTAGGGACTGAGAAATACATTTTCCCCCTTCCCCCCCACCACCCCACACATAAAAATAATAACCTCTAAACAACACTTTTTAACGTACTAAAAATTAAAAAAAGAAATGAAAGGACGGACAGCTGCAGGCGGGACAGCCATACCCAACTGGATGGCACCCCCATTTTAGAAGATTTAGAAACATAGAAAACAGATTTAGAAACATAGAAAATAGATGCAGGAGTAGGCCATTGGGCCCTTTGAGCCAGCACCGCAATTCAATATGATCATGGCTGATCATCCAAAATCTTTCCCACCATGTTAAACACCCAGGTGCCACAGCACCAGGCCTGGGATCCACGTCAGCTCGCTGCCAACATGGTGGTCCATCAGCTGTTGTCCCATCGTTGGAGGCCTTCACTGATCTGCTGCCCCCCACCAGCCCCTCTAGAGATCAGGCCAGATGTTCCCGCTCTCCACCCTGCCTGGTCCTCCACCCACCCTGCCTGGTCCTCCACCCACCCTGCCTGGTCCTCCACCACCCTGCCTGGTCCTCCACCCACCCTGCCTGGTCCTCCACCACCCTGCCTGGTCCTCCACCACCCTGCCTGGTCCTCCACCCACCCTGCCTGGTCCTCCACCACCCTGCCTGGTCCTCCACCCACCCTGCCTGGTCCTCCACCCACCCTGCCTGGTCCTCCACCCACCCTGCCTGGTCCTCCACCCACCCTGCCTGGTCCTCCACCCACCCTGCCTGGTCCTCCACCCACCCTACCTGGTCCTCCACCACCTTGCCTGGTCCTCCCAGCCTGAATCTGGAAGTCAGACAGCATCAAGCATTGCCCAACACACAGTGACGTGGCGATAGAGTTGCTGCCAGAGACCCGGCTTCGATCCTGACTATGGGTGCTGTCTGTATGGAGTCTGTATACCACGCCCTGTGACCATGTGGGTTTTCTGCAAAACCAAAGCTTTTCACTGTACCTCGGTACATGTAACAATAAACTAAACTAAACTAAACTGTCTGTGTGGAGTTTGCACGTTCTCCATGTGACCGCAAGGGTTTCTCGCAGGTGCTCTGGTTCCTTCCCATATTACAAGGATGCACAGGTTGGCACGTTAACCGCTCTGTAAATCGCCCCAAGTGTGTAGGGTTAGTGTTAGAATCTGGAGGAGCTGATGAAAATGTGGGGTGAATAACAAATGGGATTAATATGGGATTGGTGTAAATACAGTAGGAGAGTAGTAGTCAGTACGGACTGACAGATACAGCACAGGAACAGCCTCCATGATTCCATCACTCTCTGGCCCAGTAATCACAGCAACAATTGTGTCGGGAAATAGAGTGTCATCAAACAAAATTGATCTGACACCTTATACATCCTCGAGGCAACTCGAAGCAACTCACGGCTCTGGAGTTGTGTGGAAACTGCAGACATTTCCGATGGGTAAATGGTAGAAGCAGTGACATTGTACACATGACATGATGCTACAAACAAATAAACAATCAGGCAGATAAAGTTCACGAGGGTTCAGGATCGGAGGATGGTTAATTTGAGCAGTGAAGAGGTGGTGCAAACATGCGCTGGGGGCAGGGGTCAGCATGGAGTGGGAGTGGGGTGGGGTGCGGAGGGGTGGAGTGGGGTGATGTGTGGAACAGAGGAGCAGGCTGGGGAGAGGAGACGTGAGTGGGATGCATATTTAAGACATTGGAATCCATTGAGTGAAGCGTTGGATAACTCAGCGGATCAGTCAGCTTCTCTGGAAAAAGGATGGGCGATGTTTCAGATCAGAGCCCTTCTTCAGACTCTGAAGTAGGGACCCAACCAGGCATATCACCCATCCTGTTTCTCCAGAGATGCTGCCTGATCTGCTGAGTTAAGGGCCTGTCCCACTTGGGCGTCAGTTGCGTGTAATTTACGCAACATCATTTACGTGTTGTGACGTGCGCATGATGCGCTTTACCCGCGCATGGTGCGTGGTGATGTAGGCAGTGACGCGCGGTCGATCGCGGCACCCCAGGGTTTTGAGATGTACAAAATCTTTGCGCTCAATCTGTGTGACGTGCAAATGACGCCCAAGTGGGACAGGCCCTTTACCCCAGCACTTTGTGTCTATCTTGGCCCAACTCGCTGAACCAGCTGTATAAACCTATAAACTTATATAGCTGCATAAACCAGCATCTGCAGTTCCTTCCTACACATTTGTGTGAAGCTCATGTAGGTCCCATAAAGAGCTGGAAATCTGCCTGCCAAACGCTGCCACACATCGTTTAGCTTTGTTGTGATGACGTTAATAGAGTCAGAGAGTCATACAGCGTGGAAACAGACCCTTCAGCCCAACTCGCCCGCATCAGCCAACATGTCCAAGCTACAGTGCATGTTTAATCTAAAGCTAAGTGTTTAGCTTTAGTTTACAATCCATTTCTTACTGCATTTATAAGATCATAAGATCAGATGGGGTGGCACAGTGGCGCAGCGGTAGAGTCGCTGCCTTACAGCGCCAGAAACCCGGGTTTGGTCCTGACCACGGGTGCTGTCCGCATGGAGTTTGTGCGTTCTTCCCTGCGTCCTGCATGAGTTTTCTCCGGCTGCTTCGGTTTCCTCCTACGCTCCAAAATCGTGCAGGTAACCCTATCTTCCCAATAGTGGAAAGCAAGTCACACTGGAGTGCAATGAGCTGCAGAAGCTGGAATCTTGAGCAAAACTCAAAGTGCTGGAGTAACTCTGTGGATGTGGCAGCATCGGTGGAGAGAATGAATAGGAGACTTCCCAGGGTCAGGCCTCTTTCTTCAGACTGATTGCAGTTTGGTGGGAGAAAGCTGGAGAAGGGAGGTGGGGCCAGACACAAAGCCAGGTAAGCGATAGGTGAGTCTAGGAGATGGGGGTTTGTTTGGCATGACAATAGACAATAGACAATAGGTGCAGGAGTAAGCCATTCGGCCCTTCGAGCCAGCACCACCATTCAATGTGATATGTGGCTGGACAAAGGTTAGAGATGAGAAGGAGACAAAGAGGTGTCCATTAAGGAGAGGAGCGAAGTGAGATGTAAAATCAGAGGGAGGGATATAGGTGGAAGGCGACAGGGTGGGACGAGGAGAGAGATAAAGGGACTGTTCCTCTTGGGCAACCTAATTGGCGAATTTAGAAGAGTTTGAAAAAATAACATGTTGAAGACATCCTTCGACTATGTAGAAGTCCAGCATTGACTAGCTACGACTAACCGGGAAAATTGGACACCGAATAGTGTAGAGTGAAGACGACCTCCTTCGACTTCCCTTCGACTATGATGAAGACTATCTACGACTACCCTCGATTACCTACGACTAACATGCCGACCTACTATGACTAAACCTACGAGTAAAAAAAGTTTTTTCCATGACGACCTTTTTTTATTCGCAGGCATTTTTTAACATATTGAAAAAAACATCGCAACCTAGCTGAGACCTCGGGTACGCGGAGACCACTCTCGAGCTTGAAGGAGAGTCACGAAGACCTCCTACGACCTCCTGTGTCGACCTTGCTGCGAGTATAAGTCGTGAACAAACCAGAACTTGTGGATTAGGTCGCCCAAGTGGGACAGGCCCATAATGGGTGTGAACCGGGGTAGATGGACACAGGAAGGAGGGAGGATAGGGGGGGGTGTTACTAAAAACTGGACAATTCAGTGTTCATACTGCTGGGTTGTAAGCTACTCCAGCGGAATATGAGGTGCTGTTCCCTCCAGTTTGCGAGTGGCCTTACTCTGGCAATGGAAAATTGAGTTAAAATGGTTAGCCACCAGGAAATCCATCAGGACTTGCCAGACCGAACGCATGATTGGGAAACTAGTGTAGTGACTGCGTTTAATCTGTGTGGGACGTTCCTCTGAAGGCCAGAATTTAATTGCCCCTTGAACTGTGTGGCTTTACAGGTCAGTTCACAAGTCAGTGATGAGTCAGACATTTGGCTGTCGGGCCCGGATCGTGTAGAGGTCAAACATGGACGATTCTCTACACTGAAGGGCTGAGCTACAGTAAATAGCTTTTACAATCATTGTTCAAGGATCACCATTAACAGTACCAATACTTAATTCCACATTCATCTCTTTAACTGAGGTTAAATTCCTCAGCTGCTTATAGTGGGGGTTGAAATATCTCTAAACTGTTAGATCTGAATCACTCGTCTGAGCACATAAACATGTTCTGATAAAATCATAAAACTAAAAGCAATCAAAAGGAAAATTGGGTAAGGTACATGGCAGATGGCCGATTCGATAAGACGAAAGCTGGATCTAACCAAGCCGTTGTGAATACAGCTGAATACTGCTCTGTGTGACAGGCTGTGTTCATGTCTTACATTCACCGCTGACACCTACAGAGGATGTCAGATAGGATTGTTCACTAGTAGGATGCGGGGAGAGAGGTTCCAACAGTCAGCCAAATCTAACCTGTCCTCAATGTGTGGAGGTGAAATTTCAGATCAGGACCCTTCCTCAAGGCCCTGTCCCTCTTTCCCGAGTTACTCACGAACTCTCCCGAGTTTTCCCCTTGATTTGAACTTGGGGAATGTCGGGTAATGTCGGTAGCGAGTCCGTAGGAGCCCGTAGATGTTTCGTAGCGGCTCGTTATGCCAGCCGTAGGAACTCAGGGCATCAGGTAAGTCGGGACGTCTTATCAACACGTTGAAAAATGTCCACGAGCAAAAATAATAGCCCCGAGTACCTACGAACGGCCATTACTGTAATTATCCGAGTTCGAATCAAGGGGAAAACTTGGGAGAGTTTGTGAGTAACTCGGGAAAGTGGGACAGGGCCTTCAGTCTGAAGAAGACCCCCCACCCAACACGTTACCTCTCCCTGTTCTTGAGTTGCTGCCTTACAGCACCAGAAACCAAAGGTTCAATCCTGACTACGGGTGCTGTCTGTACGGAGTTTGTACATTCTCCCCGTGACCACGTGGGTTTTCTCCGGGCGCTCCAGTTTCCTCCCACACTCCAAAGACATATAGGTTAGTAGGTCAATTGGCTTTGGTAACAATTGTAAATTGTCCCTGGTGTGTAGGATAGTGCTGGTGTACGGGGTGATTGCTGGTTGGTGTGGACTCAGTGGGTTGAAGGGCCTGTTTCTGTGCTGTATCATTAGACTAAACTAGATTGCAAGGCACTTGGGGGGGGGGGGGGATCAAAGGAATGGGATTGACTAGAAAGATTTTACAACTGGGCCGAATGGTGTCTGTGTTCTACTGTTATACATGAGGTCAGTAGCTCTCAGGTGAGGGACTGGGAGCATGAATAGCAGCCATGACTTGGATAGAAGGAGTGAGGGGAGTGCAGAGTAAAGAGGTTGAGATGAGGGGCATCCTAACAATTCCTCGCACGTTGACACGACGCCCAAAACAATCTTGAGATCTGCTGGATTTAACAATGTCTCAGAGGGAGCCTCTTCACCCCCTGACACGTTGTGGAATAGACTGCCACCTGGTGGAGCGAGGTGGTGGTCCAGACTCGATCAGAACATTAAAAGATGGCAGGTTCCTGATTCAGGAGGAAGGCCAGTAATAAGGGCAACATGTAACAAGGGTAACAGGGAGGGAGGCTGAAGTGTCCTCTCCCTGCCCAGCTCTGTGTGTGAGGCCAAACGACAGAGCAAACTGCATGAGCTGAAGAGCCTTTCACTGTTCCTGGTGTGTTTTTTTAAATATAATTAATATGCCAAGCCATCAGTTCATGTTTATAAAATGACCTGACCTCTGTTGCTAATTCTATAGGCAGAGTCCTGGTGCTGGATCTCAGCTTATCTTGGGCACATTTTGTTTCTGGGTGCTAATTTAATGGACTATATTTAAAGGGGCATTAGCACATCCGCAAGTGCAAGGAGCACAATGGATAATTAGTGACACAAGACGTTACTGGGTCAGCAATATGAAAACAGCACTCTGAAACTTAACGCCTCAGCACATCTAGTGACTGATCCCAAACCGACTCTGCCATGGCAACCACTGTATCATTGGCCTCTGCAGTAGATGACTGCCTCGGGAATGAAGCGTAACAGTAAACTCCCCGTTGGTGAAGATGCAACACTCTGAATACGTTGGCACACAACATCGTTCTCCTAATTCTGCTGCACAAACAGGTTCAGTGCCGAAAGCTGCCTGATGGTGGGACCCTTGGGCTTCAGGACCACCGATTGTTCTCAGTACCACCGCCCGCTGGTACCCACCGGTATTGCAGGCTGGGTGACCGGCAAGAACCGGAGAAGGGCAGGAATATACAGAGGCCAATTAACCTGCAAACCCAGGATCAACACAAAAAGCTGGAGTATCTCAGCGGGACCGGCATCATCTCTGGAGAGAAGGAATAGATGACGTTTCTGGGTCGAGACCCTACAAACCCACACATATTTGAGATTCGGGCGATAGCCAGTACATCCAGAGAAAGCCCACGTGGTCACAGGGAGAATGTGCAAACTCCACACAAACAGCGCCAGGGGTCAGAATCGAACCAAGGTCTCTGGCGCTGTGAGGCAGCAGCTCTACCAGTTGCGCCACTGTGCAGCACGATGTGCCTATGTATCAATAGACCAGCGCGTTTAAACCCTTCCTCCTGTCGAGGTACCCTAAAAATTACATTGAAACAAGTTTCTTATGTCCTACAAGGGCAGCACAGTGGCTTCGCGGGTAGCGTTGCTGCTTTACAGTGCCAGGGACCCGGGTTCAATCCTAACTACGGGTGCTGTCTGCACGGAGTTTGTATGTTCTCCCTATGTCTGCGTGGGTTTTCTCCGGGTGCTCCAGTTTCCTCCCACACTCCAAGGACGTACAGGTTTGTAGATTAATTGGCTTTGGTAAAATTGTAAATTGGCCCAAGTTTGTAGGATAGTGCTGGAGTACGGGAGTGATTGCTGGTCGGCCTGGACTTGGTGGGCCGAAGGGCCTGTTCCTGCGCGATATCTATAAATTGAACGTAAATTAAAACTAAATACCTGAGATAAACATGTCCTGCAACCTTGCGAAGGCAGGACTAGCAATGAGAGAGTTCAGAAGAGTTCAAGGGAGACCCTCTTGTTTCTCCCCCTGAAGATGGACAACACACAGCAATTAGTTCAAGCCAGGCATATGTAGAAACCCTGCCACAGAAGCCTCACCATACACCCCACAACTACGCCCTGGGCTTTAGAGTCCTAGACAGGTGAAGACCACAAACGTTATTACCGAGTGGAATATCTCACAAGGTACAACATTTCCTCAAAACCTAACTTTCCTACAGATATGAACGTTACTTGGCTTCTGTAAATTGTCCCTAGTGTGTAGGAGCAGAACTAGTGTACGGGTGATCATCGGTCGGCGCGGAATGGCCTGTTTCCACGCTTTATCTTTAAAATGTTCCATTGTGCAGCTGCATGTAAGAATTTCATTGTTCTTTTTTGGGATATTTGACAACAAAATATTCTTGACTTGCTTCTTGAATTAAATTAAACTAACTGCTTTCGCAATCCTCTGAACAAGCAACAAGTTAACTCACAGGGTCTAAGCATGTTTATAGCGATGTCAAAACCATTTTGGGGAGTTATCGGCAACTGAAGTTACTTTGGGAAATTGTTGCCCGACCATTAATTTTGTGAATGACCCAACCTTACCAGGGAATGGAGGCTGTGCAGGTTACAGGGTCCCACAGTAGCTCCAGTCTAACGCAAGAGCAAAGATAGACACAAAGCGCTGGAGTACCTCAGCGGGTCAGGCAGCATCTCTGGAGAAAAAGGATGGGCGACGTTTCGGGTCTGGATCCTTCCTCAGACGGCAATTACTCCAGCACTTTGTGTCTATCTTTGGTATAAACCTGTGTTTCTACATTGGAGCAAGCACGGGGTGGAAGATTGCAACCTTCACGTGGTCCGCTCTGTTTCGACTAATGCAATCAACTCGAAGTGCACAAACAGAAGATCAAATAGAACAAGTTGTCCAACAGCTTCAGGCTGTGCACGCCACACGAAAGAAGAAGAAGCAGAGCAAGCACCCTCTGCTCCTCTTACCAGAGGGTAAACATTGCCGGGAGAGGTGAAGACAGGTGCTGTCCTTCAATGGGACCATCTGTCATTGGTGTATTGTGTCTAGCCCCCCATCACAGCTCGAACGCAAACCTGTCCAACTAGCAGTGTAGGAAGGAACTGCAGATGCTGGTTTACACCGAAGATAGACACAAAGTCCTGGGGTAACTCAGCGGGACAGACAGCATCTCTGGAGAACAATCGCAGGAAGGAATAGATGGCGTTTTGGGTTGAGACCCTTCTTCAGACTGAACCTTCTTTGGACCGAAGAAGGGCCTCGACCCGAAACTTTATCTGTTCCTTTTCTCCACAGATGCTGCCTGACCGGCTGAGTTGCTGCAGCACTCTGTGTGTATCTTTGCCCAACCAGCTGAATCTGCAAGAAGGGGAGGCCAGGTTTGCAACAACCTATTTCTGCATGAGTACACGTACACAGGGAATCACAGTTCTAAAACCTGCGACATATTGCGTGGTGCAGGTGTTAGGATATCACTGAGTCAGCAGCCTTACAGAGCGCAGAGAGGGACTTCTCCACAACACCTCAACACACAACTACGCAAGCAAAGCAATTTCTCACCGGGAAAGCTTCGGGGATGTAAAATGGATGAGACAAGCGGCTGAGCACAGTGCAAATAAATCGTCACTATTGTACTTTACAATCATATCATATTTCCCACTCACTCCCTTCAAACTGGAAATGTATAATTATATAAATTAGTGCCTGACTTCCCATTTTTCCATGTGGGCTAACATAAAGTTAAGGGCCTGTCCCACTTTCACAACCTAATTCACAATCTCTGCCGAGTTTGCCCTTGACTCATACTCGCAGCATGGTCGTCACAAGGTCGTAAGTAGGTCGTAGCAGGCTGTGATGCTAGTCGTAGGTACTCGTGGCATCAAGTAGGTCGGGGCGTTGTTTCAACATGATGAAAAATGTCCACGAGTAAAAAAGGTGGTGAATTAGGTTGTGAAAGTGGGACAGGCCCTTTACCTCTGCCAACAAACGACACACCTTCTAATAAAGGACTTCCAGACCGACAAGAAAGTTTGATTATGCTAGAAAAACAATAACTTATTTAGTTTCTTTCTAAACCCTTGTTCAGCTGGTGAAAGATAAACTCTCCCATGAGGTACAGAAGTGTGAAAATGCACACCTCCAGATTCAGGGACAGTTTCTTCCCAGTTGTTATCAGGCAACTGAACCATCCTATCACCAACTAGAGAGCGGTCCTGATCTCCCATCATCCTCACTGGAGACCTTCGGACTACCTTTAATCAGACTTTACTGGACGTGGTCTTGCACTAAACGTTATTCTCTTTAACATGTATCTGTACAGTGGACGGCTCAATTGTAATCATGTATTGTCTTTCCACTGACTGTATTGCACACAACGAAAAAATGTTTCACTGTACCTCGGTACACGTAGCAGTAAACTAAACTAATATAATAACCCAGTTTCTCCCTCCACAGATGCTGACTGACCTGCCGAATGTTGCAATGATTTCTGTTGCTATCTCTCCCTTCAGCCCTTCAGCCCTTCAGCCCATGAAGTCCACACTGATAATCAAACGTCCATTTAACTAATCCCTCTTTTATTCTCTCCATATTCGCATCTCCAGACTCCATCACGCCTCAACAGTAGGTGCAGATCACACTGGTCGATTAACCTACAACCTCCCCCCTCCGACCTCTCTTTTCCAGCTTCCCCCCCTCCCCCCCCCCCACACACACACACACACACACTGCAATCAGTATGAAGAAAGGTCCCACTCCAAAAATGTGTTTGTCCATTGCTTCCCCCGATAGTCATAGGGTCACACAGTGTGGAAACAGGCTCTTCGGCTCAACTTACCCACACCGACTAACTTGCCCAATCTAGACTAGTCCCACCTGCCTGTGTTTGGCCCATATTCCTCTAAACCTGTCCTATCCCTGTACCTGTCTAAATGTTTCTTAAACGTTGCGACAGTACCTGCCTCAACTACCTCCTCCGGCAGCTCGTTCCATACACCCACCACCCTTTGTGTAAGAAACGTTAACCCTCGGCTTCCTATTAAATCTTTCCCCCCACACCTTAAACCTATGTCCTCTGGTTCTCGATTTCCCCGACTCTGGGCACGAGACTCTGTGCATCTACCCAATCTATTCCTCTCATGATTTTGTACACCTCTATAAGATCACCCCTTCATCCTCCTGCGCTCCAAGTAATAGAGTCCCAGCTCGTTCAACCTCTCCCTGGAGTTCAGGTCCTCGAGTCCTGGCAACATCCTGGAGTAGTCCTGGCAAGCAGCACCAAGCCCTCCACGAGGCCACGGGTCCCCCTGCCCTGGACTCCAGAGACGGCCCCGGGCCACTGTCATGGGGGTGGGTGCCGAGAACAAAGGGGAGTGGGGTGGGGGACAGTGCCATGTGCGGGGGCAGGCAGTAGATGGGACTGTTGAGTGAACAACCCCTGTGTAACTTTGTCAACGCCAAAATGTGGCAACACTTGTGTACTGCCTAGGTGAGGTCTGCTTTATGATAGTACCGTTTTGTAGACAAAACAAAGCATTTTCTGCCTGAACCGATGAGTTACTCCAGCACTTTTTGCTCAAGATCCCAGCACATGCAGTTCCTTGTATATCCTTCAACTACAGCTGACGTTGTGCACTGCTCTTTTTATGACGTGTCCCGTTCATGATCAATTTTAGGTATTGTATCCAATACCATCCATCCAGGGTGCACGGATCGGTATTCCAGCCTCCACACTGCCCCTAGACTGGAGCCCATAACCATCTTTTAATTTGTAGGAAAGAACTGCAGATGCTGGTTTAAATCGAAGGTAGACACAATATGCTGGAGTATCTCAGCGGGCCAGGCAGCATCCCTGGAGAGAAGGAATGGGTTACGTTTCGGGTTGAGATCCATTGAGTCTGAAGAAGGGTCTCGACCCAAAACAGTATCTCCTTCACTCCAGAGATACTGCCTGTCCCGCTGAGTTACTTCATCATTTTATGTCTACCTTCCATATTTTCTTTGCAACTGGATTGAATTCTACTTGCACTTTCCATGTTCAAATTTCCAACTTCATCCCAATTTACAAAGTTCCAGTTGGTCTGAAAAATAACAGCCCATGCCTTTTCCTTTCCAAGTTCCACTCAGTCATTGACCTTGCCAGTAGAACTGCTGCTACCTGCAGTTCCAGGCAATGTCTAAATAGGGGATTGGCAGCAGAAGAGGATTAAATTCATGGCAACAATCTAGAGATTCCCTTCCTCACCTCATGATTGTACTGTGCATCAGTATAAGAATATATTTTAAATGTACCATGTGGTCTGACTTTGACTCATCACTATACCAGCCATAGCTGTTAATCGATAGTGTATTGTCTTTGATTAAAGGCCGGCACAGTGGCGCAGCGGTAGAGTTGCTGCCTTACATCGCGTTCAGCGCCAGAGACCTGGGTTCGATCCCGATTACGGGTGCTGTCTGTACAGAGTTTGTACGTTCTCCCCGTGACTTGCGTGGGCTTACTTCGAGATATCCAGTTTCCTCGCACCATCCAAAGGTTTGTAGGTTAATTGGCTTTCTATAAATATCAATTTTCCCTCGTGTGTGTAGGATAGTGTTAATGTGCAGGGATCGCTGGTCAGAGTGGACCCGTTGGGCCGAAAGCCCTGTTTCCGTGCTATACCTCTAAACTAAACTAAAGGATGGTAGTTTCATATTAAGTAGGTTAAGTATGAGGTGTTGTGACTTGAAAGACAGAGATCCAACGAGATGAAATTATAGAACAGTGTTCCCTGTATGGATCATGCTGGGCAGTGGTGTCAGTAACCTCTAGAGATAGGGGCGGCATGGTGGCGCAGCGGGTAGAACTGCTGTCCCACAGCGCCAGAGACCCGGGTTCCATCCGGACTACGAGTCCTGTCTGTATGGAGTTTGTACCTTCTCCCTGTGACCACGTGGGTTTTCTCCAGGTGCTCCGGTTTCCTCCAAATGTACAACCTTAAAGAGAAACTATAAACTACATAGACTTGGGGGTAATTATTTTTTTACTTTGCACTACTATTGTCTATTTGTTTTTTAATGTATACCGATCTTTTTGTTGTTTATTTTGGGTTTTAGAGAATTATATGTTTACATATATGTTGTGCTGCTGCAAGTAAGAATTTCATTCTTCCATTTTGGGACATTATGGCAATAAAACACTCTTGACTTAAAATGCCCTTGATATCAGGATAATTGCTCAACTTCCCCTGGGTATACAGTCTTCAATACTGTGTTACATCTTTTAATTAATTTATTTATTTATTTATTTGTTAGTTCCGAGCAAGTAAATACATAAATAGGAATAAGTAACAACAACAAAATTGAAATAGTCAAACAATTGGACATTCCAGGCAATATTTTCAAAGCTATGAAAAGCATAAAGCAAAATTGAAATGTCCAACACTTTTTCTTCACAAGCTCGAAAAGGAGTGAGATGAAGAATAACTTATTTAATCTCACCCCTTCTCCCTAAACCCTTCTTCCATATTTAATAATTAATTAATTAATAATAATAATAATAATGATAATGATAATGTACCAATAGTAATGTAATATGTAACATAATATACAATATATAATCTACAATAGCTAATTATTCATTTGAGATACAATTTAACCGTAGACGTACCCCAGACAATTTTTAGAGATGCATACAAACATATATATACATACAACTGATAAACACATACAAGTAATATGTATGAAGTAACCAAAAAACATAAATAAATAAATAATAAATAAAATAAATAAATAAACATGAACCCCTGTTTGTCAACCATCCCCTTCATCCCTGTACCTTGTGAAAAAGATAAACATCTGCTGTTTTTTAAATTCTTGAGACCTGCCCAGATCAAAAACAGACCAATGCAGGCATGGGGCAGCAGAGACGAGAGGACCAGTGGCCTAAACGTTGTTTTACTTGACACTAATCTAGGAACATTCATGTTCTTGATTGGTTCAGCCTGTGAAGGTCAAACCATTGATGTTAGCATGTTGGATTCATTTGGGCTGGCACTTCCTGTTCAACTTTACAGGCTGCAGTTGTGCAAGTGTATGTGTGTGTGCATGGGGGAGAGAGAGAGAGCGAGAGAGGGAAAGAGTGAGAGAGGGAGAGAGAGAGAGAGAGAGAGAGAGAGAGGGAGAGAGAGAGAGAGAGAAAGGGAGGGAGAGGGAGAGGGAGAGAGAGTATAGATTATGTTTTAATGTTCAGTGCAGCGTTGGACTGAGGTTCTGCTGTTCAGAGCAGGTCTCGCTGCACCAAACCCGTGTACCTTGAGAATGAGCAGCCAGGAACTACTCTAAAGATTTTTATTTTTCACTTTACATTCCTGTTGTCAATGGTCTTAACTTAATGTATTTGTGGACTGCACGTAGTGTTTCACCAAGATTCCCCCTTCTTGTGTAGTGGGTGAGCATTTTACAGCTGCAAAACTGTATTAAATCATTTTCTTATTGTATTATGAATGTGCAATTTAATCGTAATTGTATTTTTTGGGTAATGCTGCAAGTGTGTTAAACTTTATGGATTTGAAGTGTATGGTTATTGCTGTTCTTTTCTTCGCTAGGGAGTGATCCTGACCTCCCATCTACCTCATTGGAGACTGAACTATCTTTAATCGGACTTTACGGGACTTCAATGTTATATCTTGCACTGTGCAGTATGGACGGTTTGCTTGTATTCATGTATAGATTGTATTCTAACTGGAAAGCATGCAGACAAAAGCTTGTCACTGTACCTCAGTACACGTGACAATAATAAACTAAACATCCTCGTGAATCTCCCCGATACTGCCTCCAGTACAAATACGTCCTTACAAGAATGTGATCAGAACTGCACACAATTTTCCAAGTGCAATCTAACCAATGTTTTGTAGCATAGCGACATAAAATGCCTGTCCCACTTGGGCGTCATTTGCGCATCATTTACGCGACATTATTTACGCGTCACGACGCACGGCGCGCATGTAGGGACGCGCACGTGATGCGCGCATGGTGCGTGGTGACATAGGCAGTCGCGCGCGGCGCCCCAGGATTTTGGGATTCACAAAATCTTTGCGCGCCACCTGCGTGATGCGTAAATGACGCCCAAGTGGGACAGGCCCTTTACATCCCAATTTTTATATTCTATGCACTGACTGATGAAGACAAGCAATTTAATTAGCCTTAGATAGACACAAAAAGCTGGATTAACGCAGCGGGACAGGCGGTATCTCTGGAGAGAAGTACTGGGCGATGTTTCTGGTCGAGACCCTTCTTCAGACCTAACCCTATCCATGAACAGACTGAAGAAGGGTCTCGACCCGAAACATCACCCATTACTTCTCTCCACAGATGCTGCCTGTCCCGCTGAGTTACACCAGCTTTTTGTGTCAGTCTTCGGTTTAAACCAGCATCTGCAGTTCCTTCCTACACATGTCAAAAGCCTTCTACACCACCCTACCAATGTTGCCACTTTCAGAGAACTATGAGATTGGACCTCCAAGATCATCAATATTCCTTCACGCCCTCCCATTTATTGCACAAGCCCTCTCCCTATCAACAGGCATTAGTCGTGGAGCAGGTGGTAGAGTTGCTGCCTCACAGCACCAGAGCCCCAGGATCCACCCATACCTCTGCCTCTGTCTATGTGGAGTTTGCACATTCTCCCTGTGACTGCATGGGTTTCCTCCGGGTGCTCTGGTTTCCTCCCACATCCCTTCGACGTGCAGGTTTGTAGGTTAAGTGGCCCTCTGTAAAATTGCCCCTAGTGTGTTGGGAGTGGATGAGAATGTGGGATAACATAGAATTAGTGTGAACGGGTGATTGCTGGTCAGTGTGGACTTGGTGGGCCGAATGGCCTGTTTCCATGTTGTGTCTCTGAACTAAACTAAATTCCATATCTTTTTGTTTGCAGACTCAAATCGGAAGTAGGTTTGCTCCAGCCACCCCCTTGTTCTGGGAGGGGTTAACGGGCTCCAATGAGGGTGGGCTGTCTCTCCTTCCGCCAGCCCTACGCTGGTCTCATCCTGAACAGCGTGAAGACGGTGGAGACTCGCTGGAGGCCTCTGCTGGCCGAGCTGCACCACTGCACCCTGGCTATCCACGTCGCTTACAAGGACTGGGAAGGCTCAGATTGGAAAGACATCCTCACTCACACATTGGGGATGACCCAGCACCAGATACAGACCTTGGTGCAGGAGGGGGAGCGGTTCGGCAGAGGAGCAATTGTCGGTAAGGAAGGGGGTTCATTTTTAATGGAGCCACAAGAAACGAGGATGGTGCCAGGACTCAAGGACCTGAGCAGGCTGCGACTGTCCCTTGAAGTGCAGGAGGATGAGGGTTTATCTTATAGAGGTGTACAAAATCACGAGGGAAATAGATGTGGTGAATGCACTCCCTGTTATCCAGCATAGAGGAATCACAGGACAGGTTTAAGGTTAGAGGGGAAAGATTTAATAAGAATCTGAAGAGCTACATTTGCACTCAGATGGTGGTGGGTATAAGTTCATAATTGATGGGAGCAGAATTAGACCATTCGGCCCATCAAGTCTGCTCCGCCATTCTATCATAGCTGATCTATCTCTCCGGCCTAACCTCATTCTCCTGCCTTCTCCCCATAACTTCTGACATCCCCAGTAAATGGAACAAGCTGCCAGAGGAGGTAGTCGGGACAGGTACTATAACAGCATTTAAGACACTTGGACAGATACATGGATCAGAAAGGCTCAGAGGCAAATGGGATTGGCTTAGATGGGGCATCTTGGTTTGCATGGACGAGCTGGGCTGAAGGGCCTGTTTCCGTGCTGCATGACGTTAGATACCAGAATAGAAGATAGAGCAGAACATCACCAGAACAGGCCCTTTGCCTCACAATGTCTGCGCTGAACATGATGTCAATATAAACCAATCTCATCTGCCTGCTCATCATCCATATCCCTCTGTTACCCACAGATCCATGTGCTATCGAAAATGGTGAGCAAAAAAACCAAACTGCTGGAGGAACTCAGTGAGCCAGGCAGCATCTGTGGGGCGGGGGGAGGGAGGGAGATGGACTGACGATGTTTCGGGGAGTCTAAACATCTCTTCCCCAGAGACACTGCTTGACCCGCAGAGTTCCTCCAGAAGTTTGTTTTTTGTTTGAGTCATTTTTAGTATTTATTTGAGACACATTTAAACCCAGGAATTATGTAGCAGTCTCAAATGGGCTTTTAGTAATCTTTTGCACTGGCCCTCTGGCTAAAGTCCAAGGAGATGGTAAAGAAGTCCACACAAACCAGTTGTATCACTCACCCAAAAACATCAAGCAGCCTGTGGCTTCAATTAAAGTGAGACGTCATCACAGGAGGATGAGGGGTGATCTTATAGAGATATACAAAATAATGAGAGGAATAGATCAGGTAAACACACAGAGTCTCTTGCCCAGAGTAGGGGGATCAAGAACCAGAGGACATGGGTTTAAAAGTGAGGGGGAAAGATTTAATAGGGACCGAAGGGGCAACATTTTCACACAAAAGGTGATGGGTGTATGGAGGAGGCAGTTGAGTCTGGTGCTATCGCATCTTTTCAGAAACATGTGGCAGATATATGGATAGGGCAGGTTTAGTTTAGAGCTACAACATGGAAACAAGCCCTGTGCCCACTGAGTTCGCGCCAACCAGCGATCCCAGCACACTAGCACTATCCTATACACACTAGGGACAAATCACAATTTTACCAAAGCTGATTAACCTACAAGCCTGTACGTCTTTGGAGTGTGGGAGGAAACTGGAGCGGGCAGGGAAAACCCACGCAGATCGCGGGGAGAACGTAGAAAAACTCCATACAGATAGCACCCATGGTCAGGATTGAACCCGCGTCTCCAGCGCTTTGAGGCAGCAACTTTACCGCTGCGCCACTGTGCTGATTTTGAGAGACTAGTGCAGATGGAACATGTTGGTCGGTGGGGCACGTTAGGCCAAAGGGCCTGTTTCCACACTGTATAAGTCCATCACTCTATGACATACTGCTGTGAGTTGATAAGTATGATCAAAATTTCAATACAATTTAACAACTACTGTCATTTGCTCATTTTCTCAACTGCTTCTCAAGTTGTCAGCTATTTTTACTTCATGATCTGCAGATACCATTCATATATGATTTGTCTCTGGCTGAAGAGAAAGTTTGGCATTTATACAGTATAGCACCTTTTGCAACTGTAAGACATCGCAAATCATTTTGTCACAAAATGTAGTTTTGCCATTGAAGATGCAACTACCAATTTTCACACAAAGGTGCCAAAGAGTAGATAATAAGAAAGACTTGGAATTATCAAATGAGGAAAGACTGGGTAGACTTGGCTTGTACTCGCTAGAATTTAGAAGACTGAGGGGGGATCTTATAAAAACGTACAAAATTCTTAAGCCTCTTTTACCTTAAAGCAATTTAGGAGCGGCACGGTGGCGCAGCGGTAGGGTTGTTGCCTTATCGCCAGGGAGCTGGGTTCGATCCTGACTACGGGTGCTGTCTGTATGGAGTTTGTACGTTCTCCCTGAGACCACGTGGGCTTTTTATGGGTGCGCTGGTTACCTCCCACATCCCAAGGACTTACAGGTTTGTAGGTTAATTGGCTTAGATAAAAATTGTAAATTGTCCCTAGCGTGTGTAGGATAGTGCTAATATACGGGGATCACTGGTCAGCACGGATTCAGTGGGCCGAACAGCCTGTTTTTGCACTGTATCTCTAAACTAATCTAAACTAACTCCTCTAGTATTTGATACATCCTTCCTGTGGGAAAAAAAGTTTTATCTGTCTATGATCTCATAATTTTTTTTTGATGTTTGAATTACCTTGTGTGATCTTAGATTATAACCATATAACAATCACAGCACGGAAACAGGCCATCTCGGCCCTTCAAGTCCATGCCGAACAACTTTTTTCCCTTTTATTATCCTCAAACATTTTACAATCATTATTTATTGTAGGATGTGCTGCCCAAACTCCAACAAACAGCAATAGGATATTGGCCCAGTTATCTGGTTCAATTTTTACTGACAGATAAAGGGTACTTCTTCACAACTGAGTTTTAAATGTAAATAAATGCCATCAAAAGTAAAAAGACCATTCTAAAAGCCTAAGGTAGACAAAAATGCTGGAGAAACTCAGCGGGTGAGGCAGCATTTGTGGAGCAAAGGAATAGGTAACGTTTCGGGTCGAGACCCTTCTTCAGACTGATGAGGGGGTGGTGGGGATGGGAAGAAGAAAGGAAGAGGCGGAGACAGTGGGCTGTGGGAGGGCTGGGAAAGGGAGGGGAAAGAAGGAGAAAGCACGGATTACCTGAAATTAGAGAAGTCAATGTTCATACCGCTGGGGTGTAAACTGTCCAAGCGAAATGTGAGGTGCTGCTCCTCCAATTTACGGTGGGCCTCATTCTGGCCATGGAGGAGGCCCAGGGCAGAAAGGTCGGATTCGGAATGGGAGGGGGAGGCTGAGCCACCGGAAGATCAGGTTGTTCTTGCGAACCGAGCGGAGGTGTTGGGCGAAGCGATCGGCAAGCCTACGTTTGGTCTCACCGATGTAGAGCAGCTGACACCTAGAGCAGCGGATGCAATAGATGAGGTTGGAAGAGGTGCAGGTGAACCTCTGCCACACCTGGAAAGACTGCCTGGGTCCTTGGATGGAGTCAAGGGGGGAGGTAAAGCGACAAGTGTAGCATTTCCTGCGGTTGCAAGGGAAAGTACCAGGGGAGGGGGTGGTTTGGGTGGGAAGGGACGAATTGACAAAGGAGTTACGGAGGGAGCGGTCTCTGCGGAAAGCAGGCAGGGGAGGAGATGGGAAGATGTGGCCAGTGGCGGGATCCCGTTGGAGGTGGCGAAAATGTCGGAGGATTATGTGTATTCGAAAAGCGTAATTGACTCAGTTGTTCCAGAACCAAATACAACTAGGATTTTCTGTAAACAGGTCAAAATGCTACCTCATTCATATACATAAAAACATTTTGAAAACTTCACTCAAATCACAGCAGGTAAAGCCAGTGAACCTGACCATTGGGAAAGCTGAGGACCCAGCAGGATATCATTTATCACAGCCCGAGAGAAACAGGCAGGAGTACAAACAAGGAACTGCAGATGCTGGTGTACAAAGCAAGATACAAAAGTGCTGGAGTAACTCTGCGGTTCTGGCAGCGTCTCTGGAGTACATGAATAGGTGACATTTGGGGTTGGTTCTAAACCCGAAACGGTGCCTATCCTTATGCTCCAGAGATGCCTCCTGACCTGCAGAGTTACTCCAGCACTTTGTCTTGGCCTTCACTCAATTGATTTCAATGTATTAAATCTGCACCCCACACTTTTGCATCGGGTCTGAAGAAGGGTCCTGATCTGAAACAGTGCCTTATCCAGGTTGTCCACAAATAGATAGGATCCTCTTTCAGTGTATCTTCTGAGACAATGCCTCCAGCAGCACAGTCTCTCTCCGCATTGCAGACAAGACAAAGACAAGAGAACATTGACTTAGATACTTGTGCATTTTCTCTCCATCTCTGTCCTTTGACCACCCCCCCCCCCCCCCCCCCCCCCCGCCTGTAGCCACCTATTATTTGCTGGGCTTTGTCCCGGCCCCACCTTTCCCCCTTCCATATAATCAGTCTGAAGAGGGTCCCGACCCGAAACATCTCCTATGCATTTCCTCCAGAGATGCTGTCTGACCCGCTGAGTTACTCCAGCACTAGGTGTCTGTTTTTGAAAACCAGCATCTGCAGTTCCTTGTGTCTAGATTTCGTCACAGCTCAATGGTTCTGTAGAATGATAAACAGGAAAGACTGCCTTTGCTATTGTGCAGAGCATCACTCATAAAGGGTCTGTCCCACTTTCTAGCCTGATGAAAAATGTCCACGAGTAAAAAAGGTCGTGAGTTAGGTCGTAAAGTGGGACAGGCTCTTTACTCTGCTATGTGTCGGAAGGAACTGCAGATGCTGGTTTAACCGAAGATAGACACAAAAAGCTGGAGTAACTCAGTGGGACGGGCAGCATCTCCGGAGAGAAGGAATGGGTGACGTTTCGGGTCAAGACCCTTCTTCACACTCACAGTCACGGGAAAGGGAAACGAGAGATATAGACGATGACGTAGAGAGATATAGAACAATGAATTAAAGATATGCAAAAAAAGTAATGATGATAAAGGAAACAGGCCATTGTTAGCTGCTCGTTGGGTGTGAACGAGAAGCTGGTGCAACTTGGGAGGGGGTGGGATGGGGAGGGAGGGAATACAAAGGTTACGGAGAAATCAATATTC
Source organism: Raja brachyura (assembly GCA_963514005.1). The sequence continues at coordinate 34,947,589 of OY740793.1, read as the reverse complement.
AACTATGTGTGTTTATGCTCCAGGATTAGTTGACGTTGGCGACACCTGGCAATGCCCCAGTGGTGCAGACCCGGAGGAAGTGAAGGAGCTGGAGAAAAGAGCTATTCTGCGCGGGCTGGAGCAGAAGTATCTCACCATCTTGTCCAATCCAAGGTGGCTGCGGGAACCAATTCCAGCGAAAGGACACAAGGATGTGTGGATGGTGGACATCCCCGATGACCTGATCCCCTGACCATCTCTGGCAGCAAGTAGGATCTCGACTGAGATACGGTGGGGGGGGGGGGCATGTCAACATCCTGCGCTGAGCAACTGGTTATTAGTTTTTGGTTTAATATTGTCAGTGCATTATAGAGTTTAGTTTATTATTGTCGCTTGTACCGAGGTACAGTGAAAAGCTTTTATGTAGCGTGCTGTCCGAACAGCCGAAAGACTATACATGGTTACAATCAAGCCGTCCACAGTGTACAGATACAGGTTAAAGGGAGTAATGTTTAGAGCAAGATAAAGTCCAGTAAAATCCGATTAAAGATAGTCCGAGGGTCTCCAATGAGGTAGATGGTAGGTCAGGACCGCTCTCTGGTTGGTGATAGGATGGTTCAGTTGCCTGATAATAGCTGGGACAAAACTTCCTGAATCTGGAGGTGTGCGTTTCCGCACTTCTCAACCTCTTGTGTGATGGGAGAGGAGAGAAGAGGGAGTGACCGGGGGGGTGAGACTCGTCCTTGATTATGCTGGTGGCCTTGCCGAAGCAGTATTAATGGCATTATTTGTGACGGAGTGCGTCAGAATACTGTACTGGCACCTGCAAAGAGTTAAAAACTAGACTTTCACAATTTTTGGAATTTTTAATTTTACAAAAGGATTATAAACACTTTTTAAATTTCAAATTCATTCATAAAATTAGGCGTTCAGGACCTTAAACAGCTTAAGCAGGTCATAGGACAATGATCTGCCAGTGTATGGTAATTGTCTCCATTTAAAAGGAGTCTCAAAAACAAGGAGACCTGGGGATGTTTGTACGCAAGTCTTTGAAAATGCAGCATTCGTTAACAAAGCATCCAATGTAATATATCCTATTCTGGCTCTAGAAACAGAAGCAGAGAATGTAAACTCAACTACAGAGCACATGCCAATAAAACACTTTGTTCTGTCCCCCTGTGTATTGTGTGACCACGGGTTAGCAAGGATGCGTGAACGGTACTGGGTATCAGGAACCCTAGGTACATGGAGATGCAGTTGAGACTCGCCTCATCCACTGCCCCCACCCCTAACATCTCCACCTCCCCAGTCACTCTGCTCCACTCCCCTTCTCTGTGCACTCATCTCCCATCGCCATGCAATATTTCCCTCTGATTTCACATCCCCCTGTCCCCTTCCGTCCACCCACCCCTGGTTTTGCATTTCACTCCTTTCTTTAACTTGACACCCCTTTGTCTCCTCTTCACCTCTAGCCTTGGTCAGGCAGTATCTCGGAGCAAAGGAGTAAGTGACGTTCGCATCGGAACCCTTCCTCATACCGAAAGTAGATAGGAGGGAACAGGAGGTTGGAAAAGGGCAGAACAAACCAGGACCGGCAACAGATGACCAAGGGAAGTTGGAGCCCACAATGGCCCATTGTTGGCTGGGGAAGAGGTGATAATGAAGGGATACAAGGATGTGAACAGTGGAACTAGTAGGATGTCTAGGGTGGGGGAGGGAGGGGGAATAGGGGAGAGATGGAATGCAGGAGTTACTTGAAATGAGAGAAGTCAATGTTCATATCGCTGGGTTGGAAGCCTTCCAAGCGAAATATGAGGTGCTGTTCCTCCAATTAGCACGTGGCCTTACTCTGACAGTGGAGGAGGCCCAGACAGAAATCATATAACCATATAACAATTACAGCACGGAAACAGGCCATCTCGGCCCTTCAAGTCCGTGCCGAACAACTTTTTTCCCTTAGTCCCACCTGCCTGCACTCATACCATAACCCTCCATACCCTTCTCATCCATATGCCTATCCAATTTATTTTTAAATGATACCAACGAACCTGCCGCCACCACTTCCACTGGAAGCTCATTCCACACCGCTACCACTCTCTGAGTAAAGAAGTTCCCCCTCATGTTACCCCTAAACCTCTGTCCCTTAATTCTAAAGTCATGTCCTCGTGTTTGAATCTTCCCTATTCTCAAAGGGAAAAGCTTGTCCACATTAACTCTGTCTATCCCTCTCATCATTTTAAAGACCTCTATCAAGTCCCCCCTTAACCTTCTGCGCTCCAGAGAATAAAGACCTAACTTATTTAACCTATCTCTGTAACTTAGCTGTTGAAACCCAGGCAACATTCTAGTAAATCTCCTCTGTACCCTCTCTATTTTGTTGACATCCTTCCTATAATTGGGCGACCAAAACTGCACACCATACTCCAGATTTGGTCTCACCAACGCCTTGTACACTTTAAACATTACATCCCAGCTTCTATACTCAATGCTCTGATTTATAAAGGCTAGCATACCAAAAGCTTTCTTTACCACCCTATCTATATGAGATTCCACCTTCAAGGAACTATGCACGGTTATTCCCAGATCCCTCTGTTCAACTGTATTCTTCAATTCCCTACCGTTTACCATGTACGTCCTATTTTGATTTGTCCTGCCAAGGTGTAGCACCTCACATTTATCTCCATCTGCATTAAACTCCATCTGCCATCTTTCAGCCCATTTTTCCAACTGGCCTAAATCACTCTGTAGACTTTGGAAATCCTCTTCATTATCCACAACACCCCCTATCTTGGTATCATCTGCATACTTACTAATCCAATTTACCACCCCTTCATCCAGATCATTGATGTACATGACAAACAACAAAGGACCCAACACAGATCCCTGAGGCACCCCACTAGTCACCTGCCTCCAACCCGACAAACAGCCATCCACCATTACTCTCTGGCTTCTCCCATTCAGCCACTGTTGAATCCATCTTGCTATTCCTGCATTTATACCCAACAGTTGAACCTTCTTAACCAACCTTCCATGAGGAACCTTGTCAAAGGCCTTACTGAAGTCCATATAGACAACATCCACTGCTTTACCCTCGTCAATTTCCCTAGTAACCTCTTCAAAAAATTCAAGAAGATTAGTCAAACATGACCTTCCAGGCATAAATCCATGTTGACTGTTCCTAATTAGACCCTCTTTATCCAGATACTTATATATATTATCTCTAAGTATCTTTTCCATTAATTTGCCCACCACTGAGGTCAAACTAACCGGTCTATAATTGCTAGGTTTACTTTTAGAGCCCTTTTTAAACAATGGAACAACATGCGCAGTACGCCAATCCTCGGGGACTATTCCCGTTTCTAATGACATTTGAAATATTTCTGTCATAGCCCCGGCTATTTCTACACTAACTTCCCTCAATGTCCTAGGGAAAGGTCAGTGTGGGATTGGGAAGGGGAATTAAAGTTTTTGGCAACCGGGAGATCGCAGAGGCCGAGGTGGACCGAGCGTAAGTGTTCGACTGGGCCTGGTCTCGCTGATATATAGGAGACCACACCTGGAACAGCGGATACACTAGATGAAGTTGGAGGAGGTGAACCTCTGCCTCACCTGAAAGGGCTGTCGGGGTCAAGGGAGGAGGCATAGGGACAGGTGTTGCATCTCCTGCGGTTCCTGGGGAAAGTTCCTGGGGAGAGGGTGGTTTGGGTGGGAAGGGATGGGTGAAGCAAGGAGTTGCGGAAAGAGTCTGTTTATTGCTCAAGATTTCAACATCTGCAGTGTCTTCAGGTGACTTGGGAAAATATTTTTTCCAAAAGAGATGCTACTGTAGGTAGGTGTTTCAAATCCTGATATGTTTAGATGGGAACTGTGCCTAATGGGCAAAAACAGCCGTTACAAGCTTGAAGCGAATACCAACAGAACCAAATATTTCAGATTTATAATCCCCTACCTGGCAAGGTGGTGAACTGGATAAATATGTGGTTAAGACGTTGGGCCAGAGGACGGATACAATCACGACACATATCAAAGTTGCTTAGAGTGGCTGCATGGATAGGAAAGAGGGATATGGGCCAAGCTTGGTTGGTATGGATGAGATGGGCCAAAGGGCCTGCTTCTGTGCTATGTTGTTCTATGGCTCTCTTTCAATGAATGGCAAAGGTGCAGGAAGTGAAACTAACTAGATTGCTCTGAAAAAAACAAATCAAACCCATTGTAGAAACAAAACACTGCAGATGCTGGTTTATACCAAAGACAGACACAATGTGCTGGAGTCACTCAGCGGATCAGGCAGCATCCCTGGAGAAAATGGACAGTGACGTTTCGGGTCGGGACCCTTCGTCAGACTTCGCCTGTCTGAAGAAAGGTTCCGATCCGAAAAGTCGCCCATCCTTTTTCTCCAGAGATGCTGCCTGACCCGCTGAGTGACTCCAGCGCTTTGTGTCTGTCTTTAATCAAACCCCTAAGTGGATTGCTGTAAAAACGATCCAAACCCATAATTTTGACTCTACCGAAGGGGAAGAATCACAGAAGGGGCGTGTGGAATTAAGCTCAGCGCCGCAGATATGTTATATGTTCCACTACATTTGTAAATTGCCTTGTACTCCGACGCTCCTGAAACAGAATTAAAACAGTAAAATCGCTAACGTCCTCAAATCTCCAGGCGACTGTTTCTGGAGATGAAGCTTCAGTGGGCTGCAACCGATTATTAATGCTCTTTGCATGATAAGGCCTTACACAATCACTCAATTTGATAAGGGAGGCGACATAAAAGCAGGTGATTCAAATCAATACAAGGCTGCCTGCTAATAGAAATGGACAAACGTAAGTGTATTTGCATAAATCACTGATTGAAGAACGAAGGATTTGTTTCCAATAAGAAACACGGCTAATTAAAGAGATCAGTAACCCCCAGCTGACATTTCATTTAGACTGGAACGAACAATACAAGAGGAACATGAATTACCGAGCCTGTTCCACACTGACGGAGTGCAAGGAAGGGAATTAATGCGCAATTAAACAGGGAGCAAAGGAAGGTTATTAAATAGGAGGTGGGAATCTTTAAAAAGGTAGATTACACTTCTGAACACAAGGTGCCAAAGGAGAGGAGTAGCAAAGGGGGAGGAGAAAGCAACAGTTTAATGTGGTATATTGGAGTGAATGTGAGATAATGTTATTGAAAGCTTTGACGCTGTGGCCTGGGCTAAGCCATTGCTGCAGTATAAAGGATGAATAAAACTGGAAATAAAGCTGGAGGGAAGGTAATAAAGATCTTGCCATAGATACGAGAAAAGCCAAATGAAATTTCGCACCGAATCTCTGCAGCAATTTAGAGGATCATAAAAGGCTTCCAGTTCATTACCCAGCGTGTAGGAAACGGCAAGTACCATGAATATTCTTAATGTGTAGGAAGGAACTGCAGATGCTGGTTTAAACGGCATATAGACACAAAAAGCTGGAGTAACTCAGTGAGACAGGCAGCATCTGTAGAGGGCGGAGTCAAGGGATATGGGGGGAAGGCAGGAACGGGGTACTGATTGTGGATGATCAGCCATGATCACATTGAATGGTGGTGCTGGCTCGAAGGGCCCAAGGGCCTACTCCTGCACCTATTGTCTATTGAGGGAAGGAATGGGTGACATTTCGGGTCAAGACCCTTCTTCAGACTTACCATTCTTGATATGGATTCTTAATATAAATATTCTTTATTTGCCTCCAGGTACCTGCCTGAGTTCACTGATCCATTCACTCTCATTGCATCCATTTCATTCACTATATTCTGCGTAATATATAAAAGAGGTACCTCACATGGAAGAAAAAGGATAAATAAGGGAAGACTTGGGTAGGAAGGAACTGCAGACGCTGGTTTACACCGAAGATAGACATAAAGTGCTGGTGTAACTCAGTGGGTCAGGCAGCATCTATGGAGAAAAGGAATAGGTGACGTTTTGGGTCGAGACTTTTCATCAGACTTAATGAATCTGATCTGACCCTGAGTCTGATTAAGGGTCTCGACCCAAATCATCATCTATTCCTTTCCCCCAGGGGCGCTCTGCCCGACCCGCTGAATTACTCCAGCATTTTGTGTCTATCTAAGAGAACTCTTGAGTGGTTTTGCATCAATAATTGAATGAAGCATTTGTTTCCACACCAAGACAAAGAGATCTGGGAAACCCAAACAGATATCACACTTTAAATTCTGTGCCAAAGAGGTTTCCAGTCATGCATATAAATTAGTGTTTAATAGAAAACGCAACAGCCAACACTGGCATTGCTAAATTCTACGACAGCAATAGGTTAATCTTTTCATATGCCACCATATCCTTATCCCTTGCCATGTGTTGTCGCCTCCTCCTCCAGCCCTCCCTGATGTTGGCACTCCGCTAAATCCAGCTGTGAGCAAGCCCAACCTTATTCGCATCCTCACTGACTGCCGTGTAACTTCAGCGGCCAAAACCCAACACTCTTGAATTCCTTCCAAAACCTCTCCACCTTTGCCAAGAACATAAGCACCAAAGAAATGGAAGCCCTTTTGCCTTCTCTACCTTTCAGCAAGATCGTGGTCGATCATTTACTTCAGAGTCACTTTCCTGCAGCAACCCCGTATTCCCAGTCAACTTTAGTTTCTTGTTCGGAGATCCCTGTGATTGCTCCGCCAACAGCCTGCAAGAAGCTGCTGAAAACAAAGAATCAGGTAGGTACACAAAAATGCTGGAGAAACTCAGCGGGTGCAGCAGCATCTATGGAACGAAGGAAATAGGCAACGTTTCCCTTCTTCGGTCTGATAGGGGGTGGGGGGAGGCGGGGAGAAGAAAGGAAAAAGAAGGAGGAGGAGCAAGAGGGCTGAGGGAAAGGTAGGAAGGGGAGGAGACAGAAAGGGTTAACAGAATTGTGAGAAATCGATGTTCATGCCACCAGGATGCAGACTCCCCAAGCGGAATATGAAGTGCTGTTCAGAATCAGGTAGACTTGGCCCCTGCACTGTTCCCCTGTTGATGGGAACATTCAATGGTATCATGTTTTTGAATGCTAACTTAATCAGCGCCCAGCAAAGAGGTGATCCTTTGATCTGTGCGAACAATTAATGGGGAGATGTGTCTGTGAATCTCTCTGTTAGATGATGGACACTTTTCTCAATCAACAGACAGGATGCAAGAGGAAACAACGGCGCAAAAAATGTGACACAGTTAATCTGCAGGATTAACTCTGATTCCCTCCCCACAGATGCTGGCTGAGCTGCTGAATATTTCAAACGTTTTCTGTTTTTATTTCAGGTGTTTAGCATCTGCAGAGGCCTTTTGCTTTACTAATCGGAAAAGGATTAAGGTGTTAAGGAATTGTGGAACTAAAGCAATCTGTCTTTATGGAGGAGATTTGAGAGTGCAGTTTGCCAGGAGATGAGATTGATAATGACTTTTAAAGTTTAGATTTAGAGGTACAGCGCAGAAACAGGCCCTTCTGCCTACAGGGTTCTGCACCGACCAGCGATCACAAGCACTATCCCACACACTGGGGACAATTTACAATTTTACCTAGGCCTGCAAATGTATGTAAATGTTTACCACCAGGGGATGTGTAGTGGGTGTCATCGTCTGGGCTTGCGATTGAGAAATGTGTAGGTGGTGCATTTAAAAGGTGAAACTAGGTGTAAATTCTTCCATCAAGCTGTGCAGGAAGCTGGAAGCAACTAGGCAAGTCCTGCAAGATAGGACTTAAGGCAATAGTGGTTGTAGAACAGTGAAATGGACACCCATGTTGCTGTTCATGGCCACAATATTCGGTTCCTACAGAGCTTTTAAGGAAAACATGAAATGGTGGAGTAAAGGGCCTGTCCCATTTACGTGTCCTGGGCACGCAAATTACGCAACCTCGTGGTCGCGTTGAGCCGCGATAGTCCCGCGAGGGTCGGGCGCAATTACATGCACACGCACAGCTGTCTGGAGCGCGTGACATCATTTGAAGATGGACACAAAGCTGGAGTAACCCAGCGGGACCGGCAGCATCTCTGGAGAGAAGCAATGGGTGACATTTCGTGTCGAGACTCTTCTTCAGTCTGAAAAGAAGGGTCTTGACCCGAAACATCACTCATTCCTTCTCTCCAGAGATGCTGCCGGTCCCGCTGAATTACTCCAGCTTTTTGTCTATCTTCAATTTTCTTGGTCCCCCTCTGGGAGTAGAAGTGGGGACAGATCCGGACCGCAACGGCTGTGAGCCCCAGGCCGAGTTCGGCGATCGTTTGCCTGCTTCTGCTGCTGTTGAAGGTGAAACGTTGCGTCGCGCCAGGTTCTTGGGCCTGTCCCACTTTGGCCGTCAGTTACGCGACAGGCCGTTGGCGCATGAAGATTTCATTCACTACAAACATTTCGGAGCCCCGCGCGATATCGTGCACAACTACATACCCCTCCGTGCTTCTCAGTGGGACCGGCCCCGCGAAGCCATACAATGCCATACGCCTCAACGCGAGCACGAGGTTGCGTAATTTGCATGCCAAGGACACGTAAGTGGGACAGGCCCTTAACTCAGCAGATCATGCAGCATCTCTGGAGGACATGGATAGGTGATATTTCAGGTCTGGACCCATCAGCCTGCGGAAGGGTACCAACCCAAAACCTCGCCTGTCCATTCCTCCCCAGATGCCGCCTGATCCGCTGAGGTACTCCATCACTTTGTGTTGTGCCCAGGATTGCTGCCTCTGCAGTCCCTTGTGGCTGCACTTATACAGGTTATTCTCTCCATCCATTATGTTTTCTTTGCTTGTGTTAAATCCGACAAGCGTTCCTCCCCAGCGAAAATGGCAACAATTTTTTTTTTAAGGAAGTTGGTGGTTTATCTTGTGCGGGAGTAAATGGGAGAATGAGTCACCTGTCTAGTGAAGAATGCCAGGGATGCATGCCAGGCATTTCACTATACCAACTGAATGGGTCAATGATTCATTGCTACAAAGGCATTCCTTGCACCATGCTGATCCTTGATTGATTGAAAGAAAGATATGGAACGTTAGCAGGCCCTTCAGTCCGCCAAGACCACCGATCGCCCGTTCACACTAGTTCTATGTTATCCCACTTTCTCATCCACACCCTACAGCAATTTACAGAGGGCCAATTAACCTACAAACCCCGCACGTCTTTGGGACATGGGAGGAAACCGGAGCACCCGGCGGAAACCATCGCAGTCACAGAGAGAACGTGCAAACTCCACACAGACAGTACCTGAGGGCAGGATCAAACCGGGTTTTCTGGCGCTGTGAGGCAGTGGCTCTATCCGTTGCGCCACTGTGCGGGGTTTAGACGCTAGTTGGTTATTGGGCTGCAAGTATTCCTCGGCACACTTACCTGGGCTCTTTAGGAACAGTTCACAGTTTGCGAACACCCTCACACATCTTCCAGCACCCTAATCGGCCTGATTGATCCCTATCCATTGGAGCAGATTGCTCTTGAATGTTCCCAGGAGCAGTTCATGTAGAACTAAATGGGGAACAAAATGAGAGAATTGTATTCACCAGAAGAACATATATCAGTAATACTAGACCACGGGAGGCCTGGTCCCCAACGCACGCTCTCTCTCTCTCTCTCTCTCTCTCTCTCTCTCTCTCTCTCTTTTTTCCTTCTTTTTTTTTCTTTTCAAAAACTTTATTCGACACAATCATATGATACAACACATCAAAACATAATCAAAATAACACTATATCAAAAAAATCATTGTAGTACAACAGTACATTCATTGTTTACAATACTCTCAACCCCACGCGATGACCAGCATTGACGGAAGGCCTCCAGAGTCCCCGTGGACACCGCGTGTTCCCTCTCCAGGGACACACGTGCACGGACATAGGCCCGAAAGAGGGGCAGGCAGCCGACTCTAGCGTGACCATCGATCGCCCGCTGCCTGGACCCGCAAATGGCCATCTTGGCCAGGCCGAGGAGCAAACTGACAGGTAAGTCCCCCCCCCCCACACTCGGCTCTCCCCACTCCCTGCCTTGTGTCCGAACACCAGGATTATGGGGCTAAAATGCAGCCAGAACTTGAGGAACAACCCCTTCAGATATTGGTACAGGGGCAGTAACCCCTCACACTCCATATACACGTGGAACACGGTCTCTTCCTCGCCGCAGAAAATACAGGCGGCGGATGAGCCCGTGAACCGGCTCAAAAGTTTATTACACACCACAGCTCTGTGCAACACTCTCCACCCCAGGTTCCCAATGTAAAGGGGTACGACTCCCTTATAGAAGGACCCCCACTGGGGACCTCCCCCGCCTTCGGGTGGTAACACCGTCCGCCATGGTGTGTCGGGATGGGAGACGAAGGCAAGGAGGTGCAGAATGTGCAGGAGCATCCTGTACAGTGTGCGTCTCTTCGCATCACGGAATGGCATGCTGGTCATCTCAGAAAGGCGGCTCAGATTATGTGGAGCCGGTGCCCGAAAAATATCCCGGAGCCTAGGCCCGATGAGCAGATCTGACGGAGCGGGGGTAGGCTCTATCAGAACCACTTTAGGCTCGCGCCTCTCCTTGACACCCGCTATGACAGGGTGAGGACCGGCCACTGCCGCAGCCACGACATCCCCCTCCCCTCGTGGAGCAACACTGAAAACAGCCAAATTCCTCACGGTTAGCACACCCCGGTAGAAGACAGGCAAGCCCCTTAGAGCGGGTCGACTGATGCCCGCCACTGGGAGCCGCTAGACCCCCCTTAGGCAACGACCCTAACGGAAAAGATACGTGGCCAGAGCGTGCCACCTGGGGGGGTTCTCTACATACATGTACCTCCGCAGAGTCCTGAGACGGAGAGCCGCCACCTGGGTACGCACGCATACCAAGGACTGGCCGCCCTCCTCTAACGGGAGACTCAGGACCGCCGCGGAAACCCAGTGCTTCCTATTTCCCCAAAAGAAATCTACCAGCTTCTTCTGTAAAGCAGTTGCAAAGATAGAGGGCGGGACAAGAGTAGCCAGCCGGTACCATAACATGGAGGCCACCAGCTGGTTTATAACCAGCACCCTCCCCCGAAAGGAGAGAACTCCAAGCAGGCCTGACCAGCGCCCCAACCGGGCAACCACTTTCATCTCCAACTCCTGCCAGTTTGCCGGCCAAGCATCCTCAGTGGGGCTCAGGTACACCCCCAGATAGAGGAGGTGCGTGGTACTCCACGCATACAATGCCATCTCCTCCGGCAGGGAGTCTACCTGCCACTGACCAACTAAAAGTCCAGAGCACTTACTCCAGTTAATCCTAGCAGAAGATGCAGCAGAGAAAATCTCCTGGCAGTCACGCATCCTCCGCAGGTCACCAGGATCAGTGAACATAAGAAGTACGTCATCGGCATACGCCGATAGAATCACCTCAACCCGCGGGCCAGGTAGGGCCAGGCCTGTCAACCTCCTCCGAAGAAAACACAGGAACGGCTCCAAACAGACCGAGTACAACTGACCCGACATGGGGCACCCCTGACGGACCCCCCTCCCAAAATGAAAAGGAGACAATAACGCACCATTAACCTTCACAAGGCACTCCACAGCAGCGTACAAAAGCCGGACCCGGGCCACGAAATGCGGTCCAAACCCAAACACTTGCAACGTCCCGAAGAGGTATTCATGCTCTACCCTATCAAAAGCCTTCTCCTGATCAAGAGGCAGAAAAGCAGCTAACCGACCAGTACCCTGGGCTAGATGAATCAGGTCCCTAACCAGGTGGATGTTATCCTGAATGGACTGGCCAGGGACTGCATAAGATTGGTCAGGGTGAATCAGTTGAGACTCAGCCCGGGGGACTTACTCCTCTCCTGAGCTGATGCAAGGCACGAGTCAACTCCTCCAAAGATAAGGGGCCATCAAGAAGATCAGCCACCTCCCTATCTACAGTCGGTAGACCCTCCCACAGATCTTGCTGAGCCTCCCCGCTGAATCCATCTGCAGAGAACAGGGACCCATAAAAGGACCTAACCAAGGCATTGATCCTCTCTGGATCAGTGACAGAGGAGCCGTCGTCTGCGAGCAGTTCCACAAGCTGTTTTCGAGTTCCCGCCCCTTCTACAGAGAGAAAAAGAAAGGCGACGCTCGGTCCAGATCGTGCAGCATCTGGACCTGCGACCTCACGTAAGCGCCTCGGGACCGCTCAAGCTTCAGGCTCCTCAAGGCTGCCTTCTTCTTCTGAAACTCTCCCCATTCGCAGAAGTCTTCACCAAACCGACCCAGGCGAGACTCTGCGTCCAGTATCTCCCTCTCAAGCCTCTCGACCGCTGAGTCCCACCTTCCGGTCGACCCCCACGTGTATTCCTTACAAAAGAGACGGATGTGAGCTTTCCCCACATCCCACCACTGCCTAAGGGCAGAGAAGCACCTCTGCCTCTCTCTCCACTTCACCCAAAACCGACTGAATGACTCCCGGAAACACCGATCCTCCAGCAGCCTGTTGTTAAAGTGCCAGTACGCGGATCCAGCCCGAGCGCACGCTGGATTGAAATCCACACGCACCAGACAGTGATCCGAGCACGGCACCAGCCGCATTGAGGCCGCTGAGACATGGGAAACAAATGCTCGGGAAATATATATTCGATCAATGCGGGAACCACCACCCTCAGACCTCCGCGAAAAAGCAGTGGAATCCGGGTGGAGGTTCCGCCACGCATCAACCAACTCAAAGGAGTCAATCAACCCTCTCAGCTTCTTTTCTACAGCAGGGGCACACTGAGTACCAGAACGGTCTCGCGCCTCAAGTGTGCAATTATAGTCCCCACCAAGAAAGACACAAAAGTGCTCAACAGAGCAGTCACCTCCTGAAGTAGGCCGGCCTGCATCGTGCCGGAGCTAGGGGCATACACGTTAATGAAATGCAACGGCATGCCATCCAGGCTCACGGCCAGATGGAGCAAACGTCCTGGCACAACTTCTTGCACTTTTAAAACATTTGGCAGAAACTTTGGGGCCAACAGAAAGGCCACCCTACTCGAATTCGAGCTGAGATGGCTCATGTAGACCCCCCCTTCCCACTCCAGTCGCCAGGTGGGTTCGTCACTAACAACGGTATGTGTCTCTTGCAGATTTCCCCTCTCTAAGGACTGACAAAAGCTGAAATCTGCGAAAACTCGCTCAATTTAAATTTAATGTATCTACTGCGAATGTGCAGGCACACTAGATTGAGACTAGTGTCAAGACTCCACCTAGACTCAAAAACTCTCTCTCTGAGGAACTCCAAAAAGTCCCCAAACTGGCTCTTCTCAGAGTCAGGAAGATCACTATCCTTGTTGCCGAGGATAGCCTCGAGATTCTTAATCAAAACTGGCCAATCCTCCCACCGTCTTTTAGCAGCCTCCTTTTTTGTTTTGATGGTACGGCTTGTTCTTAGGAACTCTCGCACCTCACGGATAACACTTGCATGAGACACGGCCTTGGAGCCTGGGCACTCGGCCAACCCACTCGCACCTGAAGAAACAAGCTTATCAGCACAGCGCCCAGGGTTGTTGTCAGAAATCGAAAGACCAGAACTCTCTGAAAGTTCGCTAATCCCGCTACACAAACTGACCCCGTCACTCTCCCCCTCCTCCGGCACGACACCACCCCCAGGATCAATGCTGCGGAAGGGTCCCGAATCCCCTGACCGTAACAAGCAGCCCACTGAGTGGCTGTGCTCCTGCACTCTACCATCACCCTCCACGTCTGGGTCTGAGGAAGCACAAACAAGAGGCATCCCCAGGGCCTGTGGTACACTTTCACCCCCGGAATCTGAAAGAGGATCACGACCCGAAACAGCCCCGATCTCCACAGCACCTAGAGTACCCTCTCCACAGGCAACACCCAGAGAATCTCCACTTGCTTTTAAACTCTCCCCTGCCAACTCAGTCGGTGATGCATCACGCCCCCCAGCACCTCCACTGGCACTGATATGGAGCACAGACTTGAACGACAATGCCCCTGAACCTCCCCCCTCGGGCTGACTGCTCAACCCCCGTCTCAGGGGGCACACTACCGGGGGAGCCAACCCCATCATCTGCCGTGCCAGCACCCTCAGTAGGCCTCTGAAATGAGGGGACCTCCTCCGACCCAGAGGGCACACACCCAAGGGAGCTAACCGCAACACCCGATGAGATAACTCCCTCGGAGGGCCCCTGAGACAAAGGGACATCCACCCGCCCAGAGGACACAACTCCAGAGAAGTCAACCCCAGCCCCTGGTCTTGTGACACCCGCTGAAAAGGAGGCCCAAGCTCCGACCCGGAAGACACCTGTTCAAGACCACTTTCAGCCACATCAGTGGTGGAAGGTCTGGAGAAAGACATCCCGCTAGCTTTGGACCCACGCCCTTGCTCTTCCTCGCCAGGCACATGCCTCCTTTTTGTCGCTCTAGCATGCGGCGGTACGGTGACCTCCATAAGGGAAGGGTCTTCCGCCTCCACATTACCCCCAACCACTTTACCACCCGCATGTTTTAGCTTCCCTGCCCCCGTCTGAACCACCTCAGCTCCTTGCAATCTGCACCTCACTGGAGCTGACAGGCGCCCCTTGGGTGGTCTCAGAATTTGGCAGGTGCACACCCGATTGCGTTTGACTCGCTTGGGTGGACTTTTTCTTTTCCTTCCTCTTCTTCTTCCTCTGCTCCTCCCAATTCCCCCCCCTCCTCTCTTCCCTCCCCCTGTGCCCCACCTTCAGCCGCCACCACAGGTTCAGGACGTGGGGGCGGGGGCCATCTCTACCCAGGGTCCCCAATGCGGAACCTGCGGACCCAGATGGACTATCACTGCCGCCCCGGATCACCAAGGCAGAGCTGGCTGCCCTAGCCGGGTCAGCAGTACCACCCCGCGCCACTGAGGTTTGACGAGCCACCCCGAATGGGCCAGCAGTGCATTCCTGGGCCACTGCGCTAGAACTTCTAGCAGTGCCCCCGCGAACAAGACACTCCCTACGGAGATGTCCAAATTCACCGCACGCATGACACCGTGCCTTCCCCCAACTCCAACACACGGTTCTAGGGATACCCTTATACTCCACCTCAAAACTCCCCTCAGCGCCTGCCCCCTCACCCACCTTCATGAACCCCCTCCTCTTGAAACTGAAGACCCCTTTTTCCTCCGGGTCCCCCAATGCGGAAGAGCCTAAAGCACTTAGCCAGCACCTCCCCAAACTTAGACAGGTGTGGAATAAGTAACGCGTCCGGAATATATGTGGGGCAACTCCGCAGGAGAACCGGTCTCACCCTGGATACCCACGGACCACCTGTATGTGGACCCCCCCCACTGAGATCCCCATCTCCAACGCTTGGGCCACGCACTCCCGGGTCTTTAGTATCATCTCAACCTTTCCTCTTTCAAGCTCGGAAGAGACAATAGCCCCCCTCCCAAGAAGTTCATTCATGGCCTTCGTAATTGCTCCCCTGGACATCATAGGCCCAGCTTGAACCAAGATACCAAAACTGTCCCCATCCAAGTCAACATGAGGCTCAAGCTCAGATGGCCTCGTACCCGCCACTGATGCCACCACTGCGTAGGTCCGGACCTTTGGCCGCGCCCCAGCCATCGCCATCCTGACAGAGGCACAAACCAGCTCCAGGCACCCCAGCAGCTCCGCTCCGAGTTAAGTCCCAGAGACAGTCACAGTCAAAGACAGGCAGCAGAAAGCAGAAACCTCCAGCTAAGCTGGAAAGTCCCCAAGTTCGTCCACAGCTGAGAGCAGCTTTTGGGAAGCTCTATCCCAGTCTAGCCAGAAGCAAAAGTACCTTCTTCACATTAAGCCAGGCAGCCGCACTGTGCAAAATGCCTTTAGGGCAGAGAAACGGTGCTAAAAAAAGGACAAAGACACCGAAATCTTCGTACCCTCGATCTCCAGGCACTCTTGGCAGTCCGCCAACGACAACTGCACCCTCGACAATGTAGAGAAAACTCAGGAATTTTCACACTGGTAGAGGATTCCTAAAGCAAAGGAAAGTTTCAACAGTCCAACGATAAGTTAAACTTTGAAGCCCCTCTGCCTCTGTTCCTTCTCCAACGGCAAAATCCTTGAAAGGCTGCTTCAATCCTTCTCAACCGCAGAGCTGAGAAGAAAACACGATCTCTCTCTCTCTCTCTCTCTCTCTCTCTTTCTGAGATGCCATTGTGACGTCATCTGTGCAACTGTCAGAAACATCTCATAGCACAGTAACAGTTATTCTGAGAATCCGGCTTTTTTAAATGTTTAAATATCAATAACTTGTGAAATATAACATAAAATCTGAAGGAAACCTGACCAGAACGATCGTGGGACAAAGGTGCGTCAGGTGATGCAAAAATGTACCGTTTTGGTCCCCTATTTATTACTAAATCGTGAGTTTTTAAGTTTAAAAATGTAAAACTTATTGCCAAAAATAACATAAAATGTGAGGAAACTTGATAGCAACAACCATGGGAAAAAGCCGAGTAAGATTCTGCAAATATTTTCGTGCTATTGTGTACCATTTTGGCGTAGTTCCTTGATCTCACAGACAGACATACAAGCTGAGACTTTTAATAGTATATAGATATATATTTCTGATTATGCTTATAAATTTTACCTAAAATTTGAGACAGATATTTTTCCATCAGGGCGACTGGTTTGATAAATAGAATTCCTTCCTTTGAGCAGCTTAGGATAATTAAGAAATTGTGTATGCATTGGCAGTTCCATCACTTACCAGAGCTTACAGATTCAAAACCAATGGCAAAAAGAACCAAAGAGGAGATGTGAATATTTCTTTAGACAGGACATGTTAAATGACCTGAAGTTATCACCCAGGGTGGGCAGAAAAGGCTAATTTAATAGTAACATCCTTAATTGTGAATGTAACTAATAATTACACATTTGTAGATGCAAGGACTTGCAGATGTGGATCTACAAGTAGACCATGAACATTCTATCCTTTGATAGATATAAGGAACTGCAAATGCTGGTTTACACAAAAGAAACTCAGCGGGTCAGGCAGCATCTCTGGAGAATATGGATAGGCAACGATTCATGTTGGGACCCTTCCGACTGATTGGAGTGAGTGGGGGAGAGAAAATTGGAAGAGAGGTTGGCACAGTACTGCAGTGGTAGAGTTACTGCCTTACAGTGCCAGGGACCCAGGTTCGATTCAGACTACGGGTGCAATCTGTACCGAGTTTATGTTCTCCCTGTGACCACGTGGGTTTTCTCCGGTGCTCATGTTTCCTCCCAAACTCCAAAGATGTACAGGTTTCTAGGTCAATTGGCCTTAATAAACGTTGTAAATTGTCCCTAGTGTGTAGTGCACAGGGTGATCGCTGGTCGGCAGACACTCGGTTGGTTGAAGGGTCTGTTTTCGTGCTGTACCTCTAAAGTGTAACGTCTAAATGCGGGACGGAAGAAAGCCGGGCAAGTGATGTGTAGATCCAGGTGAGAGGGGATTTGCTTGGCAGATGGATGGGCACAGGCCAGGGATGGGAAGTACATTCGTGGGGTGGAGCGGGCGGAGAGTATTTCCATATCCTCAGCTCTGGTCCATGATTTGTTTTTGTTTTGTCTCATAAAACACAGAAATGTACAGCACAGGAACAGGCCCTTCAGCCCAAAACGTCTGTGCCGAACATGATTCCAGAGGAAAACTAATCTCATCTGTCTGCACATAATCCTTATCCCTCTATTCCCTACATTTCCACGTGTCTATCTAAAAGCCTCTGAGATGCCACTATTGTATCTGCCTCCACCACCATCTCTGGCAATGTGTTCCAGGCCCCCACCATTATCCGTGTAAAATACTTGCCCCGCACATCTCCATTAAACTTTCCCCTCTCACCTTATACAGTATCGGACAATTCCACCTTGGGAAAAAGGTTCTGACTGTCCACCCTCTCTATGCCTCTTAAAGTTTTATATTGTAGTGGCCTGGATGAGGTCAGGAAAAGGGCAGACACCAGGCAGGTTCAGAAGTCATTTTAATGAATCATGGCAAACACACAGTACGGCCGCGAGCAGGCACGCGGGAAACACCGTCGCAGACAACCGCCCCTGTCCCTCAAGAGCTGAGGGGGATGACCCAAGGAGTGGCCTAACCCCAGGGACCGCCACAGGAATCCCCCCCCCCCCAAGAACCAGAGGCATGAAACGGACAGGACGCACACGGCGAGCAGCCCGGGTGCACGCCATGGCCGGCACAGGAACAGGCAACTGACCAACAGGTGCAGGGGGCTGATTAGCCACTGGAGGAGGTACGCTAGACAGAGGGCGCCCTCGCTTACGGGGCCGCGCTACCAGCAAAGCCGATCAATGTCAATATGGGCCGGCTTCAACCACGCAACGGAAACAGTTGCCGCCAAACAACACGCCGACCCCACATGTCCAGGACAAATGTAGACGAGCCATGCTCTAGGTCTCGGAAAGAACCCTCATACGGCAGCTGGAGAGGTGTCCGATGAGCATTCCTGCACAGGAAGATGAACTGGTAGAGGGAACGTGCGGACGGAAGGACCCATGACGAGACGTGGGCACTGGCGCCAGCTTGCCCACCATCTGCCGAGGACGTTGCCGAGCGTCTGAAGGCTGCTCCACCTGGCCTCGCGCCGACGGGATGAACTAAGGACGGAGAGCCATACACCAACTCGGCGGAGGAGGTGACCAAATCCTCCTTGGGTGCAGTGCGGATCCCCAGCAAAACCCACGGCAGAGCTTCCACCCAGTCCGGATCATTGAGCCGTGCCTTCAGGGCGTCCTTGAGCTGATGGTGAAACCGCTCCACCAGGCCGTTCGCCTGCGGATGATACGCCGTCGTGTGGTGTAGCCGTACACCAAGGCGTGCCATGTCCACCACAGTTCCGACGTGAACTGAGACCCCCGGTCGGATATTATGTCCAGTGGCACCCTGAGCCGGGCGATCCAGTGCAGCACCAAGGCTCGAGCTTAAGTGGCCGTTGAGGAATCAGCCAGCGGAATGGCTTCAGGCCACCGGGTGAAGCGGTCCACCACGGTGAAGAGGTGGGTCATGCCACGGGACGGTGGCAGCAATCCCATGAATGTGGTCGAACCGCTGCCGAGGGATGGCGAACTCCTGCAACGGCGCATGCACGTGTCGCTGCACCTTGACGGTCTGGTGCACGTGCACGCCCAATGTCCAACCTCCTTGCGCAGCCCGTGCCACATGAAGCGGGAGGCTACAAGGGCCGTTGTGGCCCGGATGGAGGGATGCGTGAGCCCTCAAACACCCTGGGCCTCCAGGCGATGTGGATGATGGGTCGCGGAAATCCAGTGGAGACATCGCACAGCAGCATTGCGCCCCCAGGACCACAGACAACGTCCTCCAACTGCAAGCCCGATACTGCCGTGCGATAGGCGGCCATTTCCTCGTCGACCAGCTGTGCGGCTGCCAGGGCGGAATAATCAATACCCTCAGCGACTTGGAGAACGGCGTGAACCGCAGGTCGCGATAAGGCGTCGGCCACCCTGTTGTACCCGCCCTCGACAAAACGGATGGAGGTGGTGTACTCGGACACATACGCAAATCACCTCTGCTGCTGCGCAGACCACGGGTCAGAAACCTTGGCAAACGCGAAAGTTAACAGCTTGTGATCCTTGAAGGCACTAAAAGGCCTCCCTTCCAGGAAGTAACGAAAGTGACGTACGGCGAGGTGCAGGGCAAGGAGCTTATGGTCGAAAGCGCTGTAACGGCGCTGAGCACCACTGAGGTGCCTGCTGAAGAAGGCGAGTGGCCGCCAGCATCCGTCAACGAGCTGCTCCAACACCGCCCCAACTGCCACCTCAGAAGCGTCCAATCTTCCCTATCGCTCAAGAGCCGAAGGAGGTGACCCAAGAAGATGCCTAACCCCCAGGGACCGCCACTATATACTTCCATCACATCTCCACTCAACCTCCAACGTTCCAGAGAAAACAATCCAATTCTATCCAACCTCTCCGAGTAGCTGAACCCCTCTAATCCAGGCGGCATTCTGGTAAACTTCCTCTGCAACCTCTCCTCGACTTTCTCATCTTTCCAGTAACCGGGCAACCAGAACTACATGCAATACTCGAAATGGTGCCTAACCAAATTCATGACTTCCTATCATGCTCAGTGAAGCCAACTAACCCCTTACATAGCCAGAGACCCCGGTTCAATCCTGACTACAGGTGCGGTCTGAATGGCGTTTGTACTTTTGCCATGTGACTGCATGGGGTATAATTCAGTCAAGAAATGCTGAGAATTGTTGGCAGGTCCAGCAATTATTGTCCATCCCTAATTGAGTGCTGTGCTTGGTCACTTGAGAGTGCAGGTCCGAGTCAGCGACATGAGAGAGAGAGCTGGCCAGGCAGAGTAAAGGTATCAGACTTGCCTTTCCTGAAATATATTAGTGGATTTTCTTTAGACTTTGAAGTTACGGTGCGAAAGCAGGCCCTTCGGCCCACCGAGTCCGAGCCGAACAGCAATCACCGTGTACACTATCCCACACCCTAAGTAAATTTACAATTTTGCTGAAGCAAATTAACCTACAAACCTGTACATTTTTGGAGTGTGGGACGAGGCTGGAGCACCTGGAGAAAACCCATGCGGTCACAGGGAGACTGTACAAATTCCGTCCAGCAGCTGTGCTGCCCAATCGCTGCCATTAAATTAATTGCTTAAATTCACCAGCTGCCATGATGGGAATTGAACTAATATCTGTGCATCGATGTTCCAACCCTCTGCCTGGACAATTGTCCAGCAGGTTAATTAACCATAATGTTACCTCAACGTCTGTCTGTCGCTGCATTCTGATGTAGGATTTATGAATGATGGGGATTTCAAAGCAGAATTAAGTGCCTGTATTCACCTGTGTCCACAGCAACCTTGTTATCTACTGTAAGCCTCCCTCTTTGGTCTTTCAATATGATACTCCTAATGTTTGCTTGTTCAAGTGTTTAAATCTTCTCAATATTTTTCAGTAAATTTAGCTTCTAAAATCCACCTGACAAGGCATTCCATTTTGTAATAAAACCATACATTAAATATTCCTCCATTTCAAGTTTTATTACCATGGGCTAAAATACAACTTTCACCGTTTCACTTAAAAATAACGCAATCCATGTACCAACAAGATTCACTGACTACCAGAAATTTAAAAACAATTAGAGTGAAGCTCACTACACACTAAATACTTTCGTCTCTTAGTAATATGATATCCAGGCATGATCAGGCCACAAGTTGATCATTTAAATGGAAGCTCATCAAACTGAACCATTGTCTGGGTTTTTTCTCCACAGATACTGCCTGACCTGCTGTGTTTTTCCATGATTTTTGGGGTTTTATTTGACAATATTGGGACCCTCTGTCACCCACCCACTACCCCTCCCCTCCCCTCCCCCAGATGAAATATAATAACTTAGGGGCTTATTGCTCTGTGGTGGCATAATGGCGCAGCTATACAGCGGCAGAGGCCCGGGTTCGATCCTGACTACGGGTGCTGGGTGAGTACAGAGTGTGTAAGTTCTGCCTGTGACCGCATGGGTTTTCCCGGGTGCTCCGGTTTCTTCCCACATTCCAAGGTTGTTCAGGTTTGTAGGTTAATTGGCTTCAGTAAAATTGTAAATTGTCCCTAGTGTGTAGGATCGTGCTAGTGTACGGGGGTGATTGCTTGTCAGCACGGACTCTGTCGGCCAAAGGGCCCATTTCCACGCCGAATCTCTAAAATCTAAAGTCTAACTTGAAGCAGTGGCAGTGAACAGTTACAGAACAGAGTGATCGCCTCAAGTTGCAGAAGTACAAGTGGTTTCTAAAGAATGCATAGAAAATCAAGGCTGCGGTTCACCAGGGAAACAAGCTGGCTTTGTGATGCTAATGAACAGTTTTCCCAATATGATATCTGCTAGTAATTTCAAGAACCACAGAGGGAGCAAAAGTCTCACATCTCTCTAAGCCTCTTTGCTGACAATTGAATCAGGCTGCATTAACACCATTATATTTTAAAGTTGCCTCATAACAAATGAAATAAATGTGAACACTGTGCATGCAAAACATTGTAATTTAAATTGTGACATGTTTTAAAAAGAATTTAATGCTGGGTTATTTTAACCCAATGCAATGAGCTGTGGGGTAAGGTGAAATGTGTCTGCCAATATTTACTATCTTGGGCGGCACAGTGTCGCAGCGGTAGAGCTGCTGTCTCATAGTGCCAGAGACCCGGGTTCAATCCACACTATGGGTGCTGTCTGGAGTTTGCCATTTCTCCCTGTAACTGCGTGGGTTTTCTCCGGGTGTTCTGGTTTCCTCTCACATTCCAAAGATGCATAGGTCGGTAGGTTAATTGATTTCTGTAAATTGTCCCTAGTGTGTAGGATGCAAATTGGGATAACATAGAACTAGTGGAGAGGTTTTTATTTGACAATATTACGACCCTCTGTCACCCACCCACTACCCCCCCCCCCCCCCCCCTCCCATGGACTTGGTGGGCCAAAGGGCCTGTTTCCATGCTGTATCGCTAAAACTAGACTCACGCTTGAAGTCTGACCACTAGATGAGAAAGAGTGGACAGAAGGTATATGAAGACCTTGCCATTACCTGAGGGCCAGAGCTATAGGGAGAGATTGGGCAGGCTAGGATTTGATTCCTTGGAGCAGGAGGCGGAAGGGTGATCTTATAGAGATGTACAAATCCATGAGGGAAATTGACTGGGTGAATGCCATTTACCCAGAGGAGTCAAGAACCAGAAGGGCAAGATTTAATGGGAACCTGAGGGGCAACTTTCTCACTCAGAGGTTGGTAGGTATATGGAACAAGCTGCCAGAGGAAGTAGTTGAGACAGGTACAATATCAACATTTAAAAGACACTTGGACAGATACATGGATAGGAAGAGTTTAAAGTGATGGGATTAGTTTAGATGGGGCATCTTGGTCAGCTTGGATGAGCTGGGCCAAAGGGCCTGTTTCCGTGCTGTACTGAGCTGCAGTGTCCAGGACTGGCATCCAAAAAGAAGTCACTACTTTCTGAAGTGAGAGGAGGGGGGGGGGGAAATTAAATGATCATTTACAAAATGAAACATTCTTTACGATGCTTCTGATGGGTACCATGAGTCATGATCAAAGTGAAAGTATACAATATCGTTAGTTTGTGAGTCCAAAATCTCTCTTAATAACCCAGCAAGCTAGGAATTAAATACCAAGGGGAATGAGCTCATATAATACCAGGAAGTTACCATGTACATGTCAATAATAAACTCAAACTACCACCTCTTCTGTGATATCTGCTGCTCTATGTTAGGCTGAACAAGTGTCCTGACTAGTAACGTCACCTATCCATGTTATCCACAGATGCTGCCTGATCCACTTGTATTACGCCAGCTCTTTGAGTCTTTCAGTAATAAACAGTTACATTCATAGTGTAAAATGCTATTGTAGATACATGTATTCTTAATAAAACAATAACAATAATTAACTTCTGATTAAATGAAATGCTTACCAACTTTGCAAAAGAGGTCCACTGTAGAAATGTCCGAGCAACTGCAAAATAGAGATGTTACTTAAGGGGCAAAATGATTTATAGGAGTCAATACAATAAAATGAGTTCAAAGAAATATGAGGTTACCTGTGAATTCTCTGTCCTTGTGAAGCAGTGGATAGAAGGCGGATTCTGAAAGCAAACTTTGAATCCAGATTAATGGGACACCAGCCAAACACCTCTCTGCTGGCTGCTTTGGTCCAATGTGGCTAATCTTGGGCTTTTCATGACTATTCCATGCTCAGGAAGGAAATTGTAATTTGTCACAACCTGGCCGTCTTGAGAAGAACAGATCGTAAGGATAGCAAATGTATGAGATGGCAGAACGCCCAACAATGTTAAATCAAAGCTTTCTGTCACAGCTTCTGGTGCCAATGGACATGCGTTTCCATCCAATACGGCTCTGTGTAGATTGCCTCCAACCTACGATTTTCAAGCACACAAGAACACCATTTAACAGACACTTGGACAGGGCCATGGGTGGAGAAAGGTTTAGAGGGGCGAAACGAGGGCCAATGGGACCAGCTTAGAAGGGGCACGGACTAGTAGGGCCGAAGGACCTGTTTCCGTGCTGAATGGCTCCATGGCTGTATAACACAGTAACAAAGAGTAACTGAAACCCTTGGTGGATGTTCATCACTGTTCATCACTTTTGCAACATTTATTGTTATTTGGCATTTCAGATGAAGTGGCCCTAAAAGAAGCAACATGCAGGTTTTCCAAAACTCAAACAAAGCAAATATGCGACGGTGGATGCCTAACAGTGAATATTAATAAACATGTTATTCAATAAAAGGGAAAACTGGAAATACAGTGTATTTTAAACATGTCTTTCACCGGGTGCATATTACATACACATATATAAGAAATCAAGGAGGCATAAATACAGAATAAAACATAACTTCAATCATAGTGTGGAGATCTAGAGTGGAGATAAATATTTCTCACGAGTGGGATTAATATCTGATTCATAAGTGTGCTCCGGTAAAATAATGGCTAACAACGAGAAAACAAATAATTAAACCCATGGCTTTAAATTCAGCTGAATGCGGCCACTTAAAACCCCTTTGAAACTGGGTCAGGCTGTGAATGTCACAACAAAGGACATGCATGCAAGAGTTCCCCGCTTACAAATCTCTTTGATGCCGCTCAAGGAAGCTATCAGTGATATTGGGTGAATTAACCAAATCAACCCCTAGTCAGGGGAAACTGTGAACTCAAGCAAAAACAAAAAACAATAAAAAAGATTCCAGGATGGGCTACGTTTCAAATTAAATTCCACGGTTTCTTTTGGAAAGCGCGAGAAGACAACTTTGGACAACAAAGCCGTAACATAATGTGACAAAATGAAAAAGAAAATCAACAACTAAACATCTCCAGTATTATAAAGTTGCTAAGATTTATCATCATCTGTACCTGGAATATAACAGCTTAAAGTACTGTGTCACATTGCACACAAGAAGAATTAAAATAGCAACTCAGCATTCATATTTAAAAATGCTTTATCAGATGTCCAGCAACGTCATATAAAACTTTAAAAGTCAATCTTTTGCCAAACATTTACAAAAAGGAAACCAGATAATTAATCACACACTTTTGACATACAAAACATTATCTCTCATTTTATCATTGCAAATGCAGATAACCTGATAAGCTTCATAGCATGTACAATATTTGACTTTACCATTGTTACCACACTAGGGAGGAGGGTGATAACAGAGATCAGCTCCGTTATAAAGCTAAAACCCAATCTCAAGGACTTGTTTTTAAGTCACTACCCAACCATAGATGGGTTCCATAGGGTTTATAGACTGGCTAAGCCAGGTTCAGTAACAAATTAAAGCAAAGATTGAGAAGACGTAGCTGGGAAGACAGAGGTAATTAATACATTTTGGATGCTAGCACAAGAAAAGGATTTCAATGGGTTACAGTGCTGAGGAAAACTGTTGTAAAAATAGACACATTATTCAAGGTGGTAATTCAGCTCGATGCAGCCACGAAAAAGGCAAACAGAATCCTTGGTTTTGGCTTCACTGGCTTTGAGCGCAAAAGCAAGGGAACAATGGTGGACTTGCGCAAGATGTAAGTCTGGCACAAGGTCACAGGCAATCTGTAAGAAACTGTCAAAAATACTGGAAGACTGTAGCACGTTTCCAGGAGTGAGCCAGGAAAAGCAAGGGTGACATGATTTAAAAATCATAAGCGTTCGGGAGGGGCAATTAAGGAGTTAATTCCACAGTTCCACCATATTGTGAAACAGTTGCAAGAAAAGCACGCATTCAGATAGTTGCAAAAAAATATATAAAAGATTAGGTTTGTGGGGAAAAAATCTACATAAAAAGTTGTTAGAATGTGAAACTCTCTGCTGTTCAGATGGGGACCAGAAATCTTTGGAAAAGGGACTGGAGAGATTGCTGAGAGAGGAATACTAAAGGACAGAAAGAGAGTGCAGCAGCAGCCATTAATTGATAGATGGAGTAAAATGCAAAAGCAGATTTAGCAAATGAAGCTAAGCATTCATGGAGACCGACTGCCACTAAAGACATCAACTGCAAGCAAGTAGTACAGTTTGCAAATCACCAGTTAGACTGACATTTCTGACAAGTATGGTGTATAATATGAATTTCGACCCCTCTGACAATGATTTCACCTCAAACACTAATTCCTTTGGTCTCAGTGTAATCTCAAAGATATCTGTGCAAGATAGTTTGAGAGGATAACAGAGGGAATTTGCATCTGTCTCCTGGACTTCTCCCCTTGAACTACCGTCTAAAAGGACGAGCAAATTCTTCAAAATTGCCCAGTCATCCTAAATCCAAGAATTACTAAGTTCTACCAATATTTAGAATAACACTGTATTTGAGGTACTGTGAACAATTACTAATGGATCCAAGATTCAATGCACTGAATACATGATTAGCCTCTGCACTTCTTGCCTGAGTGGGACGAGTGTTCTTCATGTGAACTATCTCTTCAAAGATCATTTAACACTCTTCCCCAATGTTAGATCTAACCAGACATCTACTGAATGGATGATCGCCAATTAGAACGCGTAAGAAATCAAAGATGTCCACAAATGGACAATATGTAAATAAGTATAAAGTTTGTGATGTACAGGTGCTCTATAGGAAATGACTAACGTGTTGAATACACTTCGGGCCAAAAGCTTAGAGAGTTATTTTTCCATTGAGCCAGTCCATCCAACACTGGGATCCTAAGAAGTGGACATGATAATCTGATTTTACTGAAATGGTGAGCACAACAGTGGCCATACCATCCCTTCCCCTTTCAGTGGCCATACCATCCCTTCCCTTCCCTTCCCCTCTGTTTCGGTTTAAGCAGGCGACCAGGAAGAACCAAATTCTCTGGGAGTGAAGGGCAAAGTTCAGAAAGGCTTTTTTAAAAAGCAGAAACTGGGATGGTGAATGAGTTTACTTTATCAATTTAAACGTGGAGAGGCAACTGTCAAATCACTACAGATTTTCTTTTCTTAGTATTTTATTTTTTTCTTTCTTATTCTTACAGCTTGCAGACCCTTCCAGAGGGGCAACAGGTTGCAATAGATATACAAATCAGGAATACAGCTTTTTAACAATATTTTAATGTTCATAAAAATAAACCAGTTGCAGGTTATATTTCAGTCTAAGCTCAGCCTAGCACTGTTTCAACTTTAATAATTAAACAGTAATGCTTCTTTACAGTTACCACATATCCATTTCACGATGCACCCATTTTTGCTAGGAAGTATAATGAATGATTTCTGTTAACGGCAGGCACCAAAGTGGACAGAACAAAAAACAGAATGACAGCAAAGGAAGAGAACAGGGGAAAAAAATCACAAGCAAATACACCAATGTTGATAAGAACATTTGTTCAGGAGTTTATTTTAACATGTTCTTTAGATATCATTTGTGGGTAAGGAGTCTTCATGGTTTTATTTACTTTTATCTGTGTGGCCCTGTCATATAATCACTGTTTCTGGGGCCATTTCTTGTGGACGAGGCACTGCCTCCTTGGCAGTTGCAGTTGGGGCAGTGGTGATGGTGCGGAGGAGGCCGGTGATGATGAACTGAAGACCCCGATGACATGGAAATAGCAGAAGCTGCCGCCATCATGGGCATGGAGAACCACGGGTTGCAGAAAGGCAGCAGGCTGGCCAGGTGGGCCTGAGCGGCGGCTGCAGCCAGGTCTGGGTACATGCCCTGGAACCCTGGCATGCCCATCATAGGTCCAAACCCAGCAGCCATGGGAGGCATGAGATGGTAAACCGAGGTCGCTGAAGTGGTGCTGCTGGTCTCCACGGCGTGATTGCCAGCCCGGATGAGGCCGCCGTGTTGCGACGGGTGAAACTGAGTCATTTGGTTCACCTTGGCGCTCTGCTCTGTAGCTGTATGGTCGGCTGGTCTCGCTGCCAAGGCAGGTGGGACCGCATTGCCAGAACCATTTGTGCTCCCGGTATTGGCGACTCGTTGATTGCCGAGGTTATTTTCGAATGCAAACTTTTGCTCATTTTCCCTGGTAGGTGACACGAGGTTGCTCTGCTGTACAGCTAATGTCTGTATTAGTTGCCTGGGCCCTCCGGGTAAGGAGGGACCCCCACTGACAGGGAAGTCACTACTGCTATCCCCTTCTGTGCAGTTAAGATTAGGAATGGCGCTTTTGATCCCAACTCTCCGCTTCATTCTGGGCAGCAGGTGAGGGTAATCTCTTCTGAAATTCAGGTTATGGTAAAACTGAAACTGAAATAAAAATACCATCATTTTATTAAACACTGAATCGGCATCATTCTCTTAACTTTTCCAACCCTGAATTGGACCTTTGGACCTGTACTGTAATGTGGGCAGTTCCGTAGTACAAAACTGTGGGTAGGATTCAAGGTGGTAGGACAGGAGCCATCTATACTGATCACTTTATTAATCTATCCCAGACATGTACGATTCCAGCTCCAACTGCATAGAGTCCTGAACGTGATCACAAGGCCGCCTGGCTCCAGCAGACCCCATATACCGGTGCTGAGGCCAGGCACCAGCTCTTATATACAGAGCCGAGCCCACAGATGGACGGACACCAGGCCACCATCTCCCAGGCCATCACCGATCTCTGCCGATCTCTCCTCCACAGCCTCCAACCTTATCGTTCCCCAACTCCGCACTGCTTCTTTCTATCTCCTTCCCAAAATCCACAAGCAAAGCCTGCCCTGCTCCACCAACTCATCTCCAAATGCAGTCTGAAGGATCCTGACCAGAAACATTGCCTATCCATGTCCTCCAGAGATTCTGCCTGACCTGCCGAGTTACTCCAGCTCTTTGTGTTCTATGCAAGATTCCAGCATCTGCAGTTCCATGTGTCCACAGGCTTATGCTATCATTGGCTTGGCCAGAAGCTCAGGGTTTCACCCAGAGACCACAGTAATTAAGATTACCAAGTCTGTGGTGACAAGGCTGAGCAACTCTGAGTCACCTGTGACCCCAGCTGTCCAGTCCCTCACCCAGCCCTGGCTATCTAGGCTGATTGTTCCTTTACCAGTGTCGTGCCCCTACACCTATTCAAGCTGCCCAGTCTGAGACCTCTGGGAGAATTCCAGTGCTCCATTAGCCATTCAACAGGTTTTAGAGATACAGCGCTGAAATAGGCCCTTCGGCCCACCAAGTCTGCGCCGACCATCGGTCACCCCGTACATTAGCGCTATCCTACACACTAGGGAACAATTTACAATTTACAGAAGCCAATTAACTTACAAACTTGCATGTCCTTGGAGTGTGGGAGGAAGCCAGAGCACCGGGAGAACATACAAACTCCGTACAGACAACACCGGTAGTCAGGATCAAACCTGAGTCTCTAGCGCTGTAAAGCAGTGATTTTATCGCTGTGCCACCGTGCCACCCTGTAGGCACAACAAAACTGCAGAGACCGGAATCTTGAGCAATAACACAGTGTGATGGAGGAACTCAGAGGCTCAGGTAGCATCTGTGGACAGGCGACATTTCGGGTCATCACCCTTCCTCAGACCAAAATGCTGTCTGTCAATTCCTACCACAGATGCTGGCTGACCCGCTGGGTTCCTCCAGTACTCAGTGTTTGGCTTACAGAATACCTCCTTTGCAGATCAACCAAGATGCAAACAAACTCTTTTTCACCCTGTCAACAACCAATCTGAAGAAGGGTCGCGACCTGAAAGTCACCCGTTCCTTCTATCGAGGGATGCTGCCTGCCCTGCTGAGTTACTCCAGCATTTTGTGTCTAGCTTTGGTGTAAACCAGCATCTGCAGTTCCTCCCTACACAACAATCCATCTCGATCATTTCAGCTATCTTAATTATATTTTGTAAATCCTTGGTGATTTTGCTCCAGGCTGCTAACCGAAGGATACTCAAGATATGGATTTCCTTGTTTGAACACTGGAAGGTATCCCTGGAACGCTGTCAACCCCAGTAATTGGAAATGGCTTCAGTACGTGTTTCAATTAGCTCATGAATGATCAACAGTGATGTAGACAAACAGCTCACCAATACATCCCAGTGAAATTCCTACCAGCTGTTCAAATTTCTCGACAAGATAAGTGATGGTCTTGGCATCAAGTCCGGCACAGACATTGTGGGCCGAAGGGCCTGTTCTTGTGCTGCACTGTTCTATGTTCCATCTTAAATGAAGTCAAGCTATGATCAGTTTCAAGCTTATGCTTTCATGGATTACAACTCACTTGCCCCTCCCTCACTTGTTCAGTAGCCAGTGGCTGGTATCAGTGAAGCTTAATATTCAACTTTTGCCACACATCCTGAGAGCATTAACTGTCAGCCACACAGTGAGAGACACTGGTGTCACACAGAAGCCAGTAGATAATAACGCCTTGTCACTCGATATTTACCAAGGCGTCAGGGTTTTAAAACAATCCAACAGCATTCACTATCGTGTGTAGGAAGGAACTGCAGATGCTGGTTTAAACCAAATATAGACACAAAAAGCTGGAGTAACTCAGCGGGTCAGGCAGCATCTCTGGAGAGAAGGAACGGGTGACGTTTGAGTAACTACAGTATATGGCAGCATTCACTATCAATATCGGTACGTTACGAAGGTATCCATTCAGTGAGACAATGAAAGGTGAAGGGATAATAAACGCTTTAAAACGTCATTGCTCTAAATATATTTGTTAACCTAGGCTTGGGGACAACGGTTCAGGAACACTCAGTAAAAGCTTCACATTTTACTCTCTCCTCAGTTTCTTCAACCCTCGTGTATGCCTGGGACTTAAAGACAAGACTTGCACCTTATCTGAATGATCAGGCCATGAATGGGGAGCACTGAATGTTTGCTAAACTGATGCAAAATCTGATCAAACTTGCCCATGCTGCAGTGTTGTAGCTACCTTCAACATCGACAGAGAGACCTGCCAGCAAATGCAATGTGAGCATTCATTTCCAGAGGACTAGAATAGTCCGGGATGGGAATAGAATAGGGCAAAAGGACTTGGGAGCGGTGGTGCAGGATTCCCAAAAGGTTAATTTGCAAGTTGAATCGGTAGTAAGCAAGGCAAATGCAATGCTAAACTTTATTTTGGGAGCACTAGAATATAAAAACAGAGATGCAATGCTGAGGCTTTATAAGACGCTGGTCAGACTGCATTTGGAGTGTTGTGAGCAGTTTTGGGCCCCATTTCTAAGGAAGGATGTGCTGGCGTTTGAGAGGGTCCAGAGGTGGTTTACGAGAATATTCTCAGGAACAATAGACAATAGGTGCAGGAGTAGGCCATTCGGCCCTTTGATCCAGCACCGCCATTCAATGTGATCATGGCTTATCATCCCCAATCAGTACCCCGTTCCTGCCTTCTCCCCATATCCCATGACTCCGCTATCTTTAAGAACCCTATCTAGCTCTCTCTTGAAAGTATCCAGAGAACCGGCCTCCACCGCCCTCAAAGGGTGAGAATTCCACAGACTAACAACTCTCTGTGAGAAAAAGTGTTTCCTTGTCTCCGTTCTAAATGGCTTACCCCTTGTTCTTAAACTGTGGCCCCTTGTTCTGGACTCCCCCAACATCGGGAACATGTCTCCTGCCTCTAGCATGTCCAAACCCTTAACAATCTAATATGTTTCAATAAGATCCACTCTCATCCTTCTAAACTCCAGAGTGTACAAGCCCAGCCGCTCCATTCTCTCAGCATATGACAGTCCCGCCATCCCTGGAATTAATCTTGTGAACCTACGCTACACTCCCTCAATAGCAAGAATTTCCTTCCTCAAATTAGGAGACCAAAACTGCACACAATACTCCAGGTGTGGTCTCACTAGGGGTCTGTACAACTGCAGAAGGACCTCATTGCTCCTATACCCGACTCCTCTTGTTATAAAGGCCAACATGCCATTCGCTTTCTTTACTGCCTGCTGATTGGATTAACACATGATGAGCGTTTGATGGCACTGGGCCTGTACTTGTTAGTATTTAGAAGGATTTGGGGGATCTCATTGAAACCTACTGAATAAATAAAAGACTTCGATATAGTGTATGTGGGGAGGATGTTTCCACTAGTGGGAGAGTCTTGGACCAAAGGGCACAGCCTCAGAATAAAAGGACGTACCTTCAAAATGGAGATGAGGAAGACTTTCTACAGCCAGAGGGTGGTGAATCTGTGGAATGCACTGCCATAAACAAGGGTGGATGCCAAGTCATTGGGTATTTTTAAAGTGGAGATTGATAGGTTCTTGATTAGTAAGAAGGCGGGAAAATGGGGCAGAGAGGGAAAGATAGGTCAGCCATGATTGAATGGCGGAAATGACTCGATGGGCTGAATGGTTGAATTCTGCTTCTACATCTTATGGTCTTATACTTCCATGACTTGCTCACAAATAGTCTGAACAAAACAGATTCATCTCATGGTCACTTTCATGTCCTTCCAGGTAAAGGGTTTGGGGATCTGGGAATGGTTATGCCTCATTCAGTGGTAGAATGACAGAGCGGTGGGCATGGATGCTTTACACAAATAAAGAGGGCTCAACATTTATTTACATTATTGCCATGTTTGTTTTGCCTGGACGCAACTTCAGTTGATGCTTTCAACTGTATGGACTACTAATGGAATGGATGGTACGTCTCTCCAACAGCCCTGACCTCCTCGGCAACAGTAATTGAGTCTCAGAGAGATACAGCACACAAACAGGCCCTCTGGCCCACTGAGTCCATGCCAGCCATCAGCCAAAGAGTCCCATTAATCCTAAAGTCTGAAGAAGGGTCTCGACCCGAAACGTCGCCTATCTCCTTCGCTCCTTAGATGCTGCTGCACCCGCTGAGTTTCTCCAGCTTTTTGTGTAACCCATTAATCCTATGTTTATTCTCTCCACATTCCCATCAACTCCATCTCAACCCCAGAATCTATCACCAACCAGAGCCAATTTACAGAAGCCAATTAACCGCCCAACTCTCCCATCTTTGGGATGAGGGAGGAAACTGGATTGCACACAGGAGACCCACAAAATCACAGGGAGAACGTGCAAACACCACATAGACAGCACCCAAGCTCAGGATCAAACCTGGGTCACTGAAGCAGTGACTCTGCCTGTGAGGCAATGTGTCACACACATGCCTCACATTACCATCACACACTCCCGCCCCCCCCCCCCCCCCACCCCCACCCCTACTTTCACTTCTAATCTTTTTTCTTTCCTTCCACTTCCTGAAGTTGGTGACTTACGGCAGAGAAAAAGAAAATCAATGACCTTCACAAACCCCAAACGAAGAGCCATTCGATCATGTTGCATGAATGTAGACCATGAGTATTCGCTGGTTGTACCGTCATAGGGAGCATCAGCCAACATTGCCAACGGATGGGGAAATGGGACCAAAGATGTTCTCATCAAAGGTTATTGGTCTATTTGGTCCAGAGCAACCATTTGAGCACAGATGAACAACAGGTTCTTATCCTCCTTTGCTCCTTCAACACTGTGCTGTATAATGTATTTATACACTGAACTTGTACACTCTTTGTTTTTAAATGTTGAATATATTCAATATATAATTCATAGACATGGATTTCACCCTGGGACACTGCTGAAGAACAGGGCAGGTCCATCTTTTCATATAGACAATAGACAATAGACAGTAGGTGCAGGAGTAGGCCATTTGGCCCTTCGAGCCAGCACCGCCATTCAATGTGATCATGGCTGATCATCGCCAATCAGTACCCCGTATTCTTCTCCCCACATCCCTTGACTCCGCTATTTTTAAGAGCCCTATCTGGCTCTCTCTTGAAAGCATCCAGAGAACCCACCTCCACCGCCCTCTGAGGCAGAGAATT
Source organism: Raja brachyura (assembly GCA_963514005.1). Next base: position 34,913,912 of record OY740793.1, on the reverse strand, counting down.
CCTCAGACTCACCACTCTCTGTGAGAAAAAGTGTTTCCTCGTCTCCATTCTAAATGGCTTACTCCTTATATTGAAACTGTGGCCCCTGGTTCTGGACTCCCCCAACATCGGGAACATGTTTCCTGCCTCTAGTGTGTCCAAACCTTTAACAATCTTATATGTTTCACGTGAACAAGTCCGTGAACAAGTATATAATGCATTAGATATATATATATATATACTCAACAAAATATCTATTCTATTTGGTGAGTTCCACATGCTGCATTAATTGCATTCACGTGACTCCTCAAATCACATTCTCTACATAACACGTGTGTTAATGAAAGGTCAGGCCTCCAATTCATTTTGACATCACAGGATAATATAATCAGCATAGCAACAGGGAATGACCTATTATGGCATCGTCACCTTGGCAACCATATCATTCAGATCAGCCTGGTACAAATGTACAGAGGATGGAGGTGAAAAGTTTGTGCTGTAATGCATTTGTTCTATGAGTGACTCCGACCTGGTCATAATCTACCAGCATTGTGATGGTCAAGGTTGTGTTACATAAAATAGGGGGTGACCAGGGGGTGATCAGCTCTTGATATTTATTCCAATTATATATAATGAGGAACTTTATTTTCCATTGGTTTACAAGGGAACTTGGTTGAGGCGTTTGTCATGAAAGAAGAACACTTAAGTTTCTCCTGTGTGGAACCAATTCTTGCAGCAGGGACACATTATGACAGATCATTTTAAACAATGGTGGAAAATTCCATCATTTTCTCATAGACTGACACATTCCAAACACACACCATAACTTTGCCATCTGCATAAATAACTTATGTAGTGTTGCACAAGAATCACAATTTATAAATGTGTTTTATAAATGTTTTGCCAGGTGAATTGGTTGAGGTTTTATGTTTGGTTGGAAATACTATAAATATTATTACATACCAGGCAATGTATTCTGCACTTTCACACATTTTGAGAAACTCCTATTCCAGACTGAATCAACCGTTTGCCTCACTAATTGACTGGGTGCTTCTGTGTTGCAAATAAACTTTCGTGTTTTGAGAACGGGTTGAGATTTGAGCGGGTTGGAGGGGGTTTCCCGTGAAATATTAGCGCCAGGGACCTGGTTTGATCCTGACCTCGGGTGCTGTCTGGTTGGAGTTTGCACATTCTCCCTGTGGCCGTGTGGGTATCCCCGGGTGCTCCGGATTCCTTCCACATCCCAAAGACATGCGGGGGTGTAGCTCAATTGGCCCTCTCTAAAATTGCCCCTAGTGTGCAGGGAGTGGATGCAAAAGTGGGATAACATAGAGCTAATGTGATCGATGGTCGGTGCGGAGTCGGTGAGTCGGTGGGCTTGTTTCCATCCTGTATGCTTCAATTACAAACAAAAAAGACAATTGCTTGTTACTCTATACTTGCTTTTGTTTTCTACCTTGGTCATTGAAACTGCTCCTTTTTCTTCAGCAATGAATTCAGAAAGAGAGGCAGATCGTTGAAAGTCTTGGCGGATTTTGCTGAAACCATACAGATTCAGCTGCCGAATGAAACTTTTCATGCAGTCAGTTTCAAAAATCCTAGAGGGGCCGCGCCGTTCCAGCACCTCTTTCTTAAAGGACTCCTCATCTATAACTACACAGTTTCCACCATCGTCCCACCGGATTGATGCAAACTGGTCGCTCTCAACGATCTTCCAGAGTTTTTTCGGGAAGGTGAGTGACATAAGGTCAGTGTCACCTACCTCTTCATAGTAGACAAGCCTGGGTCTTTTTAAAACCGACTCCTCGGTCAGGGCTTGCAAGGCATTCTCTTCCAATATTGTCCTCAGTTCCGAGTCGCCCGATGCCGTCTGGTCGCAAACTGGAGACCTGTTATGAGATTTCTCCGTGGACTGGGCTAATCCCTTCTGATCGGCCGGGTTCAGCTCGGCCGCTGCGGAGTGCGGGTCCCCCTCGTTGTCGCTGTCCCTTTCTACTTTGATGGTCTTCTGGAGAGTGGACATGGTGGTGGGCAGGTCTGGAAGGATCCTAGTGGTGCCAAGCAGAGTCAAAAAGGCTAACGACCAGGTTTGATTTGTGTTTGATCTACACAGAAGCTGGCGCTGGGACAGAATAAGTTGAGTGATGTGAGGTTGAGATAACGTGAGGAGTTCCAGATCGTCATAAAACAAACCGCCAACGCGCTCAGAGCCGTCACAATGGAGTTTGCCACAATCCACGGGCCGTCACAATAAGTACCTTCATCCTGTGCCCTGGAGAAATGAGCACAGCGCCTCAAAACCCTTGCCTTTGCCCTCCCGCCTGCTGCTAGGACGGGCGAGATGGACAAGATCAGGGCGTTGGTCATCTGGGGTGGAGTGTGGAGATATTGGATTTTGAGAGCTGGAACCAATGTCAGGTAGTTTGGCAGTCGCTTGGTCCACTCTTTCAGCTCGGGTCCTGGGCCAAGTGAAACAGCCAAAGATGCACACAGTCGGTGCGGTGAAATGGTTGGAAGGTCTCAGTTGCCTTGGGTGTTGGTTCAGTGGTTGATGTGACCCTCAATGCAATTTCTTTGCACTTTCTTTCCACAAAGCCGCCCACTGGAGATGTTCACAGATGGCTGGGAGTTAATGCATCAGTGCACTAATTCCACAAAATGCAAATACCTTGTCAGATCGCCTGAACAGACATTGCGTTGTGCCCAGGGTCAATACCATTGCTTCTTCCAGATGGATTCATGGCTTGCTTCTCTTTGGAACTGCGAAATAATTGGCCCAGAGCTCCTGGGTCACGTGGCCATCTTCTGCAGTGACATCACAAAGACACCCTGGTCTTCAATGCGTCCAGTCTGAGGGGTCAGATTCAATGGCTCAGCAACCCAACATGTCTACAGTCTGAAAGAACATATTTGGCTGAGGGAGAAGATTCATATAAGGACATCTTCCATTGCTGAATTAACTCAAAGCTGTGCTACTTTTTACCCATAAGACATAGGAGTAGAATTAGGCCATTCAGCCCATCGAGTCTGCTCTGCCATTCAATCATGGCTGATCTATTTTTCCTTCTCAACCTCTCATATTTTCCTGCCTTCTCCCCATAACCTCTGATGTCCTTCCTAATCAAGAACCTACCAATTTCCACTTCAAAAATACCCAATGACTTGGCCTCCACAGCTGTCTGTGGCAATGAATTCCACAGATTCACCACCCTCTGGCTAAAGACATTCCTCCTCATCTCCATTTTAAAGGTACGTTCTTTTATTCTGAAGCTATGCCCACTGTTCCTATATCTCCCACCAGTGGAAACATCCTGTCCATATCCACTCCAGGTGTTTCTCTATTCAGTAGGCTTAAATAAGTTTCCTCCTCATCCATTCGTTTGTTAGGTTAATATTAAAGATCTTGTGGAATTGTTGGAAGATTTCGTCTGGAATTCTGCAACTGGTCTTTCCCCAATCCACATGACCAACACCCCACATTGTCTGCTACTGAACTTATTGTGTGCTTCTAATGTTATTCACTGCGTTAACTGTCAAGCTGCATTAAAATGATAAAACAATAAATGCAAGGATTAACTGGACCACTAAGTTCTTAGTTCAGTTCGTGCAGAGCTATTCTATTTTAGAGATACAGCATGGGAAACAGGCCCTTCGTCCCACCAAGTCCACGCTGACAATCGGTCATCTGCTCACACTAGTTCTATGTTATCCCACTTTCCTGTCCACTCCTGACTTACTGGAGACACATTAGAGACCAGTTAATCTACAAACCTGCACATCTTTGGATGTGGGGGGGGGGGAACCAGAGCACCTGGAGGAAACCTATGCAGTCACAGGGAGAATGTGCCAACTCCATCTGAGATCAGGATCGAACCCTAGTGTCTGGCGCTGAGGCAGCAGCTCTACCAGCTGCGTCACGTTGCCGTCCTTAGAAGAGAAGAATATAATGCCCCAAGGAACAGATGTGGCAGGTAGCATTAAAGTGGGAAGAATGAATGAATGAATGAACGAATGAATAAGTTTATTGGCCAAGTATGTACACATACAAGGAATTTGCCTTGGTGCTCCGCTCGCAAGTAACAACACGACATACAGTCAGAAGTTTGGTCTTCAGAGGGAGCAGACTAAACAGGGTTACAAAAAAGGCAATGACAGGCTTGGAATGCGTGTTTGTACAATTCACAAAGTGCGATAAATTAGATTAATGAGCTGCAGGAAGAAATAGCCTCCGTTGTGACATTCTGATGCAATGGTGACGTTGAGAAGTGGCTCCATACTGGGATGACAGGGTGCTTATGATTCTTGTTCAAAAAGCAAAGGGAAAGACAAAAGATGGAAAGGCAGTACTGATATCAGAACATAACAACATGCTGGAGAGAACGAGAATAACTAAAGACTATCGTACTCCATATGCTATATAAAATTAACCCTCGCACAAAATGATACAGCAGAACTTTATTTATCTCAGAAGGGAAATTGATCTGCCAACAGTCACAAAATACAAAATACATGAAATATTAAATTAAAGTGACGAGTGGAAAGGAATGGGAATGTGCAAAGATTGGGAGGGGAGTCAGTCTACCCCACGACAGAAGGGGGAAGAGTTGTACAGTTTGATAGCGCATGGAAGGTGGATCCCCTGTGGCATGCTGTACTACATCTTGGTGGAACCAGTCTGTTGTTGAAGGTACTCCTCAGGTTGACCAGTGTGTCATGGAGGGGGTGAGTTGCATTGTCCAAGATACTCTACAGTTTGAGGAGCATCCTCCCCTCCAGGACCACCTCCCATGAATTTAACTCCGCCCCCAGGACAGAGCCAGCCTTCTTGATGAGTTTGTTGATCCTATTGACATCCACGGCCTTCTCCCTGCTGCCCCAGCACACAACAGCGAAGGAGAAGGCACTGGCTACCACCGATTGGTAGAACATCTGCAGCATCTCACAGCAGACGTTGAAGGAGCGGAGCCTTCTCTAAAGGTCAGCCGGCTGTCCCTTCTTGTCATCAGCGTTCCTGGTCACAAAGAACTGGAGTAACTCAGCGGGTCAGGCAGCATCCCTGTAGAACATGGACAGGTGACACTTTGGATCGGAACCCTTCTTCAGACTGATTCGACAATCAGTGGTGGACACAAAATGTTGGAGTAACTCAGCAGGACAGGCAGCATGTCTGGATAGAAGGAATGAGTGACGTTTCAGGTCGAGACCCTTCTTCAGACTCACCAATCTGTCAGAATTCAGAATTCTTCAATCTGTCTGAAGAAGGGTCCCCATCTGAGAACGTCAATTAGTGGACTGGTAGGAGAGGGTATTATCTCCAGCATCTTCAAGGTCAGCTGCAGGAGGTGCCCCCGGGACACAGAGTGAGGCGGTCGGGTGAGGAGGATGGTTCGTGGGCCGAGCTGGTCGAGGGAGACGGAGGAGACCTTGCAGCAGCCTAGGTCTTACCTGGGCTTACCTGGGTCCGGGCACTCGTGTGTACCCAGCATGTGGACCGGACCCTGGACTTTTTCTTTTTGTAAATGGCGTCAAAATATGGGGACTATGAAAAAAAAACTTCACTACGCAGCGCACACGTGACAATAAAGAACCATTAAATTCTCCAGGGATGCTACGTGACCCGTTGAGTTACTCCAGCACATTTTTCTGGTTTATATGAGATTTCCAATATCTGCAATTTATTTCTGTTTTTGCTTTTCAATTGTGACAGATTTTCGTTAGACGGCAAAGAGTAATGTAAGGTACAACTTCTTCATTGTGATAGAACTAACCACAATGGAAGACCCAAAGTGCTGCAGGGACTCAGCAGTTCTGGGGAGGGTATGCGGCCTGACCCCCTGAGTTAGACTTTAGACTTTAGAGATACAGCATGAAAACAGGCCCTTCGGCCCTCCGATTCCATGCCGACCAGCGATCACCCTGTGCACTAGCACTATCCTACACACCAGGTACAATTTACAATTTACAGAAACCAATTATCCACCAAAGCTGCACGTCTTTGGAGTGTGGAAGGAATCTGGAGTACCCGGAGAAAACCCTATGTTGTCACAGGGAGAACGTACAAACTCCGTACAGACAGCACCCGCAGTCAGGATCGAACCCGGGTCTCAGGAGCTGTAGGGCAGCAACACCACTGCTGAGCCACCCTGCTGCCCTTTCTCCAGCAGTTTGTGTTTTGCTCAAGACTTCAGCCTCTGCAGTCTCTTGTGACTCCGAACAACAATGGAATGAAGAGGGATTTGGCCATGGTGAAGTTGTGGGAAACAAAGCCAAATAAATGACAGTCGTAAAAGCATCGTCACCATCTTAATTTCCATACACCAGATGGATTGTTTCACTGGTGGCCATATTGGTTCACTCAATGAATGGTGAAAGCAGGATCAGCAGGCAGATAAACGAGAGCGACAATGGGACCTCCCGCTGGCCTGGTTTACTCATGTTATTTTCTGCAGGCTCTAGCCTCACATCTGTGCTGAATGAGATGTGTGCTTTGTGTCAGGGCACAACACATGCTGCCTCGGCAAGGCCAGCAGCATAATCAAGGACAACTCCCTCTTCTCCCCTCTCCCATCAGGAAAGGGGTACAGAAGTGTGAAAGTGCACAGCTCCAGATTCATAATTTCATAAGCTCATAAGATACAGGGGCAGAATTAGGCCATTCAGTCCATCAAGTCTACTCCGCCATTCAATCATGGCTGATCTATATTTACTTTTCAATGCCGATTCTCCCGCCTTAACCCCTGACCCCTGTACTAATCAAGGGATTTAGGGAGTTCCTTCTCAGCTGTTACCAAGGCAACTGAACCATCCTATCACCAAATAGAGAGCAGTCCTGAGCTACTATCTACCTCATTGGAGACCCTCATTGGAGACTTTACTGGACTTTATCTTGCATTAAATGTTATTCCCTTTATCATGTATCCGTACACTGTGGATGGCTCGATTGTAATCATGCATAGTCTATTCGCATAATTCGCTAAAACCCATGACTAGTTACTCAGGCAGGGAGAAGGTTCGCATAGAAGAGTACCTTCAGAGAGATTGGGCCGATAAATTGCAACAGTGAAATAATCCATTGCAACCATTAGATTACCCTCATTCTCAATGCTTTTACTGACTTCACAAGACTGCTGTAAAACACTGGCTACAGCTCCCGGCATAAAAATAATACCCCCCTGGGCATTAGGTCAATGGAATTATTATCCCAGACCTTGCAGACAGAAGCAGCAGTAGAACATATTAACTAATGCCCCATTGAATTCCAGAGAGAATGATAGCAGTTGTAACCAGGGACAGGAGTTTCTAACAAACGCTGAACTGATGGAGATCTCAATGGGAGATCTCAGTTGGAGCTCGAAATAAATAGCTTAGAAATCTTGTCCATAACCATAGGTGGACACAAAAAGCTGGAATAACTCAGCAGCATCTCTGGAGAGAAGGAATGGGTGACGTTTCGGGTCGAGAACCTTCTTCAGACATTCACATTTTGCCCACAACCATTCCTGGAGCAATTCTTGACTTCCACAGTATATCATTCCGGTGGCCTCCTGGATTAACCGCAATATTGTGCCGTGATGGAGAAGGTTTCTACTGTTCCATCGCTGAGTCCTGCATTTTTTTGAATAACAATATCACAATACAGTTCGCAGCCATACAACACAGTAATTTTATCTTTTGAGAGAAAACTAAAACTAATCCCGTTGTCCTGCTTTCTTCCTACGACTGTGCCTATTTCTTCTTCAAATATTTACCAGCAAAAAGTGCACCTGTCTTTAAAGATTAAATTGCTTCTCACATCGTTTGCTTGTGACAAATCATTCCATTCTCTTTTTTAAAGCTCTCTCCTCAGTCGTCCTTTTGCATTTTCTGTGTACCTGCGGAAACAATCCTTCATGATTTTGAATAGTTAAAAGTTGGCGGTTGTCATAGATACAAGTGTTGTTTAAGAGGCTTAAATATATACACGTGAATATGCAGGGAATGGAAGCATATGGAGTACATGCGGGCAGAAAGGATTAGTTTAAGTAAGCATCATGTTCAGTACAGGTCTCGTGGGCTGAAGGGCCTGTGGTACTACACTGTTCTATCTTACCATCCTTCTGCAATTTGCCTTAAGTTTCAGTTTTTAGTTTAGACAGTATGGAAACAGGCCCTGCACTCAGAGTACATGCTGACCATCGATCACCCGTTTGCCAAACGTTTTGCCTCATCTTCCCCTTACCACACTGACTTCTCGGTCCTGGGCCACCTCCACTGTCAGAGTAGGGCCAACGCAAATTGGAGAAACAGCACCTCATATTTTGCTTAGGCAGCTTACAACCCAGCGGTATGAATATTTATTTATCTAATTTAAAGTAACCCTTGCATTCCCTCTCTCACCATCCCTCCCACAGTCTAGTTGCCCTGCTAGATTCATAGTATTTCTTCGTTATCACCTCCACAGCCAACAATGGATTAGTGTAGGTTCTTTAGCCATCGGTGCCGGCACCAATTTGTTCTGTACCTTTTTATACTTCTAGTTTCCCTTTCCCGCCGTCTCTGTCTGAAGAAGGGTCACGCCCCGAGACATCACCTATTCCTTTTCACCAGAGATGCTGCATAATCCGGTGTTACTCCAGCATTCTGTGCCAATCTTAGCTTATATTGTTCCCCACTTTTCATTAATGCCAGTTTACCCCAGTTTCAGATTTCCCTACTTGCTTTTGTTATCCAAAAAAAGTATTTTTTGGTGCAAATCCTAATACAAGTGATTTTTGTTTGGCTAATATCAGAACGATCTCAGAATTTGATGCCAAACTATTAAATAATTCTCAGTGAAAGGTTATTTCGGTACCATAGTTGAATCTATAGAAGAGCCACACTATGGCGGCGATCATAGGAGATGGCATCGATTAATTTTAATGCAACATAGAGTTCTTTCACGTAAAGAATCACACAAGTGATTTGGAACACACTCCAAATTTCTTTGGGAGACATTCAACTCGACCTGTGGTTGCAAAGCTAACCACAAGTTTTTCAACATGGTCATTTCAGCATCTGCTCTATATTAATAATAGATTTACTATAATTACTCAACAACAATGTTGCAACGTATGACTAACAGGATTAGTTTAGTTTCGAGATACATCCCTTCGGCTCACCGAGTCTGCACCGACCAGCGATCCTCGCACACTGAACTATCGTACAGAGTCGGGTCAATTTTACATTTATACCAAGACAATTAACCTACAAACTTGTACGTCTATGGAAACCAAAGATCTGGGAAAATCCACGCAGGTCACGGGGAGAACGTACAGGCACCACCCGTAGTCAGGATCGAACCCGGGTCCCTGCCGTTGTAAGGCACAAACTTTACCGTTGTGCCACCGTGCCGCCCAAACGGCAGATGACAAACTTGATGGACCTTGGTGGTATTTTTTTAATGAATTCCTACATTACATGAGAAGCTCTGAGTATTTCTCAGTCAATTGGTTTATAACCCAATTTGAAAGACTGATGACAAGTATACACCAGTGTGAGGCCAACTGTTATTTTGCCATCACGACCTTTCAGGGGCATATTGACCCACTGCCAATAGTAGATAGTAATAGATAAAAGAAACAGCATTTTGAAATATTTATTAAATTTACTGAATAAAAAGCAGCATGTATCCATTACACACTAAGACACATTTACAGATATTACGGAAACATTTCACAAAGAACATCAATCTCTGTTTGGTCCAACAATAAGTGATTCCCACAAAAAACAAAACAATTGCACTTCTTCCCCTCAGGCCAGCTGAGAGCTGCCACTTTGCTGTCTCTTCGATCAACACTAATCTGCACTAAGAGATTAGAAATCTTTGGGTTTGAAATACGTATCACCTCATACCCGTTTACGTAGCCACTCGGCTTAGCATAATACCCCTTTCCTACTCTTCCAGCAGTTTAAAGTTTGGTTAAAAATTATATACAGAACATTCAAAAATTAACATGGTATCACGATTTATTAAGTGAATTTTCGGTTATCATTGAGCACTTAATTGTTACGGTTCTCCAAAAGAGTTCATCTAGATGCGGTGGTTTGTCAAATGGTTTGGTGTGATAATTTGATCTAACATGGCAAATTAGATTTGCAGAAGCAATGGATTTTCACTATATAACTGCAGCAATGTTCCAGTCCGAAACTCTGAATGGAAGTGTTTAGGACAGCAATCAAAATGAAATTAAACATTAATGACAATATTGGCATTCCGGCACTCAAGATCTTTGTTGTACCTACTTGGAAAGTAAAAGAACAATTCAAAACATTTGAGATTGATTGGGCTATCACTGTTCAAAATGTGTTGGGAAAATGTATAACGCTAGCAGCCAACAGTGGTCTGGTGGAACATGCTCAACATGGCACATTCATGTTAGAACCTCCCCAATGTCCTATCCACTTGAAGCTAATGTGCTGACGCCTGGACCATTCTACAAGTAGACAATCTATTCCATCTGGCTATCAGACGTGGAAACTAAATCTGCCCCCTTCAAAGCTTCGATGCTGTTACATCATTAGTTGCAGCTCACCCACGAATCAATGCATCAGGAGATAAAACATGAAGGGACAAACTCTGAGAACTATGTAACCCCACCACAAAAACTCAAGATAGTGGATGCTATGGTTTTCAAGATTAAATTTCAAAGTTAAAACTCTTGAGGTAAATTTTGAAGAGAATTATCTAGATTACATATAATTTAATCTCAATTTTAAAAGGAGAATCATATATGTTTTAAGGCAAATATTTTGTAATGCTTTGTAATATTTTGTATCATCCATTTCGGACGTTAGCATTTTCAGAGTCACTGAAGATTGTGTAGTAATCAAAACTTAAATAATATCCTTAATTGTGCCATTTCAAAAATCTCAGATGTACGGTGTGAAATAAAAACAAACAAATGTTATAGTCAAGATTAGAAATACAAAGCGTCTTAGTCTTAGACCTTTGATGCATTGGGAAAGGAAATGAACATTTGCTCCCCCTTTCGTATCAATAATACTGCATAATTGTGTTGCTCTATAAACTAAAACACATTCTTACATATTCTGAACAATCAAGAGGTCTAGCAAATATCTCAAACCCCATCATCACTGATAATTTTCCATAATAACCAAATACATTCTGTTTGCAAATTGAAGCACGCAGTTAACATGATCCCCACTCAAACGTCGGGAACCCAGTACAACTAAGATAGTATCGTAGGCATTGTTATATTACAGCAGTGATTTGCATCCAGCATCCAACAAGGAACACGCATTATTTTAACATTGGCAGGTATTAATTTATAGATATTCAGCCTACTCAAGAAGCACTACTCGCTGGATATAACTTGGCTGAACAGCCAACTGCATTACATAATGAACTTTGATAAATCACACAACTAAAAGGTGTTCACATTTCTGTTCATGCATTAAAAATTCTATTTCATTTTTACAGGTTATTATTGCACGCCATGTCTTTGCCATGAATGAGACCAAGCACAATGCTAAGCATCGGGCACATAGAACCACTGTACTCTTCTATTTCACGGATAAGCAAGAACCTGTCCCACTGCCTTCCAAGCACATTTGTGCTAATTTTATATTCAAATAATATCGAACTCTTTCTCTTGAACAAAATGGGTCCCGATCCGCAATGTCCGAACTGTTGTCTTTCCAAGAGAGAAGCACTACTGATGTTTTAGAGATGTTAAGCTATGACCCAAATATGTATTTGGGGGGCACAGCAGAATGAAGAGGATCATGCTTAATCAATATAAAACTTCTTCATCCGCATTCACTATGAATCTCTCCCCTAACGATTTGCCTGAAGAACATCTATTAAAGCATTATGTGCAGTGTAAAGTGGCTACATGGGTTCACTGAAGGCAAGTGCACAAGTGGTTTGCCTTCAATAGTCTATTTATAGTAAACAAATATTTTGTGCCTTAATGGAAAGAGGATGGAAGAATATTTCCAGTCATCCGATCCTGGAAATCATAACAGTTGCAGTGAATCACCACGGCAATAAAGAGTTAATCAGTTGAAAACCCACCAGCTTTTTCCATTTACTGCGCTATTCTTTTTTACATTTTCCTGCAATTATCAAACTAAGTCAAACCTATCATTTCAAAATATCGTAGATCTAATTTTCAGATCATTATGATTTTTTTTTTGCACAAAGTAAACAGTTAGCACTGTGATCTATATTATAATTCAGAGGATTCAACAACGCCGAGTTTTTTTAAAAAAGTATTTCGATTATTGGATGAGCGGGTTAAACTCTATTAACAATGTGGGTTCAGCACTGCATTTCACTAATGCGCTGCCATGGGGGCAATGCAGTTGCAGCATCATTCCGTACTGCTGCCTGCAATACTGTAGCACAGGAGCTCTGTTCACTTTTAAAGTATGAAATGGCCTACAGCAAATAGAAATCACCTTCATAGATTAGATTTTTACAATGTCTGGCAGCCGAGTGCTGTATGCCAGAGAGAGTCCCGTTTATACAACAGCTAGAGCATGTGTAGCTTAAAGGTACCATACCCGTACAGCACTATTTCACTCTAGTGTCCACTGCTAGAGAACTTAATCAGGCATGTCAATGTTCAACTTCTGAGGGGGGACAAAATATTTCCCGGGGCTCTGGGTAATCACAGCCCCAGTCTTTTTGTAAAACATGGGGGGGATCTTAGCAGGCTCAGGAATAGGGATATCTTCCGAGTCTTCACTATCATCGTGGTGAAGTTCATACGAAATGTTGCCGTACTCCCGTAGAAAGGGAAAGATCTCCAGAAGGAATTGGCAGAAGTCTTTGCGGATTCCAAACCACCCTGCAAGAACAATGCAGACGGCGACCATTAGAAGAGATGCGTCTTCCTCCAAACCCACCCCCCACCAGCCCACAAGCAAGCATTTCACATCCCTGGAGAGCAAACAGCCCCAGCAAGGGTGAAGTCTTGCAATATATCGGATAGTGCCACCTTTAAAGCAGAGGTTGGACTACAAAAATATGAAGCAGAACATTAAAAAAAAATTCCCAATGCTTCAAGACCGAGTGCAACAGTGGAAATGGATATACTTTCTAGGAAGAGCTTTTTAACGTCTGAATTTGAATTGTTTCCCCCACGGTGGCGGCACGGTAGAGTTGCTGTCTTACAGCGCCAGAGATCGGGGTTCAATCCTGACTACGGGTGCTTGTCTGTATGCTCTCCCCGTGACCGCATGGGTTTTCTCCAGGATCTCCGGTAAATTGTCCTTACTGTTTGTGTCGCATAGTGTAAATGTGGAGGGACTGCTGGTCGGCGTGGACTTGGTGGGCCGAAGGGCCCTTTTCCATGCTGTACTCTAAACTAAACTACAAGGTGTTTGGGAGTTCAGTGCCTCTTGGTGACGTTTTTCACTGTCTTGCAGCACACATGACAATGTGACAATCTTAAACCATTACCAACATCAAAACTGCAAACAACTGTTCAAGGGAAATAGACACAAAATGCTGAGTAACTCAGTGGGTCAGGCAGCATTTCTGGTGCAAAAGGATGGGTGACGTTTTAGATGGGAACCTTTCCTAAGATTCGGTCATCCCATTGAGTGTGAGGAAGGGCTCCAACATTCTTTTTCTCCAGAAATGCTGCCTGGCCCGCTGAGTTTCTCTTACACTTTGTGTCTATCTTCGCTATAAACCAGCATCTGCAGTTCCTTTCTACACTATACTCACGGGGGAGTTAATTTCAAAGTTTTCATTTCGTACATTCTGATGATGTGCTGGGTAAGAGTTTCCAGAAGATCAGAAGCTTTGAAGCAGTTTTGCGGTTACATCAGCAACCCAAAAACACACTTATAAAGACCCTCAACATAGTCATAACTGCAAATAAATCATTCTTACATCCTACATTTTCGACAAATCAACAAAAAATGCAACTACATTTGAAGTAGCAGGAAATACTGGAGCTAGGTCAGTTAGCAACTGAAGAGAGGTCATAAGATCATAAGTGATAGGAGCAGAATTAGGCCATGAGGTCCATCAAGTCTATTCCGCTATTCAATCATGGCTGATCAATCTTTCCCTCCTAACCCCATTCTCCTGCCTTCTCCCCATAACCCGACACGCGTAGTGGTGAGAGGGAGTTAGTGTTGCGTTTGATGACCTTTCCTCAGAAACTGCATTGTCAACAAATTCTGTTTTTAATCCCAAATTCACCTTTTTATATGGCTAAATTAGTTAGGAATACTTCTTTAAAAACTTTTAGACTTTTAGAAATAGGCCCTTTGGCCCGCATCGATCAGCGATCACTACGTACTCAAGCACTATCCTACCCACTGGGGACAGTTTACAAATCACTGCAGATGTAGATATTTGTAGGTTAATTGGCTTCAGTAAAGTTGATCGATTGTCAGCGCAGTCTCGGTGGGCCGAAGGGCCTGTTTCTGCACTGTATCTCTAAACTAAAAAAGGATCACCATCACAACTAATAATGATTTTTTTTTTTTAAGTAATCATTTGTCCACAAACTAAGTTATACTGCAGACATATTTATTTGTCACTGTAGGAAAAATACAATGAACAGTAATGATTGCATGGCTATCACTAGCTCAGAACAAGGTCTGAAGAAAAGTCCTGACCCAGAACGTTACCTACCCATGCTCTCCAGGGATGCTACCTGTCCCGCTGAGTTACTCCAGCACTTTGTGCCAAGATTTAGCCATGGTAGCTTTTGGACAGTCATACATTAATTGTGTAAAGACATTTGTTTCATTACAGTAAGGAGCCATTGGAAAAATCTACTGCGAAAAGATGCAACAAAATGGCTGATGGTACCATAAAGTTGCAGATATACTCACAGTGATTACCCCCTTTCTGCCCAAAGGTTGTTGCCATTAACGTCATGAGAGAAAGCCAAAGAGGAATGAAGATTGGAATATACGAGAAATTATTGTGACCATCCAGCTTGTGAACCAAAAGAATCTGAAAGAAAGAAAAATCATGAGTTCCCACGTGGAGAAATTCTACCCACATTGCTAGCAATGGGAAATCTTATATGATTGTGTAATATCTCTGTAGTTTTATTGGTAGATTCCTGCTTTGCTTGTAAATGACTTTTCAACTTCTAAAGTATACAATGCTCAGACTTTACAGGCAGGAAAGCATTGTATTCTATACAGTGACATAGGAATATGAGGAATAAGAATGGGCGACACGGTGGCACCTGTTGCTGCTTAACAGTGCCGGGTACCCAGGTTCGATCCCGGCTACGGGTGCTGTCTGCACTGAGTTTGTACGTTCTCCCCGTGGCCGCATGGTTTTTCTCCGAGATCTTCGGTTTCCTCCCACACTCCAAAGACGTTCAGGTTTGTAGGTTAATTGGCTTGGTACAAATGTAAATTTTCCCCAGTGTGAGTAAGATAGTGTTAATGCTCAGAGATCGCTGCTCGGTGCGGACTCGGTGGGCCAAAGGGCCTTTTTCCACTCAGTATCTCTAAACTAAACTAAAAATAGAGTCAGGGGACGTCACCTCAGAATAACTTGCTGTATCTCTTTATAAAATACACAGGTTTTAGAGGCTCACGTGCTTTGTGACCATAGCTTCCACACAACTATTCCTCATTTCACCTTTAAACATGACATAAAGTGCACATACATGCCAACGATTATCATGCTGGATTAATTAAGCAAACGGGCAAAGATACTTTTAACTCTAAAAGTGTTTGCTGGCCGAGCTACTGCCTCACCAAGCCAGGTTCGATCCTGACCTAGGGCTGTGTCTGTGTGGAGTTGGCATGCTCTCCCCGTGGCCGCGTGGATTACATCCGGGTTAATTAGCCCTCTGTAAATTGTCCACAGTGTGTCGGGAGTGGATGAAAAAACTAGTGTCAACGGGTGATCGATGGTCAATGTGGATTCAGTGGCCGAAGGGCTGTATCTTTCAATCAATCAATCAAAATGTATAACATGTATACTTTCTGTGATGAAAAACATGCAGTTGAACTCTTAAATGCAATGAATTAGTATCTGAAGAGCCCACAGACGCCCCATTACCAAAGCAGAGTTGCATACCTCAAAGGTCAAAAGTGGAACTACAATGGTCATCCAGCTGATAGCCATTGTAACGTGGGTCCGCCTTTGTTCAGCTATCACATCCATGGAGCGCAGGAACAGCACTGACCACACTATGTAGTACAGTACCACCAGGCAGAGAAACGACATCAGAATCCACAAGGGGACACACACCACCTGGAAAGAATGAGCAAAAAACCCCGTTACGGAAATTTTACAGGCTACAAAATCCTTTTCGGCATCTGCATATTGTGCTTAATCTGGGCCATTGTTTTTAATGTAGAAACAAAGAACTGCAGATGCTGGTATATACCAAAGATAGACACAAAGTGCTGGAGTAACTCAGCGGGTCAGGCAGCATCTTTGGAGAGAAAGGATGGGTGACATTTCAGGTCGCGACCCTTCTTCAGGCTAAGTAGTCTGAAGACAGGTCCCGACCCTGAAACGTCACCCATCCTTTTCCTCCAGAGACGCTGCCTGACCCGCTGAGTTAAGGGCCTGTCCCACTTACGCGACCTTGGCTCGCAAATTACGCGACCTCGTGGTCACTTCAGGCGTACGGGCATCGTATGGCTGCGCGGGGCCAGTCCCACTTAGAAACACGGAGGTGTATGGGGTTGTGCGGAGCTGGTCCCGACATCGCGCGGGGCTCCGAAATTCCTGCAGTGACCAAAATCTTTGCACGCCACTGGCCTGTCGGCCCGCATACACACGCAGGCGCATTGCGGTCGTACGCAGCGTCTTGACGTCGTACGCAGCGTCTTGACGGCGTATGCCCAGCGCGTGACGTTGCGTGATGACGTCGCCGCCCGACGCCCAAATTCAGGTGGCCCGCCTCCTACCCAGCTGATATGTAAGCATGAGGGCTGCTGCTAACAGAAGTCTCTGTTGCTGTGGCAGCAATGCAGTCTGCATCTCTTCCATGATGATCATGGAATAGCAGCCAGCAACCTCCCTTTTTATGCTTAAATGACGTCACGCGCGAACTTCGCGTGACCTCCGCTTCCGGTTGGTCGAGCCAAACGCACGCAATCGCATGCAAGTGGGACAGGCCCTTTACTCCAGCACTTTATGTCTACCAATGGAATCTATGTCTGATGAACACAGTCCGAGTGATTAAAATAGCAGCTTTTATGCATTCTACAGCAGAAACAGCTCAAATTGTTTTACGTAGCCGGTAAGCTGCTTAGAATTGCTTACCAGTTTATCCATACTTGCTTTTATAATTCTGTTATTTTAAAAAAAGGCTTTCCTAACCGACCATATAATGAATTAGAAAGCCTCATGATTGAGCTGCGACCTGTTTGTTGAAGTGCATCCAACGCCAATAAACAGTGTGTGCTTAAGTCTGTGAACAGCTGTATTCAGTACAAGTTGTACACTCAGGGACTAGTTGTATTTCCAACAGCAGGTCATGCTCTTAATAAGTAGCTCTCCAATTCAGTATATAAGTAGCTTGGTAGAGAAGATTGACCATTAAAGGAGGATTAAATTACCCTTAAAAACAGAAGAATAGCAAACAGAAGTAGCCCATTCAGTCACTGAAGGCTACTTCACCAATATCTGAACTTCATTTACCCACTTTAACTCCACATCATTTCTGAAAAAAAATATTTATCAGTCTCAGCCTTGAAGTTTTTATCACAGCCGTTACCACTGCCTTTTGGCAGGGAATACAATTCTAGATCTCTACAATTCGTCCTGTGAAAATTTGTTTTGATTGCCTGTTCATAGAGTGATACGGTGTGGAAACAAGCCTTTGGTCCAACTTGCCCACTCCGGCCAACATGTCCCAGCTATATTAGTCCCACCTGCCTGCGTTTGGCCCATATCCATCCAAACCTGTCCTTTCCATGTACCTGTCTAACTGTTTCCTAAACATTGGGATAGTCCTAGCTTCAACTCCCTCCTCTGGCAGTTCGTTCCAAACACCCACCAACCTTTTCATAAGATCACGTGATAGGAGCAGAATTAGGCCATGAGGCCCATCAAGTCTGCTTCGTCATTCAATCATGGCTGATCTGTCTCTCCTTCCTAACCCCATCCTCCTGCCTTCTCCCCATAACCTCCTACACCTGTACTAATCAAGAATCTATCTATCTCGGCCTTGAAAATATACACTGACTTGGCCTCCACAGCCTTCTGTGGCAAATAATTCCACAGATTCACCACCCTCGGAGTAAAGAAATTCCTCCTCATCTCCTTCTTAAAAGAACGTCCTTTAATTCTGAGGCTATGATCTCTAGTCCTAGATTCTCCCACTAGTGTAAACATCCTCTCCATATCCACTCTATCCAAGCCTTTCACTATTCTGTATGTTTCCATGAAATCCCCCGATTCTTCTAAACTCCAGCAAGTACAGGCCCAGTGCCGTCAAACGCTCATCACATGTTCACCTATTTACAGTATTCCTGGGATCAGTCTTGTAAACCTCCTCTGGACCCTCTCTAGAGCCAGCACATCCTTCCTCAGATATGGTGCCCAAAATTGCTCACAATGTTCCAAATGTGGCCTGACCTGCACCTTATAAAGTCTCAGCATTACATCTCTGTTTTTGTATACAAGCCCGATATGCTAGCATTGTGTTTGCGTTTTTTACTACCGATTCGACTTGGACGTTAACTTTTTGGGAATCCTGCACCAGCACTGCAAAGTCCCTTTGCACCTCTGATATCTGGATTCTCTTCCCATTTAGAAAATACTTTACGTCTTTATCCCTACGACCAAAATGCATGACTCCACACTTTACTAAACTATATTCCATCTGCCACTTCTCCGCCCACTCTCCCAACCTATCCGAGTCCTTCTACAGATTCCCTGCTTTCTCTACACTACCTGCCTTTCCACCTATTTTCGTATCATCCGCAACTTGGCCACAAAGCCTACAGTCCCCTCATCCAAATAATTAATATACAACATGAAGAAGCAGCGGCCCCAGCAATGAGTTTTATTTTAGCGCCAAATTCCAGAAATCTGGCTTTTTTTTTTAACATTTTGGTTGTTAGGCTTTTTCCTGGAGATTTAGCATTTTTTACATGCTAAAATTATCTGTACGAAAATTACATACCATCCTTTTTATAAAACATTTTCCTTTAAGAGAAATGTTTCATGGTCAGTTACATTTGGCAATATTTCTGCCGCAAACTAGGCGGGTGGGAGCACTAGGACCCAGCAGAGTCAGGCCACGTGCTGTACACTGTGCATTCAATATGCAGCATCCAAGCTACCATCAAATATTGGATTTTTACTGTCAGAAATACCCAATTAGAATTAAGACGAGAAGCATACCAAGAATTGCTTAGTTTGATGAACCCAGCTACAGAATTTGAGCCAAACCGAACTGCCCCCCTCCCATTTGAAAAACCTTAATTTACGTGGTTGCTTGTGCGTGGAAATGTTAAATATTTTGATGAACTAGGAAGACCTAAAAGTCTTATTTCACTTCTGCTGAACCAGCCCAATCAAAATTCAAAGCAAGACTCCAGGCAGTCCTTACTTTCTCCTCAACTTCTCAGATCTCCCTCAGCCCACTGGCTCCACCTCTTCCTTTCTTCTTTCTTCCCCCCCCCCCCCCACATCAGCCTGAAGAAGGGTTTCGGCCCAAAACGTTGCCTATTTCCTTCGCTCTTCCTAGATGCTGCCTCACCCGCTGAGTTTCTCCAGCATGTTTGTCTACCTTCGATTTTCCACCATCTATAGTTCCTTCTTTAACCTCCTGAAGGAAATGTTGTCAGACTACAAAAACTACTTAGTCTTTGAGTTTGCAACATCTGTTGTGCAGGAATTTGAAAGACTGAACAGCCTTTTTCAGCAAACCAAAGCTGATCCTCACGAATTGTACCAACTACTATTCTTACACCAGAAGAGTCTTCAGAACAGACTGTACGATGCCAAAGGACAGAAAAATAAATACTCCTCAAGTTGATTTTGGTATCAAATTCTTAACAGCATGTAATAAGATCCAACCACAGAACAACAGTGCTGAAACACACCTGGGAATAAAAAATGTCAAAGAGAGATGTATGTCAATGCTAGAAGATGCTCTCTGTTAAGTTACACGTAAACGCAAGAGATACATTTGAAAGTTTATCAAAATTGAGCCATGTAATAATTATGAATCAAATTTTGAGGTTTCTAGGTTTTGCGAGTTACCCTTTATACACCATGCAGGAAACAAGGTCAACACAATTGAAGAACAATACAGAGAATACAGGCTTTTGCTGATTGGAAAGAAGCTCCATTTAAGAAAGATGGACTCCCTACAGACACTCCCGACAGACACTGAACAGTTTTGGATTGGTATATTTCAGCATCAGGCATTTAAAGAGCTGCCACCCTTGCCCTTACTTGCCTAATAACTACTGTCAGCAATGCTGTAGTTGAGAGGATATTTTCTCTTGTATCCTCCATTAAAACAAAGGCAAGAAACAGAATGCAGTTGGATCTTCTTGATGTTATTGTGAGAATCAGGGCAGATCTATTGCTTCCAAGCAAATATTGCAAAGACTTCACTGCTTCTCCAGAAATGCTGAAAAACTTCACGTCGGACAAGATTTATGCCGTAAGTTCCACTCATTCCAGTGGGGAGGATTGTAATGACCTGGATCTGGAGCTTTTCATGTGATGTGTGTATGAAAAACATATTAAAGAATGTTTGGCTTTTTTCTGGGTTTTTCTTGTATTGTCTGGGTTTTTAATGGCTTTCTCCTAGTGTTGTTTGGCTTCAAATTAAAATTTCAATCTGGCAATCCTGGCACTGATCCCTGCGGAACGCCGCTAGTCACTGGCAGCCAACCAGAAACCCCCCCTTTATTGCCACGCTTTACTAACTGCCATCCAGCCAACCCGATATTCATGATATCTTTTGATACTATTGGCTCTCATCTTCCTTAGCTGCTTCCCGTGTGGCACCTTATCACAGGCTTTCTGACAATCTAGGTAAACAACATCTAATGGCTCTCCTTTGTCTGTTCTATTTACTTCTTCAAAGAATTCCAGCAAATTTGTCAGGTAAGACATCCCCCTCACAAAGCCATGCTGATTTCGGCCCATTTTATTGTGAACTTCTAAGTACTCCGTAACCACATCCTTTATAATGACTCTAAAATCTTTCCAACCACCAAAGTCAGACTAACCGGCCTATAGTTCCTGCTATTCTGCTTTGTTGCCTTCTTGTGCAGCGGGATAATATTGGGAATTTTCCAATCATCTGGAACCACTGAGGGCATATGAGGAGAAGGCAGGAACAGGGTACTGATTGGGGATGATCTGCCATGATCACATTGAATGGCGGTGCTGACTCAAAGGGCCAAATGACCTACTCCTGCATCTATTGTCTATTGTCACTCCCGACTCTAGTGATTCTTGAAATATCACTATCAATACCTCCACAATCTCTATATCTTCTCTGAACCCTTTCCAGCTTGACAACATATTTCCTATTACATGGTGCCCAGAACTGAACACAATACTCTAAATGCAGTCTCACCAACATCTTACACAACTGCAACATGACCTCCCAACTTCTATACCCAATGAAAGCCGATGTGCCAAAAGCCTTTTTGACCACCTTAAAGGCCTGTCTCACGGTGCGAGTTAACCCACGAGTGACCCCGAGTTTTCACTCGAGGTAATCACGTACAATCAACGTAGCGGGAACGTTGGAACTCGCGTGCTCAACTTAGCGACTCGTGGCGCTAACGGCAGGTACCCGTGAAACCTGTTAACTCGTGAAAAAATTCAAACATGTTTGATGTTTTCCACAAGTCAAATTTACTGATCAAGTTAAAAATGGAAACATTTAAACTCGTTGTAATAACATAGTGGCCCGTGCGTTTACCTCAGTGACTCGTGAGTCTACCGTGGGCACTCTTTAAATTATTTCCGTGCCATTCACCCTCGAGTCTTAATCACAAAATTTAATTCACCCTCGACTAATGTTTTGGTAATTTTCGTCTTATTTTCCCTTGTGTGCAATTTTATATATAATGTATTTTTGTCACATGAGCAAAATACATGAATGAGCTGTTTATTTTATTGAGCTTTTTTAACATCCTAAAAATATGTTAAAAAAACTAGGAGTGAAAAAAAAGTTTAATTATCACTGGAGTTGGAAAATCATTCTATTAGAATGATAAAAAAAACATTCCAACGTCTAAACACTGGGCTTCAGCCCTATCCTACCCTTTCGGGCTTTGATTACTGCAGTTATTTATTGGAAAATTAGCTATAAAAACCATGGAGTGTGTGGTTTAATATATTTTTCTCCAACTAATATAACTTTCTATAACCCTCCCCGAAAGCTCACAAAACCACCAAATATCAACTTTGGTAGCTACATTTCTACACAAAATAAAGTTACAGTTCAACAGTTGCATACGGCGATACTCCAGTGTTGCCATTTATAAATGTATGATCACACTATCTCGTCTGGTCTTCCCTAAACGGTTATATTACAGTAAATTTGGGAAATATCCTGTTACTTTGAAATTAGAAAACCATAGGTATATATCAACAAACATATCAAAGTTTGGCTCGATTGTCATTAAAACCAATGAGCTTACTAACCATTTTAATGGCAATGTCTTTTTTTAAGTATAGAAAACAAAATCTGGAAAAATTATGTCATTCACCCTTCACCCACCCCTCTAGTTTCATTCACTCCATAAAATAATTTCATTTGCGCTTGGGTGAACCATTCACCAGTTTAAGAAGTACTGATATAGCGCATTGCATCCGAAAAGTGAAATCAGACTTCAAGAAGGGTGTCCGAACTTCCAGACAGCAACGGGCTGTGCGTCACTGCTTTCTGAGATGAATCCATGAACGTTGGATTTTCCTGACGCGTAGATGTACAACCAATAGCGATGACAAGATCACAAGTTTCCTGATTTACATCCTGTAAACGATCACAACCATCGCCCGGTCACAGCCCACGTTGATCAGTCCAAACTAACATCATCAGCGTGAATAGAGTATTCACAAAGGGATTTTTTTTCCCTCTATATTAGGAGATGCCGTGGTATACATTGGCATTGCCCTCTTGATATTCCTTTGTGGCGGAGAGCGCTGACCGATAACCCTGGGTCTTGCAGTCCGGCCAAGAGGAGGTGATGTGGACACAGTTTCAGTTATAGTTCTAGAGGAACACTGCTTACGATCGATGTCTCTTATGCACTCCTCAGAAGAACTGGGTGCGCTCTTCACCATTATGGCTCCCAGCCTACAGGTTTCTGATCTGAACAACTAACTTCTTCTCTATTTCTCCACCACCCATTCCCCCACCCCCCCTATTTCCCTCTCCTCCTCAGCGCTCTTGTTCACTCACACCTTCCCTCCCTCCCTCCTTCTCGCAGGGCTTGGTTCAAAGGGGGCAACGAGCCAAGTGGGGCGCGGTCTGAACCCTTTCTGAAAACGAGCGCAAAGAGAAAAAAAAAGTATTGTCAAGCGCTACTAATTTAAAAAGAAAACCTTATACTAAACCAACACCCTACAAACTCTGTCTCTCACGCAGCCTGTTGTCTTGTGGGGGGTGTGTGTCGGAGAGAGGGGGTGTGGGTGTGGAGGGGACCCGATGTGAATCTTACCACTATAGGATGGCGAGGTTGGGCTCTGAGCTGCATTGAGAGAGAGCAGAGAGAGAGAGAGAGAGAGAGAGAGAGAGAGTGAGAGAGAGAGAGAGAGAGAGAGAGAGAGAGAGAGAGGGAGGGAGGGAGGGAGGGAGGGAGAGAGTGCGTGTGCGCGTCAGCAGCAACGTTATATACAAAGGGCTTGTACGCAATGACAAGAGAGGTTTCCTTTGTTCTCGTCCGGGGCTTGAGAAAGATCGGAGAGAATTAACCCTCCCTCGCACACCACTCCTAACCCAAGAGCCTCGTCACCCCAGACAGATTAATGCCCCCCCCCCCCCCCCCCTCCCTCCACCTCAACTCACGCCTGGGCACAAAAGCAGCTCAGGAGGCAAACTCTGAGCTCCGTCTCCAAAAATCTGTTGTGAAAGAACAGTTATTAAAACATACCTTCATTCACGGTTGGCTCAAGAGTAACGGGAGAGAAACTTGGTAACTCGGGAGAGGAACTTGGAACATCGCAGAAATGACATACCCGTGGGAACTCGGTTAAACACTTGATCATAAACTTGAAATCTCGTACATAACCA
Organism: Raja brachyura; assembly: GCA_963514005.1. The sequence continues at coordinate 34,889,721 of OY740793.1, read as the reverse complement.
CTAGTCTGTTTTTTTTCTTTCACTTGGGGTCACTTGTGGTTGGACTCGCACCGTGAGCAGGCCCTTTATCTACCTGCGACTCTACTTTCATGGAACCATGCACCTGTGCTTCTAGATCCCTCTGCTCTACAACACTCCCCAGAACCCTACCATTCACTGTGTAGGTCCTACCCATGCTAGACTTCCCAAAATGCAACACCTCACATTTCTCTGTCTTAAATTCTCTGTGTTAAATTGTTGAATCCTAATTTTAAGATTTAGTCCCGATATTCCTGTTCTTCTCTCCGAAGGAAATATAAAATATATAAAAGATAATTTACCAGCCAAGGCCACTTTATGATTTCATCCAGTCTCAAAGCAATGAATATGAACTGCAGAATGTTCACGGAGCACAGGATTTCCAACTGAGTAGCAGAAATAGAAGAGGGAAAAGTAACAATATTATAAAGAATGTTTTTCCAGATGTGTTCATATAAACATTAATGTTGGTAATAATGTCTATGATAATTAATCTGCATTAACTCAAGACGGGAAAGCCTTATAGCTTAATTCTTTAAGCAGCCAGTTTGTTTAGTTTTAGTTAAGAGGTACAGCACAGTACCAGGCCCTGGGCCCACACCAACTATACACATAAGCACAATCATACATAAGTACAAGAGTGCAATCATTGCTGTATAAAAATAGTTTAGTTTAGAGATGCAGCATGAAAATAGCCCTTCAGCCCACTTCTTCCACATCCACCATGGATCACCTGCTCACAGTAGTTCGATGTTATCCCACTTTCGCATCCACTCCCTACACACAGGCGTCAATTTTACAGAGGGCCAATTCGCCTACAAGCCTGCATGTCTTTGGGACGTGGGAAGCAACCGGAGCACAGGGAGGAAACCCATGCGGTCACAGGGAGAACGTGCAAACTCCACACAGACAGCATCCGAGGTCAGGTTCGAACCCAGGTCTACGGCACGAGGCAGCAGCTCTATCTGCTGCGCCACTCTGCCGCCCTTGTTTAAAGTAATTTATCATAGAATCGCTTGGCACAGAAACAGATCCTACAGCCCACCTCGCCCAATGCCAACCGTGATGCCCATCTATGTTAATCCCAATTTAATCCAGACACATACGAGGTAATTCACCTTGGAAAGTCAAACTCTGGTAGGGCATAAAGAATAAATGGCAGGGACGGTGGCAACGTTGATGTACTGAGAGACCTTGGGGGTGCAAGTACATTGTTCCTTGAAAGTGGAGTGGGTCGAGAAAAAGACATTTGGTATGCTTACTTCCATTGACCAAGACATTGAGTACTAATTTGGGACATCATATTGCAGCTGTACAAAACATTGGTTAGACTGCACTTGGGAGTATTGTGTACACTTCTAGTCACCACACTTCAGGAAGGTGTGGTAGCAATAAAGAGAATCCAGAAGAAGTCCCCCAGGAATGATGTCTGGAAATGAAGTGCTGTAATTAGAAGGAAAGACTGGAGAGGCTGCGTTAATTCTCACTAGAATATAGGAGGCTGAATGGTGTTGGCCGTTACGAGGCCCATTCAAAGGATAGATTAGATCAGGGCAGGGCAGGACAGGACAGGCAGCATCTCAGTTGAAAAGGAGTAGGTAACGTTTCGGGTGGAGACCTTCATTCATACTGAGAGTTAGGGGAGATGGAAAGTAGAGGTATGAAATGGTACAAAGAACAAATGAATGAAAGGTATGAAAAGAACAAATCAATGCAACGATGATCAAGGAAAAGTAGAGTCCACAATGGTCCATTGTTGGCTGTGGAAAAAGTGATAACGAGTAGATACAAACAATGAAACTAGCAGGCCAACTAGCGGGGTGGGGGATGGATGGGGAGAGAGGGTATGCAAGGGTTACTTGAAATTAGTATTCAATGCACTGGGTTGTAAGCTGCTCAAGCGAAATGATCCTCCAATTTGCATTTGGCCTCAATCTGATAGTGAGTATAAGGACTAAGCCACCAGGGGAGGTAATAGAGTCAGATACAACAGCAACGTTTAAAAGGCATTTTATTTTAAACTAAACATTTTTCACACAGAGAGTGGTGAATCTCTGGAATTCTCTGCCACAGAAGGTAGTTGAGGCCAGTTCATTGGCTATATTTAAGAGGGAGTTAGATGTGGCCCTTGTGGCTAAAGTGACCAGGGGGTATGGAGAGAAGGCAGGTAAGGGATACTGAGTTGGATGAACAGCCATGATCATATTGAATGGCGGTGCAGGCTCGAAAGGCCGAATCGCCTACTCCTGCACCTACTTTCTTTGTTTCTATATGTATGTTTATGTTTAGTTTAAGAAGGATCTGCAGATGTTGGAAAATCGAAGGTAGACAAAAATGCTGGAGAATCTCAGCAGGTGAGGCAGCATCTATGAAGCGAAGGAAATAGGTGACGTTTCAAGTCGGGCCCATTTTTCAGAGTTGTTCTGGTACCAAAAGACTGATTCTATGATAATCAGTGTTGATCTGGTTTGAGTCAATCAGAATGTTTAATTAGTTTAGTTTAGAGATACAGTGAGGAAACAGGCCCTTTGGCCCACCGAGTCCATGCCAACCAACAATCCGCATACACTAACACTATCCTACACACTTGCTACAATTTACAATCTTTACCGAAGCCAATTAACCTACAAACCTGTACGTCATTGGGGTATGAGAGGAAACCGGAACACCCAGGGAAAACCCACGTGGTCAAGGGGAGAATGTACAAACTCTGTACAGGTTGCACCGTTAGTCAGGATCGAACTCGGGTCTCTGGCACCGCTGGGCCACCTGCTGCCCCTTATTCTTATTCTAACATTTTACAGAGCCGCACACAGCACTGCAAAGCATGTATTAATAACATTAACTTGCATTTGTTAAATGTCTTTAACAAACTAAAATGCTTCAAAATTATTCAAGAGTAACCATGTAGCACAGTTTGTACGGAGCAACACCAAGACATTAGGGCCGATGAACAAAACCTTGGTAATAGCTAACAGACTAAACAGAGAATTATAGGGACACAAGGAATTGCTGGTGCTAATTTACTAAAAAATGTAAAAAGTACTGGAAATACACAGCGGGTCAGGCAGCATCTCCGGAGAACATGGATAAATTATGTTTTGGGTCGGGACCTTCTTCAGACTCCAGAAAACAGAATTAACCTGGCCAACATGGATTCCCACACCGATATACCCTACCTCCAAAGATCGATCATGTCGAAAGCCCCACACACAGGCAGCCACCGACACAGGAGACACAAAGAAGAGCGGCATGAAGACGAGGAGCCAAAAGTGGGATCCTCGCTCGATCCTGTCACACACCAGGACTTCAAACATTAACAGCAACAGGTGGATTCCAACTGCGATCAGCATGGCCTTAAATTCCACGCAGGTTTCACCTTCAGCCCTGCAGCCAAATATAAAAATGAGTAAATTAGGAAGCATTTCACATTTCATATAAGTGGGCTGTTGGGGAAATATCACAACACTTAATGTAAACAAACGAACAGACATTAAATTATTAAAACTTTTTTTGCTTTAAGCCTAATGGGATATATTGAATCAGTCATTTAGTCAACACACGACTGCAACATTGTGATGATTTATTTAATATAGTAAAATAAAGCAAGACACTTCACAATCTCAAATAAAATCTGATTAATGTCCTTAAATATAGATTTTATATTCTGGGGCTTACTAAATATAAAATTAGTTATTACATTGCAGAGTGGGTTGCATGCTGATATATAGTGCAAATGGACAAAAGGGCTAGCATGGACATGGTGGCTGAAGGGTCAGTTTCTGTGCTGTACGGCTCTATCACATTACCTCCTGGAATAGCTAAACCCATTATGGTTTGCCCATTTAGGACCAAAATGAGGATCAACATTTTCTCGTAAGGGGTGATGAATCTGTGGAATTCTCTAACCCTCTTGGCTGTGCTGACGCCAGGAATTGACTTTATTTGGAACAAGAAACATTTATGGATATTATGGATAGAACAGAAAAACAGAATATCAGGAAGGTTCCTATCCTGAAAAAAATGATCAAGAACACAATGAGCTGCAGTAACTCAGCAGGTCAGGCAGCATCTCTGGAGAGCAAGGATAGATGATGTATTCTTCTTCTCGAGGTTGAAGAAGAATGCCGACCCAAAACGCTGCCTGTCCATGTCCTCCAGAAATGTTGCTTGACCTGCTGCGTTACTGTAGCTAGCACTTTTGCGTTCTATGCAGGATTCCAGCACCTGCAGTTCCTTGGACAATCTCCATCATATGGCGTCACAGTGGTGCAGCTGGAAGAGCTCCTGCCTCACAGCACCAGAGACCTGCATCCCATGCCGATCTCGGGTGCTGTCTGTGTGTGGAATTTGGACGTTCTCCTCGACCGCGTGGTTTTCTTCCGGATGTTCCGGTTTCCTCCCGCATCCCAAAGACGCTCGGGTCTGTAGTCTCTATAAATTGGTCTCTATAAATTGCCCCATGTGTGTAGGGAGTGGAAGCAAAAGTTGGATAACATAGAAATAGCGTGAACAGCTGATTGACTGTCGGTGTGGACTCGGTTGACCTGAGGGCCCGTTTCCATGCTGTATCTCTAAACTAAACTAAATGATCTACTTGTGCTCCTCTTATGCCATGGCTGCAAAGTAATTGTTTCAGTGTTTAAAATAGTTAACACATGCACCTCGTATCATGCTATACCCGAGGTAAGACACAAAATGCTGGAGTAACTCAGCGAGTCAGACAGCATCTTTGGAGAGTTACTCCAGCATTATGTGTTTATCTTTTGTGTAACCCAGCATCTGCAGTTCCTTCCTACACATGTTATACCTTGACGAGTGGGCTCCCCAACGCACCACATCAGAGCTACAGTACCCAAGCTCTCAAGTACCAGTGTTATTCTGAAGCATTGCCATCTCATGCCACCTTCTGCTCAACCTTTGGGGTCACTATACAGAAACTCATGGCAAACACTATGAATGATCTTTCCTGGATATTGTAATTTCTGGAAATTAACCCTGATTTTCTGATAGGACAAACCAAAACTAATTCTTGCATATTTCTTGGAAATCAGACCCAGGAGGAAAATCCGTTTTCTCTTGGAGAGACGACAAAGTGACCAGGGGTACTAAAGTAAATGGATCAACAGCCAGCGATGTGAACATGCATGTTTTATACAGTGTTTCCACTGGGCACTATAAACAACATGAACATATTGCTTAATAATTGATTGATCAGATTATGAGTCGAGTAACTTTGATTTAAGAACAGACTGCATTAATATTGTCAACGTTCTCAATTTCTTCCTCTTATTCTTTCTATTTACTTTTCCCCAAAAGTATGTTTTTCTCCTTTTACACTAGTCCCAAAACAAAACCGCTGACTTAATCTATTGAGCTGTGGAGCTGAGTCAGGCAAGTCTTCAAAGCAGTTGGCACAGGTATGATGGGTTGACCTTTTTCTATGCTGTGTTAATCAATACTCTCGGACAAAACTAAAGCTATGAACATGAAGGCCATATATGCTGTCGCCTTAATATTTTTCTAATCTACTTTGGTAAACATCGGTGCGGCTGGTAGAGTTGCTGCCTTTCAGCGCCAGAGACCCTGGTTCAATCTTAACCTCGGTTGCTGGCTGTACGGAGTTTGTACGTTCTCCCTGTAATTGCGTGGGTTTCCACCTGGTGCTCCGGTTTCCTCCCATATCCCAAGGACATAAAGGTTTGTAGGGTGATAGGCTAAATTATGTCAAATACATGCAGACAATTACATAATGGTTCTTGAATCGTGTTGACTCTGTGCCTACTGCGTCAGAAGAAATCAAGGTGGGCGGCACAGGGGCCCAGTCGTAAAGCTGTTGCCTCACAGTGCCAGAGACCCAGGTTCAATCCTGAAATCGGGTACGTCAGTGTGGTGTTTGCGCATTCTGTGTGACTGCACGTTTCTTCTGGGTGCTCCAGTTTCCTCCCATATCCCATAGAGACATACGAGCTTGGAGATTCATAGGCCCTCAGTAAATTGCCCCTTATGTGTAGGGAGTGGATGAGAAAGTGGGACAACATAGAACTAGTATGAATGGGTGATCGATGGTCGGCATGGACTCAGTGGGCCATGGGGACATGCTTCCATGCTGTAATCTTAAACTGAAGTAAATTGGCCTAACTTGAAGCAATTAAATTAGGTGTTCACCTGTACTGTGGATTGCGTGCCCACACGCCAGTTCCCACAGAGGCGCCTATGATCACTATTAGTTTCCATAGCCAGACGGGAGTGAAGACGGCCCAGTAGCTCCATTGGATAATTCCGTCCAGGCGTAGCGACAGCAGAATGGAGAACAGCAGCAGACAGGCATAGATCAGAAATTTGCTGCAAGGGAACACGACAGGTCAACCAGTGTCAATACTTGACTGGTGGAATGAAAAGATTAGAGTGTAGAAATTGAAGTAAATGGAACCGAATTCTGGATGTTGTACTTAATGCAATACAGTTACTATAATTAATACAATCAATACAATTAAACCACCAATTAACATAAAGGACAACGGATACTGAAATAATGATTAAAATCAAAGAATATTAGGAATAGTGGACACCTCTCCGCATTCAATCATCCACTCCAGTTCAATTGGCAGAGAACAAAAATGCAACAGCCAGCTCTCACCACATTGGGTTTATTGATTTACATGCATCATTTGGAGAGGCAGCATTTATTACTTGTTCCTAAATACCCTTGAACTGAATAGCCTGCTCAGCGATTCAGAGAAAACTGAACCACATCCCCACATGACTGGAGTCAGATGGAACAGGGCCAGATTTCTACCCCAAAGACATTATTGAATCAAACGAGTTCTCACACCGCAATCTAGCAGCTTTCCAGGCAACATTTTGGTTGCAGATTTATTTAGATTTCAACTAGGTCTCTAAATTTTAAATCTACTTTACAAATGTCCTCTCTGGCCTTGCAACCCTGCATCCAGAGACCTGCCTCAGATGAAGGAAATCACACCAGTGTGCCAGCGTTAATGAGGGTACCAGAGACTGTAAAACAATGTACACCTTCCAGTGAGTCTGGAACAATTGCATGAGCTCATTATTTCTCAATTAACCTCAATCTGCATTAAAAGACATACACGATCAGGGATGTGTTATAAATTCACCTCTACATCACTTAATGCAGCAGCTCAATATCACCGTCAGAGTAATTAAGGCCTCTATTTCCATTAATGAACAAACAAGTTAGACAGATAGGTAATATATACATATACATCATATAAAAAATATGCATGCCATAGATTACATATATATATGTGTGTGTGCGTGTGTTATAGATGTATATGCATTATATGCACACGCACACACACATATATATAATGTGCATATACATTATGTATATCTTGCACTACTTTTTATAGTGCATACTATAACATGTGCATAAGTTTGAAATATATAAAGTAGTATATATCGTATATACAGTTGTTTACATATACATACACACACATACACTATATTGTGATGTGGGTTATATAAAGTAGTATTATGTATACCAAGTAGTTCGTGGCCACTGTAAATCTACGTGGTTGAATCTGGGGCAGCCGATGGAATGTGGGAAGAATATAAATAGGATTAATGTAGGATTAGAAATTGCCGGAACCATGAGCAAAATACAAAGTGCTGGTGGAACTCAGCGGGTCGGGCTACATCTGTGGAGGAAACCTCCATCTGCATTAAAAGGCATCCATGATCAAACGTCTGTGTTATAAATTACATGTTTGCACAAAGCTTCTGTTGCAGGAACTGGGGGAGAAGCAGCAGAAATGAATAATATGGAACACTGCATCGTGCTGCAAGCCGTGCTTTTGTTTTGCCTGTTGGTTGATTATTTGCAGTCGAGGATGTTTTTCAAACTCTCCCCTCATTGCAGCAGAGCGAGGGCAGGAAGGAAGGCAAGGCCCGCAGATAGTAGAGCGGGCTGGGGTAGTAATCGCGTCCGAGGCTTCCCTGCTGCAGTGTAGGCCTTCCCTTCCCTTCCCCTTCTCTCCCCGGCCTCTCCTCTCCTCTCCCCCTTCCCCAGCCGGCCGGCGGCGGCCTTGTCCTCTCCTCCCCTCCCCTCCCCGACGGAGATCCCAGCCTCTCGGGGGAGGAGAGGGGGACCAGGCCATTACCTCGGGTTAAAGTCCTGGAAGAGCCCGCGAAGATTCATGGCTGCGCACAACCCCAGAACCGAGCGCCGGCCCCGACCCGACCCGATCCGCTCTCCTTCCCCGGTCGGCGGCGTCTGGGGGCGGCTCCCTCACTAGCCCGGCCCGGCCCGGCCCGGCCCGCCCCGGCAGCACCAGCCAGGGAGGCAGCAGTCACACACCCTCCCTCCCTCCCTCCCTCCTACTCCTCCCGGTCCCCTCTACTCTCCCTCCTCCCGGTCCCCTCCCTCTTCCCTATCATCCTTCACCTCCCTCCAATCTCCCCCTCAGCCTTCAATCCTCCAATTTTAGGTAACACTCTCCCCCTCCACCCCCTCCAATATTTTCCTCAACATCCAGTTGTCCACTTTTAGTAATATTATTTTAGTAACCTCTTCCTCCTCCGACTTTACCACTCTTCCGCTGCCTCCCCTTTCACCTGTCATGCCCATTCCCCTTTTTCTCCCCCTTCCCCTCCTTCTTCCTCCTTTGCCATCTGACATTTCTCTCTTACCTTCCTTTTTCTCCTTGCCCCCACACTTTCCCCTTCCCCCATTTCACCCCCCTCCCTCCTAGTCCTCAGATCCTCAACCCCCTAAATCTTCAGCACTCCTCCCTGGGTGGAGCTGTGGATGCTGGTACCCAAAGGTACCCAACTCTCCCATTCCTCATCGAAATCTTGTGTCAAACTGCTTATCCTGAGTCGGAAGGAATTGCAGGTACTGCTTTAAACCAAAGAAAGACACAAAAAGCTGGAGTAACTCAGCGGGACAGGTGAATGGGTGACGTCTCGGGTCGAGACCCTTCAGTCTCGACACGAAACATCAGCCATTTCTTCTCTCCAGAGATGTTGCCTATCCTGCTGAGTTACTCCAGCATTTTGTGTCTTTCTTCTGCTTATCCTGAGTTGCGCACTTAGCTTCACAAATACCCAGGTTTAATTCTGACCTTGGTTGCTGTGGTTTGCATATTCTCCCCGTGATTGCATGGGTTTCCCTCATTCCTTGAAACATACTGCCATGAGGAGACAGATACAATAGTGGTGTTTAAGAGGCTTTTGGATACACACATGGATATGCAGGGAATGGAGGTTTAGGGATCATGTGCAGGCAGATAAGGGCTTGTCTGCGTATCAATAGACAATAGGTGCAGGAGTAGGCCATTTGGCCCTTTGAGCCAGCACCGCCATTCAATGTGATAATGGCTGATCATCCCCAATCAGTACCCCGTTCCTGCCTTCTCCCCATATCCCCTGACTCCGCTATTTTTAAGAGCCCTATCTAGCTCTCTCTTGAAAGCATCCAGAGAACCTGCCTCCACTGCCCTCTGAGGCAGTGAATTCCACAGACTCACCACTCTCTGTGAGAAAAAAGTGTTTCCTCGTCTCCATTCTAAATGGCTTACTCCTTATTCTTAAACTGTGGCCCCTGGTTCTGGACTCCCACAACATCAGGAACATGTTTCCTGCCTCTAGCGTGTCCACGCCCTTAACAATCTCATATGTTTCAATGAGATCTCCTCTCATCCTTCTAAACTCCAGAGTGTACAAGCCCAGCTGCTCCATTCTCTCAGCATATGACAGTCCTGCCATACCGGGAAATAACCTTGTAAACCTTGTATCATACCGACATAGTGGGCGAAAGGCCTGTTTCTGTGCTGGACTGTGTTCAATGTTCTATGAGAGAGACCCAGCCAGTCATGAAAAAAAGTGCAACAAAATAAAATAGAGTGCAGTGGCTGTCAGCTAATCGGACATGGACTGCAGTCACGAGCAATGATTACAATACACTAAATTTGAAATAACTAGTTTTACCCAGAGGGCTTGAAGAACTATGATGAAAACGAAGACATCATCGAAGAAATGTTGCAGCTTTTGAACTTGAACAGCAAGATGTAGAATGGTGAAAATTGCACAGTGATCAAGAGGATAGATAATCAGGGCGGCCCAATGTGAACAATACCTTCAGGGCCACTGAGCCAGGCAGCAATAATCACTATTATCCCACACATGTCTGGGACACTACATACCTACAGCAGACACAAGGGCAGCACAGTGGCACAGCGGTAGTTGCTGCCTTACAGCGCCAGAGACCCGGGTTCGATCCTGACTGCGGGTTCTGTCTGTATATTCCACCGCGTAACTGCGTGGGTTTTCTCCGGGTGCTCCAGTTTCCTCCCACACTACAAAGATGTGCAGGTTCATAGCCTTCTGTAAAATTACAACTTGTTCCTAGTGTGTAGGATAGCATTGGTGTATGGGGTGATTACTGGTCAGTGTGGACACGGTGGCCCAAATGGCCTGTTTCCGTGCTGTATCTCTAAAGTCTAAAGTAAAGATATCTCTAAGCACCATACATTAAAATGTCATATACAAAAGTCAGTTTGAATTAGCTTTGTCTGGCACCACCTGCCTCCTGTCCAATCCCTAACCCTCCACCCCTCCCAATGAAATGCACTCAGGATGGTAGCTGTTGAATTTACATTGTTACAGAAAACTTTATTTACTCCTTACTGCCTTGTACCTTAGCAAGTACTCATGTGGGGAGGAGAGATGTGGAAGTGTGAGGTGGGAAATGGTGCTTAATGGATTACTTCTCTCACTACCCTCTCCATGTTACAAATGCCAATGAAAGACCCGAGCGAAAAAAACATGCAGGGGGAGAGGGGGAAACAAAGAAACTGAAAAAAGTGTGTTTATAAGTTGCATCTATAACCCTCGTTATTGTGTACCTCTTTATAAAAGATTTTGGGTATAGTGGATGGTCCTACTGACCTTCACCTGCAGGCCGGGCTGCCAACGCCATCCCCAGACCATATCACCTTCCCGACCGCTTCCAGGCCAGACCTATTCCCGCCACCACCGGCCCACACAGCTTCCTCGACCACATCCAGGATGCCGCCACCACCATCGATCCTTACCTGCACTCCAGCTGCCCGCGACCAATGACTCCGCCAATCCTCACCTCTCCCACTGCCGCCGACAGGCCAGGGCTGTCAACTCACTGGATTTCAGGCCCAGCTCCAAACCGAGAGTATGAAGAAAGGTCTTGACTCAAACGTCACCTATCCACGTTTTCCAGATACTGATTGATCTAGCTGAGTTACTCCAATACTTTGTGTCTTTTTGTATATTAACCCGCAATTTCAGTGGTCCGTTTCTGCTACTTGTGCAATGATAATCCCTTTGGTTATAGCAGACAATTGACAATAAAGGACACTATTTCCCCCTCCTATGGCCCATTATAACGAGGGGCTGCTGTACAAAAGTCACCATGTTTTATATATATTTTTTGGTGTCAAGAATGTCTGTTCATTCTCTCCACAGATGCTGCCTGACCCGCTGAGTAATTCCAGAAATTCTCGTTTTGTTCAAAATTCCAGCATCTGTAATTCCTTGCACTAGCATTGGAGCAGGAGTTGCCAGTTACTCAATCCATTACCCAATTACAGCTGATATGACCCAACTTCAAACTATATTCATTCTTTTGTATCATCCAGTTTCAGAATTAAACATTGACGCATCAATTGCTGACTGGAATAATTCCAAATTTATTATAGTCTGCATGGGGGAAAGCTTGCTATCTTCTCTTCAGAAAATCCTTTAAACTGTGCCCTCCATAATGTTTAGGACAAAGACCCATCATTTATTTATTTGCCTCTTGTACACCCAATTTGAGTTTTGTAATAGAAAAAATCACATGTGGTTAAGGTGCACATTGTCAGATTTTAATAAAGGCAATTTTTATACATTTTGGTTTCACCATGTAGAAATTACACCAGTGTTTATACATAGTCCCCCATTACAGGGCACCATAATGTTTGGGACACAGCAATGTCATATACATGAAAGCAGTCATGTTTAGTATTTTATTGCATATCGTTTGCATGCAATGACTGCTTGAAGCCTGCAATTCATGGACATCACCAGTTGTTGGGTGTCTTCTCTGGTGCTGCTCTACCAGGCCTGTGTTGCAGCCATCTTTAGCTTATGTTTTTGTTGGGGGCTAGTCCCCTTCTGTTTTCTCTTCAGCATATAAAAGGCGTGCTCAGTTGGGTTCAGATTGGTTGATTGACTTGGCCACTCAAGAATTTACCATTTTTTTAGCTTTGAAAAACTCCTTTGTTGCTTTAGTAGTATGTTTGGGATCATTGTCTTGCTGTAGAATGAACTGCCGGCCAATTAGTTTTGAGGCATTTGTTTGAACTTTGACTTTCATTGACACAACTTTGGTCCTCATGTTGATAATAAACAGCAATAAAAGTTTCCAAAGGTGATGGAAACATTAATCATATGTTAAAACTTCTAAATTACAGGGAAAATAAATCTTATTTCTACTCATACCTTAAAACAAATTTCAAAACTTAATCTGTATTGCATCCCTTCCAAAACAACTATCCTTCTTCAGCTATAATCATATGGCAGATGCAGCTTAATGTGGATAAATATGAGGTTATCGACTTTGGTAGCAAAAACAGGAAGGTAGATTATTATCTAAATGGTGTCAAATTGCGAAAGGGGAAATACAACGGGATCAGGGGGTCCTTGTTCATCAGTCAATTAAAATAAGCTTGCAGGTACAGCAGGTAGTGAAGAAAGCAAATGGCATGTTGGCCTTCATAACAAGGGGAGTTGAGTATAGGAGCAAAGAGGAATGATTATGGATGATCAGCCATGATCACATTGAATGGCGGTGCTGACTCGAAGGGCCGAATGGCCTACTCCTGCACCTATTGTCTATCTCCAGCAATGCTTGGAGCACTGCAGGTGGAATCTAGCCAGGGTTTTATATAAATGCAACTTGATCTATGAATACCAGCGTTTGATTACATTATTATTTTCTGAATCACACCATGAGATTTTACTTATCGATGCATGTGGTTTCTCATCCCCATCGACCTCCACTTGTTCTAGCTTTTAACCATTTAAAAAGGATGCGATTAATACTTTCCAAGTTCAAAATGAATCTCATATTTGCTTACCCTGTAAATGTCCTTGAAATTTAATGCTTCCATCTACACTGCTTACAGTACCGTCAGCTTTGTGTCATTAAAGAACTTGAACTCGTGAAATTCTAACACAGGTAAATATAAATCGCAAAATAACTAGCCACGTGCTGTGAATTAGTGAAGTTGTTCAATTTCTCTCCTTGGCTCCTGCTGTTCAGCTCATTTTCTGGATGCATCAGTCATTTTGCTGGAGAATAATTTTTGAAATAGAAGAGCACCAATAGCAATGCTCCATCCTTTACATGACTACAAACATACGTTATTAAAAGTTTCAATATACCACTCTGCAGCAGGCATTAAGCAATAATATGAGATGAGGATAAAGCATCGATAAACTGCCCTCTGGTAACAATAATTACAATCAGCAAATCTCTCCAGCAAATTACTGGGGGGGCACAGAATTTTCATAAACTTACAATTGTGCATTTTTATTTTTTATTTTAATTTAACAGTTTCAAGGGTATTAACCTCAATGTGGATGATGCATATTTTACCTAGTGCTTCAAATAACACACACATATTGTTCAGGTACTTCAATTTATTACAATACATGGAGTAATCGATGTAATTACAATTAAAATTTACATTACTACAGTTTAAAAGTGCAGATTTGTGTTCTATCTTTCGGCTTAAACAGCTCCATACAGAAGACAGCTACCATTGCAAAACAAGTCGGTACATCAGGCTATTAATTCTATGGACTAACTACTTTTAAATATCTCAATGATTATTGAAATCAGCATTCTATTGGAGTCTTGACTTCTTAATTATGTTAATCTTATAACATGAAGCCATTATTTCTAAATTCTTCATTTTGGATACATAGGAATAAGTTTTGCTACATTTCTTTAAGACAAAAAACCAAGGAAACAAAAGTATGTTTCAATGGATATTTTCCCCTCTATTCTATAAACGGCCCAAAAGGAGAAGATATGTATTTTGCAACAAGCACATCAGTTTGAAGCACTACCTTCAGATCATCTTTTACACAAGGGCTCAAATGGATAAATACTTCAGAAGTGGTCAACAAAGCTTTGCTAGTGTTACAATGCTCAAAACTAAATGTGTGTTAAAGGCTGGAATCAAAGTGAGAGCATCTAGATAGAAAATTGATGCCAAGGCTGCAATGGCTGAACCTTGGTTGCAGAATATTTAGTAACTGGAATGGCAAGAATCATATGCTGACCAGTTTGCTAGCATTCTGACATGCTGCCACAGACAGCATGAATCAGTATCAAACTCAGTTTTGCTGGATGCGGTTTAGAGTTTAATGCACTAGTTCAGGCTGGTTTTCCACAAAGGGCAGGACTCCACTGACGTAGTAGGCAATGCCAAGAGACAGCAGTGCAATAACAATAATGAGCAGTAGGACCCGCCAGAAGCCCAAATCATCCACAAACTCTTGCCACGTGGATCGGAAGCTGGAAAGGACACCTTCTGTATTTTGCAGATTTGGACTCAGCAGTGAGTGGCTCTCCATAGCACTTAAAAATAAAGTTTGCATACAATATCAAAATATGGTCATTTACAGGTCAGTTTTAAACCATCAGTTGAATCGTCATGAAGCAATTACATTTAGGATTCAATAAATTTTATTTTTTTATTTTTTAAGATCAACTAAGGAACACAAGAGCTGTTGTTTTGTTTTGAAAGGTTCAAATTATTTTTTTGGCAAACTACACACCAACTTTACCTGAGGGGCTGATGTTCTGTTTCCCAACCTCTGAGGATGATGTTCTGAGTCTCCTGCTCGCTAGAAGAGGCAAGAGAATAATTAGGGAACAGCTCCCCCCTCCTGTTGGGGAAGCATCAATCCGTAACTCAGTATATTCCTACAATGTGCAACTGAGATCAGGGACATCTTAGTATGGAGGATAAACGACCAGCATACCAGATGTTGGAAAGCCATCCATGGGCAGATAAAGGCAATTTGCTTATTGGTGGACAAGCTGTGTGTTTATTTTTTTTAATGGATTCTTGCTTCCTATGTGAGGAATGAGAATCAGGAAAGAATATCAGAACAATTGCAAAATATGAGAACACTGCATTCACGCTCTACAACTAATATAAATACAGATTGTATCATACATCCTTCTGAGGGCAAAATCTCACATATAGGCATAATTAAGTTCAATTTCCTTAAAGATTCCTTCTATTTATAAAAATAATTTCAGAAACTTAATTTGTAAAGTCACGTTGGCCATAAAGATCTTTGTATTCTCTATGATCACATACGAAGTCCTGAAGTAGCCAATGTGCTTTTTTTAAAGAATGGAACTTGGGATAATACAGGTATTATGGGCCAGTGACCCTCACATCAGTGGGAGCGAAGCCATTCGAGAAGATTGAAAGCGTAAGGAATTACCCACACTTGGAAGAGAATGGGCTAATTAGGTACAGTAAACGTTTGCTTTGTCTGACGCAGGTCATGTCTCACAAAACCTGACTGAGTTTTTTTGAGAAGGTGACTGGCAATTGCTGAGGCTAGGGCAGTGGATGTTGTCTACATGGACTTTAGTAAGGTATTTGACAAGGTTCCTCATGGTTTGCCTTCATCACTTGGGGCAATGCGTACAAGAGTCAGGAAGTCATTTTCCAGCTTCATAAAACTTTGTTTAGGCTGCATTTATAAGACTGTGCAGTTCTGGTCGTCCATTTACAGGAAGGGTGGGGAGGGTTTAGAGAAGGTGCAAAATATGTTTTCCAGGATGCTACCTAAATTAGCGGGTATCAGCTATAAGTTGAGGTTGAACAAATTTGGATTGTTTTGTCTGGAGCATTGGAGGCTGATGGGACACCCGATAGAAGTATATAAAATTGAGAATTGTTTTACCCAGTGTGGATATGTCAAATACTAGAGGGCATAGCTTTAAGGTCATAGGGGGAAAGTTTAAAGGGGATGCACGGGGCAGAATTTATTTTTAAACAGAGAGTGGTATGTGCTTGAAATAAGCTGCCAGTTAGTTATGAAAGCAGATATGCTGGCGGTGTTTAAGAGGTTTTTAGATAGGCATATGAATGCAGGGAATGGAGGGATATGGATCTTGTGCAGGCAAAGATCAGCTTAATTCGACACACACACATCATGGCCTAAATGGCCTGTTCCTGTGCTGTGCCGTTCTGTTCTGTTATAAACGTACAATCAACTGGAGCAAAAACATATCCCTCATTACCCTTGGTGAGCAAATACAAACAAACTGAAATAGCATCAAATGGTTTTTGTGGGATGTTTTCCACATGACCACCATCTTTTTCTAAACTTCTCCCCTACGTGAACTGGTTCCAAGTCAAAGACGAACACTTATTATTTTTTCTTTATGCATCCTCACCCCTTCTTTCTAAGTCATAAAACATAAAATGTCTCATTAAAAGCATCCTTCATTCTTCCCCTGTTCCTTTAATCCATTACAGAATGCATTACACCTCTGATTAATCAACACTACCCCTGGGCTTTTCCATTGTGCATGCCTCAAAGTAATTAACTGTTGTAATCAATTCAATCATCTGCTAACGAGTAAATTACAAATTTTAACTGAAAGGTCCTTCTTTCCTGTATTTTTGAACTAGTGTTGTGAGTTGTGAGTATGGAATTCTCTGTCTCAGAGGGCGGTGGAGGCCGGTTCTCTGGATACTTTCAAGAAAGAGCTAGATAGTGCTCTTAAAGATAGCAGAGTCAGGGGATATGGGGAGAAGGCAGGAACGGAGTACTGATTGTGGATGATCAGCCATGATCACATTGCATGGCGATGCTGGCTCGAAAGGCCGAATGGCCTATTCCTGCACCTATTGTCTATACTGTACAAATTCTCAAATTATAATACAGATAAAAGAAACAGGGAACCATGACATGCCTGTTCATAATCAGTGGTATAATCAATGCATATGATTCATGATCTCAGCTGGGCAAGAGTCAAGGAGCTGTCTTTTTTGATGAGATGTGGGAATCAGAAGAGTGTAAGGGTCATGCCTTTTATTAGCACCCAACTTAAAAAGCTGTTTTGATCAAGACCTGCAAGAGGGCCAGGGATAACTAATAGTGGAGCAAAAAGCCTAGATCATGAATCACATGCATTGATGATAGCACTGATTATGGGCAGGTATGTCTTGGTAAGGTTTGCAACTTAAATTTATACACTTGCATGATATTTAACTCAAGTTGCTAAAACAATGAACAGAAAAAGGTCCTTAAAAGTATTGCCAATATCAAAGGCTAATCTTGTAAAAGTTTATGTTCTCAACAAAATTAGTTTTACAAAATTATCTAATAATAAAGCACCATAAAATATCCACAAACTCAGATTTTTAACCTCTTAATGTTTACCTCTCGTTTTCTGCAGTCTGCATAATTTCTAGTTTAGAATGAGTTCCACGGTTGAATCCTTTCACCTCCTGCTCCTCCAGCGACTCCAGTAACTTGATTGCATCTTTGTTTACTCCTCTACGCTTTGCCAATACAAGCGGTGTGGAACCATGATGGTTGCTGAGTTACCATAAAATGAAATCAATTATTTGTACTCATGCCATAAAGCAAACTCAGTTATTTCCAAAATGTGCCAGAAACCAAAAGTCTGTCAATTGTTAACTGTTACTTAGTAGTTATATATATTTTTTCATACAAAACAAAACATGTTGGCTTCATCTTTAGCATCAAATAGGAAAACTAAACTAAATTGGCAGTGCAGTGCTAGAGCAGCTGCCTTGCAGCATCAAAAACCCAGATTTGATCCTGACTACAAGTATTGTCTATATGGAGTTTGTACTCGTTCTCCCCGTGACCTGCATGCTCCTGGTGCTCCAGTTTAATTTCACACTCCAAAGACGTACACGTCTGTAGGCTAATGTCTTGGTGAAATTGTAAATTGTCCCTAGTGTGTGTAGGATAGTGTTAGTGTGCGGGGATGTTGGTGGGCCTGTTTCCGTGCTGTATTTCTAAACTAAAGAACTAAGCCTTTCAGGTTCAAATATTACCTAAAGATCAGCCACAAGAGATTAGTTGGCATGATTTAAGAAAATATTATTTGCAGGCGCTGGATGGCAAAATGGCAGGAGTGTGCCTCAAAGCTTTGGTCTTTGTTGTTTTATTTTTCTTTCAAAGATTTGCTTTCTATTTCACTATCGCTGCCATTCAAATAAAATTTGCACTAATGATTGAGATTCTGTACAAAAAATCTTAAATGAGCAATGGATTTGATAGAGAATGAAATATTAACCAAACTTTTCTGTTATACAATACAGTACAAACACAAGTTAATGTGGAATGCTTCATAGCCACTGAATTCCTAAAGGGCCCGTCCCACTTGGGCGACCTAATCCACGAGTTCTGCCGAGTTTGCCCTCGACTCATACTCGCAGCATGGTCGACACAAGGTCTTAAGAGGTCTTCGTAACTCTCCTTCATGCTCCAGAGTGGTCTCCATGTACTCGAGGCCTCAGCTAGGTCGCAGAGTTTTTTCAATATGTTAAAAAATGCCCACGAGTAAAAAAAGGTTGCCACGAAAAAAATCGATACTTTTTTTACTCGTAGGTTTAGTCGTAGTAGGTCGGCATGTTAGTCGTAGGTAATCGAGGGTAGTCACAGGTAGTCGTAGATAGTCTTCATCATAGTCGAAGGAGGTCGTCTTCACTATCCACTATTCGGTGTCCAATTTTCCCGAAGTTAGTCGTAGCTAGTCTTCAACATATTCGAAGGAGGTCGAAGGAGGTCTTCTGCATAGTCGAAGGAGGTCTTCAACATGTCATTTTTAAAAACTCTTCTAGACTCGCCAATTAGGTCGCCCAAGTGGGACAGCCCCTTAGCTCTATTTAACATTGCAACTGCTTAAGGTATAAATGGCACTGCAGCAGTCAAACTCTCAGCTGGAGGATGACGGAATCTGCCCAATCTGTTTGAGCTCTGACCCAAAACATCAACATTCTCAGATGTTGAGTTGATAACTTCGAACGTTTTTTTAAAAATGTAGCCATTTATCTTGATTTGCTATGAACCACACCCCTCTGCTTCTTGGACTTCCTTTGAAGGCTTAGGAAGTTCAGCATGTCCCCTACACTCACCAACTTCTAGATGTCACGTAGAAAGCATTTTATTGGGATGCATCACAGCATGATTTTGGAACAGCTCAATCCAAGACCACAAGAAATTGCAGAGGATTGTGGATGCAACCCAGCTCATTACACAAACAAACTTCCCTTCCATTGATTCCAATTTTACCTCACGCAGCCCCGGCAAGGCTATCAGCATAATCAAGGACGAATCACACCCTGGCCACTCCCTCTTTTCCCCTCTCCCATAATTGAACCATCCTATCACAACTAGAGATCAGTCCTGAACTATTACCTACCTCATTGGAGACCCTCGGACTATCTTTGATCGGACTTTATTGGCTTTATCTTGCACTCAACATTATTCATATTATTCCACTTATCGTGTATCTGTACACTATGAATGGCTCAATTGTAATCATGTATTGTCTTTCTGCTGACTGGTTAGCACATAACAAAAGCTTTACACTGTATCTGGGTACACGTGCCAATAAACTAAACTAGAAGGGTGGATCCTTAATCCATCGCTGATACTAATCTTCAACACTGCTCCACAGCCCTAATGGATCTGAACTTTGTCTAACAACACAATTCAGAACTATTTACTGCAGTCAGATCAGAGATGCCATTTTACATTCTCTAAGGAAATCACAATAATAAGCAACAGGCCTACTGAGTCTAATTACATGGAGGTGAAGCAGCTGCAACAGTTGTTAATAGTCATTTCTTGCCAATAGAATACCATTGGAACGATGTGTTTACAAACAGCAATGCATGAGAATTTTAACTATATGGTTCATTCATGTCTGTGATTGAAACTCCAGGTTGAGTAAAAATATAGTCGTGTCAGACAACTTGAACTGGAAGTCAGGCTATTGGACATGGATGCGAGAAAACAAATGGGGACAAAAGACAGCAGATGTTTGAATCCGGAGCAATAAAATACTGCAAAACGAGATTAAGCTCAACATGTACGTTCATAAAATATATTCAGGGACAGTCATTAAATTATAAATCAGAACCCCTAAATGAGGTGCAATTTATTGATCCTTAATTCACTCCAAGACTTTACCTGGATTTCCACAGCATTACATAGGCGAAGGAAGATTCATGACCAAATGTTAAAAGGGCCTAGGAAGCCTTCATGAATATCAGTGAAGTATGTGGAAATATCAGGGAAGCATTCTGTAGATAAAAAGTTGTTCCCATTTCAATTTCAAATAGAGAAGATACAGTATGCAGGCTTATTTTTTTCCTAGATTAGTGGATTATCTTTGATCCAAGTGAATGGTCTGTATGCTTAAATACAACCACATAAGGCATCAGTTGTGGAACACTACACAAACTCTGCAGAAAGTAAAAGGGTTGAAGAAGATTCCTAACCAGAATTGGTACCTATCCATGTCCTCCAGAGATGCTGCCTGACACGCTGAGTTACTCTGGCACTTTGTTTTGCTCACGATTCCAGCATCTGCAGTTCCTTTTGCCTCCAGAAATTAACCAAATTGTATAAGTTAAACCAAGATAAATATTTGGACAGGTTTCCAATGTTTGTCCAAAGCTCGGGATATAAATCACATTAAGTGCTGAATGGAGAAAGGAGACAAGCATTTGGTGGCAGGCTGGATAAGTTTGAAATTGATGGCAGGCTGGATAAGTTTGAAATTCTGCTCACAATCACACGAGATATGGGAGTTTGAGAAAGCAATCAAATAACATTGGAATTGACACATCTTGCATTGACATTGTGATTCCCTGTATTTTGCTACAGCATGTACAAGTGGCTAAACAACCTGTTCTTGCTTCTATTTCTTATGTCCTGTGAAGTCATTAAACTTTTATTTTTACATAGTGGCTATCTCTTCACAAAAAAGTTGTTGAGACCAAGGACCCATTGTAAACTTCAGAGGTGCATATGTACACAGACACAGCTTTTCACTGTACCTCCGTACACGTGCCAAAAATACACCCAAACTACATCAACTATTTTCAGCACAGCAAGGCTTGCACAAAGAGTGGTGGGAATTGATGGGGAAGGGCTTAAGACAGATAAGAATACTGAGGGTGAAAAAAAGAACTGCAGATGCTGGTATCTACTGAAGATAAACACAAAATGCTGGAGTAACTCAGCGGGGCAGGTAGCATCTCTAGAGAAAAGATCTCTGAAGACACCCATCCTTTTTCTCCAGAGATGCTGCCTGACCCGCTGAGTTACTCCAGTACTCTGTGTCTAACTTTGATATAAACCAGCATCTCCTCTGTCTAAGAACACTGAGGGCTATGGGTGCAGAGGTGGTTTACCAGAATTGTGCCTGGATTAAGGGGGGTATTAGCCACAGGGAAAGGTTGGACTGACGGATTGTTTTTCCAGTAACGCCAGAGGTTCAGGGGAGACCTGACAGAAGTATGGAAAAATAACAGGCATTTCTAGGGCAGACAGTCTGAACCTTCTTTTCCAGAATGGAAATATCAAATACTAGAAGGCATAGCTTTAAGGTAAAAGGGACAAAATTTAAAGATGTGCAGGGCAAGATTTGTGGGGGGTTTTTTACACACATATGTGGTGGGTGCTTGGAACACACTGCCAGGGGTGGTGGGAATGGTGCCGTGGAGGCCAATACAATAATGGACTTTAAGAGGCTTTTAGATAGACACATGGGGCAAGAAGTAGAAGCAAGAACATATGACATAGGCGGCGTCACGATAGCGCAGCGGTAGTTGCTGCCTTACAGCCCCAGAGACGCGGGTTTGATCTGTACAGAATTTGTAAATTCTCCTCGTGACTTCGTGGGTTTTCCCCGGTTTCCTCCTACGCTCCAAAGGTTTGTAGATTAATGGGTTCGATAAAAGTTGTAAATTGTCCCTAGTATGTAGGATAGCGCTAGTGTATGGGGGTGCAGGAAAGACATGCAGATGCTGGTTTAAATTGAAGGTAGGCACAAAATGCTGGAGTAACTCAGCGGGACAGGCAGGGTCTCTGGAGAGAAGGATTGGGTGACGTTTCAGGTCACCCATTCCCTCTCTCCAGAGATGCTGCCTGTTCTGCTGAGTTACTCCAGCATTTTGTGTATCTGGTGTAGGGGGGGGGGGTGTCGCTGGTCGATGCAGACTCGGTGGACTGAAGGCACTGTAGCTCTAAACTAAAACATGAATATGCAGGGAATGGAGGATTATGGATTATATGCAGGCAGTTAAGAGATGGTCTTGATATTATGTTCGGCACAGACATTGTGGGCTGAAGGGTCCGTTACGGTGGTGTACCGTTCTATATAGTAACAAGGCACTGCAGATGCTCGTTTACAAAAGAGACAAAGTGCAGGAGTAACTCAGGGAGGTCAGGCAGCATGCATGCTGAGTTACTCCAGCACTGTGTGTCTTTTGAAAAGCAGCACCTGCAGTTTCTTGTTCCTACACAGCTGTGATGCTGTATGTGGAGGGGGCTAGCAGCGGGTGGAAGGGGCTGCACGGCCTCCCAGTGACCCACCAGATGTCGATCTTCAGGCCGTTGGAGACGAGGAACTGGATGGAGTCGACGTGGCCGCAGAGGTGCAGCGCCGTGTTGCCCTGGTAGTCGGTGGCGAGCAGGTCGGCGCCGAACTTGTGCAGCAGGCGGCAGATGTCGACGTTGCCGCGGGCGGCGGCCACATGCAGGCCGCTGCGGCCCCGCGCGTCGCGGATGTTGGGGTCGAAGCCGCTCTCCAGCAGCCGCTTGGCGTAGGTGATGTCGCCGTCCATGCAGGCCTGCAGCAGCGGCACCCCGCTCTGGCTGGAGTCGTTGATGAACACATACGACATGGCGGCGGCGGCGGCTCCCTGTCAGCAGCGGCCGCGGCACAGGCGCAGTGCGCCGTCACACCGCGCAGACGCTGCCCACTACGGCAAGGCCAAGAAAACAAACGTCATGAACGACGCCGCAGTTGGCCATGGAGTAGCTTGGAGCTGCAGATGTAGCTGCAGATGTAAGGAACAAGAAACTGCAGAGGTAGGAACAACACACAAGGGACTCGCTAGAATTTAGAAAATTGAGGGGGGATCTTATAGAAACTTACAACATTCTTAAGGGGTTGGACAGGCTAGAAGCAGGAAGATTATTACCGATGTTGGGGAAGTCCAGGACAAAGAGTCACAGTTTAAGGATAAGAGGGAAGTCTTTTAGGACCGAGATGAGAAAAACATTTTTCACTCAGAGAGTGGTGAATCTGTGGAATTCTCTGCCACAGAAGGTAGTTGAGGCCAGTTCATTGGCTATATTTAAGAGGGAGTTAGATGTGCCTCGTGGTTAAAAGGATCAGGGGGTATGGAGAGAAGGCAGGTACAGGATACTGAGTTGGATGATCAGCCATGATCATATTTAATGGCGGTGCAGGCTAGAAGGGCCGAATGGCCCACTCCTGCACCTATTTTCTATGTTTCTATGACTGCAGAGGTATGAGCAAGACACTGCAGATGCTGGTATATTTTTAAAAAGAGACACAAAGTGCTGCAGTTTCTGCATTCATAGAACGTAGACCATTACCCAAAATGCTGGTGTAACTCAGCGGGGTCATGCAGCATCTCTAAATAGTTGGTTTTTGGTTGGAACCCTTCTTCAAACTGAAAGATAGAGAAATAGACACAAAAAGCTGGTAACTCCGCGGGACAAGCAGCATCTCTGGAGAGAAGAAATGGGAGACTTTTCAGGTCCAGACCATTCCTCAGAGGGGAGTTGAAAGATCAAAACGACCAGAACAAAACAGGGCTGGCAACAGAAGACCACAGGAAGGGTGGAGTCCATAAAGGCCCATTTTTGGCCGGGGATGATGTGCTAACCAAAGATTCTATAGCAGAGATCCTCCGCTATAGGATCTTTGCTGCTAACGACAGGGATAAAGGATGCGAACAGTGGAAATAGTAGGTTGGAGAGGTGGAAAGGGGGAGGAGGAGGTGGGGAGAGCAATGCAGGAGTTACTTAAATAAATCAATGCTGCCTGAGGAAAATATGAGGTGCTGTTCCTCCAATTTGTGTGGGGCCTCACTCTGACGGGAGGAGGCCCAGGACAGAATTGTCAATATGGGAGGGGAGTTGAAATGGTTATTAACCATAGGATCCAATAGACCTAGGCAGACTGAGCAGACAGGGTTTATTGCAAAAATATTACAATATATCAAAAGAGAACTAGTGAGTATCACAAACATGAACTGAGAGAGCGAGAGTGAAGGTGTCCCAGTTGATCCTTGTACAGACTTCCCTTCTTGCAGATGAATCATCTACTCTGCTAAGACAGATATGTACGTTCCAGCTGGGAGCACTCTATAACCACCAGAATAAAGAAAAGCCTTTGTTCCTTATCTGACGCCATTTGGTCTCCTTTACACCTCCAGTCCTTGTCACTGTCTCCACCCATCTGCCAATCACCCCCTGGCCTGCATCCACCTATCACTAGCCAGGATTTGCTCAACCCTCAACTCTCCTTTCCAGGTTTCCCCCCCCTACTGCGTCAGTCTGAAAAAGGGTTGTGACCCAAAACATCGTCTGTCCATTCCCTCAACAGATGCTACCTGACCCACTGAGTTCATACATTCCTAAGTGATGGAGTAGAATTAGGCCATTCGGTCCATCAAGTCTACTCCGCCATTCAATCATAGCTGATCTATCTTTCCCTCTCAACCCCATTCTCCTGCCTTCTCCCCATAACCCCTAACACCCGTACTAATCAAGAATCTATTTATCTCTGCCTTAAAAATGTTCCAGCAGCACTTTGTGTTTTGCTCACAATTCCAGCATCTACAGTCTCCTGTGTCTCTCAAATGTGCATTTCTCCACTAGGACTAAATATCAACATATTTTGAAAAATGTAATGCATAACTAAATTACCAGAAATGTACACAGTTCATTTACAGCAAGTCATAGAATTGAAATAAATATTATTCTCAAGATAATTTCAGTTGCATAATTGAGCATCATGGAAACTGGCCTTTCGCCCAATCGAGTCCATGCCAACCATTAGGCATCTATTTACGTTAATGCTTCTCCAAGCCCATTGTAATCTCCCCACATTCCTATAAATTCCCCCCAGATTCTACTACTCACCTATCTAAGGGAGCAAGCTACAGTGGCCAATTAACCTGATGGAAATATAGACAATTTTCTGCAGCTAAATTATGTTTAATGATGTGAGTATTTTACATGTCAAAAACTCATATTATTCTGTTCAATATTTCTATCTTTTCATGTTGTTGGTGTTAAATTTCCAATATCCACAATGTGGCATCACCAAGTCCACACTAAATGTACCCTCCCAAACATAGCGAGGCATTTGTTGCTAAAACAGATACAAAGTCCAAGATTAACTCAGCGGATAAAGCAGCATCTCTGGAGAACCTAGATAGGTGACATTTTGGGTTGGGACCTTTCTTGTTCAGTGGGTCCCGAACTGAAATGTCACCTATCCATGTTCTCCAGGTGTGTTGCCTGGCCCGCTGAGTTACTCCAGCACCTTGTGTCTCATTTTTGTAATCTAACATCTGCAGTTCCTTGTTTCTACTTGTTTCTATACCCCTTCCCTTGCCCCACCCTGGTGCCCACCAATTTCTCCCACCATTCTGCCCCCATTTTCCCATTTCATTTCAACTATATCCCTTCCTCTGACTTCACATTTCACACATCTGCTGACTATCTGACACCCTTTTGGCTCTTTTGCCTCTCTAGCCTTTGTTCACCCATCTGCCAGGCTTTGTCCCATCTCCATCGCTTTTCCAGTTTTCTCCACCCTACTACAAACAATATGGAAAAGGATCCTGAACTGAAACATTGCCTATAGGGGGGTTGCTCGTAAGGTAATCGGGTCAAAGGGCATGATGCACAGAGCAGCTCAATCCATCTGGAGGACATGGCAGCCTCCCACATACACTGTTATCACATGAAACGAGTACTTTCTTACCTGTTAAAAACCGGCATAATGGTCAGTTTTTGCGCTGTGAATAATGGTGGGGGGTGACTGAGCGCTCTGAACCAAATGCTCTAGTATCTTTGCTCTGAACCCGAGCACCAAGGTGTAAGTGGCCGAAGGAGCGGATCCCTCAGGACAGCCCCCACTCTCCCCCCAGGGTCAGCGCTGTCCAGTCACGGCCGCCCTCTGCCCTGTCTCCCCCTGTGGGCTGCACTGTCACAGGCTGTGGGTCGGCAGCGCACACACACACAGGGCCGGGTGGAGCGGGGCCGCAGCTCCGGACACACGGGAACAAAAACATAGCAACGTCCCTGTCAATCTGGTCCCTCCGCCCACCCAAAGTCACTGACCGCACTGCACTGGCACCCCGACTTCCTCCTCACCCCCCACCCCCGGCCGCGGCGATAGATAGCCCGGGTGTGCTGGGACAGAAGAAGAGCCCGCTGTGCTGGCAGCCATAGTAAGTGCTTTCCTGCAGTTCACCGCGTGTACTCCAGTTGGCGTTGCATGGCAGCAGTACGGGTCACGGGTCATGACCTCGACTGCTGTGCAACCTCCCTATCCATCTCTTCCTCATCTGCTGCCTGACCCATTGAGTTACTCCAGCACTTTGTGTTTATTATTGTAAACCAGCATTTGAAGTTCCTTGTGTTTCCATTATGGTGCCTTATGTTCATTTTAATGACTTTCTACAGCAGAAGCAATCTTCTTTATTGTTGCGTGCAATAACTACTGTACTGTGCATATAATACAGTACTGATTATTGTCTCGTAGTTTCCATTTTACATGGTGTAATCATTAAGTTAGATCAAGTCAATTAGATCAAGTGAAATTAGTTAAATCCCCTGCTGTTTCCCCCCTGTATTATAAGCCAATCATCTGATGCCAGTAGAAAAGGATGTGAGTTAATTTAGAATCAAAATGTAAATTAATTTAAAATCAAATCACAAGGGTTTAAAATAATTCAAAGCTGGCAAAGTGTATGTACTTTAATTCTGTATGGGTTGAATGTGAGTTATCAGGTAGACACGAAATGCTGGAGTAACTCAGCGGGTGAGGCAGCATCTCTGGAGAGAAGAAATGGGCGACATTTTGGGTCGAGACCCTTCTTCAGACTCTCCGATGTGAGGTATCAGTGTCTTTTCATCTGTAATATTGCAGCGGATACCATGTGCTCTTTATTATTGTGTCTTTTTAAAGCTCCAATAGTTATGCTTTGCCATTACATTTTCTGTATTTGTATTTAGACAGAATAAAGGTTAGAAACTATTGAAAACTTTATTTTAAATGTATCTAATGTCGTGGTGCGGTGTGGTTTTTAAATGGAAATTTCTTCTCTCTAAGAGTGGAGAATATCTGCAGCTCCCTCCCTTTGAAGTGGGGCCACACTGGAATACAGTGCACAGTTTTGCCCCACTCCCCTACAAAAGCATGTTGCAGTAGGGTAAAGGGAAGGTTAAGGAGGGAGGAGAGGGGAAGTGGAGAAGGAGGAGGGAGAATGGGAGGGGGGAGAAGAGGAGTAGGGGCAAGGATGGGGGAAGAAGGAGGGGTGGGAGAATGGGGGAGAATGAGTACGTGGGGAGAATGATGAAGTTGAAAGAAGGAGGAGGCGAAGGGAGGAGGAGGAGAAAGGGAGGAGGAGAAGGGGAGGAGGAGGAGACAGGAGCAGGGGGAGACGGGAGCAGGAGGAAAGGGGAGTAGGAGGAGAGTGGAGCAGGATTAGAGGGGGAGTAGGAGGAGAAGCGGAGGAGGTGGGAGGAGGAGGGTGGAGACACATCACTCGTCTGGTGATCTTTGGGTTAGAATGTCACAGAGGCTTTGGAAACTGGCATCAGAACATTTACCCATGCAAGTCTATGGGTAGTGGTGGAAGGGTGTTATTAACCTGACTGGAGGTCTGTGACCAGTGGTGGTCGGCAGATGGTTTCTGCTGGGACCGCGCTGTTTTTGATATTTTTGTCAATGACTTGGACAGAAATATCAATGGACTAGTTAGTAAGTTTGCAGACCAAATAATGGGCGGCACAGTGGCGCAGCGGTAGAGTTGTTGCCTCACAGGGCCAGAGACCCGGTTCAAACCTGACTACAGGTGCTGTCTGTACGGAGTTTGCATATTTTCCCAGTGAGGGTTTTCTCCAGGTGCTCCGGTTTCTTCCCACAGTCCAAAGGCGTGCAGATTTGTAGATTATTTGGCTTCTGTATATTGTCCCTAGAGTGTAAAATAGAATGAGTGTATGGGGTGATTATTGGTCGGCGCGGACTCGGTGGGCCTAAGGGCCTGTTTCAATGCTGTATCTCTAAACTCGAAACAATAATGGTGGATTTGCGGGCAGTGGGGAAGGCTGTCAAAGGATAGTGCAGGGTAGAGACATTTACAGATGTTTGTGGTGAAAAGGCAAATAAAGTTTAGTCTGGGCAAATATGAGGTGTTGAACTTAGAGAGGTCAAATTCTTATAGAGGAAAGTACATGGTTAATGACAGGAACATTTGCAGCATTCATACACAGATGGATCCTGGTGTTCAAGTGCATAGTTCCCTGAAAGTGGCTGCACAAGTAGATAAAGTAGAAAATAAGATGTATGGTATGCTTGCCTTCATCAGTCGGGACATTGAGTATCAGAGTTAGGATGTCATGGTGCAGCTTTATAGGACTTTGGTTAGGCCACATTTGTAGTATCATAATCATAATCATACTTTTTTAACCAAGTATGTTTTGCAACATACGAGGAATTTGATTTGCCATACAGTCGTACCAATAAAAAGCACCAAAACACACAAAATACATTTTAACATAAGCATCCACCACAGTGACTCCTCCACATTCCTCACTGTGATGGAAAGCTAAAATAAAAGTTCAATCTTTTCCCTTCTTTGTTCTCCCGCGGTCAGGGGCCTCGAGCCTTCCATTGGCGGGACGATCTTGGCTCCCATAGCCTCAATCAAGCTCCCGCATCGGGGGGGGTGTCTCAGCTCCCCCACACCGGGCGATCAGACCCCGGGTCGGGGGTGGTCGAACCTTCTGTGACTTGGAGCTTCCCAACATCAGTCTCTACCTGAGATTGCGAGCTTCTCGATGTTGAAAACCGCAGGCCGCAGCTGGAGCATCGGTCCCAGGCAAGGGATCACGGGCTCCGATGGTAAGTCCACGTCCAAGTGGTGGAGCTCAAAGTCAGTCTTGAGCAAGGCTGCCAGCTTCATGATGTTAGGCCGCAGAGCGACCTGAGATACGATCCGGAAAACAATCGCATCTCCGGCAAGGTAAGAGATTGACCCAAGGTAACCTCTTCCCACCCGATGTATTGGTGCAGTTCTGGTCACCCCATTACAGGGCTTTGCAGAGGTGTGGAAGAGGTTTACCAGGATGCTGCTTGGATTAGAGTGTATCAGCTGGAAAGAGAGTTTGGACAAACTTGGATTGTTTTCTCTGGAGAGATGTGACAGAAGATTATATCATTTATGAGAGGCGTAGATAGTCAAAACAGTTTTCCAGGGTGGATTTCTCCAACAACAGAGGGCATGGCTTTAAAGTAAGAGGGGGAAAGTTGCAAAGAATTGTGCGAAGCAAGTTTTCTTTACACATAGAGTTGTAGATGCTGGAAGCTTCTGCCAGAGGTGATGGTGGAAGCAGATGTGATAGTGGCATTTAAGAAGCTTTTAAATAGACTCAGGAATGTGCCAGGAATGGGGGGGTATGGATGATGGGCAGGTGGAAGGGATTACTTTAAGTAGTCATAATGTTCGGAACAGACATCATGGACCAAGGTTTGTCCTGTTGTGTACCGTTCTATTCTGAGATAATGGAGCAGCTGGGCTTGTACACTCTGGAGTTTAATAAGATGAGAGGGGATCTCATTGAAACATATAAGATTGTTAAGGGCTTGGACACGCTAGAGGCAGGAAACATGTTCCCGATGTTGGGGGAGTCCAGAACCAGGGGCCACAGTTTAAGAATAAGGAGTAAGCCATTCAGAACAGAGACAAGGAAACACTTTTTCTCAGAGAGTGGTGAATCTGTGGAATTCTCTGTCTCGGAGGGCGGTGGAGGCAGGTTCTCGGGATGCTTTCAAGAGAGAGCTAGATAGGGCTCTTAAAAATAGCGGAGTCAGGGGATATGGGCAGAAGGCAGGAACAGGGTACTGATTGGGGATGATCAGCCATGATCACATTGAATGGCGGTGCTGGCTCGAAGGGCCGAATGGCCTACTCCTGCACCTATTTTCTATTGTCTATTTTCTAAGCACCTTAAACTGACCTGGCTTTGGCACAATTAATGGCCTAATCAAAGGGTGGTAGATATATAGAACAATATGCCGGAAGAGGTAGTTGGGGCATGTACTATCACATCTTTTAAAAAACATTTGGACAGGTACATGGATAGGATAGGGTTTAGAGGGATATGGGCCAAACACAGGCAGGTGAGACTAGTGTATATGGGGCATGTTGGTTGGCATGTCGGGCTGAAGGGCCTGTTTCCATGCTGTATATGACTAAATAATTTTTCGTTTAGGTTAGATATAGTGCGGAAACAGGCCCTTCGGGCACTGCGCCGACCATTGATACCCGCACACTACACTATCCTACACATTAAGGACAATTTACAATCCTTACCTAAGCCAGTTAACCTACAAACTTGTACGTTGTTGAAGTGTGGGGGAATCTGCAGCGCCCGGAAAAACCCACCCGGTCAAAGGTGAACGTCCAGACTCCTTACAGACAGCACCCGTAGTCAGGATCGAACTCAGGTCTCTGGCACAGTAAGGGAGCAACTCCACCGCTATGCCATTGTGCCGCCACTAATTTTACATGAACCTTTCCAAATGATTAAACTAATTACAAAAGGGATAAGGTGAATTTGTGAAAAAAATATTGCACGTTGCAGAATTTCAGTTTCAGTGTTTATAATGCTTGATAATAAAATACTGAGCCCAGATCATGTTCCACGTTACATGACATGACAGCAAACGGCATATAGATTCCTTCATCTGCCCAGACAGCTCCCCAGCCTGATTTTTGTTCCATTACCTTCCCCATGAATGATGGTGTCAGATTGAATCTGTATTGTGTTGAAGTATTTACGAATTCTGTTAGCAAAATCAAACCTTCAGCAAATCTTGAACAAGCAGAATATAGGATTGACAACAATGATAGCTGCATGCGACAAGATGCCAACATTGAGTTTGAAAACTATCTTTTTGATATTGCACACAGGTTAAACACCGGGTTTCTGCTGAAGAAGCGAATGTCTATAGATCTTCTGGTAGCAATATAAAACTAGCTTTCCTGGCCAGCAATGTATACAAGCTGTCACAAAGTGATGAGTGGTGCACTATTAATCTCAGAGTTAAGATCATTTTATCTTCTCAGAGGATTTTTTAACTGAGAAAAAAATAAATCAATACAGCTGGCAGCTAGATATGTAATTACAAATCTATACCTATCAAGGGCTCAACTCTCCCATAACTAAATGCACTCCACTGAAAAATATTTCTCTCTGTTGTAATTTACAACAAAGTGGAGTTACTAAAAGAAATAGTATCTCTTTTAAAAAGGACTAGGTGTGGAGCCGTTGGGCCCGGTCCCTCAAGGCAATATTCCACCACTCACCCATAGCCCACAACTGCTCAGGCGTGGCTTACGGCTTGCCGCTGTGACGCCAGAGATCCCCGTTGTGACGCGAGTCATGGCAACCCTCCCCAACTGCGCAGGCGCGGCCGTCGTGGAAATGCGACTGCGACGTTTTTAACGTTCAAAATGGCAACAACTTGTAAAATATAAGATGAATGTGAACGCATCTCACTCTCCCTCTTCAGTCCCCTATTCCCCTCCTCCATTATCCTCCCTCTTCCCACCCTCCACCAACCCTCCTTTGCTTCCTCCCCTCACCCCCTACCTCCCCTTCTCCCTCTCCCCCTCCCCTCGCCATCCCTCTTCCTACCCCTATCCTCCTCCATTCCCTCTCACCCCCCAGCATTCCCTCCCCCTCCTCTTTACCCACCCACTCCTTTCCATTCTCCTCCTCCCCACCCCCACTGCCTTCCTCACCTCTCCCTCCCTCTCCTGTCCCCTACCCTCAGACACTCCCTCCCTCCATCCATAACCCCTCTCCCCTCCCTATTCCCTCCTCTCCCTCTATCCCCCAGCTCCCCCACTCCTCACCTCCCCCCATCCCACCTCTCCCCACTCCCTCCTCACCTCCCCCACTGCCCTGCTCTCCCTCTATCCCCCATTCCCTACCTCCCCTACTCCCCCCTCCTCTCCCTCTATCTCCCCTCCTCCCCCACTCTCCCTCCTCACCTTCTCCACTTTCCAACCCCATCTTCTCCAATTTCCCTTCCCTCTCCTTCCCTTGTGGTCGAATGGATTCTTTGACTGGCAGCTCCATCGCTCAGGCCTGGTGGGCTGGCAGCTCAGTCAGTCAAGCCTGGTGGGCTGGCAGTTCAGTTACTCAGGCCTGGTGGGCTGGCAGCTCAGAAACTGCCAGAAATTGTGCCTAAAACAGTTGAGAGAATCTGTGAGAGAGAAGGGGGAGAGGGTGGAGAATCAATTTTAGACATTTTTCATCTTTTTCTGCAGATCACAGCAATGAAGGAGGAAAGTCTATCCTGGCCTGGATCTCAAAGGGAGCAAATGAAGGGTGGGAGAAAAATAATGGGGTGTGGTTTAATACTTGCAGGGAAAATACTTACCGATGAGCCAAAGGGATCCTGCGCAAGTACAGGCCTGATTGGCTGAAGGGCCATTTAAAAAAAAAAATCTGAATGTAATCTCAGTGAAAGGCACTTTTTCTGGACTTTTCCTGGCCTGGCACGGGTCTTTTTGGCCAAAATACTCCCCCTGGGCTAATACGGGCATTTTGGGCAAAAGGGGCTGGTTTCTCGGCTAATAGGGGCCTTGTGGGCCAAAATGAGTGGTTTCAGGCAGGCCAAACAACTCATTTCATTTCATCTCCAATTGCATTGCAGTTGCAAGCACAGGCCAGGCCGAATACCTGATTGCATTTTCATTTCACTTCCATTGCCATTGCACTTCCAAGCACAGGGCAGGCTCAAGCCAAACGGCTGATTGCATTTTCACTACATTTCCATTGCCATTGCAGTTTCAAGCACAGGGCAAGCCCAAGCCAAAGAGCTCATTGCATTTTCACTTCATGTCCATTGCCATTGCAGTTTCAAGCACAGGGCAGGCCAAACAACTTTCATTGAGGGCTAACAAATCATTTATTCAAGTATATTGCATACTCCCAGTGTTCTGTAGTTTCCCAGCTCAGACAGAGAGTCGTGACCTCTCCCTCGCCACCTGGCAGACAGACTGAGCCACGCTATAAAACGTCTGGGTTTTATAGTCCCTCCTCCCTCCCACCGGAAGGGACGTGGCCTTCATGGCGGTGATTGACAGGAAAGAGAATCTCAGGCTTTTTTAAACACGAATAAGTCTTTTATTTTTCATCAGTGGGAAAAATCCTCGGGGCCTACACAGTGGAGGAGGACTCTGAGTAATATGACCAAAAAATCACAGCCACATGTGGTCGCGTTTTTTCTAAAATCAAAGCACAGTGCAAACAGGAAGTGGTCAAGATGAGACTTTAAATTATATAGATAATAGACCAAGTAGGACCCGTTGGGCCCCGTTCCCCCAATGCAATATTCCACCACTCATCCGTTCCCCCACGCAACCTGTTTCCACCACTCACCCGTTTCCCCCAAAGGTGCAAAACATTGCTTTATTATTTCAGGTCAAATCGAGTTTATTGTCATATGTACAGGTACAATGAAAATCTTGTTTCCAGTGTTATCACAGATATGTAGAGTCGGGGACAATATTGGAAAATATACATTATAGAATTAAAGAAAAAGCCTGCATGCAAAAAAAAACAAGACAATAGTACGAGGACAAATCTGGCCTCCTCAGGAGCAAACTTTATCAGATTTAGGATTTTGCTTGATTTTGGACAATGTAAAAGTAGAATTTGAAAAAGAAAATGGTTCTTTTGTTTTATGCTTCCTGTCGCCTACTTCCAACGTGACTCCACCCTCACAAGGCGGTGCGCTGGGGACGTGCCCGGTATTCACGCCACCTTCCTGTTGCTCGCTCTCTCCGTTCCAGCATTGGGTAACCTGGTGGAAGTGGGGGTCAGTGCGACGGGCGCCAGGCACCATTACTGGGCGACCGAGACATGCATTGACAGGGCGACGCAGGTGTGGAGGTGCGGGCTGCTTCGGTATCCAACATCCTGGGACCTCGCTTTCTGGCAGCCGCTGCAAACCCCTGCCCAATGCCACGATCTTCAAGAGTATTTTACTGTCCGCTCTCTCCCCATCACTCCCCAACGCTGCACAGCATGCCGCCCGCCAACCAACCTCCACCACGAACGGATGCCTCGGTCCACTGTAACCAACATCCGTTCTATAGGTCTGTAATAGCCAGGGTGGAATGTACTTTGTTTAAAAGGCGTTTAGACAGGCAGAACATAGAACAGTACAGCTCAGGAACAGGCCCTTTGACCCACAATGTCCATGGGGAAATAACGGCAAGATAATCCGATCTCCTCTGCTTACACGGTCTTTGTATCGCTCCATTCCCTGCATAACCATGTGCCTACCTAAAAGCCTCTAAAACACCAGTAATATATCTGCCTCCACCACCACCCCTGGCAGCACCTTCCAGGCACCCACCGCCCTCTGTGTAAAAATAGAAATTTGTGCCGCACATCTCCTTTAAACTTTGCCCCTCTCATCTTAAAGCTATGCCTTCCAGTTTTTGATTTTTCCATCCTGGAAGAAAGGTTCTGATCCATATGCCAATTTAAAAGCCTCTTAAATGTCACTATCATATATGCTTCTACCACCCCTCCACTGACAATGTGTTCCAGGCCCCCATCACTCGCTGTGTAAAAGAACTTGCCCTACACATCTCCATTAAACTTTCCCCCTTTCACCTTATAGCTATGCCCTCTAGTGTTGGACGTTTCCACCCTGGGAAAAAAGTTCCGACAATCTTCCACTATCTATCCCTCTCATAATTGTATACACCTCTATCAGGACTCCCCTCAACTCCAACGTTCCAGAGAAAACAAACCAAGTTTGTCCAATCTCTCCTTGTAATTAATACCGCCTAATCTGGCAGGCATTTGGATTGGAGCAGTGTAGATGGACATGGACCTAATGCAGGCAAATGGGATTAACATAAGGAGGCATCAGAGGGCGCAGAAAGACTTGTTTCTGTGTTGCATCATCTTTAAGTTCACCGCCAACAGGCCAGAATGGTTCTGTTTCCACCTGGTCAAGTTTTTTACCTAGAGCGATAATGAAAAATGACGAGGCTGTGGGTGTCCATGTTTGATAATCTATAAAGTTAATTCTACACTCTCCACCCCAATGTGCAATGCTTTCTCTCAGGTAGCAGAGGTCAGGTGGTAGAGTTGCTGCCTTACAGCACCAGAGACCGGGGTTCGATCCTGACTACGGGTACGGTCTGTATGGAGTTTGTACGTTTTCCCTGTGACCGCGTGGGTTTTCTCTGGGTGCTCCAGTTTCTCCCACATTCCAAAGAGGTACAATTTTGCAGGTTAGTTGGCTTCAATAAAGATTGTAAATTGTTCCTCTCTTCCTTCCTTCCAGAGATACTGCCTGATCCGCTGAGTTACTCCTGCACTGTGTGTCTAGCTTCAGACTGTTTCTGTTTTGTATTACTCTACGACTCCTTACTTATGACTCCTTACTTTCAAAAGTGAGTTAGATTTAGCTCTTAGGGCTAAAGGAATTAAGGGATATGGTAAAAAAAAAAGCAGGTGTACTGATTGTGGATGATCTGCCATGATCATATTGAATGGCGGTGCTGGCTCGAAGGGCCGAATGGCCTATACCTGTACCTATTTTTCTATGTTTCTATCACCAATGGGTTCTGGGTTTATCAGCTTTGGCAAGGATTTGAAAACCAATGTTTCAAAGGCTTTGGGTGATGACTTCTGACTTCATGGTATCATAATTGCTGCTTTGCTGTAAATTTGTAATTCTTGTGGTCAGTTAGACACAGGGGTGCCGGGAAATTTAAAATCTAATGAATTCGTGTTATTCTGTGATTCCACCATCTATTCATTCCCTCGGGTCAAAGTGAAGTACTTCCTGTTAGTAAGTGCATGAATAATTTCTTTACAATTTCCCTCAACTCAACAGGGTCTGAAGAAGGGTCTCGACCCGAAACATTGCCTATCTCCTTCGCTCCTTAGATGCTGCTGCACCCGCTGAGTTTCTCCAGCTTTTTGTGTATCCCTCAACTCATATCTTGTTTTCAAAGTTAAATCAAGAAGGCCACGGTTCCTTGCAGCTTCCTGGGCTATGAAGCTTAGTTATTTTTTAAATAAAAGCCATAAAACTGCCTTTACAATACGGACGCCTGATGCATTTACACAAACCAACCTCCCTTCCATTACTCCATCTACACTTCATGCTGCCTCGGCAATGCCACCAACAAGGCCTTTGACAAGGTTCCCCATGGAAGGTTGGTTAAGAAGGTTCAATCTTTGGGTGTTAATGGCGGAGTAGCAAGATGGATTCAACAGTGGCTGAATGGGAGATGCCAGAGCGTAATGGTGGATGGCTGTTTGTCAGGTTGGAAGCCGGTGACCAGGGGGTGCCTCAGGGATCTGTGTTGGGTCCACTGTTGTTTGTCATGTACATCAATGATCTAGATGATGGGGTGGAAAATTGGATAAGTAAGTATGCAGATGATACTAAGATAGGTGGTGCTATGGATAATGAAGTAGATTTTCAAAGTCTACAGAGAGATTTGGGCCATTTGGAAGAGTGGGCTGAAAGATGGCAGATGGAGTTTAATGCTGATAAGTGTGAGGTGCAACATCTTGGCAGGACAAATCAAAATAGGACGTACATGGTAAATGGTAGGGAATTGAGGAATGCTGTGGAACAGAGGGATCTAGGAATAACTGTGCATAGTTCCCTGAAGGTGGAATCACATGTAGATAGGGTGGTTAAGAAAGCTTTTGGTGTGCTGGCCTTTATAAATCAGAGCATTGAATATAGGAGTAGGGAAGTAATGTTAAAATTGTACAAGGCATTGGTGAGACCAATTCTGGAGTATGGTGTACAATTTTGGTCGCCTAATTATAGGAAGGATGTCAACAAAATAGAGAGAGTACAGAGGAGATTTACTAGAATGTTGCCTGGGTTCCAGCAACTAAGTTACAGAGAAAGGTTGAACAAGTTAGGCCTTTATTATTTGGAGCGCAGAAGGTTAAGGGGGGACTTGATTGAGGTCTTTAAAATGATGAAAGGGATAGACAGAGTTGACGTGAATAAGCTTTTCCCATTGAGGGTAGGGAAGATTCAAACAAGAGGGCATGACATGAGAATTAAGGGACAGAAGTTTAGGGATAACATGAGGGGGAACTTCTTTACTCAGAGAGTGGTGGCTGTGTGGAATGATCTTCCAGCAGAACTGGTGGAGGCAGGATCGATTTTATCATTTAAAAGTAAAGTGGATAGGTATATGGACGGGAAGGGAATGGAGGGGTATCGTCTGAGTGCAGGTAGATGGGACTAAGACGATATAAATGGTTGGCACGGACTGGAAGGGCCAAGAAGGCCTGTTTCCTTGCTGTAATTGTTATATGGTTATATGGTTAACATAATCAAAGACCAGTCTCACCCTGATCATTCCCTCTTCTCCCCTCTCCCATCAGGCAGGAGATACTGGTGTGTAGTGGAGCTAATAGGACGTGATGTTTCAATCCCTGTAGTAAGTCGGCACTCTTACTATTTGCACTGGGATTGGAGTGGTGAAAGGTAGGGTAGGTACGTCATCGGGGTCATCAGGTAGGCACCCTCCTTCTTTGATGTTTCATTGATAAGCCCACAACATCTCCAGAGGGCTCAACGGTGATACCTGGCGTCCCAGGTACACCCCCCTCAATTCCATACCCTCCTGTATTCATCTTGCAGCCCAATTGTTGTCTCTCCATTTGATCCAAAACCAATTGCTGCTTTTTTCCGCAGAATTTGAAAATGACTTGATTGCTTGTTGGAGCGAGCGACCCCTCACCCCCATTTTCTTTAATAGCCTGGTCATAGATGTCGCAACAAATCCCCTGCATCCCACTTCGAGATGGAAAATCTTGGTCTTCCAGCCATTCTGGGCAGCTTCAGTTGCCACTTCAGAGTACTGGTTCTTTTTCCTCTCATAAGCTTTTCAACACCATCTTCCCATGGATCTGTCAATTCCACAACGTATGCCAACTTGGCTGTTGTGGACCACAGGGCCTTATGTCTGGCCATGGTGTTGTAGCCACAATGTCTGGGGGAAACACAAGCTTTTTTACCCAAGTCCACTTCCATTTTCCAATCCTGAGCAGGTTGAAGAATGTTTGCATCCTTTGATGTTATCTGGTGCTCTGGAGGTTGGCCTGCTGGTACAAATGTTGTGAAGTGGATATTTCCTTCCAATGATTGTGGGGAAGCATTTGTGGTCGTCTGAGAACTTGGTTATGCCGCCAAGTGTAACGCGCTTGGGCGAGGCTCATAGTGCATCCTGTTAAAATGTGCCTTAGTGATGCAGGTGCTGGGCAAAGGGAGCAAGCGGGGTCTTCTCCAGTCTGAAGAAGGGTCTCGACCCGAAACGTCGCCTATCTCCTTCGCTCCTTAGATGCTGCTGCACCCGCTGAGTTTCTCCAGCTTTTTGTGTAACCCTCGATTCTCCAGCATCTGCAGTTCCTTCTTTAACTCTTCTCCGAACCACTGCTTCCGGTTCCGGGGTGATGGTAGAACATCATAAGTATAAACAAAAATGTCCAGATTCAGGGAGTATTTCTTCCCAGCTGTTATCAGGCAACTGAACCGTCCTCTCGCCAGCTAGAGTGCAGTCCTGGCCTACCATCTACCTCATTGAAAACTTTTGAACCATCTTTAATCAGACTTTATTGGACTTCAATGTTATATCTTTGCACTACATGTTGTACCCTTTATCCTGTATGTGTACTGTGGACGGCTTGATTGTAATCATGTATAGTCTTGTCTTTGTCTAGATAGCATGCAAACAAATGCTTTTCACTCTACCTCAGTACACATAATAATGATAAACTAAACTAGACATTTACCCTTGCTTAGAGTTGGCTACATTAGTAGCATTAAGAAGGGGTACTATATTATCAAAAGTACAGTCTTTGGAATGATATTTAAACCATAATCCTGTCCAACTCACGGAAGTCAATTTAAATGATTTAATGTCACCGCTTTCAAGAATTACCCTGAGGCTGATGTTTATTCTTAAACAACATCACTACAAAAATGTACTTTTAGTTGTCACTTTTGCTGTAAATATTCAAGCAGATAGTGATAGACTGAGGGGGAGAGATTGCACCGTTGTCACAAGGTGTTATTTCCACCGTATACTCGGATTATTTAGTGAGTTGATCAGAGACCTTTGAGTGTTTTTTTCTGTACATACAGGCTTGGAGTCTGTCACAACACAACAGAAGCTGGCGGTGTTGTAGTCAAACTCCTCCACTAAAAGTCCGTTAACCAGTTCCACAGTTTGCAACGATATGTCCCTACTTCTTCTTGCGAATTGCATGCACGGCCTAAAGTTGCAGGACAACTTGTTCTATTTGATCTTATTTGATTGTGCACGCCGGGTTGATTGCATTCGTTGAAACAGGGCAGACCACGTGAAGGTTGCAATCTCCCACCCCGATGTATCCCTCTTGGGATCATACCATCCCTAGCCAACAATTGGCCTATCAGGGAACCTCCCCAGCTGTGATCTTGTGTCTCTAAAGTTTAAAGTTCCGATGAATGGTCGCAGACCCAAAATGTGAATGTTTCTCTTTCCACAGATGCTGCCTGAGTATTTTCTGCTTTTGTCTCAGATTTCCAGCATCTGCAGTTTTTTGAATCTTCATTTTCCGTTGATTCTTGCAACATTTTCTGTTTTAGTTTCAGTGAACTAGATATATTTTTACAACATTTGAGTAGCTTAATTGACACCATTAATTTTACACAATAAATTTTAAGATTCTAAGTCATTTTTTAACTGAAGTTAATTTCAGTACTTGCCCTGATGATATTTAAATGTATGCCCAGATCACTAACCCAAGCATTAAGAAATACTTAACTGGCTACTTCATCACAAAAAAACAGATCTAAGAGAAGATGTTTAAGAAGGAACTGCAGATGCTTGAAAATCGAAGCTAGACAAAAATGCTGGAGAAACACAACGGGCGAGACAGCATCTATGGAGCGAAGGAAATAGGCAATGTGGGGTGCAAACTGCCGAAGCGAAATATGAGGTGCTGCTCCTCCAATTTATGGTGGTTCTCACTCTGGCCATGGAGGGGGCCCAGGACAGAAAGGTCGAATTCGGAATGGGAGGGGAAGTTGAAGTGCTGAGCCACCGGGAGATCAGTGGCCAGAGTGAGGACCACCTTAAATTGGAGGAGCAGCACCTCATATTTTGCTTCGGCAGTTTGCACCCCAGCCGTATGAACATTGACTTCTCTAATTTCAGATAGTCCCTACTTTCTCCTCCCCTTCTCAGCTGCCCCTCAGCCCACTAGCCCCTCATCTTCCGTTCTTCTTCCCGCCTTCCCCACCCTCACATCAGTCTGAAGAAGGGTTTTGGCTCCTCCTCTTCCTTTCTTCTTCCCGCCACCCCCACCCTCCACCCCCCCCCCCCCCCCCCCCCACCCTCACATCCGTCTGAAGAAGGGTTTCGACCCGAAACTTTGCCTATTTCCTTCGATCTAAGAGAAGGAATGGGAATGGAGGAACTGCAAATGCTGGAATCTTCAGCAAAACGCAAAGTGTTGGAGGAACTCAGTGGATCAGGCAGCATGTGCGAGGGAATAGGCAGGCTGACAATGCAGGTCGGGAAATGGAAATGCTAGTTTATAAGCGCCTAACCTAATACTGAAGGGTTTAATTTAGAAGGTGTTCCTTTTCCTTATTAGCTTCAAATGGAGAAACTAGCAGTTGTTTCTTCTCGGCCCAATGTTATGAAACACAGTATTTCCTTTTTAAAGTTCAAGAGTCCAAAACCAAGAGTGTTTTATTGTCATATGTCCCAAACAGAACCATGAAATTCCTACGTACCACAACAGAATATGTAAACATAGTACCCTGTAAAAAAAAAGTGATCAATGAAAAAAAGAAATGAAAGAAATATAACATTGAAAACGAGAATCTATTTTCCAATTGAAATCATAATAAATAAATGTAAAATTCAAATTATTTTCAACATGTGATTTTTTCATTAGCAGCTATTAATTGAAATTGTTATTCAGTAAAGAAAGGTAATGTAACTGGCTTGATTTCCACCTTGCTACTGATATAGCGACTTGCAGCCTTTTCAGATTTTTTCACAACCCCCCAGATGAACACTAAAGTATTTGCAAAATGTTTTTCCACATTCACCTACTGAAAGCCAACATGATTTAACTCCAGCACTAGGAAAATACAAGGTTCTGCTGGAAAAGTTTTTTTTTTTAAATATTGGCGCTTCTAGCGAGCTGTCATCCTAATGCGACATCTTTCCATAAGATGGAGTTACTTTTATCAACACCATTAAACAGAATCAGTTCATGGTGGCCCAGCTTTGCTTGGTATATTTATTTAGCTAAATTAGGTTGCAATAACTTCCTAATCAGGGAGGGTCCCCTTGTTCTCTAGTTCTCTGTTAATTACAGAGACACAGGAGACTGCAGATACCGGAATCTCAAGCAAAAACAAACTTGAAGGAACTTAATGGGCCAGGCGGTGTCTTTGGAGGGAAATGGACAGGCAACCTTTCGGGTTGAGACCTTTCTTTAGACTTTAGAAATACTGCGCGGAAACAGGCCCTTCGACCCACCGAGTCTGCGCCAACCAGAAATCACCCCATACACTTATACTATCATACACTAGCGACAATTTACAATTTTACTGAAGTCAATTAACCTACAAACCTGTACGTATTGGGAGTGTGAGAGGAAAACAGAGCAACCGGAGAAGATCCACGTGATCACATGGAGAACTTACAAACACCGTACAGACAGCACTCACAGACAGGATTGAACCCAGGTCTCTGACGCTGTAACTCTACCGTGCACCACTGTGGTGCCCTACAACTGCACATTCCTTGGACTAATTAATGAACGATATTCAGATTGAAGCAAATTTCAAAGTATGACATTCACTTCATCATCATTGCATGCTTTCTGTGGCATTATTCTTACTAAAGACACCAATGTCCCTCCCACATCGCAAAGACATGCGGATTTGTAGGTTACTTGGCTCTGTAAATTGCCCCTGCGTGTAGGGAGTGGATGAGAAAGTGGGATAACATAGAACGAGTGCGAACGGGTGATCGGTGGTTGGCATGGACTCGGTGGGCTGAAGAGCCTCTTTCTATGTTGTATCTCTAAACCAAACTAAACTAAGCTAAATTAATCTAAATAAAACAAAACAGTGGTGCAACAGTAGCTAGAGGACATAGCTTTATGGTGAGAGGGGTGTTCAGTGGCTGGAACGTACTGCCAGGGGTGGTGGTGGAAGCAGATACAATAGTGACTCTTTAAGAGGCTCTTAGATAGTCACAAGGATGTGCAGGGAATGGAGGGATATAGATCATGTGCACGCAGAGGAGGTTCGTTTTACCTGGCATCATTTTTGTTGTGGACATTTTGGGCCAAAGGGCCTGTTCCAATGCTGTCCTGTTCTAAGTTCTATTTATATAGCAAGCATTTTCTGATTTTGAGTTTTTAACTTCCTCTAAATGCTTTCCAGTCCTGTGCCTCGTCATCCTAATTTGTCCCTTTTAACATTTTAACTTTTATTGAAATAAAAAATATTGATCCTATTGTTCATGAGAGAAGGCAAGACGGTGAAGAGGGAAAGATTTAATATGAACCTGAGGGGTAACCTGTTTACAGAAAGGGTAGTGAGTATATGGAACAAGCTGCCGGAGGAGGTAATTGAGGCGTACTATCATAAGGTTTAGGAGAAATTTGGACAGGTACAAAGATAGGATAGGTTTGTGTAGGAAGGAACTGCAGATGCTGGTTTAAACCTAAGATAGACACAAAAAGCTGGAGTAACTCAGCAAGACAGGCAGCATCTCTGGAGAGAAGGAATAGGATAGGTTTAGCGGGTCATGGACCAAGCAAAGGCAGATGGGGTATGTTGGTTAGCATGGGCAGGTTGCACCGAAGGGCCTGTTTCCACGCTGTATGACTCGATGACTAAGGAGTGGTAAGAATATATTATATACTGTGAACGTTATTCATGTTAATAATGTATCTGTACAATGTGGATAGCTCAATTGTAATCATGTATTGTCTGTCCACTGACTGGTTAGCACGCAACAAAAACTTTTCACTGTACCTCAGTAAACGTGATAATAAACTAAACTAAACTCAGTGTTACATTTTGACCCTACGTAAAGCTATTTACCAGAAAATGTGTTAACAATCTGGCGCTATACAACTTAC
Source organism: Raja brachyura (assembly GCA_963514005.1). Next base: position 34,846,095 of record OY740793.1, on the reverse strand, counting down.
TGCATGCAGCATGCTAATGAATGTAAGGTTGATGAGGAATTGTTCCACTGATGTGTTTGCATGAATTATTTTACATGAGATAACATATTTTGTTGGGCTCTGTAAATTATGGTCGGTACAATCAGGTCCTATTTCATTTCTGCAGAATAATATTTGCATTTGGCCTAATGAGCTACAGAATTACACTCCTGCACAGAGCAAAGAAGCAATTACATGAAACATCAAACATTCCTCATCACAGTAGTGAAAAATAAAAGGAAGCTGTACAACTATCATTCCTTTCTAAATCGCTCTTCAGGACATGTTGTGTCCTGATTTGTGTGTATACCTTAAATACAAAGGATCGAACATTTAAATTCCCTCTGAGAACAACATCTGAAAGGCTAAAGGCAGCAGCTTCTGTAAGCCATGTCTATGTCATGAGTGTGTGTGAAAGTGCATCATTAGGGAACCGTGTTGAAGGGTGACCTATTATTCAATTTAAGGCATCCTTTGTGCACCGATCAGTAGGTCAGTATAAATATGCCTTTGTTACCTCCAGGCTCAGCTATTCCTATGAACACAATGAATTGCTGATGCTGTATACAAAGAAGACACAAAGCGCCGGAGTAACTCAGCAGGTCAGACTGCATCCCTCAAGAAACATGGATAGGCAATGTTTCCTTTCAGGACCCATGCAATATGGACAGAGAAAGTTGGAACTGCAATCATTCTGAAGAAGGGTCTCAACTGGAACACGTGTGTCTGGTTCTTGGGCCATTCCAAAAGCTAACATTCACCAAAAATACTGTACCTTTCAGTTGTTCAATGAATCAGCTGTTCATTTCTATCTCTCTCAATGCTAATGACTACTTTGAGCACTATGACTTCCAACTGTATAGTCCTGATCTCAGAGGTTCTCCACTGATGGAGCACCCACCACCAATGGATGATATAAAATGCATTGACTACTGAGATGAGAATTAGGGGGTAGAATTTTAGTTCAAATGACAGGTGGGGACTGGCAGTAAGCAAGTTCATGAGAGAATTGAATAGAGTAAGACTGCTAGTGCGTCAGAAACGTTGTGCGACCTTCACAGTTAGCTGAGAACTACAGACCTGGTGTTGGAATTGCCCTCATCAATTTCCAATGGCAATCATCATGGCATGACATTAGAGGAGCTTGAGACTGAGAGTCGACAGGGGAGTTTTGCACTTCCCACGACATGATTGCTCCACGGCATTGATCGGGGCAGAGCCATCAGTGATGTGGCAGCCTCAGGACGGATTTCTCTGAGATGAACAGAGACTTCCCACTGCATTAGAATTGACCAGCATCAGAAACCCAACTACTAGCCAGAGGGCGGCATGGTGGCGCAGCGGTGGAGTTGCTGCCTTCCAGCGCAAGACACCTGGGTTCGATCCTCAGGTGCCGTCTGTACGGAGTTTGTACGTTTTCCTCATGAGTTTTCTCCAGGTGCTCCGGTTTCCTCCCACACTCCAAAGACACACAGGTTTGTAGGTTAATTGGCTTCAGTTAATATTGTAATTTTTCCCCAGTGTGTCGGATAGTGTTTGTGTACAGAGTTATCGCTGGTCGGCACGGACTCGGAGGGCGGAAGTGCCTGTTTCTATGTTGTATCTCTAAAGTCTAAATCCGATTTCACCTTTTTGACCCGCTAAACTGCGGTGACATACAGAACCAGCACGGAATAGTGTCCCCTCAAAAGGCTCACAGTATTGGCTGCAAACATGTGTGTAAAATGTTAGTGTGGCATCGATAGGGTGGACAGTCAAAACCTTTTTCCCCAAGGTGGGAATGTCAAAGACCATAGGGCATAGCTTTGAGATGTAAGAGGTAAAGGTGAAAGGAGTTGTCCAGGACAGGTTTTTCAAATGGAAGGTGGTGGTGGAGAAAAACATGATAGTGATGTATCAAAGGCTTCTTGATTAGTACGGGTGTCGGAGGTTATGGGGAGAAGACAGGAGAATGGGGTTTAAGAGGAAGAGTTAGATCAGCCATGATTGAATGGCAGAGTACACTTGATGGGCCGAATGGCCTGATTCTGCTCCTATCACATGACCTTAGAAGCACATGGATTTGCAGGGAATGGAGGGGTATGAATCATGTGCACGCAAAAGGAGGTTAGTTTAGCTTGGCATCATGTTCAGCGCAGACATCTAGGGCCAAAGGCCCCGTTCCTATGCTGCACTGTTCTATGTTGAATGTGATTTTACCCCAACATTAGATGCATTAAACCATGGCCTGTACAGGTCCCAATGAGAACACACCCAGAGCACTGCAGCTGCACTATTTTACTGCGCAGAATCCGGAGAAGGATGGTACACTCGCCATAGCAACCATACAGCAGCTATACTCAACATGGCTGCTATGGAGCGGAGAGGCTGAGGAAGATATGCAAATGGAACAAACTGATTTTAGATAATGACATTAAAGCTACGTACCAGGAGAAAGAACACAGGAACAATGGGACAATCTATCACTCGAAGTGTCAAGGTGACCTCCCAAGCATAATAAATACAAAGCTATAATGTCGCTATTGGTGTTTGTTTATTATTGCCATGTTTGTCGAGATACAGTGAAAGGCTTTGTTTGCGTGAAATTCAGTCAAATCACACCACACATGAGTACAATTAAGCTCTTGCACACCCCGTAAACTGTGCCAGTTCCACACATTTTGATCCAAAGCAGTAAATGCGTAGTAAAAGAGCTGTTTGAGTTCTATCCTCCACAGGGACAAAAGCTGCCAGGAAGATGAAGGAGGACATTGGACAGGAAGGGGACCCACTCAGTGACAATGTCAATCAGGCTGGTGTAGAGAATCCTTCTTGTGTGCAGAGGGAACACCATTACACCTTTAAATGAGTTCTGCAGCAGTTAAGACCCCCCAAAAAAACATTCTTTCTTCATTAGACGATCGTGACTGGAAACATCTATTCCAATTTTGCAATCGCTAAAGTTTCACCAGGGGCTGCACAGAGGCGCAGTGGTAGAGTTGCTGCCTTACAGCGCCAGAGACCCAGGTTTGATCCTGACTATGAGTGCTGTCGATGAGTTTGTACATTCTCCATGTGACCGCGTGAGTATTCTCAGGGTGCTCCAGTTTCCTCCCACACTCCAAAGACGTACAGGTTTGTAGGTTGATTGGCTGCAATAAAATTGAGTGTGTAGGATAGTATTTAGTGTACATGGTGATCACTGGTCTCCATGGACTCAGTAGATTGAAGGCCTGTTTCCCGCGCTATACCTCTAAAGTCTATTTTATTTTAAAGTCTAAATGATTGCCAATATGATTTATTGAAAATGATGTCAATTTTGGATCACAAAGCACTGAAAGAAACTGTCTTATGTAAAGATGGGTCTCTACCAGAAACTTCACCCATTCGTTCTCTATGGAGATGCTGCCTGTCCCACTGAGATACTCCAGCTTTTTGTGTCTATCTTTGCCTTATGTAATCCAATCTGTGGGCCCCATCTCTTCCAGTGGTCCCACCATATTTCTTCTGTTCATTTATTTTTTGCTATACAGGCATTGCTGCCAGCTTTTATAGTTCTTGTGAAGATGGTGGTGAGCCGCCATTTTGAGCTGCTGTAGTCATTCTGGTTAAGATGTTCCACAGTGTTTTGGGTGAAATAACTTAAGGAGCTGGCCAAGCAATAAAGAACAACGACTAATGTGTATTTCCAAAAAGACACAAAGTAACTCAACAGGTCAGGCAGCATCTATGAGAGAGCAATGATAGGTGACATTTTGGGTCGGAACCCTTCTTCACACTCCACCACTTTTTTTTAAACTAGCATCTGCAGTTTCCTGTATCCAGTTATATTTCCAAATCTGGATAGTTTGGATTATTTTTAGTTTACTTTTTAGAAACCACGCCACCCATCGATCACCCAGACCTAATGGTTCTATGTGATCCTACATTTGCATGCATTACCTACACAAATTTATGGAGGCCAATTAACCTACAAACCTGCATGTCTTTGGGATGTGGGAGAAAACCCGAGCACCCGGAGGAAACCCACACGGTCACAAGGAGAACATGCAAACATGCCAAGAGCACACAGACAGCATCTGAGGTCAGGATTTAACCCGGGAGTCTGGCACTGTGAGGCAGCAGCTCCACCAGCTGTGCCACTGTGCTTGAAGGGGAACCTGCAGTTGGTGATGGTGCCATTGAATCAACAGGGTCCACATTTGGCCAGTCAGGCTGATTCACCAGGAAAGCATATAGGAAAGTTTAATACGATTTCCCAACGGTGTTTAGAATAGTTGAGAGATACAGCACGGAAACAGGCCTTTCAGCCCACGGAGTCCGTGCCGATTAGCGATCCCCGCACATTAATAGTATCCTAAACACGCTAGGGACAAGCCAATTAACCAATTAACCTACATACCTATATGTCTTTGGAGTGTGGGAGGAAACCGAAGATCTTGGAGAAAACCCACGCTGTCACGGAGAGAAGTTACAAATTCCGTACAGACGGCACCCTTAGTCGGGATGGAAACCGGGTCTCTGGCGCTGCAAGCGCTGTAGGCAGCAACTCTACCGCTGCACCATCATGCCGTTCTTACACATGCCCTGCAGAAAATTTCAGTTCTCCCACCAGGGAGCCCACAGTCCACACCCTCTCCCAGAACATGAGAAGAATGAAGTATCCCCTACCTGCTCGTCCCCAACTGTCTTATTTTGCTTTCAATGCTGACTGACGATCTGATGCCATGGCCTGGAGGAGAAAACAAGGAGAGGTGGAGTCACACATAGAGTCATAGAGCCATACAGTGTGGAAACAGGCCCATCAGCTCAACTTGCCCACACCGACCAACTTGTCCCATCCACACTATTCCAACCTGCCTGTATTTGGCCCATATCCCCATAAACCTATCCTATCCATGTACCAGTCTAAATGTTTCTTAAACATTGCAGTAGTACCTGCCTCAGATACCTCTTCCGGCATTATAATGCATAAGGAGGCAATTCAAACAATTGAGCTGATTGATGAAGTTATTCAGTCATACAGCACAGAAACAGGCCCTTCGGTCCAGCTCGCCCATGCTGACCAAGGTGCCCATCGATATAAGTCCCACCTGGCCAAAGCATCACCCATCCATTCTCTCCCATGATTCTGCCTGAGTTCCTCCAGCACTTTGTGTTTTGCTCAGCATTCCAGCGTCTGCAGTTCCATGTGTCAACAAAATAAATATTCCTTCCTTAAATCACTCTATCTTTCTGACTCTCCTTCCACGTTTAAACTGCTCCTTGATGTATAAACCTTTCAACAAGTATTTAATTGCCTGTCTTAGGTTCCCTTTTTGGTCTGGCCATTATTCTTGTGAAGCACATATAAAGGAGCTGCATTAATGCAAATTGCGGTAACTGCACCATCTCCAGCCCTGCCCTCTGGCAAGGTGTTTTTCATAATCTTCTCAATCCTTTGAACATGCTAATTTGGAATTTTATTTTCCGTCAGTTTAGTTTAGGTTTAGTGTAATGATACAACATGGAAACAGGCCCATCAGCCCACCGAGTCCACGCCAACCATCAATTATCTGTTCACACTAGTTCTATGTTGAACCATTTTCTCATCCAATCCCGATGCACTCGGGGCAATTTACAGAGGACCAATGAACCTACAATTAACGCACGTCTTTGAGATGTGGGAAAAGCTGGAGGAACCCCACGGGAGAATGTGGAAACTCCACACAGACAGCACCCAAGGTCAGAATTGAACCCGGATGTCTGGTGCTGTGAGGCAGCAACTCTACCAGTTGTGCCACTGTGAGTTTTCCTCATTCATTCAATCCTGCAAGCACAGTCCTTTACCTCATGTACTCCATTTCCTCACCCATCTCCCCTTTGAAAGCTATGCAAAAAATATATATATTTGTTTGGCCGTCTTCCAAGATAGCGCCCAACACAGGAGACTATTTGTGTGCTTGCCACAGAAGCAGATCTAGAAACTCATTTACAATCGTTCCACACTCTTAAATCTCCAATCTTACGGCAACTTGTTCTATTAGAACTTCCGTTTGTGCACCTCGAGTTGATTGCATTAGTCGAAACAGGGCGGAACACGTGAAGGTTGCAATCTTCCACCGCTCTGCCGACACGTTAGCACGCAACAAAAACTTTTCACTGTACCTCGTGACAATAAACTAAACAAAATTTATAAATATCTCAAAATAGATCGCAGTTCACACATGAAGATTTGCTTCAAAATCAGGCAACTATTTTAATGCAAAAAACGCTTTGAATATTGTCTATAATTTTCCTTGAGCAGAGCACCAAGTATCACTCCCTTCTGATTATGTTAATTCTGTCAGATTATTTAAGAATGGGAATTAAATAAGTAGAAAATATAGGAAGAATTAGTAACTTATCACAGAAGCGATTTCATGGTACTGCTTGCTCTGTCCTCATTAGAAAGGCATTAACAAGTTTATCTCAAACCCATTAATGGCTCCATTAAAATGGAGACAATTTCACAGAAACTGCATTAATAATATCACATGACATTACTACTTCAATGGTAATGCTGACAAATACAACATTTTAAACAGATTTTTTGTTTGTCTGTAGTTATTCATTTTGTTGTGTTTCACACAACTCTGTAACTGCCAATCTAAATAGCCAGCCAATCAAAGAAAGGCGACTATCTCCATCAATCAGAGATTAGGAAGGAACTTCAAGTGCTGGTTTACACCGAAGATAGGCACAAAATGCTGGAGTATCTCAGCAGGTCAGGCAGCATCTCTGGAGAAAAGGAATAGGTGACATTTTGGGTTGAAACCCTTTTTCAGACTCAGGGTCAGAATAATCTGTGAGCGCTCTTTGCAGTTATTATTTGATGGGTAATTCGAAATAAATACATTCTAAATTTCATCAATGAATTCATGGTGGTGATTTCACAACCCGATTTGTTCACTTTTAAAACTCATAAATATTGAATATACACACACAGTTCTGTATCAACTGTAAAAAAAAGGATGCGATAAATGACCCATCGTTTATTTTATTTAGTTTGAGTTTGAGTTTCTTTTGGAAGATCACAGAAGCATCAGTAATTAAGATCTCATAAGGTTAATTTTGAGGTTGGTTATTTTATAAAACGGGGATTATCACAATGGTTTATTGAGCTTAGTTTAGTTTATTGTCACGTGCACCAAGGTACAGAGAAAAGCATTTTTGTTGTCATTGCAAGTCATTGGAAAGACTATGATTACAATCAAGCCGTCCAAAGTGTACAGATACAGAATAAAGGGAATAACATTAAGTGCAAGATAAAGTACAGAAAAGTCCAATTAAAGATAGTCCGAGGGTCTCCAATTAGATAGATGGTAGCTCAGGACCGCGCTCTAGTTGGTGACAGAGTGGTTGAGCTGGGAAGAAACTGTCCCTGAATCTGAAAGTGTGTGTTTTACACTTCTGTACCTATTGCCTGATGGAAGAGGGGAGAAGAGGGAGTGGCTGGGGTGAGACTGATCTTCAATTATCCTGGTGGCCTTCCCGAGGCAGCGTATGGATGGATGGAGTCAATGGAGGGAGGGCTGGTTTGTATAATGGACTGGGCTGCATTCACAATTCTCTGCAATTTCTTGGGGTCTTGGATGGAGTTGATGGGTCTTCTATTATAGAGGTCTTCTAAGATTTATTCTGGTTAAAGTCAATAGGAATGGAGCATGTGAAAGATCATACATAAGGTCCTATTTTGCTCATAACCCTAGAATTAATGCATAGATAGGTGACATTTTGGGTTGTGACCCTTCTTCAAACTGACCTTTCTTCAGACTTCAAACTGAACAAGCCTGACCCGCTGACATACGACAGCACTTTGTGTCTTTATTTTATGGCTGAAGGAAATACCAGTTTCACATATTTATTGCCTGTTATGTGATTGGTAAGTGGTTTGCATAGTCCCATTCATCATAAAACTCTATTGAAAGAAAATTGTCTTAGTTCTCTATTCGAGCTGTAAGTTGATAAACTTAGGAATTAACTCTTTCAGTTTTAGCAGTATTTTTGGAAGCAGATAGTGATTTGCAGACCGCCTTGCTATCTCTTGTCAGTCAAGTCGACCAGACTGTTCGGGTCACTGGGAAGTGATGGGTTGACTTTTCAATTACCTGGATGATCAATTAAAGCTTCTGACAGTCTATCTCCGGCTAGTGGGGAGGCAGCAGAGTAAATGATTGAAATAAGTCACCTCGCCATATCTGTTAGCCTGCTACAAATCATCAGCCCATTTAATAAAGAGACTTTCTCCTGAAAGATCAGATTTCTGCCTGGTTTTCATCAATTTCTAATCAATGATTGAAATGTAAAAGTGGAATTGATTAAAAAATAGATTTCATGAGAAAAGAGTATTAATCCATTGGTCTGGATGCAATTTTAAAAATCGGTTCCATCCGTGTACGAGATGAGATGCGTTTGCCCATTGTTACTAACATACGGAGGTTACTGAGAGAGATCAGTACTTAAGTAGTTGGCTAATAGGTAATTTCCAGGTTGGGAGTCTGTAACTAGCATGAGTTGCTATAAGAGTATAGACTGTGGCCCCACTGTTATAGTCCACATGCACCTTATACATTGCATCCTGTGCTCTCAAGAACATCAGTGCTGAAAGGCTGACAGATACGATTTTGACTACCCTGAAGTCCATGATAATCGTAACAGGACACAAAATGCTGGAGTAATTCAGCAGGACAGACAGCATCTCGAGATAGAAGGAATGGATGATGTTTCGGGTCTCGACACTTCTTCAGACTGCGCGTCAGGGGAGAGGGAGTTACAGAGATAAGGAAGTGTAGGAGATCAAAATAAATGAAGATCAAGTAAAATGTAGAATAGATCATTGTTAGCTAGGGGAAGCTGACAACGCAGCAAAGAGAGATACAATGTAAGCAGGGGGACAATCAGACTGGTCGGAGAACTGTGAATGGGGAGGGATGGAGAGAGAAGGAAAGCAAGGGTTACTTGAAGTTACAGAAGTCAATGTTCATACCGCTGGCTGTGTAAGATGCCCAAGCGAAATATGAGGTGCAGTTCCTCCAATTTGTGCTGGTCCTCACTCTGACAATGGACGAGTCCCAGGAATGAAAGGTCAGTGTGGGAATGGGAGAGGGACAAAGTGTTTATCAACCGGGAGATCAGATAGGTTTAGGCAGACTGAGCAAAGGTGATCAGCGAAACGATTAGCGAGCCTGTGCTTGGTCTCGCCGAAATATAGGAGTCCACACCTGGAACAGCGGATAGGGAGGTTGCACGGCAATCGAGGTCACGACCCGTGACCCATACTGTTGCCACGCAACGCCAACTGGAGTACACGCGGTGAACTGCAGGTAAGCACTTACAATGACTTCAAGTGTAACGGGCCCGTCTTCTGTCCCAGCATCCGGACTCCACGTTGACTGGTTCCACTCGCGGACCCCGGGCCGTCTATCCCCGCAGCTGGGGGTGGTCAGGGGAAGGGGTGCTGATGCAGTGGGGGGTGGTCGGGAGGAGGGGGTGGGGGGTGGACGGTGGGTGGAGGGTGGGGGGGTTGGGTTCGTGAGGGGGGGGCGGGTGCGGATGCAGTGCGGTCAGTGACTCTAGGTGGGCGGAGGGACCAGACTGTCCCCAACTCTGCTGCAGCTGACGGGGATGTTGCCGTGTGTTCGGGGGTGGTCGGTGGGGGGTGGTCGGGGGGGGGGGTGGGGAGGTCGTTGGGGGGGTGGTCGGTGGGGGGGTCGGGTGGTCGGTGGGGAGGGGGGGGCTGGTCGGTGGGGGGTCAGTGACTCTGGGTGGGCGAAGGGACCAGACTGTCCCCAACTCTGCTGCAGCTGTTGGGGACGTTGCTGGGTTTTCATCCCCGTGTGTCTGGTGCCCGGAGCCCTGGCCCCGCTCCACCCGGCCCCGTGTGTGGGCACTGCCGACCCACAGCCCATGACAGTGCAGCCCATGACAAATTCACTGCAACTGCAACGTTCTAATCGATCGCGTTCCAGAAGCACCCACTCGCAGGATGATTTAAATGCTCTTTTTTTTGGAAAATATCATAGATTGAAGATGTCATAAGAACATCTAAATCTTCTATATTTGGTGTAATGGTCTATCCATAGCAATATTTTTATACTAAATATACATAACATACACAACAGTTTTAGCCACATGAAGTGCAAAAAATAATAATTTTGATTATATCGAGTGGATGTTTCTAGATTAATTTATGGGAATTAAACATTAAATTCCTTCCATCTGGCATATTAGTTCATGACAGTGAGATTTAAAAATTATGTTATATTGTGAATTCTTGTGCGAATGGGATTAGTTTGTTATTTGGATACTTAGGCTATTATTAAAAATTATCCTTTTCTTAAGAAATGTAATCTACAGGACATTCTTAATGAGAAAGTAGTGGGCCAAAAGTCATGTCATGTGTGGTTTGAAGAGCAAACACTTGTAGTTTACAATGCCAAAATTGAAAAACAAGGTATACAGACTTGCTGTTAAAGAAGGAACTGCAGATGCTGGAGAATCGAGGGTTACACAAAAAGCTGGAGAAACTCAGCGGGTGCAGCAGCATCTAAGGAGTGAAGGAGATAGGCGACGTTTCGGGTCGAGACCCTTCTTCAGACTGGTCAGGGATCAGGGAAACGAGAGATATAAACAGTGATATGGAGAGATAAAGCAAGAACAATGAGTGAAAGATATGCAAAAAAGTATTGGTGATAAGGAAAGCAGGCCATTGTAAGCTGTTTCTGGTGTGAAAATGAGAAGCTAGTGCGACTTGGGGGGGGGGGGGAGATGGAGAAGGAATGTCAGGGCCCGAGGGCTGAGGGAGAGGTGGGGGGGTGGGGGGAAAGGAGCAGTCTGGGTTAACAGAATTGAGAAAATTCAATGTTTAAGCCCAGAGGATGCAGACTCCCCAAGCGGAATATGAGATGTTGTTCCTCAAACTTGCGGTGTTGTTCACTCTGGCCATGGAGGAGGCCCAGGACCGAGAGGTCGGATACGGAGTGGGAGGGGGAGTTGAAGTGCTGAGCCACCGGGAGGTCGGGTTGGTTATTGCGGACCGAGCGGAGGTGTTCGGCGAAACGATCGCCTAGCCTCCGCTTGGTCTCACCGATGTAGATTAGCTGGCATCTGGAGCAACGGATGCAGTAGACGAGGTTGGAGGAGGTGCAGGTGAACCTCTGTTGGACTTGGAATGACTGCTTGGGTCCCTGAAAGGAGTGGATGGGGGAGGTGAAGGAACAAGTGTAGCATCTCTTGCGGTTGCAAGGGAAAGTGCCCGGGGAAGGAGTGGAGCAGGAGGGAAGGGAAGAATTGACGAGGGAGTTGCGTAGGGAGCGGTCTTTGCGGAAGGCAGATAGGGGGGGAGATGGGAAGATGTGGCGAGTGGAGGGGTCACGTTGGAGGTGGCGAAACTGGCGGAGGACTATCTGTTGTATGCGCTGGCTGGTGGGGTGAAAGGTGAGGACCAGGGGGACTCGGCCCTTGTTGTGAGTGGGGGAATGGGGAGAGAGGGCAGTGTTGCGGGGTATGGAGGAGACCCTGGTGCGAGCCTCATCGATAGTGGGGGAGGGGAAACCCCGTTCTCTGAAGAACGAGGACATTTGCGATGACCTGGTGTGGAACACGTCATCCTGGGAGCAGATGCGGCGTAGTCGGAGGAATTGGGAATAGGGGATGGAGTCCTTACAGGAAGCAGGGTGGGAGGAAGAGTAGTCCAGGTAGCTGTGGGAGTCAAACCAACTGAGTCAACCCCCCCCCCCCCAAGTCGCACTAGCTTCTCATTTTCACACCAGAAACAGCTTACAATGGCCTGCTTTCCTTATCACCAATACTTTTTTGCATATCTTTCACTCATTGTTCTTGCTTTATCTCTCCATATCACTGTTTATATCTCTCGTTTCCCTGATCCCTGACCAGTCTGAAGAGGGTCTCGACCCGAAACGTCGCCTATCTCCTTCACTCCTTAGATGCTGCTGCACCCGCTGAGTTTCTCCAGCTTTTTGTGTAACCCTATACAGACTTGCTTATTGGTTACAATCTGAGGAGTATGAAGATGCTACTGATTATGATATGCCAATGTACCAGCTAGCAACTGATCTTCTCCATAAAGACTTGGTCTATTGCTAGAAATTGTAATTTATTTACCTAGAAACATAGAAATGAGGTGCAGGAGTAGGCCATTCGGCCCTTCGAGCCTGCACCGCCATTCAATATGATCGTGGCTGATCATCCAACTCAGTATCCCGTACCTGCCTTCTCTCCATACCCTCTGATCCCCTTAGCCACAAGGGCCACATCAAACTCCCTCTTAAATATAGCCAATGAACTGGCCTCAACTACCCTCTGTGGCAGAGAGTTCCAGAGACCCACCACTCTCTGTGTGAAAAAAGTCCTTCTCATCTCGGTCCTAAAGGATTTTCCCCTTATCCTTAAGCTGTGACCCCTTGTCCTGGACCTCCCCAACATTGGGAACAATCTTCCTGCATCTAGCCTGTCCAACCCCTTAAGAATTTTGTAAGTTTCTATAAGATCCCCTCTCAATCTCCTAAATTCTAGAGAATATAAACTGAGTCTATGCAGTCTTTGTTCATAAGACAGTCCTGACATCCCAGGAATCAGTCTGGTGAACCTTCTCTGCACTCCCTCTATGGCAATAATGTACTTCCTCAGATTTGGAGACCAGAACTGTACGCAATACTCCAGGTGTGGTCTCACCAAGACCCTATACAACTGAAGTAGAACCTCCCTGTTCCTATACTCAAATCCTTTTGCTATGAAAGCTAACATACCATTCGCTTTCTTCACTGCCTGCTGCACCTGCATGCCTACTTTCAATGACTGGTGTACCATGACACCCAGGTCGCGCTGCATCTCCCCTTTTCCTAATGGGCCACCATTTAGATAATAGTCTGCTTTCCTATTTTTGCCACCAAAGTGGATAACTTCACATTTATCCACATTATACTGCATCTGCCAAACATTTGCCCACTCACCCAGCCTATCCAAGTCACCTTGCAGAATCCTAGCATCCTCCTCACAGCTAACACTCCCCCCCAACTTAGAGTCATCCGCAAACTTGGAGATATTGCCTTCAATTCCCTCATCCAGATCATTAATGTATAGTGTAAATAGCTGGGGTCCCAGCACTGAGCCTTGCGGTACCCGTTTACTCCTACTCTTTGCTTCCTGTTTGCCAGCCAGTTCTCTATCCACATCAATAAAATCTTAGGAAGGACATTATTGCCATAGAGCGAGTGCAGCGAAGGTTCACCAGACTGATTCCTGGGATGTCAGGACTGTCTTATGAACAAAGACTGCATAGACTCGGTTTATACTCTCTAGAATTTAGGAGATTGAGAGGGGATCTTATAGAAACTTACAAGATTCTTAAGGGGTTGGACAGTCTAGATGCAGGAAGATTGTTCCCGATGTTGGGGAGGTCCAGGACAAGGGGTCACAGTTTAAGGATAAGGGGGAAATCCTTTAGGACCGAGATGAGAAGGAATTTTTTCACACAGAGAGTGGTGGGTCTCTGGAACTCTCTGCCACAGAGGGTAGTTGAGGCCAGTTCATTGGCTATATTTAAGAGGGAGTTAGATGTGGCCCTTGTGGCTAGGGGGATCAGAGGGTATGGAGAGAGGGCAGGTACGGGATACTGAGTTGGATGATCGGCCATGATCATATTGAATGGCGGTGCAGGCTCGAAGGGCCGAATGGCCTACTCCTGCACCTAATTTCTATGTTTCTATGTAATACTGAACCCCCAATGCCGTATGCTTTAAGTTTATATACTAATCTCTTATGTGGGACCTTGTCGAAAGCCTTCTGGAAGTCCAGATACACCACACCCACTGGTTCTCCCCTATCCACGCTACTAGTTACATCCTCGAAAAATTCCACAAGATTCGTCAGACATGATTTACCTTTCGTAAATCCATGCTGACTTTGTCCAATGATTTCACCACTTTCCAAATGTGCTGCTATCCCATCTTTAATAACTGACTCTAGCAGTTTCCCCACTACCGATGTTAGACTAACTGGTTTGTAATTCCCCGTTTTCTCTCTCCCCCCCTTCTTAAAAAGAGGGGTTACGTTTGCTACCCACCAATCCTCAGGAACTACTCCAGAATCTAAAGAGTTTTGAAAGATTATCACTAATGCATCCACTATTTCCGGAGCTACTTCCTTAAGTACTCTGGGATGCAGCCTATCTGGCCCTGGGGATTTATCGGCCTTTAATCCATTCAATTTACCCAACACCACTTCCCGACTAACCTGGATTTCACTCAAGTCCTCCTTTGACCCGCGGTCCCCTGCTACTTCCGGCAGATTATTTATGTCTTCCTTAGTGAAGACGGAACCAAAGTAGTTATTCAATTGGTCCGCCATATCCTTGTTCCCCATGATCAACTCACCTGTTTCTGACTGCAAGGGACCTACATTTCTTTTAACTAATCTCTTTCTCTTCACATATCTATAAAAACTTTTGCAGTCAGTTTTTATGTTCCCTGCCAGTTTTCTTTCATAATCTATTTTTCCTTTCCTAATCAAGCCCTTTGTCCTCCTCTGCTGGTCTCTGAATTTCTCTCAGTCCTCTGGTGTGCTGCTTTTTCTGGCTACTTTGTACGCATCATCCTTTGCTTTGATACTATCCCTGATTTCCCTTGTTACCCACGGATGCACTACCTTCCCTGATCAATTCTTTTGCCAAACTGGGATGAACAATTTTTGTAGTTCATCCATGCAGTCTTTAAATGTCTTCCATTGCGTATCCACCGTCAGCCCTTTTAGAATTGATTGCCAGTCAATCTTGGCCAATTCACATCTCTTACCCTCAAAGTTACCTTTCCTTAAGTTCAGAACCATTGTTTCTGAAATAACAATGTCACTCTCCATCCTAATGAAGAACTCGACCATATTATGGTCACTCTTGCCCAAGGGGGCATGCACAATAAGACTGCTAACTAACCCTTCCTCATTACTCAATACCCAGTCTAAAATAGCCTGCTCTCTCGTTGGTTCCTCTACATGTTGATTTAGATAACTATCCCGCATACTTTCCAAAAAATCCTCTTCCTCAGCGCCCCAGCCAATTTGATTCACCCAATCTATATGTAGATTGAAGTCACCCATTATAACTGTTTTGCCTTTGTTGCACGCATTTCTAATTTCCTGTTTGATACCATCCCCAACTTCACTACTACTGTTAGGTGGCCTGTACACAACTCCCACTAGCGTTTTCTGCCCCTTAGTGTTTCACAGCTCTACCCATACCGATTCCACATGCTCCAAGCTAATGTTCTTCCTTTCCATTGCGTTAATCTCCTCTCTAACCAGCAACGCTACCCCACCTCCTTTTCCTTTCTCTATCCCTCCTGAATATTGAATATCTCTGGATGTTCAGCTCACAGCCTTGGTCACCCTGGAGCTATGTCTCCGTGATCCCAACTATATCATACTCATTAATAGCTATCTGCACGTTCAATACTCCTTGCATTGAGACACAAAGCCTTCAGGCTTGTTTTTACAATGCTCTTACCCCTTATACAATTTTGCTGAGAAGTGGCCCTTTTTGATTTTTGCCCTGGTTTTGTCTGCCTGCCACTTTTACTTTTCACCTTGCTCCCTATTGCTTCTACCCTCGTTTTACACCCACCTGCCTCTCTGCTCTTGTACCCATCCCCCTGCCACATTAGCTTAAATCCTCCCCGACAGCACTAGCAAACACTCCCCCAAGGACATTGATTCCATTCCAGCCCAGGTGCAGACCGTCCTGTTTGTACTGGTCCCACCTCCCCCAGAAATGGTTCCAGTGCCTATCTGTTACGGACTTACAGCATATAATACAATAATATTAAAGTTCTGATCTTGAGAATATCACATTTTTGAATTTTCAAGGCAGTCTGAGTTTTTACTATTTCTGTCACAAGTCAATTTTGTAATAAGCTACAACTAGGTTAACTAATTATATGCTTTAATTTCAGGTCATCCAAGTAAGATTGTTTTATATTTGTTTCAAAATGCTTCAATCTATAATAACTGAACATTTCATTCAGTTCTCTAAATGTTTAAGAAAGTTATGGGCTTTTGACTGTCCTCGATCACAGCTTATGTGTTAAGTCAATGGAAAAGCAATAGGGAACATGATGCTAATTTCCGAGTATGAAAATGGCCATAACTTTTTTATTCCTGAAGATATGAAAGTGAATTAGGTGTCAAATTAAACTTCTTTTTATGCTTTGTCTGATGGGATAAATTGCAGACTTGATTTTTAAAATCAATCAATACTGGCTGGAGTAACTCAGCGGGCAGTATATTTGGAGAGAATGAATAGTCCTCCAGGCGCGGGGGCGCTGCAGTCACTGGTCCTCCAGGCGCGGGGGCGCTGCAGTCACTGGTCCGCCAGGCGCGGGGGCGCTGCAGTCACTGGTCCGCCAGGCGCGGGGGCGCTGCAGTCACTGGTCCTCCAAGCGCGGGGGCGCTGCAGTCACTGGTCCGCCAGGCGCGGGGGCGCTGCAGTCACTGGTCCGCCAGGCGCGGGGGCGCTGCAGTCACTGGTCCTCCAGGCGCGGGGGCGCTACAGTCACTGGTCCTCCAGGCGCGGGGTCGCTGCAGTCGCTGGTCCTCCAGGCGCGGGGGTGCTGCAGTCACTGGTCCTCCAGGCGCGGGGTCGCTGCAGTCACTGGTCCGCCAGGCGCGGGGGCGCTGCAGTTGTCACCAAAGATTGGTTGTCACCGAGCCCTGCGCGCCCCCGCGGCCGGCGCTCGTCCCCGCTGACAGCTCTGCGCGCCCCCGCTGACAGCTTTGCGCGCCCCCGCGGCCGGGATCCTTCCTTGCGTCCGCGCAAGATGGCGGCGGCGGCGGAGGAGGCGGTGCAGGGCGAGGCGGTGCAGGGCGCGGCGGGCCCCGGCGTCCTGGCCGAGATCTTCAGCAGCCCCCTCAACGTCACCCTGCTGCTCCTCTGCCTCTTCCTGCTCTACAAGATCATGCGCGGCGACCGGCCGAGTAACGACGACTCCGCCGGCCAGGAGCCGCCACTGCCCCGCCTCCGGAGGGACTTCACCCCGGCAGAGCTGCGGCCCTTCAACGGGCAGCTCGACCCCCGCATCCTCATCGCCGTCTGCGGCAAGGTCTTCGATGTCACCAGCGGTCGCAAGTTCTACGGAGAAGGTGGGGAACTCCCTCCCAATCTCCGCCCGCCCCGCCCCCTTCCTTCCTCCCCCTCCTCTCCCCCCCTTCTCTGACCCTTCCCCCTCCACCCCCCACCTCTCCCCCCTTTCTCCGACCCTTTTCCACCTCCACCCCCCTCCACTCCCACTCCTCCCCCTCCCCTTCCTCCTCCCCCTCCCCTTCCTTCCTAGCACTCGCCTTCCCTCGATCCGATCCTTGCTCCTCTCCTCACCCTCAACCCCCCCCTGCTTCTCGCCCCAAATGCCCTCTCATCTCACTCCATCTCCCCACTCCACCCCCCTCCTCACCCTCAACCACCCCTGCTCCTTGCCCCCAACGCCCCCTCATCTCACTCCATCCAACTCCTCTCCTCACTCCAACCCCTCCTCTCCTCACCCTCAATCCCCCCTCCTCGCCTTCCAATCCCCTCCCTTGTTTTACCCCCAATTCCCCCTTTCCTTGTTTCCACAAATCTTCCCTACTCCTTGCCATCAAGCCCCCTTCTTCTCCATGTGCCCGCATCCCCTTGCCCTCAATCCCCCTTCCTCTTCATGTGCCCTACAATCTGCCCTCCTCTCCTTGCCCCACCATCCCCTCACCTTCCTTGCCCCGCGATCCCCATCTCCTCACCCCCGATCTTCCGCTTGTCTCCTCGCTAGCACGATGCCCCTCTCCTCTTCCCCACATACCCTCTCCTTTGCTCAATACCTAATCCTTCCCAGCCCATTGCTCACACTGTGCCCGTGGCTCATTCGCACATGGACAGTGTGTTCCCCTGCATCCAGTGCTCCAAAATAATTCTGCTGCAGGACAATACGTTTTATTTGTAACATTGCCCTGTGACCTTGAAGTTCTGAAAGATTGGCAGATTTTTCTCCAGTTTTTTGATGAGTTCAAAGTGCTACCCTCGGGATGTGTTCTACTTGTTAATAAACAGCTGCCATTACTAAAATGAGTACTGGCTTGTTTATTGCATAATACTGATAAAAAACCATTTTTCCAGGAATCTTCTGTCCTAGAATCTATTTTCCGGTATCTTCATGGCAATGAAATATTTTGAACAATTAGTAACTGAAATATCTTCAAATTGGAATGTCTTCAAATATCTTCAAATTTGAATCAGTTATGCTGATATGCTGAAACCTGTAAAATATAGAGGAATCAATAGAATTAACTAAGCTGTTTTATCATCCAGTTTAACAAACCACTCTATGGTCATTACCATACCGAAATGTACTAACTTGATAAGATCTCAAAATAGAACAATTGTTGTGGAATTAAAAAACCTTCTCATTACACTATACACCAAATACTACTTACCGGTAGTTTGGGGTGAGTTTGGCCATGGAACTGAAGACTAAGCCAAGGCATCTTGAAATAGGCAACGTTTCGGGCCGAAACCCTTCTTCAGACTGATGGGGGGTGGGGGAGAAGAGAGGAAGAGGAGGAGCCAGTGGGCTGAGGGAGAGCTGCGAAGGGGAGGAGAAAGTAAGGACTACCTGAAATTAGAGAAGTCAATGTTCATACCGCTGGGGTGCAAACTGCCCAAGCGAAATATGAGGTGCTGCTCCTCCAATTCACGGTAACCCTCACTCGGGCCATGGAGGAGGCCGAGGAAAGAAAGGTCTGACTCGGAATGGGAGGGAGAGTTGAAGTGCTGAGCCACCGGGAGATCAGGTTGGTTATTGCGAACCGAGCGGAGGTGTTAGGCGATGCAATTGCTAAGCGGTTTGCACCCCAGCGGTATGAACTGGTCATCAAACGCATGGATTTAGGACTTTCCCAACCCATCTGCGTTTGGATCAAGGACTTTCTGTCTAACCGCCCCCAGACCGTCAGACTGGGCCATCACCTCTCCACCCCCATCACACTCAGCACTGGCTCCCCACAGGGCTGTTTGTTGAGCCCCCTCCTCTACACACGCTACACCCACGATTGTGCCCCCGCCCACTCCACCAACACCATCGTCAAGTTCGCGGACGACATGTGGTTGGACATATCACAGGAGGAGATGAGACAGCCTACAGGGAGGAAGTCCAAAAACTGGCAGCGTGGTGTTCAGACAACAACCTCATCCTAAACACCACAAAAACAAAGGAAATTATCATAGACTTCCGTAAGAACAGTGCAGCCCTCCAACCCCTATTCATCAATGGGGACTTTGTGGAAAGGATCTCAGACTTCAGATTCCTGGGCACACAAATTGCGGAGGATTTCTCCTGGACCACAAACAGGTAGTCAAGAAGGCCCAGCAGCAACTCTACTTTCTGAGGATCCTCAGGAAAAACAACCTGGAAGAGAAGCTGCTGGTGTCCTTCTACCGCTGCTCTATCGAGAATGTGCTGGCGTACTGTATAACCACATGGTATGCCAGCTGCTCTGCAGCAGACAGGAGAGCCCTTCAAAGGGTCATCAACACCACCCAAAAAAATCACTGGCTGCCCATTGCCCTCCCTGAAGGACATCTTCAGCTCTCGCTGCCTTGGCAGGGCAGCCAACATCCTGAAGGACCCTTCCCACCCTGGACACAACCTGTTCCACCTGCTGCCCTCTGGCAGATGGTACAGGTCTTTCAAAACTTGCACGAACAGACTCAGAGACAGCTTCTACCCCATAGCCATACGTGAGCTTAACAATGCAAAATAAGAAATAACACTCACATTCAACTGAATTGTTTTTTTTATAGGTATATATTTTCACCCTTCCTTATATTTTAAGATGGTTCTTGTGAATCACACCGTTGGATTGACTTTTAAATTTCGTTGCACCATGTGCAATGGCAATAAAGAGATTCTGATTCTGAACATTGACTTCTCTAATTTCAGATAGTCCTTACTTTCTTCTCCCCTTCTCAGCTCTCCCTCAGCCCACTAGCCCCTCATATTCCGTTCTTCTTCCTGCACCCCCACCCTCACATCAGTCTGAAGAAGGGTTTTGGCCCGAAACGTTGCCTATTTCCTTCGCTCCATAGATGCTGCCTCACCCGCTGAGTTTCTCCAGCATTTTTGTCTACCGTCGATTTTCCAGCATCTGCAGTTCTTTCTTAAACAAGGCATCTTGAATACTTGTTGATCTATCTATCTCATGCATTTCATTCTTGTTTTTATTGTGGAGCTAGCTGGTTGAATTAATATAATTGATCAACCACCAAAATTCAGAGCTAGCGCTGCTTTCAGGGGTAGGTTCCGAATGGTTTTGGGCCATATTAGAAGTTTCCTTAAATGTTATGTTTCCTTACATCCATTTTGGAAGAGTGCAGGTGGTTTTTCCAGTGCTTCAGAAATACCACTGGAAATTAATGAGTATGGATAAAATTCATCAAGGCAATGGTGATTTTGGATCACTCTTAAAAACAACAGCTTCTCGAACTTTGACTTTTTCTAATATTCCTTGAATGAGTTAATATAATGAAGTGGATGAAACCTTCCGGTGTCACTCCAGATAGTGGACCTGAAGCAAAAATACTGTTGTCCAGGTGGAAACGGTAAATAGAAATGTTGTCAAGCTAGAAAGGGTACTAAGAAGATTTACAAGGATGTTGCCAGGACTAGAGGGTCTGAGCTATAGGGAGAGGTTGAACAGGCTGGGACTATTCCTTGGAGCGCAGGAGGAGGAGGGGTGATCTTATAGAGGTGTATAAAATTATGAGAGGAATCGATTGGGCAGATTCACAGAGTAGGTGAATCGAGGACCAGAGGACGTTAGTTCAAGGTGAAGGAAAATGTTTTATAGGGTAACTTTAATGGGTAATTTTTTCACACAAAGGGTAATGGGGGTATGGAACAAGCTGCCAGAGGAGGTAGTTGAGGCAGGGACTATCCCAGCGTTTAAGAAACAGTTGGACAGGTACATGGATAGGACAGGATTGGAGGGTAATGGAGCAAACACGGGCAGGTGGGACTAGTGTAGCTGGGACATGTTGGCCAGTGTGAGCGAGATGGGCCGAGGGGCCTGTTTCCACACTGTCACTTTTATGACTCGAAATAAAACTTTTATTGAGAATTTCAGTATTATTACATATAAATGGATAAGCACTTTTATGTAGCTAAATCTAAGAGATTGTAATTTTTTGATGCAGCGCAATTCACAATATTTCTGAAATGGTATTTGTATTGACTGCAGTTAGCCCATTGTGGAAAAACATTTGCTTGTATGAAAACACAAAGATTGATCATGTTGAGCACCGCTAATTGTAACGAATTGCCCAAATAACCTTCTTCTTGTGCACACCAGGTTGATTGCAACCTACACGTGGTCCTGTTTCGACGAATGCAATCTCCCATCCCCCAAATTCAGTTCTTTGCAATTCAAATGCTTATAAACAAACTAATTTGGCATCATGTTCGGTCAGTACAAACATTGTGGGCCGAAGGGCCAGTTCCTGTGTTGTACTGTTCCATGTTCTAAAAACCAATATAGCTGTGCTGGTAAATTGAACAGTGATCACTTTAGAACAAATAGTCTTATTCTCAAAAGCAAACAAAAACAAATTGAAAACAGAAAATGCTGGAAGTATTCAGCAAATCACCTTTGGAAAGGGAAACAATTAATATTTTCGAGCAATGGCTTTTCGTGAGAATATAATTTTCGTATGGTGGTTTGAGTTTTAGTTTAAAAGATGATTGTTACCATGAATGGAGTTATAGGAATATACTTTTTCACGCAGAGAGCTGTTTTCACCCAGAAAGTTGTGAATCTGTGGAATTTCATTTCGGAGTCACGTGAGTGACTTCGTGAAGAGCCCGCCGGCGCGCATGCTCGACATATCGTCGTAACGCGTTGCTGCGACGGCTGGCGGTGGAGCGCGCTCCTCGCCAGCCCTTCAGAAGGGGCCACGGAGGTGAGTATTCCACCTTTAGTTGGTGGTCCTTGTTGCCTGATTATGTCTTGCAGCAAGGACATGGATGGGAGTTCGAAGGGCCGGAGGACGTCAGGACGAGTTCGCCGGTCAACAGTTCCGGGGCCTTTTCCATCGGCAGTACCTGCAGCGCAGGCCGGGACTCAGGCGGAGATGTGGGTAAGCCCTGTGTTCACAGGTCCAGATCCGCCAGCACACCACAGCTCGGAGGAGTTCGGTGAGGAGGAGTGTGGTGTGCCGCCAGAGCAGGGGGACCCTGCCATGGCAGTCAGGTTGTCAGCGGGCTCGCTGGCGACCTCGAGCAGGGCATGTGCCGTTGCACGGCCTGTTCCACTCAGCCCTCCGAGAAGGGGGAGGGGAGGAGCCCAGAAGCCTAACCCTGTTAGGGCTAAGGCATTGCCTGTCGCGGAGGAGCGGTCAGGTTCCAGGGCGAGACCCGGGGCGGCTGTGAGGTCCAGCCGGCACACCCCGACTCTCGACGCCGGGACGGGTCGGTTGAGTCGGGTCTCGTCGCGGTCGCCGAGCCCCCCATGGATGGGTGGGCGGCACCATGCGTCGGCAACGTCCACGATGTGGGCAGCCGGCAAGACTGCGCGGGCCCCAGGCAGCCATGCTTCGGCTGGTGCCGACACCTCGCCGCATGTGCCCTTAGTGGCAGCGGCTTCAGCTCTCGCTAAACGGAGGCGATTGAACACGCCCGCGCAGGAATCGCGCAGTTTCGCCTCGGCGGCTGTTAGCGACAACTACCGGCACCGGCAGGGCCTCGACGAGGTGCGGGCCGATGACAGGAGCCCGGTTTTCTTTTCAGAGCCGGAGGACTCCGACCACCTGAGTGTTCAGGGTGAAGGGCGTATTGACCGTATGGAGCGGCTGCTGGAGCTCCTGCTTCAATGACGAGCTACTAAAGCGTCAACAACAGCAGGGCAGCAACAGGCACAGGGCGTCTTCACCAACATCTACTATCAGCCTGGAGCAGCACGAGGAGGAGGTTCTGGTGGATCCCGTACCACCTCCGGTGGAGGTGCCAGCGGAGGAACTTTTGGATGTGGCGACCAAATTCGCGGCCCCACATACGGCTGGTCTTCCTCTCAATTCAAAGCTGGCAGCCACAGTGGACTCTTAATAATCAGGTGCTGCAGGAAGAAGTCCTTATCCAGGCTATGAGCCGTCACAAGGCTCCATCAAACTGCAACTCCCTCAACGTGCCTGTGGTCAATACGCCAATATGGGGCAACATCAGTGCGGCTATCCGTCAACAAGAGCTACAATTGCAGCGGATCCTGAAACTCCTCACGGCCGGTATTACCGCCTTTGCGCGGTCGGTGGACGAGGACGAGCTGAATTTGGACCAGGAAGATGCTCTGGCCTTATTGTGCGCGACCCAGCACGAAATCAACGGGTTTCGCAAAAACAGCATCCGCCCAGCACTCAACCCGAAGTTTGCAGGATTGTGCAAACCACCGCCGCCGCCGCCGCCCCGTCAGCTCTTTGGTGAGGACCTCTCGAAGAGAGTCAAAGAGCTTGACGAACAAGCCAAAACGGTGGGGATCATGCGCTCTAAGAGTGCCCCCACACCGTCCGGCTCAAAAGCTCCATACATTCGCTCACGAGGGTCGGCCAGGGCCTCGACGAGGACTCACCCTCTAGCTCCACAACGACAACAACACCAGAACCAGCACCAAGGGTCTTTTTTAGGACAGGGTCGGCAGAGACCTTTTTGGAAATCGAAGACGCCGCGCCCTCAAGCCAACCCAGCACCTCCACGGCCACCCACACGTGTCAAGGACCGCCGGTAACCACGGAGGTGAGGGGGTCTGGTTCTCTCTTTTCTCTCTGTTTCACTTCCCATGTTGGTGGTCGTTTACGGTTGTTTTTGGATGCATGGGGTAATTTTACTGGTGATGAGTATGTGTTGCGGAATATTCAGGGGCATAAAATTGAGTTTATTAATGGCGACGTTCCTCCATCCCAGCACATGCCTGGTCGTACGTTCAAATTGTCTGCTGCAGAACAGGCAGCAGGTTATAAGGAAATTTTAAGTCTGGTACAGAAGGGTGTGATTGAGAAAACGGTGCATGAGCCAATTGAATTTGTTTCGAACATATTTACTAGACCTAAGAAGGATGGAGGCTGTCGTGTCATCATTGATCTAACCCGTTTGAATACGTTTGTAACATATACTCATTTTAAAATGGATACGTTTGAAACAGCCAAATCATTGATTTCTCATGGCTGCTTTATGGCATGCATTGATTTAAGGGATGCATATTATTCAGTATCCATCCAGAAATATGATAGAAGGTTTTTGAAATTTATCTGGATGGGGCAACTTTGGCAGTATAAGGCTTTGCCTAATGGGCTCACTACAGCCCCTAGATTGTTCACTAAATTGGTGAAGCCAATCATGGCTTATTTGAGACAAAGACATCATATAGTTATGGCCTATTTAGATGATGTCTTTATTGTGGGCCACACCCTGCATTTGGCTGAACAGGGTGTTGCAGCTGCTGTCAATATATTTCAACAATTAGGATTCATTGTCCATCCAGAGAAATCGAAGTTCTGCCCTGCCCAGGTAATTAATTACCTAGGGTTCACGGTGAACTCAATGAGTATGAGAATAACTATACCAATTAACAAAATTGAGGAAGTCACTCAGGTGTGCAGAGATTTAATTGGCACCAATATACCATCGATTCGGCATACAGCCACAGTAATTGGCAAGCTAGTGGCTTTGTTTCCGGCAGCACGATATGGGCCTTTGCATTATCAGAATTTGCAAAGAGCTAAAATTATTGCGTTAAAACGGAACGCTGGTCATTACGATCGATCAATGCAGCTGCCGTCCGAAGCGATAACTGAGTTGCAATGGTGGGTGTGTCACATTAGCAACTCATTTAAGCCTGTTAGGGAGGCTAATCCGGTGGTATATTTACAGACTGATGCAAGCTCCAATGGCTGGGGAGCTACTGATAATTGCTCTAGTTGTGGGGGCAGATGGGACACCCTTGAGGCATCGATGTTGTTGACTCAAGGGATTAACTATTTGGAGTTGCTGGCAGCATTCCACGGACTTCGTGCATATTGTTCCAAGCTTGTTGGAGCACACGTCCGTCTCCAAATAGACAACACCACAGCTGTGGCATATTTAAACCATATGGGTGGTACCAGGTCAGTTTCGTGTGACAAATTGGCTAACTCAATTTGGCTCTGGTGTGTTCAAAGAGACATTTGGATTTCAGCTACCTATTTGCCAGGTGAGCTTAATACTGTGGCGGACACCAGGTCACGCAAATTTAATGACAACATTGAATGGATGTTGCATCCTGAGATTTTTCTAAAGTCACAGCCAAATTTGGTAAACCGGACATTGACCTTTTTGCGTCACGGTTAAACCATCAGGTACCAGCCTACGTTTCATGGGAACCAGATCCTGGGGCAATAGCGCTAGATGCATTCTCGCTGGACTGGGGGAATTGGGTTTTCTATGCCTTCCCTCCGTTTTGCCTCATCAGTCGGGTATTGGGAAAGATTCAGGCAGATGCTGCCAAGGGCATCCTTATTATACCCGACTGGCCCACACAGCCTTGGTATCCGGTGGTCTTTGACATGCTCAACGAACCTTGGGTCCTTTTGAAGGGTTGCCCACAATTGGTTACTCACCCTGTCTCAGGGGAGCCGCATCCCTGCCATGGCTATTTAAATTTGTTGGCTTGCAGGTTCTGAACAGGCCGTTAGTCCAATACGGCCTCTCGGCTCGGACCATGGATACCACCAGGGCGTCGTGTCGAGAGTCTACAAGGCGAAGATACCGCTTGCATATTAAGAAGTGGGAAGCCTACTGCAGCCGCTCTCGCATCACGTACGATGACGTGACAACAACCGACGTCCTGGAATTCCTCGCGGGGTTGCACCATGATGAACACTTAAGTTACAGTGCCATCAACAGCGCCAGAAGTGCGCTATCGTTCTACCTCAGTTGGAGGTAGGATCCAACAGGCTAGTGTCCAGACTCATGCGGGGTATATTCAATATGAATCCGCCTATACCACGCTATAATATCACCTGGGATGTCAGGGACGTATTAACCCTGCTCAGGACGTGGTCTCCCATGGAAGGGCTCCAACTGGACCAACTCACCATGAAGCTGGTGATGTTACTAGTGCTGACTTCAGCTCAGAGGGTACAGACACTACACAAACTGCGTGTCGACAAAATGACAGCTACCCCTACAGAAGTAGTCTTTTTCGTTGACGAGCTACTAAAGCAGCATAGACCTGGGTGCACAGGGCTGCAGCTGAAGTTCCCGGCATACCCCGCAGATGCTAGGCTATGTTTAGTCTCACATATCCGCCACTATGTCAAAGTGACGGCACGCATCAGAGGAATGGAGAGATACCTGCTTGTCACTCACAAGAGACCTCATCATCGAGTGACAGTCCAGACGATATCCATGTGGCTTCCAGTCGTCTTGGGTAAGTCAGGTATCGACACTAATGTGTTCAAGTCTCTTTCCACCAGGGCTGCATCGACGTCAAGGGCGAGGGTCATGGAGGTGCCCATGGGCCAAATTCTCGCCACAGCAGGATGGGCTAATGAAGCTGTGTTCCAGCGTTTTTATAACAAGCCTGTTGCTGCTCCTCTACGGTTCGCAGAAGCCGTGCTGAATGCAGGTCACGAACGTGGAGATGTCCCCGCATGAGGGGTTTTGTTTTGTTGTTAATAACTCTGCTCTTGTTTTGCAGTATGAACTATTGAGCAAGTTTGTTCCTCCCATCCATCCCTGGTAGTGGTGTGTCAGCATGGACGTGGTCCAGGGCGTGTAATCACAGAAGCTTTGAAGTCTTCACGAAGTCACTCACGTGACTCCGAAATGAAATAGTAAGATTGAACGAGAACTTACCAGTTCGAAGGTTGATCTTTATTTCATGAGGAGTCGAAGTGAGGGATTTCGTGCCCTCCTCGCCCAACCCTCAATCACCTTCATCTGGTAATCTTAGTCAATTCAATCATACTATGCAAAGTCATTTCTATTGTTGGTTCTGTGATTCCACGCCGCTACTTTGAAGTATGTCGAGCATGCGCGCCGGCGGGCTCTTCACGAAATCCCTCACTTCGACTCCTCATGAAATAAAGATCAACCTTCGAACTGGTAAGTTCTCGTTCAATCTTACTATTCTCTGCCACAGAAGGCAGTGGAGGCCAATTCACTGGATGTTTCCAGTAGAGAGTTAGATATAGCTCTTAGGGCTAACGGAATCAAGGGATATGGGGGAAAAGCAGGAACAAGGTACTGATTCTGGATGATCATCCATGATCATATTGAATGGCGGTGCTGGCTCGAAGGGCCAAATGGCCTATTCCTGCACCTACTTCCTATGTTTCAAATCATTGCATCATTCTATTAGATTATATTTGCAACTTGTTGCCTGGATTGTGTGGGGCTAGGGGGTTGGAATTTTCTTTTTAGAAGAGATTAAATCGACTGGCCTGTACTCTAGAGAGTTTGGAAGATTTGAGCAGGCAAAATTCTCATTCTTCAAATGTTTTTGGATTTTAAGGGGATCAGTGGGTACAGAGGCTAGGCTAGGTCAGTGGCACTGATGGAGAATATCAGTCGTGGTCTTAGTGAGTGCTCCCATTCTCCATTATGAGCTTCTCCCATTCCTCTGTCTTATGCTCTTATACCTGTGCTCCTTATCCTCTGTTTGCAGCAAAATAAGATTACAAAAATACCCCTAAAATTACAGGGCAGGCAGCATTTATTTTTCTGTGCGGATCCAAAAATACTGAAGAACAGTGGTCTTTGGAAGTGGCTGATATAATTCCACTTAGTTGTCAGTCTTACACCTTGGTTGATTTCTCTCAGAAATCCATTTAAACTAGCAAAAGAAAAATAATCAGAGCTGTTTCCAGTTAAAGTGATTATACTGACTGTAGGAATTATACTCACTTACTGCTAAGTTATTATTTTTATTCTAATTGTTATTTCATCTGCTGCATTAGTTTTATAGAGTGCAAAATATCCCTTGAAGGAGATGATTGCACTAACAAATTGCACTTATTTTGGTTAGGTGCTCCTTATGGCGTGTTTGCTGGAAGAGATGCATCAAGAGGCCTTGCGACATTCTGTCTGGAGAAAGAGGCACTAAGCGATGAATATGATGACTTGTCTGATCTCAATGCCATGCAGCTGGAAAGTCTTCATGAGTGGGAAATGCAGTTCAATCGTAAGTCTTATGGATTGACAAAGGTTTTCCAGTTGTGTATGATTGCCCAGGAGGTCTGTCAAATGCAATTCAGGCCTGTTAGTGGGCGTGGGCCACAGCACAGAATTAGTTTGTGTTGTGTGGAACAACCCTGCTGATTGTACGATTCTTCTCCTAAATGTTTGTGTTCACACACACCATGATATGGAATCTCTGTAAACTGATGTTGAATTCTGATGTTTTATTTAAATGTTGATGTTTCAACAGCAAATGTTGCATTCTGGGATCTTACTAGGTGTGGCTCACTGCCATTTTGCATAGCTAGCAGATCCTCTTTGTAATGGATGATTTACTGTGAGTTAACATTATGGAGGAGAGAAACATATAAACAAATATAAATCCACGCAGAGCAGAAATGTGCAAAGAAACATAGAAAATAGATGCAGGAGTAGGCCATTCGGCCTTTCGAACCTGCACCGCCTTTCGATGGGATCATGGCTGATCATCCAAAATCAGTACCCCGTTCCTGCTTTCACCTCATATCCCTTGATTCCATTAGCCCCGGGGCTGTACAGCAGCAACTATACCACTGCACCATCATGCCACCCTGTTTTAACAAATAACCTAAAGGTGCGGAGAGCAGGGATTGGATTCTCCCTCTCTTCCCAGGGAGAAAATTGAAGAATTTATAAAACCTTTATGAATTCCAGATTTATACCAATCCACAAAACTATATTTAAGTGTAAAAAAAGATGTAATTACTATTAGTAATCTTTAACGATACGCAACATGGAAATAAAACTGCTTTATTACAAGTTGGGGAACTACGATTATTGTGTTTTTTTTTGTCCCTGAATTCGAAATGCATCCTTTTTGGCACAAGCCATAGGATTCTTAGTTAATTCTACCAAACGCCTCTTTGCAGTCTCAATTTTATGAATGTGTTTCAGAGAGATACAGCTACGTTGGAAAACTCCTGAAGCCTGGAGAAGAACCCACAGAATACACTGATGAAGAAGATACAAAGGAAGCTAAAGAATTGAAGAAGGACTGAAGTTCTGCAGCTGGGAGAGATCTATTTTTGTAGAATCGATCACACAAGAACATTGAATTTTTGAATTAAATTTCTTGGAGCCTGGGGAGGGCATGATTTTCCCAACAGTTAAGAACTCATCACTGCTGCAGATGTTTTATGTCGGAGTATCGAGTGAAACGTTGGAGAAAAAGCGTTGTATGTAGGAGGTTTGCCATTCCAATTAACATTGAACAAGAAATACTGTAAAACTATAACACTCTTCATCCCAGTCAAAGTAAGGCAATCCAGTCCATAATTAAGATGTTTAAGAAGGAACTGCAGATGCTAGAAAATCAAAAATGCTGGAGAAACTCAGCGGGTGACGCAGCATCTATGGAGCGAAGGAAATAGGCAACGTTTTGAGTCAAAGAAGATGTTGCCTCACCCGCTGAGTTTCTCCAGCATTTTTGTCTACCCGTAATTAAGATGCTCAGTTCATTTAAGTTAATCTGAAATGTCTGCGAAAAATTTGCCTCATTTCTTTAACATTAGATAGAGGACTAAAGGCCTTTGCCACAGTTTGTTAATTCAGTTCATGGAAGTTACCACATAGTTCATCCAATTGATGTCAACATTTACCTTTCACAAGAGCATTTTGTATTAATCACATTCCTGAGACTGAGCTTGTGTGTTGCCAGAGAATTGAGCAACACGCGGCCATTTTACTGTTGTGTGGAGCTACCATAAAGTCAGCTGTTAATTTTGCCCAGTGGTGTAATGTTTCTACTGTTTATGCAACATAGCCCTTCTAATCAGGTGTAATGCCTCAGTGGCAGTATGTGATAACAACACAATAAGGCAGATGATTTCTAAGGGTTGATTTTGCAGGAAGTGTCATGGAAAGTCTATCGGTCAAAACCACATTCTCTTTAAAATAATGAACTTTTGAACCAAATCATCTTAATATGCACACAAAATTATTCGAGCAGGATGTTTAGTTTGAGTATCTTTTTTCTAATTGAAGGAATAACATGAATAATCTGTGTTCTTGTCTCATCTTATACATTAGTCATCAAGTGTAGAAGGGTGAAAGGTGATTTCTTTAAAAAATGTTTAAAAATAAACACCCATGTATCTACTAACAAGATATTATTGAATCTGTTTAAAAAATATACCAGGTAATACTGGTAGCCTGTTTATCTTTTTGTTGAAATAAAAAAATGTCACTACTTGGAATTTAAAAAGTAGCGTGATTTAACTGTGTAAAAATGGGCACGGAGTACATTTACAAAAAGTCCTATCTCTCAGGTCTCTCCTTTGGCACAGTTCGTCAATAATGTTAATAACATATGGTACAACCCCATGGTTAGAGAGTTCATATTCCACTATGCAGCTGAAGAAATGAGCCGCAGTAACTTATGCACTATGGATAAAGAATGTCTTTCAAACCCACACTAATACCCACTCATCTCCCCATCCATATCACCTTGCAAGCAAAAGCTAAGGACGTTCAAATTGACTTTATTGCTGATTGCAAAACTAGTAATGTCTGCCTAAATGCATGTTTTAGTTTTAGAGATATAGCGTGGAAATAGGTCCTTCATCCCACCGAGCCCACACTGATCAGCAATCACCCATACACTCGTTCAATCATACACACTAGGGACAATTTACAGAAGCCAATAACCTGCAAACCTGCACGTCTCTGGTACGTGGGAAGAAACCCGAGCACCCGGAGAAAAACCCATATGGTCCCAGGGAGGACGACCTGTGCAGACAGCACCTGGAGTCAGGATCAAACCCAGGTCTCTGGCGCTGTGAGGCAGCAACTCTACCACTGCGTCACAGTGTGTGCTTATATCAGTAGACTTTAATTATGGAATTTGATTTCAATCTTTCACATCCTCAAAATGTATTTAAAATTATATCTGCTAAATATTTTCAGTAGCAAAATATTGCCAATCTATTTTAATTCTATGTATATCAATAGTTGTGATATATGTTGATCACCAACATAAACCAGCACATTTTCATTTCATTTGCAATAATTTAAACATGTAAGTCAAACCTGATATCAATTAATTGTACAATAAGTAATGTGAAAACTGCATTAGTATTGTTGAATATGGGGTATTCATGTTGTTAAAAGCTTTAGTTACTGAACGTTTTTGTATTGTAAGCTTTCCTTGCATGCTCTTTGAGCCTCTTCACAATTTCATTCACTGCCATCCTCACAATTTGCTTACTTGGATGCTGGTATATGGTGATGTATCGGTGCCTGACAATTAGTGCTCTGTTAAGTATGCAAGCGTCATGGAGCGTTGACTCTGAATATCACTCTAGTTTTCTTTTGTCACCATCGGTCAGATATAAAAGCTTGTAACAGTCTTTAACCTCAAGTATGCTTAAAGAGTTTGGCGTGAATAACCTCAATTACAGGTGGTGTTCTAGGATGCTATCTCGCTGCAGGTGAAGTTGCATAAGTGGGTTATTGTAGCATTCAGTAAAATATACAGTTGAACATAGTTTAAGCAGTCCTACCAGCTGCACAGTGGCGCAGTTAGTAAAGCTGTTGCCTCACATCACCAGACACCGGAGTCTTGACCTCAGTAACTGTCTGGAATTTGCACGTTCTCCTCTGACCTAGAGGTGTTCCCGTTTGATCCCACATCCCAAAGATGTAGAAACATAGAACAATAGGTGCAGGAGCAGGCCATTCAGCCCTTTGAGCCAGCACCACCATTCAATATGATCATAGCTGATCATTTAAAATCAGTACCTTGTTCCTGCTTTTTTCCCCATATCCCTTGATTCTGTTGGCCCTAAGAGCTAAATCTAACTCTTGAAAACATCCAGTGAATTGGCCCCCACTGCCTTCTGTGGCAGAGAATTCCACAGATTCACAACTCTCTGGGTGAAGAAGTTTTTACTCATTTCAGTCCTAAATGGCCAACCCCTTATTCCTAAACTGTGACCCCTGGTTCTGGACTCCCCCAACATTGGGACCATTTTTCCTGCTTCTAGCCTGCCAATCCTTTAAGAATTTTATATATTTCTTTAAGCTTCCCTCTCATCCTTCTAAATTCCAGTGAATAGAAGCCCAGTAGACCCATTCTTTCATCATATGTCAGTCCCGTCATCCTGGGAATTAACCTGGTGAACCTAGGCTGCACTCCCTCAATAGCAATAATGCCCTTAAATTATAAGACTAAAATTGCACACAAATCTCCAGGTGCGGTCTCACCAGCGCCCTGTACATCTGCAGTAGGACCTCCATGCTCCTAAACTCAAATCCTCTTGCAATGAAGGCCAACATGCCATTACCTTTCTTCATTGCCTGCTGTACCTGCATGCTTACTTTCAGTGACTAATGTACAAGCACACCCAGGTCTCGTTGCACCGCCCCTTTTCCTAATCTGACACCATTCAGATAATAATCTGCCTGACTGTTCATGCCACCAAAGTGGATAACCTCACATTTATCCACATTATACTGCATCTGCCATGCATCTGCCCACTCACGCAACCTATCCAAGTCACCCTGCAGCCTCATAGCATCCTCATCGCAGCTCACACTGCCATCCAGCTTTGTGTCATCCGCAAACCTGGAGATGTCACATTTAATTCCCTTATCTAAATTGTTTATATTGTAAATAACTGTGATTCCA
This sequence comes from Raja brachyura, assembly GCA_963514005.1. Next base: position 34,813,179 of record OY740793.1, on the reverse strand, counting down.
GCACAGCGCCTTGTGGCATCCCAGGAGTTACTGCCTGCCATTCTGAAAATGACCCCTTAATTCTTACTCTTTGCTTTCTGTCTGCCAACCAGTTCTCTATCCATGTCAATACCCTAGCCCAATACCATGTGCTCTAATTTTGCACACTAATCTCTTGTGTGGGACCTTGTCAAATGCTTTTTGAAAGTCCAGACACACCACAACCACTGGCTCTCTCTTATCCATCCTCAAAAAATTCCAGAATACTTCATAAATCCATGCTGACTTTGACCGATCCCTTACTGCTTTCAAAATGCGCTGCTATAACATCTTTAATAATCGACTTGAGCATCTTCCCCACTAACGATGTAACTGGTCCATAAGTCCCTGTTTTCTCTCTCCCTCCGTTCTTAAAAAGTGGAGTTACATTGGCTACCCTCCAGTCCACAGAAACTGATCCAGAGTCAAGAGAACATTGGAAAATGGTCACCAATGCATCGACGATTTCTAGGGCCACCTCCTTGAGTACTCTGGGCTGCAGACCATCAGGCCCTGGGGAATTATCTACCTTCAGTCCCAACTGTTTCCTGACTAATGTGGATTCCCTTCAGTTCTTCCCTCCCAGTAGATCCTTGGTCCCCTACTATTTCTGGTAGTTTGTCTTCCTTAGTGAAAATAGAACCAAAGTATTTGTTTAATGTTCTGCTATTTCTTTGTTTCCCATTATAAATTCACCTGTCTCTGATTGAAAGGGACCTACATTTGTCTTCAGTAACCTTTTCCTTATTACATATCCAAAGAAGTTTTTACAGTCAGTTTTTAAATTCCCCGCAAGCTTTCTTTCATGTTCTTCCCCCCCCCCCCCCTTAAGGGCCTGTCCCACGCGATTTCTTTCGGCGACTGCCGGCGTCATATCAGTGTCGCCAAAAGATTTTGAACATTTCAAAATCCAGCGGCGACAAAAAAAATGTTGCAACAATTGAAAAAAACACCGCACGTCATACGTCATCACGCCGCAAATTTTTCGGTGACCTGATACGCAGTCAATGATGCTGGTAGTCGCCGAAAAAAATCGCCAAGTGGGACAGGCCCTTTAGTTAATGCCTTTGCCCTGCTCTATTGAGTTCTAAATTTCTCCCAGTCCTCCAGTTTGCTGCTTCCGCTGGCCATTTTATACACCTTTTCCTTGGATTTAACACTATCCGTGATTTCATTCGTTAATTCGCACGGTTGAGCTGTCTTTCCCGTTTTATTTTTTCGCCAGACGGATGAACCCGCCGGGCAGTCACCAGAGAGTGGTGTAACCTAGCGGGCAGTCCCCAGAGAGTGAAGAGCGATCCAGCAGGAGGAGGGCCGCCGAGAGGAGAGAGGGACTTGGCTGGGGGGGACATGGGTGGCCATTTGGGGCAGCAGGTCTGGTTCACCGTTGCGAGAAGATAAGACTGCACTAAGAACCTTTGAAACTTTGCGCTAGAAATGTGGCAAATCTGTGTACTGTCCAAGTGAAGTCTGGTGTAGAATTTTACAGGATTGTATGCAAAAAAAACAAAGAATTTCACTACCTAGATGCATGTGGCAATACTGTATTGTTACAGTTCAAATCACTGTCGTTTTAGTTTCAAGTAATCATCAGCTGGGAGTAGCACAAACGATTCTGAGCTAAATCTCCAAATTATATTTTCATCTGCTTGTCTCCCTCAGAAATGCAGCAGGTCACATTACAAACATTTTACAGAAACAAATACATTTATTTGATAATCTGAAACTAAACTTTAAATACAAAGATTCAAACAGTGCAGATTAACCATCGAAGACTGAACATTATTTGGAACTTACATGTTTGATTACGCTAAATGTGACCTCTCACAAAATAGATTGTCAAAATAGATTAACAAAAGGGTATTTTTTTAATCAACAGTTAGAACTGAGCTAGATGACTGGAAAAAAAAATGAGATGAGCTAAAACAAAGAAGAAAACAAAGACTGGGGGAACAGTAGTGGTCGGGGCTGCAATTAAAGATAGGTCATCTACGCCATGTTCATTGAGGTTTATGTGGGAGGCAGAAAAATAATGGTAATTTAGGCTCTGATTTATCTTTTAGCTTGCTGCATCTCTGACATTGTTGCAGAAGGAACAAGATCGCATTTGAGTAGCACTTTGCAGTTCTTCACATTGCCATAAAATACGTTGGTCAGTGAATTAGCTTAGAAATGTCACTGAAGCAATTCAGTCAAACGCGACGTGCAACATTTGCACCAACATTAATGAAACGGTGGCCAGGTCTGGACTTCTCCAGTTATACCCATTTGGGAAAGTGACAAGGGAGGAGGAGGTTTACCATCTAATTTTATGGGAACACTTGTGAAATATTTTATTTTCTCTTCCATTGCAATAATCTATATTAAGCATTCTTGCACGTGTGTGTCGACTCTCTAAAAGATAGCTTTGTACGCTTAGATCAGTTCACCAGAAATGAAGAGTTGTTCATCAGCTGGACAGTTGACACTTTTGCATTTATTCTACCAATATTCATACTTCAGATACATTTAGTTTGCTACAGTTAATTCAAATATTTTGGATTGGAAAAAACCCTGACTGCATTTTTTGACAAGATCGGGTGAAAACTTTTATAAAGTTAGGTATTTAGGTAAAAGTCATATTGCTAAAGTGTGGAGGATGTAACACTGAGTGATGGTCATTCTACTCCGAGCTCCAAAATCGTTTGATTCATTGTGATCCCCTTTTTTGCTCACTTGCAGTGAAAATTGTTCACACCAGTTTTCTACTTGTACATCTTTTGTTCACACACATCATCAATAGGTCTGTGGTCACCAGCAAAATTGTGAAAATATGTCTGGGTTCCATTTGCCCCCAATTCAAGCTCAAAATCACTCTCACGATGCCAATAATCCCCAAGGAAAGCAGGCTCTCTCAGAACTGCTATGGTTATCTAAACATTCATCCCACATGTGTTTCCAATGAGCCTGCTGTTGGATCCTGTTAGAATCCAGAGGATGGTGTGTATGTTTATTGTTGTTGGCTTCGGGGATGATTTTGGTCCTTGAGTTCTTTCTTTGCTTTTTGTGCTTTACTTCATGGCTGAAGACGTCACACAGTTGGTTGTCCAAGAACAACTCTTTGCGAGGAATCTTTCCCATATCTTCCCCATTCCATAAATCCTTCCTCAGGTGCCCACTGCCAGGCTTGTTGGAACAGTCTGATTCTTCTTTGAACTGTCTTTTATTTTCTTTCCAGGAATATTTGAGGTCACTCCCACACCCAGCTGGAGAGGGTTTCACGTCATTGTACGTTTCAGACTTTTTATTAGATTTTCGTTTCGAGACATCTTGGTAAATTCCCGTCTTGCAGTGAGACCAATCGGTGTCAGCACTGTACTCATGAACATTGCCTTTGTGTATACGTTTTATTTTTCTATTCGACCCATTCCGAGCATTCCCGGTTTCCTGGCCGGTACAATCAGGTGGAGCCTTGTACTGGGAGTTCAACAAGCTGTTGTTGCAGTTACTTGCATTCCTGCACTGATCACTCTCCTGTAGTCTTGGGCGAACCACATCCTGAGAGTTTTGAATTGAAATCTTCCAGTTGGTAATGGGATTTCTCCATGGTTCCTTGGACAATATCCTCAGGTCCTTAACTTCTGCTCTTGGATTCTCAAGGTGACCCGTCAACCCGCCATCTTGGTTCTTGAATGTGCAGCCCGACACAGCACCACCATCTGTATCTTTCAAGAGCAGTCGGTAGCCACTGGCAAAATCTTCCTCCAAATCCACCCGGCATCCAGAATCCTTCCACTTGACCTGGAACTTTCTGTCGCACTCTCTCACCTGATGCTTGCCGCGACTGCTGAAGTCTCTCCGTGGCTCTCCAGACTGGCTAGCAGCGATCGTCCATGTGTAGTTGCAGCCTCGGTCATAATCTGCCCACGTGTTGCGCCTTGCACCACTGCTCTTGCTACAGAGAGGGCTCGACTCACTCCGCAGGTCTACTCGAAGGCTTTTCCCACTGTCCAACACGGTCCTACACCAGCCTGGGCGATCTCCAGGATTGGTGGCACCACGGAGGAGATTTGCATGGTTGGAATCCAAAGGGTAAACGAGCTGATGGTGATTGTGCAAACAACAGAGAAAATCCTCGCAGTCGTACAGGCGATGGCGGCTCAGGTGGTCTACCAAAGTGACTTTCTGTGAAAACCCATTGCACAAACAGTTATCGTAGCTCCTTGCGCCCAGGTGACGTGGGTGTGTGCTGCAGTCTTGCTTCACAGTGATTTTCAACAACTCGGGTTCACAAGGTGTGGAGATGTCTACCTTGGCTGGTTTCAGACCGGACAAACAATGCTCTTGCTTCAACCCAGCGGGAGGTAGTGAGGAGGTGTGTGGAAAGCCGGTGTATTGGGAAGACAAAGGCTCTGCTGTTCCGGTCCATGCCCTGTGCACCTTCCCAACAAAGTTCTCATCTGCTCCCTTAACCTGTCGCCATGCATCTGACTTCACCCTTTGTGGGCACTTTCTCCGAGTTGTATCTCCATCCTCTTTCTTCAGTTCGCCATCCCCCGCATCCTCACACCAAACCCCTTTCTGTTTGCACTTCACCACGCCTCTCTCGGGAAGATGGCTCCTCTGGACCTTTGTTTCCTTTCGCAAACAAACACAAAGAGTAAATAATTTGTGCGGTTGAAAGATGACAAAGACTAGTCCACCCACAGCTGAGCTACTTCCCAACCTCAGAACGTAGGCATCTCCAGCACCTGACTTCTCTTGAGGAGTGGGGTGGAGCAGTGGTCGAGGTGCTGCCTTACAGCGCCAGAGACCCATGTTCGATGTACAGAGTTTACAGACAGCATCTCTGACCTTCTTGGGGTTTCCCCAGGTGCACCAATTCCCTCCCAAATTCCAAAGATGTACAGGTTTGTAGATTAATTGGCTTTGGTAAAAGATTGTAAATTGTCCCTAACGTGTAGGATGGTGCTATTGTACAGGGATCGCTGGTTGGCGCGGACTCAGTGGGCCACAGTTTCTGCGCTGTGTCTCTAAAAATAAAAATATTGGCAATTGAGAATTCTAGATCCACTACAGTCTATGTGGCTCCCAGTATTAGACAGGTAGTTGACTGAGTAACAATGGCAGAAACCCGATATATGTCCAAGGCGGGATGGTATGTACCTTCTGATTTGAAAGTATGTGCTCCTTCTGCCCATTCAATGGAGGAGTTGGTGAAAATCCTTGATGGGTTGTTTCAGATAACAACACAGGCCAACACTAAGTAGGGGGTTAAAGGGCAAACAATCAAACCCCCAGACCGAACGGAAATCAAGTTGGCTTACGTTGAAGATTCACCAAACTCCAGAGCGCATGAGGAGATCAGGAAGCCATCCATCTCTGTGATTCCTCCTCTTGGTCTACAACATGGACTAAATTTTCCAACCTTTTTACCCTCTCACCTTCCAGCTTTGCCCTCCAGTGATGGGCATTTCCATCCTGGGATAAAGGTTTGACTATCCTCCATATCTATGCCTCTCACAACTTTATATCCTGAGGATGGCAAAGTGGAACAGCGATGGAGTTGCTGCCTCGCAGCGCCAGAGACCCGGGTTCGATCTTGACTGCAGGTGCAGTCTGTACCAAGTTTGTACGTTCTCCCTGTGACTGCGTGAGTTTTCTCGTCCTCCCATATTGCAAAGACGTGCAGGTTTATAGGTCAATCGCCTTCTGTATATTGTAAATTGTTCCTAGTGCGTAGGATAGTACTAGTGTATGGGGATTGTTGGTCGGTGCAGATTCATTTGCCGAAAGGCCTGTTCCCCCGTTGTATCTCTAAAGTCTACAGTTCTATCAAGTCTACCCTCAACCTCAGACTTTCCAGCCAACACCCAGGACCAATGTCAATATTTTTATAGAAGGCGCGGTTGCAGCAAGACCATATCTTTCACAGAAACGGTCAGAGGTGTAATGATTTTTAAATCAACACTGGCCAAATGAAGTATAAATGTTCGGTAGAAATGAGGCTATTTAACAGCTGAGAGCCAAGCAACAATGAGTGGATCTGTGAGTGATGCTTACAGGCTGGTGTTTATCCTCATGATCAGACTAAATAAAGGCACCACCCCACCCCCTACGGTTTGCCAGGACATCCCAGAATATTAAATCTAGATAAATACTGTGCACTCCTCCTAGCTCCGGTAACATGGTTTAAAATGTATTTCAATGCATTAACAATGCGACTCAAGGAACTGCAGATGCTGACGCAAAAAAGACACAATGTGCTGGAGTAGCACAGTGGCAGGCAACAGCTCTGGAGAACATGGACAGGTCACATTTCGGGAAGAGGGTCTCGACCTGACCCGCTGAGTTACTCCAGCACTTTGAGTCTTTTTTCCATTAATATTGATGGGTATTAATCTTATGTGGACAAACAAAATGAAGCATTGTTTTAGTTTAGAGATACAGTGTGGAAACAGGCCCTTCGGCCCATCGGGACTACTCTGACCAATGATTTCCCCATACACCAGTACTATTCTATACACCAGGGACAATTCACAGAAGCCAATTAACCTACAAACATGCACATCTTTGGAACGTGGGAGGAAATCAGAGCACCCGGAGAAAACCCACGCAGTCATCGGGAGAATGTGTAAATTCGGTACAGACAGCACCAGTGGTCAGGATCGAACCCTGGTGTCTGGCGCTGTGAGGCAGCAACTCTACCGCTGCGCCCCTGTGTCTACCAGATCATTCATTGAATTTCACATTATGTTAAATGTAACAATATCCCATAACTTTTCTAACGCAATGCTTAGAGTAATTGTTCAGCCATTTTTTGGATTAAATAAATGTATCCAGACTTCCTCTCATTGTTCCACCAGTTGTACTGGATCCGTCCAACCTGGTTCGTGACCCTTGGTGAATCTCATCTACTCACGGTGAGCCACGGCGTCTTTTTAGACTTTAGAGATACAGCGCAAAAACAGGCCCTACAGCGCACCGACCAGCGATCACTCCGTACGCCAGCACTATCCTACGCACCGGTGACAATTTACAATTTGACCAAAGTCAATTAACCTACAAACCTGCACGTCTTTGGAGCGTGGGAGGAAACTGGAGCACCCGGAGAAAACCCACGCCGTCACAGGGAGAACGTACAAACTCCGTACAGACATCACCCGTAGTCAGAATCGAACCCTATCTCTGTGCCACTCTACCGCCACGATAAATAAACATACATGCCACCAGGCTAGAAAATGAAATAATGATGTGCAGGTTTTTAGAGGTGCCGTTAGGCTGCACTGGTGCATAATGTCACAAAAGGAAGCACTGCTCTGAACCCATTTATGAATTCACGCATCTCCATTCAATCTTCTATGTCCAAAAGAAAACAACCCAAACTAGGTATATTTTCCTCGTAACTAAAATTGTCCCAATTCAAACAATTTTCTTTACACCCTCTTTGGTGACATCTTATCCTACTGGAATGACCAGAACTGCACATGATACTCCAACTGGAGATAGTCATATGGTCATACAGCACAGAAACTGGCCCTTCGGCCCAACTCGTCAATGCCTACCAAGATGCCCCATCTATTTGGCCCATGTCCTTCTAAACCTTTCCATCCATGCATCTGTCAAAGTACCTTTTTAAATGCTGTTACAGGACTTGCCTCAATTACCTCCTCTGGAAGTTCGTTCTACAGTGGGACCACTGTCTGAGGTGAAAAAGTTGCCCCTCAGGTTTTCACCGTGTCACCCATAAGGGAAAGAATTACAATCCTTTGATATCGCAGGGCATTAACGGTGGAGGAATTGGTTATATAATTGAATGTCAAGATAGCTGCTGCGTTGGTTTAGCAGACCATGCCTGAATGTTGAAGGTAGACACAAAAAGCTGGAGTAACTCAGCAGGACAGGCAGCATCTCTGGAGAGAAGGAATGGGTGACGTTTCGGGTCGAGAGCCTTCTTGAGACTGAATGTTGTCCGGATCTTGCTGCCTGTAGGCATGGGCTGCTTCATTTGCTGAGGAGTTGCAGCACTGTGGCGCTGTGGTAGAGTTGGTGCCTTATATCTACAGAGACCCGGGTTCGATCCCAACTATGGACGCTGTCTGGATGGAGATTGTACATTCTCCCTGTGACCGTGGGTTTTCTCCGGGGTCTCCGGTTTCCTCCCACACTCCAAAGACGTGTTTGTACAGGTTTGTAAGTTAATTAGCTTGGTATAAGTGTAAATTGTCCCTAGTGTGTGTAGGATAGTGTTAATGTGAGGGGATCGCTGGTCAGTGTGGACTCAGTGGGCCGAAGGGCCTGTTTCCACGCTGTATCTCTAAACTAAACTAAATGGAATTGAACATTGTTAGGTGGTCTTTTTTTAAGAGCATGATGACGAGCCATTGTATTTCAGCAGGTTAATTTGGCTGTTCGACAGACTAGGCTTTCTCAGTGACGTTCCCTGATGCAGAATGTAAATTAGGAAGCAAAGCTTGGCATTGGAAAGGCTTTATGTGTCCGTGTGCACCAGGCTCTCATAACATGGCAACAACTCAAATTTCACAAAGGTGAATCATATGGTATCTGTCCTCATGGTAACTCACGGACAAACATCTCTTGAAGTGGGATCGCATGGTTGCTGAGCAAAGGAAAACAGACTAATAGAAGATTCTTAGAATAGTTTCATTTTTCGATTAGAGATACAGCATGTGCACAGCCTAAAGTTGTAGGACAACTTGTTCTATTTATTTGATTATGCACGCCGGGTTGATTGCATTCGTCGAAAACAGGGCGGACCATGTGAAGGTTGCAATCTTCCACCCCAAGGTATCAACTACTATGCCTGTAAGGCCAATTTGCAGAGGACACAAGAGACTGCAGATGCTACAATCTGAAGCAAAAGAACAGCCCGCTGGAGGAACTCAGCGAGTCAGGCAGCATCTGTGGAGGCAAAGGGATAGGCAACATGTCTGGTCAAGGCCCTGAATCAGGTGCAACGTCGCGGACCCAGACATCGACCATCCCTCTACCTCCACAGACGCTGCCTGACCTACTGAGCTCCTCCTGAAACGTCACCCATATTTTCTCTCCGGAGATCATACGATCATAAGTGATAGAAGCAGAATTAGGCCATTCGACCTATCAAGTCTACTCCGCCATTCAATCATGGCTGATCTATCTCTCACTCCTAACCCCATTCACCTGCCATCTCCCCAAAACCCTTGACTCCAGCACTAATCAAGAATCTATCTATCTCTGCCTTGTATCTATCTATGCTGCCTGACCCGCTGAGTTACTCCACCACTTTGTGTCTATCTTCAGTATAAACCAGCATGTGTAGTTCCTTTCTCCAGTAGTTTGCTGCTTGTTGCACAAGGCAGTAACAAAGGCCCTGTCAAACTGGACAGGCAGATAAAGGCGTGCTGTTTGCTTTCAAATGTAGTCAAACAGTAGCCATGACTCTGAGAGAAAATATTGCAAGATATTTCTGGCTCCCTTGTGGGGAACGTGACAGCCAAGGTCAGCTGATGAGTGGACGCTTTGATGCTAATTTCAGAACAGAGCCACAGTGGCAGGAATTCGGCTGCCCTGTCAGTGTGGAAATAGAAGTCACCAGACTCAGGGAGAGAGGCAAAAGTAAACTTTCGAGATAAACTGCCGTGAGGCTGTTGCTCTATAACTGCACCATTGTGTGCCCCATTGGGAGGCCTTGGTTGCAAATGCACAGAGCATCCGTTCTTCTTCTTTGCTCCTCTCGGCCATTGACAAATGTCCTCCACCTCACTTGGTTGTTGGCAGTTCTTTCGAGATCTCCCCAGGGCATCAGTGAGACCACTAATTGTCACTGTGTCTGTACTTCACCGTAGATGTGCGTACGACAGTAAACTCAACTTGACTTGCCTTGTCTACACCTAGTGTGCCTTTGCTCACCTTGCCTAAGGAAGGAAACCCTTACATCTGTACTACTTTAGCGGAGATTGGCAGCTAAACATTCTTGGACCAATAGGTTGTATTATGAGGGAAGAGACTGAGCCTGTACTCGGAGTTTGGAAGAATGAGAGGTGATCTTATTGAATGCAAAAGCTTCTGAGAACTAGACAGGGTGTACACTGAGGGGTGAGAATCAAGAAACTCAAGAACATTGTTTCACGATAAAGGGCTGCTCATTTAAGATTTAGACAATGAGGGGAATTCTTCGCTCAGCCTGTCATGGTCCTTTGGAATTCTCTCCCTCTCACTGACCGGCAGAGGCAGAGAATTAAGGTTAGTTGGAAAGATACAGCAGGGAATTAGGCCCTTCAGTCCACAGATTCCATGCCAACCATTCACACCAATCCTACATTAGTGCCACGTTAACCCCAGATACCATCACCCTCCCGCATTATTTATTCTATTATCTGTATTCTCATCATAGTGACGCAGCTGATAGAGCTGATGCCTCGCAGTTTCAGAGAACCCGGTTCAATCCTGATCTCAGCTGCAGTCTGTGTGGAGTTTCTACCTTCTCCCAATGACCGACTGGGTTTTCTCCGGGTGCTCCGGTTTCCTCCCACATTGCAAAGACATGCAGGTTTGTAGGTTAATTGGCCTCTGTAAATTGTCCCAAATGTGTAAGGAGTGGATGAGAAAATGGGATAACATAGCAATAGTGATGTGGACTCAGTGTGCCGAAGGGCCTGTTTCTCTGCTATATCTTTTAATCAACACCCTTCCCCCCCCCCCCACCCCACCCCACCACCTCAATATCACCTACAGACTAGGGAACAATTTACAGCTTTTCATTTTTTAGTTTCGTTTACAGTCACATGTACCGAGGTAAAGTTTATTTGTTGCTTGTTATTGAAAGACTGTACTTGATGACAATCAAACTGTGCACAGTGTACAGATACAGGATAAAGGGATAATGTATAGTGCAAGGTTAAATCCAGTAAAGTCTGATCAAAGATAATCTGAGGGTCTCCAATGAGGTAGATGGTAGATCAGGACCGCTCTCTAATCGGTAAAAGGATGGTTCAGTTGCCTGATAACTGCCCCCGAATCTGGAGGTGTGCATTTTCATACTTCTGTACCTCTTGCCTGATGGGAGAGGGGAGAAGAGGGAGTGACCGGGGTGAGACTGGTCCATGATTATGCTGGTGGCCTTGCCGAGGCAGCGTGAAGTGTAGATGGAGTCAATGGAAAGGCGGTTGGTTTGTGTGATGGTCTGGGCTGTGTCCATAACTCCCTGCAATTTCCTGTGGTCTTGGATGGAGCTGTTCCAAAACCAGGCTGTGATCTACAAACCTGCATGTCGGTGGGATGTGGGAGGAAACTGGAGCACTCAAAGGAACCTTGCACGGTCACTGGAAGAATGTGCAAACTCCACACAGACAGCATCCAAGGTCTCTGGTGCCGGGAGCGAACATCCTTTGGACCCTTAAAGGGAGCTATTCAAGGGTCATGGACTACAGGAAAGAACATGGAGTCAAGACCGTCACCAGCCATGATCCTACTGAATGAGTAACAAGCTCGAAGACACTTGTGTTTCCGGTTCTTTTGTTCCTATTTTAGCGTGAGATCAAAGGATTTTGAATCACAGCTGAAATGCTCCACCTTGTGGCCAGGTGGGGAACTGTTACAATGCATCGCATTCAGGGGGAAAAAACAGACAGACTTGCATTGATGTAGCACCTTTTACAAATTTTACAGGACCGCGCATCGCACTTTATAGGCAATAGCTGTGCGGGGATCGCTGGTCATAGAAACATAGAAAACAGGTGCAGGAGTAGGCCAGCACCACCATTCAATATGATCATGGCTAATCATCCAAAATCAGTACCAAGTTCCTGCTTTCTCCCCATATCGAAGATAGACACAAAAAGCTGGAGTAACTCAGCGGTACAGGCACCATCTCTGGAGAGGAGGAATGGCTGATGTTTCGGATCGATTCTTTTCTTCTTCTTGACCCGAAACGTCACCCATTCCTTCTCTCCTGAGATGCTGCCTGTCCGGCTGAGTTATTCCACCTTTCGTGTCTATCTTCAGTTTAAACCAGCATCTGCAGTTCCTTCTTACACTTCTCCCCTTGATTCTGTAGCCCTAAGAGCTATATCTAACTCTCTCTTGGATACATGGCCGGTGTGGATTCGGTGGGCCGAAGGGCCTGTTTACATTCTGTAACTCTAAACTAAACAAATAATTTATCCTATTGTTGAGGAGTTGTCAGTGGTGTAAAGTCAGAAACACAGCACCCGATCAGAACACAGGAAGCTCTTGCAAATAGCAAATGTGACATTGAGCAGTCAATATAATTTAGTAATGAAGGGTAGGAGATACTGTAGGTATGGTTCACCACACTGGCCGTGACTCCACTGTCCTTGTTCACAGAGAATGTCTTTCTTTATATCTCTTTCTGAGGATGTTTAACTCATTTGAAAGATCGTGCAAAAGGACCGTCAGTATTTTTAAAAAAAAACAAAGTGCTGTAGTAACCTAGCGGCTCAGGCAGCATCTCTGGAGGACATGGATAAACAATGTTTCGGGTTAGGACCCTTCCTCAATCTGAAGGAGGGGAATCATCCAAAACGTCACCTATCCATGTCCCCCGGAGATGTAGCCTGACCTGCTGAATTACTCCAGCACTTTGTTTGTTTTTTGTAAACCAGCATCTACAGTTCTTTGTGTCACCATCAATATTTCACTGGAATGTCAGCGGTGGCGGCACGGTGGCGCAGCAGTCGAGTTGCTGCCTCACAGCGGCAGATACCCGGATTTGATCCTGACCACGGGTGCTATCTGGACGGAGTTTGTAAGATCTCCCAGTGACTTGTGTGGGTTTTCTCCAGGTGCTCCGGTTTCCTCCCACAATCCAAAGATGTGCAGGTTTATGCGTTAAATGGCTTTGGTAAAAAATGTAACTTGTCCCTGTTGCGTTGGATAGTGCTAGTGTACGGGGGTGGTTGGCGCGGTTGACACGGACACAGTGGGCCGAAGGGCCTGTTTCCACACTGTATCTCTAAAGTCTGAAGCAAAGTCTAACTATCATGTACTTGAACCGACCCACACAACCCTAATCCTACCTCAACAGTGGAACAATACAGTCCACCTCTTGCACTACCGTGGAATAATTTTTCTTATTGTGTTTTTTTTAATGCCGTCTTTCTTCTTTCTGTCTTTTTCTTTACACTGTCTTGCAGAATGTTTGTGTGACTTGGGTATAATTTATGTTACTTGTCTGTTGACTGAGCCTATGTGCGTGTGATGATCCTGCAGTGAGGTGCTCATTGTACCCGATACCATACACGTCCACATGGCAGTAAACTCAACATGACCCGACTTGAATGTCTGGGCCCTGACCTCTGTGAGTGGAGGAGCAACGTTCAGGACAATGTGGAGAATATCGAGTCCTTGTATCTGGAGAGTGCAGGAGCCCTGTGTGAGTGTCAGTGGGAGAGAGAACCACCTCCCAACCCAGACGCCCGCTCTCCCACCAGTCACCTGCTGCCCCATGTGTACAAGACTGTTGTTCCCACATTGGCCTCATCAACCCCCACAGAACTGGAGTGGAAGCGAGTCTCCTTGATCCGATAGTGCCGGAGATAAGGTTGTGATTCCCAGTTGTGCATCACGGGGTGCTAACGTTGACATTGTCCCCTCTCCTAACTGCTCTCAGCTCATCGAACCAAGGAACTGCAGATGCTGCTTCACCAAGGAAAGACTCAAAATGCTGGAGTAACACAGAGCATCAGACAACATCCCTGAAGGACATGCCTAAAAAACAAGTGGTGCAGCGGTAGAGTTGCTGCCTTCCAGCGCCAGAGTCGTGGGTTTGATCCTGACTACGGGTGCTGCCTGTATGGAGTTTGTATATTATTTCCCCTGTGACCTGCGTGGGTTTTCTCCGGGTGCTCCGATTTCCTCCCACAATCCATATATGTGCAGGTTTGTAGGTTAATTTCCTTCTGTAAATTGTAAGTTGTCCCAAGTGTGTAGGATAGTGTTAGTGCACGATGATCGCTGGTCAACACGGACTCCCATTCTATCTCTAACGTCTACAGTAAAGTCTAAACATGGAGAGATGACGTTTCAGGACGGGATCCTTTTTCAGCCTGAAGAAAGGTCCCGACCCAGAACGTCACCTATCCATGTCCTCCAGAGATGCTGCCTGACCAGCGGAGATACTCCATCGTGTGGGGAATGGATGGAGACGAGTTGTCTACTAGGGGAGTGGAGGACTGGGCATGGCTCAGTACCTTCAGGAGGACAGAAGAACCAAAGGAATGGAAAAGGAGAAAGCATGATGGTGCAATTCATTTCAAGAAAGACTTACTTTAGCACTCTTTAAGAGAATGGTGAGGAGTCTGATGGCGTCCAGCCTCCTCTGGGCCAGGACCAGCTTCCTCTCCTCCCACACACTCGCCACCCTCTTCTCCTTTTCACTCTCCACTTTTATCCTCCACACTTTACGCAGGTAACGTCTCTCTTCACACTCTTTCTGCCGGTGCTCTCTCTTGCGTAGCTTCTCCTTCCGTCTCTTCTCCCGCTCTTCATTCTTACGTTTTCTAAAAACGGTTCAGAAAATTGTCTGTGAACTTACGCCACATCCTGCCCATCTGGGCTCTAGTCTCCCTCTCCCCCGACTCTCAGCCTGAAGAAGGGACTCCACCCAAAACGCCACCCATTCCTTTTCTCCAGAGATGCCGCCTGACCCGCTGAGTTACTCCAGAATTTTGTGTCTCTCTTCGGTATAAACCAGCATCTGCAGTTCCTTCCCACACATTTTGTCTGCTCCACTATGTAATCTCCTCAAGGAATGCCTACTTTAAAGAGGTTCTCCTCCTCTCTCCAATGAGTTATTTATATCGCTTCACGGTGAAATGTTAAATCCATTATCTTTCTGTAAGCAGTAAAACTATATGTGAATGTTATAGATAATTGTTCCTCAGAACTGTCAATAAGCTGATTGGTGTGGAAGTCAGAAAGGTCCATTTTCTACTGCTGTCCATGTTGTATCTCTCCAAATCTTTCAATGTATTGAATATTCGCCCTATCACTGCCCATAGAGTCACAGCAAGGAAACAGGCCCTTTGGCCCAACTTGCCCACACCAACCAACATGCCCCATACGCACTAGTCCCACCAGCCTGCATTTGTCCCATATCCCTTTAAACCTGTCCTATCCATGGATCTGTCAAAATAATTTTTAAATGTTGTGGCAGCACCTGTCTCAACTATCTCCTCTAGCAGTATGTTCCATACATCCACCATCCTTTGTGTACAAGTTGTTCCTCGGGTTCCTATTAAATCTTTGCTCACTGACCTTATGTCCTCTGGCTCTTGATTCTCCTATGCTGGGTGAATGACTGTTTACCCTGTCTTACCCTCTCGTGGTCCTATACACCTCTATACGATCACCCCTCATCCTGCTGCGCTCCAAGCAATACAATCCTAGTCTGCTCAACTTCATCCAACTCAGGTCCTCGAGCCCTGACAACATCTTCCTTAATCTTCTCTGCACCCTTTCCATTTAACAACATCTTTCTGAAGAAGGGTCCCTGCCTGAAAAATCACCTATCCATTGTCTCCAGAAATGCTGCCTGACCTACCGTTGTGTGTCTATCTTTGATTATAAACCTGCATCTGAAGTTCCATTTTATTACATCTTTCCTATAACAGGGTGATCAATCAATACCATGATAGTAATAATATTATTACTATCTAGAAAAATGCTTTAAAAATGCATGGGATCATTTGCACAAAGTTGGATTTCCATCAATCAGTACATCCATGTCCAGGGAAATTCATGGACACTGTAGTCAGCTACAGGTGGTGTCATGTTCAAAAATGATTCAGGAATAATCCCCGATGTGTCTGTAAAGTGGCAAGCACCAGAAATGTGAACAACATGAATAACTAATACATTCAGATACCATCTGGAGTTTACAGCAAATTGGATTCTGCTTTCTCTTAATATAATTCAGTATTTAAATCAGTAAAGGACTAAAATCACCATAAGTACACTGTCGTATATTTAAAAGGGATTCAGTATTACTGTTACCCAGGAGCAGGACTATTAAACTGACGGAGGTCATGAGTGTTAAGGGTACAGAAGTTCAATGCTCCGGCTGCCAACAGGATGGACATCTGCCCTGGTCACTAACCCAACGCCTTTGACCAGCTCCTTCAAATAATCCTTCTCTCTCACAACCCAATTTTAACATCCACTTCAATCACCTTTCCTGGGACAGCAAGCTACTCCTGCAGACTTCCTTTTCTACTCATTTCCAAACTTCTAACCTTGTTTCCGGATTTCATCTAATCCGGATTTGATAAGGTAAAGGAACCACTGGGAGGTAGCGACCACAATCTGATACATTTTAATCTGCAATTTGAGGGAGAAGGTGAAATGGGTATTGCAGCTGAGCAAAGGGGCCTACAGGGGCATGAGGGGAGGAGCTGGCCAAAGTTGACTGGAAAGGGACCTTAGCAGGGACTATGGTAGAGCAGCAATGGCAGGAACTTCTGGGACTAATGCGGAAGATGCAGGATCTTTTAATTCCAAAGATGAAGAAAGATTCTAGGAGGAGAAAGAGGTGACATGGGTGACAAGAATAGTCAAGGACAGTTTAAAACTGAAAAAGGAGGCATATAACATAGCAAAGATTAGTGGGAAGGCAGAGGATTGGGAAGCTTTTAAAGAACTACAGAAGGTAACTAAAAAGGCAATACAGAGAGAAAAGATGAAGGTATGCTAGCTAATTATCTAAAAGAGGACAGCAAGAGTTTCTTCAGTTTTATAAACAGTAAGAAAGAGGCAAGAGCGGACTTTGAACCGCTGGAGAATGATGCAGGAGAAGTGGAGAATAAAGAAATGGCAGAAGAGCTGGATAACCTTTTTGCATCAGTTTCACAGTGGAAGACACCAGCGATGTGCCTGAAACTCAAGAGAGGTGGGGTGGAAGTTAGTGGAGTGGCTGTTACTAGGGAGAAGGTGCTTGGGAAGCTGAAAGGGCTGAAGGTTAATAAATTACCTGGACCGGGTGGACTGCACCCTAGGGTTCTGTAAGAGGTGGCTTTAGATATTGTAGAGGTATTGATAGTGATATTTAAAGAATCACTAGAGTCAGGAGCTGTTCCAGATGATTGGAAAATTGCCAATATTACCCCGCTGCACAAGAAGGGAGCAAAGCAGAATAGTGGGAACTATAGGCCGGTTAGTCTACCTTTGGTGATTTTAGAGTCCGTTATAAAGGATGAGGTTACGGAGTAATTAGTAGTTCACAATAAAATAGGCTGAAGCCAACATGGCTTTGTGAAGGAGAGGTCTTGCCTGACAAATTTACTGGAATTTTTTGAAGAAGTAAATAGCAGGACAGAAAAAGGATAGTCAGTAGATGTTGTTTACCTAGATTTTCAGAAAGCCATTGATAAGGTAACACAGGGGAGGCAGCTAAGGAAGATGAGAACCCACGGTATCAAAGGGCAGATACTAGCATGGATAGCAGGTTGGCTGGACGGCAGCAGGCAAAGAGCGGCAATAAAGGGGGCTTTTGCTGGTTGGCTGCCAGTGACTAGCGGCGTTCCACAGGTCTCGGTGCTGGGGCCGCTGCTCTTCACGTTGCATATTAATGATTGAAGGCTTTGTTACCCAGCTTGTGGATTATATGAAAATAGGTGGAGTAGAGAAAACATGGACTCTGCAGAAGATCTTGGACAGATTGGGAGAGTGGGCAGAGAAGTGGCAGATGGAATATAGTGTAGCAAAGTGTGGAATCATGCATTTTGGTAGTAGGATTAAAGGCATAGACTATTTTCTAAATAGGGAGAGAATCCAGAAATCGGAGGTGCAAAAGTACTTGGGAGTGCTGGTGCAGGATTCCCAAAAAGTTAACCTGCAAGTCGAATCGGTAGTAAAGAAAGCAAACCCAATGCTAGCATTTACTTCAAGAGAGCTTTATTTTAGGAGGAGATGATGGTGAATTTCTTTAATCAAAGGATGGTGAATCTGTGCCACAGAAGGCTGTGGAGGCCAAGTCAGTGGATATTTTTACGGGAGAGATAGATAGATTCTTGATTAGTACAGGTGTCAGGGGTTATGGGGAGAAGGCAGGAGAATGGGGTTAGGAGGGAGAGATAGATCAGCCATGATTGAATGGCGGAGTAGACCTGATGGGCCGAAAGGCCTATTTCTGCTCTTATCACTTATGATTCAGCAGTTTAATGGCCCAGAATTTCCTGCTGGAAGCAGCGGCCTATGCTTGCTGTTGGCATACCCGGTAAGTCCCGACTTACATAAGGATCCGTGAAAGTGAAGCAATCCCATGCCTGTTTCCTCACTGGGCGGCACGGCGGCGCAGCGGTAGAGTTGCTGCCTTACAGCGCCAGAGACCAGAGATCAACGGGTGCTGTCTGTAAGGAGCTTGTACGTTCTCCCCGTGATCGCGTGGGTTTTCTCCGGGTGCCCCAGTTTCCTCCCACACTACAAATAACGTGCAGGTTTGTAGGTTAATTGGTGTAAAAATTGCCACTAGTATATGGGTGATCGCTAGTTGGCATGGACTCGGTGGGCCAAAGAGCCTGTTTCCACACTGTATCTCCAAACTAAATTAAACTACACTCAACAATCATGGCTGGTCTTTCACCTCAGCGCCTGCACTAATCCCATATCCCTCAAATCTCTGATTTACAACATACAGAAGCCTGAAGTGCCACACCACCAGGTTCAGGAACAGCTCCTTCCCTACCACCACCAGCTTCTTGAACTGAACTGCACAATCCTAATTCTATCTGCACCCCGTACCACTAATATGTTATGCGTTTGTGCGTTGTCTGAGTCTGTGTGCCTGTGGTGCTGCTGCAAGCAAGACTCTGCCTGCATCTCACATAGGGTTGCCAACTTTTTCACTCCACGGGACAAATTCCTGACGGTAATTCGTTGACCAACACACCGTGGCTGGGTGAGTGATGAGTTGGCCCGGGTGCTGGACTGCACACAAAGCCCAGCCGGCGGGCCAGCTGAGGAGTTTTGGTCCGGGCGAGCGATAACGCGCGCAAAGTCCGGCGCCCCATCCATCTCATGAACTGATGATTGGCCATGAGAAGGAGGGGTGGTGGTGGCGGCGGTAAGCGAAGGTCCGAAGGTCGGACAGCTGGCCGGGCTGCCGACCAACGGGGCCACGGGCGAGGCGCTGCTGCTGCTGCACTCCATGGGCTGCACTACACCGGGACGGGTGAGGCGGGGCCGGACACGGCGCTGCGACCCGAGTAGTACCAGTCAAACACGGGACAAGGGCGGTCCCGGATGGGACAAACCAATTTAGCCCAATATACGGGCCAAAATGGGACAGTTGGCAGCCCTAATCTCAGCATCCCACTAATATGTTATGTGTTTGTGTGTTGTCTGAGTCTGAGTTGCTGTGGTGCTGCTGAAAGCAAGGCTCTGTCTGCATCTCACCGTACCTGTACACTTGATAATGAACTCGATTTAATGACCACCATTTTACTCTTAAATTTACACATTGACTGAGCCCCCATAGGTAAAGAATTTCAGAAATTCAACAACTCTGTGGGTGAATTCTGTAGTCTGATGCTCTCCATCTCCTGAATGTCTGACCTCGTACTTTGAGACCGTGATACGCCTGCAGGCCGGATGATTTCGGATTACGGGCTGCATTCGACCCGGGGGCCGTAGGTTGGCAACCCTTGATGTCGAGAGATAAAGAACAATGAATGAAAGATATGCAAAAAAGTAATGATGATGAAGGAATCAGGTCATTGTTCGCTGTTTGTTGGGTGAAAATGAGAAGCTGGTGTGACTTGGGTGAGGGAGGGATAGAGTGTGAGAGAGAGCGGGAATGCCGGGGCTAGAAGGTTGATAAGACTAGGGAGAAGGTGCTTGGGAAGCTGAAAGGGCTGAAGGTTGATAAGTTATCTGGACCCGCTGAATTTCTCCAGCATTTTTGTCTACTTTAGAGAAATTAACACCTGCATTGCCTTGGCAGCCCTGCTCTCACTGGACAGGCTCTGATGCCACCACTTGGAGAGTGGGCAGAAAGAGATCACAGTATGATTGATTGAATTGATTGATTGGAAGTTACAGCATGGAAACAGGCCTTTCGGCCCACCAAGTCCACGCTGACCGTCGATCACCCATTATACTGGTTCTATGTTATATCACTTTCGCATCCACTCCCTACAGGCTATGGGCAGTTTACTGAGGTCAATTAACCTGCAAAGACGCACATCTTTGAAATCTGTGAGGAAACCGGAGTACCCGGAGGAAACCCACAAGATAACAGGGAGAAAGCACAAATTCCCCACGGACAGCACCCGAGGTCAGGATGGAACCTAGGTCTCTGGCTTGGTGAGGCAGCGCCTCTACCAGCTGTGCCACTGTGCCGCTTGATGAACCTACATGATATAGCCAAAGATTTTTTGACAGCCAGCCAAGCCTTCTCCATTGCAGAATCCTTTCATGTATATGAATAGGTTCAAAACAGGCTAAAATTATTTATTTAAATAACCCTTTTCAACGAATCTCAATGCACATGACAATAATAATTAGTATCAATACAGATACCAATTTTGCAGTTATGCAGATCACAAAAATAGCACCTTGCTACTGTTTAGTTTAGTTTAGTGACACATCGCGGAATCCGGCCCTTCAGCCAACGGAGTCCGCGCCAACCAGCGTTCAACCTGTACACTAGCACTATTTGCTACAAACTAGGATCAATGTACACTTTTAACGGAAGCCAATTAACCTACATGGTCCATGCAGACAGTTAGGATCGTACTAGGGTCTGTGACGCTGTCAGACGGCAACTTTACCGCTGCGCCACTGTGCTACCCTCGTTTCGTGACTGATTTTGGTACAGAAGCATTAAGCTACTTGTGCTGTACAAGTACGCATTACAGTACTTGTTTTTCTCAAGTCTATCAGATACAGATTAAGTTCAGCCGCTGGTTTTAGAGAAGTGTTCTAGCTGCAGACACACACCATTTCACTGGTGTTGTCAAACAGTGAGTAAGACTGGGCATTGGGAACCCAGTTACACTTCAATGCACCAAGGCTGAGGCACACTGGGTCAGCCTGACATTGTGCAGCTGCTGGATATATTTCCTTAAAGCACAAACACTACAGTTGGAGATTTCCTTATGGCTGTAAGCCTTAGTACATTGTCCCAGCACCTTTAGAAAGTTTAAAACTAGATCAAGGCAGCCACCACAAGTGTTAACGGTGAAGGGGGAAAGATTTTTTAACAGGAATCTGAGGGGAAACATTTTCACAGAAATGGTGTTGGGTATATGGAACAAGGTAGTTGAGGCAGGTACTAACACAACATTTAAGAAGCAATAAGACAGGTGCATGGATAGGACAGGTTTAGGGGGACGCAGGTCGGACGAGTGTAAATGGAACATGTTGGTGGATGTGGGCAAGTTGGGCCAGAGGGCTTGTTTCCATACTGTATGACTATGAGTCAGTGACTGTTTTATATGTAAAGCAACCTTTAGTCTGCAAAGAAGCATTATTGCCTGCAGCGTTTGCATTCTGAGCACCCAATACTGCAGCCAGTGAACACATCACTGTGCACTGGAGACTATTAATGTTGGGCTGAATTGTTCGTGTCGAAGAAGTAATCTGATGTTAACTTGGGTCGGGTATATGTTAATTTTCTCCTCAGTGTTTTATCCTACTGGTTGTGTTTTTAAATTAGTATTTCTATCTCTGACGTATGAAATTTAAAGGGATTCATGGTGGATCTTCAGTGGCTTCCCGAACCCCAGCCAGGGAACTGGACAAAGAGGGTTCACAGAACATAGGGCGGCACGGTGGCGCAGCGGTCCAGTTGCTGCCCTACAGCGCCAGAAACAGAGTTTGTACGCTCTCCCTGTGACCTTGTGGGTTTTCTCCGGGTGCTCCGGTTTCCTCCCACACACCAAAGACATGCAGGTTTCCAGGTTAATTGGTTTCATTAAATAATTGCAAATTGTTCCTAGTGTGTGGGATAGTGCTAGTGTACAGCGATCACTGGTCGGCACGGACTCAGCCGGCTGAAGGGCCCGTTTCCACACTGTATCGCTAAACTAAACGGTACAGTGAGAGCGGGCCCTTTGGTTCGCAACGTCTCTGCCAAACACGGTGCCAGGACTAACTCTTATTTTCCTGTGTGAATGTATCTTAAATACCACTATTGTATCTGCGTCCACCACCACCCCTGGGAATACGTTCCAGGCACCCAGCACCCCGTGTAAAAAAAACGTGACCCACACTAAAGAGTCATACAGCATGAAAACAGGCCCTTCTGCCCAATATGCCTATACTGACCAAATGCCCCATCTAAACTTGTCCCATCTACACTAGTCCCACCTGCCCACCTGTCCAAATGTCTGTTAAGCATTGTGTGATAACCTGCCACACTATCTCCTCTACACCTCATTTCATATACGAAACACCCTCTGTGTGAAGACGATGTCCCTCAGGTTCCTATTAAATCTTTCCTCTCACATATGTCCCCTGGTCCTTGATTCCCTACTCTGGATCAAAGTGTCAGTACAGAACCTATCTATTCCTCTCACGACCTTATACATCTCTACAAGTTCAACCTTTCCTATTAAAATCTTTCCTTTCTGACCTTCCACCGATGCTCTCTAGTCTCTGAGAGTGCAGCTCTAGCGGAAAGGTTCTGAGTGTTACCTTTCTGCCTCCTTTGACTGCTCCTCCACCTGGTCCCTGCGTTTCTGCTCCCCCCGCTGCCTCTCCAGCTCCTGCAGCTTCAGCCTCTCCAGGTGCCGCTTCTCAATGGCCGCGTCGCTCAGGTGCTTGGTCGTGTCAAAGGTCACCTGGAGGACAAGGAAGGACAGGAGACAACTCGCAAGATCCACGTCACCTTCACAACGCCACATTTTAGGGAGGTTTATCATTATTAGACTCCAAGACAGCACCCAATTAACCTGGACAAATTGATCATGTCCCTTGATATCCATAAGAAAAAACAAATTAATGTAATTAAAAGGAAACTTGCAGGCATTTATAGGGATTACAAATCAGTTTTTACTGATTTTAGGGGGTTTTTGGAGTTCCTTTCTTCTGGCAGAATATTAATCAGTTTTTACTCCGGAGATGATAACAGGAAGGTTTTATTTAAGTCATATTTCGGCCTAACTTGCCCACACCAACCAAGGTGCCCCATCTACACTAGTCCCATCTGCTCACATTTAGCCCATGTCCCTCTAAACCTTTCCTTTCCATGTGCCTGTCTTACGTATAATGTTGGAAAAATGGCGGCCAATTTACACAACATCTGCTCCCCAAACTGCAACATTAACGGGCAAATAATATATGTAATAAATATTGTTGATAGAGAGATTGGCCAGGAGATTGAGAAGGTTGCTCTTTTTCAAAGTGGTGCGGTGGAGTGCCTTGCATCTCACTGAGACTGTAGGCATGTCCCACTGAAGTGTCCACTTGAATTTCTTTTGTCTGGAATGGGATTCGAAACAGCAGTGTTCTGCCTCAGTGTACCTGGGATAAACTCACGTGGAGGCCAGGGTTTACTTTAATCACGAATCCTAGGGCAGGGGATTTCCAGTCCCTGGGCAGATGCACGCAGATACAAAGCTTTCATCACTTTTTATGCTGTCCCTTATCTACATTTCAACCCACTTATACATTTCTGTTACCCCCATTTCCAAGGAAGGACGTGCTGGGTTTGGAGATAGTCCAGAGGAGGTTTATTAGAATGAACCCAGGAATGATTGGGTTTACATATGATAAGCATTTGATGGCACTGGGCCTGTACTCGCTGGAGTGGATAAGGATGAGAGGGAACATTGAAACTTACCAAATAGTGAAAGGCTTGGATATAGTGGATGTGGAGACGATATGACCAGAGGCCATAGCCTCAGAATAAAAAGATGTACCTTTAGGAAGGAGGTAAGGAGGAATTTCTTTAGTCAAAGGGTGGTGAATCTGTGGAATTCATTGCCACAGACAATAGACAACAGGTGCAGGAATAGGTCATTCGGCCCTTCGAGCCAGCACCGCCGTTCACTGTGATCATGGCGGATCATCCACAATCAGTACCCCGTTCCTGCCTTCTCCCCACAACCCTTGACTCTGCTATCTTTAAGAGCTCTATTGAACTCTTTCTCGAAAGCATCCAGAGAATTGACCTCCACTGCCTACTGAGGCAGAGAATTCCACAGATTCACAACTCACTGGGTGAAAAAGTTTTTCGTCATCTCCGTTCCAAATGGCCTACCCCTTATTCTTAAACTACCGCCCCCGGTTCTGGACTGCCCCAACATCGGGAACATGTTTCCTGCCTCTAGCATCTCCAATCCCTTAATAATCTTACATGTTCCCCTCTTATCCTTCCAAATTCCAGTGTATACAAGCTCAGTCGCTCCATTCTTTCAACATATGACAGTCCGGCCATCCCGGGAATTAACCTGGTGAACCTACACTGCACTCCCTCAATAGCAAGAATGTCCTTCCTCAAACTTGAGCACAAAACTCCACACAATACTCCAGGTGTGGTCTCACCAGGGCCTTGTACCACTGCAGAAGCACCTCTTTGCTCCCATACTCCTATGGACAGCTGTGGAGGTCGTCATTTGGTATTTTTAAGGTGGAGATTGCCAGATTCGTGATTGGTAAGGGTGTCAGGGCTTATGGGAGAAGGCAGGAGATTGGGATTGAGAGGGAAAGAAAGATCAGCCATGATTGATAGGCGGAGTAGACCTGATGGGCCAAATGGCCTACTTAGTTCCTATGACATGAACTATCGCACATGCTCAGTGCGTGCATAAGGTAAAGCAATTCACGATACCGTGCGGTACCCTAGCGAGCTACATGCTATAACAGCTGTGAGTAGCTCTGTTTCACTGTACAGACGCTCCCCAACTTGCGTTAGGGTTATGTCCTGTGGACCCTTGCATTAGTAGGATGTTACATTAGTTGGAAACGGGAGTGCTACAGTAAACATGCAAATTTACTATTCGACGTGGAGACGCAGAGACCACGGGGGGGGGGGGGGGGGGGGAACCTCCAACTGGGGACCACGGGGGAGCTCAGAGGTGGGGACTACGAGGGAGCTCCGAGGTGGGGACCATGATGACGTCAATGGCCTTAAAGAATTGATGATGTAAATTGCCTATTACATACAGTGCATTCAGAAAGTATTCAGACCCCTCCACTTTTTCCACATTTTGTTTCGTTAGCCTTATTTTAAAATGGATTAAATTATTTTTTTCTTTAAATCATCAATCTACACACAATACCCCAGAATGAAGAAGCAAAAACAGGTGTTTAGAAATGTTTGCAAAGTAATTAAAATGAAATAACTAAAATATCACATTTACATAAGTATTCAGACCCTTTGCAATGACACTCAAAATTGAGTTTAGGTCCATCCTGTTTCCATTGATTATCCTTGATGTTTCCATTAATCGGACATGATTTGGAAAGGCACACACCTGTCTATATAACGTCCCACAGTTGACAGTGCATGTCAGAGCAAAAGCCAAGCCATGAAGATGAAGGAATTGTCCGTAGACCTCCGAGACTGGATTGTGCTAGACACAGATCTGGGGAAGGGTATAAAACAATTTCTGCAGCATTGCAGGCCCCGAAGAGCACAGTGGCCTCCGTCATTCTTAAATGGAAGAACTTTGGAACCACCAGGACTCTTCATAGAGCTGGTCGCCCGGCCAAACTAAGCAATCGGGGGAGAAGGGCCTTGGTCAGGGAGGTGACCAAAAACCCGGTGGCCACTCTGAGCTCCTCTGTGGAGATGGGAGAACCTTCCAGAAGGACAACTATATCTGCAGCACTCCACCAATCAGGCCTTTACGGTAGAGTGGCCAGACGGAAGCCACTCCTCAGTAAAAGGCACATGACAGTTCGCTTGGAGTTTGCCAAAAGGCACCTAAAGGACTCTCAGACCATGAGAAACAAGATTCTCTGGTCTGATGAAACCAAGATTGAACTCTTTGGCCTGAATGCCAAGCGTCACATCTGGAGGAAACCAGGCACCGCTCATCACCTGGCCAATACCATACCTACGGTGAAGCATGGTGGTGGCAGCATCATGCTCTGGGGATGTGTTTCAGCGGCAGGAACTGGGAGACTAGTTGGGATCGAGGGAAAGATATACGGAGCAAAGTACAGAGAGAGATCCTTGATGAAACTCTGCTCCAGAGCGTTCTGGACCCCAGACTGGGGTGGAGATTCACCTTCCAACAGGACAACGACCCTAAGCACACAGCCAAGACAACACAGGAGTGGCTTTGTGATAAGTCTGTGAATGTCCTGGAGGGCCCAGCCAGAG
The DNA here is from genome assembly GCA_963514005.1 of Raja brachyura. Next base: position 34,786,889 of record OY740793.1, on the reverse strand, counting down.
CCCGGACTTGAACCCAATCGAACATCCCTGAAGGGACCTGAAAATAGCTGTGCATCGACGCTCCTCATCCAAACTGACAGAGCTTGAGAGGATCTGCAGAGAAGAATGGGAGAAATTACCCAAATGCAGGTGTGCCGAGCTTGTAGCATCAAATCCAAGAAGACTTGAGGCTGCAATCGCTGCCAAAGGTGCCTCAACAAATTACGGAGTAAAGGGTCTGAATACTTGTGTAAACGTGATATTTCAGTTATATATTTTTAATTACTTTGCAAACATTTCTAAACACTTGTTTTTGCTTTTTTTATTATGGGGTATTGTGTGTAGATTGTTGATTTTTTTTTAATGAATTTAGTCAATTTTAAAATAAGGTTGTAACGTAACAAAATGTGGAAAAGAATGAAGGGGACTGAATACTTTCTGAATGCACTGTGAGTCGGGGATTGCCTGTATATGTATAATGCTACAGTCAGCCCCCTCTCCCCCATCCCCCATGAAGTCGATGGCCTGGTTGCTTGGCAGTCATGAGACAAGAGCTCACTTAAGGTCAAACTTTGTTTGCAAACAGTCACTGAGACGGGTAAAATCCAGATTCAACCTGGTTTCTACAAGGCCCCTCACCCAACCTTGAGGATCATCCCCCATATTGAGTTCTGCTCTCGCTCCCCCTCCCCCAGGCAGGACAATGATAGAGTTCCCAACATTCCCAACATTCCGTCCCCCTCAATGTGAACCCACCACCAGTCACATCATCCCCACACTTTTCTACTTTCTGCAGAGAACGCTCCTTCCACAACTCCATAGTCCACTCATCCCTTCCCACCCAAACCACCCACTCCCCAGGTAGGATCCCTCCTGCAGCTGCAGGAGATGTAACACCTGCCCCTATAGTCTCCTCCCTCATATCCATCAGGGAGCTCAGCAGACCATTGGTGAGACAGAGGTTCACATGCACCTCCTCTAACCTCATCTACTGCAAATGGTGCTCCCAATGTGGCCCCCTTTCCATTGGCAAGATCAAGGGTAGACTCGGCGACCGTTTCACCAAACATTTACCCACCCGGTCCGCCTGGGCCTAGATGATCTCCCGGTTGCTAACCATTATAACTTCCCTGCCCATTCCCATACTGACGTTTCTGTCCTGGGCCTCCTCCATTGTCAGAGTGAGGCCACATGCAAACTGGAGGAAGGGCTCCTCAGCCCACCGAGTCCGCGTCGACCACCGATCACCCCTTACACTAGTACTATCCTGCACATTAGGGTCAATTTACAATTTACAAAAGCCAATTAAACTACAAAGCTGTACGTCTCTGGATTGTGGGAGGAAACGGGAGCACCCAGAGAAAAACATACCCACAGGGAGAAGGTACAAACTCCACACAGACTGCACCCCAGGTCAGGATTGAACCCTGGTCTATAACGCTGTAAGGCCACTGTGCCGCCCAGAGAATAAGGCTAATGTTATCTGCCTTAGCCCACTGTCTACCTTGACCTATTGCATCCCTTCACACTCCGATGCCCTTTCACAATCCGAGGCACTCATGTCCCTACGCGTCGCATGCAACCATTTTGGGACCATACCTTTATGTTACATGCCAGAGCCTTCCCGTCCTCCGCTTTGTGCACCAGCTTCATTCCCCGCAAGCACTCCATCGCCCTCTCAAATCCGGCACGTTCCTGGTACTGGACGTAAGCCTCGAAGGTGGGGAGCCCGCCAGCACTAAAAGTATTGAACTTCTTCCCAGTCATCTCCTCTCTGTAGGGATCCAACATGGGAATGTCAATGTTTCGGATCTCTCCAAATCGTCCAAACACCCTCAGTAGGATCTCTTCCACGGGCTTTTCCTTGTTACGGTGCTTTGGAGAAAACCACTTGCAGGGCAGTCCTTCCATGTGGATGGTATCTGCCCTTTCACCGGGTAAAGCCTCATTCATGGACTTGGCGCTGTTGAAAAAGGACTCCCAGTCCGCCGGGCTTGGGAAGTTGATTTGACTCACAGCCGCCAGAACTCTTCCCATCGCGTTAATCCCATTCACCCTGACCAATTTGTTATTGTACTTCTCCCACACCGTTCGCACCAGGTTCTTATTCTCAACCTCCGCCTCGAAGCGGATAAACTCCATGGTATGCCGTGAGACCTTGAGCGACGTGATCTGGTCCGGGTGGGCCATTTTCTTCAGGGTCTCCATCAACTCCCAGTTTGAAATGAGCTTGGGTGAGGCAGTGGCCCCGGGGAGAATCACGCTGATCGCCAGCCTTGCAATGGGCTTCAGGAATAGACACTGAGGGGCAAAGAGTTCCACCACGTCAGAGGTGTCAAACAGCCTGGTGACCGCCATGCCAACCTGATGCTCTGCAGTGGAAGGAAAATGGTAGAAACAACGTTATATATCTCTGACATCAATTAGAACTACTAACATTGCCCAGACCCTGTTGTTCCCTGTGTAGGAAGGATCCGCAGATGCTGGTAAACAGCAACGATAGACGCACAGAGAAGGAATGGGAACTGCAGATGATGATTCCCATACAGATGCCAGACAGAAGAACAGTCTGGACCTGAAACATCACTTATTCCTTTTCCCCAGTGTGCTGTTCATTGTGCTGTTTAAGTGACAAACTAATAAAGAAGCCTTTAAACTTTAGAGACAGTGGGGAAAGAGGCCCTTTGACCCATCGAGCACGGGCTGACTCGCGATCACCCCGTACACTAGCACTATCCTATACACTAGGAACAATTTCCAATTTTGCCAAAGCCAAATTAACCTACAAACCTGCACGTCTTTGAATTGTGGGAGGAAACCGGAGCACCCGGGGAAAACCCATGAGGTCACGGGGAGAACGTACAAACTCCATAGTCAGGATCGGCGTCATAAGGCAGCAACTCGACCTTGAAGAACCCTGAAACATTAACTATTTCTGGTCCCGTATATGCTGCCTGACCCAATAGACATAGTGCCTGGGCACAAAGTTCTTCTGTAATAGATTGGAACCAGTATTTTGTCTTCTTTCTTGCTTAAAAATGGTCTACCCGGGTGTGATGGTCTCTCTGTGTTTCAGAAGTTTATGAGAAACATTGTTACTGAGGTTCCCCCATCCGAAGCAGGCAGTGATGTGTAAAGCATCAAATTGCAAAAGGTTTCCGTCATCCTCGTCCTACAGGAACAATGTCCTACTCGGGACCCCATTTTAATTAGTAGTGCTGACTGCACGTGGGTCAGCCACAGGGCAGAAACTAGTCAACCCGTGCATGCCTTCAACAGCCAAGAGTGTTACTAGTCTTATGTACCGACAACGGAACAATGAAATTCTTACTTGCAGCAGCACAACTGGCCCGTAAACACAATGCACACAGATGAAATATATTTCAAAAATTCATCAATTTAATAACCCTAATAGAATACATGATCTTTGATACAAAGATAGGCGGAGGGACAGGTTGTGTAGAGAAAGCAGGGACTTTGCAAAAGGGCTTAGACAGGGTGGGAAAAGAAGTGGTGTATAGTATACACGGCAGCAAAGTGTGCGGTCATGCGCTTTTGTAGTAGGAATAAAGGAGACTATTTTCTAAATGGAGAGAGGATTCACAAATCAAAGGTGCAAAGGGATTTGGGAGTGCTCATGTAGGATTCACAAATGGTTAATTTGCAGGTGGAATTGGTAGTAAGGAATGCAAATGCAATGTTAGCATTCATTGCACATGGACTAGAATATAAAAGCAGAGATGTAATGCTGTGGCTTTACATGGCACTGGTCAGACCGTATTTGGAGGATTGTAAACAGTTTTGGGCCCCATATCTGAGCAAGGATATGCCGGCGTTGGAGAAGGTCCAGAGGAAGATTACGGGAATTATCCCAGGGATTATTGGGTTACCACGTGATGCGTGTTTGACGATGCTGGAGCTTGGAAGGGTGAGTGGGGGTGTCATTGAAACTTGATGCGGAGAGGATGTTTCCACTAGTGGGAGAGTCTAGGACCATAGGTCATAGCCTCAGAATAAAGAACAAACTTTTATTAGAAAGGAGATGAGGAGGAATTTCTTTAGCCAGAGGGTGGCGAACCCATGGAATTCATTGCCACAGACGGCTGTGGAGGCCAAGTGAGTGGGTATTTTTAAGGCGGAGATTGACAGGTTGATTGGTAAGGGTATCAAGGGTTATGGGAGAAGGCGGGAGAATGGGGTTGAGCGGGAAAGATAGATCACCCATGATTGAATAGCGGTGTAGACCCGATGGGCCAAATGGCCTAATTCTGCTCCGGTGACTTATGAACTTATCTGGATGTCTGCAACAGGACTTTGGATCAGCCGTGTCTGGAGTATTGTATGCGGTGTGATTGCTCCATTACAGGAAAGATGTGGAGGCTTTGGAAAGGAGGTTTTACCAAAACGCTGCCTGGATTAGAGGGTTTCAGCAACAGGGAGAGGTTGGATAGACTTGAATTGGATTCTCCAAAACATCAAAGGAGGAGGGGAGACTTGAAAGAAATGTATATAATTATGAGAGGAATAGATAGGGTAGACCGTCAGAACCTTTTTCCAGGCTGGAAATGTCCAACACACGAGGGCGTAGTTATAAGGTGAGAGGGGGATAATTTCATAGAGATATGTGGAGCAATTTGTTTTTTTACCCAGAGAATATTGGGTGCCTGGAACGTATTGCCAAGGATGGTGGAGGAGGCAGATACGAAAGTGGCGTTTAAGAAGCTATAAGACAGGCACATGGAAGTTCAAAGAAGAGGGATATGGATCATGTACAGGCCGATGAGAGCAGTTTAACTTGACGTCATGTTCGGCTCAAACATTGTGGGCTGAAGAGCCCGTTCCTATGCTGCACTCTTCAATATTCTATGTTCTATGAACATTCCTTGACACTAACCAAAGGATTCAGTGTGAGATCAGTTCTTTAGTTTTAGTTTTAGAGGTACACCTTGGAAACAGGCCCTTCGGCCAATTCGGACCAGCGATCACCCTTTATACTAGCTCTATCCTACACATTCAGGACAATTTACAGAAGCCAATTAACCTACAAACCCGCACATCTTTGGAGTGCGGGAGTAAACCAGAGCACCTGGAGAAAACCCATGTGGTCACAGGGAGAATGTACATACTCTGTGCAGTCGTCACTGTAGTCGGGATCGAACCGAGGTCTCTGGCTCTCTAAGGCAGCAACTCTACCGCCTTGCCACTGTTTACGTCACAATAAACATAGAGAACGAATGAAGGAATTCCGAAATAAATACTCGAAACACACAACTTGTACAAAAGGCTACAGCAGGTTCAAGTTTAGGGTTTGGGTCATTCATCAGAAGGTATCTGGGATTCGCTGTACCTCAGTACAAAGGATACCAACACACCAATACCGATACATATGGTCATAGGAACGGATTAATGCTGGAAACAGCTGGCAAGCAAGAAGGTGGGGAACTGGGGCAGAATGTACATGTGTGTCTGAAGAGGCTTCATGCTCGTACAGTGTCTCCACACTGGGCCACGTGGTCCATGGAAAGAGAAACAGCTCACATTTCAGCTCCGGGATCCCTTCAACACAACTGGGAATGGGAAAACAAGAACTGCAGCTGCTGGTTTACACCAAAGATGGACACAAAATGCTGGAGCAACGCAGCGGGTCAGGCAGCATCTCTGGAGAAAAAGAATAGGTGACATTATGGGTCGCGGTCCCAGACAGTCCTTTCAGGTGAGACAGAGGTTCACTTAGCCCCTCCTCCAACCTCATCTACTGTATCCGCTGTTCACGGTGTGGGTTCCTATACATCGGTGAGATCATGCGTGGACTCAGTGACCGTTTCGCTGAACACATTTATTCGGTCCGCCTTGGACTATGCGATTTCCCAGTTGCCAAACATTTTAACTCCCCTTCCCACTCTCACACTGACCTTTCTGTCCTGGGCCTCCTCCACTGTCAGAGTGAGGCCACACACAAATTGGAGGAACAGCACCCCTCATATTTTGCTTGGGCAGCTTACAACCCAGTGGTATGAACATTGATTTATCTCATTTCAAGAAACTCCTGCCTCCCCTCCTCCCTCCCTCACGCTAGTTGGCCTTCCATTGTTGGCATCCTGGTATGACTCTTGACATCACACCTTCCCCAGCCAACAATGGGCCATTGTGGGCTCCACCTTTCGCGAGGTCATCTGTGGCCGGCCCTGTTTTGTTCAGGCCTTTTCTCACCTCAAGTATATTTCCACCTTCTTCTACTTTCCGTCTGAAGAAGAGTTCTGACCCGAAACATCACCTATTCTTTTTTTCTCCAGAGATGCTGAGTTACTCCAGCATTTTGTGTCTATCTGAAGGGAAAACAAGTGTGTTTTAGCAAGCAAAGAAGATAGGGAAGAGGAAATATCTAGTGACAAGGTAAGACCAGGTGACTTAATGTGGCAGGTGAATAGCAGATTACGCATGTTGGTCTGTGTGATGATTTGCTGATATTAAGGCTATGGGACGAACTCGGCGGGTCCCACCCTTTGCCATTACAAATGGCAAAGTGAGCACTCCATTCACCAATCTTGCATAGTCCGGCCAACCTCAACATTGACCGCTCCTGCAGCTGGTCACCCACATCAGTATCCCTTTCCCCAAGCAGGGAAGGGCTTGACTTTTTGCCCAACACCTCCCTCAAGGACCCTGAATGATGCCAGAGTTCAGGAAATACCACCAAGGCATCTCCAGACTGGTGCCGCAGAAAGGTCCCAACCATCATCCCGACCCGACTCGAAACGTCTTCCATCCATTCACCTCCACAGATGCTACCTGCCTCCTGTAGTTCCTCCAGCACTTTGTGTTTTGCTCAAGATTTCAGCATCTGCAGTTCCTTGTGTCTCCAACTTGCATTGAGTGTTTGGCTTATTAGTTATCATCAAACCATTAATCTAAGATCTCAATATTTAACCCTTTTCCAATTTAATCTGCCATGTAGATGCACCTTAAAGGATTACACATAAATAAATCCATAGTGGAATTGATGTGGAATTATGTCTACCAAGGTTTATCATCACGAGGTAAATTACACTGACACCTTTAGGGGAAATTAGATAACAGAACAAATTGGTGCAGTAATAAGGTGATGTGTAATAAGATAATAATGACCCAGCACACTCCAGGTGCTCCCGTTTCCTCCCACACTCCAAAGACGTAGAGATTTGTAGGTTAATTGGCTTTGGTAAAATTGTAAATTGTCCCTTGTGTGTAGATAGTGTTACTATGCGAGGATCGCTGGTTGGCATGGACTCGGTGGGCCAAAGGGCCTGTTACCTTGCTGTGTTTCTAAACTAAACTAAAATACAAGGAAAGTTTATTTTCCCTACTGCTTGTGGCTTGATTGCTGCAGTAATCAAAACCACATCACATTGTTTTGTCTCCTTACTGATCTTTTCCGTGAAGCACCAAAAACATTTAGCCTGTTGAAATCTTTCTGTGTGAAACATATTTTCCATTGAAATTGTCATAAGTCTCTGTGCAAAAAGGACATTTACATTTTTGTGCCCAGGTCCCTCATATGAAGAGGACTTCTTGATAGGAAAAATACAGGTTATTCATTAAAGTCCAAGGTACATCAAATTCACCAGGTAGTCAATGCTGTTTTAAAGAGCGCAGAATCTCAAAACAGGAACTACGCATTTCATTTCTTGCGAATGATATATAAAACAAATAGGGCAGCGCAGTGGGTTGAGCTAATACCTCACAGCGCCAGAGACCAGTGTTTGATCCTGGCCATGGGTACTATCTGTGTGGAGTTGGCACATTCTTCCTGTGACCATGCGGGTTTCCTCCAGGTGCTCTGGCTTCTTCCCACATCCCAAAGACATGCATGTTTGTAGGACAATTGGTCTCTTTAAAACAATTGCCCCTGGTGTGTACAAAGGAACTGAAGATGCTGGTTTACACCAAAGATAGACACAAAGTGCAGAAGTAACTCAGCGCATCAGGCCACATCTCTGGAGGAAAACGGATGGGTGATGTTACAGGTCGGTCTAAAGTCGCCCATCCTTTTTCTACAATGCATGCTGCCATTGCCCCTTGTGTGTCGGGAGTGAATGAGAAAATGGGATAACATAGAACTAGTGTGAACGGATGGTCGGCATAAACTTGATGGGCCGAAGGGTCTGTTTCCATGCTCCATCTCTAAACTAAACTATAACAGTGCACAAGCGAGCAAGATAAAAGTACACTTCAAATAAATATTCTGGGTAACGATTCAGATTGGAATAGGATCAACTCAGGTCTGGAACTCCCAGTACCGATATAACAATAAGTTACCAACACTTTATCTTCTTTGAGGAAGCAAGTTATCAAAAATCACAGAATGTACAACAGGAAACACAACAGGATGTTGGGCTCCTTTGTAGCACTTTTGAAAATGTTAAGCATTTCAACAATCTGTGCAACATACCCTACAATGAATCATTTAGCAATATTTGGGGCTAATCCATATGCCATATTGCAATTGCACCCTAAAGGGCCTGTCCCACTGTACGAGGTAATTCAAGAGTTCACCCGAGTTTTCCCCTGATTCGAACTCGGAGAATGTCCTTAGCGGGTCCGTAGGAGTTCGTGAATTTCTTGTAGCGGCTCATACGAATGAAAAGTAACAATTTTTTTCATCACGAGTATATTTTTACACGTGGACATTTTTCACAGTGTTGAAAAAACGTCACGAGTTTACCGGATTTCCTGAGTACCTGCCGTTAGCATTACAAGCCGCTACGAGACATCCACAAACTCCTAAGGACCTGCTAAGGACATTCTCCGAGTTCGAATCAGGGGAAAACTCAGGAGAACTCTTGAATTACCTCGTACTGCCTTGGATTTGATCCATTCTTCCTCCATATGTGCCCGTCATGGCCTAATCCAATGCAAAGTCCACTACACAAATGCAAGATTATCTAGAATATACCCCGCTGTCAAGGACACCTGCAACAGATGTAATCAATCCCCTGCCAACCATAGCCATATGTTTTGGTCTTGCCCTAAGCTGGCAGCCTTTTGGAGGAATGCTTTCGACGTGATAAGCAGAGCCTGTGGCCAGACTATTCCTCCAAACCAACTGTCAGCTATTTTTGGGACTCCTCCCAACACCAACCTCTCTGTTGCGTTGAAGCGGGTCCTGGCTTTTACAACCTTGTTAGCCCGGAGACTGATCTTGCTTAACTGGAGGCTTACCTGTCCCCCGACACACGCCCACTGGATCAAGGAGGTGCTCTACAATTTAAAGCTTGAAAAACTTAGGTTTTCTCTCAAAGGCTCTACCGAGACATTCCTAGATACATGGAACCCTTTCCTGGAACTTGTTAACTCTCTCAACTTGTTTCCGGACTCGGAAGAGGACTGAGTGCCTTCTATCACTGCTCTGTCTTATTGCAGCTGCTCTCCCCTCAATCCCCTCAACCCCCCCCCCCCCCCACACACCTTTTTTTTGTGTACATTTTGTTTCGTTTATCTTATTGTATTTGTGTGGATGTGTATGTATGTGAGTGTTGTTTGTCCCCGTTTGGTTCCGACCTGATTCGGGTGGATTGAGGTGGGGTAAGGGTAAGGGCTTTGAGGGTCGCTTACATACTGTTGCACAATTATGTCCTGACTAACACTGTCTGTTATCATTGTATGCAAATTGCTGTGAAATTCAAATAAAAAGATTTAAATAAGAATTACCTCGTACAGTGGTACAGGCCCTTAATGTAGGTTGGGGAGTGAATGTACAGACATCTTCCATTGGTAAGCTGGACTGTACCTTATGCTCCCTCCCTTCATAAAAATCATTGCTGTTTCCATGTGTTGCCACTTTTAGTTCAATCATTTCAGCAGTGAATCAATATCCAATTTACAATTTGATAAACCATCAAAGTGGCAATTTGCTCTTTGACGGAATCATACGATTTGCCTTTTAAAAATACACAAAGGTTAGTTCGATTTTTTTGTGTCTATTTCAGCTTTTAAGTGTCGATTTCACGAGAAAAACAATCCATTGGTTTCCGACACGACTATTTAATCTGTGTTATTCCAAAGAACCTGAAACATATGAAGTATGCAAGGGCCGGAAGTGGGCTGGGCTCACAGTGGGTGCCGGAGGTCAGTCCAGGATGTGCCACCGAGAACAAAGTGGGACCTAACGTAGGGGGAGGGGGGGCACAAACACAAAGAGGAACCTCGCGGGGGGTGGGGGGGGGGCACCGAGAACAAAGATGGAAAGGGTAGAATTCTTTATTGTCACATGTGACAAGGCATAGTGAAATTCTTTGCTTGTTGACCCAAGTTATGCAAATAACGGCCACCTACAGCGCTGACAATGCTACAAAGTCCGCTGGCTCCTCCATTGTTCTCCCCCCCCCACCCCCCCCCCCTCACGATGGACCATTGAGGACTACATTAAACACTTGTAACTTTGTCAGCATCCTATACATGGCGACCCTTCGCACACTGCGTATGGGATGCAAAACAAAGTTCACTGTGATGATAAAGTACAGCAGAGGTGTTCAGGCCACTGAATGTGTGCCAGTGTTACTTCTCCAGGTGAACCTATCTCCTGTGTAGTCAAACCCGTTAACCTGTTGCTCTAACTACAATCCTCTCTGGAACAGGAACTTGCAAGTCATTGGGAGACAACCATTGAATAGAAGAGATGCTGCCTGACCCAGAGTTAATCCAGCACTTTGTGAAAATCTTCGGTATAAACCAGCATCTGCTGTTCCTTTCGATACATTTTGTCTACTCCACTGCAAAATCTCCTCAAGGCAAAGCCCACTTTGAAGAAGTTCTCCTCGCCCTGACGATTCTGTGATTCCTACAGGCTCCACAACCACGTTTTAACCCGGACTCGCTGCCACTGTCAGGTGTGTTTCACCTCTACCTCAGCCAACAATGGGCTCCACCCATCCTCAGATACCTGTTGCCATCCCTGTTTTGTTTTGGACTTCTCAAACCAGACCCAAATTGTCACCCATCTTTTTTTCTCCAGAGATGCTGCCTGATCCGCTGAGTTACCCCAGCACTTTTTGCCTGTTTCAGGATTAGACCATTCTGCCTCTCAAGTCTGCCCCCACCATTCAATGTAATCAAAGCTGATCCATCCCTATCCTCAACACCTCTTCTGTGCCAGTTCGCCACTGCCCTCAATATCCTGATCTTACAAAAATCTATCTTATTCCTCTTTAAATACATAAAATAGCCCATCCTCAAAACCCCCTCGAGGATTGAGTGGTCCATAGTTTCGCCAGCCTCTGTGAGAAGAAATCCCTGAATTGAATTCTGAGTTGAATTCGAGAAGGTAGCCAGTGAATCTGTATAGACAAAAATGCTGGAGAAACTCAGTGGGGGAGGCAGCATTTATGGAGCGAAGGAAATAGGCAACATTTTGGGTCGAAACCATTCTTCAGACCCGAAACATTGCCTATTTCCTTCGCACCATAGACGCTGCCTCACCTGCTGAGTTTCTCCAGCATTTTTGTCTAACTTCGATTTTCCAGCATCTGCAGTTCCTTCTTAAACAGTGAATCTGCAGTTTGTTTAGCATGGAAACAGACCCTTTGGCCCATCAAGTCCGCACCGACCATTGATCACCCTGTACACCAGCACTATCCTACACGCTAGGGACTATTTACAGAAGCAATGTAACTACAAGCCTCTATGTTTTTGGAGTGTGGGAGGAAACCAGAGCACCCAGAGAAAACCCACATGGTCACAAGGAAAACGTACTAACTCTGTACAGACAGCACCCGTAGTCAGAATCGACCTGGGTCTCTGGCACTGCGAGGCAGCAACTCTACTGCTGTGCCATTCTGCCACCCTTGCTCTCTTGCAATAAATACAAACATGTAATTGGCCTTCCTGATCATCTGCGGCACCTACAGAGCCTACTTTCTTTTTTACTTTCCTGTACAAGATTATCTGGCTATCTCGGTCCTTCACTCATTTGCAATTTCTCTCCATTTAGTTAGTAGTCTGCCTTTCAGACTTCTCTTTCCAAAGTGCCCAACCTCACACTTTCCCACACAGAACCCCATTCGCCAACTTTTAACCCACTCATTCAATGAATCCAGGTGATGTTGCAGAGTCCAATGTTTGTCAATGTAACATCCCATTCCATATATTTTACTGCTATCATCAAATGTGCATACCTTCCACTCTGGACTCTTCTTCAGGTCATTCATAGAAATAGTAAATAACAATTATATGATGCCAAACATAATACATGCTTTGTTTAAGCGGAGAAGGAATCTTTTCCTCAGCTACAGTGGTTCACACTCTGAGTAACCATTTACTCTGCCACCTACACAGGGTGAGCACGTCCTAACATGTACTTATGAACACGAACTACTAAACAGATGAGACATCTGCACTGTCAATGGGGCAGTTAGAAAGCACACAAACAGGCCCAACGCCCATGCTGCCCAAGATGCCCCATCTACACTGATGCCACCCGCAGGCATTTTGTCCTTATCTTTTAGACTCAACACTTTAGAGATCCAGCAGGGAACAGTCCCACCAATTGCAACCGCCCAGCCATCACCCCGTACACCAGCACCATCCTACACACCAGGGACAATTCACAGTTTACAGAAGCCAATTAACCTGCAAACCTGTGCGTCTTTGGAGCGTGGGAGGAAACTGGAGTTCCCGGAGAAAAATCCACGCGGTCACAGGAAGAACATGCAAACTCCTTACAGACAGCACCCGTAGTCAGGATCGAAACTGGGTCGCTGGCGCCGTGAGGCAGCAACTTTACTGCTGCGCCATTTTGCTGCCTAACTAAACCTTTCGTATCCATGTACCTGTCCAAAGGTCTTTTAAATATTGTTATAGTACCTGCTTCAAACACCTCCTCTGGCAGCTTGTTCCACATACCCACCACCCTTTGTGTAAAAAAGTTGCCCCTCAAGTTCCTATTAAATCTTTCCTCCCTCACTTGAAAGACAGACACCTTTAGTCACTCTACCAAACCAAGCCCTCTATTTCCCATGTCTTCAGTCTGGATCCACGGGGGCCTGACCTGACCTGACCTGACCCTCTGCCCCTTGGTCTGCCTTGTATCTTTAGGTCAGCGCTTGCAGGCGAGGGATTGAGAGTAGCCCACCTCTCGACCCAGTGGCACCACACACACTCACTCACTCACCTGGGAGATACTCGGGACGGCAAGTCGGAAGAGGCACCTATCTCACCGGTGTCTCCTGCCCTCCATCGCTGAGGCAGGGACTACTGGGTGGGATCAGCCACCCTGACATTTTCTGTCCAATGCATCCAGCCCCAGCTCACCCGGGCGCACACAGCTGGTGTTACTGTGCAACTTGTCCCAGCTCCGCAGGCGTGGCGCCGACGCCCAGGATAGCAACTGCTGGCTTTGCTCAAAGCCTCTCAGTCAGTGTGTCCGACCCCGGCCCCCTCCACATGCTCGCCACGGCCATGGACGGGGCGAGGTCAGTCAGAGCTGCCGGTTTAAAGGGACAGAGCGAGAAGCAGCGAGTCAATGAAAGGTCAGTCACTCGCTGTCTTGCAGAGCAGGTCTTGCCAGTCTCCAGTGGCAGCGCCGCCCATCCCCGGGACTGCCTCCCTCTCTCTCACTATCTCTCTCTTGCAAATGGCTCCGGTGCCCTGAGGCCAGGTGTCAGGCTGGCAGCAGAGCGACAAGAGGAGTGGCAGTGAGTGGGCAGGAAATCGCCAGCCTCCGGCCGTGCCACTGCGCACAGTCTGAGCAGGCGCGGCGTTACCTCTTCCTGCTCCATTGGAAAGCTGACGGTGGCCAGACCCCTGTTTGTGTGTTTACACCCCCACCCCACTGCCAGACCCCTGTTTGTGTGTGTCTACCCCCCCCCCCCCCCCACTGCCAGACCCCTGTCTCTGTGTGTCTACCCCCCCCCCCACTGCCAGACCCCTGTCTCTGTGTGTGTTTATACCCCCCCACTGCCAGACCCCTGTCTGTCTGTGCCTACCCCTCCCCACCCACCGCCAGACCCCTGTCTGTGTGTCTACCACCCCCCCACCCCACCGCCAGACCCCTGTCTGTGTGTTTACACCCACCCCACTGCCAGACCCCTGTCTCTGTGTGTCTCCCCCCTCACTGCCAGACCCCTGTCTGTGTGTCTACATCCCCCCCCCCCACCCCACTACCAGACCCCAAATGTGGCTGTCGATACCATCTGACTGTTTATTTTTGCAGTATTTTCTTGTGTTGCAAAGAACATAAAACATAAAATAGGTGCAGGAGTAGGCCATTCGGCCCTTTCAGCCAGCACCGTCATTCAATATGATCATGGCTGATCATCCATAATCGTTCCTGCTTTTTCCCCATATCCCTTGGTTCCATTAGCGCTAAGAGTTTAATCTCTCTCTTGAAAACATCTAGTGAATTGGCCTCCACTGCCTTCTGTGGCAGAGAATTCTAAACTCTCTGGGTGAAAAAGTTTTTCCTCATCTCAGTCCTAAATTGCCAACCCCTTATTCTTAAACTGTGACCCCTGGTTCTGGACTCCCCCAACACGGGGAACATTTTTCCTGCATCTAGCCTGTCCAATCCCTTAAGAATTGTATGTGTTTCTATAAGATCCCCTCTCATCCTTCTAGATTCCAGTGAATACAATCCCAGTCGACCCATTCTTTCATCATATGTCATTCCCCCCATCCCAGGAATTAACCTGGTGAACATACGCTGCACTCCCTCAATAGCAAGAATGTCCTTCCTCAAATTAGGGGACCAAAGCTGCACACAATACTCCAGGTGTGGTCTCACCATGGCCCTATACAACTGTAGTAGAACCTCCTTGCACCTAAACTCGAATCCTCTCGTAATGAAGGCCAACATGCTGTTAGCTTTCTTCACTTCAACACCACCATAGTATCAGCCTCCACCACCACCCCTGGTAATGTGTACCAGCCCCCACCATTCTGTGAAAAAAACTTGTCCCACTCATCTCCATTAAACTTTCCCCCTCTCACATAACCATGCCCTCTAGTGTTGGACATGTCCACCCTGGGGAAAAATAGGTTCTGACTGTCTACTCCACCAATGCCTCTCATAATTTTATATACACTTTTTAATATTTAATATACTTTTTGATCCAGATTAATTTTACTAAATCCATCCAACAACCTTAACAGTCTTTTCTTTTGTTAATTGACAGATACAGCATGAAAATAGGCCCTTCGGCCCACCCGGTGCATACTAGCCATCGATCACCCAATCACACTAGTTCGAGAGCCAAGAGTGTTTAATATGAACCAAATGGAACAATAAAATTCTCGTTTGCAGCTGTAAACACAACACAATAGATAACATAATAAAATCAAACAAAATAGTCATTTTATATTATCTCACTTTCTCATCCACTCCCTACACATGAGGGGCAATTTACAGAGGCCAATTAATCTGAAAGTCCACAGGACTTTAAGATGTGGGAGGAAACCAGAGCACCCAGAGGAAACCCATGTGGTTGCAGGGAGTATGCAGACTCCACACAGACAGCACGTGCGGACAATCAGCAATAACAGACAGCACCTACCCTCCTCGCGGTCCATTATTGTGAGGGTTTGCTATATTTTGATTACAATCAGGCCATCCACAGTGTACAGATACATGATAAAGAATGCAAGAGTCCAGTAAAGTCCAATTAAAAATAGTTCAAAGGACTATAATGGGGTAGATGGGAGGTCGGGACAACTCTCCAGCTGGTTATAGGACGGTTCAGTTGCCTGATAACTGCTGCTAGCTGGGAAGAAACGGTACTTGAATCTGGAGCTATGTATTTTCATACTTCTGTACCTCTTGCCTGATGAGAGAGAGGAGAAGAGGGGAGAGTGATGGGGGTGAGACTCGTCCTTGATTATGCTGGTGGTCTTGCTGAGGCAGCGTGAAGTGTAGACGGATTTGATGGAAGGGAGGTTGGTTTGTGTGATGGTCTGGACTGTGTCCACAATTCTCTGCAATTTTTGAACTTGGATGGAGCTGTTCGAGGACACATCTGTAGAAGTTGGGGAAGGTTGTTAAAAACATGCAAAACCTACCTAAGCCAGTAGATTTGGAGGATTTGGATGAGCCAGGGATGTTTCACCACTGTAGGTTGTCTACATGCCAAAAGCATACTGAAGGGTTGGAATTACTGCTGTATGATAAGCCATCATCTTATAGGCAGACTCTGGTCTTGATCTTATTACAGGCATCCAAAGCTGTGTTGGCACTTTGGAGATGGTGAATTTCATTCTCAAATTCCAGCCCTTGCCCATCCCAAGATTTCAGAATCAGCAACTTTTCTGACACTCGCAATCAAGTCCCCCAGGAAGATCAGATTGTCTCCTTCTAGTACCACACCAGAGCTTGGAGTGGAATTCCACTACGATACCATCCCGTGGACTGCAGGCTTTGGAACTTGTTCATCAATGCTGCTAGCTCGCTGGTTGGCGCAGAAGAGCTGCATTTCGCCAGGCGTTTCTGCCTCACACTGTCTTCCAAAAAAGTGCAGGTTGGGAAGTTAGTTGGCCGCAGTTATTTTGACCATAGAGTGTAGATGGAATTTGCAGGAATTAATGTGAATGTGGGAGATTAAAATGAGTTAGATTAGGATTAGTATAAAAATGGGTGGTTGATGGTTGGCGCGGACTCGGTGTGCCAAAGGACTTGTTGCTGCCTGTCTTTCTCTGTGATTTTAGTGACTCAGACACTTGAGATATCACATATCCCACAAGGGAAGTTGCTGAGATGCCAGACTAGCTCATTTGTCATAGCAAGACCCAACACATGGTGCTCTTCAGCTTTGCCCTTGGAGCCACAGCCATAGAGTTATACAACACAGAAACAGGCCTTTCAGCCCACTTTGACCTTGCTGACCAAGCTGGTATTTTGGTCCAAGCTAGTCCCATTAGGTCAGAGTCCCATTAAACCCCTCCAATCCATATATCTGAACAAATGTATTTTAAAAGTCACTAGACTAAGTGGGACCGGTTGGGGAGGGGGGGGGGGGTGGGGGGGGGGGGGGGTAGGGGGGGTGTGGGGAAGGGTGGGTGTGTGGAAGGGGGGTGGGTGGAGGAGGTGTGGCTGAGGGGGAGGGGGATGTTCAAAACCTTCATAGCTTTTGGACTATTTCATCGATCCCACCTATTTCACCGAACAAAACTTATTTGACTTGCAGCGGAGGAGAATGGTGAGTAAGGTGGCCAAAAATCGTAGCGTTATGGGGGATCGATTTTGCGCAAATTTAATTACAACGCAGACAGGAAGTGGTGAAGATGAGTGGTGAAGTGGTGAAGATGAGTGTGATGCTGGGACCCGTTGGGTCCCAGCATCACACGGGAGGGCTGGTCCCCCAACGCAATATTCCACCTCTCCACCAATTCCAATATTGGTGGCCAGTGGGGGGGGCTTTCTGGAGCGCTAGTATGGGTGTTGTGGGCTAAAGGGACTGCTTTCCAGAGGGCTGGTATAGACATTGTGAGCCGAATGGATTTTTCAGCTGGTGGCTCAGTCACTCAAGCCTGTTGTGCTCGCAGCTCACTCACTCACGGCTGGTGGGCTGGCAGTTGACTCATGGCTAGTCCTTGAAATTCCATTTCAAGCAGAGTGCAAGGCCACCAAATTCAAGTGCAGTTTCTTACCACTTCAAGCAGGGTGCAAGGCCATCAAATTCAAGTACAGTTTCATACCATTTCAAGCAGGGTGCAAGGCCACTAAAGACAGCGAGTCGTGGCCTCTCCCTCCTCCATCTTGCAGAGACTGAGCCACGCCCACACTTCTGGGTTTTATACTCCCTTCCCCTCCCACCAGAAGGGGCATGGCCTTCATGGCGTGATTGACAGGAGAGAGAATCTCAACATTTTTAAAGCACTAATAACTCTTTTATTTTTAATCGATGCGAAAAATCCTCAGCACCTGGTGAGCGGAGAAGGGCTCTGAGTAAGATGGCCAAAAATCACAGCCTTACGTGGTAGCGTTTTTTCTAAAGTCAATATAAAGTGCAAACAGGAAGTGGTCAAGATTAGACTTTTAATTATATAGAAGGCAAGGCAACTTTAATTATGCAAGGCAACTTTAATTAGGCAAGGCAACTTCAATTAGGCAAGGCAACTTTAATTAGGCAAGACAACTTCAATTAGGCAAGACAACTTTAATTAGGCAACACAGCTTTAGCATTTCCAAACCAAAGGCAACACAGCTTTAGCATTTCCAAACCAAAGGCAACACAGCTTTAGCATTTCCAAACTATATTTTCAAACCGCATTAAGGGCACTGACAGGTCAGTAAAACCACTCACAGTTTAGTGGACATGTCTTCAGTGTTATTCACAGCTCAGACTGAGAGACGTGACCCCTTTGCTCCCCCATCTTGCAGAGACTGACTGGGGCACTCAATACTTCTGGGTTTTATCGTCCCTCCGGAAGGGGCATGGCCTTCAGGAGAGAGAATCTCAACATTTTTTAAACACTAATAACTCTTTTATTTTTAATCGATGGGAAAAATCCTCTTGTCCTGCGCAGCGGAGGGGGACTCTGAGTAAGATGGCCAAAAATTACAGCCGTAAGTAGCAGCGCTTTTTCTAAAATCAATATACAGAACCACAGATCAGACTTTTAGTAATATAGATATATAGATAGATAGAAGATGGATAATAATTGTATCCACTTCTATAGTTTCATCTGGCTGCACTACAGTGCCTTGTGGATGAAAACGTTGCCCCTAAATTCTTCTTCAATATCTTCTCCCTCACAAGCCTATATACACCCTCTAATTTTAGAATCCTCTACCCTGGGGAAAAGACTGTGAGTGTTCACTTTATCCATGCCCCTCGTGATTTTGGTCACTTAATAATGTCGCTCCTCAGCCTCATACTCTCCAAAGACAAAAGTCCCAGCCTATCCAACCTCTCCCTGTAACTCAAACATGGTTATGATCTTTGAGCTGGCTACCTCCTTGCTTGTGTTATTGATTATTGATCTCCTTATTGATGTTATTCTCAGGGAGTCTGGGGCACTGGGCTATGAAGCAGAGTGACATTCATCATGGGAACACAGCAAAAATACACGTACCATAGAGTGTAGATGAGTGATAGAATCACTTCTCAGGAGCCGACACTAACTCAAGGTTGGCTCCAAATCACAAGTAGAATAATTAGGATATGTGACTAAACTTTTGATCAAACTGGAATGTTTCAAAGAACTTCTTAAAAGAAGAATAAGAGGTGGAAAGATCTCCACAGTTTAAAGCTGGCAGTTAAGGCACATGTTTCAGAAGTGGAACAATTACAATCAGGGGATACTCCAAGAGTATAGAGTCATGGAGTTATACTGCATGGAAACAGGCCCATCGGGCCAACTTCTCTACACTGACCAAGATGCCCATATACGATAGTCCCATTAGCCCACGTTTGACCCATATCCCTCTCAACCCTTCCTATTACCCCCAGGGTTAACGGCTGGAGGAAATGTCAGGGGTAGGGAGAAGTGAGAGCAACAAAGAAAGTCTTTCTCATGAAAGACACAGACTGGGTTGCTAACCCAGCCTGTCCCAGGTGCATATATATATGTCGTAATATTCATTCAATAATCAATAATTAATAACACAAGCAAGGAGGTAGCCAGCTCAAAGACCATAACCACGTTTGAGTTACAGGGAGAGGTTGGGTGGGCTGGGACTTTTGTCTTTGGAGAGTAGGAGGCTGAGGAGCAACCTTATATAGATGCATATATATATATATATGTGTGTGACATATACGTACATAAATATATAACACACATATATATACCAGACTGATTCCTGGGATGTCAGGACTTTCATATGAGGAAAGATTGGATAGACTCGGTTTGTACTCGATGGAATTTAGAAGATTGAGGGGGGATCTTATAGAAACCTACAAAATTCTTAAGGGGTTGGACAAGCTAGATGCTGGAAGATTGTTCCCGATGTTGGGGGAGTCCAGAACAAGGGGTCACAGTCTAAGGATAAGGGGGAATTCCTTTAGGACCGAAATGAGGAAAACATTCTTTACACAGAGAGTGGTGAGTCTCTGGAATTCTCTGCCACAGAAGGTAGTTGAGGCCAGTTCATTGGCTATATTTAAGAGGGCGTTAGATGTGGCACTTGTGGCTAAAGGGATCAGGGGGTATGGAGAGAAGGCAGGTACGGGATACTGAGTTGGATGATCAGCCATGATCACATTGAATGGCGGTGCAGGCTCGAAGGGCCGAATGGCCTACTCCTGCACCTATTTTCTATGTTTCTATGTTTCTATATATAATATATATAGCTCTAGGGGCTAGTGGAGTCAAGGGATCTGTGGAGAAGGCAGGCACAGGTTATTGATAGCGGACAATCAGCCATGATCACAATGAATGGCGGTGCTGGCTCGAAGGACCGAATGGCCTCCTCCTGCACCTATTTTCTATGTTTCTATATTCTCTTGTTCCTTTCTTGTGATCTCTAATTATTTGTTGAGCAACCTTTTTCTTTCTTTCTTTCTTTCATTCATTAATTCATTCATTCAACCTATCTCTCTCTCTCCCTCTACGAAATCCTAATATTGTAAATAAAATATCAATGAACACAAAGGCTGGCGGGACAGGATTAAGGGTTTGGTTTAGTCCAGGGGTCGGCAACCTTTTTTGCATATCGCAACTATCGTAACGTTTAAGAAACATTTAGACAGGTACATGGATCGGACTGGTATAGAGTACAGTCATAAGTTCACAACCACG
The DNA here is from genome assembly GCA_963514005.1 of Raja brachyura. Next base: position 34,766,207 of record OY740793.1, on the reverse strand, counting down.
ATGGTAGCCTGAAATTTGGCAACATTTTCTGCAATTTGGTAATCGCACGCTGAGAAGCTTGGATACAAAAAATGGGAATAGGTAACATTGCACTCAATAAATTCGGAAACGTATTGACATTAAGGTGCAGGAAGGAACTGCAGATGCTGGTTGAAACCGAAGATAGACACAAAAAGCTGGAGCAACTCAGCGGGTCAGACAGCATCTCTGGAGAAAAGGAACAGGCGACGTTTCGGGTCGAGAACCTTCTTCTGACCTGCTGAGTTACTCCAGCTTTTTGTGTCTATCCTTGATATTAAGGTACATCATCGTGAAGATGGAAGAACAGCCCTGAGTTATGTCTAATTCAGCGTACAGAGGATTTGGGGTTTTGTTAGGGTCGCAGGAAACTCCGTCAACCCTCTGCAAGATTAGCTCAGTCTAAAACCCCAGATAAAATATTCAGGGGGGGGGGGGGGGGGTGTAATGTACAGGAGATGAATCGCAGAGGTGCCTCCAAAGTAATTCCGATAGTTTTAATTACCGCAGTCTTTCTTATTATTGTTAGAGCGCTTATACATTTAAAACAAAGAGTCAAAGTGTGGAATTGCTACATTTATGAAGAACCCTGCGATTATAGCGGAGCAGTACGCTCTGCTTGTAGATGACGTCGCAATGACAGAGGCCGGTTACGGGAATGGCGCTGAAGATTACCTAGCAGCCACTACTGCTTTTTCGCGGATTGAACCATCTTGCTCCGCTCTAAGATCTTTGATCCACATTATACTGCATCTGCCATGCATCTGCCCACTTGCCCAACCTATCCAAGTCACCCTGCAGCCTCATAGCATCCTCATCGCAGCTCACACTGCCACCCAGCTTTGTGTAATCCACAGACTTAGAGATGTCACATTTAATTCCCTCTTCTAAATCATTAATATATATTGTAAACAACTGGGGTCCCAGCACCGAGCCTTGTGGCACCCCACTAATCACTGCCTGCCATTTTGAAAAGGACCCGTTAATCCCTACTTTTTGCTTCCTGTCTACCAACCAGTTCTCTATCCATGTCAATAGCCTACCCCCAGTACCATGTGCTCTAATTTTGCACACTAATCTCTTGTGGGACCTTGTCAAAGGCTTTTTGAAAGTCTAGATACACCACATCCACTGGCCATCCCTTATCCATTCTACTTGTTACACCCTCACAAAATTCCAAAAGATTAGTCAAGCGTGATTTCCTCTCCATAAATCCATGGTGACTTTGACTGATCCCATCACTGCTTTCCATATGCGCTTTAATAATCAATTCCAGCTTTAATAATCATGATACGTCCTTTTATTCTGAGACTGTCCACTCTGGTCCCAGACTCTCCCGCTAGTGGAAACATCCACTCCACATCCCTGTGTCCAGGCATTTCACTATTCGGTAAATTTCAATGAGGTCCCCCCCTCATTGTTCTAAACTCCAGCGAGTGCAGGCCCAATGCCGTCAAATACTCATCAAATGTTAACCCAATTATTCCTGGGATCATTCTTGTAAACTTCCTCTGGACCCTCTACAACACCAGCACATCCTTAATCAGATACAGGGTCCAAAACTGCTCACAATACACCAAATGTGGCCTGACCAGTGCCTTATAAAGCCTCAGTATTATTTCCTTGCTTTTATATTGACAATAAAATCTTTATTCTAGTCCACTCCAAATGAATGCTAACACTGCATTTGCCTTCCTTACAAGCAACACAACCTGCAAATTAACCTTTTGGGAATCCTGCATCCGTACGCCCAAGTTCCTTTGTAACTCCGCAAAGTAAACTGAACCAGACCACCATGAGGGATAGACACCAAGGAAATTCTCCTGCTCTTTTTGAAATAAAAGTCACTCCCTTTACTGCCTCCTCTCAAACAATGCAGCACCAAATCATCAGCATAGATTCTGGCACTCAGATCCATAGACCTCCGATACTGAACACTTAACCCTATTCAGAGCAGCAAGTGGTACCAGTTGAACTGTGATTGTATCTGTTAAATGGGGAGGAAGATTTTAACTTCAGCGCACTGAGAGATGGAAAGGTATGCATTTCTAAGTCATATTACAGTTGTGAATCTCACAGGCATTACATCCTTGCTGAGAGAGTCTAAGACAAGAGGGCACAGCCACAGGATAAAGAATGGAGATGAGGAGGAATTTATTTAGCGAAAGGGTGGTGAATCTGTGGAATTCATTGCCACAGTTGGTGGTGGAGGCCAAGACATTGGGCATTTTTAAAGTAGAAGTTCTTGATTAGTAAGGGCATCCAAGGTTATGGGGAGAAGGCAGAAGAATGAGGTTGAAAATGAAAAATAAATCAGCTATGTTCAAATGGTGGCGGAGACTCAATGAGCCGAATGTGCCAATTCTGATCCTTTGTCTTATAGTTTTATGGCATGTGATCATATTATCAGTGCTTGTTCACAACAGCTCACTTGTATGTGTTTAGTTTAGTTTAGTTTAGAGATACACCATGGAAACAGGCCCTTCAGCCCACTGAGTCTGTGCCGACCAGCAATCACCCTGTCCTAACACTGTCCTACACACTAGGAACAACATAAACTATCTATCTATCTATTTTCTATCTTCTTCTATCTATCTGTACTATTACTAAAACTCTCATCTTGACCACTTCCGGTCTGCCTTGTATTAAATTTGTGCAAAAATGGTCCCCTAGGATTTTTTGCCACCTTACCGTTCTCCTCTGCTCCAAGTGCACCACGTTTTTTTTCGATCGGTGAAATATTTGGTCTGTTATTCGCCAGGACAGCGACACCCCTTCCGGCACCCGCTGTCAATCACCGGCCACGAGAATAAAGCTATAGGATCGTAGTGAGCAGAGTGCGAGTGGGGGCTGTGTTCTGTGTTCTGTGTTCTGTGAGTGGGGGCTGTGTTCTGTGTTCTGCGAGCGGGGGCTGTGTTCTGAGTCCACAGTGTAGAGATACACGATAAAGGGAATCATGTGAATAACATTTAGTGCAAGATAAAGTCCAGTAATGTCCAATGAGGTAGATGGTAGCTCAAGACTGCTCTCTAGTTGTTTTTAGGATGGTTCAGTTGCCTGATAACAGCTGGGAAGAAACCATCCCTGAATCTGGAGTATAGTACAACAGAGCAACAGGCTGTTTGACCCATGATGTCTGCACTGAACATAATGCCATGTTAAACTATTTTTTTCTGCCTGCGTGTGCTCCATGTCCCTCCATCCCCGGCATAGCCACGTATCTATCTAAAGGCCTCAAACACCCTACCACTGTTTAAACCACCACCCCAGCCAGCAGGTTCCAAATACCTACCTTAACTTGCCCCGCACTTTTAGACCACAGAACGCTATAGCGCAGAACAGGCCCTGCAGCCCACAATGTCCATGCTAAACATGAAGCCACAATAAACTCATCTCACTGATCACCTTTCTTCCCTCCATTTCCATGTGTTTTCTATGAAAAAGCCTATTTATTACCACTATTATACTCCAGTGTCACCACCGCCCCATTAAACTCTAAACCCTCTTGCTCGGACAATCTAGGGCCTATCTCCCTTTTCAAGTGGGTGCAAGGACGTGTTTGGACACAGGGCAGGGGTGTTGGCCCCTGGTGACCATTCTATGCATCCCTCGGGCAACATTTACCAAAACAAAAACAGGTGATCTGCTGGTTAGGACATCGCTGATTTGCAGATTTTGTAGTCGCTGTTACTGTGACAGTGACACTAGTTCAAACGTTCTTCATTGGATGTAAAGCACTTTAAGAAGTTTGGAGAGAGAGGGGAGAGACTAACAGTCCAGTCCTGGGCCCCACTATCACAACGACTGAGCAAGATTCTCAGCAGCGACGCAAAGTCTGTGAAAGAAAGCAAATCAATGCCTCTTCTGCCTTCGAAGTGGAGGCACAGTGGCACAGCGGTAGAGTTGCTGCCTCTCAGCATCAGAGACCCAGGCTTGATCCTGACTACAGGTGCTGTCTGTACGGAGTTTGTTCCTTCTCACTGTGATCTTGTGGGTTTTCCCCTGATTTTTCGCCAGCGTTCCAAAGAAGTGCAGGTTTGTAGGTTAATTGGCTTCTGTAAATTGTCCCTAGTGTGTAGGATAGAGCTAGTGTGCAGGGTGATCGCTGGTCAGAGTGGACTCAGTGGGCCGAAGGGCCTGTTTCCACACTGTATCTCTAAAGTCTAACGTAAAGATTGGCAAATACTCTCTTGAACTAAAGGTGTGCGGTAGAAAAAGTATTATCTGGTTCCATCACGGACTGGTTCGGCAATTCCAACACCCGGGAATGAAGATTACCAAACGTGGTCAACATTGCCCAGCCCATCATGGGTACTGACCTCAGAGTCACCACATCAAAGGAATCTACATGAGTTGCCGCCTCAAAAGCCATTGTGTTTAATGCCATTGGGTTATTAAACACTACAAACATAATTAAACTATGAACTACAAACTGTCTTGAATACACATGGGTGGCATAGTGGTGCAGTAGTAGAGGGTCTGCTTCACAGTGCCAGAGACCTGGGTTCGATCCTAACCAGGGATGCTGTCTTTGCAGAATTTATATGTTCTCCCTGTGACCAAGTGGATTTCCTCCAGGTGCTCTGGCTTCCTCCAACATTGCAAAGACGTGGAGATTTGTAGGTTAATTGACTTCTGTAAATTGTCCCTGGTGTGTAGGATGCAGAAGTGGGATAAAAATCTGTAGCCTCCTTTTGCGCTGGTATTTTATTTAATTCACATGTTTCATCAATAATGTTTTATTATTAATGTTTAATGTTTTATGTGTCATTCCTAACTATCGCTGTATGCCATTGTCACTTGCGGGCAGAGCACCAAGGCAAATTCCTTGTTTGGACAATAAACTTATTCATTCATTCATTCAATGTGGAACTGGTGCACGGGTGTAAATGGCCAGTGGGGAACTCGCTTGGCCGAATAGCCCGTTTCCACACTGTATTTCTAAACACTAACAACTTGGACTTATTTTTGCACTAATATTGTTTGTTTTTTTAAATAATTATGGATTTTTGTTTTAGTTTAATACATGGTCTATGAGTACCCTGTTTACAGACTTGTTATGATGTTGCAAGTAAGAATTTCATTGTTCCGTTTCAGTACTTATGACAATAAAACAGTCTTGACTGGGGGGGGGGGGTGGGGTCGGTGACGGCCCATTGCAGGGACAAAATGAGACATAAAGTGGTGGAGTAACTCAGCGGGTCAGGCAACATCGCTTGACAATGTTTCGGGTTGGGACCCTTCTTCAGATTGTGGAGGAAGGGACTTGGTTTACAAGATAGACACAAAATGCTGGAATAACTCGGCGGGTTAGGCAGCATCTCTGGAGAAAAAGGAATAGATGACGTTTGTGATCGGACCCCTTCTTCAAGTGTCCCTTGCTTTCCCTCTCTCTCCATCCCTCCATCATCCTAGTTCATACCAGTCTGACTGTCCTGTTTACATTTTACATTGTACGCCTCATTGTCAACTTTCCCTAGCTACCAATGATCTATTCTATATTTGCTTTGAACCTCGTCCCCTTTGATCTGTCGTTTTCACACCTAACCTTTCCCTCTCCCCCGACTCTCAGTCTGAAGAAGGATCTCGACCCGAAACGTCACCTATTCCAGAGACGCTGCCTGTGCCGCTGAGTTACTCCAGCATTTTGTGTCTGTGAATCTTCAAAGTGATTGCAGTCGGGGAGAGAAAGCAGGGACAGATTGTCCGGCTACTAGTTGCCGTTCCACAGCCGAGGTCAGATCAGGATCATCGCTCTGACACGCACAAGTTATGTAATGTTCAGCCCTGGAGTTTAACATCTGTACAGCACGCCTAGTCCGGCCCCCACTGCTCGCTCGTCAGTGCCTGCACTCCCCGGCAAGACAGTCCAAGCCAGGCCGGGCCGGGCCGGGAGGATGTCGGCGATCAAACGCGACCCCAGGATCACCTACTGTCAAAGCCTGGGGTGCGGGGCAGCGGCCGGGGTCCTGAGCCGCTCGCTAACGTGCCCGCTCGATGTGGTGAAGGTACTGAGCCAGGTGGGCACCTTCCACGCCAAGAAAGGCTTCATCAGGACTTTCCAGCTGCTGTGCGAGGCCGAAGGGCCGCGGGCTCTGTGGAAGGGGAACTGTATCGCCTGCCTGCGCCTGTTCCCCTACAACGCCACTCAGCTGTCTGCTTTCCACAAGTAAGCAACGCCGGGCCGGCCGGCCGGCTGCATGTTTATTTCACCAGGAAATGTATATCGCTACAACTGTAGCACAGGTTCCGCAACGCGGGACCCCCGCTTAATCAAAGGACCTGTTAGTATCTAATTGGATACATTTGTGCCACTTTTGGCAACAATATATATATATAGTAGATAGTATAGTTTATTTATTTAAAATAAACATTGTTTTAAAGTAATTGGGAGGTTAAGACTACAGGATATGGTAGTTGGGGTTTTTTTTTTAGCGGGTTTCAGGTTGCAACTGCGGGTTACAAACGGTCATGGATTTAATGACTCGGGCACCGTGCGATCACGCCTTCGCTTGTAGCCAATCCCCAACCGACCGCCGGTCAGCCGACACTGACAAAGTGTAATCCGAGAGCTTCCGGGTGCGACTGTTCACCCAGCAAAACAACAGTGCTAAATGGTTGGGATGTGGACTAGATTATAAAGTCAGAGCCCTACCGCACGGAAACAGGCCCTTGTCCCCTTTGGCATGTTTAAGAAGGAACGGCAGATGCTGGAAAAATCGAAAGTAGACAAAACATGCTGGAGAAACTCAGTGGGCGAAATATGGAGAGAAGAAATAGGCGACGTTTCGGGTCGAAACCCTTCTTCAGACTAGCATATTGGGCTAGTCCCATTTGTCTGCATTGGCCCACACCCCTCTAAGCCCTTACTTTCCATATTTCTCTCTAAATGTCTTTTCAAAGTGGTACTGCATTCTATAACTTCCTCTGGCAACTCATCCTAGATGCGGATTGCCCTCTGAGTGAAAAGGTTCCCCTTAAGCTCCCTCTTTAAATCTCCCCCTTCTCACCTTAAGCATGTGTCCTTTAGTTTTAGTATCCTCTACTTTATGAAAAAGACCTTGAGTGTGCACTTTATCCATGCCCCCCTCCCCCCCATATGATCTTTTACACCTCAATAAGATCACCCTTAGCCTCCAGTGCTCCACAGAAAAAATGTCCCAGCCTGTCCCACCTCTCCCTATAACTCAAGCATGTAAGGCCAGTTTACATTCTCTACTGCACCCCTTACCAACCTAATGACATCCTTCCTGTAGCTGGGCGACCATAAATACCCACAGTGTTCCGTGTTGTCTCACCAAAGACTTGTACAGCAACACCATGAGTCTCAATTGTTGTACTCCATACCCTTCCCAATCCCTTCTCCAACACCCTGTCCACTGTACTCGCCACATTCAAGGAACCATGCACTTGTACTTTAGGATTTCTCAGTTTACAACAGTCCTCAGGGCTTTACCATTCACAGTGCAAGTCCTGCCCTAGTTTGTCACCCCACCATGCACTATCTCACACTTGTCAGACTTAAATTCCATTTGCCATTTCTTGTTCCACCTTCCCAGCCGATTTAGATCTTGTAAATTTGGATATAGTTCCTTAGGCGGTACAGTGGCGCAGCTGTAGAGCTGCTGCCTTACGGTGCCAGAAACCCAGGTTCCATCATGACAACGGGTACTGTCAGCACGGAGTTTGCACGTTCTCCCTGTGGCAACATGGGTTTTCTCTGGATGCTTTGGTTTCCTCCTACATTCCAAAGGCATGCAGGTTTGTAAGTTAATTGGCTTCTGTAAATTGTCCCTAATGTTGATAAGGTTCACTACTCTAAAAACAGACAACTCGTAAAAACGTTAGGTAAATCAACTCAAGCTTTACTGATCATCAGCCGGAGGAAGTGATGGGGATACCCCAGTCAAGTAAGCAAAAGCATTTGACTTCCCCATGCCACCAAATGGACAAAGAATTGCATGGTGTTTTATACAGTGTGTCACTTAAACACATTCCAAAGATGTTAGTCATGGTCACAAGATGCAGCCAATATACATCACTACAGGACGAGTCTGAGCTTGTCTCCCTTCTCAATTGGTAGACACATTTCAACAGCACTGGTCATTGTCTCAATATACATCAACCTGAGACAAGCCCAGGCCTGTCTCTCTCTCCCACCAACTGGCACTCTTCCATTGGAGAAAGCCTGCTTGAGAAGGAATACAAGCGACAACCTAGTCAAGCATTCCACCATGTATCCTTCATGCATCTAAAAGCATTTAACCTTTTCAGTGTGTAGGATAGTGCTAGCGTACGGGGATTGCTGGTTGGCGTGGACTCGGTGGGCCAACGGGTCTGTTTCCGCACTGTATCTCTAAACTTTAAATTAAACTATTCAAGTATAATTTTGGTTCATCGGCAACGATGCTAGCTACATTGTCATGCAAATCATTAATGTATAAAACATACAACATTGTACCCAGCACTGACCTTTGTGGCACGCCACCAAGAGAAAAACAATCCTCCACACCTAGCCACTGACTTTGTCAAAAGCCTTGTAGGGCCGGGGGCGGTACGGTGAAGCAGCATTAGAGTTGCTGCCTCACAGGGCCAGAGACCTGGGTTCGATCCCAACCATGGGTGCTGTCTGTACTGAATTTGTACATTCTCCCTGTGACCATATGGGTTTTCTCCGGGTGCTCCAGTTTCCTCCCACACTCTAAAGACGTACAGGTTTGTAGGTTAATTGGCTAATCGGTAAAAATGGTAAATGGTCCCTAGTGTGTGTGGTAGGGCTGGTGTACGGGGTGGTCGCTGGTTGGCACCGACTCAGTGGGACAAAGGGCCTGTTTCTGCGCTGTATCTCTAAAGTCCAAAGTCTAAAGCAAATGTTTGGGATTACCCAAGCAAGACCTTGCTTGTGGTTGAAGGAGAGACTTTAAACCTTGTGCTCAGGCCAGCAGGCAGGAAGGGAGTGGGCCCACACAGCGAGATGGGATGGGAAACGAGGAAAAGGGAGCAGGACTGAGCCTAACTGGGGCAGTAGGAGGAAAATTGTAGGGGGGGGGGAGGGGTAGAATGATTGGGCCACTGACCAAGCACGATTTGATGCAGTGTTGATTGGCAAAGAGGTGGGTGGGGTCACAACCTGGGTGTCAGGGTATTGGCAAGGGAATCATGGTACGGGAAGGATGAAAAGCAACTGGGGAATTACCCTTTAGCCAGGAGTGAAGCAGCACAATTTTAAATTCTGGTAATGCTGAAATGAAACAACACTGGTGCAGTTGAATCTCCAAGTAGACGTGGTCATCTACTCACACAGGAGGCCGGCCGGCATAAATTGCCATCACCAAGAGTCCCTGAACAGTGGCACAGTGGTGCAACGGTAGAGTTGCAGCCTCACGGCACCAGAGACCCGGGCTCGATCCTGACTATGGGTGCGGTCTGTACGGCATTTGTACGCTCTCCCTGTGACCGCGTGGGTTTTCTTGGGGTGCTCCATGGGGAATGTTGGTCGGCGCGGACTCGGTGGACTGAAGGGCCTGCTGTATCTGTAAGCTAAAGTAAAATAAAGAGAGGATTTTTCAGCAAATCCAGATGGCATTTAGGAAAGGAATGAATAATTAAATTGAACAAATACATCCAACCGTTTGATAATCCGACATAGTTTGATTAGATTATATACATAGTCAGTTTTCACTCTATTTTGTTACTATTTGGCACGAGGCATGTTTGCTACATTGTTTTCTTTGCTGAAGCAATATTTTGTGTCAGGATTGTGTCCATTTGGTATCTTTCTGACATTGGATCTGAGCATTTTTGGAATGTTTTAATACGTTGCAAGAGAAAAATACATTTGTATGGGTCTTTGTACCAGAGTAAAATCTGCTTTGTAACTAGCTGTTTTCAACATGTGCCTTTTATGCATGAGCTGCTGTAGCACAATTAATTGTTTTCCATCTTTAGTCATGAATTGTATGTTGTACTGATTTGAGTTGTGGACAAAGCAAAGTATCCGAGGAGGGGATAGACACAAAATGCTGGAGTAACTCAGCGGGTCAGGCAGCATCTCTGGAGAAAAGGAATAGGTGACGTTTTGGGCCGGAACCCTTCTTCTGACCCACTACGACCTTTTGAAGGGTTCCGATCCAAAACGTCACCCAGTACTTTTCTCCAGAGATGCTGCCTGTCCCACTGGATTACTCCAGCATTTTGTATCTTTCTTTGGTGTAAACCAGCATCTGCAGTTCCTTTCAACACATTTTCGCAGAGGAGGGGCGATGTACCTGCTCAGATGATTCAGGGAGAGTTGTGCACCTTGGGCTGGGTATAGTCTGGACTTAAGTTATGGTCAGGGTCAAGATTAGTTCAGTGATACAGCATGGGAACAGGCCCTTCGGCCCATCGAGCACTAATATTTCACAATTCTGATTTTATTTATTTGGATGGAATTTTAAAGCAATGGGCAAAATATTATACAGTTGAGTTTAGTAGTGTATGCAATGGCATCACATAGGTATAGCCCCTATACCTCTTCCCATTGACTCTGTCCAGGGACCCCGGCAGTCCTTTAAGGTAAGGCAGAGGTTCACTTGCACCTCCTCCAACCTCATCTACTGTATCCATTCTTCATACAGTGGCTTGCAAAAGTTTTCATACCCCTTGAGCTTTTCCACATTTTCTCACGTTACAACCACAAACGTAAATGTATTTTATTGGGATTTTATGTGATAGACCAACACAAAGTGGTGCATAATTGTGAAGTGGAAGGAAAATGATACATGGTTTCCAAATGTTATTACAAATAAAAAACTGAAAAGTGTGGTGTGCAAAAGTATTCTGCCCCCCTGAGTCAATACTTTGTAGAACCACCTTTCGCTGCAATTACAGCTGCAAGTCTTTTGGGGTATGTCTCTACCAGCTTTGCACATCTAGAGACTGAAATTTTTGGCCATTCTTCTTTGTAAAATAGCTCAAGCTCAGTCAGATTGGATGGAGAGCATATGTGAACAGCAATTTTCAAGTCTTGCCAGAGATTCTCAATTGGATTTAGGTCTGGACTTTGACGGGGCCATTCTAACACATGAATATGCTTTGATCTAAACCATTCCATTGTAGCTCTGGCTGTATGTTTAGGGTCGTTGTCCTGCTGGAAAGTGAACCTCTGCCCCAGTCTCAAGTCTTTTGCAGACTCTAACAGGTTTTCTTCCAAGATTGCCCTGTATTTGGCTCCATCCATCTTCCCATCAACTGTGATCAGCTTCCCTGTCCCTGCTGAAGAAAAGCATCCCCACAGCATGATGCTGCCACCACCATGTTTCACAGTGGGGATGGTGTGTTCAGGGTGATGTGGAGTGTTAGTTTTCCGCCACACATAGCGTTTTGCATTTAAGCCAAAAACGTCAATTTTGGTCTCATCTGACCAGAGCACCTTCCTCCACATGTTTGCTGTGTCCCCCACATGGCTTGTGGCAAACTGCAAACGGGACTTCTTATGGCTTTGTTTCAACAATGGCTTTCTTCTTGCCACTCTTCCATAAAGGCCCGATTTGTGGAGTGCACGACTAATAGTTGTCCTGTGGACAGATTCTCCCACCTGAGCTGTGGATCTCTGCAGCTCCTCCAGAGTTACCATGGGCCTCTTGGCTGCTTCTCTGATCAATGCTCTCCTTACCCGGGCTGTCAGTTTAGGTGGACGGCCATGTCTTGGTAGGTTTGCAGTTGTGCCATACTCTTTCCATTTTCGGATGATGGATTGAACAGTGCTCCGTGAGATGTTCAAAGCTTGGGATATTTTTTTATAACCTAACCCTGCTTTAAACTTCTCCACAACTTTATCCCTGACCTGTCTGGTGTGTTCCTTGGGCTTCATGATGCTGTTTGTTCACTAATGTTCTCTAACAAACCTCTGAGGCCTTCACAGAACAGCTGTATTTATACTGAGATTAGATTACACACAAGTGGACTCTGTTTACCAATTAGGTGACTTCTGAAGGCAATTAGTTGCACTGGATTTTATTTAGGGGTATCAGAGTAAAGGGGCCTGAATACTTTTGCACGCCACACTTTTCAGTTTTTTATTTATAAAAAAATTTGAAAACCATGTATCATTTTCCTTCCACTTCACAATTATGCACCACTTTGTGTTGGTCTATCACATAAAATCCCAATAAAATACATTTACGTTTGTGGTTGTAACGTGGCAAAATGTGGAAAAGTTCAAGGGGTATGAAAACTTTTGCAAGCCACTGTAGATGTGGACTCTTATACATTGGCGAGACCAAATGTAGATTGGGTGATCGTTTCACGGAACACCTTCGCTCTGTCTGTCTGATCCTACCTGATTTCCTGGTTGCTAAACACTTTAATTCTCCTTCCCATTCCCACACTGACCTTTCAGTCCTAGGTCTCCTCCATTGTCAAACTTAGGCTAAAGCAAATTGGAGGAGCAGCATCTCATATTTTGCTTGGGCAGCTTACCCAGTGGTTACCCAGTTTGATATCGTTTTCACTCAACAAGCAGCTAACAATGATCTGCTTCCTTTAACATCGTAACTTTTTTTTGCTTATCTTTCATTCATTGTTCTTTACCTCTCTACATTATCGTCTAAATTTCTCGTTTCTCGTTCTCCTTTTCCCTGACCAGTCTGAAGAAGTGTCTCGACCCAAAACATCACCCATTCCTTCTCTGCAGAGATGCGGCCTGTCCCACTGAGTTACTCCAGCATTTTGTGTCTATCAATGGCGTCAACAGCCTTATAGTCTAATGCACATCTCTGGTGTGTGCTGCACGGGCGCAGAGTTGCATCGATGATTTGGGGAAGAGCAAATGACACTGCATCGCATCCATGAGAAGTTGATCAATTTTTGTCCCTTTTATGAAAGAGATTTTACACCTGTTGTTTTTGCCCTTTCACGATGATTGTCACCAAACATAGAACAGTGCAGCACAGGAACAGGTTCTTTTGCCCACAGCCCCTGGCCAACATGATGCCAAGTTAAACTAATCTCCTCTGCCTGCATGTGATCCATATCTCACTATTCCCTGCACTGCCATATGCCTATCTAAAAGCCTCATTGTATCTGCCTCCACCCCCCGTGACAATGCATTCCAGGCCCCACCATTCCCTGTGTAAAAATAAAATGTTCCCACACTTCTCCATTAAAGTTTACCCATCTCACCGTGCAGCTAAGGCATCTAGTGTTGGACATTTCCACCCAAGGAGAAAGGTTCTGACTATCTACCCTATCTATGCCTCTCATCATTTTATATTATTTTATCAAGTCTCCCTTCAACCTCCAACGTTCTGGATATTAACCACTCTGTGTGTAAACATTTTTCTCCCCAGAGCTCTTTTAAAACTCCTTCCTCATCTTAAACTTGTATTCTCTTGTTGGTGATGCCACCACCAGGGAATAAAAGATTCTATCTACCCTGTTTATGCTTCCCATCATTTTATAAATGCTACATCAGGCCACCTCTCAGCCTCTTTTCCACAAGTAAAACAACCACTGCCTAACCAATCTCTCCCCATAACTAAGGTCACCAAACTTTGCCAGCATTCAAGGGCTATTGATGTTTCAAAGGATCCAGGTATATTTGAAAATTAAGCTTTCCCCTCTTGCCTAATAGCTATGCCCTCTAACATTGGATATTTCCACCCTGGGCAATAGGTTCTGACTGTCCACTCTACCTATGCCTCATCATTTTATATATTTCTAAAGGGCCTCCCCACTTGGGTGTCATTTGCACGTCATGTACGCAACATCATTTATGCGTGCATGGCATGCATTATGCGTGCATGGTATGTGGTGATGTAGGCAGTGATGCGTGGTTGCGCGCGGCGCCCCAGGATTTTGCGATTCACAAAATCTTCGCGCACCTCCTGCGTGACGCGCAAATGACGCCCAAGTGGGACAGGCCCTTAACAGGTCTCCCCTTAGCGTCCATTACTAGATTGGTAATGCACTATTTGTATTGAATTCTGTACCACCTCACACTTACAAGACTCAGGATGATACTGAGATGACAAGAACGGGGCAGCATTACTTAGAACTGAAACATCACCAGCGGATGTGAGTGAGTGACGCTGCTGATTGACAGCGTTATGGTAAATGGAAGGCCTTAACTTTGGACATTAAAGTGCCAGGTTATGCGGGACGGCACGGTTGCGCAGCGGTAGAGTTGCTGCCTCACGGCACCAGAGACCCGGGTTCAATCCTGACCGGGTGCTGGCTGTATGGAGCCTGCACCTCCTCCCTGTGACCTGCATGGGTTTCTCCGGGGTCTCCAGTTTCCTCCCACACTCCAAGGACGTACAGGTTTGCAAGCTAATTGCTTGGTATAATTGTAAATTGTCCCTAGTGCGTAGGATAGTCTTAGTGTTGGGGATCGCTGTTGGCGTGGCCTTAATGGGCTGAAGGATGTGGACTCAGTGGGCTAGAGGGCCTGTTCCACGCTGTATCTTTGAACTATTTCTCCTGATCCTAGAATACTGATGCAATTATAAAGAAAGCACATCAGCGCCTCTACTTCCTGAGAAGATCACGGAGAGTTGGTATGTCAAGGAGGACTCTCTCGAACTTCTACAGGTGCACAGTAGAGAGCTTGCTGACTGGTGGCTTGGTTCGACAACATGAGCGCCCGGGAACGGAAAGGACTGCAAAAAGTTGTAAACACTGCCCAGTCCATCATCGGCTCTGACCTCATTACCATCGAGGGGATCTACCGCAGTCGCTGCCTCAAAAAGGCTGGCAGCATCATCAGGCTTAAACTCAACTCAAACAAAAATCTGAACTTTGATAGCCTATTGTACTTGACATGCTTATTTATGTGAGTATATATAGAATCAATGGTATATGGATACACTGATCTGTTCTGTATTTATTTATGCCTACTATATTCTGTTGTGCTGAAGCAAAGCCAGAATTTCATTGTCCTACCTGGGACACATGACAATAAACTCTCTTGAACTTGAACTCTTGAACTAAAGAGGTGACTGTGATTCCAGCCTGTCTTCAGATGTTCCCTGTCTGTTTCCCAGGTTTGTGAACCTGTTCATGGATGACTTGGGCCACATCTCCCATTGTGGAGCCATTGTGGCCGGGAGCCTGGCGGGCATCGTGGCCGCTCTCCTCACCTACCCGACCGAACTGATCGAGACCAGGCTGATTGTTCAGAACAGCACGGCTCCCACCTACAGAGGCATCGTCCACGCTCTCCTCACCATCTACACCAGCGAGGGATTCACAGCTCTTTACCGAGGGGCTTCACTCTCAATACTGGGTAGGTTGCTGTACAATGGCACTTGTTCAATGGCTCAATGGCACTTTATTTGTAACATGCACCAAGGTACGGTGAAATACATTTTTTGTATACAGATGAGAACAAGTATCTCCTTACACAAGTACTAGGATGCATCTTAGATAAGCAGCTCAGATACAGTACAAGTGCATAGCAGTGGTACACTGGGACAGTATACAGAGTCCCCAGATTTGGCGCCATTTTGTTGTAGGTGTAGAGTTCTTAACCTGACCGTGAAGGCCCGTTGTCCTCGCGGCATTGCAGGGTCGGCCTAGCCAAGTGTAGCCGTTGGTGCTGCTGCAGGCCGCGTCCGGCCCATGCTCTCAGCCTTTTGGATCGGTAACCAATCCAGCCAAGCCCCAGGCTGCTGCTGGGCCTCCAGTGGCTCACTCCACCGTCGCGGTGCATGGCACTGCCTCCCGCAGCCGGTCTGTTCCGGCTCCCTCCTCTCCGGTCCACGGGTGAGCAGGGTCCGGGCCCGGTGGCTTCCTCACTGGTCAGGGTCCTTGTTCTGCAGTGGGTGAGCCAGGTTTGCTGTAGGGTGCGGCCACAACACACCGGGGTGACCTGTAGGGGAACTGGCTCGCTGGTCTAGGGGTAAGATTTTCAGTCAGGGTGCGAGAGGTGCCAGGTTCAAGTCCCAGGTGAGCCCTCATTTCACAGGGTGGCACAGTGGTGCAGCTGGTAGAGATGCTGCCTCACTGCACCAGAGACCTTAGTTTGATCCTGACTTCAGGTATTGTCTGTGTGGAGTTTGCATGTTCTTGCTGAGCCCCATGGATTTCCTCTGTTTGTCCGGTTTCCTCCTCAGATCCCAAAGACGTACTGGTTTGTAGGTTAACTGGCCTCTGTACATTACCTCTAGTAAGGGGAGTGGATGAGAAAGTGGGATAACATAGAACGGGTGTGAACAAGTGATCGACAGCCAGTGTGAACACTGCGGGCCAAAGGGTCTGTTTTCATGCTGTATCTCTAAACTAAACTCAACTACAGAGGATGTTTCAAACAGGAAGTTTATGGTTGAATATGTTCTCTATTCAGTAACTTCTAAATATATGTCTGTGAAAACCCTAGCAGGTCAAGGATAGCACTGCCACAAGTGTGTACGTTACACTGTTAGAGATGGAAATATCAGCTGAGGTTTTCTATCCGAGTCTATCCCAAGGATAAGTAGGTTTGGTAGCTTTGTGATGCTGTTCCCACTAAACATTTGGTCTAGGTTGATTATTGTCTCGTGTACTGAGGTACAGTGAAATGCTTAATTTTGCCTAGCGTACAATTAACTCAGTATTTGACATATACATAAATACAGCCAAGCCATGAAGTTCAATAGATAAAGCGAAGATACAGAGTGCAGAATATAGTTCCCAGCATTGTAGCACATCAGTTCCAGAGACAACATCCAATCTCCACAATGACTTACAGGTGAATCTGATAGTACCCGAGCTTTTGGAAGGGCTGGCCAGAAATCAGATATCGTAGGGCAGGAAGAAACATATCTTTAGACAGATACAAAGTGCTGGAGTAGCTCAGCGGGTCAAGGCACCATCTCTGGAGAGAAAGGATTGGTGATATTTTGGGGCGATCTGAAGAAGGGTCCCGACCCGAAAAGCCACCCATCTGTTTTCTCCAGAGATGCTGCCTGACCCTCTGAATTACTTTGTCGCCTTCGGTATAAACCAGCATCTCTGGTTCCTTTCCACGTCGTTCCATTCACACATAAACATATTCTTTATGCACAACCAGTTTGAAATACAGCTTCTTCCCTGCTGTTATGAAACTCATGAGCAGGCCTTCCATATGCTAAGGGGGTATTCCCAATCTTCCAATCCACCTCATTGCTCTGTGGAACGTTCTATTTTATCTGCACTTTCTCTGTAGCTGTAACACTGTAATCTGCACTCTTGTTTATTTTCTCCATTGCACTATCTATTGACCCGTGTGTGATATCATCTCCCTAGATAGCATGCAAAACAGCGCTTTCTTTTAAATGGAATTGAAAGATACAGCTTAGAAACAGGCTCTTCAGCCCACCGAATCCATGCCAACCACCAATCACCCATTCACACTAGTTCTGTGTTAAACCACTTTTTCATCCATTCCCCATGCACCAGGGGCAATTTACCAAGGCCAATTAACCTACAAACCCGCACGCCTTTGGGATATGGAAGAAAAATGGAGCATCCCAAAGAAACTTGCACAGTCACAGGGATAACGTGCAAACTCCACACAGACAGTACCCAAGATCAGGATTGAACCTGGGTGTCTGAAGTTGTAAGGCAGCAGCTCTACCAGTTTTGCACTGTAGCTCGTGACAATAATGAACCAATGTCGTTAGCAATGCTCTGCAATGCTGCATTTCAGGCTGCTTCATGGTTACCCACTCCCTTCACCCACCATTGGGGGCTGTGCCTTTGGCTGCTGAGACCCAATGGTGCCATAGTTAAATGTTTTAGTAATTGTGCCTTTCTAAACCCCTGTGCCTCTCTCACCTCCTTCTGTATGTACCTTAAAACTCGCCTCTTTAACCAAGTTAATCTGGCCTAGTATCTCCTTCTGTGGTCACTGTCATTGATGTCTGCTTATACTTTTAGGCCATGATGCCCTATTATCCACATGCAAGTTGTGCAATGTGCCCATGGGGAAGCTTGGCACCAGGTTACTGAGTGAAATACAAATAGTATGCAGGGAGCTTCTGTATAGGACGGAGATATAATTGATAGAGGAAAGGAAAATTAATCGCATCAAACTTGTAAGCAGCTCTACCAACTGCTGCCTCACAGCACCAGAGACCCAGGTTCGATCCTGACCATGGGTGCTGTCTGTACACAGTTTGCACGTTCTCTCCATAACTGGGTTTCCTCCTAAGTCCCATAAGCGTGCAGATTTGTAAGTTTATTGGCCCCTCTAAATGCAGGGTGTGGGTGAGAAGGTGGGAAACATATTCTCAGTTACGGTGGGAGAGATCCTGTGTTCAAATCCACAGTGAGCCCTCATTGTACAGGGTGACTCAGTGGTGCAGCTGGTAGAGCTGCTACCTCACGGCACCAGAGGCCCGGGTTTGATCCTGACGTAGGAGTTGCCCTCGTGAAGTTTGCACATTCTCCATGGATTTTTCTCCGGGTGCTCCGGTTTCCTCCAGCATCCCAAAGACGTGTGACATTTGTAGCTTCTGTAAATTGTCTCTAGTGTATAAGGAGTGGATAAGAAAGTGGGATAACATAAGGCTAATGTGAACGGGAGATCAATATTTGGCATGGATTTGGAGGGCCGAAGAGCCTGTTTCTATACTGTTTCTCTTATCTGAGCAAAGTGGATCAGTGGCAGTATCTGTGGCTGCCAGCAGATGGTGCTCTGACCAAGGTTTAGCTCTGTGCATCCACCACAAATGGGAATATGGATCAGCCCAGACTCGGGTTACCGGCACTTCGCAAAGGTGCGGATTATACAGAATCCATCCCAAGTAGCCGGTTCAATCCCATGTCTGCATAGTCTCGCAGTACTGTGGAGTGCCACCTTACTGACCCTTTGGAAGAGAAGACTGTTCAATCAGGTCGTTGTGAAGGATTCCAAAGTTCCACTGGATGTTCTGCCCAGTGCGTGACCAACATTTATTTCTTGAGCAACAATTAGCAGACGTTACTACAATGCTCTTCATGGCAGCTTACAGTGCACAGGATCAGAGCAGTGACTCCTCTTCAATTTGCTCTAAGTTCAGTTGACGGTCAAAGTGCTGTTGAAATCAAAGTAATTTATTTTCTTTACATTTTTGCATGAATCTTATCGTTCAAATCCCCACAAATATATTATTCTACCTTGTTCTCTTTGTTACTTCTGCATTCAGACTTGGGAATATGTTCATCCAAGTGCACCGATGACTGACTGACTGACTCCTGCCGTTCAAAGGTCCAGAATAAAACATTTAATGAAACATCGGCTAATTCGTTCCACTTGGATGTCGATATTAGATTTACGGACATTCTGTATCGTTCGCTAGAGAACCTGCTGTAAGGGTTTAATTCCTGCCTTTCCTTTTCCAGGTGCAGTACCTTTCTCTGCTGGCTCTTTTTTAGTCTACATTAACCTGGATAAACTCTGGAATAAGCCCAGTGTGAAGCTCACGCCACTCCAGAACTTTGCCAATGGTTGCTTGGCAGCTGGTGTCGCCCAGACTCTCTCCTTCCCTTTCGAAACTGTGAAGAGGAAGATGCAGGTGAGCCTTGCCCCTAAACCACCTTGCACTCGTGTGTGTTGCTCTGAACTCTACCAGAACCCATCCCAGTGGAATACCACTGTGATGTTCCCCTTAATGGCAGGGCCCTGGGGAGTATTGTGGACCAGGGCGATTTATGGTTCCCTGAAAGTGGTGGCATAGATAGATACGGTGATCAAGGAGGCTTTTGGTATAAAGGCCGTCATCAGTCAGGCTACTATGGAAGTTGAAATGTTTTGTTACAGTTTAGTATAGTTTAGTTTAGAGATACAGCCCACCGAGTCGGTGCCGACCAGCGATCCCTGCACACCAACACCATCCTACACACACTAGGGACAATTTACAATTACACCCAGTCAATTAACCTACAAACCTGTACGGCTTGAGCGTGTGGGAGGAAACCAGTGGTTCCAGAGAAAACACATGCAGGTCATGGGGAGGACATGCAAACTCTGTACAGACAAGTACCCGTAGTCAGGATCAAACCTTGGTCCCTGGCGCTGTAAGGCAGCAACTCTACCGCTGTGCCACCATTGCACAAGACATTGGTGAGGCTGCATTTGGAGTATTGTGTTCAGTTTAGATCACGCTGCTGTAGGAAGGATGTCATTAAGCTGAAAAAGTGCAGAGAAGATTTTGCCAGGACTGGAATGCTTGAGCTATTGGTTGGGCAGGCTGGGATTGTTTTCCTTGGAGCACTGGTGGCTGAGGGGGGATCTTATAGAGGTGTATAAAATAATGAGGGGAATATCCGGGTGAATGGACTGTGTCTTTTACCAAAGTATGGGATTCAAGAACTAGAGGACATAGGTTTGTCACAGAGGCAAGTTTTAATAGGAACCTGAGGAGAAACCTTTTCATTCTGGTCGGTATATATGGAACATGCTGCCAGAGGAGGTAGTTGAGGCAGGTACTATAACAGCATTTAAAAGCCACTGGGGCAGATATGTGGATAGGTTTAGAGAGATAATGGGTCTAGCTTAGATGGGGCATCTTGGTTGACGTGGGCAGGTTGGGCTGAAGAGCCTGTTTTTGTGCTGTATGACTCCATTCAATCATGCAACTCCATTAAGTTATTACTCAAGCTGGGGATGGGAGAGAACAAAGAGAAAGAGCTTTAAACGTTTCTATGGCTGAAATTGCCAAATTATTCTATGACAAGCTCACTGTAGAAGTACATGTGTAATTTGGAATCAATTATCCTCTATTGTCACCTGTACAATCCCTACAATGCGGTAAAATCATACAGCAGATTTCACCCAGGCAGTACACAAGCGTTGCCACGTTTCTGGTGCCAACAAAGTTACAAAAGTGCACCGAACAGTCCTAGCTTCTGCCTGCCTCCGCACGTGGCTGCAGCCCCCCCCCCCCACACACCCCTCCACTGGGTGCCCCCATTTGTTCCCCTGATTTCATTCACTTCACCACTGACAACTGCACCATCAGCCACAAAACTGCTTCTGAATATCTGTGTCTCCATTTCAGATCATTTTTCCAGCAAGCTTCCATTGATCATTTTAATTCTGCTCTTTGGCTCAGTATCAGTTGTTATTAACTGGCCTCCGGTGCAACACACTGAACCATTTTATTCCCTTGAGGGCCTGTCCCACTTAGGCAATTTTTTAGGCGACTACAAGCAACTAGGCTGTCGCCAGGGTGTCGCCTGTATGGGTGTGAGTGGTCTCCTCAGTCGCACAAAGAGTCGTAGCGTCTTTATGATCGCCACTGGATTTTCAACATGTTAAAAAAGTTTGGCCGACAGTCGGCAACAGTGGGTTGCCGCCAATGAGCGTAGCTTGACTTCTCCTGACGTAGGCGCTGTCGTAGGTTGTCGCCAGGATGACGCAGGTTGTCGCCGGTGCTGACTTTTGGTGAATTCCATTGGCGACTACCTACGTCAACCAGCGACTGAATTGTCTTCAGTTGTCGCCGACAGGGTGTTAGCTAGTCGCGGGTGGACGTAGGTTGACTTCGGTTGTTGTAGGTTATCGCCTGTGTGGCCGTTGGTTGTCATTGGTGTTGTCCTAGGTGGACGTCCTAATGGGTGGCCGGCCGGTTGTCGGAAGCTTGCCGTAGCTTGACGTCGACTAGGTGATAGGTTGATGCAGCTTGTCGTAGACATTGTTGTGGGGGGGGTCCAGTCCCCGTTTTTTTGGTGAACTGCTACGACTATGGCAGTCGCCTAAAAAATCGCCTATGTGGGACAGGCCCATTAGAAACACTTTATAACTGCAAGTGTTTGCGACCTTATTTTTGGCATTAATTGTTTTTAAAATTTCTGTATCTGAACTCATTCTCTTCCTCCGTAGGCACAAAGCCCCCTGCTTCCTCACTATGGAGGTGTAGATGTGCATTTCACTGGAGTCGTGGACTGCTTCAAGCAGATTGTGAAGACAAAGGGTTTTCTAAGTCTATGGAATGGACTTACTGCCAACATACTGAAGGTAATCATCGCCTGTGTAAAAGCAGCAGCCTCTGGATGGGCAGACACAGTAGCTGGAGAAATGGAGCTCTTGTGTTGCAGGCTGCACATTGATCTTGGTTTGTGTGTGTGCTCAACCACAGACTACAGAGGAGTCACATCAGAACATTTTCTTCCAGAGGAACAACTGTGCAATAATCATAAAGTGATTTGCTATTATTTGAAATGGTATTGTTTTATAATGGAGGAACACAGAGGGTAGTATTGGTAGACACAAGGAATGGCTGATACGAGAATCTTGCGCAACACACAAAGTGTCGGAGTAACTCAGCGGGGAAGGCAGCATTTGTGGAGGACAGGGATAGCTGATGTTTTGGGTCAGGACCCTTCGTCAGAGATGGGGTTGGATAAAGCCTGGCAAGTGATAGTTTACCTTTAGACTTTACAGATACAGCGCGGAAACAGGCCCTTCGGCCCACTGAGTCTGCGCCGACCAGCAATCATCCCGGACACTACCACTATCCTACACACTAGGGACAATTTACCAAGGCCAATTAACCAACAAACCTGTATGTCTTTGGAGTGTGTGAGGAAACCGGAACACCCAGGGAAAACCCACAATATCACGGGGAGCACGTACAAATTCCATACAGACAGCACCTATAGTCAGGATGGAACCCGGGTCTCTGGCGCTGTAATGCGGCAACTCTACCACTGTGCCACCGTGCTGCCTGTAGTCCATTTACTGAACGCGAGCACAAATCTCACCACAGTAGCTGAAGAAGATTAATTCCGTTAATTAACTAATCTGCAATAATACGCTTGTCTGGGTAATGGCGATTATGATAGTTTCAGACTGTAGTACAATGCTAACTGGTTGCCGAGTGTCCTTCAGAGAGGAAGATCGTCATTCCTTATCCGATCTGGCCTCTATGAGACGCCAGCAATGTGGTCACCTTGAACTGCCCTCTAAAGCAGCATCGTAACCTACAAAATGGAGGTGCAAAGAGCCTTGGGAGTGCTGGTAGAGGATTCTCAAAAAGTTAATTTGCAAATTGAGTTGGTAGCAAGGAAGGCGAATGCAATGCCAGCATTTATTTAGGGAGAACTAGAATATAAAAACAGGGATGTAATGCTGAGGATTTATAAGGCACTGGTCAGGCCACATTTGGAGTATTGTGAGCAGTTTTGGGCCCCATACCTGAGGAAGGATGTGCTGGTGCTGGAGAGGGTCCAGAGGAAGTTTACCTTGTATCCCATTCTGGTGCACACCCCCATTTCTCTGACTATCTCGGCCCCTTTCCCCACATCCTCATTAACCTATATCCTTCTCTCTGACTTCACTTTTCATCCCTCTTCTCTCCTTATCTGGCACCTTTCTGTCTCCTTTGCCTCGCTAGCCTTTGTCCACCCATCTGCCAAATAAACACCTCTCTCCTGTACCCACCAATTGCTCGCCTGGTTTAGTCCCACCCCCCACAATTTTTCCGTCTTTCTCCCCTCTACCACAAGAGTTGAATAGGTACTTCGGATCTGTCTTCACTAAGGAAGACGCAAACAATCTCCCAGAAGTACTGGAGGACAGAGGATCTAAGGGGGTCGAGGAACTGAAATAAAATTTCATTAGGCGAGAAATAGTATTGGGGAGGCTAATGGGACTGAAGGATGATAAATCCCCAGGGCCTGATGGTCTGCATCCCAGGGTCCTCAGGGAGGTGGTTCTAGAAATAGTGGACGCATTGGTGATCATTTTCCAATGTTCAATAGATTCAGGATTACTTCCTGTGGATTGGAGAATAGCTAATGTTATCCCATTTTTCAAGAAAGGAGCGAGAGAGAAAACGGGGAATTACAGACCAGTTAGCCTGACTTCAGTGGTGGGGAAGATGCTGGAGTCAATTATTAAAGAGGTAATAATGGGGCATTTGGATAGCAGTAAAAGGATTAGTCCAAGTCAGCATGGATTTGTGAAAGGAAAATCATGCTTGACTAATCTTCTGGAATTTTATGAGGATGTGACAAGTAAAATGTATGAAGGGGAGCCAGTGGATCTAGTGTATCTAGACTTTCAGAAAGCCTTTGATGGAGACTGGTGACTAAAGTTAGAGCACATGCTATTGTTTGGTAGGGTGTTGACATGGATAAAAAATTGGTTGGCAGACCGGAAGCAAAGAGTAGGAGTGAACGGGTCCTTTTCAGAATGACAGGCAGTGGCGAGTGGAGTGCTGCAAGGCTCGGTGTTGGGGTCACAACTGTTTACATATATATTAATGATTTGAAAGAGGGAATTAGGAGCAACAGTAGCAAGTTTGCGGATGGCACAAAGCTGGATGGCAGTGTGAATTGTGAAGAGGATGTTAGGAGATTGAAGGGTGACCTGGACAGGTTGAGTGAGTGGGCAGATGCAGGCAAAGACTTGGCTTGTATTCACTGGAGTTTAGAAGGGTGAGGGGGAATCTTATAGAAACTTATAAAAGGACTGGACAAGCTAGATGCAGGAAAAATGTTCCCAATGTTGGGCGAGTCCAGAACCAGAGGCCACAGTTTTAGAATAAAGGGGAGGCCATTTAAGACCGAGGTGAGAAAAAACGTTTTCACGCAGAGAGTTGTGAATTTGTGGAATTTCCTGCCACAGAGGGCAGTGGAGGCCAAATCACTGGATGGATTTAAGAGAGAGTTAGATAAAGCTCTAGGGGCTAGTGGAGTCAAGGGATATGGGGAGAACCCCAATGGGTTATTGATTGGGAATGATCAGCCATGATCGCAATGAATGGTGGTGCTGGCTCGAAGGGCCGAATGGCCTCCTCCTGCACCTATTTTCTATGTTCCATGTTTCTAATCAGTCTGAAGAAGGGTTCTACCCAAAACGTCGCCAATCCATGATCTCCAGAGATGCTGCCACACCCATTGAGTTATTACAATAGTTACTCCATCAGTCTGATGAAGGGTTTCGACCCGAAACGTCGCCTATTCCTTTTCTCCAGAGATGCTGCCTCACCCGCTGATCTTTTCCAGCATTTTCTTGTCTACCTTCGATTTTTCCAGCATCTGCAGTTCTTTCTTAAACAAATACTCCAGGACTTTTGTGTCTTTGCACAACCTTATGCGGGCCTTCTGGGAACCCACTGGGCAGGATCAGTTGGGTCAATGTGCCAGAAAGGAGCTGGATATTAGGACGGCATATTTGATGATAATATTCACAAAATGATACCAAGTGCTGGCAAAAGCATTCGGGCAACAGCTGCTACAGAAACAGCCACAGATCAAAAGCTTTACATGTATTATCTGCGAATGAGACTTCTTTCTAATCCCAGCTCGTAGACAAGCAGCTCCCCTTTCTACAGTCACGCAGTTAGGATAGACTTTATAATCTTTATATCAGTTTGAAGAAGGGTCCCGACCCAAAACGTCACCTGTGCATGATCTCCAGAGATGCTGCCCGACCTGCTGAATTACTCCAGCACTTTGTGTCTTTTTATTGCAATGTAGCATCTGCAGTTCCTTGTTCCTCCATTCTATTGCTTTATATTCTATATGTTAGAGCTCGCTCTCTATTGGACAGGGTGGGTAAAATGCTTGAGTGTCAAGTACATTTATTGGACAAACATATCATCTTTAGGGTTATGTTTATTGTTGTCACGTATCAAGGTACAGTGAACAGATTTGTTTGGCGTGCTAAACAATGACATTAGATTATATTATATATAAAAACAATCAAGTCAAACATGAGTACTGTAGCTGATCGCTGGTCGGTGTGGACTTAGTGGGCTGAAGGACCAGTTTCCACACAGTGTTTCTGAACTAAACTAAACTATCCCATATTCTTGGTTCTTGTTACTGTGTGGGATTCCACCGGAAGCTCCTGTTTCCTTCCACAATAAGTTTAGGTTTATTATTGTCACATGTAACGAGGTACAGTGAAAAGATTTGTTTTGCATGCTAAACAATCAGAGCAAATAATATATATAAAAACAATCAAGTCAAACTCCAGTACAATAGGTAGAGCAGAGGAGAAGGTACAGTAAATCCTGAAGAAGCGTCTCGTCCCGAAACATCGCCCATCTCCTTCGCTCCTTAGATGCTGCTGCACCCGCTGAGTTTCTCCAGCCTTTTGTGTACCCACAGTAAATCCTTTGCCGTTTTGTCTGCCTCTTGTAACCAATGCTCTGATTTAATTTTCAGATTGTTCCCTACTATGGATTGATGTTCAGCACCTTTGAGTTCAGTAAGCGGGCCTGTCTGTACAGGAACGGCTACATCGTGTCGCCCCTGAGCTACCGGCTCAGCCCAGGAGTCGACCAGAGCTTGAGGACCGAGGAGCTGCAGGAACTGAAGAAGATGATCAGGGGAAAGAGCTTCGAGACGGGCCGACCCTCAATCGGCAACAAGTGGTGGGGCTGAGAGAGACCGGACTGTGAGGACCTGTGACAGGGCCCTTGTAATCTCAATCACAGACTGCCCCCGATAGGGCAAAAAGATCCCATCTCTCTCAATAGCTCAAGCTGCACTTTACACAAAACGTCGATCAGTGAATAGCAAAGGGGAGGCGCCTCTTCTCGAGGTGATTTACGCCTGTTATTTAACAAACAGGACAGCCCAACATCACCGTCAAATACCCTGCCGTCTCAAACATTGATAGCTTCTCCTAGAATTAATTAGATTTTCGATAAATTGGTTTCCACGCTTTAAGGCGTGCCGGTGAAAGATTTAAAAGCGACCCGAGGGGTAGGTTTTTCCCACAGACGGTGGCTGGTATATGGAATGAGCTGCTAGAGGAAGCTGTGCAAGAGGGGGCATTTGCATAGTTTAAAGAGGGAGATGGGGCCCATATGCAGGCAAGTGGGACTAGCTCAGCTCAGCTCGGCAACTTGATCAGCATGGGGAATTGGGCAAACCCATTACCGTGGTGAATAATGCCGGGACTCTGTACCTTTTTTTAATGATTGGTTGAGTGCGATCTGTGGGTGTCCCACCCATAGACCTGGGTAAAGTAAACAGTGACAATGTAGAACCATAATAGTCTGAATGTGCAAGATGACAGGGACATTATCTGAAAGGCTCTGGTTAAAAAGCTTTCATTTTATATTGTGCCTTTGCCTTATTAAAATACGCCAAAGATCTTCCAAAGAGAAAATTAATGCCTGAACCAAAGAAAGAAAGTGAGGATATGAGGCCATGTGCAAACACAACCCTGAGTGTACAAAGTTACCTACTTATAATTCTGGGAGAGTATGGTTTACGAGTCGGGCTAAGGGATAAAGTGTATAGGGAGCGTTGGTTGGCATGGACTGGGATGGCTGCAGGGTCTGTTTCCACGTTTTATCCCTAAACTAAAATAAAACCTGAAGGTGATTATTTTTTCAATAATGTTCTGGATATTAGAATGCACTTTATGACCCGACATAAAAAAATAAACTTGGTTTCTAACCTATTTATTAACAGTCACAGCAACAACATATTTATTAGCAGTCTTTTTATTGTAAATAAAATAGGCCAGGACACTTCATGGGAACTTTATTACAGAAACCTGGTTGCCAAGACCCACCAGACAATATTAAGATAAAGCCTGTAAGAGGGGGATTCAAGGCAGGTTGAACGAGAGAGAGATTTCAGAAGGCTTGGGGGAAATGGCTGTGCAAGCATGTTGAGTTTAGTTTGGTTTATTATCACGTGTACCGAGGTACAGTGTAAAGCTTTTAAGCTTAAAAACTACCCAGTCAGCAGAAAGACAATACATGATTATAATTGAGCCATCCTCAGTGTACAGATGTGAATAACGTTTAAGTGCTAGATAAAGTCCAATCAAAGATAGTCCGAGGGTCTCCAATGAGATAGATAGTAGCTCAGGACTGCTTCTAGTTGTTGATAGGATTGTTCAGTTTCCTGATAACAACTGAATCTGGATGTGTGTGTTTTCGCACTTCCATACCTCGTCGCCATATGGGAAATACCATGTTGACTAGCACTCAGTCATGGTGAAGGGATGAGAGCTTTAGCGTATTGAGAGAAAGCTGAGAGTCGTCAACAACCATGGAAATTGCTGTGATTTGAGATGTGGTGGGTGAGGGGTGACGTGTGGGGGATAATAAATAGAAGGATTACATTTTGAACCAATCCTTGTGGCACGGTGGCGCAGCAGTAGAGATGCTGACTTACAGCGCCAGGGACCCAGGTTCGATCCTGACTACAAGTGCTGTCCGTACAGAGTTTGTACGTTCTCCCCGTGACCTGCGTTGGGTTTCTCCGGGGTCTCCGGTTTCCTGCCACACTCCAAAGACGTGCAGGTTTGTAAGCTAATTGACTTGGTATAATTGTAAAATTGTCCCTAGAGTGCGTAGGATAGCGTTGGTATATGGGGACTCACTGGTCGGCAAGGGCCGGGGGTCCCTGTTTCCATGCTGTATCTCTAAACTAGACTAAACTTGCAAGCAAATATCCACACCAGTCAGTATCCTGGGGTAACTCTTAACCAGCCATGGCTCAATTGCTTTATTGCCCACATTGGAAAGGTTAACTTTGGTCTTCCTGCCTCTGTAACACAGATTAGTACAACAGAATCTAGAACAAATTTGCCAAAGACTGTTTTACCTATCAGAGTTTTTGCCGTTTCTAATTACTAATATTATAAGATGCTGAAATGGATGAGAAATGTATTCAATATTACACTTACATTCCATACCATTGTATGCTTAATGTGGCCAAAGATAGACATTCTTCTGTTTATCTCACATTTTTAATGATGGTTTAAGTTATATGTTTATTACATGTTAAATAAAGATTCAAAGATAACTGAAATGTTAGTTGGGAAACTTTTGTTCCATGCAGGAGACTGTCTCAGTATATCAGAAGGAGTGCTTCCTCAATCATTCATCCGTAAGTAGATGATTGATCAAGGTATGACATCCCAGAATAGCTGTGGGTATATTTGGAGCAAGTGCAGTCTTCCTCCCCCTACTCGCCTGACCTTCTGAACAGCATCATGGTTACAGTCATTCTTCTCCTTGCGTATGGCGTGCACAGCCTAAACTTGTTCTATTTGATCTATTTGTTTGTGCATGTCGGGTTGATTGCATCGGTTGAAACAGGGTGGACCACGTGAAGGTTGCAATCTCCCAACCCACAGGTGTCAGTGTTAGGGTAGCACTTTGACTGTGATGGAGATGGAGCCATAGTGATGATCACTGGTGGGTAGTTCATGGTGACATGTGAAATGTTGGCTTCCCTTTGCTCACTCTCGTGGTTGTACTTCAAGTAGATCCCGACTCCCCTTGGTTCCAAGTTTCACCTTCTTTTCCTAACACATTCCATCGTCTGTGGCCATTTGCTGCCCCCGCCCATTGCCTCCCAGCTCCCGTCACTGTTTCCACTTTCCCCTCCCCCAGCCATCTCCATCAGCCAATCTACCTCTCCACAGGGGCGAGCAGCAGAGTGGCGCAGCGGTAGAGTTACTGCCTTATAGCGCCAGTGACCCGGGTTCAAACATCTGACCATTCTGGGTGAATGTACCTTTGGATTTAATGATGATCCTGTAAAATTTACGGCCACTCATTTTAGACTTTCTATAAGTTGAATCAACTTCTTGACCTCGACTGACAGAATCCTTTCACAAAGACTTTCATGGATCCACAGGAAGGTTGGCGCTGTAATTAAGATGGTGAAAGCAGAGTATACGGGAAGGGTCACGTAAGTCCTTTCAAAGAGGGGAGAGAAGGAGTGGAGACAACGTTTAAGAAGCCAGAGATATACGGCAGTGAAGCTCGGCGGACATTTAACGTTGCCGGTCGGTTATCCCTGGTTCGGAAAGCTACTACTTACGTTTTGTTTTCCCAATGAGCCAATGAAATGCACCGGTGAGAACCTACGAGAACCTTCGACCTCCTGGCAACCCACGAGAACCTCCTGGCGACCCACCTACGGCACGAGATTTCTCGCTACTCTCCCTGGCGGCTTCATTCTGGTCGCCGCTAATTTTTCAAGATGTTGAAAAATTCGTGGCGACCATAATGAGGCCGCGACTAGTTCCCAGAATGCGGGAACTCCTCACGACCAAGGTGACTCCCCGGCAACCACCCGCGAACATGTGGCGACCGCATAGTTGCCGGCAGTCGCCTAAAATATCGCCTATGTGGGACGGGCCCATTTCTCTCTTTTCTGGAGAAAAGAGGGCCCTTTTTTTTTAATACTTCCTGACAGCTAGAGTTGTTATGATTTTTGGATATAGTAAAGATGTCACCCTGTGAAATATGACATATGGTCAGGATCTTTTCCCCCGAGATTCAATCTAAAATAGAGCTCCATGTACTCAGGAAAAGGATGATACACTTGAGAATAAGATTAATAGGAATCGCCTTCCTAAGAATTATCTTTAGACTTTAGATATGCAGCGTAAAATTAGGCTCTTCGGCCCACCGAGTCCGCACCAACCTGAGATCCCCGCACATTAACATTACCCTACGCACACTAGGGACAATTTACATTTATACCAAGCCAATTAACCTACAAACCTGTACGTCTTTAGAGTATGGGAGGAAACCGAAGATCTCGGAGAAAACCCACGCACTCAGTACAGACAGCACCCGTGGTCAGGATCGAACCCGGGTCTCTGGCGCTGTAAGGCAGCAACTCTGCCGCTGTGCCTCCATGCTGCCTGTCCCAGATACCTGTGGATGTTTATTCAAAGATTATTGAACCATTGGGAAAAGAGTTGTAGAGACTGGACAGGCAAGTTGAGAGGAAAGATTGGATATCTTTGATTGTTCCTTCTCATGGTGAATCCCACCAGCCCACATTGATTATTTGGCACAATGGCTCTTTATTATCACATGTACTAAGTTTAGGAGAAATTCTTCTTTTGCATACAGTTGATATAATTATTGCCATACATAAATACAATCCCAGATTAAGTACAGAGTTTACAGAAAAATCCCACCGTTTGTTGGAGTCGCCAGGTTTTGGCACCATTTTCAAAGTCCCAGCCTCCGCTGGCCACAATGCAGCCGTCATCTCGATCCGGATCGTCCAGCGAACCATTACCTTGCCTTCGGCCTTCCTTGGCCCAGGGGTGCCTCCTGCAGCCGACCTTGAGGGTGCAGAGTTTAAGCCCCCAGTTTTTCTTACCGCGTTCTAGTGATCTCTGGCGTCGCCATCTCCCTCCACCCTCCTCTCTGGTCCTCGGCAACAAGTGGGGACCAGGTTCTGCGCCTCCCTCTATCGGCGGGAGGCCGGTTCTGCAGAGGGCGAGCCAGGCCTGCAGCTGGGGTAGGGCTGTGGTCCATTGGGTCCTTTCCACCATATGGCCCAAGCATGGGCGGAAATCCTGGGGGGGGACCTGCCCCCCACCCCCCCATGCTTTGAGAGGTGGGGGACAATCCCCCCCTCCTCCATGTTTTGTGAAAAATGTTGCAGCAAAACCGCCTTGGAATTTTACATTTTTAAAAAGCTCTCGGGTTTAATGAGTACTGCAGAACGATTGGAGTCGTTTATTACTTGAAACCTCTGAGACGAAAATGATTTGTTAACTGCCACTGTTAGCACTTGTTAACTTTCAGTAGTTAACATCGTTATACAATGTGTCACCAATACATTGATATGCATTCCTCCGTAAATATAATTGTGTTTTGACTTTCAAGTATTACTGGCGCGACGCTCCTTTGAATAAAATTAACCGGAGAATTTCTTACAACTGTATGATGCGGTTATAATTACCATTTGAACCGTGTCCCCACCCCAATGGTTTAAAAGCAATTTCCGTCCATGGCCCCAATGGGTCATAACGGATATATGACATCCAGGAACCTTCCTTCCATTGACTCCATCTATGCTGCCTCAGCAAGGCCACCAGCATAATCAAGGAACAGTTTCATCCCGGTCACTCCCTCTTCTCCCCTCTCCCATCAGGCAAGAGGTACAGAAGGTAGACAAAAGTGCTGGAGAAACTTAGCGGGTGCAGCAGCATCTATGGAGCGAAGGAAATGGGCAACATTTCAGGCCAAAACCCTTCTTCAGACTGAAAACGCACACCTCCAGATTCAGGGACAGTTTCTTCTTAGCTGTTGGGAACCATCTAGTCCTGAGCTACTATCTAGTACACTGGAGACCCTATGACTATCTTTGATCAGACTTTACTGGACTTTATCTTAAACGTTATTCATGTTATTTCCTTTATCATGTACAGTATCTGTACACCATGGATGGCTCGGTTGTAATCATTTATTGTCTTTCTGCTGACTGGTTAGCATGCAGCAAAAAGCTTTTCACCGTACCTCAGTACACATGACAATAAATTAAACTCAAACTCAACTCAACCCAACTTGGAAATGAAAGTGGCATTAACAATTTCATTTCGGAGTCACGTGAGTGACTTCGTGAAGAGCCCGCCGGCACGCATGCACGACATATCGTCGCAACGCATTGCTGCCGACGGCTGGCGGTGGGGTGCGCTCCCCGCCAGCCCTTCATAAGGGACCGCTAAGGTAAGTTATACTAACCTTAAGTTGGTTGGTCCTTGCTGTTTGTGTTTCTCTTTCAGCAAGGACATGGACGGGAGTACGAAGGGCCGAAAGACGTCCGTTCGGAGTCGCCAGCCATCTGTCCCGGAAGCCTCATCATCGGCTGCACCTGTGAAACAGGCCTGGAGGAAGGCGGGGAAACCGGGCAGCCCTGTTACTGCAGGACCGGACCCGCTGACACACCGCAGCTCCGGGGAGGAGTTCGAGGAACAGGACTGCGGTGTGCCGCCAGAGCAGGTGGACCCTGCTTCAGTATTCAGGTCGCCAACGGGCCCGTTGGCGGCCTCGGGCAAGGGGTCGCGTGCAGCTGCACGGCCCTTCTCCCTCAGCCCTCCGAGTAGGGGGAGGGGAGGAGCCCGCAAGCCTAGCCCTTCAGGGGCCAAGGCATCACCTGCCGCCAAGTTGCGGACTGGTACAAAGGCGGGACCCAGGTCCACTGTGAGGTCCAGTGTCGACCCCCCAACCTCCGACGCCGGGACGGGTCGTTTGGGTAGGGTCCCGCCACGGTCGCCGAGTCCCCCATGGATGGGAGGACGAGACCATGCGTCGGCAAGGTCCACGACGTGGGCAGCCGGCAAGCCCGCGCGGGCGTCGGGTCTCCATGCTAAGTCTGGTGCCGACTCCCCGCCGCATTTGCCCTCAGTGGCAGCGGCCTCAGCTCCCGCCAAAAGGAGGCGGTTGAACACACCTCCCGCGCGGGAATCGCTCAGCTTCGCTGCGGCGGCTGGCAGCGACAAATACCGGCACCGGGTTCACCTCGACGAGGTGCGGGCCGATGAGAGGAGCCTCGGCAGTGTTTCCGAGCCTGAGGACTCCGACCGCCCGAGTGTTCAGGGTGTTCAGGCTACTGGAGCTCCTGCTACACAACCAACAGCAGCAAGCATCCAGCATCGACAGGCACAGGGCAGTATCACCGGTCTCCATAGCCAGCCTGGAACAGCCAGAAGAAGAAGAATTTGTCGACCCTACACCGGCTCCTTTGGAAATACCGCCGGAAGAACTCCTGGATGTGGCGGCGAAATTCGCTGCTCCACACACAACTGGGCTTCCTCTTAATCCCAAACTGGCTGCCACCGTGGACTTCCTCACCAACCACCAGCTCCAGGAGGAAGTCCTCTCTCAGGCCATCAATCGGCATAAGGCCCCGTCCAACTGCAACTCCCTCAATGTGCCTGTGGTCAATACGCCAATATGGGGCAACATTGGCACGGCTATCCGAACCCAGGAGTTGAAACTCCAACGGATCCTGAAGCTCCTCACGGCCGGTATTACCGCGTTTGTGCGGTCGGTAGACGGGGAAGACCTAAATCTGGAGCAGGAGGATGCGCTGGCACTGTTATGTGCCACACAACATGAAATTAATGCTTTTAGAAAAAGCAGCATCCGCCCGACGCTAAACCCAAAGTTTGCTGGATTGTGCAAAGCGCCGCCTCCGCCGCCGCCCCGACAGCTCTTCGGAGAAGACCTCCCGAAGAGGGTCAAAGAGCTCGATGAGCATGCCAAGACGGTGGGACTCATGCGGTCGCAGATCGCCCCCAGACCGTCGGCCCCGAAAGCTCCATTTGTTCGGCCACGAGGCCCTGTCGCCACATCGACAAGGACCTATCCTCCAGCTCCGCCTCGCTATCAACAGCCCCAGCAGCAGCGGGCTTTTTTAGGGCAAGGCCCGCAGCGGCCCCAGTGGAAGATGAGGACACCACAGTAGCAGCCCAACCCAGCACCTCCACGACCACCCAAACATGTCAAGGACCGCCGGTAACCACGGAGGTGAGGCGGTCTGGTTTTCATTTATCTGTACATTTAACTTCACATGTTGGTGGGCGCCTCCGTTTCTTTTTGGGGGCATGGGGAACTATCACTTCCGATGAGTTTGTTTTGCAGAGTATTCGGGGTCATCAGATTGAGTTTATTAACGGGGACATTCCTCCATCCCAGCATATGCCTAATCGGACGTTTACGCTGTCTGCCGTTGAACAGGCAGCAGGCTATGCTGAGATCTTAAGGTTAGAGCAAAAAGGCGTGATAGAAAAAGCTATGCACGAGCCAATTGAATTTGTCTCCAATATATTTACCAGGCCTAAAAAGGATGGAGGCTGTCGAGTGATTATTGATCTGACCCATTTGAATACTTTTGTAACATACACCCATTTCAAAATGGACACTTTTGAGACAGCCAGGTCATTGATTTCGCATGGCTGCTTTATGGCATGCTTTGATTTAAAAGATGCGTACTATTCTGTATCCATTCGGAAACATCACAGGAAGTTCTTAAAATTTGTATGGATGGGTCAGCTCTGGCAATACAGGGCTTTGCCAAATGGGCTTACTACAGCCCCTAGATTATTTACTAAATTGCTAAAACCCATCATGGCCCAGTTACGGAAGCAGCATCATATCGTGATGGCCTATTTGGATGATATCCTGATTGTTGGCAATACCCTGGAGTCAGCTGAACGGGCAGTTTCAGCCACTGTCGCAATTTTTCAGCGGCTGGGGTTTATTGTTCATCCAGACAAGTCAAAGTTCTGCCCTTCCCAGGTTATGGATTATCTGGGGTTTACGGTGGATTCCAATCGCATGAGGGCCACCATACCGACTAACAAGGTTGGGGATGTCACCCAAGCGTGTCAGGATTTGGCCTGTGCCAGTATACCATCAATTAGACAAACAGCTAAGGTGATTGGCAATATCGTAGCATTGTTTCCAGCAGCCCAATACGGGCCTTTGCATTATCAAAATTTGCAAAGAGCCAAGATCTCCGCGTTAAAGCGGAATGCTGGTCATTTTGACAGACCAATGCGGCTGCCTTCTAAAGCTAAGATTGAGTTACAATGGTGAGTGCGCCATATTAGTAGCTCATTCAAACCCATTGTTGTGCCCAATCCGATGGTATACTTGCAAACCGATGCAAGCTCCTATGGCTGGGGAGCTACGGACAACTATTCTAGTTGCGGGGGGCAGATAGGACACCCTTGAATCTACTATGTTGTTGTCACAAGGGATAAACTATTTGGAGATGCTTGCAGCATTTCACGGACTTCGTGCTTATTGTTCCAATCTTATTGGTGCTCATGTCCGTATCCAAATAGACAATACCACGGCGGTGGCATATTTAAACCATATGGGCGGTACCAGGTCAATTTCATGTGATGAATTGGCTAACACAATTTGGCTCTGGTGTATTGACAGGAATATTTGGATTTCAGCTACCTATTTACCAGGTGAGCTCAATACTGTGGCGGACACCAGGTCACGCAAGTTTAATGACAATATCGAATGGATGTTGCATCCTCAAATTTTTGCCAAAATTACAGCCAAATTTGGTAAACCGGATATCGACCTCTTTGCATCACGGTTGAACCATCAGGTACCAACATACGTTTCGTGGGAACCAGATCCTGGGGCAATGGCGATGGATGCATTCTCGCTCGACTGGGGGAAGTGGTTTTTCTATGCATTCCCCCCGTTTTGCCTCATCAGTCGGGTATTGCGAAAAATCCAGCTGGATGCTGCTAAGGGCATTCTTATTATACCCGACTGGCCTACGCAGCCATGGTATCCGGTGGTCTTTGACATGATCAGTCAGCCTTGGGTCCTCTTAGAGGGTTGCCCACAATTGGTTACTCACCCTGTGTCAGGGGAGCCACATCCCTGCCATAGCTACTTAAATTTATTGGCTTGCAGGTTCTAACCAGGCCATTGCTGCAGTATGGCCTCTCAACTCGAACTATGGATACCATTGGGGCGTCGTGCCGAGAGTCGACCAGGCGAAGATACCTTTCCCACATCAGAAAATGGGAAGCCTACTGCAGCCTCTCTCGCATCACATATGACGATGCATCCATAGCCGACGTATTGGAATTCCTCGCGGGGTTGCACCATGATGAACACTTAAGCTACAGTGCAATCAACAGCGCCAAAAGCGCGCTGTCATTCTACCTCAAGATTGAGGTAGGATCCAACAGGCTAGTGTCCAGACTCATGCGGGGTATATTCAATATGAATCCGCCTACACCACGCTATAATATCACCTGGGATGTCAGGGATGTACTAACCCTGCTCAGGACGTGGTCACCCATGCAAGGGCTACAGCTGGACAAACTCACCATGAAACTGGTGATGTTACTAGCGCTGACTTCAGCACAGAGGGTACAGACGCTACATAAACTCCGTATCGACAGGATGATCTCTACCCCTGGAGAAGTAGTCTTCTTTATTGATGAGCTACTAAAGCAGCATAGACCTGGGTGCACAGGGCTGCAGCTGAAGTTTCCGGCATACCCCGCAGATGCTAGGCTATGTTTAGCCGCCCATATCCGGCACTGTGTCGAGGTGACGAGACGCATCAGAGGAATGGAGAAATACCTGCTTGTCACTCACAAGAGACCTCACCATCGAGTGACAGTCCAGACGATATCCAGGTGGCTCCGGATCGTCTTGGGTAAGTCAGGTATCGACACTAATGTGTTCAAGTCCCATTCCACCAGGGCTGCATCGACGTCGGCGGCGAGGGTCATGGAGGTGCCCATGGACCATATTCTCGCCACAGCAGGATGGCCGAATGAAGCTGTGTTCCAGCGATTCTACAATAAGCCTGTTGCTGCTCCCCTACAGTTCGCGGAGGCCGTGCTGAACGCAGGTCAAGAACGTGGGGATGTCCCCGAATAAGGGGTTTTTGCTTTGTTATTAATAAATATTCTTTTTGTCTTTCAGTATAACCTGTTTGAGCAAATTGTTTACTCCCATCCATCCTTGCTAGTGGTGTGTCAGCATGGACGTGGTCCAGGGCGTGTAATCACAGAAGCTTTGAAGTCTTCACGAAGTCACTCACGTGACTCCGAAATGAAATAGTAAGATTGAACGAGAACTTACCAGTTCGAAGGTTGATCTTTATTTCATGAGGAGTTGCGGTGAGGGATTTCGTGCCCTCTGCTCCCAACCCTCGATCATAATCAGCTGGTAATTAGAGTCTCTTCAATCTTACTATGCCAAGTCATTTCTGTTGTTGGTTTCTGTGATTCCACACCGCTACTTTGAAGAATGTCGAGCATGCGTGCCGGCGGGCTCTTCACGAAATCCCTCACTTCGACTCCTCATGAAATAAAGATCAACCTTCGAACTGGTAAGTTCTCGTTCAATCTTACTATTCTATTGCTTTCGCACTGATCTGACCTTAGTCCTTATAGCTATCATCACCTCAGTCACTGAAAGGTGAAGTTTCAAAGTTCTGGGCTGTCCCATATTTTATTGATCATGTCCTTTGTACCTTGAGATATTTGATAAAGAGAAAATGTCAAAGGAAAGTGTGAACAGAAAGAACTGTGGAACTACTACATGTACAGTAAAAAGGTCAGATAAACTTGATTGGGCAACAAATCCGTACCTCTCCTATAAAATTCCCTAATTCTGATTAATATTTCTATGAACATACTTTATTTGAGCCAAACCTTGGCTAAACTGATATTAATGTCCATGGATCCTGGCATTCTCACATTGCTGTTGAATGCAAATTCTGATTTGGCCTTAGCTTTTCAAAGTTTTGTAAAAAGTGACAAAAACTTTGCAGTAGAGTTAAGACGGACACACGTGGTGCCCATACATTGCATTGTGACCCTCTCCTTGGTTGTCTCTGACCCATACTCACCCATGTCACTTGCTCATATCTGAAGACGGGTCTCCAGACGAAACTCTACCTATTCCTTTTCTGTAGGGATGCTGCCTAACCCGTTGAGTTAGTCCAGCATTTTGTGTCTTAGCATTTGTGTAGGAAGGAACTGCAGATGCTTGTTTCAACCGAAGATAGAAACAAAAAGATGGAGTAATTCAGCGGGACAGGCAGGATCTCTGGAGGGAAGGAATGGGTGACGTTTCGGGTCGAGACCCTTCTTCAGACTGGTTAGGAAAAAGGGAAACAAGAGATAAAGACGATGATGTAGAGAGATAAAGAACAATGAAAGATATGCAAAAAATAACAATGATAAAGGAAACAGACCATTGTTAGCTGTTTGTTAGGTGAAAACGAGAAGTTGGTGCAACTTGGGTGGGGGAGAGATAGAGAGAGAAGGAATGCCGGGGTTATTTGAAGTTAGAGAAATCAATATTCATTCCACAGCAAAATATGAGATGCTGTTCCTCCAATTTTCGTTTAGCCTCAATCTGACAATGGAGGAGACCTAGGAGAAAAAGGTGTGGGAATGGGAAGGAGACAACGCGTTTAGCAACCGGGAGATCAGGTAGGTTTAGGCGGACTGAGTGAAGGTGTTCGCCTGGTCTATATTTGGTCTCGCTGATGTATAAGAGTCCACATCATGAACAACGGATACAGTAGATGAGGTTGGAGGAGGTGCAAGTGAACCTCGACCTAAACTGAAAGGACTGTCGGGGTCCCTGGGCAGAGTCGAGGGAGGAGGTATAGGGACAGGTGTTGCATCTTCTGCGGTTGCAGGGGAAGGTACCTGGGGAGGGGGTGGTTTGGGCGAGAAGTGATGTTAACCAGGGAGTTGCAGAGGGAAAGGTCTCTGCGAAAGGTGGCAAGGGGGGGAGATGGGAAGATGTGACTGGTGTTGGGATCCCGTTGGAGGTGGCGAAAAATTTGGAGGATTATGTGTTGCATGCGATAGCTGATGGGGTGAAAGGTAAGGACTAGGGGGACTCTGTTGCAACTAGGGGGAGGGGGAGCAAGGGCGGAGCTATGGGGTATTGGGGAGACATGAGTGAGGGCCTCATCTATGATGGGAGAGGGGAATCCCCGTTTCCTAAAAAATGAGGACATCTCAGATGTTCTAGTACGGACCAGCTCATATTGGACGCAGATGCAGCGTAGACGGAGGAATTGGGAGTAGGCCTTAGAGTCTTTGCAGGGAGCAGGGTGGGAAGAAGTATGGTCAAGATAGTTGTGGGAGTCAGTGGGTTTGTGATATTCGTCAGTCGATAGTATATTTCCTGTGATGGAGACGGTGAGATCAAGAAAGGGGAGGGAAGTGTTGGAGAGGGTCCACGCAATTTGAGTGCAGGATGGAAATTGGTGGTGAAGTTGATGAAGTCCATGAGTTCTGCATGAGTGCAGGAGGTAGCACCGATGCAGTCATCAATGTAACGGAGATAGAGGAGTTGATGAAGTCCATGATATTTATGACTGTCCACCAGGGGGCATATGACATTAAGATAATTCAAAATGTAGATTTTTTTTAAACAGGATTTTTCATCCAATTACTCCCAAGCATTTGCCTTTCATTTTCCTCATACAACCATGATATTATGTGCAGGTAGAATATATTTGGTCTTGGCATCATCTTGGGCACAGATATTGTGTGCCGAAGGGCCAGTTCTTGTGCTGTGCTGTTTTATTATCTACCTACCTACCTACCTACCTACCTACCTACCTACCTACCTACCTACCTACTTACTTACCTACTTACTTACTTACTTACTTACTTACTTACTTACTTACTTACTTTTCATGTATCTAAACTCTTTTGTTCCTACAAAGAAAAGGTAGGGAAATTGAATTATTTGTAAAGGGCATCTGTGCTGTTGCGTTCCTGAAAGAAAAGTGTATGCTTAAAATGAGTTGAGGATAAATGTCTTCTTTCAGAGGATGGTAAACATTTAGAATTCTCTGTCCCAGGATATTGTAGAAACTCAGTCACTGTTTGGTTTAGTTAAGTTTAGGGATGCAGGGCGGAAGCAGTCTACACCGACCAGCGATCACCTGCACATTAACACTATCCCACACACTAGGGACAATTTACATTTACACCAAGCCAATTAACTTACAAGCCCGTACGTCTTTGGAATGTGGGAGATCTCGGAGAAAACCCACGCAGATCATGGAGAGAACGTACAAACTCCGTACAGACAGCACCCGTAGTCAGGATTGAACCTGGGTCTCTGGTGCTTTATGGCAGCAACTCTACCGCCGCACCACTGTGCCATTTAAAGCAGAATTGAGGATATGAAAGGAATTGAGAGATATGAAGGTGGTGCAGAGAAATAGTACTGAGATAGATCAGTCACGATCTTGTGATCAATGGCATGGGCTTGAAGGGTCGAATGGCCTCTACTGTTTCTTTTGTTCTGATTTTACCACAGGCCAGTGTACAATATTTTCACAATGGCAATATGCTAAGCCTTTCTTGGGTAGCAAAGGAAAGTTACGCTTAACCCGCTGAAGTTATAATGAAGCATCATCTAGCTGAGAGATTGGTTGAGTTGTGGACAAACTTGTGGGCAAAATTTAATAGTGATTTCATTTCCAAATCAGGCTATGTCATATGTGACTTGGGGGGAACCAGAGGGTGATGGCAGAGTTTGTGGGTTTTGGATAGACTGTTTAGTTTAATTTAGAGATAGGTACTGGAAATAAGTCCTTCGGCCCACTTATTCCTAGCTGACCACCAATCATCTGTTCACATTAGTTCCATGTTATCCCACTTCCTCTTCCACTCCGTCCCTACTATGGGAGATTTATAGCGGCCAATTGATCTATGAACCCGCACATCTTTGGGATGTGGGAGGAAACCAGAGCGCCTAGAGGAAACCAATGGCGTCACAGAGAACATGCAAACCCCACACAGACAGCACCCAAGGTCAGAATTAAACTCGGGTATCTGGAGTTCTGAGGGAGCGGCTCTACCAGCTGCACCCTCCACACTGTGTGCAAACTCCACACTGTCAGCACTCGTGGTCAAGAAGAAACCCGGGTCTCTAGCGCTGTGAGGCAGCAGCTCTACCAGCTGCGCCACTGTGCCACCCGATCGGTTGAAGAATTTTGCCTTGTACCATCTTGTGGACTTTAATCCGTATTTTGTATTATCTACACTGATATTGTTATTCCCATTTCGCTTCTTTCCTGCTCTGCTGTAGTTTGATACCGCTTGTTATGTTTGGATGTGGTACAGTTATCAAAGAGTCTTTATATTCCATAC
The DNA here is from genome assembly GCA_963514005.1 of Raja brachyura. The sequence goes on along the minus strand of OY740793.1, from coordinate 34,724,833 downwards.
TGACAGGCTGGTTCCCTGTTATGTAGCAATAGTTTGTAGAAAGAAAGACCACAGAGAGAAAAAAATCTTTACCGAACATGAAATGTGCAGCCTACTATAAGTAAATCGTGTTAAATCTGCAGCAAAAAATACCAGGATCATAACATGAACAAACTGCGTATGATTTCAATGGAGAATGTATTTTCAGTGACAGGATAAATTCCATTCCAATTAAGAGTCGTACTATCAATGCAACTTGTCATTTTTATATTTATTGAATTTACTGATCATTCGTTCTACATTAGTGATCACAATATTGTGCCTGTCCCACTTAGGCAATTTTTCCAGTGACTACAGACGACTAGGCTGTTTTCACATGGTCGCGGGGTGTTCTGGTTGCCGCTTTTTCGGCGACCTGCTACGACTGTGACACTCGCCGGCAGTCGCCGAAAAAATCGCCTAAGTAGGACAGGCCCTTAAATACAAAACTATTTAAAATAGGAAACCATACATTTCAGTGTAGCAGGTTACATATTTTAAATCAAAACTCAGTTAATTTTAAAACATTATAAATCTGTCTGTTGGTTTATGTTTAAATCAATGAAATAGGGTTGCTTTGAAATATAGAAACAAGATAAATGGCAGGAGTTTGAGCCAACTCGGCCATTCAATACTGTGTGTGGCTGCTTCAAGCTGTGCGTAGAGCCAAAGCAGGTGGGCGCCAAGTGTCATTACCCGCTGAAGTTCTATCTGTTGCTGGTGTTGCAAAGGAAGGGCCTGGCACAGATGCCGCACAATGTGCCAGTCAGCTGGACACTGCCGCACCACCTTTGTGGAAAGGTTGTTCCAGACCAACACCCTTGCCCACAGGTCCATCAGGCAATGGTCAGTACGGAACATCCTGCAGGCACAGCAGGGAAAAGACTCCATGGATCCTGTGGTGTGGTTCCCAGAGCAGACTGCTCAGCTTGTCATGACGAAATGCCTTATTGCCAGAACGTACCAACAAGCACTAAGACCTGGCTTGGCTGGTGACGAGGGGAGCCTTCCCAGTCAGATCCTTCCTGTTCCGTTTGACTCTTACTACCAATGCACGCTGCCCTCGGGACTGCTGCTATGGAGAGGAGACAGTTGCTCACCTCTTTGCAGAGTGTGTTTTGCAAAGAGGGTCTGGAGAAGGATGCAAGGGTCCTTGTCATGGTTCATCCTGAATGTGCGAATGGGTGATCGGTGGTCAGCGTGAACTCGGTGGGCCAAGGCCCTGTTTCCCTGCTGCATCTGTTAATCGATTTGAACTGGTCAATCAAACCCTCCTGCAATGCAGGCTAACATACCATTTCCTTTCTAACTTACATTTATAGCCAGTTTCATGCTATTGGCAAAGTTAAAAATATTATATTCAGTTCCCACATCAAATTAATATTGTGAATAGAAAGGTCACAAGAGTCAAGAAACACATAACAATTCCATTCTTACTTGCAGCAGCACAACAGGCCTGTGATGACAATACGTGTACGTAATATATAATAAATTACAAATCAGTAAATTAATAACCATAATACTAGCGCACAAAAAGCCCCAACTTCCTTAGTGCAAATAAAGACAGTCCACGGAAGTTCGTAGTTGAAGTTAGTGTTGTGCAGTGTTAGTCAGCCTGATAGTTGTGGGACAGAAGCTTTTATTGACCTGGTGGTCACTGTTTTCAGACACAAGCACTGATTCCTGTGGTATCCCCAAAGCCAGTGTGTACAAATGCAAAAAGTCCCATACACCCCTATTCTCTGTTTCGTGTCTATTAACCAATGTTTAATGCTTTCCAGTTTACCCCCAATTCTATATGCTATAATTTTTCACATTAACCTCTATTCTGGGTCTTTATTAAAGGCCTTCTGAAAGTTCACATACACTGTAAACTAGCAGGCAAAGGGATATCCACAGAGTGCAAGGCTTTTAAACGTGCGATAACGAGAGACCGAGGCAGATACGAATAAGTAATGTTGGATAATGAGAGAAATTTATGCTTTGATCAGGAAAAAAAAAATATGGGTCCTTGGAGGAGTAAAGGGGATCAAGGAGGATGCTTCAGAAGGAAATTAAGAAGGCAAAAAGGGGGCGTAAGATTGCTCTGACAAATAAGATTAAGGAGAATCCAAAGAGATGAAAAAAGTATATTAAGGGCAATTGCAACCTTCACGTGGTTCACCTTGTTTCGACGAATGCAATCAACGTGGCATGCACAAACAGAAGATCAAACAGAACAAGTTGCCTTACAACTTTTAGACTGTGCACGCCATACGCAAGAAACATAGAAAATAGGTGCAGGAGTAGGCCATTCGGCCCTTCGAGCCTGCACTGCCATTCATTATGATCATGGCTGATCAAGAAGAAATATATTAAGGGGAAAATAGTAACTGGAGAGAATAAGGCCACTCAGAAACCAAAGTGGTCCTCTATGTGGAGCCACAGGCGATGGGCAAATTCCTCAATTAATATTTCTCCTCTATTTTAACCATGGAGAAGGACATGAAGACTGGCGAACTTCGAAATGTTAATAGCGATGTTTTGAGAATAGTCTGTATTGCAGTTGAGGATATTCTGGATATATTAAAACATATGAAGATAGGTAACTCCACTGGAGTGTTTTCACCGGACTGTTCCCCTCAATATCCGGCATGCATTACAATCCTTAGACTGCATTACAATAACATCACTCACCTGCTGCAAGCTACCAGCTGGAATTGAGCTAATCCACAGAGCAAATGGGATCAACCTTCATGCCTTCCACCCCCAGAATCAAGGCTACTCAACTTCAATCACACCTTCTCTGCGCCTCCTCAAATTGTTCCTTTTTATTATTCTTCAGTTTGGTAAATAATGCCTTAATTTTGAATCACATCTGAAAGACTGCTTGGCAATGTAGATGTCCCAGAGCACTGTATGAAAATGAGTTCTGGGCACATGCAATCAAATCTCCAGCCTTCAGTTTAAACTCGTAATCTTCTTATGCTCGCCGCCTATTATTTGTCTTTAAAGGGGAACCCGTCTGAAGAACAGGACCTAAATGCCATCTTCTGCACCCCAATAAAACTAATAGAGTATATTCTAAACATGACCTAAATCTGGATCATGTACGTTTGTGGCTCAAAAGCAAACCAGAATAACAAAATACTGCAAAACAAACAGAGAAATAAAAGACTTGCATATTCCTCTTGTTGAAGAAGGAACTGCAGATGCTGGAAAATCAAAGGTAGACAAAAATGCTGGAGAAACTCAGCGGCTGAGGCAGCATCTATAGAGCGAAGGAAATAGGTGATGTTTCGGGTCGAGACCCTTCTTCAGACTTCAGTCGCCTATTTCCTTCGCTCCATAGATGCAGCCTCACCCGCTGAGTTTCTCCAGCATTTTTGTCTATCTGCATATTCCTCTTAATAAGAAGACTAAATTACAGGGGACAAGAAACAATAGCAAGGAACAGAAAAGTGTAAAAGAATGAAGGAGACTTTCCACTGACCAGGACTTGACCCAAAACAATAAATCCCCTATAACACATTTTATAAAAGTCAGCAACATATTGCAAAGACTCAAAACAAAAAAAACTCTAATTTCCTTCTTGCAAGGCCCTTGATTTGATTACTATTACTAAAAACGTTGACACTAACTTTGAAAGCCGCAGTCTGACTCACTGAGTATCATGTGAAGGGGTATAAGATAAATGCAAGACAATAGACAATAGGTGCAGGAGTAGGCCATTTGGCCCTTCGAGCCAGCATCGCCATTCAATGTGATCATGGCTGATCTTCCCCAATCAGTACCCCGTTCCTGCCTTCTCCCCATATCCCCTGACCAATATCTTTAAGAGCCCTATCTAGCTCTCTCTTGAAAGTATCCAGAGAACCGACCTCCACCGCCCTCTGAGGCAGAGAATTCCACAGACTCACAACTCTCTGTGAGAAAAAGTCCTTCCTCATCTCTGTTCTAAATGGCTTACCCATTATTCTCAAACTATGGCCCCTGGTTCTGGACTCCCCCAACATTGGGAACACGTTTCCTGCCTCTAGTGTGTCCAAACCCTTAATAACCTTATACGTTTCAATAAGATCACCTCTCATCCTTCTAAACTCCAGAGTATACAAGCTCAGCCGCTCCATTCTCTCAGCATATGACAGTCCCACCATCTCGGGAATTAACCTTGTAAACCTACGCTGCACTCCCTCAATAGCAAGAATATCCTTCCTCAAATTAGGGGACCAAAACTGCACACAATACTCCAGGTGTGGTCTCACTAGGGCCCTATACAACTGCGGAAGGACCTCTTTGCTCCTATACTCAACTCCTCTTGTTATAAAGGCCACATGCCATTCGCTTTCTTCACTGCCTGCTGTACCTGCATGCTTACTTTCATTGACTATTGAACAAGGACCCCCAGATCCCATTGTACTTCACCTTTTCCCTGTTTGACACCATTTAGAATAATCTGCCTTCCTGTTTTTGCTACCAAATTGGATAACCTCATATTTATCCACATTAAACATCATCTGCCATGCATCTGCCGACTGACCCAACCTGTCCAAGTCACCCTGCATTCTTATAGCATCATCTTCACAGTTCACACTGCCATCCAGCTTTGTGTCATTTGCAAATTTGCTAATGTTATTTTGAACCCCTTCATCTAAATCATTGATGTATATTGTAAATAGCTGCCGTCCATGCACCGAGCCTTGCGGTACCCCACTGCCTGCCATTCTGAAAGGGACCCGTTAATCCCTACTCTTTGTTTCCTATCTGCCAACCAATTTTCTATCCATGTCAGCACTCTACCCCCAATACCAGGTGCCCTAATTTTTCCCATTAATCTCCTATATGGGACCTTATCAAATGCTTTCTGAAAGTCCAGGTACACTAGCTCTCCATCCACTGGCTCTCCCTTGTCCATTTTCCTAGTTACATCCTCAAATAAATTCCAGAAGATTAGTCAAACACGATTTCCCCATTGTAAATCCATGCTGACTCGGACTGATCCTGTTACTACTATCCAAATGTGCCGCTATTTCATCTTTTATAATTGACTCCAGCATCTTCCCCACCACCGATGTCAGACTAACTGGTCTAAAATTCCCTGTTTTCTCTCTCCCTTAAAAAGTGGGATAACTTTAGCTACCCTCCAATCCACAGGAACTGATCCTGAAGCTATAGAACATTGGAAAATTATCACCAATGCGCCCAAGATTCCTAGAGTCACTTCGTCATTTCTGCACCCTGGGATGCAGACCATCAGGAGACACAAGGAGATGGAGACAAAATGAACTGCAGGTGCTGAAATCTCGAGTAAAACACAAAGTGCTGGAGTAACTCAGCGGGTCAGGCAGAATCTCCGACGGAATTCTCTGCCACAGAAGGCAGATGTCAATTTACTGGATGTTTTCAAGAGAGAGTTGCTGCGGAATGATTGTGTTAAAAGCAGAGCTGAAGTCTATGAAGAGGATCCTGGCATAAGTATTTTTCCGATCAATGTGTGGCGGTACGAGGTTCTGTAGGCTCTGTAGGCGAACTGCAGTGGGTCTAGGTTGGCAGGTAGGCTATTTTTGATATGCTGCATAACCAGTCGCTCAAAACACTTCATTACTATGGGTGTTAGAGCCACTGGTCGAAAGTCATTATGGCAGGCTGAGTTTGGTTTCTTCAGGACAGGAACGATGGTGGCACTCTTAAGACAGTTGGGCACTACTGCCTGGCTGAGTGAGGTGTTAAAAATGTCTGTGAAGACATCTTTCAGTTGCTCAGCGCAGTCTCTTAAAACGCATCCAGGAATGTTGTCCGGCCCTGCGGCTTTGCGTGGGTTGATGCTGGCAAAGGTCTTTTTAACTCCGGCTGTGGACAGCCTGAGCGACTGGTCACTGGGAGATGGCAGTAGTGCACGTGTCTGGGTGCTGTTTTTAACCTCAAACCGTGCATAGAACACGTTCAGTTCATCTGGTAGAGAGAGGTCATTTTGGCATATCCGCAGTGGGAGGGCTTGTAGTCAGTAATGGTATGAAATCCCTGCCACAAGCGACGTGTGTCTTTGTCATTTGTGAAGTGGCTATTATGTTTTTGTCCATGGCTATTAAGTTTTGGTACAGGAGCATCAGCTGCAAAACCAGTAGGATGCTCCTCAGCTTCTTCCCGCAGGCTATAAGACTGATAAATGGACTTTTCCCCTGCCAAAGTATCGCGCACCAACCACCAACGTAAACACACTGAAGCAGAGCCATCGTTGTGCCGCTGCCGATTGGAACCCATGATGATATATGTATTTTTATTTTTATTTCTATTTATTTTTTAAAGCACACTGAATGGACACTGGTTGAGCAACGTTTTTTTGTTTCCTATGGGTATGTAAGTACTTAGGAAAATGATAATAAAGATATTCAATTTCAATTTCAAGAGAGTTACACATAGCTCCTAGGGCTACTAGCTCAAGGGATATGGGAGAAAATCAGGAACAGGGTACTGATTTAGGATAATCAGCCATGATCATATTGAATGGCGGTGCCGGCTCGAAGGGCCGAATGGCTTACTCCTACACCCATGTTCTATGGTTCTATTCTATGACATGGATATGTGAGGTTTTCGATCAGAGGCCTCTCATATTATCCAGAGATGCTGCCTGATCCACTGAGTTACTCTAGCACTTTGTGTCTTTTCGTAAACCAGCACTTGCAGTTCCTAGTTTCTATAACCCTGGAGGACATGGCTAGGTGACACTTCTTCAGACTTCGGCACTTTGCCTTTTACTCAAGATTCTTGCATTTGCATCTCATTTAAAAGGCATTTGGACAGGTTCATGGATAGAAAAGATTTAGAAGGTTATGGGCCAAACACAAACAGGCAGGTGGGATTAGTGCAGATGGGACATCTTGGTGGTCATGGGCAAGTTGGTCCAAAGGGGGCATGTTTTGGTACTGTATGACTATCTGCAGTTCTTTTGTGGTTGCTGAAGAAGAGTCCCAAACACAAAATGGCACCTATCCATTTACTCTAGAAATACTGCCTGACCCACTGTGTTACTCCAGCATATGTGTGCTTTAAATCAAATGCAAGCTGGTGACGAAAGAAAGATACAGTGCTGGAGTAACTCAGCCGGTCAGGCAGGAGTAACTCAGCTGGTCAGGCAGCAGTAACTCAGCTGGTCAGGCAGCATCCCTGAAGAACATACAGTGGTTATTTTTTGGGACCCTTCTACAGACATCTTAGTTACTCCAGCAGTTTGTGTCCTTATTTCTGTAAACTAGCATCTGCAGGTCCTCGTTTCTACAAGCAGGTGACGAGTCATGAGTTTTATTCTCATATGTCCCAAAACAGAACAATGAGTCTGAAGAAGGGCCTCGACCCGAACTGTCACCTATTCCTCTGTACAAAAATGCTGCCTGAGTTACCCCAGCATTTTGTGTCTATCTTCAATTAAATTCTTACTTGCAGTAGCACAAGATATGTCAACATATTATCCTGTAAACACCAAGTTCAGTATTTAAAAAAACAAATATAAAAAATAATCCCGAAAAGAAAACAATGCCCCAAAGTCTTTTTCGTTTGGTGTTTAGTTGGAGGTTATAGTGGTTAATAGCCCAATGGTAGCTTACAATGTGACCTTCAAGGATGTGGCAATGGGCTTGAAGAGAGAATTTCTTCAAAGTAGGTATACTTTGAGAAGATTTTGTAGTGGATTCAAAGTAGGCATAAGGGTTTACATCCGAATTGCCACCTATCCATGTTCTCCACGGATGCTGCCTGACCTGCTAAGTTACTCCAGCACAATGTATCCTTCGGGGATATGGATGGTGTTGCTGGTTCCCCCTCCATCTAACAGTGACTATTGGGTTTAGTTTGGGAATCCCTCGGCGGGGGCTGTGTCAATGCTGCGAGGAATTGAACAATATTGCAGCTGTATTACTATTGCAGAGCCCGGGCCTGGGCTCCTGTACAGGCGCGCGCTCCCGCGGGCCGCTCTCCCTGGACAATGCTCAGTGCGCGCGCTCCCGCGGGCCGCTCTCCCTGGACAATGCTCAGTGCGCGCGCTCCCGCGGGCCAGGGCGCGCGCTTCCGGGACAATGCTCCCGACGCGCGCCCCCGCGGACCGTTCTTCCCGGTTGCGCGCCCCTCCCCCCGCGTGCACGAGCCTCCCGGGGGCCCCGCCGGTGCAGCCAATGAGGCCGCGGGGCGCGCCGCCGCCCGCCAATGGCCGGCGCGGGTCGGGGGCGCGCGCGCGCTCGCTCCCGCGGGTTTCTCCGCCGCCTTAAAGCCGCGCTTCCGCCGCAACATCGGCCATTTCATCGGCGCCGGCACCAGTGGCGTTCAGTCGGTCTCATCTCCTCTCCTCCCCCCGCACTGAATAACAATAATTATTACAACCCAACGTTTGAAACAAACCAGCAGGCAGACTCGAACATGGCGTCGGACAAGATTGTAGGCTTCGCCAAGGATTTCCTGGCCGGCGGCGTGGCCGCTGCTATCTCCAAGACGGCAGTGGCTCCCATCGAGAGAGTGAAGCTGTTGCTGCAGGTAAGTCAGTAATCTCGGGCACTGCCCTTGCTGCGTGGCCGCAGTGTTAATGCAAACCGCTCCATCCATCCATCCATGCCCATGCCCATGCTATATGTGTGTGTAACTGAGACTAGGCTAGAAAATGGGAATGCAAGCTCCAAGAGGAAGTGCTTAGTTTTCAGACCGTTGGAGGGAGGGCATTAGATGTAAAATGGAGCTTCCTGCTCAGCCCATCCCTTCCCGAAAATGACGGACTCGGTGCGGATAATGTGCACTAATGCAAGCTGGATATTGGGCTCATTGTGTCCGCGTCCACACTGCGCCAAGCGGGTTATTGCATTTTTGACTGCAATATCTTTAGAGAAATTGTGCCCTGCAAGGCAACCAAGGTCGTAGCAAGGAGAAGGAGCGCGGCCTACAGGACAGGGCCGGCTGGCGTTGATGGAGGGAGGGAGGGAGGGAGGAGGCGCCTCTCGCCACCTTCGCTGCATCCTCCCTGGGGGAGACACAGAGATGCGGGAACAACGGGACTAATAATCGGGCTGGGGTTTTTGTAAAACCTTTTCCTTTTCGAGGAGAATAGCCGGTTTGCGGAGGCGGGAAGATCTAGAGGAGGAAGCGGCGCCCGGCCCCGGTCTGACCTTTTCTTTCATCCCCCTGCGGACGAAGGCCGCAGCTGAACACGTGGATTATTGGGGATTTGGGGGTGGGGGTGGGGGTGGACTATCAGCGCTAGAGGGGCCGAATGCGCTCGGGTCACCTCGCCTGCACACTAGAATGTGCGCGCTTTGTGTGTCCTCTCCACCCAGAAGTTGTCTCCGTATTGCAAAGTCTCTTTGTGCACATACTGTGGTCTTTAGCCGGCTTGCTGCGGTGACATTGACCGGCTGCCGAAAGTACAGGGAGAGGGGTTGGATCTGGAAGAAGCCGAGGATGCCTCGCCTTTACACACCGTCTGTCCGTGTCTTCCTCTCACTCGGTGCATTGAACATCCAGTATCCAATTCATCTCCGGTGCTGCCGGAAGGGCAACGTCTGCTGGAACATTGTGCAGGGGGAAGGTCAAATTGTGTCAGGCCACCTGGAAGTGGAGTCAGGGTCACCTTAGCGCTTGTGGGCGGGCTTACTGCTTGCTTCCAGTCTTCCTTAGCAGCCACTCGCATCCACACCGTGTTTATATATAGTTTCCAGGCCGTCACATCTGACCTTGATGTTTGATTTGATGGGCATTTTGATAGCCTGGCCAATTTGTTTTGTTTTTTCGTAAAAGGCATTGCGTTGGAGTAACTCATTGGGTCAGGCTATCCCTGGAGAACATCTGGGTTACTCCAGCACGTTTGTGTACACTAACACCTACTACAGTTCCTTGCCTCTACATCTTGACCTTGTCTGTTACAGGTGCAACATGCAAGCAAACAGATCGCAGTAGAACAGCAATACAAAGGCATCATTGACTGTGTTGTACGCATCCCCAAAGAGCAAGGTTTCCTCTCTTTCTGGCGTGGGAATTTGGCCAATGTGATCAGATACTTTCCCACCCAGGCCCTCAACTTTGCTTTCAAAGATGTGTACAAACAGTTCTTCCTTGGCGGCATTGACAAGACACAATTCTGGCGTTACTTTGCGGGTAACCTGGCTTCTGGCGGTGCTGCCGGTGCCACGTCCCTCTGCTTCGTCTACCCGCTCGACTTTGCCAGAACGCGTCTGGCAGCTGACGTCGGCAAAACCGGGGCAGAGCGAGAGTTCTCTGGTTTAGGTAATTGCCTTACCAAGATCTTCAAGTCGGATGGTTTGAGGGGCCTGTACCAGGGCTTCAACGTGTCCGTACAAGGCATCATCATTTACCGGGCTGCTTACTTTGGAATCTACGACACTGCCAAAGGTGAGCCTGGAAACTCCTTGTCCGTTCATCCGTGCCCTCGAGGTTCACCCTACCAGTTTAAAATGTGTTGCCCCTGTCTCTTTCCCCAGGAATGCTCCCAGATCCCAAGAACGCCCATATTGTGGTCAGTTGGATGATAGCTCAGAGTGTCACAGCCGTGGCTGGTGTGACCTCCTACCCATTCGACACAGTGAGACGTCGTATGATGATGCAGTCTGGGCGAAAAGGAGGTGAGTTTGCTACTGTTAAATGGCCACGAGCATGGAGAATATTGTGCATGCTGCCCGTTGGACTTGTGGTACATTAGGTACTGCATATTTCAATCTCTGATGCATATACCTGGTTGTAGGGCATGCTGCTGCTTTGCTCAACAGGACACAAAGTACTGGAGTAACTCATCAGGCCAGGCAGCATCTCTGGGGAACGTGGATAGGTGACACTTCGAATAGAGAACCTATTAACATATTGTACCTATGCACATATGTACTGAGGTACAGCAAAAAAGCTTCTTCATTGTCTCCTGAGATGCTGCCTGATCAACTGAGTTACTTCAACACTTTATGTTCTTTTGTTAACCAACCAACATCTGTGATTATTTGTTTCTAACTTTTGCTGCTTTGCTGTCTGGTTTTGGTGTTGGCCTTCAGAGGCTGGTAGAAGGCGATGTACAACAGCAAGATCGTGCTTTCAACTGCTGTTCTTGGCAGCGCGGTTTAGATTGTCACTCCACTCAATGAGATTTTGATAAGCGGCTGCTTTGATTTTCCATAGATAGACACAAAATGCTGGAGTAACTCAGTGGGACGGGCAGCATCTCTGGAGCGAAGGAATTGGTGACGTTTTGGGTCGAGACCTTTCTTCAGTCTGAAGAAGGGTCTTGACATGAAACGTCACCCTTTCTCCAGAGATGCTGCCTGTCCCACTGAGTTACTCCAGCATCTTTGATTTTTCCATGCAAGCATGCATTGTATAGATTTTTAGAAACCTCTACATTGGACAAAGGAGTCAACTTTTTTTCTGCTTCCAGCTGACATCATGTACTCGGGAACAATCGACTGCTGGAAGAAGATCCTTAAAGATGAGGGTGGTAAAGCTTTCTTCAAAGGTGCCTGGTCCAATGTGCTGAGAGGCATGGGTGGTGCTTTTGTGCTGGTCTTGTATGATGAATTCAAGAAATTTGTTTAAATGGTCACAGACGTCAATGTTGTGTGAACCAGTGTTGTACTTGTAACATATCTTGTACATTCATGGACTTTATCAAATTACACCTATTTATAGGGGCCCATCTGGTAAATATCTGCTGGTTTGGGTTATGAAGCGACCTTGTTAAGTGACCACAATCATTCTCTGTACACTTAGTATCATTCCATATGATGGGACTAAATCACTTCATCCAGCCGGTCTGCTCTTTTTAAATTACTGTAACTAAAAATAAAATTGACCGTGTAAATGGCTGCAGTCTTTATTTGTGTAACTTCTGAGTAAGTATTTGTACATCTTTTCACAGGATCTGTTCAGCCAGCATATTGGACTAGCCTGTTTGGCAGTTAGTATTCCTCTTTCACATTCCTGGGAGTCATGCTTTATCTGAAGGAGTACTCTGAAATACTGCACACCCTTCAGCTCCCTGTTCAAATAACTATTCTCTGAGTCAGCAACTCTACCACTGTGCCGCATTACGTATATTATAATTGAATAGCAAGGAAACAAAATGTTTCGCCAAAATGCTGGAGTAACTCTGGGTGAGGTAGAATCTCTGGTGTAGGTGATGTTATGGGGCGGGTCCCTTCTTTCGGACTGAGTCAGGGGAGCGGCAGAATGAGAGACATAGAACAAGTGAATGAAAGGTATGCAAGAAGCAACCTTGATCAAGGAAAGGTGAAGCCCACAATGGTCTGAGCTTTGACATTCAATCCTAATGAGTTGTGATTACAATGTCATGTGCATGAGCTGCGGCCTGAATCACAAGTTATGGTTTTGTACTGCAAGGAACATTTTTTCCTCCATATATAGGTGTTTTAAAAGGATGAGGGGGGGGGGGGGGAGAATGTTAACTGCCTTCTATTTTATATAAACACTTATTCTTTATAACTACATACAGTGACTGGTCTTGTAATACAAATGAAGACTTTCCCAGGCCTCTTTGTGCAGCAAATGTTGTGCATTAGGTCGAAACATACTTTAATGTTTAGTATTAGTCTCCATGCCCGGGATTACTTCATGGCAGTTTGAGGTATAGCTGCCGGGGAACATGCTGACAGCTGATCTTTGGATTGACGTGTAACCAATTGGAATGGTGTGAAATTCTAGATGTACAGCCACCCTATTGCTGTGTAATAAATATCTTTCCAAGTAGCTATTTGATCTTTCCAGACATTGCCTGGCCCAATTGATAATTTGATTTCTTTTTGAGGTCCAGTATAAAAGTAAACGTTAAGTTTCATCAACACCCTGGATTAAATTGGATTTAATTGAGTTTGAAGCTTCCAGTGTCTTTAGCTGACTTTTGCAACACCCTTAATTATCATTTGATATTGACTTTACTGAATGAGTATGAGTGTTTGACAAAAGGATTGTTGAATACTGAATACATTATAAACAATGCTTGTAACTGCCTAACAAAAATAACCTGACATTAAAACATTTTGAATGGGGTACTTTAAGTAAATTATTGATCTTGAGTAATGAAGAATGTTGCTTCATTTTATTTCCATCAGTTTACTTGGAAACTTCTTACCTGGATCACAAAGGGACATTATTGGGTGTCAGCAGTAGTTATGGTGGTGCTCTGGTCAGCTCCAGCATTCTTGAGGATACAGTTATTGAATAGTGAACAGGCTTGCACCTCATAGGAAATGACCCGAAGGCCACAACTGATTGGTATGTGAGAGTCGGATGTGAATAACATTGGATTTGCAGCAATTATGTTACAGAAGTAATGTACAAGACAGTCAGTTTAGATTGTCAAGTGTACCGAGGTACGGTGAATAGCTGTCACATGCTAACCAGTCAGCAGAAAGGCATGATTACCACTGATCCGTATACGATGGCTCTGGAAGCTCAGTTTCTCTCTGGCCTGGGAATTTCTAGCTTGCCCTGTTTGTATTGGATTGTTGTTGGATTGGCTGTCTATTAAGATGTTTGAATATTAAATCATAATTCAGTTTAACTGATGATTCTTGGCAGACATTAAAGGGCCTGTCGAGGTACGAGTTAATTCAAGACTTCTCCCGAGTTTCCCATTATTCGAACTCAGAGAATTACAGTAATAGCCGCTCGTAGGTACTCGGGGCTCTCGTGGACATTTTTCAACATGTTGAAAAGCCTTCATGCATTTCCCGAGTACCTGCTGTTAGCGTTACTAGCCGCTAAGAGATGTCCCAAGCTCCGACGTACCCACAACGTACATTCTACATGCTTACCACGAGTTTAAAAATGTTTTTAACTCGGGAGAGCTCTTGAATTGGCTCGTACAATGGGACAGCCCCTTTAACTTTTCATGTTGGACTTAAGTGTTAAGTTTTCCTTTCCACAGATGTCTGGCCTGCTGAGTATTTTCAGTTTTATTTCAGCATTACATCTTATTAATTCGCAACACGGTAAAGTATGTTGCTTTTTGAAATAAAGGACAGGGTTTCAGATTTTAGAATAGGACACATTCAGCAAATTGATGGTGTAGTGAATTAACATCCTCTATTCTCACTTTGAACCTCAAAATTAGTAATATGGTCCCGGGCTATTCAGTTAATTTGCACGAGTTTACTTGCCAAGAGTTTGATTTTTATTTTTAAACTCGGGGGCGGGGGATGGGGGAGCTCTTGAATTACCTCGTACAGTGGGACAGGCTCTACTAATATGTTTCACCTTAAAGTTAATGGGCCATAAGCAAGTAAATTGTTATCTAACTTGCACACAACCTACCTGCATGAAAGATGGTTACATTGAACGAAAGGATGCTTGTGAGAATAAGGAACCCCACAAAATAAGTAACAATATTAGTGCCTGCGTGTTATTTGGCTTGTTTGAGGAAAATATGAAAGTATTGAGATGGTAATTTTCTTTTGACATTTCTTTTTGCTTTCCAGTGTCAATATATTTTGGGTTGCTAATCTAGAGCCCGTACAACATTTTATCCTGTTTGCTTTTAGTGGGTTGGCTAATTTAGTTTGCACAGCTGGTATGGAACTATTCCATAATAATCTATTTCTCTAACGTTTGGTAACTTAGGAATTTCTTTAGGAATTCCTTGTAATAAAAGAACAAAATGTCGGCTAGTTTCAAAAGTAAAATACTAAAAGCAAAATCATGTGTTGGGACCTTGCAGGGAATTTGCAGATCTGGCAATAACTCAAGAGTTGACCAGTTTATTGCATTGTCTTGTTTCATTTTTCATTTTCTGAATCGTGATTCTAGCATCTTTTTGGACATTATTCCAAATCGTGTTTTTAATCATCCCTTGTTCTTTGCCAAGCTATTTAAATCTCTGGCCTGAGGCTCTCCATCCATTAGAATCATTTATTTGTTTTCTTTGGGTGGACGTGTGCTGGGCAGTTCCTCTGTTCCATCATTTTGACCAACTGGAAACAGGTACTTAAAATTCTAAAACCTGTGTCGGGACGCAGGTGAAATACTGATACTATTTTCAAAATGAGTGGAACTGGAGCTTTTTTTTTAATATAAAAAGATTGATTACCCAACATTTAAATGTGCTAAATTCCTTTTTACACCAAAGCAGCTAGACCAGTATTTTGTGCTTGTGACATTGTAGGAGAGAACATAGTAAATTTAGAATGATTGTCTATCTTTGAACTCTGTGATACCAATACTCTGCACAGTGAACTGACGAGTGGCACTGGTGTTGGATTTTGTCCAGCTTGGCTGATATGATATTTCTGATCATTAATCTATATACGAGGTTGCAAACCAAAAGGCTTGCCTTAAAGAATTGATGGGCAGGATTCCATTGAGTGCAGGCAGGCAGATTTGTACAATGGTACTAGTTTTGAGCACATCCCTTCTACATTGGCACAATGGAGTGTGCAGATACGGAATATACAAGAGGCTGGAGGCAGACAAATCTTGTCTCTTGCTGCCCCCTGAATGACTTAACTGAGCCCTGGCTGGTTCTTTGTGGTGAGGGATGTGAGGCCAAGTACACTTTATCTGCCCCCTCAGCATTGTGCCAACTGGCTGCAGCATAAGACATGGTCCCATAGAACAGGCCCTCCTGCCCACAAGGGTTTCTGTTAACCCTTGCTGCCTCCTTCCCTTCCCACCTCTCCCTCAGCCCTCAGGCCCTGTCATTCCCTCTCTCTCTATCCCTCCCCCACCCAAGTTGCACTAGCTTCTCATTTTCACACTACAAACAGCTTACAATGGCCTGCTTCCTTTATCATCGATACTTTTTTGCATATCTTTCATTCATTGTTCTTTATCTCTCCACATCACCGTCTATATCTCTCGTTTCCCGGATCCCTAACCAGTCTGAAGAAGGGTCTCGACTGGAAACGTCGCCTATCTCTTTCGCTCCTTGGATGCTGCTGCACCCGCTGAGTTTCTCCAGCCTTTTGTGTACCCTCCTGCCTACAATGTCTGCTGAAACTGATGCAGAGATAAAGTAATCACCATATACCTGCATATCCACGTTCCTGTCTAAATACTACTTAAACGCCGCTATCTGCCTCCGCCATCACCCAGTAACACATTTTAGGCACCCACCATCTTAACTACAAAACTCAAGAGTTGACAAGTTTATTTTATGCTGATGTCTTGTTTCTTTTTCTGAATCTGCAAAAATCTTGCCCAGCATATCATTTAAACTTACTAATTTCATTTTAATGCTATGCCCTCTCGTCTAACATTTCCACACTGGGAAGTTTCTGACTGCCTGACTTATCTATGTATGAGAACTCTGTTCACTTGACAATGGCAACGGTTCAGATTTAAGTGAGAGGTTTTGTTTAATTTTTTTAAAATAATTTAGGAGTTGGTGCTTTGCTGAAGCTCCGTTTGACAGCACACCTTGCCAGAGTGTTGGCTGTTTGGGATGCAGGACCTCCATCTATACTGCCTGAGGTCTGGCAGCTGATTACAGGCCAGACATGACAATGAAGCATTGACACAAATCACATGTCTCTATTGCACAGGAGCCAGATGGCCAATGCAGGCTGGGTTAAGTGCGATCTGGACCTGTGCAAGTGTGGTATATTTCTGCATTTATATTAATAGCTATGTGGTAGTGTAAAGAGCAAACAGACATTTCAGTATATTTTATTGCAGCTTTGTTACCAAGTTTATGAAAATAACTTGGTATTTGCATTAAAAAGGCATCTATTTGAACTGGAGTCGTACAGCATGGAAACAGGCCCTTCGACCTAACGCCCACACCGACCAACATGTCCCACCTGAACTAGTCCTTCCTGCCTGCATTTGGCCCATATACCTTTAAACCTGTCCTGTCCACATACCTGTCCAAATGATTCTTAAATGTCGCGATAGTACCTGTGAGTATATTTCTGCAGTCAGTTTTATTGGTGGGATTGGGATAATGTTGAGGATTCTAAAATGGGGTTATTTTTAAATCTGCATAAATTAACAAATAATTGGTGTGATTTGTGCAATGGTTTAGTGGCTGGTTGGAGGTTTATTCTTTCCCACCGGGCTATCTTAAGCCAACGCCCTGCATCTTGGCTGAAACTTGGTGTTGTCACTTGCAAGCATGCATCAGGAATATACACGAGTGGAAGCTGTCAAGACTCGAGAGTCTGACTGAGTTACAATATTTGGCAGCCACTCTGAGCCATAAGCGTGTCAAGAATGTTTGGGATTCTTGGTGCCTGAATCAGAGCTCCTCTAATCCAGCTATCTTTGGCGTGTAGTTAGACTTGATCGCTGTCGCAGCTTTGAGAGTATAGAGTGAGGGTAACAAAGGAAACATTAGGCAAGTTTAAAGCATTTGAGCCAGCAGCCACTGCACATTTGCATGCCCATCCCATACAAAATAAAAACCATTGTTGCCTACTGCCACTCCAATGATGCTCTGAAACTTAGCAGCAAATTAGGCCATTCAGCCCATCGAGTCTGCTCTCCCCATAACCTTTGACGCCATTACTAATCACAAACTGATCAATCTCTGCCATAAAATACACTGATTTGGCCTCCACAGCCACCTGTGGCAATGAATTTCACAGATTACTGGAAAGAGTACAGGAAGGAGATTGAGAATCTCGTAACATGATTTCACGACAACAACCTCTCACTTAACGTCAGCAAGACAAAAGAGATAGTGATTGCCTTCAGGAAACGAAACACTACATATACCCTGGTGTACATTGATGGCACCAAAGTAGAGATAGTCTTTGACTGGATAGTTCTCAACAAAAGCTTTTCACTGAACCACCTCCCATTTCTCAAGAGCCCCATTTCCTCACTGACAATAATATTTAACCCTTTTGACCCAATACATCACATATCCATCTCCTCCAGAGATGCTGCCTGACTAGGTGAGTTACTCGCGCACTTTGTCTTATTGTAAACCAGCATCTGGCATTGTGTCTTCAACACAGCCTTTGGGCACATGCATGGTTAGGGGCAGGTTTAGTGGGATACGGGCCAAATGCAGACGTGGACTGGTGCAGATGGGGCATACTGGCTGGAGTGGGCAACTTGTGCCAAAGAGCCTGTTTTAATGCTGTGTGACTTAATTGAGTAAAAGGATGCTGAACCTGAAATCCACAAAGCTCATGGTCCAGGTAACTGATCCTAGCCCTTTATGCTTCTGACAGTGGACTATCGCCCGCCCCCTCTGGAAGGGGCTGAGTTCCCACATTAACCTCGGAAACCACGAAACCAGGGTGGAAGTTAGTCATATTTCACCCAGGGGGAATGCCTGGTGTAATCGCATTGGCTTCAATGCATGTTGCAATGTAGAGGTGTGGCAATGCACTGTCAGCACTGAGATACATCAGGATGGAATTGAGAGTATTGCGGTGGTTTCTGTCCAAGAGGCAACCCCTCTGACACGCGGTGACCATGTTTATTTGAAGTTAGTGTGGAGTCACAGCATCACCGTGCCAACAGCCGAACTCCCGTTCACACTAAAGATATACAAAATGTTGTGCTGGAGAAACTCGGATCATAAAAGACCAGGTCAAATACTCTAATTTTGTCCAACACTCCCCTGTACCGCCACCACTCCCCACTTGCCCCACTGTTATATCCACTCGCGACGCTTTGGACTAATTTTACAGACGCAAATTAACCTCAAACCTGATCGTCTCTGGGATGTGGGAGGAAACCCGCACGGGGAGAACGTGATCGGGTCAGGCAGCATCCCTGGAGAACATGGATAGGTGACGTTTAGGGTCGGGACCAAAGAGCTTGGAGCGGAGATCCGCTCTAAGATCTTTGGTCGGGACCATTCTTCCTGCCAAGATTAGTCTTTACCTTCCTTTACAGGGGGGAACGTACGATCAACACACGTGCAAACTCCACCCGAGGTCAGGATCGAACCCGGGTCTCTGGCGCTGTGAGGCAGCAACTCGACCAGCTGTCCCAGTGGGCTTGGGCTTATTTCTACTCCCTATCAGCGGGGTGGTGCATGGAACAGGCTGGTGGGCTCGGTCGGGTTCACGGTGATTTCATTGCCAACCAAAGTAACGTGCCCACCGCTTTCCCCTCAATCACTGACTGGGCAGCCAAACGTGGCTCGGACTGACTGGTGCGAGTGAGTGTTAAGGTCCGCGGGGCCACTCGAGTGAGGATGCCCGGCCCGGCAGCAACATCTTTGAGCAGGAGAGCCACTGCGGAACAGCGAGAGGAAGTTGGGCAATATCACTGCAGAATGAGTCATTCCACAGACTGCGGTTTCCTCCTGCACACGCCCCGTGATGATGCATTCCTGCCTCATCCACCCACCCGCCCACTGAGTTTCACACGGAACTAAGGAGCTGAAGACCAGTTAGGCCGGGCGGTAATGACTCATCTACACATTTTTCCCCGATTAGTTGAACATCAGGGAACCTTCCCTTTACCACAATTCCTTCCAGATATATTTTTATCCCGCTCGAAGGATTCTCCTTATCAAAGACTAGAGGGCACAGCTTTTAGTTGAGAGGGGCAAAGTTTAAGATGCGCGGGGCAGGTTTTGTTGTTCAGAGGGTGGTGGGTGCCTGGAACGCATTGCCCGGGGGTGGCGATGGAGGGAGATACGGCAGTGCCCTTTAAGAGATTTTTAGGAAGATAAATGGATGCTGCCAGCCTCAAAAAGGACCCACACCATCCTGGCCACACACTCATCTCCCCGCTACCTTCAGGTAGAAGGTACAGGAGCCTGAAGACTGCAATGTCCAGGTTCAGGAAATACGACTTCCCCACAGGCATCAGGCTATTAAACTCAAATCAAACAAATCTCTGAACATTAATAGCCGATTATCTGTTTATTTATTCATGTGTGTGTATATATTTATATAATGGTATATGGACACATTGATCTGTTCTGTATTCATGCCTACTATATTCTGTTGTGCTGAAGCAAAGCAAGAATTTTATTGTCCTAGCTGGGACACATGACAATAAACTATCTTGAATATGGAAGATTATTGATCATGTACAGGCAGATGAGATTAGTTTGGGAAAGGCACAAAATACTGGAGTAACTCAGCGGGTCAGGCATCATCCCTGGAGAACATAGATAAATGACGTTTAGGGTCGCGACCCTTCTTCCTCCGAAGTTCCGAAGGGCCTGTTCCAATATTGTACCGTTTAGACTAGAGATACAGAGTAGTAACAGGCCCTTTGGCCCACCGAGTCCGCGCCTACCAGCAATCACCCCATACACTAAGCTACACACACTAGGGGTAATATTACAACTTAAAATTGGAACTTACAAAGCCAACAAAACCCACAAACTTGTATGTCTTTGGAGTTTGGGAGCACCTGGAGAAAACCCACACAGTCACAGGACGAGCGTGCAAACTCCGTACAGACAGCACCCGTAGTCAGGATCGAACCCAGGACTCTGATGTTGTAAGGCAGCACCTCTACCATTACACCACCGTGGCTCTATGTTCTATGATTTTACTAAGTAAAAAGAACAGCCCCACTCAATTCCTTATTCAAACTAACGTAAAATCAGAAAATGCTGGAAAATACTAAGCAAATCAGGCCGCCTCTGCGGAAAGAGAAACAGACAACATTTCAGGACGAAGACCCTTGGTCATAATGGTTTAAACTCTGTGTCTGCTGAGAATATATTGTTATGCTCGTGGTGTACGTTTCCCGCGACCCACACAGATAGACCTTGAAACAACACAGATAGACCTTGAAACTAGACCTTCACCGTGCCCTTATTCCCAGCAAATACTTTACTTCAGATCACTCTGGTTCAATGCACTTTCTGCCGAGGGGAATAGATCCTCCCTGGGCCTCATGGGATTTTATGCACAGTTACATACCGTCCATTCCAAAATAAACACCAGCTAAGCTAAACTTTCCCTGGCAAAGATCCTCATAGTCTCCATGTACCTTCTCCAATGACTTTACACCCTTCCTGGAATGTGCCAACCAAAATTGAGCAGCCTTGCTATGGCTAACCAATGTCTAGTGTCACTTCCTTTCTGTACCCTGTGCCACAGGCAATAGGGATCCTATATGTCTTCTTAACCATTTCTTATATTAATCCTCCTCCCTTCAGAGACATCTGGCACTGAAATCTCAAGTCTGTAGTTGACTCCTCGTTCTTCACTCAACGATTCAATGATACTTCATTGTCACCTGTATCTAGGTACAGTGAAATGTTTTGTGTTGCTTCTTTGGACTTTAGAAAGACAGCGTGGAAACAGGCCCTTCGGCCCACCAAGTCCATGCCGATCAGCGATTGTCTCGCACACTGGTACTGTCCGACAGAATAGAGACAATTTACAGAAGTCAAAGAGTAAAGAGTCAAAAGAGTTTATTGTCATGTGTCCCTGACAGGACAATGACATTCATGCTTTGCTTAGCACAACAGAACATAGTAGGCATTGACTACAAAACAGAACAGTGTGTCCATATACCATTATATACGTAAATACACACTTGAATAAATAAATTGATAAAGTGCAAATAACAGATAAAGGGGTATTAATGTTCAGAGTTTTGACCAAGCCAAGTTTAAAAACCTGATGGCTGTGGGGAAGTAGCTATTCCTGAACCGGGTTGTTGCAGTCCTCAGGCTCCTGTACCTTCTACCTGAAGGTAGCAGGGAGATGAGTGTATGGCCAGGATGGTGTGGGTCCTTGATGATGCTGCCAGCCTTTTTGAGGCAGCGACTGTGATAGATCCCCTCGATGGAAGGGAGGTCAGAGCCGATGATGGACTGGGGCAGTGTTTACTACTTTTTGTAGTCTTTTCCTCTCCAGGGCGCTCAAGTTGCCGAACCAAGCCACGGTGCAACCGGTCAGCAAGCTCTCTACTGTGCACCTGTAGAAGTTAGAGAGAGTCCTCCTTGACAGACCAACTCTCCATAATCTTCTCAGGAAGTAGAGGCTCTGATGAGCTTTCTTAATAATTGCATCTGTGTTCTCGGACCAGGAAAGATCTTCAGAGATGTGCACGCCCCGGGAATTTGAAGCTCTCGACCCTTTCAACCATCGACCCGTTGATATAAACAGGACTGTGGGTCCCCACCCTACTCCTTTCAAAGTCCACAATCAGTTCCTTGGTTTTGCTGGTGTTGAGGGCCAGGTTATTGTGCTGGCACCATATGGACAGTCGCTTGATCTCTCTTCTATACTCCGACTCATCCCCATCAGTGATACGTCCCACAACAGTGGTGTCATCAGCGAACTTGATGATGGAGTTCGCACTATGACTGGCTACGCCGTCATGAGTATAGAGTGAGTACAGCAGGGGGCTGAGCACGCAGCCTTGAGGTGCTCCCGAGCTGATTGTTATCGATTCTGACACATTGCCACCAATACGAACAGACTGTGTTTATAGTTAACCTATAAACTTGTACATCATTGGAATGTGGGAAGAGACCGGAACATCCGGAGAAAACCCACACGGTCACAGGGAGAATGTACAAACGTCAAACAGACAGCACCTGTAGTCAGGATCAAACCTGGGTCTCTAGCACTGTAAGGTAGCAGCTCTAATGCTGCATCACTGTGCCACCCAATCTAGGAGGGATTTAAAACACTTGGACTTTCTTGATCCGTCTAATATACCAACCGCCCTCCCAGCTGTTATGCACTGATGAATCAACTGTGCTGTCTTCTTATTCCCCTCACCTTCATTTGAAGACCCCATAACTTGTAATGCTGAGTTGTCATTCCTGCCCTTTAATCTTCTTTTAATGACCACATCATAGTTCCATGATCTTCTTCTTATCGAGTCCACACACAAGATTAGAAGTTGTTCAGCCAGAGCTGAACACACTTCTCGGCATCTGCATACAATGGTGTCCGTCTTGCGCCTTTTGTGTGTGGTGGTGGAAAGACTGGTGGAAACAGGGCTGCGACGTGAACGCTCTTTCCTTGACCCCACAGTTCCATGATGATGTCCGTGCCTTCATCTGCTTTACACCCTAGACTTCTGGACGGCTTTGTGAATGGCTTGAATGGTATCCATGTATAGTCTTTGACAGAATAGCACGCAAACAGCTTTGGTGCACATGACAATAATAAACTAAACTAAACTTCTAGTGTTGAAGTATATTATGACCTGCCGTCGATCTTCCTTCCCACCTATTTTCCAGCCTTTGTTCCTTCCAAATTCACTTTCTGGTCACTTGCTTTCCATTTGCAAGTTTGCTTGTGTTCGAGCTGAATCCACGCTTGATTGCTGATGTCAGGGTAACTTCCAGCTAATGATTCTAAAATCCATCCAAGATTAGCCTACGCTAGGCGACTCTCTGCGCGCCGGTCAAAGACGTGGATCTGCAATCAGGCATTACTCTCTTTTAAACCTCTACTCCAACGGCAGTATTTCTTACTTTAACTCTGCTCTTCCTCCCTCAACATTATTCACGTTAATCCCTTTATCATTTATCTATACACTGTGGATGCCTCAGTTGCAATCGTGTATAGTCTTTCCGCAGCCTGGTTAGCACACAACAAAAGCTTTTCACTGTACCTCGGTACATGGGACAATAACACAAACTATAAGTAGCTGAAGAGTTTCCTATTAATTCTATGGAGTAGCTCCAGTTTTGTGGCAAGTTTAGACTCTAGAAATACAGTGCATTAACAGGCCATTTGGTACAGACAAGATACAAGATACATTTATTTGTCACATGTGCCAGTTGGCACAGTGAAATGTGATCACCATACAGCCATACACTGAAATAAAGAACACAACACATGATAGAGTTCAACATAAAACATCCCCACACAGCAGAATCAAAAGTTTCCCACTGTGAGGGAAGGCAGCAAAGTCAGTCATCTTCCTCAGATGTTCACCCGTGGTCGGGGCCTCCAGAGCCCTCCACATTCGCCGCTACGGGCAGCCCACCGCTCAGGCCCGCTCTCTGGGATGTTGGCACTCCGACGTCAGAACGGGAGGCCCACCTCAGCGGCTTGGACCTCCGAAACGGCCGCCGCTTCCCAACGGAGTCCGCAGCTCCCGAAGTCCCCAGGCCGCGCCGGGCGGAGACTCCTGCTGGCGGCCCTTGGCAAAGGGCCCCAGGACTCCGCGATGTTGGTCAGCGCCGCCCGCGTTGGGAGCTCTGCGAACCACAGCCCCGCGATGTTGGAGCAGCGTGCCCAGCGCTCCGGAGCTCCAAACGTCGATCCAGGAAGGCAACGCCCGCTCCACGGTGAATCCAGCGCCGCGCTGCGGCTGCCAATGCTCTGGTCCAGTCCCCGGTCTCAGGTAGGAAAGGCCGCACCAATCCATATGGTAGGCCGCGAAGAGGGGGGGGCGAGGACGCGACTCAGAGAAATAGTCGCATCCTCACCAGGAAGCGACTGGGAAACGGTTTCCCCTCCCCCACATAGAAAAACTAAAGAATCCCCAAAATAAACAGTTTAGCCGAACTAAATTTAAAAAAAGATTAGAAAAAAACGAACAGACTGCAGACAGATGGTACCAAATATGTCTGTACCGAATGACCACTTGGTACAGACATATACCACAGAGTCTGCACTGACCAGCGACCACCCGTACACTACCACTATTCTAAACACTGGGGACAATTTAGAATTTTTACCAAAGTCAATTAATCGACAAGCATCCTACACACATGGGGCAATTTTACAGCAGCCAATTAACCTACAAACCTGCATATTTTTCGGATGGGGAGGAAACCGGAGCATCCGGTGTAAACCCATGAGGTCACAGGGAGAACATACAAACTCCATACAGACAGCAACGGTAGTCAGGATGGAACCTGGGTCTCTGGCGCCATATGGCAGCGACACTACCGCTGCACCACTTGTCTTTGGAGGTGAAGTGCAGCATTGTAATGAGAGAGGTTGAAGAGAGTGTGCTGACGATGTTTGACTCCTCACTGAGATCGGCTATGTTGTGGACCTATTGGCTAGGATTATGGGATGTCTGGCATCATTTAGCAAATGTCAGATATGGATCAGTAACTGTGGATAGCTGAACTTGATGAGGGTGTGCCAGATCAGGTTGTTCAGGATGTGCAACCTACAGCCTACTCTTATTGAAAGGAATCCCAAATGTGGTGAACAATACATTCACCAAAGACCATCCTTCCTATAGCAGAGCAGCCCGATCTGTACACAGCACTCCAAATGTGGCCTTACCAACCTCTTGCACAACATGACACGCCGACTCCTGTACTCGTTACACTGAATCAACACAATGTATTTCACTGAAGCTGTATTTTTATTAATCCTGGTTTGCGCAAAGATCCTCGATGGGTCTTTGATGCATATTATCACGCAGACTGTAAGGTAAAATGTCTCCAGAAGCAAATAAATATTAATTATGATAAATACATCTCATGTGGGTTGGGTGTTGACTTGGCAACTGCTAACATGCACCACGTAAATAATAGATTTGTTGGCGTCCATGCATTTTGTGATGAACCCACTCCTTTAACACACTTTCCTTATGAAAGGAAATAAAGGTTTTATTTACTACACGGAACTTTGCATAGGAACCAAACAGCAAGAGATTATGTCATTTTTACCAGTGCCAACCTATGCAACGTTGCATTGTCATGACTCACAGGATTGCCAAGTATATTAATCTTTAATTAATAAGCTTAATGACATATTTCTTGTTGTAGCCATATAGCATTCCTTCTTTACTGAATGGGTTTACTTTATCCACACCGTTTACTAGGGTGTGGTTTGTTTCAATGAGGCATATGTTAGTTTATTTTATTTTAAGGATACAACATTAATAACAGGCCCTTCGACCCACCGAGCCTACGCTAACCATCAATTACCCGTTCACACTAGTTCCATGTTATCAGACAACTGAACCACCCTATCAACAACTAGAGAGCTGACCTGAGCTACTATTGAACTCATTGGAGATGCTCGTACTATCTTTAATTGGACGGTACAGGACTTTATCTTGCACTAAACGTTATTCTCTTCATCACTGCGGATGCCTCGATTGTAATCATGTATTGTCTTTCCGCTAACTGGTTAGCACGCAACAAAAGCTTTTCACTATACACATGACAATAAACTAAACTTCAATCTTTCGGATCCAACACTAGAGGTAATTTTACAGAAGCTAATTAGCCTACAAACCTGCATATCTTTGGTTTGGGGGAGGAAACCGCAGCACCCGGAGAAAACCCACGTGGCCACAGGGAGAAACGTGCAAACCCCACACAGACAGCACCCATAGTCAGGATTGAACCCGGATCTATGGCGCTGTGAGGCAGCAGCTCTTCAGCACATTCTGAATTAGTGTGCATGTTTGGCAGGTGCATATTGTACTGAGGGAGCCTCTGTTGACACAGTAAGGGTGTGTGACTCACACCAAAAGTGGTTTGTACATGAATCATCTTGAATTACATAAGGTTTGACTGATTCTGCACGGTTTGACATTAAAAATATGCGTGGTTACCTAAGTAAAAATAAATTGGGAATTAGCCAGAGGCCCCATCTACTCGATGACACTACTTCGAGGCAGGGCTGGAAAATCTCTGGTGTCCTCCGACTATGTGTCTTCTTCGGTCAGTGCCATCGATAGGATTATGTAGTCATTTTCACATTGTTGTTCAAAGAAGCAGGCTCTGTAATAATTGGCTGCTGTGTTTTTTGCTCTACTTCAAAGCTACACAGTGCTTTGCAGTGTCCCAAGGCGATGAGAGAAAAGCTCTTTATTAACTGTCCGTTTCATCTCAACATTACCCCAGAGTTTTGCTGTCTCCATTTGGCCACTTCTACATTTGTTTGTCAATGCTTTCACTCTCTGACTGCTCCCATTCACAAATTGTCCAAGTAAACTTGTTTACACCGAAGAAAGATACAAAGCACTCGAGTAACTCAGCGGGTCAGGCAGCATCTCTGGAGAAAAAGGAATAGGTGACGTTTCAGGTTGCGACCCTTCTCCAGACCTTGTTTACAGTTCATCCTGGTTTTACCTCCATCAGAAACATCCCCTCTACACCCGGCAGCTTCTTTTGCCTCTTATAAAAAGACACAAAATGCTGGAGTAACTCAGTAGGTCAGTCCGTATCTCCGGGGCACATGGATGGGCAACATTTTGCGTTGGGACCCTTCTTCAGACCATGTCTTCTAGGAGGTGCTGCCTGACCTGCTGAGTTACTCCAGCACATTTGGAAAGCAGCACCTGCTGTTCCTTGTGCCTTATTTTGCCTCTTTCCCAGTTCTGATGAATGGTCTTCAGACTGCAAGGCTCGCTCTGTAATTCTTTCCACAGATGCGGGCTGACCTGCTGATAATTTCCAGCGTGTTCTGTTTCTACCTGGAGGATTAACTCCCACTGCACCAGCTTGACACCTCATTGAGTCGCATGGTACAGAAAGAGATTAGTCAGCAATTATGCCTGGGTCAGCTGTCTGAAAAAGCTACATCACATTCCCCTCATCTATCATGTGTTCCTGTACACCTCTTCCACTCCCAGAGAGCTTGGCAGCATTACCTGTGGCTCCCACAGCCAGCTAGTTGGTGCAGCCAACACTTAATTCACGGACCATCAATTTTCTTCCTTTCCCTTCCAGTTCACAGCAGTACCCCAGATGAGCTTGATTGTATTCTTTGCACGCTTTGATGGGGAGAAACTGATTAGCCTTCTCGGGCACCCATGCCCCCCCAATGGTATTGCAATCTCAGTCACCGAGGCTGATGTCAGAAGATCCTTCACAAGAGTGAACCCTTAGAAAACATCTGGACCTTATGGTATACCTGGTCGCATTCTCAAAACTTGCGCAGCCCAACTGGCTGGAGTTTTTGCACACATCTTCATCGTCTTATTACTGAGGTCTGAAACCCACCTGCTTTAAAAGGGCATCAATAATATGCCCAAGAATAATGTTGCTCAAGAAGAATAAGGTGACGTGCCTCAATGACTACTGACCGGTGGCACTAACATCCGTGGTGATGAAGTGCATTGGGAGGTTGGTTATGGCGCATATCTATCTCAGATATGCATTAGATACGCATATGGTGCATAACTGTCTCAGCAAGAACCTGGGCCCATTACAATTTGACCACCACCACAACAGATCAGTGGGGGATGTGATCTCGCTTGAACAATAAAACCACATATACGTCAGGCTGTTGTTCACTCTTACTGAAGTGCTGATGACAGATGATTTCTCATGTTTGAGAACTTAGAAAATAGAACAGTGCACCACAGGAACATGCCCTTTATCCACAATGTCTGCGCTGAACATGATGCTAAGTTAAACTAATCTCTGCTGGCACATGATCCATATCCCTCCATTTCAACGTATCTATCCAAAAGCTTCTTAACTGCCACTTTTGCATCTGATGTCAACACCACCCCAGGCAATGCGTTCCAGGCACCCAGCACTCTGTGTATAAACTTGCTGTGAACATTTCCCTCTCTCACCTTAAATCTATGTTCTCTCTGCCCTCCAATTCAGACCGTTCCAGTCACGGCTCATTTGGAAGCATTCTCACTTCACTCTCTCCCCACCTCTAAAGTTGGTCCCTCAGGCTGGTCTATCTGGTCATTAACATGTTCCTGGATGCATGCTGCATGCAAGTTAGTTGCCATGGTTCCCACGTTATGACCATGACCAACCTCAGAAATATCAGAATAAGTGCTTTGACTCAGATTAAAATGGACCTGAAGGGCACTATATAGATACAAAAGAAACAGTAAATGCTGCAAATATCCTCGCCCAATGTGTAGATTGTGACTTTCAAAGATAACCTGTCGCGTTTAATGCTACTAAAATGGAGACTTGCACATGCATGGCTTTCCTGCCAGGTTTTGCTGTATTTCTTACATTGGCTAGTCCTTTGCTTGTCAACTCTGGCACTGATCAACGAGTTTTGATTTCTTGAAGATGATTCCAATCAATTGTTTAGAAAATGTAATTTGTCAAAGTTCATAGCAAGTCGAGTAGCATCTGTGGAGAGAGGAATGTATTTACTATTTCAAGTCAACGAGCTATCGCTGAGATCAGCACCTTTCTTCTTCCATGTGACTGCACAGTGGGGCGGTAGAGTTGCTGCCTTGGAGCTACAGAGACCCTGGTTCGATCCTGACTGCGGGTGCTGTCTATGGGAGTTTGTACGTTTTCCCCGTGACCATGTTGGTTTTTGCTGGGTGCTCCGGTTTCCTCCCACACTCCAAAACATACAGATTTTTAGGTTAATTGGTATTTGTAAATTGTAAAATTGTCACTAGTGTGTGCAGGCAAGTGTACCGGGTGATCGCTGGTCGGCACAGACTCGGTGCTCCAAAGACTGAGTAGCCAAATTACTGAGTAGTCAAAGAAAATCCAAGTTACAAAGATTCAACAGTATGTAAGGTTTGTAAGCTAAAGAACAAACCTGGAGACCAGAAACAGATTGTGTCATTGTACCGATCATTTAATGAAATAATCTGATTTAGCATAGATCCTTTCATGACTGGTATTCATATTTGTATTTGGTTTAGTATTGTCCTATGTAGTAAGGTACAGTGAAATATTTTGTTTTATGTGCTATCCAGGTAAATCATCCACACATGGTTACAATCAAACCATACACAAGAACAACAGGAAGTGCAGAAAGAGAAAGGAAACAGAGTGCAGAATATAATATGGCAGCTACAGAGAAAGTGCAGATAAGAAATGTGCAAGGGCCATAATGTTGGGAGATCAGGACTCTGGGTTATGAGAGGTCCATTCAATTGTCTGGTACCAGCGGTGAAGAAGCTGTCCTTGAATCTGGTGGTATGTACTTTCAATTGTTTGTATCTTGGGGGGGGGGGGGGAAAGACTGCATTTTCTTGCAGTCTTGGGCAGATCAGTTGCCAAACCAAACTACGCTGCATTCTGATAGAAGCCTTTCTATGGTGCATGTTTAGAAATTGCTAAGAAATATTGGAGACTTGCTGAATTTCCTTAGTCATCTGAGACAGTAGAGTCATAATCTTGGACATTTCAAAACCTCTGCAAACAAAAGAGAGTGTACTCGTTCTTTTGACAAACCGCTGGGTAATTTATTTTGAGTATAACACAAAGTAACTCAATGTGTCAGACAGTATCTGTGGAGGGAATGGACAGCCGACGTTTCGGGTCGGGACTCTTCATCAGACTGTCTTTATTTATTTTGCTAATGTTAATTCAAGGCTTACGCTATGCTGTGAAACTCTTTGATGAAAATTCAGGATATTAATTTTATCTTCTCATCTTTAGAGAAAGTATGCGCAAACTGGTGCATGCAGTCAGGCCTATCTAGTAGTGGTAGATTTCAGGGAGGGGACAGGGATATTCTAGAGCATGTTAACATTAAAAGTTTAGTTTATTGTCACATGTACCGAGGTACAGTGAAAAGCTTTTGTTCCGTACAATCCTGTCAGTAGAAAGTCTTATAACAATCGAGCCATCTACAGTGTACAGTTACATGAGAGAGAGAATAACATTTAGTGCAAGATAAAGTCCAGTAAAGTCTGATTAAAGATAGTCTCAGGATCTCCAGTGAGGTAGATCGTAGCTCAGGACCGCTCTGTAGTTATTGATACAATGGTTCAGTTGCCTGATAACAGCCGGGAAGAAACTGTCCCTGAATCTGGAGGTGTGCGTTTTCACACTTCTGTACCTCTTGCCTGATGGGAGTGGGGAAAAGAGGGAGTGACCGGAGTGAGACTCGCCCTTCATTATGCAAGAGGCCTTGCCGAGGCAGAGTGAGGTGGAAATCCTTGATATAGGTGGATTGATTTGTGTGATGATCTGGGCTGCGTCCACAATTCTCTGCCATTTCTTGAGGTCTTGGATGGAGCTGTTCCCAAGCCATGCTGTGATAAAATGCTTTCTACGACACATCTTTAGTTTAGTTTAGAGATATAGTGTGGACACAGACCCTTTGGCCCACTGAGTCTGCACCGACCAGCGATCCCCGCACATTCCCTGAAAGTGGCAGCACAGGTAGATAAGGTGTTTAAGGAGGCTTTTGGTATATTGGCCTTCACCAGTTGGGCTACTGTGGAAGTTGAGACGTTATGTTACAGTTTAGTATAGTTTAGTTTAGAGATACAGCCCCCCCCGCCCCCGCCCCGCCCCCCCCCCCCCCCCGCCCCCCCCCCCCCCCCCCCGAGTCAGCGCTGACCAGCAATCCCTGCACACCAACACCATCCTACATACATTATGGACAATTTACACTTATACCAAGTTAATCAACCTACAAACCTGAGTTGGCATCTATAGATGCTGGTGAGAGTTGTTCTGGACAACATGGCTTAGAGCACTTGAAAGTGGATACATCTCCTGGGCCTGATGCGCCGAATCCCAGGGCATTGTGGAAAGCAAGGAAAGAGATGAAAGAAAGGACCAGAGATTTTTAGATCTTTGCTGGCCACTGGTGAGTTGCCAAATAATTATTGGACAACAGGTGTGGTACCTTTATTCCAGATGTGCAGCAGGGATAAGCCAGGTCATCTCAGACCATTATGCCAAATGTCAGGAAAGGGTTTATTGGAAAAGAAATCTGACTTTCAGGTTCAATCTGGATTTCGAAGGACAGCAGTTAATTAGGGACAGTCAATATGTTTGACTTTTGGTGCAGTTCCAGTCTGACTAATTTGATTGAGCTTGAAGCAACATAATATATGGATGGGGATGGTGAAGTTGATGTCACCACATGGACTTTAGTAAGGCCTTTGATAATGTCCTACATAGAAGGCTGATTTAATGGGTGAGAGTCCAAGGGATCAACTCATTCAAGACATGTTGGTGAACTGGATCTAGAGTTGGCTTGGTAATGGAAGACAGTAACTGATAGCGGAGGGCTGATTGATACCCAGTAGGGTATGAAAGGATTAATTGCTGGGACCCTTACTATTTGTCATATACATTAAAAAATTGGGTATGAATATTGGAAAAATGATTAGTATGATTTGCAGATGACTAGATTTCTTGACTGGAACGTGTGTCAAGGGTTATGGGGAGAAGGCAGCAAAATAGGATAGGAAGGCAGTGGTCAGCCATGATTGAATGTTGATAGAATGTTGATTAGACTCGATAGGCTGAATGGCCTAATTCTACTCCTATAACTTGTGAGCATCACAATCACAATAATACTTTATTAGCCAAGTATGTTTTGCAACATAGGAGGAATATAATTTGCCAAGTCTGTCATACAAATAAAAAGCAACGGAACACATAAAACACATTTTAACATAAACATCCATCACAGTGACTCCTCCACATATCTCATTGTGATGGAAGGTGAAAAAAAAGTTCAAGTCTCTTCCCTTTGCTCTCCCGCGGTCGGGGACCTTGAGCCCTCCGTTGACGGGATGATCTTGACTCCCGTAGTCGGCAGCAGGGCCCTCCGCATCAAGGCGATCAGCTCCTGCATCTGGGCGATGTCAGCTCCCCCTCGCCGGCCGATTGGACCCCGCGTTGGGTCTGGTCGAACCTTCCGCGATGTTGGAGCTCCCGACATCCACGGCCTCTCCTCAGACTGCAAGCTCCCAATGTAAAGTTCGCAAGCTGTGGTTGGAGCGATCCCAGCCAAGTTCACGCCCCGCGGTGGGGCCCAAGGTTAGTACGAGGAGGCCTCCAGCTCCATCGATGGTAGTCTGCAGAGCGACCGGAGAATGCGATCCGAAAATTAATTGCATCTCCGGCAAGGTAAGAACCTGAAAAAAAGTTTCCCCCTCCCCCCCACATAAGACAAACTGGAGAACATTTACACTGACACGCTAAACATAACAAATAAAGACGAATAAACAGACTGTTGGCGGGGCTGCTAATTGTGCGCCGCCCCTGGCGGAGTCTTGACATGACATCTGGAGTTATACTGTCGCTGATAGTAAAAATAATTATCTTAGGTTACAATATCATTTAATTAGTAGATTTCCCGGAGCAATGGTAGATGCAATTTAATCTGAATAATGGCACGGTGATTTATTTTGGTAAGGAAAACACAATGAATAGTTGGGGCTAGGAGAAAGGAGGAAGAGGGGGACCCTGATGTACACGTTCATGGATTCCTAGAAGTGGTATATAGGTGGAAAAGGTGGTGAAGAAGGCATTTATGATGCTGAACTACAGTAGTTGGGGCACAGAATGTAATGTTTGTTGAACAACCTTGTACAACTTTGGTTGGGCCACAGCTGGAGTATTGTGTGGTGTTTGGTCACCACACAAGGGGAAGGATGTAATTGTACTGCCACATGTACCGAGGTACAGTGAAAATTTGTTGTTGTTGTATGCTATCCAATCAACAAAAAAACTGTACCTGATTACAATTAAACCGTCCACAGTGTACAGATACAGGGTGATGGGAAGAATGTTCACATCAAGTCTAATCAAAGATAGTTCAAAGGTCTCCAATGAGGTAGATGGGAGGTCAGAACAAACTCAAGTTGGTGATAGGATGGTTCAGTTGTCTGACAACAGCTGGGAAGAAACTGTTCCAGCATCTGGAGGTGTGTTTTCACACTTCTGTACCTCTTGTCTGATGGGAGTGGGGAGATGAGGGAGTGACCAGTGTGCGACTGGGCCTTGATTAAGTCAAGTCAAGTCAAGAGAGTTTATTGTCATGGATAGGACAATGAAATTCTTGCTTGCTGCAGCACAACAGAATATTGGAAGCAAAAATACAGAACAGTTCAGATTCAATATACACATAAATAAGTAGATAAGAGCAATAGGCTGTTACAGTTCAGAGTCTGTTTGTTGGCGAGTTTAATAGCCCGATGGCTGTGCGGAAGAAGCTGTTCCTGAACCTGGATGTAACAGATTTCAGACTCCTGTACCTTCTGCCCAATGGTAGCGGAGAGATGAGTGCATGGCCAGGATGGTGTGGGTCCTTGATGATGTAGGCAGCCTTTTTGAGGCAGCGACCGCGATAGATCCCTTCGATGGTGGCGAGGTCAGAGCCGATGATGGACTGGGCAGTGGTTACAACTTCCTGCATCCTTTTCCGTTCCTGGACCCTCAGGTTGCCGAACCAAGCCATGATGCAACCAGTCACCATGCTCTCTACTGTGCACTTGTAGTAGTTCGAGAGAGTCCTCTTTGACATACCGACTCTCCGTAATCTTCTCAGGGAGTAGAGGCGCTGATGTGCTTTCTTTATGATTGCATCAGTGCGCTGGGACCAGGAAAGAACTTCGGAAATGTGCATGCTACCCCTTCCAAAGTCCACAATCAGTTCCTTGGTTTTTCTGGTGTTGAGAGCCAGGTTAAGCTGGTGGCCTTGCCTAGGCAGCATGAAGTGTAGATGAGGACAATGGAAAAGAGGTTGATTTGCGTGGTGGTCGGGGCTACATCCACAACTCTCTGCAATTTCCTGCAGTCTTGGATGGAGCTGTTCCCAAACAAGGAGCTTTTATTACATATTCACAATTTACACGGTAGTACATTAGTCAAACTGCTACTGGTGCTGTTTACAAACAGCAACCATCAATACTACAACGTTGCCAGCTGTATCCACAACACACTTGATCCCACGTGAAGCACACGATTCTCAGAAGGATTCCAGTAATCACCGTGTGCTGATCTCCAACATGTGGACGTCAGTAGGCTAAGTCCTGCTATTGGGAGCGGTATAGATAACTGCATGTGTGGAGCCATAGCATCATACAACGCAGAACAAGGGCAAAGGGCTGGGTGGCTCTATGAAGCTTTAATCAGCAAGTGTCGATAGTAGGACTTGGGCCCATAATCACTGACTCATAGCTCCTACTGCTGAGCCAAAGATTACATCTGTTGATTGTTTTAATCATTTCGACAGTTCTCGTGACAGCAGAACAAAATTGTTCTTGCCGTTGCAAGAGTTTTGTACATAGATAACGGCAATTATATGGGTTGTAAAACTAAAGAAAGGATTCTATCCATTGACTGATTTTAAATCTAGATGTATGGTTGATAATGGGGGATCTTTAGACTGATAGATGGTATAATCTGGTCAATGGGTAGGTAACTGGTTCCAGCGATTCAGTCAAGGGAAGCCTGATGTGCAGCATGGAGAGGCAAAGGATAGAGTATTTTTCTTCCAATTGACATAACTATTGACATCATACATCATAAGCCTCTGCATCCTACATTTTCTACGATTCGACCTTTAAACGCCATTTATCTCATATCACCCCATTACCAGAAGGATGCAGAGGCATTAGGATGAGTGCAGGAGGTTTACTGGAATGCTGCATGGATTAGTTGGTATTAGCAGCGGGTTCGTCATTTCGACTTTTTTGTTTTTTTTAGTATGCCCAAATGTACGTTTTAGTGTTTCTCGGTATATCTTATATGGGGGGTGGTGGGGAGGGGGAGTAGGGGGAAACCGTTTTCAGTCACCTACCTCGACGGAGATGTGACTTTTTTCCTTGTCGCTTCTTCGCTTCCCTCGCGGCCTAACAACTTGAATTGTTGCGGCCTTTCCCGGAGCTTCAGCAGCGGGCGCAGCGTGGACTTTCCATCACGGAGCGGAGCGATCCCTTGCTGAGGATCGCCGGAGAAGAGTTCGGGAACTCCAATCTGTTCAATCTGTGCAGACATCAGAGCTTCGATCATCCCGACGAGAGAGCTTGCACGGGCCGTCGGTAGCGGCGAGTAGAGAGGGTCAAGGCCCCCGACCACGGGTGAAGAAAGGACAAAGACTGACTGAACTTTATTGTCTTCCACCACCATGAAGAATGTTGCGGTGGATGTTTATGTTAAATTCTATTGTGTGTTGTGTTCTTTTTAATTGTTTGGCTGCATAGTCACTCAGTTCACTGCACCTTAACTGGTGCATGTGACAGATAAATGTGATCCTTGAACCTAGCTACAAGGAGAGGTTGGACAAACTTGGGTTGTTTTCTCTGGAACATCAGAGGCTGAGGGGAGACCTGATAGAAATATAAAGTTACGGGAGGCATTGATGGGAAAGGGAGTCCAAACCTTTTTCCCCAGGGTGGAGATGTCACAGACAGAGGTCACAGAGGGCATGGTAGTAAGGTGAAAGGGGCAAAATTTAAGGGAGATGTGGGGGAGATTATGCAGAGGGTGCCTGGAAGGTACTGCCAGGGATGGTGGTGGAGGCAAATGCAATAGTGGCATTCAGGAGGCTTTTAGATAGATAGGCACGTGAATGTGCAGGGGGTGGAGGGATAAGGATCACTTGTGGGCGGAGGCAATTATACGTTCATAAGCCAAAGGAACAGAAGTAGGCCATTCAGCCCATTGAGTCTACTCCACCATTCAATCATGGCTGATCTATCTTTCCCTCTCAACACCATTCTCCCGTCTACTCCCCTTCACCCTTGACATCTGTACTAATCAGGTATCTGTCAATCTTGGCTTTAAATAT
This sequence comes from Raja brachyura, assembly GCA_963514005.1. The sequence continues at coordinate 34,688,537 of OY740793.1, read as the reverse complement.
ACCCAATGACGTGGCCTCTACAGCTGTCTATGGCAATGAATACCACAGATTCACCACCCTCTGACTAAAGAAATTCTTCCTCATCTCCTCTGAGACTATGGCCTCTGGTTTGGAACAGAGAAAACATAGAAAAATAGGTGCAGGAATAGGCCATTCGACCCTTCGAGCCATTCAATATGAGCATGGCAGATCATCTAAAAGTCAGTATCCCATTCCTGCTTTTCCCCCATATCCCTTGATTCCTTTAGCCCTATGAGCTAAATCTAACTCTCTCTTGAAAAGATCCAGTGAATTGGCCTCCGCCTTCTGTGACAGAGAATTCCATAGATTCACAACTCTCTGGGTGAAAAAAGTGTTTCCTCGTCTCAGTCCTAAATGGCCAGACTCTTATTCTTAAACTGTGACCCCTGACTCTGGACTCTCCCAACATCTGGAACATTTTTCTTGCATCTAGCCTGTCCAATCCTTTAAGATTTATATGTTTCTATAGGATTCCCTCTCATCCTTCTAAATTCCAGTGAATACAAGCCCAGCCGACCCAGTCTTGCATCATATGAAAGAGAGTCCTAGACTTTCCCACTAGCGGAAACATCCTTATCCCATCCACTCTATCCTGGCCTTTCACTATTTGGTAAGTTTCTGTGAGATTAGTTTAATTTGTCACCATGTTCGGCGAAAGTCTGTTCTTTCCCTGTATTTGTCTGGGTTCTAGGGACTGGATCCACTTCAAATGATAAATCATTTATTAGATTCTAAGTGGAGGTTCCTTCAGTGCTAAATATTTGGTAATAATGAGGATTTTTTCCCCATCAGTTACACGGAACAATTTCTACTGCTTAAGTTGTTAGAAATATTTAATTGATCAAAGTAGTGAAGATACTTGGAGTAAATATAATGTGGCATCATTTGGTGCAGCACAGTAGTGCAGCGGTAGAGTTGCTGCCTTCTGGACCTATCCCACCGCCGATTTTTGCAGCGACTGCCGGCAACTGTCATTGTCGTAGCAGGTGGCCGATAAACCAGCGACTGGATCCCCCTATGACAATGTCTACAACAACCTAGCTCCTAGTCGGCAAGCTACCGACAACCGGCGACCCATTAGGACGTCCACCTACGACCACACCCACGACAACCTACAACCTATATTTAAGGAGGGAGTTAGACGTGGCCCTTGTGGCTAAAGGGATCGGGGGTATGGAGAGAAGGGAGGTACAGGATACTGAGTTGGATGATCAGCCATGATCATATTGAATGGCGGTGCAGGCTCGAATGTCCGAATGGCCTACTCCTGCACCTATTTTCTATGATTCTATGATCCATGACAAGCTACGACAAGAAAAGTCAATTCAGTCGCCGGTACCTGTCGCCGGTTGACGTAGGTAGTCGCCAATGGAATTCACCAAAGTCAGCACCAGCGACAACCTACGTCATCCTGGCGACAGCACCTACGTCAGGCTACGACCGTTGCCGTAAAGCCAATGGGCGCCGACTGTCGTCAAAAAGTTTAGAACATTTCAAAATCCAGCAGCGACCTGAAAAAAGGTACGACTCTTTGGGCAACTGGAGGCCATACAGGCGACACCCCAGCGACCATATGGCGACAGCCTAGTCGCCTGTAGTTGCCTAAAAAATCGCCTAAGTGGGACAGGCCCATTACAGCGCCACAGACCCGCGTTTGATCCTGACTACAGGTACTGTCTGCATGGAGTGTGCACGTTCCCAATCCCCCTGTGTGTATGTGACTGCGCGGGTTTCCTCCAGGTGCTCCGGTTTCCTCCCACACTCCAAATACCTGCAGGTTTGTAGGTTAATCGGCTTTGGTGAAAATTGTAAATTGTCCCTAGTGTGTAGGATGGTGCTGGTGTGCGGGGTTCGCTGGTCTGCACGAACTCGGTGGGCCGAAGGGCCTGTTTCCGCGCTGTATCTCTAAACTAGCTCTCCATTTTGACTTCGCATTGCATATCAACAGAGGGCGAACAAGGTTATTCAAACTCAATCAATGCCGCTGATGTGTCAACCAAACAGTGCCCTTGCCAAATGAACAGGGTTTTATTTTTGCAGTAAATCAATGCCAAAAGGCATCCTAACCCCTCCTCCCCTCTGCCTCTGTCACCGCGTATTATTTACAGCGTTTCCATACGCGCGGTAAACACACGGGCTCTGACATCCCTTCACCCATACCCCTCCCATCGCAGACTTCCTCCAGCTGATCAGCCGCCCCAGATAATCTCTGGGTCATGTGAGGAACATCACAAGGCCGAACATTCATGTTCAGGAAAGACACGAAAAGCTGGAGAAACTCAGCGGGACAGGCAGCATCTCCGACCGGGGAGAAGGAATGGAGGGGACGTAGACTCATGTTCAGGACTCTGGGCACAAACAGACCCGCCAGCAATTAACAGGGAATAAACAGACCACTGGGAAATGTAGCCGCCTTGCTTAATGCAGAGCGCGTTTTAATTTGCTTTTCCACAGGTTACTGAGGCGGAGCTTGCAGCAATGATAGGCTGTAGGCGAGGGACCGAGGGGAGGGGATAGGAAGAGAGAGGATAGGAGGGGATGGGAGAGAGGTGAGGGGATGGCAGAGAGGCGAGGGGGTGATGGGAGAGGAAAGGGAAAGGAGAGGTAAGGGCATGAATGGAGAGGAGAGGGTGAGTCTTCGAGAACAGCTGATGCACATTTTACCAGGTGAGGGCTCCTTGTAATCACCTGCACTGCCGGTACAGGGCAGTTTGCAGCGGGTTTTGCAGCAATACACATCTCCTTTACCTTACATGGACAGTAGTGCCGGCTCCACGTCACTTAGGAATCTCAATTGGGGTGAAAGGTGCAGTATTCACGTAACCATTCCTCTAGCTCGCTCAGTGGCTGAATTTGTTGCAAACAACTTAACCTGAGACGCGCTTCCAGTCAACGGCCCAATTTCTTGATTAAAATAAAAATAATTTATCATTAGCTGTCAAATTGCACAAAGGGTCACTTGTTCCAGGCCTCGTTTAATCCGCACGTCGAAGCGTTAGACGGGGCACAAACGTGCCGGGAGATTGCAGGCAGCTGCAAGACTATAAATGTGTCATCGGGGATTTTAACTTTCTCCATATAGACTGGGACTGTCATTGTGTCAGGGACATAGATGGGGTGAAATTTGTCATGTGTGTTTAGAAAAATTCCCTCAAGCTATATGTAGAGGGCCTGAGAGGGCAACACTTGACCTACTCATGTCATAAGGAATAGGAGTAGGATTAGGCCCATCAAGTCTACTCCGTCATTCAATCATAGCTGATCTATCTCTCCCTCCTAACCCCATTCTCCTGCCTTCTCCCCATAACCTCTGACACCTACCCCTACTAATCAATAATCTATCTGTCTCTGCCTTAAAAATATCCACTGACTTGGCCTCCACAGTCTTCTGTGGCAAAGAATTCCACAAATTCTACACCCTCTGACTAAAGAAATTTCTTGTCTCCTTCCCAAAATAACGTCCTTTAATTCTGAGGCTGTGACCTCTAGTCCTAGACTCTCCCACTAATGAAAACATCCTCTCCACATCCACTCTATCCAAGCCTTTCACCATTCTGTATGTTTCAATTAGGTCCCCCCCCTCATCCTTCTAAACTCTAGCGAGTACAGGCCCAGTGCCGACCAACGGCCATCATAGCTGACCATACTCATTCCTGGGATCATTCTTGTAAACCTCCTCTGGACCCTCTCCAGAGCCAGCAGATCCTTCCTCAGATATGGTGCCCAAAATTGCTCATAATACTTCTGGGAAATCGGGCAGGACAAGTGATTGAGGTTAGACACAAAGTGCTGGAGTAACTCAGCAGGTCAGGCAGCATCTCTGGAGAACAAGGATGGGTGACGTTTTGTGTCGGGACCCTTCAGACGTCCTGACCCGAAATGTTACCATCATTTTTCTCCCGGGATACTGCCTGACCCGCTGAGTTACTCTAGCACTTTGTGTCTATCTTCCGTATATCTGCAGTTCCTCTCTGCACAAGTGATTCACGTATCAGGTAGGAATACGTTGGGGCAAGTGACCATAGTTTTATTAGCTTTAAAATAGTTATTGAAAAGGACAGGGCTGGGTTACTAGTTAGAATTCATAATTAGGGCAAGGTCAACTTTGATGGCATTAGACAGGAATTCATAAGACACAGGAGCTTGATTGGAGTAGACATTTGCAGGCAAAGGGACATCCAGAAAATGAGATGTTTTTAAGAGTGTGATAGCGAGAGTTCAAGGTATGCATGTTCCTGTTGGAGTGATGGGCAAGGCAGGTAAGGTACCTTGGACGATGAGAGAAATTGAGGCTCTGTTTAGGAAAAGAAGGAGGCATGGGACAGGCATAGGCAGCTAGGATCAAGTATATTCCTGGAAGAGTATAGCAGTTTGAGGTAAAACAGGAGAGCAAAAAGCAGCATGATATACCTCTGACAGATAACAAACTGCCAGAGGGGGTAGTTAAGGCAGGTACAATGACAACATATAAAATACACTTGGAAAGGTACATGGTAGGAAAGGTTTAGAGGGATAAAAGCCAAATGCAGGCAAATGAGACTATATTAGATGGGGCAACTTGGTCAGCATAGATGATTTGACCCAAAGGGCGTGGGTCAAAGTGGCGCCTGTTTGTGTGCTGTGACTCTATGTCTGTTGGACACATCCTCGTAAGGCAGATTGAGGAAAGAAAAGCTTGTATTGGCGTACCATACTGTACACACGCACGACAATCCAAGATGCTTTACACCCAAATAAAGTATGTTTTGTGCTGTAGGAAATGCTGGAGCCCTTTCATGCCGAGCAAGTTCCCACTGAAATAATTAGTTTTCTTTTTCCTTTGTGACTTGTGGAGACATAAATAATTTTAGGGCACCAGAGATTACTCTCCGGCCCTTGAAATGGTCACATGAGATCATCATTCACAGCATCTGGTTTAATTCCCCAATTCCCCTTTGAAATAGTACATATTTGTGAGCAGAACAAACATCAGTGTCACATCCCAACCAAACACAGTATCTCCAACAGTTCTGTGCTGATATGTCAGCCTATTGACACCGTCTGAAGTCGGCTCCCGTCTCGAAGCATCACCCATCCATTTTCTCCAGAGATGCTGCCTGACCTGCCGAGTTACTACTGCACTTTGTATCTATTGTCAGCCTTTATATTGGGCTCAGAATTTGCAGTGTCGAACCCACGACATCGGAATCAAAAGAGTGTTACTCACAGAGTCATGTATTCTGCTTACATCACACATTTCCTACTGTAAATTATATTGAAGCATGCAGATTATTAATATTTAGCAACATGCAACTGCAAATCCACAGTAATCTCTGCAGATAGTTCTGGAATGATTGACCAAGACATCATATTCCAGGCAATTGCACGCGGAAACAAAATCTTGCGCAAGTTGTTCTGGTTTAAATAATTCACCTGAACTTTCTGTGCTAATTTTGTACCCTTTATCCTGTATCTGTGCACTGTGGACAGCTTGGATTGTAATCATCTACAGTCTTTTCTTAAACTGGATAGCATACAAACACAAGCTTTTCACTGTACCTCGGTACGGTACGGTGGTGCAGCGGTAAAGTTGCTACCCCACAGCGTCAGAGATCTGGGTTCGATCCTGACTACAGGTGCTGTCTGTGCAGAGTTTGTACGTTCTCCCCGTGACCACGTGGGTTTTCTCTGAGATCTTCCATTTCCTCCCACACTACAAAGACGTGCGAGTTTGTTGGTTAATTGGCCTGGTATGAATGTAAATTGTCCCAAGTGTGTGTGTAGGATAGTGCTAATGTGCGGGAATTACTGGTCGGTGCGGACTCGGTGGGCCGAAGGGCCTGTTTCCGCGCTGCATCTCTAAACTAAACGAAACAATAATAAACTAAAGTGCGTTGGAGCCTTACTTCAAAACCACACCGGTCAGATGCATCCTGCAGTGACTCTTGCTACACCTGCAGGACTGTTTTGTATAAATAATTGGAAACTTTAGCACTGAACTGTGAAAATAATCCCAACAAATCTCAGGACTATATTTCCAAATTACAGTTCTAGAGAATTAGCTATCTTTAAAGAAATTGCAAGATGTTTTTATGGAAACGAATGTGTCAGTATGCAGTTGATCCACAAGCTGATGAAAGTGCTACCTAACAAATCTTATACTGTTACATCCCACTAATTTTTTAATCTGCATGATTGCTTTGTTAGCTGTATATTTAAAGTACCAAGTAGGATGATACCAAGTGATATTGGTTTTTAATTGCCTATTTTTTACATGGATGTCTTGTTTTGCTTCATGGTGCCTTTTTTCTTTTCAATCTAGTAGAATTTATGTGTAATTTATGTATAATGTTTATGCTGTGTTGTCTGAGTCTACGTGCCTGTCATGTTGCTGCAAGCATTATTTTCATTGCATCTGCACCTCACCGTAAGTGTACATAAACTTGATTGGGCTTAGAGTCATAGAGTGAAATAATGTGGAAACAAGCCCTTCGGCCCAACTTGCCCACACCGGCCAACATGTCCGCGTTACATGAGTCCCACCTGCCTGCGTTTAGTCCATATCCCTGCAAATCGGTCCTATCCATGTACCTGTCTAACTGCTAACCTGTCCAACTTGACTTAAACTCTCTTCTCCCACCATCTTCACATCACAACTGGCAGTTCCTCCATCATCCCTCTACCCAATGGCCTTGTTTTGGTTCCAGACCTGGCAACGCCTTCATTTAAAATTCTGATTTCATTTCGGAGTCACGTGAGTGACTTCGTGAAGAACCCGCCAGCACGCATGCGCGACATATCGTCGCTCGCATTGCAGTCGACGGCTGGAGAGGAGCGCGGCTCATCACCAGCCCATCATAAGGGCCACTCAGGTAAGTACTAACAACCTTGAGTTGGTTGTTCTGTGTGAATAATTGTGTTTTCTTCCACAGAGACATGGACAGCAGGAAAAGCAAAGGCCGTAAAACTTCTGCAAGGAGTTGTCGGCAACCCAACCCGGAGCCCCCCTCCACGGCAGGAGGACGGGCCGGGAAAAAGGCGCGCAAGCCGGGGAGCCCTGTATTCACAGGATCCGGTTTACCGACGCAGCTATGCCCTAGCGGGGTACCTGCAGAACAATCAGTCGGTACAGCGCCGGAGCAGGTGCATCCTGACTCCATCTCTCTCTCACCCACTGGGTCGTTTGCAGAGACAAGTAAAAGGGATTCGCGTGCTGATGCACGGCCCTTCTCCCTGAGCCCTCTTGAAGGAGGCAGGGATACAATTCCACTACCTAGCCCTTCGCGGGTTGAGGTCTCACCAGGAGCCACTAGGAAGTGGTCTGGTGAATCAGGCAGGCCCGAGTCCACTGGCAGACCAAGAAGGGCCAGTGTCGACTCACCACCCAGAGGGACCAGGAGGAGTCACAAGGGTGGAGCCTCGCCTAGGTCACCGCTTCCCCCGCTGGGGGCAGGTCGGGACCGTACGCCGTCTGGGTCCAGATTTAGGACAGTCGGCAAGCCCGTGCGGACGTCGGGTCACCACGCTGCGGCGTCAGGTGCCGACCTCTCCCCACCCATGCCCTTTGAGGCAGCCGGGTCCAGCTCAGCGAAGAGGAGGCGCTCGAGCAGGTCCGCGCGGGAATCGCTCAGCTTCGCCGAGGCGGCTGGTAGCGACACATCATCACAGTACCGATATTACCTCAACGAGGTACGGACTGATGATCGAAGCCTCAGGAGTTCCTTCGGGCACGAGGCCTCTTACCTCCCACACCCGCCCGATGAAGGGCGCTTGGATCGTATGGAGAGGATATTGGAGCAAGTTCTACTCAATCAGAAACAGGACACACACAGCTCCAGGGGACTCATGGATATATCCCCGTCCCCATCTATGGACAACATAAGACCAGATGAGGAGGATATCCTGGTACATGCCCCAGCAGCACCTGAGGTCCCTCAGGAAGATCTGCTGGATGTGGCAGCCAAATTCGGGTTACCCGTATCATCAGGACAACCCCTCAACATCAAACTGGCCGCAACCATAGATTATCTTACCAACCATCAATTGCAGGAGGAGGTCCTTGCGAAGGCCATGGAGAGACACAAGGCTCCAGGGAACTGCAATTCACTCCACGTGCCGATTGTGAACATGCCAATCTGGGGTAATATCAGCCCGGGCATCAGAGCGCAGGAAGTGAAACTGCAGAGGATTTTAAAACTGCTTACGTCTGGGATCACCGCTTTTGCAAAGTCGGTAGATGGGGTTGATCTAAGCACCGAACAGGAGGATGCTCTAGCTCTGCTCTGCAATACGCAGTACGAGATCAACGCTTTCCGGAAGAGCATTATCAAACCTTCCTTGAATCCCAAATTTGCGGGACTATGCAGAGCACCTCCTACCCCCCCACCTAGACAGCTGTTCGGGGAAGACCTCCCAAAGCAGGTCAAAGAGCTCGATGACCATGCGAAAACCATAGGTCTGATGAGACCACATTTTGTGGCCAGACCTTCGGCCAAGAAGACACCTTACTTCAGGCCACGAGGTCAGACCGACAGGCCAACAAGGACCTACGTTCCGGCACCTCCTCAATATCAACAGCCTCATCAGCCCAGGCCTTTTTTAGGACTAGGCCCTCAGCGGCCAGCATGGAAGATGCGGATTCCGCACCAACCACGAAACCCAGCGCCTCCACGTCCCACCAAAAATCCCAGGGACCGCCGATAACCATGAAGGTAAGGGGGTCTGGGTTCCATGCACTTGCATGTCTAACCTCACGAATTGGGGGCAGATTACGGGGATTTAAGGAGGCTTGGGAAACCATCACTTCAGATGAGTTTATCTTGCAAAGTATTCAGGGTTATGAAATTGAGTTTAGTCATGGCCAATTGCCTCCACCCCAGCATATGCCGAATTGCAAATTTGCACTTTCCAAAAAAGAATTGGCAGAAGGCTATGCTGAAATCTTGAGTTTACAAGACAAAGGTGTGATAGAACGAACCACACATGAACCAGTTGAATTTGTGTCTAATATATTTACTAAAACTAAAAAAGACGGTGGATGCCGGGTCATTATAGATTTAACTCACTTGAATACCTTTGTAAAATACACCCATTTCAAAATGGACACATTTGAAACAGCCAAATCTTTGATTTCGGAGGGCTGCTTCATGGCATGCATTGATTTAAAAGATGCATACTATTCAGTATCCATTCGGAAACATCATAGGAAGTTCTTGAAGTTTACCTGGATGGATCAGCTTTGGCAATACAAAGCATTGCCCAATGGGCTTACTACAGCCCCCAGACTGTTCACCAAACTACTCAAGCCAGTGTTATCTACACTGCGGAGACAAAATCATACGGTCATGGCCTATTTGGATGACATTCTGATAATTGGGCACACTCTGGAATCCGCAGAGTTGGCGGTTTCAGCCACAGTGGAAATTTTTCAACAAATGGGGTTTATAATCCATCCAGACAAATCAAAGTTCCTCCCCGCACAGATCATGGACTACTTGGGGTTCACAATAGACTCCAATCGCATGATCACCACCATCCCAACTAACAAAGTTGGTGATGTGTTTCAAGCATGCAAGAACCTGGTCTGCGCCAGTATACCGTCTATCAGATTAACTGCCAGGGTAATTGGCAAAATTGTAGCAGTATTTCCAGCTGCTCAATATGGACCTTTACACTATCAGAATTTACAAAGGTCAAAAATAACAGCATTAAAATTAAATGCTGGACATTATGATAGACCCATGCAGTTGCCGGTTAAGGCAAAACTTGAGTTACTATGGTGGATTGGCAATATCCATAACTCATTTAAACCCATCATTGTGCCTCGTCCAAAGGTATACTTGCAAACAGATGCAAGCTCCCATGGCTGGGGAGCTACAGACAACAATAACAGTTGTGGAGGTAGATGGGATTCACTTGAAGCTACTTTGTTGTTAGCACAAGGGATAAACTATTTGGAGATGCTAGGAGCATTCCACGGACTTAGAGCCTATTGTTCAAACATGACTAACACTCATGTCCGTCTCCAAATAGACAATACCACTGCGGTGGCTTATCTGAATCATATGGGCGGTACCAGGTCAATTTCATGCAATGAATTGGCAAACACAATTTGGCTCTGGTGTATTCAACGGAATATTTGGATCTCAGCTACCTACTTGCCAGGTGAGCTCAATACAGTGGCGGACACCAGGTCACGGAAGTTCAATGACAACATCGAGTGGATGTTGAACCCCCAAATATTCACCAAAATTACAGCCAAATTTGGTAAACCGGATATTGACCTTTTTGCGTCACGGTTGAACCATCAGGTACCAACATACGTATCATGGGAGCCAGATCCTGGGGCAATGGCGATGGACGCATTCTCGCTAGACTGGGGGAAATGGTTCTTCTATGCCTTTCCTCCATTCTGCCTCATCAGTCGGGTATTGCGGAAAATCCAGCTCGATGCTGCCAAGGGCATCCTCATTATACCCGACTGGCCTACGCAATCATGGTATCCGGTGGTCCTTGGAATGATAAGTCAACCATGGGTCCTCTTGGAGGGTTGCCCACAATTGGTGACGAACCCTGCCACAGGGGAAGCACACCCCTGCCATAGTCATTTGAATCTATTGGCTTGCAGGATCTGAACAGGCCACTACTTCAGTATGGTCTATCTTCAAGGACAATGGATACCATGGGAGCATCATGCAGGGAGTCCTCAAGACGGCAGTACTTATCGTACATCAGGAAATGGGAATCCTATTGTGGCCGCATGGACGTTGCATATGACTCCGTCTCCATCACAGATGTGCTGGAATTTCTTGCGGGGCTACACCATGATCAACATCTCAGCTATAGTGCCATCAATAGCGCCAGGAGTGCGCTCTCGTCCTACCTCAATATTGAGGTAGGATCCAATAAATTGGTCTCCAAACTTATGCGGGGGATATTTAATTCCAACCCGCCGAGGCCCCGTTACAACGTCACATGGGATATTGGCAAAGTGCTGACCCTGCTGAGAACATGGTCACCCATGACGGGGCTCGAATTGGACAAACTCACCCTGAAGGTGGTGATGTTGATGACACTTACTTCAGCACAAAGGGTGCAAACGCTTCACAAGGCCAAGATCGACAGAATGATCTCTACCCCTGAACGGGTCACTTTCTTCATTGATGAATTGCTCAAGCAGCATAGACCTGGATTCACAGGGCTGCAGCTGGAGTTTCCAGCATACCCCGCTGATGCTAGGCTATGCATAGCCACCCATATCCGCCACTATATCAAAGTGACGAGGAAAATAAGGGGAATGGAGCAATACCTGTTCATCAGTCACAAAAAACCTCACCATAGAGTGACGGTGCAGACGATATCCCGATGGCTCAGGATCGTCTTGAACAAAGCAGGTATTGACACTGATGTTTTTAAATCCCATTCCACCAGGGCAGCATCAACATCGGCGGCAAAGGCCATGGAGGTGCCCATGGACCAGATACTTGCCACAGCGGGATGGGCCAGTGAAGCCACTTTTCAACGGTTTTACAATAAACCCGTCACCATACCTGGAATGTTCGCAGGAGCCGTGCTGGATGCAGGCCGAGAACATACAGTTCCCCCTCAGTGAGGGGTCCTTTCTTGTTGTTATTAATAAATATTATTATTTTTTCAGAGAAACAGTGACGGAAATTGATTACTGCTGTCCACCTTTTCAGTAGCGTGTGTGATAGCATGGACGTTGTCCAGGGCGTGAAATCACAGAAGCTTTGAAGTCTTCACGAAGTCACTCACGTGACTCCGAAATGAAATAGTAAGATTAAACGAGAACTTACCAGTTTGAAGTTTGATCTTTATTTTATGAGGAGTTGCGATGAGGGATTTCGTGCCCTCCGCTCCCAACCCTCGATCATAAAGTCAACTGGTAACTAGAGTCTCTTTAATCTTACTATAACAAGTCATTTCTTGGCTTGGTTTTTCTGTGATTCCACACCGCGGCTTTGAAGTATGTCGCGCATGCGTGCTGGCGGGTTCTTCACGAAATCCCTCATCGCAACTCCTCATAAAATAAAGATCAAACTTCAAACTGGTAAGTTCTTGTTTAATCTTACTATTAAATGAAACTGAATGTGTAGTTGGAGTGTAATACCCAGTTTGTTAGGATGTTGCATGTTAGGATGAAGTTCTACCCTAATCTGGTCACGACCAGTTTATGAGACAAAGCTGTGTGCAACATAACTGGCGCATTGCTTACATTGCAACATTTCACTGCAGTACGGAGGGAATGCTGCATTGCTGCAGCTGCTGCCTTTCAGAAATAATGTTTAGTTCAGTTTACAGTTAGAAAAACAGCACGGAAACAGGCCCTTCAGCCCATCAAGTCTATGCTGACCATAACCACCCGTTTATACAAGTTCTATGTTATCCCACTTTTTCATCCACTTCCTACACACCAGGAGCAATTTTACAGCGGGCCAATTAACCTAGAAACCCGCACATCTGGGATGTGGGAGAAAACCGGAACACCTGGAGGAAACCCACCCGTTCACAGGGAGAACATGCAAACTCCACACGGACAGCACCTGTGATTTTTCTCCAATGGATGTAAAGGATCCCATGCAACCCTGCACCCCGGTGTTTCCACTGATATTGTGTCATTATCACAGCACAATGCTGAAAAACAGCACACAACACACTGAGATCATGCAAGTTAATAAACTGCAAGCCTACCCAGTTTCTAAAACTTCAGACATAAATGTGAATTTAATACAAAGTGCTTCAATCAAAAGGTAAAAATAAATTCAGAGTCCCATAGCCAGTTTGTCAACAACCAAAACAGGTGATCCTTTAGAATGTGCACACTTCAGCAACTCAGTACTGTTGATCTGCAATCTCCTCCTCCAGTTAGCTGGGGACCTGCTCACCATTTCCTCCAAATTTTCAGACACTTATTTTAATCGCAATTGACATAATACTGATGTTTATCACTAGGAATTGTCCATTCAACTGCCTATCAAACCCCGCTTCCCCCCCCTCCCCCCCGCACCTGTATCCACCTATCACTTGCCGGGCTTTGTCTCACCCCCACCTCTTTTCCAGCTTTCTCCCCCCCCCCCCCCCACCCCCATTTACTGTAATTAATCTGAGGAAGGTCCTGATTTGAAGCATCACCCATCCACGTTCTCCAGAGATGCTGCTTGTGGACACGGATGCGTGACATTGCAGCTGGTAGAATCGCTGCCTCACAGTGCCAGGGACCCAATGTTCAATTGTGACCTCGGCTGCTGTCTGTGTGGAGTTTGCATGTTCTCCCTGTCACCATGTGTTGATAAGCTAAACATTACTCCCTTTCTCCTGCTTTTTTACACTGTCGGCGGCTTGATCGGAATCACATCCCAAAGACGTGCGGGCCGGTGGGTTCATTGGCCTCTGTAAAGTGTCCCTAGTGCAGTAAGGAGTGGATGAGAAGGTGGGATAACATAGAACTAGTGTGAACGGGTGATCGATGATCAACGTTGACTCGATGGGCCGAAGATCCCGTTTCAATGCTATATTTTTCAATCAAGCAATCAAAATCTGCTGAATTACTCCAGAACTGATTTTTTTTTGTAAACTAGCATCTTCCTTGTGTCCACATTTAACAGGAGTTCACTGACCTGCTGTTGACCTGAGACAGACGAGTGGTAATGATTTCTGTCAGGGGTTGCATCATACAGTTTGACGTTTACTCTTTCCATGGGGAAGTGGAAAACCCTCTCAGCAGAAGTACAAACCAAACGTCAGGAGGGTCCATGCGGTAATGTCGCGTGACCACCAAGTTAACATTGGCTGGAAATCACCATTGTGAAACTCAGTGGGCAGGTAGTTCCACAATTCTACTGCAAATTCCTGTGGGAACGAATTCATGAGAGAAAAAGAAGGATTTGTCAATATAAATCCCCTTCCACTATGCACGGAAATCACAAAAGTATTCAAGGTCATGTGATAAAAGTAGAATGAGGCCATTTGGCTCATCGTCTGCTCCACCATTCAATCATGGCTGATCTATCTCTCCCTCCTAACACCATTCTCTTGCCTTCTCCCCATAACCTCTGACACCTGCGCTAATCAAAAATCTATCTATCTCTGCCTTACAAATATCCTCTGACGGCCTCCACAGCTTTCTGTGGCAAAGAATTCCATGGATTCACCACCCTCTGACTAAAGAAATTTCTCCTCATCTCCTTCCTAAAATAACGTCCTTTAATTCTGAGGCTATGACTTCTAACCCTAGACTCTCCCACAAGTGAAAACCTGCTCTCCATATCCACTCTATCCAGGCCTTTTGGGAAGTTTCAATGAGGTCCCCCCTCATTCTTCTAAACTCCATAGAGTACAGGCCCAGTGCCGACATACGCTCATCATACGTTAACCTAATTCCTGGGATCATTCTTGTAAACCTCCTCTGGACCCTCTCCAGAGCCAGCACATCCTTCCTCAGATATGGTGCCCAAAATTGCTCACAATATTCCAAATGTGTCCTTACCAGCGCCTTATAGAGCCTCAGCATTACATCCCTGTTTTTGAATACGAGCCCTCTAGAAATAAATGCCAGCATTGAATTTGCTTTCTTTACTACCGATTCGACTCGTTGATTAACCTGTAGGGGCCTCCTGCACCAGCACTCCCAAGTCCCTTTGCACCTCCGATTTATGGATTCTCTCCCCCTTTAGAAAATAGTCTACGCCTTTATTCCTACTACCGAAATGCATGTCTCCACACTTTGCTGAACTATATTCCATGTGCCACTTCTCAGCTCACTCTCCCAGCCTGCCCAATTCCTTCTACAAAGCCCCTGCTTTCTCCACACTACCTGCCCCTCCACCTATTTTCATATCATTCGCAAACTTGGCCACAAAGCCTTCAATCCCCAACCAAGCCTGTAACAGCCACTGAAGGTAGACTTGTGCAAGGTGCTCAAATTGATAACTAAATTGCAGGCTCGGATGACGATGATGATGATAAATGGTCAAATAATTATGCAGTGACTAGAGGGCCTAACAGTGGCACAGCGGTGGAGTTGCTGCCTCACAACACCAGGGACCCGGGTTCGACCCTGACTATGGGTGCTGTCTGTATGGCGTTTGCACGTTCTGTGACTACGTGGGATTTCTCCCGGGCTCTCCGGTTTCCTCCCTCACTCCAAAGACGTCCAAGTCGGCTGGGATGCTGTTAGTGTGCAGGGATCAATGGTCAGCACGGACTCGGTGGGCCAAAGGGCCTGCTTGCATGCTGTATTCCTAAAGTCTTGGTTTGGTTTGGACGACAGCGTGCTTTTCCTTTGGTGATATATTGGCGTGCAACTGTGGCAGTGTTGTGAGATAGGGCTTATATCCATGGCTAAGATAGAGACAAAATGCTGGAGCAACTCAGATGGTCAGGCAGCATCTCTGGAGAAAAGGAACAGGTGACATTTCGGGTCAGAAACCTTCTTCAGAGTGTGTCCATAACTATTTACATAGGGGCAGGAGAGCTGGTCAGTGAGATGCCACTAATGGTCATCCCAGAAGAATATAATGACATAGGAAACCAGGAGCTGGAGTCACTCACTGGCCCTCCGAGCCTGCTCTGCCATTAGTCAATATCACAGTTCATCTTCTTTCTCGGCTCTACTCCAATTGAATTGGAGTGAAAGATACAGCGTGGAAACAGGCCCTTCAGCACACCAAGTCTACGCTGACCAATGATCACCTGTACAGTAGTTCTATCCAACACACTAGGGACAACTTACAGAAGCCAATTAACCTACAAAACTCATGTCTTTGGAATGTGGGAGGAAACCGGAGCACCCGGAGAAAACCCACATGGTCACAGGGAGAATGTACAAACTCCACACAGACAGCATCCCAAGGTCAGGATTTAACCCATGTCTCTGGCGCTGTAGGGCAGCAGCTCTACCCGCTGCGCCACTCTCTCTTTTTCCATGGCCCCTTTTGAGTCCTTTCACCTTTGATGACCCCTGTGCTCTTCTAATTCTGCGGCATGGGCGCCTGTGCCTTCCATTATTTAGATCCCAAGCTCTGGAATTTCCTCCCAAGACTAATCAGCTTCGAGCCCTTCTTCTTGCTTTCTCCCTCCACCATGAAGTCCTGTTGGTCCAGGTCTGACTCGGTTCATCTCTCAGTCCAGGGGACAGTAGAACAGAACCGCACAGGAACAGGCCCTTCGGCCCACAATGTTCATACCTGACATGATGTCAAGTTCAACTAATCTCCTCTGCCCACACTGGGCCTGTTGCAGTCCTCACTCACAATGTACTTTGCTCACAATATATCTCTTAGTAATAGAAGTACAATGTTGGTAATCCTCGACTAAACTCCACATTAATTTACATTCCTCCGTCATATCAACACTCAAGCTATCAAGTTGTTATCAACAAGGTAATTATGAGTATTAGTGTTGTCTCTTGTGAATTTCTCCACCTTGCCTAATGAGCTGTTGGTCATAGCTAACTACGCCATGGTCAATTAACAGATTATTTATTGAATTACACAAATGTTCTACATATATTCTCGCTTGGCAACTGAACCATCCTACTACAACTTGAAAGCAGACCCAAACTACTATCTACCTCATTGAAGACCCTCGGACTATCTTTGATCAGACTTCGGACACAAAATGCTGTGGGACAGGTAGCATCTCTGGAGAGAAGGAATGGGTGATGTTTCGGGTTGAGACTCTTCTTCAGACTGAGAGCCTGGGGAGAGGGAGATTAGAGATATGGACGTTACTGGCTTTATCTTGCACTAAGCGTTATTCACGGTATTCCCTTTATCATCTATCTTTAAGCTGCGAATGGCTCGATTGTAATCATGTATTGTCTTTCCGTTGACTGGTTAGTACACAAGAAAAGCTTTTCACTGTAGCTGGGTACACGTGACAATAAACTATACTCAAAAACTCAGAACTCTTCATCAGAATTGCATTGGGATTGAGGACAACCTGTCTCTATGACTTTGAGGCACGTGATGGGCACAATGTGGCAACTGCAGAGTTTTAGTTTAGAGATATAGCATGGGAAAAGGCCCTTCAGCCCACCGAGACTGTACTGACCATCGATCACCCGTTCATATTAATTCTACGTTATTGTACTTTTTCATCCACTCCTTACACATTGGAGGGCCGATTTACTGAGGCCGATTAACCTACACACTCGCACATCTTTGGGAAACCAGAGCACCTGGAGAAAACCCACGTGGTCACAGGGAGAATGTTCAAACTCAGCACAGACAACACCCGAGGTCAGGATCGAACTCGGGTCTCTGGCTTTGTGAGGCAGCAACTCTACTCGCTGCACCCTCGTGCTCAGGCACATCAGGAGATGGGCAGTTGATGAGCTAAACGTTATGCCCTTTCTCCTGTATCTGTGCGCCATGGGCGGCTTGATGGTAATCACGTATTGCCTCACCGCCGACAGGATAGCACGCAACAAAATAGCTTTGCATGGTACCTCAGTACACGTGACAATAAACTAAACTCACTAGGCTAGTACACTCCTTCCATTTACAGGGGGCTCCTGTGGGATCCCAGTGCACAAACCTCTGGTGCCTTACACCCCCTCGAAAGCTCCCTGTCCATTTTCTGTGGTCACGGGCCAACAATTTTCAAGTGTGGTGGAAATGCCTCGCATTATCGAGGGGGCTATGAGCATTTTCTTGAATCTCATTGCACAGCTACACAGGATGTTGGTGAGCCCACCTCTGGAGTTCTGTGTACAGTTCTGGTTGCCCTGCTACAGGAAGGATGCCATTAAATTGGAAATGGTGCATGATAGATTTGTTAGGATGTTCAAGGTCAGTAAGGTTTGAATCGTAAGGAGAGTCTGAATAGGCTGAGTCCTTTTTCTCTGTAGTGTAGGAGGCTGAGTGGTGACCTTATACAATATATAAAACTATGAGGGCCATCCATAAGATGAATTGCCACAGTCTAGGCCATGGTATGGTTTTAAAACCAGACAGCAAGGATTCAAGGTGAGAAGGGAAAGATTTAAAAAGGGACCTGAAAGGCAATGTTTCAACACAAAGGGTGGTGGTGTATGTGTGGAATGAGTTGTCAGAGGGAGTGGTAGAGGTGGGGCAATTAAGATGTTTAAAAGGCACATTGACAGGTATATGGAGGGATATGAACCAGATGCAAGCAAGTGAGGCAAGCCTGGTTAGTGCAACTTGGTCAACGTAGATGAGTTGAGCCTGCAAGCTTTTTCCATGCTGCATAGCTCTCTGACTCCATGGTAATCTGTCCCTGTGAGGGAACTTGGAATAGAATGGGAGTTTCGAGAACCTGGTACTGGGAATGCAAATGATATTTCCAGTCCAATAGAGCGAGCTAAGTTTAACCAGAGACTCATTGTTGGGAATGTTGTCCTGGGAGAGGACACTGGGCTTGGCTGGCTTATCCTTCCAGTGAATTCAGAGGAATTTTGGGGATCTTATTGTAAATTATTGCCGAATAATGAAAGGGCTAGATAAGAGTGGATGTGAAGAGAATATTTCCACGAGAGGGGGGGTCTGGGACAAGAGGGCCCAGCCTCCGAATAAAAGGAGGTACCTTTAAAATAAAGATGAGGAGGAATTTCTTTAACCAGAGGGTGGTGAATCTATTGCCACAGACGGTGGTGGAGGCCAGGTCATTGGGTATTTTAAAGCTAAGACTGATAGGTTCGTGATTAGTAAGGGTGTCTAAAGTTAAGGGGAGAAGTTTAGTTTATTGTCACATGTACTGAGGTACAGTGAAAATATTATTTCAGCAGGAGAATGGAGTAGAGAGAGAAAAATAGATCAGCCATGATTGAATAGGAGAGCAGATGCGATGATGGCCTAATTATGCACCTATGTCTTATGAAGAGTCAGCATTGGGGACATCCTTCACCTTCTTTGAGGTGCCTTCCATAAACAATGTTGGTCTCAGAGCAGAGGCTCTGCTGCTTGGAGTTTTATGCCAGCTGAGAGGATTTATCTGCAAACACCTTTGACCTTTGTGATGCAGGTGCTGGGTGTAGGACCCATTCCCTCTTCAGCTACAGGAAGAAAGTCATTAAATTGAACAGGGTGCAGAAGAGATTCACCAGGTTAGTGCCCGTTTTTTACGAGCTTGAGTCACGGGGTGAGGTTGGCGACCGTTTTGCTGAACACCAAAGGGCCTGTCCCACTTAGGCTATTTTTAGGCAACTGTCATAGTCGTAGCAGGTCGCCAATAAACCGGAGATTGGACTCCCACCCTTCGACATAAAATTTGAAATAAAATCATTACTTTAACAAAAAAAAAAGTCAGCACCAGCGACAACCTACGTTAACCTGGCGACAACTACGACAGCACCTACGTCAGGAGAAGTCAAGCTACGCTCATTGGCATCAAACCCACTGTCGCCGACTGTCTCAGAAATGTTTTCAACATGTTAAAAATCCAGCGGCGACCAGAAAGACGCTACGACTCTTTGGACGATTGAGGAGACTACTCGCGACCATACAGGCAACACCCCGGTGACCATATGGCAACAGCCTAGTCGCCTAAAAAATCGCCTAAGTGGGACAGGCCCTTGGCTTGGCTTTTCACTGTACCTCGGCACACGTGACAGTAAACCGAACTGAACCCAATCCTCCAAGGCCTATGGAATCTTCCGGTTGCCAAACACTTCAATTCCCCTTCCCATTCCCACACTGACATTTCTGTCCTGGGCCTCCTCCATTGCCAGGGTGAGGTGACACACACATTGGTGGAACAGCACCTCACATTTCGCTCGTGTAGCTTACAACCCAGTGGTATAAACATTGCACGATTTCCACAAATTCACCACCCTCTGACTAAAGAAATTCCTCCTCATCTCCTTTCTAAAGGAACGTCCTTTTATTCTGAGGCTATGGCCTCTGGTCCTAGACTTTCCCATTGGTGGAAACATCCTCTCCACATCCACTTTACCCAGGCCTTTCACTATTCAGTGATTATTATGAAATCTTGGTGGGGGATAGTTTGGCAAAAGCACTTTGTTTAAACTGGGCAAAGTCAGCGGAGTCTCTCCCTGTCAGTTCCCTTGCATGAAGGTGACCCTGAGAGTGTGACTGGGCAGAATGCACTGCATTCCCTTATAAGGGAAGCACGACAACCTATTTCCTGGCGTGTAGAGACCTCCCCTGTAACGTTGAACCACTGCGTAGTATTTGTCACTGTTGCCATGGCAACCCATTGCAGGCAGCTGACTGATTTCGTGTGCTGGCAGGAGAACTCTCAAACATGTTTCCCCTTTTACAGATAAGCGGAAAATCAATCTCACATTGACTGAGCCTGCAGCCTACTCTGCTGGCATGAATGTGAGCGTTTCACACTGAATTCACCGCCTCCTTCTACAATTAATAGCAGAGACAGGTTATAGAAGAAGGGTCCCGACCCGAAACTTCACCTGCAATCGTCTCCGTCAAACAACCACATCATTTACTGAAGATGAAATTTAACCTCGGCAATGTGAACATAATGCTGCATGCACAACAATGGGTTTGAGCCAAGTCAAGAAAGTTTATTGTTATGTGTCCCAGATAGGACAATGACATTCTTGCTTGCTGCAGCACAGCAGAATATAGTAAACAAAAATACAGATCAGATCAGTGTGTCCATATACCATAGAATATATATATGTATATGTATATATATATATGTATATATATATATATATATATACACATAAATAAACAGATAAAGTGCAATAGGCTATTATAGTTCAGAGTTTGTTTGAAGTTGTGTTTAATAGTCTGATGGCTGTGGGGAAGAAGCTGTTCCTGAACCTGCATGTTGCAGATTTCAGGCTCCTGTACCTTCTACCTGATGGCAGCGGAGAGATGAGTGTGTGGCCAGGATGGTGTGGGTCCTTGATGATGCTGGCAGCCTTTTTGAGGCTGATTCCAGATCCAGATCCAGAAGATTTCACATTGTTGTATCCCTCTGGCTAGCACAGCTTCCCCAGCCAACAATGGGCCATTGTGGGCTCCACTCTTCCTGAGGACTTCTGTTGCCGGCCCTGATTTGTTCAGGTATTTTTTTGCCTCCTGTTCTCCCGCGCCTCCCCACCTCTACCTCAAAAAACAGTGCATGGCCTTCATGGTGTCGTTCAGTCTGCAACTTCATAATGTTATTGGGTCTGTACATTTACAGTATTAGCACATTGAATGTACAAGGTTCTCTACCAATCGGCCCACTCTCCCACCTGTATCTCCTCCCCACCTACAACAAGAGTCAGTATATTCTACATTGCCTCATCGACCACCTTGTACTCAAAATAATTGGTTTGGTTGCAAGTCAGGACTGATTATGAAGAAGCAGTAGGGACCAATCTTAAATGAAAGTTGCAGTGCAGCTGTCCGTGGTTGCATAAATACTCCTGATACTCTGTAAATTATGAATCAATGTTATATTCTTAATAAACTATTAATCGCTTGGGCAGCTTCCCACCCAGCAGTATGATCGTTGATATCTCTCATTTCAAGTAACTCCTGCCTTCCCTCTCTCCCCCTTCCCCACCCTGGTCATCCTACCAGTTCCACTGTTTATATCCTTGTATCCGTTCGTTATCACCTCTTTTCCAGCCAACAATGGGCCATTGTGGGCTCCACCCTTCTCTGGTCATCCTGATTTGTCCTGGCTGTTTCTTACCTCCAGTTCCCTTCCATCTACTTCAGTCTGAAGAAGCATCTCGACCCGAAACGTCACTCATCCTTTTTCTCCCGAGATGCTGCCTGACCCGCGGAGTTACTCCAAAACTTTGCCAATTAACTTTTATACTTTGTTTTTAAACGTGAAAGCCCTCATCCTATCCAGTATCAGGTTGTTTACAATATGACTTTTTTCTTGTGATTAGTTTGAAGTACCAAGATACTAAATATTATAAAATAGTAAGAAATAAAGTGTATTGTTGAAACAAGGACTGAATGGGGATTGCATACAGGGTATAAATAAGAAGGCAGTGGAGAGGTGTGTGTGTGTGCGCTAGTTGTTCACATTGCAGACAGGAATCGCTGTTGTTCAAAATTTACATTAATGATCTAAACATAACAACATTTTACAGAACATTAAACTGAGATTATGTTATGCTGACAATGTTTGTTTAGGGTCCGAGGCCAAATATGACTGGTCACGTGTGTGATATCGCTTTACAAACTGTAAATTTTAAAAAGCTATGTTCATATATTTGGCAAACATACATTAGAGTTCTGTAGGTTGGAAAATAGCAATGAAAAAGATTAACCTCTTACAAGAATTTTTTAATGTATCACTTTACGATGACATCTGGTCACGTGTGTGACATTTTGGTTCACTTTCCAAAGAATGGGCCATAAGCATCATAAACTGATTGGTAAAGACTGAGGTTTCTTGGGTGACAGACTAGCAAATCACAATCCTGTCATGACCAGTCATGAGAATAAATCTTGACAAAGCGTTTGGATTTATACTTGAGGTATTGCATTCAAATGGGAATGAGCCTGCAAGTGATGATGCAGAGTTATAAGCATTGATTGAAAAGGTTATGGCCTTTGTTTTTGAATGGACTTTGAGGGAGCAGGTACGAAGAGGTTGCTTTCACTGGGTGAGGAATCCAAAAAGCAAGGGCCACAAATTCAACCCAATTACAACTCCAAGTCATAGCCTTAGGGTCACAGCGTGGAAACACAATGTGGAAACAGAGCCTTTGGCCCAACTTATCCACACCAGCCAACATGTCCCAGCTACATAATTCCCACCTGCCTGCCTTTGGCCCATATCCCTCCAAACCTGCCCTATTTATGTACCTGTCCAACTGTTTCTTTAACATTGTGAAAGTACCTGCTTCAGCTCCTCTGGCAGCCCATTCCATACACCTTCCACTGTTTGCGTGAATGGGTTCCTCTCAGATTCCTATTAAATCTTTTTCCCTTCATTTGAAAAGCTTAAGCATATTTTCCTTCTTTTCTTCTTATTTTCCTTCAAACTTGTTTTTCATCTGTCTAGTAAATCCATTAATAAGGTAGACACAAGGAACTGCACAAACTGCAATCTTAAGCAAAAAGCAAAGTGCTGGAGGAACTCAACAGCTCAGGCAACATCGGTCTGACCTGCTGTTCATCTTGCACTTTATGTTTTTAGCAGGAAAAAGATGGTAAATGTGTTTAAACTTGGAAACTCATTAATACAGAAAATGGTTGAGACACAGGTCTTTCAGGAGGAAGGGATGTGGGTATGCAGGAGGAACGAGATTATTAAAATAAATGCTAAAAGGATGAGATAGATTATGAGGAAACTGGTAAAAATCACCAGCAAAGGCTAATCATACCAAATGGCTTGTTTCTGTGAAGGATAGAGTCGAGACAAAGTGCTGGAGTAACTCAGCGGCTCAGGCAGTATCTCTGGAAAACAAGGATGGGTGACGTATCGGGTCAGGACCCTTCTTCAGATTGTGCTGTGTATTCCATGTACTTTAATCTAATTGGATTTCAGTCTGCTTGGTCTTTTTTTATTCTACACTGAATCTTAACGTGTGAGAATGATCGTTTTCAAGGAATGGCAAAGTGAATTGTCAGTGATTCATTAATAATAATGTCAATTCTTACATGTTCACCAATTCAAATTAATATTCAGTTGTTTATATGAATAATAAACATTGGTGGTATAGTGTCAAGTTATGTTTAGTTTCTGTTGCCACCAAACATGCAATGTAGAGGTGCCTGTAGTCTTTCAGACAACATTGCTGTGGTAGAGTAACGCAGTGCAGGCTTCTTTCGTGCATCACTGTTGCCCACTTTTGGCCATTTCCATGCACTGCAGATCTCATCTTAGAGTCAATACAGCAAGGAAACAGGCCCTTCGGACCAATCCATCCATGCCAAACAAGATACCCCATCTGAGCTAGTCCCATTTGCCCGTGTTTGACCCATATCTTTCTAAACCTATCGGCGTTTGAGGAGGAAGGACGTGCTTTACTCTCCATCATGACGACAATGGAGCGTCAGGTCACCAATGTGGGGTACGATCCCGAAATCAAAGCGAGAAGCCAGGTGTAGTGGGAAGTACCTTTTATTTTGTCCTTTCGTGTCGTAAGGAAGTCCACGAGAGAAAGATGGCACCCAAAACCCTTGCCTTTAAACCCTCTGGTTAAGGGCCGCCTCTGGACTGAACTATTCCTGTGCCGAGGGATTTGACAGTTAGGATGGCCCGACCCTTGGAAGCCACCACAGGGTGACGTTTCGGGAAGGGCCCCGTTCTGAAACGTGTAAAGGGAACTGCAGATGCTGGTTTAAACTGAAAATAGACACAAAATGCTGGAGTGACTCATTGGGACAGGCAGCATCTCTCGAGAGAAGGCATCTCCAGCGATGCTACCTGACCCACAGAGCTACTCTAGCACTTTGTGTCTTTTTTTCCTAAGTAGCCGCTCGCTACAGGAAATCATGTTATAAAGACAATTGTGGCAATGGGGGAAAGCGGGTCAGGAGCTGGAGAGTTTCAGACTCGCCATAACAAACGTATTTGTCCTGCAGGATTTTCAAAAATAAAGGTCTTTCCAATAGCAAGCTAAAGATACTAAAGGAGACATGAGTTCATAAATTAAAATCATGTTCCAACTAATTCAGCCCGCATAATGCAAATAGTGTTCCCTAATTCTGCAGAACCCTGGCGCCTTTGGTAGAACTGCTGCTTCACAGTTCAGAAACATAGGTACGATCCCGACCTCGGGGGCTTTCGGTGTGGAGTTTCTATGTTCTCCCTGTGACCGCACGGGCTTCCTCCGGGTGCTCTGCATTCCACTCACATCCCAAAGACGTGTGGGTTTGTAGGTTAATTGTGCCTCGATAAATTGCCCCTAGTGTGTAGCGAGTGGATAAGAAAGTGGTATAACATAGAACTAGTGTGAACGGGTGATCGATGGTCAGCATGGCCTTGGTGGGCCGAAAAACCTGTTTCCATGCTGTAAGATGTTGTATTCATACGCATTATATCCAATTTGTGTTATAGAAACACACGTCATAGCGGAACCGCCCATATACAAATAAGTTGCCATCTCCAGCCTTTACCATTTACCCCTCTCAAGCTGCATTGGAATACTTTACGCTTCAAGAAAAGTTACCTCACACACTCCAGACGGCAGCAGTCTGAACTGCTTAATGCTTCTTCAAAAGACGATGCGTTATTCCATTAATATATCAAGGCGGCCAAATCATTTTTCGGTAGCGGTGGTGCGAAATGGCACAGGTAGAATGAGGGAGATCGCAGGCCATGGGTGGATAGATTGGGGTAACATACAATCCATGAGGGAAAAGATGTAAAATTAAAACTAAAATAGACCAATGCAAAGCCAATCGCTGTAAGTATCAGATTTTTAAACATGCTAAACATGTGCCACAAATTTAAATCAAATCATCCTGACCTTTAGTTTAGATTATTAGTTTAGTTTATCGACACAGCATGGAAACAGGCCTTTCGGCCCATCCATTCCGCGCGGACCAGCAATCCCACGAATACAACACTATCCTACAAACTAAGGACATTTTACAATTTTTTTACTGAAGCCAAACAGCATACATACTTGTATGTCTTTGGAGTGTGGGAGGAAACCGGAGCGCCCGGAGAAAACTCATGCGGTCAAAGGGAGAACTGTACAAACTCCGTACAGGTAGCACCTGTGGTCAGGAACGAACCCGGCTCTCTGGCGCTGTAAGGCAGCAGCTCTACCACTGCGCCACCGTGCCGCCCCTCCTGACTTGCTTGAGGTACTGAAGACAATTCCAAAGATACACAATGATAATATGAAAAATAAATTCCTCCTTATCTTACCTTGGGATTCTGCTCTACACTGCCTGACTTGGGGAAATATCCTCATAGCATGTACCCTTCTCAAGCACCGATTTAATCTGTTATATTTCAAGAAGATAACTTCCGAGTATTGGTCCAATTTGCTTCTGTTTTTCAAAAAACAAACCCCACCCCATGAATCTATCCAGTAAACCTTCAACACATTTGCGCCAAAGCCAGTCATGAAGAAGACCAAAGCTTTGCAGGGTATTCCAGAGTGATCTGTAGATTTGCATTCACTCTTGGTGGCACAGTGGTGCAGTTGGTGGAGCTGCTGCCGTAAGGGCCTGTCCCACGGGTTATTCAGGAATTCTCCCGAGTTTTCCCCTTGATTCAAACTTGCAGAATGTTCGTAACGAGTCCATAGGAGTCCGTAGGAGTTTGTAGATATATCGTAGCGGCTTGTTATGCCAGCCGTAGATACTCGTGGCATCAGGTAAGTGGGGACGTTTCCCCCAGGCCAATAAAAAATGTCCACGAGTAAAAAAATGGTCAGGATGAAAGAAATTGAAACTTTTTACTCGTAAGGAGGGCATCAAAATAGTCGTGGGAATTCGTAGACATACGCGTAGGAGTCCGTGCACATAGTCGTGGAAGGTCTTTGGAGCGCAGAAGGTTCAGGGGGGGGACTTGATTGAGGTCTTTAAAATGATGAAAGGGATAGACAGAGTTGACGTGGATAAGCTTTTCCCATTGAGGGTAGGAAAGATTCAAACAAGAGGGCATGACATGAGAATTAAGGGACAGAAGTTTAGGGGTAACATGAGGGGGAACTTCTTTACTCAGAGAGTGGTGGCTGTGTGGAATGATCTTCCTGCAGAAGTGGTGGAGGCAGGATCAATTTTAACATTTAAAAGTAAAGTGGATAGATATATGGACGGGAAGGGAATGGAGGGGTATGGTCTGAGTGCAGGTAGATGGGACTAGGGGAAAATAAATGGTCGGCACGGACTGGAAGGGCCGAGAAGGCCTGTTTCCGTGCTGTAATTGTTATATGGTTATATGGTTATAGGTCGTAGGAGGTCGTAGATTACCACGATCTTGATTTTTTTTTTAGGTCCTTTAAACTCGGCAGAGGTTTTGAATTAAGTCGTGAAAGTGGGACAGGCCCTTTACGGTGCCAGAGTCCAGGGTTCGATCCTGACCTAGTGTGCTATCTATGTGGAGTGTGCACATTTTCCCTGTGACTGTGAGGGTTTCTTCTTACATCCCAAAGAGGTGTGTGTTTGTAGATTAATTGCCCTATGAAAATTGCCTCTTAGGGGCAATTTGGCTCGCCATCGTGAAGGAAGGCTCGGTGGGCCGCAACCTGCAGGGGTGAAGCTTAAACCTCAGGCCCAAAGACCAGTTGTGGACTCGTTGGGTCGATGGTTCTGTTTCCATGCTGTACTCTAGACTAATCTTGGACATCATTTCCCTTGCGTAAGAAGTCAGCAGAGTTTAGTTTATTTTAATTTGGAGATACAGTGCAGAAACGGGACCTTCGGCCCACCATGTCCTCGCAGACCAGCGATCCCCACAGATCCCCTACACCCACTAGGGACAATTTTTACATTTACCAAGCCAATTAACCTACAAACCTGTACGTCTTTGGAGTGTGCGAGGAATCCGAAGATCTCGGAGAAAACCCACGCAGGTCATGGGGAGAACGTACAAACTCCATACAGACAGCACCCATAGTCAGGATCGAACCCGGGTCTCCAGTGCTGCATTGGCTGTAAGGCAGCAACTCTACCACTGCGCCACCGTGGCCGCATAGAATAACATATTTTTCCTATCTGCCACTCTTTTGCTCACTCAACCTACTAGCTTCAATTTCTCTAGCCTGCTAGTTATGGTTCATTAGCCTCCACCATGAGAGGATTTGAAGCAAGATTAAAGATGATTTATTGTGGTTATATGGGACTGTGGCGAGACTGGAATATTGTGAGCAGGTTTGATCACATAATCTAAAAAAAGGATGTATCTGTCACAGAGGGAGTGCTACAAAAAAAAGACTCACATTGGTTTACGATGACATGATTTTTTAAGTTATCTTATGTCCCAAAACCCCCCCAATTAAATTGTTATGTACAGCAGGCCTGTAAACAGTGTATTCATAGATAACACAATAAACAAAAAAAATCAATATTTAAAAAATATATTATCGCAAAAATCCCATATTTCTTAGTGTAACTGAGATAGTTGTAATTCATTGGTTGGTGTTTGTAGTGTTCAAGAACCTGATGGTATTTGAAAGAAGCTGTTCCTGAGCATGCAGTTACACACATACAGATATTTCGGACTCTTTTAACACCAATATTTCCCAATCTGTCATCATTTCTAAACTATGCTGTTTTCCATATTTGCTTAGGACACAAAAAGTGGTCACTTTGGCCAATCACATCTCTCCCAGCTCACACTGCAACCCCATTCCCCACAAATTTTCCCTGTGACCTATTCTTCCCACATTCCCATCAGCTCCCCAGATTCCATTGCACACCTCTGCACAAGGGGTGACCAATTGAACGGTAAGTTTGCAATCTTTGCGATAAGGAAGGAGCCCAGTGTGGTCACATGAGATCGTGCAAGCACCACACAGTCAGCTCTTGAGGATTGAAACCGGTTCCCTAGAGCTGTCAGGTCACTGGAGTTTAGGAGGATGAGAGGGGATCTCATTGAAACTTACCAAATAGTGAAAGGTCTGGATAGAGTGGATGTGAAGAGGATGTTTCCACTAGTGGGAGAGTCTAGGACCAGAGGTCACAGCCTCAGAATAAAAGGATGTAATTTAGAAAGGAGATGAGGAGGAATTTATTTAGTCAGAGGATGGTGAATCTGTGGAATCCATTGCCACAAAAGGCTGTGGAGGCCAAGTCAATGGATATTGTTAAGGTGGAGATTTATAGATTTGTGATTAGTATGAGTGTCAAGAGTTACGGGGAGATGGAAGGAGAATGGGGTTGAGAGGGAAAGATAGTTCTGCCATGATTGTATGGCGGAGTAGAGTTGATGGGCCGAATGGACTAATTGTGCTCCTATAACTTATGAAGATGAACTTATGAACACGCACCGGAGTATTTTTCTAATCTTTCCACATTATATTCTAACTCTCATTCACTTCATCTGTCTGTACTCCCTCAAAGCCTTAGACCGTTTCTTGACTCAACTTCCCTTAGCTTTGTATTTTCAGCAAACTACGACATTTAGTCCACTCAACAAACAGCTGGTATGGATTGTGCACAGCTGGAGCTCCAGCTCCAATCCTGCTGCACTCCTCTAGTCACAGCCTGCCACCTTGAGAAGGACCCATTTATTTTGTTCTGTGATTTAACTCTCATTCCATGCTGGCGTATCACCCATTCCGTGCATTCCAACCTTGATGAACCAACTCCTGTGTGGAGGTGATCAAAAGCTTCCTGAACATCTAACTACGCCACACTTACATGTTCCCCATAATAAATCATACTAATATCATTTTATGATTCATCTCATTATGACAGGAATAGATTGGGTAAACGAGCAGTCTTTTGCCCAGAGTAGAGGAATCGAGAACCAGAGGACATAAGATCACCGGGAGAAGAGGGCGGAAAGATTTAATAGGAACCTGAAGGTTCTACACGTTTTTACACAAAGGGTGGTGGGTGTATGGAACGAGCTGCCGGAGGAGGTAGTTGAGGCTGGGACTATAGCAACGTTTAAGAAGCATTTAAATAAGTACATGGATAGGATAGGTTTAGAGGGATATGGGCCAAACGCAGAGTTCCCATCTCTCTACATGCTTCCCTCTGCCTTTATGCTTCACTCATCTCCTCCCCTTATCCAACACCCATTTGTCTCCTTTTCACCTCTAGCCTTTGTCACTTACTCCACCCATCTGCCAATCAAACCCCTTAACTGTGTCCACCTATCACTCGTCAAATTTTGTCTTGCCCCCTGCTCTCTTTTTCCAGCTTTCTCCCCTCCTACTCCATCAATCCGAAGAAGGGTCCAAACCTGAAACGTCGTCTCTGTCCAATCCCTCCACAGATGCTACCTGGCCCGCTGGGTTACTCCAGCAATACACATAAAGCTCAGCGCGACAGGCAGCATCTCTGGAGAGAAGGACTGGGTAATGTTTTGGGTCAAGACCAGAGTTACTCCAGCACTTTTGTGTTTTGCTCAACATTCCAGTATGTGCGGTTCCTTGTGCCTCCGGAATGTCATCACTTCCAAGACATACACTTTCCTCCCAAGAATGTTTCCTTTCCCACGCAACCACTTCCCTGGACATTAACGACCAAAATGTCTCCCATTTTACTTTGGAGTCACGTGAGTGATTCCGTGAAGAAGACCCGCCAGGCCACATGCGCACCAGTACGTCAGCTGCATTGACGCACGGAGGCTGCGAGGAACAGAGCTCCTCCAGCGGTAAGTATTCAGACTCCAGGTAAGTGACAAACCTTTCACTGCAGTTCGAGTCCGTTTTTGCCGGTACGCTATCTACCGATCGCTAGCATGGACAAAACAGGGAATGGAAAGCGGCGAGTTGCAACCAGCCGCGGTAGCTCAGGCATGGAAACCCTGCCTCATACCCCTGTACAGTCGCTAGCTACAGAGTTAGCGACTGCAGACTTAGTGCTACACAGCACAGAGCCAGCGCCATTAGGGCACAAGGCACCTGAAAAGTCTGCTAGGCCCACAAAGTTGGGGATTCCTCACCGGGGCTGGGTAGAGTGTGTTCACACCTATCCCAAGTGGAGGAGCTGTTGCACACAGTCCTCCAGAGAACTTCATTCCAAGAGAAGGAGTGTCAGCGCCTCTCGGAGCCAGAGGCGCCAGCAGCAACAGTGCTGCCAGATAACCCCCTAACTTTTGAAGGGAGTGCAATGGGTCAGATCAGTCCTGATCCCGAATCGGATGGGGAGGTTCAGCCAGGAGAAACAGTGGAGTTACCAGATGTTCCACCATTGGCACTACCATTTGTTGTCCCATCAGAAGCAGGAGAGCCACTAGGTGAAGAGCTGGCTGCCACAATAAATTATATGGTTTTTCATCAGCTCCAGGAGCTCACTATGGATGAGACAGCCAAAAAACATGAGCCTCCAAGCAACTGTGAGTTGTTAAAAGTAGCAACTGTGAATCAGGTTATATGGGGTCAGATGGGACCCGGCATGCAAAGTCAAGAGATTAAGATGCAGATGGTCCTAAAATTATTGGCTGGCATTACGGCGTTTGCAAGAACAATGGATGGTGGTCATGTGACCAGAACACATCAAGAGACTCTAGGGTTGCTATGTAGCACCCATTTTTAGATCAATTGTCTCAGGAAATTAAACCCACCATTAATCCCAGATATGCCAACAAATATCCAACCACCTGATCTACTGTTTGGCGCAGACCTTACCAAGTAGGTCAAAGAGATAAATGAAGAAGCAAAAACAACGAGCCTGATGAGACCAATGATGCCCACAGACCGCTGAAGAGAAAGTACCCTTACAGAACCACCTGAGCTTCCAGGGCTACACCTGGGACAAGCCAGTCCTCAGCGCAGGGGCGTGGATGGCACCCTTCATCCGGAGCACGAGCAACCATGGGGGCCACTGCCAGAGGCTGGAGTCAGCAGGGCGCACCAGTTACCAGAGAGGTAGGTGGGCCTGGTTCTCATAAAAACATATTAAATGTAACACAGGAAAACGTTGGTGGTAGATTACGTTTTTTTTTATGATGAATGGAAGCAGCTTACTTCAGATCTGTTTATCAGGAGTGTGATTCAAGAGTTTCGAATTGAATTTATTCCAAAGGGTGATTTACCTCTCCAACATGTTCCTAGCAGAACACTTTATTTTTCACAAACAGAGGTAATAGAGGTTCAAGCTGAACTTGAAAAATTATGTAACAAAGGAGTAATTGAGAAGATGGATCATCAAGTCCGTCAATTTGTGTCAATTATATTTTCCCGTCCCAAAAAGGACGGTGGATGCAAAAGCATTTTGGATCTTACAAAATTAAATACATTTGTACTCTATAGACACTTCAAAATGGAAATGTTGGTTACCGCCAAGCAACTGATTTCCAGAGGTTGTTATGTGGCAACCATAGATCTGAAAGACGGTTACTACTCGGTGCCTGTTCATTGCGAGCATAGAAAGTATTTTAAATTCATTTGGATGATTCAATTATGGCAGTATAAGGCGCTGCCGAATGGTTTAATCTCAGCCCCTAGAGTATTCACTAAATTGTGAAAACCAATTTTGGGGCTACTTAGAGGTCAGGGCCATGTAATTATGGCCTATCTGGATGATATTTTAATTATCGGACAAACAAAAGAATTAGCTGAAACATCAGAGGCAATTGTCAAATTCACACTTGAAAAACTGGGGTTTCTCATTCATTTGGGAAAATCTAAATGGACACCAATTACCACAATTGATTATTTGGGGTTCACAATTGACTCATTTAAGATGGTAATTACCTTGCCCAGGGAGAAAAGTACAGAGCTAATTGAATATAACTTTGTATAAAACTTTTAAACAAACAACAACCTTCAATTAGACAAGTGGCAAGGCTGCTTGGGAAATTGGTAGCAGCTTTTCCAGCAGTCCAATTTGGGCCTTTGCATTATTAGCAATTACAAAGAGAAAAGGAACAGGCACTCAGGGTACAATTGGGTCATTGTGATAGGCCCTTGCAATTATCAGCAGATGCAGTTACTGATCTTCAATGGTGGATCCAACATGTCTCCAGTAGTTTCAGAACAGTGGTGCTAGAACGATCTTCCATGGTCTTACAGAGTGATGTCAGTGCACTTGGGTGGGGTGCCACGGATACAAGTTCAAGTTGTGGAGGAAGATCGAGTATGGAAGAAGCTTTGCTTCTGCAGACATGGGGGAATAAACCATTTAGAGCTTTTAGGAGTATTTTATGGGCTCAAGGCTTATTGTCCTTACAAAAGCAGTCTGCATGTTCAGCTCCAAATTGATAACACTATGGCAGTAGCATATGTTAATCACATGGGTGGTATCAAGTCGGTATCTTGTGACAGACTGCCAAACCAAATCTGGATCTGGTGTATTGACAAACACATTTGGCTCGCAGCTATATATCTACCAGGGAGATTCAATACTTTGGCAGACACCAGGTCACAAAGTTCCATGACAACATAGAGTGTCGACTTGTTTGCATCCAGACTAAACCACCAGCTTCCCAAATATGTGTCATGGGAACCAGGTCCTGGGGCAGTAGTGATTGACGCATTCTTGCTGAATTGGGGTGGTATGTATATATATGCATTTCCATCGTTCTGTCTCATAAATCGTTGTCTGCTTAAAATCATGCAGGATGATGATTCAGGGGTACTGGTGATACCCGACTGGCCCACCCAGCCATGGTACCCTTTGATCTTGCAGCTGATGACACAACCCCTGATGGCTGTTCCCAAACGAAGGGATTTATTGGTGCATCCGGTAACTGGTGAATGCCATCCATTGTATGACCGTATTGATTTGTTAATTTGCAGATTTTAAGAAGGCCATATCTGGGGCATGGATTGTCGGGTCGAACTGTGGACATGCTTACTGCATCTTGGAGAGTGAGTACTCAAAAGCAGTGTATTTGTTATGTAAAATAATGGGAAGTTTACTGTGTACAAAATAATATTGACTATTGTACAGCACGTATTTTGCATGTTCTAGAGTTCCTGGCAACTACTATGATGAAGGATTGAGTTATAGTGTGATCAATACAGCAAGAAGTGCTTTATCATCACATTTAGTGATGAAGTCAGACAAACATTCTATTTGATCTCACCCTCTCGTTGTTCGGTTAATGAAAGGGATTTATAATTCCAGACCTCCCAAACCAAGATGCATGGCAATTTGGGATGTGAGTATGGTTCTTGGAGTGCTGTGTGAGTGGTTTCCTGTCTCCTCTTTGTCTTTGATCAAAATTACCATGAAGGTGGCCATGCTGATGGCATTGGTTTCAGCACAAAGAGTGCAGACGTTACAAAAATTACAACTAGATAGAATGGAAACTGCTGCAGACAATGTTACGTTTTACATTTATGACCTCCTCAAAGAAAGCAGGCCAGGTGTCACAGGGTTCAAAATGGTGTTTTCAGCATATCCCATGGATCCATCCTTATGCGTAAAAACATATTTGATGCAATACATTGCAGCTACAGAGGGGTTACGTAACATGGAGACAGGATTGTTTATCAGTTATAAAAAAACAAATAAAAGAGTGTCAGTTAATACTATTTCGAGATGGCTGAAACAAGTCTTGATTGATGCAGGTATTAACACTGATGTGTTTACATCTCATTCCACTAGGGCAGCAGCTACGTAGGCGGCCTAGACGAAGGACGTGCCCGTCGACCATATTTTGGTGACTGCTGGATGGGCAAATGAGCTGATGTTTCAGAATTTCTATCATCGGCCGATTGCCGATCCAGGGCCGTTTGCCAATGCTATTTTAAGTTCTGTTTAAAGTGCCCTGGGATAGAGGGGTACTGTTGTTAGTTTATATTTTTTAAATAAACTTTATTACTGCATTCAATGCAATGTTACAAATGCATTAATTTCTCATTCGAGTGGATGCAGTCAATGCAGTGGTATGCTGAGATTTGGAATCTGTGGCATGAAATCACAAAGCTTTCAACTCTTCACGGAATCACTCGCGTGACACCGAAGTAAAATAGTAAGATTAAACGAGAACCAGTTTGATTTTGATTTTATGAGGAGTTGCGTTGGTGATTACGTGGCCGCCACGCTCAACCCTCCCTCATAAAGGATCACCTGGTAGTTCTTGAGTCACGCATCTTACTATGTCACTTCGGTGTTGTTATTTGTGATTTCATACCGCTGCTTGAAGATTGGTGCGCATGTGGCCTGGCGGGTCTTCTTCACGTAATCACCAATGTAACTCCTCATAAAATCAAGATCAAACTTTAAACTGGCACGTTCTCGTTTAATTTTACGATTATACCCCTCCTCCAAACTCCTCTTTGACCGAATCTCAAGCTAGGCCTTAACCCTGGGTTCAGGTTGAGTTTAAACTTCAAAGTTACACTAGAGTATAAATGTCATGTGAACCGGTATTACCCTGACCAGGAAGTGGGACAATACACTTACCTTAGCAATAAAAGCAATCTACTGGGTGATCTCAACGGTTCAAGCAGCATCTATGGAGGTGGATACATGGATGAGATCCTTCATCAGTACATCTTGTCTTCGCCTTGCAGATTCTGGTTTACACCAAAGATAGACACAAAATGGTAGAGTAACTCAGTGGAACAGGCAGCATCTCTGGAGAGACGGAATAGCTGGCTTTTCAGGTCTAGACCCTTCTTCAGATCGCTAGGTCGGAAAAAGGACAAAAGAGATATAGATACAGCGCAGAAACATGTCCGGGTTCCGCACCGAATAGTAATCATCATCCCGTATACTAACACTATCCTACATACTACGGACAATTTTTACAACTTACCGAAGCCAATTAACCAACATGTCTTTGGAATGTGGGAGGAACCGGAGCACCCAGAGGAAAAAACCCACGTGGTCACGGGGAGAACGTAAAACCCCGTAGAGACAGCACACGCAGGTCTCTACCGCTGGAACACTGCATATAAATCTATATAACTAAAAGTCTCATCTTGACCACTTCCTGTCGGCGCTGTATATTGATTTTAGAAAAAACGCTACTATATATCGCTATGATTTCTGGCCATCTTGCTCACAGTCCTCCTCTGCTGAGGATTTTTCTAATCGATGAAAATTAAAAAAGTTATGAGTGTTTAAAAAAATCTTGAGATCAGCTGATTGGTCATCTCACCTGTTAATCACCATGATGAAGGTAACATCACTTTCGGGGGAGGGGTGGGGGGGGGCAGGACTAGACATCTTGAGGACTGACTCACATCTTGCAAAGACGCGAGTCAGTCACCCTGGAAGATCATGAGGGAGAATCCACAACTGTGATTCTAAGCTGTGAATCACCTGAACTGTGAGTCTGCAATGTACTTGAAATAAATTATTTGTTAGCCCTTAATGACAATGCAATGAGTTCTTTGGCAATTTAGTGGCCTGCACTCTGCTTGAAGTGCTATGAAATTGAATTTGTGGTCTGCACTCTGCTTGAAATGCTATGAAGTTGAATTTGATGGCCTGCACTCTGCTTGAAATGCTATGAAATTGAATTAGGTGGCCTGCACTCTGCTTGAAATGCTATGAAATTGAATTTGGTGGCCTGGACTCTGATTGACCTGTTATGAATCTAAATTTGGGGGCTGCACTCTGCTTGAAATGCTATGAAACTGAATTTGGTAGCCTGTACTCTGCTTGAAATCAAATCAACCTTTATTGCCATCTTGCAAAGCAGCAGTTGTACAGTGCAAAAGGAGAAGACATTTCCCAGGGAATACCAGAGCATCACACATAAAATTTAAACATTTTACACATAAATAAAAACAACCCAGTCCCTGATAAAAACAGTAGGAATAGTAAAAAAAAGTGCAGGTAAAAAACAACAACAATAAAATACAAGTAAAAACAGTCATAAATTGTCCAGGCAGCTGATTTAAGTGGCCCGTGCCAGAGTTTGTTATTAAAGTGTCAGTGCAAAAAAAGGCAGAATTGGGTGGAGTGACTGTTTAGCAGCCTCACAGCCTGTGGAAGGAAGCTGTTTAGCAATCTGGTTGTCCGGGATTTGAAGCTGTGGTATCTCTTGCCTGATGGCAGGAGATCAAGGTGTGTGTGTGGAAGGGGTGCAGTGTGTCCTTTGCAATGCTCAGTGCTTTTTTCAGGCAGCGGCTCTGGAACAGTTCTTGTACAGAGGGTAGGGAGAGGTCAATGATCCTCTCTAATCCCCTCACTACCCTCTGCAGAGCCTTCCTGTCTGAGCAGTGGCAGTTGGAGTACCACATGTTGATGCAGTACGTGAGCACAGACTCCGCCGTGCCCCTGTAAAAAGTCCTGAGGATGTTGGTAGGGAGTGAGGCCTATTTGATTTTCCTCAGGTAGTACAATCCCAGTGGTGTTCCTGGACCAGGTGAGACTGTCTGTGATCTGCACTCCGAGGAACTTTATGTTCTCCACTCTCTCCACGTGGTGCCACTGATGTTGAGGGGTGTTTGTTTGGGCAGTGACCTCCTGAAATCGACAATCATCTCCTTGGTTTTGTTGACGTTTAGTTCCAAGTTGTTGTTGCTGCCCCAGTCCACGTCCTCCCTGTACATTGTTTCATCCTCTTCACTGATGAATCCCACCACTTTGGTGACATCTGCAAATTTAATAATCCTGTTGTCCCTGAATCTGGCAGCACATTCAATGCTACAAAATTGAATATGATGGCCTGCACTCTGATTGAAATGCTATGAAATTGAATTTGGTGGCCTGCACTAGCCATGAGTGAACTGCCAACCCACCAGTCCTGAGTGACTGAGCTGCCAGCCCAGCAGCCCTGAGTGACTGAGTTGCCAGCCCGCCAGCCCTGAGTGACTGAGGTGCCAGCCCGCCAGCCCTGAGTGACTGAGCTGCCAGCCCACCAGCTCTGAGTGACTGAACTGCCAGCCCACCAGCCCTGAGTGACTAAGCTATCAGCCCTGAGTGACTGAGCTGTCAGTCCACCAGGCCTGAGTGACTGAGCTGCCAGCCCAAGAATCCATTCTGTCCACAATGTCCATACTAGCCGTCTGGAAACCAGTCCCCTCAGCCCACAACACCCATACTAGTGCTCCAGAAAGCTCCCCCCTCCTGGCCACCAATATTGGAATTGAGGGAGGGGTGGAATATTGCTCTGGGGAACCAGCCCTCCCATGTAAACATGGGACCCAATGGGTCCCACTTAGTCTAGCAAGCACTAAAATTCTCCACTCATGCTTACATTCCTATTATCCCTTTGGGAGATGTGTGCAGTAAACCCTTGTTACCGCAGACCACCTTTATAACATATATTTTGGTTATAGCAGACGGACCTACCAACCTTCATCGACAGGCTGGGCTGCCAACGCCACACGTGGCATGCACCGCCACCCCTGACCACATCCAGGCTCCACCGCCGACCCTCACCTACACTCCTCATCCCAACTCTCCTGGATTGCAGGCCCAGTTCCAGACTGAGAGTCTGAAGAAGGATCCTGACTCGAAACTTCACCTATCCATGTTCTCCAGAGATGCTGTCTGACCTTCTGAGTTACTCCAGCACTTTGTGTATTTTTTTGTGTATTAACCAATATCTGCAATTCTTTGTTTCCACTAATACAATGATGCTCTATTACTTGGTAATCCCTTACTCGATTATAGCGAACAAATGGCAATAATAGACACTATTCCCCCCCCCTCCCCCCTCCCCCCCCCCCCCCCCCCCAGTGGTCTGGTATAATAAAGATTTACTGTATTTGAATCTTGGTTGAGAATATATTTATGCTCAGCTGCTGCTAACTCCAGGATATATTTACCCACCACCAACATAAGCAACCTAAATTATATATTAAAAGCAGCCTCCGGGCTGAAGTTTAGAAAATACCAGCACCTCTGAGCAACAGCTTCAATCAAAGAAAGGATATTGGGCAAGAGAAACTGAAACTGAAACTGAAACCAAAATCAACGTTAACTCTTTTCATTTATAAATTTCCCGTAAGTTGTTCCTCAAGTATGCAGTATTTAGGAGGACAGGCCATGACAATTGGTGTTTCCCAGAAGTTTATACTGAGCTTTAGTATAAATAGGTGAAAATGCTTCAAGTTTATGTAACATCACAAAATGCTGGAGTAGCTCAGCGGGTCCGACAGCATCTCTGGAGCAAAAGTGCATTTGGGTTAACGTGTGGAGTTTGCACATTCTCCCTGTGAATGCGTGGGTTTCCTCCAGATGCTCTGATCTCCTCCCACATTGCAAAGTCGTGCAGATTTGTCGCTTGATTGCCCTCCGTAACATTGCACCAAATGTGTAGGGACTACGAAATAAGTAGTTTTGTATAATTTAGAGATAATGCGTTGAAACAGGCCCTTCGGCCTACCGAGTCCACACTGACTGGCAATCACCCACACACTAGTTCTGCAGAGTAGGGACAATTTTCAGATGTCAATTAACCTATAAACCTGCATGCCTTTGGAAGGAGAGAGGAGACCAGAGAAAACCCATGTGGGGAGAACGAGAGAGGAAGGAAACGGGAGCACCTGGAGAAAACCCATGTGGTCACTGGCAGTACTTACAAACTACGTAGAGACAGTACACGTAGTCAGGATCGAACCTGGGTCTCTGGTGCTGTATGGCTACAACTATACCGCTGCACCACTGTGCCACCCCCTAGTAGAATATAAAACTGATACAAATGGGTGATCAGCATAAATCTGGAGGGCTGAAGGGCTTGTTTCCATGCTGCATCTCTGAACTGAACCAAATCCTAAGTACAACACTACCTCAATAACAAACTAGTACAGAGTTTTTAAAATCTTCTTTTGAAGTGTATACGCTATTGTAATACAGGATGTGCAGACTCACAAATAAACACGAGAAGACTAATTGCTTAAAATGATGTTGGTTGAGGGATCAATATTGGCCAAAATACTGGGGAGAACCCAAACCTCAACCACAGTGCTAACCATTGAATTACCACTGACAGAACAGGAAAACCCTGAACAATGCTGAGCAAGTTCTACTTGAAGGAGTGACTTCTTCTCCTTTTCGTCACCAAGGGCGCATCTTGCCCGCAATTAAGTTTTACTACTGAGTAAAGCTGAAAGAGGATGTCATAAGGTCATAAGTGATAGGAGCAGAATTAGACCATTCAGCCCATCAAATCTCTCTACCTATCACTCCCTCCTAACCCCATCCCTCCTTCTCCTCATAACCTCTGATGTCATAGGCGACTGAAGCACAATTAGTGTTCCTAACAGTTACTGGGCATGTGTCTGGAGATTTTATTATGATCTTTAGCTTCCTGAAGCCCAATCTGTCTCATCAAATATTCTTACCTTTTTCCTGTACTTTCTATATTACAATTAATGACAAAATATTCAAAGAGGATAGAGGTACACATGCCCTATTATTTTTCTTCTCCTGAAGTTTAGTTTAGTTTATTATTGTCACGTGTACTGAGATGCGGTGTCAAGTTTTTTTGTTGCCTGCTATCCAGTCAGCGGAAAGACAATACAAGATTACAATCAAGCCATCCACAGTCTACAAATACAGGATAAAAGGAATAACAGTTAGGGCAAGATAAAGTCCAGTAAAGTCCGATTAAAGATAGTCCGAGGGTCTCCAATAAGGTAGATGGTAGATCAGGACTGTATAGTTGGTGATAGGATTGTTCAGTTGTCTGGTAACAGCTGGGAAGAAGCTGTCCCTGAATCTGGAGGTGTGCGTTTTCACACTTCTGTACCCCTTGCCTGATGGGAGAGGGGAGGAGAGAGAGTGGCCAGGGTGCGACTCATCCTTGATTATGTTGGTGACCTTGCCGAGGCAGCGTGAAGTGTAGATGGAGTCAATGGAAGGAAGGTTGGTGCGTGTGACGGTCTGGGCTATGTCCACAACTCTACAATTTTTTTTTTGCAGTCTTGGATAGAGCTGTTCCCGAAACCCGAAATGTCACCTATTCCTTTTCTCCAGAGATGTTGCCTGACCTGCTGAGTTACTCCAGCATTGTTGTGTGTCTATCCCCTACTGATACACCCTGGTTCTCCCCTCTCCCACTCCAGTGTGTGTGTACCTTTTCCCACTACTCCTGTCTCTGTTCCTTTCTCTTTCCTCCTTCACCCCGTCACCCACCCCTTTTTCCTTGTATCCACTTTCCCCACTCCAGTCCCCTTCTACCCACTCTCCACAACTTCCAGCTTCACTGTCCACTCCACTCCTCCCTCCTCACCTGTTTCCACATACACACCCCTTTGTCTCCACTCCACCTCCAGCCTTTATCACTTTCTCCGCCCATCTGCCAACCCCACCCATTACTTTACCAGAATCCAGCCCCGCCCATTCCTCGGCTTTCCCCTCCCTCAATTCGGAATACAAACCTTCCCCTGTCCACTTCCCACCTCAGATGCTGCCAGACTCGCTGAGATCCTCCAGCACTTTGTATTTTGCTCCGGACACCAGCATCTGCAGTTCCCAGCAAAGATACTAGAGCAAGAGCCTTTTCTTCGCCGTGTCTGCAGTAAACCTTCTGTCTATCCATCTGAAGGAGTAAATACGTGGGAGGAGATCGCTGTCAGAGTTGCAGCACAACCGAAGATCATCGAGCGGAGAACAACAGAGTGCGCCGGCTTGTTGAGAAGAAGCAGACAATTTTACTCGAAGTCGAAGTCTGTGCCAAAGATCCTATAGCGAGCTTTGGTCTGTGCCTCTCCGAGGAGGTGCCCAGCCTTTCTCCTCCCCCCAGTCATGGGGTGGGCCGAGCTGGCGTGCCGGCTCCTGGGCGCCGCTCTCCTGCTGTACTGGGACCCGCTCCACCTGGCTCTGCTGGCCCTTTGCTGGGCCGTGCCGTGGCCGGGCGCCGTTGTTGCCATCGACCAGCGGGACGGCGGCGATGCTGGGAGCGAGTCCAGCGCGGCGGCCGGGACGGTGAGCATTCCCCTGCCTATTGCACACAGCTGAGATAGGAAGTACTTGCGGGGTCACTCTGCATTCACCTCCCGACGGCGATCAGAGGAGTTTTAGTGAAAGGATTTCACAGCTCCCCTTGTTATTTATGTATATTTAACCCAATTTACCCACATTCCACACCCTCTCCCCTTTCTCTTCGCACTACGTGTTGGACTGGTGTGTGGTTTTCGATTGTAACCGTGAATGCATCGTTGTATTTTCTTGGAGAGTTTGCAAAACAAAGTTTTTCTTGCATCCGCGCCAAGTAAATAAAACCGTCCACACACGATTAAGAGACGTGTAGGAAGGAAGGAAGGAGCGAAAATAGTCTCAAAATGCTGGATTAACTCTTCTCTGTATCTCCGTAGAAAAGGAGTAGGTGATGTCTTCATACCAAAGATACTGGAGGAGCTTGTTCATACTGATAGTCAGGGGACAGGGAAACTAGAGGTGTGAAAAGGTGCAAAGAACAAATTAATGTAAGGTATGAAAAGATCAAATCAAAGCCAGCAAGGATGACCAGGGTAAGGTGGAGCCGACAATGGTCCATTGTTGGCTGTGGAGAAGGTGATAACGAGTGCATACAAACAGTGAAACTTGACTGGAAGACAGTGAAACTAGTAGGACAACTAGGGTGGGGGAGGGACAGAGTGAGAGAGAGATGAGAGGGAATGCAAGGGTTACTTGAAATAACCCTTATTTGACAGATAGAACTCTATTTAACCTAATTTCCCTGATGGGATAAATAAAGTTCTATCATATCGCATAAGAATCCAGATTCAGGGACAGTTTCTTCCCGGCTATTATCAGGCAACTGAATTGTCCGCTTGCCAATTTGAAAGCGGTCCCAACCTCCCATCTACCCCATCAAAGTATCTAATCAGACTTTACTAAACTTTACCTTGCACTAAATGTTATACTCTTTATCCTGCATCTGTACACTGTGGACAGCTTGACTGTAATCATGCATAGTCTTTTCACTAACTGGATAACAAAAAGCACTTCACTGTACCTTGGTATGGGCGACAATAATAAACTAAACTAAGCAACAAGCTAGTCCAATAAGCAAAAAAAAAACACAAGCTAGTCCTACAGGCAGTGCAAAGGGAATAGAAAGAGTGTTTTTTCGCTGTATCTGGGTGCATGTCATATTAAACCAAGTGCATCTAAAAGCATCTACAGTTCCTTGTTTTTCTAGTAAACCAACATCATGTCAGCATCTTCAAGGAATGACGAGATTTTCTATTGTAAAGTCTTTCTGCAGTTGTTCATCAATATTTTGAGTAAAACATAAAATGCTGGAGTAACTCAGCGGCCAGGCAGCATCTGTGGAGAACATGGAGGGGTGACGCTTCAGGGTCAGGACCCTTCTTTAGAC
This sequence comes from Raja brachyura, assembly GCA_963514005.1. The sequence goes on along the minus strand of OY740793.1, from coordinate 34,645,793 downwards.
TGGGCTACAGGTCCAAGATTCTTTGCCAGAATTGTTTTTTTTTCCTTCCCTGTTCTGATTAAGAGTTCTGGACTTGAAACATTAACCCTGTTTCTATTTCCCCAGTTGCTGCCTGACCTGCTGAGTGTTTCCAGTATTTTCCGTTTTTATTTCAGATTTCCAGCAACTGCTGTTTTTTTTAAACATACAATCAGCAACACTGTATGGCTAAAATACAGGCAAGGCAAGGAGTCGCCCTACAGCATTCCTTTGAGCTGGTGTTAGAGCAAGATTCAATAACACTGATATAAACCTGTTGAGACCATTGTCAGGAATTCACTATGAAATTTCCAGACTTGCTCCATCATGTTGTTTATTCGTCTTTCTTGAAATCCCCTTCCAAGACAGAATTGTTTTACTGTCCATCTAAAGTCTGCCAGCTGACCTCAGTTTCTGACTCTCTGAATCACCACAAGCGTAAGTTTCCCCTCCATCTTGAGAACAAAACCAAATGCATTTGAAGGAATCAGACTGCCATAAATTAAAATGAGAAAGACTTGGATGAAGAAGATGCCATTTGACTATCCTTCCTCGACACTAACCCCCCACAGCTTTCAATCATCCTCTTAGAGTGATACGGCATGGAAACAGGCCCTTTGGCCCAACTTGCCCATACCAACCAACATGTCCCATCTATACTAATCCCACCTGCCTGCGTTTGACCCATATCCCTCTAAACCTGTTGTATCCATGTACCATGTGTCCTAAGCGTTGACATGGTACCTGTATTAACAACTCCCCCAGCAGCTCGTTCCATTCACCCACCACCCTATATGTGACAAAGTTACCCCTCGGGTTCCTATTAAATCTTTCCCTCCTCACCTTAAACCTATGTCCACTGGTTCTCTTGAACAGGAGCTTATGATGATGCTGGCAGTTTTGAGTATCAGTTTGGTTTTGAGTATCAAACCCAAGCACCAAGTAGTGAATGTTTTACAGAAAACAAATGAAACATTAGTACACCGGGGATTAAATTGTTATTACCCAACGAGGTTATTCAGCAGTAATTTTGACTTATTATTAAAGTTATTGTAGTTATTTGACATTATTAAAGTTATTCAAAAAGTTGTAATATTATAAATGTCTTTTATATTGCAAGAATTCTGATTTCCATATTTAACTATCTTCAATTGCAAAGGTGATCCAGCAACTTAGTGAAATGCTTTAGATGTGGAAACGGTTGCCGTCACCTTTGATGGCTCATTCAAGTATCAGAATGACTGGGTCCAATGAGACAGAATTAAAAAACCCATTTCCTTTATGCACGGTTTCTGCTGAGAGAGGCAAATGCAGAGTAAATGGAGTGCAGTAGATAGGCCGTGGGCAATGGGTGTGCAAGAGAGAGAGAGAGAGAGAGAGAGAGAGAGATTGTGACAAACATGAAGCCAAATTAAACTAATATCTTCTGTCAGCACTTGACCATATCCCTTGCACTTCCATGTGCCTATCTAAAAGTCTCTGAAATGCCACTGTTGTTTCTGCTTCTATCACCACCCCTAGCTGCATGATTGAGGTACGTGCGTGCGTTCAAAAACTTGTCCCACACAACTCATTCAATCTTGCCCCCAGCATCCTCCCCTCTTGTCTAAATAACTAGGGATAGATCCTTCCAGCCTTTGGGGATTATCCACTTTGAGGAATAGTTGTTTAAAGTACTTTGCACATATTAATCGCTTAAATATTATTAATTCCATAACCGATATCCATACAGGAAGAAAGCCAAGCTAAGAGTGCAGAAAGCCAAGCTAAGAGTGCAGAGGATGTGATTGATGGAACAGTTGCGACCTCACCCCTTCACCAGGCATTAAGGAAAGGTACATCACTGCTGTACAGAACACCTTTGTTCTATTTGCTTCATACGACCTGGTTTGATTCAATGTTTCAATGTGATACTACATTGTCACATGTAGTGAAAGGTGCAGTGAAATTCTTACTTTTTTGCATATAATACACAAAGGACGCAAAGAGTGGTCACGTATCTGGCGACGACAAAGTTACAGAGTACTCGTCAGAGTCCCGATGGCCCCCTTTTGTTCTCTCATCAACCTCCTCCCCCCCCCCCCCCCCCGCCAGCCTCTCTTTGTTCTCGGCGGTAACCCCATCGAGTCCCTCCTTGTTCTCTGTGGCCCTTCCCCCCACGCCGGGTCCCTCCTTGTTCTCAGTGGCCCTTCCCCCCACACCGGGTCCCTGCTTGTTCTCAGTGGCCCTTCCCCCCCAAGCCGAGTCCCTCCTTGTTCTCTGTGGCCCTTCCCCCCACGCCGGGTCCCTCCTTGTTCTCAGTGGCCCTTCCCCCCCACGCCGAGTCCCTCCTTGTTCTCTGTGGCCCTTCCCCCCACGCCGGGTCCCTCCTTGTTCTCTGTGGCCCTTCCCCCCACGCCGGGTCCCTCCTTGTTCTCTGTGGCCCTTCCCCCCACGCCGGGTCCCTCCTTGTTCTCTGTGGCCCTTCCCCCCACGCCGGGTCCCTCCTTGTTCTCTGTGGCCCTTCCCCCCACGCCGGGTCCCTCCTTGTTCTCGGTGGCCCTTCCCCCCACGCCGGGTCCCTCCTTGTTCTCTGTGGCCCTTCCCCCCACGCCGGGTCCCTCCTTGTTCTCTGTGGCCCTTCCCCCCCACGCCGGGTCCCTCCTTGTTCTCTGTGGCCCTTCCCCCCACGCCGGGTCCCTCTGTGTTCTCGGCAGCCCGCTGTCTCTCGTCGGCCTGGCCGCCTCTCCCCCTCACAGTTCACCAGCGAGCCGCCCCTCTCCTCTCCGGCCCATCAGCGTCAGCCTTCGTGCCCTGGGGGACGCTTCCCTCCCCTGACCTTGAAGGAGCGGGAGGTAAGACCACCCCCTGGACCTCCTCCTTCCAGCCCGCTGTCTTGCGTCCGCCGGTGTCGCCGACTCTAGCCTCCATCCGGATGCCGGTCTTCGTGGGTGAGAGGGAGAAGAAGCTCAGACCCAATCCATGTGGGATCTGTGTTGAACGACGTCAGTGACTCGGGGCCGAGTCCAGAGGTGGCTCCCTCGACGGGCCCAGGCCTCCCGGGGCCTCTGGTAGGTTCTCAGTTCCCAGTTCCACAGCCGCTGCCCCTTGAGAAGGCCTCTGCCGCAGATTTACACACAAACTGACGTTTATTTCCACTGTGGCGATTGTGGATTCTATTCTATTATGGTGTAACTTTCAATAATTGCCCAACATTCACATAATGAGTGATAACTGGCCACTTCAGTTCCCACGCTGGGTATTTTCATTCCTGTGCTCAGCAGCCCAACAGCCCAGTCAGAAGAGTTATGCAATGAAAAATGAAGAAGCAATAATCACTAGTGTTCATGTTCAAGATAACTGAACATGTCAGCAACTTACTAATGTCAAAATCTTGTTTATCTTCAATGGAGTATTCATGATGGCATTTATAGCCAATCAAAACAAAATGAGGTTTTAAGACACTATTAAACAGCTCTGTTTGTCCCCAGCTTCAAAGAATTGACATTGTGATGACCTAAACTCAACGTTTTGCTTTGTCCATGGGTCTATCTTTCCGGTGCGTCTCCTGCAACACTTCACATTGCAAACCTAGAGTCACATTTGAAGAAGCTTTCAAATGCTAGCTTTATTCTAGCTTCAGGTGTGGCACGGTGGCGTAGCGGTAGAATTGCAGCCTTAAGAGCCTGTCCCACTTGGGCATCATTTACGCGTCATGCAGGTGGCACTCAAGGATTTTGAGCATCACAAAATCCTGGGGTGCTGCGCGCTACCATGCGTCACTGCCTACGCCACCATGCGCCATGCGCGCGACATGCATGCCATGCGCGCATTACCACGCGCCAACCAATTTTTAGGATGACGCGCAAATGACGCCCAAGTGAGACAGGCCCTTTCCAGCTCCTGGGATCTGGGTTCGATCCTGCCTACTGCTACTGTCTGTACGGAGTTTGTATGTTCTCCCTGTGACCGTGTGGGTTTTTATCTCCGGTTTCCTCCCACATTCCAAAGACGTTCAGGTTTGTAGATTAATTAGCTTCGGTTTAAAAAAAGAATTGTAATTTGTCCCCAATGTATGGGATAGTGGTAGTGCACGGGTTGGTCGCTGGTCGGCGCGGACTGAAGGAACTATTTCCACGCTGTATCTCTAAAGTCTTATTTCAGGCCATTCGTCTAATCTAGAAAGTATCAATAACCTCTTAGCTATTGTGGCATAAAAAGTTCAGGCACAAATTCAATAATAGCTCTTTGACAAACAGATGCAGCATGAGTTAACCTAAATATATTATCGGGCAACTGATACCAGGCAACCTACTGGTGACAGTTAATTTCAGGTACCTGAACCATCCTACCAACAACTAGAGACCGATCCTGACTTACTAGCTACCTCACAGACGACCCTCGCACTATTTTTGATTGGACTTTACTGGGCTTTATCCTGCACAAAATGTTACTCCCTTTATCATGTATCTGTACACGGCGGACAGCTCGATTGTAATCATGTACTGTCTTTCTACTGACTGGTTAGCACGCAACAAAAACCTTCTCACGGAACTAAACAAAATATATTAAAAATCCATTTACTCCCGCGGGTTATTCAAGAAACAAAGGTAAAAGTTAGAGAGGAAGAAGCTCATCCTTAGTTCATCGTTAATTCATCCTTAGTTGTCGCATGTGAGACACTACTTTCTGGGTAAGCTCACTTCACACATTTGGATAGAATTGAATGCTGCAGGTATTCTCGTGAATATTTAGTGCTGGTGACTGACGGTGGAGATTATTTGGCTCAAATCTGTTATTTAGAATTTAGCTGAGAAATTAGGACTGCCAGCCACAGGAAACAGTTCCGTAAGAAGGGTGGGTGACATAGAACATTACTTTAGAGATACAGCGCGCAAACAGGCCCTTCGGCCCACCGGGTCCGCGCTGGCCATCGATCACCCTGTACACAGCCACTATTTCACGCACCAGGGACAAGTTACAATTTTTACTGAAGCAATTAACCTACAAACTTGTATGTCTTTGGAGTGTGGGAGGAAAGCCACGTGGTCACATGGAGAATGTACAAAGCTCCGTATAGATAGCACCCGTAGTCAGGATCGAATCTGGGTCTCTGGCGCTGTAAGGCAGCAACTACCGCTATGCCAGTGTGCAGCCCCATAGAACAGTACAGCACAGGAATAGGCCCTTCTGCCTTCAAGATGCCAAGTTAAACTGATCTCAACTGTTTGTATGCAATCCATATCCCTCTATTCCCTGTACATCCATGTGCCTATCCAAAAACCTCTTCAACACCACTGTTGTATCGGCCTGCACCACCTGTGGCAATCTGTCCCAGGCGCCCAATACCCTCTTTGTAAAAAAAAACTTGCCCCACACATCTTCATTAAACTTTCCCCCTCAGACCTTTATAGATATGCCCTCTAGTTTTGAACATTTCCACAAACCCGTGAAAAACGTATTAAGTGTCTATCCTATCTACGCCTTTCATAATTTTACATGCTTCTATCAAGTCTCCCCTTAACCTCCGACGTTCCAGAGAAAACAATCCAAGTCTATCCAACCACTCCCTGTAGCCAAAACCCTGTAATCCAGGCAGCTCTCTGCCAAACCTCTGCACCCTCTCCAAAGCCTCCACATCTTTTCCTGTAATGAGACAGCCAGAACCACACACAATACTGCAAATGCCACATAACCAAAGTCCTACAGAGCTGCGTCATGTCTTCCTGACTCTTATACCCAATGCCCCCAGCAAAGAAGCCAAGCATACCTCATGCCTTCTTTACCCCCCTATCTACTGGTGTTGCCACCTTCAGTGAGCTATAAGCATGGACTCCACAATCCCTCTGCATATCAATGCTGTTAAGGGACATGCCATGAACTGTATACTCTCTCGTTGCATTCAACCTCCCAAGTGCAACACCTGACACTTGCTCGGGTTAAACTGCATCTGCCATTTTGCCGTCTATTTCTGCAGCTGATCAATATCCTGCCGTTTGTTCTGACAGCCTTCCTCACGGTCTGCAACTCCTCCAATATTGGTGTCGTCAGCATGAAGAGGGATGGTTTATGTAGGAAATAGGGGGGTTTATTTGGGGAATACATAGGGGCGATGCAGGGAATGCACGGCCAGGACAGAATGACTTTCTCCCGCCTGCCCCCAGTCCGTTATATAACAGTGTTGATGCTGAGGAAGGCCGTGCCCAAGGAGAGGCCAATGAAGGGAAGAGAGTTAAAGCTGCAATTTGCCATTTGGCCTCTCTTCTGACATCATCCTTTTCAATTTAAGATATAAACTATGATCTATTTTTGTGTGTGTCTGTGTGTGTGCCTGTGTGTGAGGGAGGGAGGGAGATGGGGCTGTCAGAAACCATTGCAGATTACGTGACCGTTCACCATTGATCCTACATTCTGCTAACCTTTAACTCTGGAGGAGTTAGGCAGCTGGTGTTGGGACCATATATCGCCACATGATTTTTGCATGGTTCTGCATGATTTAATCCAGATGGCAAGGTTGCAGGGGATGTGTCATGCCTTCATCTTTGCTAATTTATTTTCTGTGCCTGTTCATTTCATAATCAGTGTTTTCTTCAACCACCTGCCTGTCTACACTTGGGTAATACACAGAGTGAATATATTGTGAAGATCGATACAAAAATCTGGAGTAACAAAGTCTGAAGAAGATTGTTTCTTGTATTTGCTGGAATGAGAGGGGATCTTACAGAAACATATAAAATTGTTTGAGGTAGATGGTAGATGCAGGAAAAATGTTCCTGACGTTTGGGGAGTGCAGAACCAGGGGTCACAGTTTAAGAATAAGGCTATTTAGGACTGAGATTAGGAAAAACTTTTTCACCCCAGAGAGTTGGGAATCTGTGCAATTCTCTGGCACAGAAGGCAGTGGAGGCCAATTCACTGGATGTTTTCAAGAGAGAGTTGGATTTGGCTCGTAGGGCTAATCTCGGAAGATTTCTCCTGGACCCAGCACACTGGTGCAATTATAAAGAAAGCTCATCAACGTCTCTACTTCCTGAGAAGATTGCGAAGATTTGGTGTGTCAGAGAGGACTCTCTTGAACTTCTACAGGTGCACAGTAGAGAGCATATTGACTAGTTGCATCAAGACCTGCTTCGGCAACGAACGCCCAGGAGCGAACATGACTTCAAAAAGTGGTGAACGCTGCCCAGTCCATCACGGGGTTCTGACCTCCACACCATTGAAGGGATTTACAGGAGTCGCCGCCTCAATAAGGCAGCCAGCATCACCAGAGACCCACACCATCCTGGCCATTTAACTCCTCCATCGTGAAGAAGGTACAGGAGCCTGAAAGCTGTAGCGTCCAGGTTCAGCAACAGTTTCTGCCATACAGCCATCAGGCTATTAAACACTACAACATAGAAACGAAAATAGATGCAGGCGGAGGCCGTTCGGCCTTTCGAGCCAGCACCACCATTCATTGTGACCATGGCTGATCATCCACAATCAATAACCCGTGCCTGCCTTCTTCCCATATCCCTTGATTCCGCTTGCCCCAAACTCTCTATGTAACTCTCTAAATGCATCCGGTGAATTGGCCTCCACGGCCTGCTGTAGGAGAGAATTCCACTAATTCACAACTCTCTGGGAGAAAAACATTTTTTTCTCATCAGGGTTTTAAATGGCCTTCCCTTTATTCTTAGACTGTGGCCCCTGGTTCTGGACTCCCCCAACATTGGGGACATATTTCCTGCATCTAGCTTGTCCATTCCTTTTATAATCTCATCCTTCTAAATTCCAGTGACTCAAAGCCCAGTCTTTCCAATCAAAGTCAAGTCAAACAAACTTTATTGTCATTTAGAAATACATTGATATATGCAGTTCCAAACGAAATTACGTTGCATTTGGCTCCCTGTGCAACACAATAAATATAAATTAACCGAAGGATAGGTATGTATGAAAAGGGTAAATAGACAATAGTGGCAGCCCATTTACATGGCATTCAGGAGCCTGATGGCTCGAGGGAAGAAGCTGTTGCGGAACCTTGATGTTCTGCTCCTTATGCTGCGGTATCTTTTTCCCGAGGGCAGCAGAGTGAACAGTCCGTGATGGAGATGTGAGGGGTCCTTTATGATACTGCTGGCCTTAGACACACAGCGTTTGGTCGCAATATCCCCGATTGAGGGGAGATAGGTCCCGATGATTTTTTCCGCTGTCCTCACCACTCTCTGCACAGACTTCCAGTCGGAGGCTCTACAGTCCCCAAACCAGACAGAGATACAGCTGGTCAAAATACTCTCTATGGTGCCCCTGTAGAAAGTAGTGAGGATGGGATGGGGGAGATGAGCTCTTCTCATCCGGCGCAGAAAGTGCAACCGCTGCTGCGCTCTCTTAACAGTTGATGAGATGTTAGTCGACCAGGACAGACTGTTAGTGATCTGCACCCCCAGGAACTTTGTGCTACTGACCACCTCCACATCGCTGTCATTGATGTGAAGTGGTGTGGGACTGTGCCGGGTTTTCCTGAAGTCGACGATAATCTCCTTTGTTTTCTCGACATTCAGGATCAGGTTGTTCGTATTGCACCAGTCCACCAGTTGTTTCACCTCCTCCCTGTAAGCCAGCTCATTGTCGTCCCTGATGAGGCCCACCACTGTTGTGTCATCTGCGTACTTCATGATGTGGTTTGTACTAAACCTGGCACAACAGTCGTGAGTCATCAGGGTGAACAGCAGTGGACTCAGGACACAGCCCTGAGGGGAGCCGGTGCTCAGAGAGATGGTGTTGGAGGTGTTATTTCCAACCCTCACAGACTGGGGTCTGTCAGCGAGGAAGTCCAGTAGCCAGTTACACATGGGGGTGCCGAGGCCCAATGGAACCAGTTTGCTTATCAGGTGCTGTGGGATAATGGTGTTGAATGCTGAACTGAAATCCACGAACAGCATTCGCACATAGGTGTTTTTCTCCTCTAAATGTTCCAGGCTCAGATGGAGCACGGAGGATATAGCGTCCTCTGTGGAACGGTTTGGCCTGTAAGCAAACTGGTATGGGTCGAGTGTGGAGGGGAGTCTGGAGGTGATGTGGTCCCTGACCAGTCTCTCGAAGCACTTCATCATTATGGGGGTGAGTGCTACAGGGCAGTAGTCATTGAGACATTGTATGTTGGATTTTTTTGGCACAGGTATGATGGTGGCAGTCTTGAAACATAATGGGACCACCGCCTGGTTCAGCGAGGTGTTAAATCTTTCCTCATATTTTTCCTCAATCTTTCCTCATATGTCAGTCCCGCCATCCTGGGGATTAACCTTGTGAACCTATGCTGCACTGCCTCAATAGCAAGGATGTCCGTCCTCAAATTGGGAGACTAAAACTGCACACAATGTTCCAGGTGTGGTCTCACCGGGGCCCTGTACAACTGCAGAAGGACGTCTTTACTCCAATGCTTAAATCCTCCAAATATAGTAACCTCTGAATTACATAGACTTGAGGACATTGGTTTTGTCTTTTTGCACTATTATTGTTTGTTTGTATGTATACAAGGGTCTCGACCTGAAACGTCGGCCTTTGCTTCTTTCCAGAGATGCTGCCTATCTCGCTGAGTAACTCCAGCATTTCTACCTTTGGTTTAAACAGGCATCTGCAGTTCTAACACACACACACACACACACACACACACACACACACACACACACACACACACACACACACACACACACACACACACACACACACACACACACACACACACACACACGCGTATAATATATATATACATATATGCTGAACTTTTTCTCATTTATTACATTGTTTACAGTGTACTATATTTACATATTTCTGTTGTGCTGCTGCAAGTAAGAATGTTATTGTTCTATCTGAGACATATGACAATAAAACACTCTTGACTCTAGAAATGCCCACACAATGCTTGTTGTAGTCATAGCATAACCTCAGCCTGTTCAAATACCATCTTATTAAGTGGGCTGTTTTCCTCCTCAAGTGTTTGACTGCAGTTACTCCCAGTTCATCTTGTTGTGGTACAACCCTCCTGAGGATACTGTTGCCGACCAGCCACTCTACCACGTTCTACTGCGTGAGTTTAACACTGCCGTGGATTATGCATTGGGCAAAATCAGGAATCTGAACTTCACCAGAATAGAAATTGGATTGATTCAAATCCTTACTATCCATTTACAAAGTGTCAAGAAGAAAAGTAAGAGGTATGATATGTTTTTTTAAAATCTGGGGTGGGATTGTGACAGAAGATAAAATATGAGCAAATATAAAACACCTGGGACTTTCCTTATTTTTACTGCTTGTGTTTTCAAGGCATTTTCTATTACATGTTTTATCCATTCTATAATTTCTAATTATTTCCCCTCTGTGTGTTTATCAAAGATGGAACTATTTTCATTCTTCCAATTTCTGATATTTTCATTGTTCCAATGACATTTTTTTCAAACTCTCCTAAACTCACCAATTAGATTGCCCAATTGGGACAGCCCCTTCACTTTCCCCAATTCTGGTCAAAGGTGAACAACTTGAAAATGTTTGTTTCTCTGTTGCATATTTACAGCACTTTAAACTTTTTGTACCAGCGGTTATTTCATCAGTTCACATATTGATTGAAAGATACAGCATGGATCAGGCCCTTTGGCCCACTGAGTCCACTCTGACCATCATTCACCATTGACACTAAAAACGACACAAAGTGCTGGCGTAACTCAGCAGGTCAGCCAGCACCCCTAGAGAATATGAATAAGCAACATTTCAAGTTTGGACTTTATTCAGACCTGCAAAATTACTCTGTTTAAGAAAGAACTGCAGATGCTGGAAAAATTTATGGTAGACAAAAATGCTGGAAGAACTCAGCGGGCGAGGCAACATCTATGGAGAAAAGGGATAGGCGAGTCTGAAGTAGGGTCTCGACCCGAAACGTCACCTATTCCTTTTCTCCAGAGATGCTGCCTGACCCGCTGAGTTACTCCAGCATTTTGTGTCTATCTTCGGTGTAAACCAGCATCTGCATTTCCTTCCGACACAGAGTAAAAGCAGTGTTGATGTGAAAGGTTAGTGACCTACTATTACAGTAGGTCAGTTGTGAGACAAGCTGGAAAGGGTGATTATCTGAACCTTGCTTTATTCAGCATAGTAATACTTTGCAAATCTGTCACCTGCTGTGAAACACCACTGGTGGATCATTGGATTTTAATATTGCTGACAAGATTAGTTCTTGTGTAAGAAAGAACTGCAGATGCTGGTATAAATCGAAGGTAGACACAAAATGATGGAGTAACTCAGCGAGTGAGGCAGCATCTCTGGAGACCCTTCTTCAGACTGCTGTTGGGAGGGGGCGGGACAAAGAATGTAGTCAGAGACAGTAAGACTAGTGGGAGAACTGAGATGGGGAAGGGGATGGAGCGAGAAAGCAAAGGCTGTTTGAAGTTAGAGAAGTTAATGTTCATACCGCTGGGGTGTAAACTACCCAAGCAAAATATGAGGTGCTGTTCCTCCAATTTGCGCTGGGCCTCACTCTGACGCTGGAGGAGGCCCAGGACAGATTGGGAATGGGAGGGAGAGTTGAAGTGCTGAGCTACTGGGAGACCAGGTAGGTTAAGACGGACTGTGCGGAGGTGTTCAGCAAGGCGATCGCCGAGCCTGCACTTGGTCTCGCCGATGTAGAGAAGTTGACACCTGGAACAGCAGATACAGTAGATGAGGTTGGAAGAGGTGCAAGTGAACCTCTTCCTCACCTGGAAAGACTGTCTGGATCATTGAATGGAGTCGAGGGTGGAGGTAAAGGGATAGGTGTCGCATCTCCTGCAGTTGCAGGGGAATGTACCCGGGGAGGGGGTGGTTTGGGTGGGAAGGGACGAGTTGACCAGGGAGTTTTTGTTATTCATTCCTAATTGCCCTTTGAACTGAGCAGCATACAAGGCTATTACAATGGCAATTAAAGGTTGTCTATTGGGTTTGAAGTCATATATAAGCAGGCCAGGCTGGGGTGAGCTGAGGTTTACTAACTCAAAGGTCATGAGTGAATCAAGAGTTTATAAAAAATGAGACATGAAATTATTAACTACAGTAAACCCTCATTATAATGGACCATAGGGGAGGGAAAGGTGTCCATAATTGCCTATTGTTTGCTATAATCGAGTATGGGATTACCGAGTAATAGAGTACCACTGTATATAGTAGGTATGTTGCAAAGCTTACCTTTAGCGGCGTTGCAGTTCTGCCAGTCCCCGTGTGCGCGACTTTGGCGCCTTTCAGAGGGGGGTGGGCTTAAAGTGCCGTTTTTCGACAGACAGGGATAATCGATGAATGTCGGGCGATTTTGTTGCGGAAGAAAAATCGCTCCGACATTTCATCAATGAAGGTATTTTTAAATTACTCTAAATTATTTGTTAACTAGAGTAATTTAAAAATCACCTTCAAAAGCCGTGAGCGCCGACAACCGGAAGGATTTTCCGTAGGGGAGAAAAAAAGGTAAATAGTTTATTTTTATATTAAAAGTTGGTTTTTTGGGAGGCTTTAATAATTTTATGTTGCGAAATGGGGTCCAAAAAATGTATGAACAAACAATATTTTTCCCTCCGACTTCACCGCTGACCGCAACGTTCCAATCCACCGCATTCCACTAAAACCCACTCGCTAGTTGATTTAAATGGCCATTAATTTACAGGCATTAAACACTAAATTCCTTCCATTTGGCCCAGAAATTCATGAAAATGAGATTTAAAAATTATGTTATATTGTGGATTATTGTGCGAATGTTATTTGGACACTTAGGCAATTAAAAAAAAGTTTATCTTTTCTTAAGAAATGCATAGATGTTTCATTGCATAGATCTACTCATTGAATTTTGTAATTAGCTACAATTAGATAACTAACTAATTATATGCTTTAATTTCAGGTAATCCAAGTAAGATTGTTTAATATTTGTTTCAGAATGATTCAATCTATAATAACTGAAAATTTCATTGAGTTCTCTTAATTTTTAAGAAAGTTATGGGCTTTTAACTTTTCCAGATCACAGCTTTTGAGTTAAGTCAATTGAAAGGCAATGGGGAGCAAGATGCTAATTTCCGAGTGTGAAAATGGCCATAACTTTCTCAATACTGAAGATATGAAAGTAAATTAGGTGTCAAATTAAACTTATTTTTATGCTTTATCTGATGGGATAAATTGCAGACTTGATTTTTGAAATCTCAAAATTTTGTAACATTGCTATATATAGTACAGTACTGTAAGTAGTAGAAGCAAAGTACTGCAGATGCTGGTTAATACACATAAAGACACAAGAACATGGATTGGTGACATTTCAGACCAAGATCTTTCTTCAGACTTTGGGTCTGTGACTGGGTCTGCAATCCAGGTGAGTTGACGATGAGAGACACTCCACAAAAATGATGGTGTCGGGATACGTGTTTGACCATTTAGGACCACAGAGAAATTTATTTATGCGTGAATTGAATATATTGGAAAAATATTTGAATTGAAAATATTGGAGGTCATGGAATCCACATTATGAATTCCATTTGGGTGGCACAGCGGTGGAGTTGCTGCCTTACAGCGGCAGAGATCCTGACTGGGGACGGTTTGTACGGAATTTGTACGTCTCCTCATGACCGCGTGGGTTTTCTCCGGTTTCCTCCCACCATCCAAAGAAGTGCAGGTTTGTAGGTTAATTGGCTTCAGTAATTTGTCGGACAGCAATGTGTAGGATAGAACTAGTGTATGGGTGATCGCTGGTCTCGATGAGTTTAGTTTCCAAACTAAACTAAACTAATTCATGTCTGAGGTAGAAACTTTATTGTGCATGAAGAAAATCAAGAAATATAGGATTTGGACAGGAGGTGAATGAGGCACAGAATACACAATGATCTTTGTGCCTCTGTTTCTATTTAGTTATTTGGATTTAAGTTCCTAATCTGGCTTGCTGCGATTCAAGCTTGTGTTGCCAAGGCAACGGTCAAGGTCTCTGGATAATGGTATAATGACTTGACTACCGTGCTCCCTGATCTCCATGAAACATGAACATTTATACATGTTCTGTCCCTCTCAAAAAACATTTATTGTTAAGTTAAAAATTTACTTTGGTTTCACTTAGTTTATTCTCACATGTATTGAGGTACAGTGAAAAGCTTTTTTGTTGCACGCTAACCAGTCAGCAGAAAGACAATACATGATTATAATCAAGCTGTCCACAGTGTACGGATACATGATAAGGGGAATAATGTTTAGTACAAGATAAAGCTCAGTAAAGTATAGGTAGTCTGAGGGTCTCCAATGAGGTAGATGGTAGGCCAGGACTGCTCTCTAGTTGGTGATAGGATGGTTCAGTTGCCAGATAGCAGCTGGGAAGAAACTGTCCCTGAATCTGGATGTGTGCGTTTTCACATTTCTGTACCTCTGGCCTGACAGAAGAGGGGAGATGGGGGAGTGACCTGGGGTGAGACACGTCCTTATGCTGGTGGCCTTACCTTTATTTCCAGAACTATTAACCCACAATGAAACTGCTGCATTTTCCTGTACAATGCCACCCCTTTTTGTCACCCTTCATCTCCTGTACAATCTTCAACTCGGAACGCTTCTCCTTTCCCTCGTGTAATTTGAAAGTTCTTTCCATTCCAATCGCTACAGATTTGGAAGCTGCCCACCTGGACATTTAGTCCAATCTTTATGCTGGGAAGTAAGGACATTTCAAGAAGAGAAGAGAAGTGAATATTGAAGGAATAAAGAATTTTCCCTTTCTCTTCCATGCACTTTGGCCGGAACATAATGTGTTAATTTTACCACTGCCAATGCAAGTTGCTTCTCGTTGACAATAATTATTAGAACTGTGGTTCCACCCCAGTTTTTGTCAGAGAAAATGTTGTCTTTTATCAGAACTTGATGCAAGTCCAGACATGCGACCATGCCTGTAATAATCTTCCTCAATCTTTGTTGCTTAAAGACAGTTGTAGCCAGAATCTTGGAAAATAGAAACAGAGAGGCAGGTTTAGCAACTCCTGGAGTGAGCTCTGACATTCAGGAAGACTATTGTGTATCCTGTGCCTCATAAACCACCCGCTCAATTCCTACATCTCTTTATTCTCTTTGACCTCAGCCGTGAATAGACTTTAAAATGTAGCAACCTCTGTCCTCTGCGGTGAAGATTTACAATTCCATGCACGGAGAACTTTCCCCGTCGTCCTACATAGTCAAACTCTTATCCTGGGGTCCCCCGTTGTGAAACCAGAGGGAGGAATATAGGTGGAAGGGGACGGGGGAGGAAGACAGGGAGAGATGGGTGTGCATCCTGGTGGGGCACAGGAAAGAGTCAAGAGTCAGGAGTTTTATTATCACATGCCCCGAAACGGAAGAATGAAATTCTTACTTGCGCAGCATAACAGGTGTGTACACATAGAGTTCTGTGGGAGGAAAGCGGAGAACCCAGAGAAAATCCACGCGGTCATCGGGAGAACGTTCAAACTCTGTACAGACAGCACCCATAGTCGGATTTAACCCGGGTCTCTGGCGCTGCGAGGCAGCAACTCTACCGCTGCGCCACCATGTCATGGTTGTTGGTATTAACCTTCGTGAGTAGAGAGTAGCTGAGACAAAAACAGAGTTAGGCTTTGCTGCATCTGTTTGTAACAATGTGTAACATTCAATGTGTCTCAACAGTACAGTGTAAAATATGACTAATTCAATGATCGATTTTCCTTGAGGTGTTGTGATTGATTGAAAGACACAGCATGGAAACGGGCCCACCGGGTCCACACTGACCATCGATCGCCCGTTCACACTAGTTCTCCGTTATCCCACTTGCTCATCCAGTCCCTACACACCAGGGGCAATTTACAGAGGGCAATTAACTTGCAAATCTGGGCATCTTTGGGATGTGGGGGGAAACCAGAGCGCGTGGAAGAAACCCACATGGTCACTGTGATTACGTGCAAACTCCACACACACAGCACCCGAGGTCAGGATCAAACCCTGGTCTCTGGCACTGTGAGGCCGCAGCGCTACCTGCTGTGCCACTCTGGTAACTACGTGCAGTCTTGTATATTAAATCTATTTTGGTTTGTTTGTAAAGATCTCGTCATCATGTGTTGCAGAGAGAAGGTTTTCCAGAATCGACAGGGCGAGGTGTATTTTCTGAGGAGAACTGCTGATGTCCTGATACACAATCTGCTTCCAGAGACACTGTGGAAAGCAAACTGTTACCAGAATGTGATGAGGGAAGTGATTGCACTGAAAGGTAAGTATCTACACTGGCTGAAATAAAGGCTGAAGCATGTTTAATACTCAGGTCACCCGTTATGTTATTGAGCTGTACAGAAACAGGCCCTTCGGCCCACTGTGTCCATGCTGCTTATCTATACTAGTCACGTTTAGCCATATTCGATCTGTAGCTCTCGATGCTCCACGTGCTTGGGTCTGGGTGCTTCTTTAATGCTGTGAATGCACCTACCATAACTGCCTGCGCAGAAAGGAACTGCAGATGCTGGTACATACCTAAGATAGACCCATAGTGTCCATCGTACACACCAGGGACAATTTACAGAAGCCAATTAACCTACAAACCTGCAGGCTGAGTTATGCCAACACTTTGTGTCTATCTACCTTAACAAACTCGTCAGCCTGTGCGTTTGAGATTCCCACCATGCTCGGTGTGAACATAACCCCCTCGGATCCCTTCAGATCCTCCTGCCTGGCACCTTTTACTTATGCACTCGCGTTTTTGGTTATCCACTCCATTGGGGGAGAAAAGATTCTAACTGTCCGTTCTATCTATCCATCTGATCATTTTGTACTACTCCATCATCTCACCCCTCAGTCCTTTCCATTCCAGGGAAAACAAACAGCCTAACCAATCTCTCGTTATAAGTGAGGTGCTCCAATCCAAGTAATGTCCCAGCGAATCTCTTCTGCACCCTCTCCAGCTCTGACATATTATAATGGCACATCATTGTACAGCTGAAGATCTCTGATCTCTATATTCATAGTACAAATGCTTCCAAAATCAAATGCTTGTGCATTGAGATTTCCTGCTGAAATGGCTCATGATTTCCCAGACTTTTTCACTCATTTTGCTCTCGATCCCCCACACTGCTTTGGTTATAGAACATAGAACTGTACAGAAGATAGACTCAAAGGTTGGAGTAACTCAGCGGGACTACAGCATCTCTGGAGAGAAGGAACGGGTGATGTTTCGGGTCGAAACCCTTCTTCAGACTGGTTAGGGCAGTGGTTCTTAACCTGGGGGTCGTGACCCCCCCGGCGGTCATTTGAGGCTTTGCCGGGGGTCATGAAGGGGACACAAATAACATATCAATTTGTTGAGCCCGTGTTTAGGAACCTAACAAAAGTACATGCCACATACAGTATTTTGTTCGGGTACGCGCGTACTGGTGTCAAAAAGATTAAGAACCACTGGGTTAGGGATGGGGGAAACGAGAGATGTAGCGCAATGTGGAGAGATAAAGAACAATGAATGAAAGATATGCAAAAAAGTGTCGATGGAAACGGGCCATTGTAAGCTCTGGGGTGAAAATGAAAAGCTAGTGTGACTTGGGTGGGGGAGGGATAGAGAGAGAGAGAGAGAGAGAGGGAATGCCGGGCTACCTGAAGTGAGAGAAATCAATTTTCATACCACTGGGCTGTAAGCTGCCCAAGTGAAATATGAGATGCTGTTCCTCCAATTTGCGTTTAGCCTCACTCTTGACAATGGAGGAGACCGAGGACAGAAAGATCTGTGTAGGGGGGGTTACACAAAAGCTGGAGAAACTCAGCGGGTGCAGCAGCATCTAAGGAGCGAAGGAGATAGGTGACGAGACAAGGTCTGTGTAGGAATGGGAAGGAGAATTAGAGTGGGGAGATCAGGTTGGTTCACGCAGGCTGTGCGAAGGTGTTCCGTGAAACGATTCCATCTCTCTCTACCCTCCCCCACCCAAGTCGCACTAGCATCTCATATTCGCCCTACAAAGCAGCTTACAATGATTTGTTTCCTTTATCATCGTTACTTTTTGCATATCTTTCATTCATTGTTCTTTATCTGTCCACATCACTGTCGATATCTCTCGTTTCCCTTAAAACTAAACAATCTGAAGAAGGGGGGTACACAAATAGCTGGAGAAACTCAGCTGGTGCAGTAGGATCTAAGGAGCGAAGGAGATAGGCGACGTTTCGGGTCAAGACCCTTCTTCAGTCTGAAGAAGGGTCTCGACCTGAAATGTCGCCTATCTCCTTCGCTCCTTAGATGCTGCTGCACCCGCTGAGTTTCTCCAGCTTTTTGTGTAACCCTCGATTCTCCAGCATCTGCAGTTCCTTCTTTAACAATCTGAACAGCATCTGCAGTTCCTTCTTTAACATCGCGACCCAAAATATCACCCATTCCTTCTCTCCAGAGCTGCTGCCTGTCCCATTGAGTTACTCCAGCTTTTTGTATCTATCTTCGGTTTAAATCAGCATCTGCAGTTCCTTCTTACACATTTTTACATAGAACGGTACAGCTCAGGAACTGGCCCTTCGGCCCATAATGTCTGTGCTAAATATTATAGTAAGTTAAACCACTCTCCTTTGCCTGCACCTTATCCATATCCCTCCATTCCGTGTGCCGATGGATGGTGCAGTGGTAGAGTTGTTGCCTTACAGAGCCAGGTTCGATCCTGACTATGGGTGCTGTCTGTATGGAATTAGCACGTTCTCACCGTGACCACTTGGGTTTTCTCCAGGTGCTCCAGTCTCCTCCAACACACCCAAGTCGTGCAGGTTTGTAGGTTAATTGGCTTCTGTAAATTTGTTGCTAATGTGTAGGATAGAGCTAGTGATCGCTGGTCGGCATGGACTTGGTGGAGTGTAGGGCCTGTTACCACACTATAATTAAACTAAAGTAAACACTCCAAAACCCTCTTAAATGCCACAATATCAACCACTACTGGCAACGTGTTCCAGGCACACACCACCCTTTATATAAAAAAACATGCCGCACACATCTCCTTTAAACTTTGCCCCTCTCCTTTAAGCTGTGGCCTCTGCTGTTTGAAAGTTCCTGTCTTGTTTGTGTCATTGTGAATGTGAGGGACTTGGGCTGGTGGCTGATTACATGGAAGATGAACTGGCAGGAATGTAATATGCACCTTCCTTAGTCTAAACCAATCTTGTTACGAGCAGAGGAATAGTTTGGGTAAATACAGAAAATGAATATGTTCTAAATAGTTTACTTTGTATGTATTTACACCACATAGACACAATATCACATATAAATAACCTTTGAAAGTAACATTGCATGTGCATATATGCTATGGTTAAGGATTGACAACGGTTGGGAATTATTATCGGAATCCAGTTCAGTCTCTAGAGACTCGGCCCAGAGATTTTGCACCGTATTGTCTTGCCTCCTCTGTAAACGTCAGCTCACGCTCACTGAATGTGATCCCTCTGCTAATCAGCCAAGGCCATGCGTGCACTCAGGACCTCCCTCCTCATCCCCTCCCACCTCCCCTCCATCTCTCTCTGTATGAACAGCAAGCAGAGGAAAGCCATGCACCGGTTAAACCTAGATCCGCCAGTCCAAGCAATCAGGATTAACCCTGCACTCTGATGCACGTCCCCGTCCTGTTTCGCAAACACATTTATTCACTCTTTAGTTATAAAATCTATTTCACCAGCTTTGAACACAGCCAGCAGATGGAGTTGTGTCCTCTAGACTAGGACTGGGAGTGGTCAGAGGTTTGCACTCTGAACCTCACCAGCTCACAATGGAAACTGATACCTAAATATGTACCTTGCGTTTTGGGAAAGTCGCATTATATTGGGGTGGGGAGCGGAGGTGAGGGGGAATGACAATCAGGCTAACTGCATCTTAAGCCAAATGTGAAGATTTGGTTGAGCTGTGGTGTGTTCATCTAACAATAAGCTGTTAAATGATAGATGAAGAGATTGCTAGGTTTCTGCTCAGCACTGCGCACAAAACACTGAAAATTGTACAAGTGAAAATATTCGTCAGCACGGTGCTTTTCAGGCGAGTGTTCGGGAATTGAATTGTGATCTGTGCAGTCAGAACGTGGATTTAAAGTTAAAGTGAGGTTAATGTTTGATCAATAACCTGTGCAGCTGGTTGGTCCTGCAAGACGTGAGCCGGCGGGGGTTTGGGGTCTGTATGTGGTGGGGGGGAGGTGGTGGTGGTGGTGGTGGGAGAGGTGGAGAGAGATGTCTGCCCATTGTTCTTAGAACTCCATCTCTTTTGGTCCAAATCGGGAGGTTGCTACTTTCGTCTTATGTAACTCTCATTTGGGTCAGCCCTTCGGTTTTCATCTCTCCTTTATTTATTTTGTTCTTCTCATCTCTTCCCTTGTTACTTGCCTCTACACTTTTCTCTCCACGTTTCTGTGATTCTCACTTCCAATCTCCAAACACAGACGGGGTTCACTTTTTGTTTCCCTCTTTGGCCATCCACTATTGATCCTCATCCACTAAACCTCCTTCCAAGGTTTCAAAGGTCTGTTTATAGTCACGTGTACCAAATAAAGTACAGTGATATGCAAATTACCATACAGCCGTACTAAAAAATGCAACAAGACACACAACTACATAAAAGTTAACATAAACATCCACCACAGTGGATTCCCCACATTCCTGACTGTGATGGAAGGCAATAAAGTCTCATCTTCTTCCCTCTTTATTCTCCCGCGGTCGGGACAGTTGAACCATCCGCAGTCGGGGCGATCGAAGCTCTCGCAGCCGGCGATCGAAGCTCCTCTGTCAGGAAGTTGAAGCTCCTGCGGCTTGGTTACCCGAAGTCGGTCTCTGACCAGAGACTGCGAGCTCCGCGGTGTTAAAGTCCGCAGGCTCCCACGTTGGAGCTCTGAGGTCGACCCCTGGCAAAGGGATCACGAGCTCCGCGATGTTAAAGTCCCGCAGGCTCCCCGCGGTGGGGCTCTCGGTCGGTCTCCAGCAAAGGCCGCCAACTCCTCGAGATATGAGACGGGGAAAAATCGCATCTCCGCCGAGGTAAGAGATGAGAAAAAGTTTCCCCCAACCCCCTCCTCCCACCCACCCCCCACGTAAAACAAGCAAAAGCACATTAAAAGCATAGATTTAACACATAATATTAAAACATAAAGAAAGGGACAGACAGACAGACTGTTGACAGGGCAGCCATTGCTGGTGCCACTTTTTGATCAATATTAAATGATCCATGGGGTGGGGATGGTGTGATGATATCCTGAGTCCATTTAACCCATTTATCTAAGTCTGCCACTGAGGACTGGCCACAATTGTGGAACATAAAATGTGTTGCGTTTGCCTTGGCCGCACTTGGCTTCGTCGCTTCCCCATTTCTGTGATGCATCAATTTACTCGAGTGGATGTAACCACATATCTTTTAAGGCTTCACATAAACAACAAGCCCTTCGGCCCACCAAGTATGCATCGACCAGCGATCCGCTAGTACTGTCCCACACACTTGGGACAATTTGCAATCTTTACCAAAGCCAATAAACCTACAAACCTGTAAATCTTTGGAGTATGGGAGGAGACTGGAGCACCCGGGAAAGAACAACGAGGTCACGAGGAGAGTGTACAAACTCCATGCAGACGGCATTAAACCCGAGTCTCTGGTGCTGTAAGGCAGCAACGCTACCGCTGCACCACCATGCTGCTCCAATCAGTTCAGATCACTGAACAGTATACAAAAGAGAATTTCACTGTTCCTCGGTACATGTGACGATAAATTAAAGTACCATTGAAGAGATTGTTTGGTTTCGAGTTAGCATTGTGCATAACTTGGTGGAAATGGTAAATTCATTGTCCTGTTATCCTCTTACTTCTCTTGATCTCTGATAGCTTTGGAGGAAACGATCAGCACGGTTTGTGACGCGGACTTTATCAATCAGTCATTGATTACGTTTCTGGACCCGGCCTCGCTCGCCCCTGAGGGAAAGGATTCCATCCCAGAGGTTCCTGCCATCACTGAGAAGAATATTGAACCAATTCCGTGAGTAGAGAGATGGCAATGCAGCCGAGAAGTTCAGTCCCTGGGGCTGGACTGGAATTGTTTGTTTTTGGAAAGGTTCCCTCGATCTCTGCCCTCTCCACCCCTCTTTACCCCCCCCCCCCCCACAATCCTGCACCCAGCCCAAAGGTGATATAACCATATAACAATTACAGCACGGAAACAGGCCATCTCGGCCCTTCAAGTCCATGCCGAACAACTTTTTTCCCTTAGTCCCACCTGCCTGCACTCATACCATAACCCTCCATACCTTTCTCATCCATATGCCTATCCAATTTATTTTTAAATGATACCAACGAACCTGCCGCCACCACTTCCACTGGAAGCTCATTCCACATCGCTACCACTCTCTGAGTAAAGAAGTTCCCCCTCATGTTACCCCTAAACCTCTGTCCCTTAATTCTAAAGTCATGTCCTCTTGTTTGAATCTTCCCTATTCTCATAGGGAAAAGTCCCTGCAGAAGATGTAGTCAGACCATGGGATAGTCAGCCAAACAGCACAACTCGGGAAGGTATTAGAATCGGGACCAGCCTTGCCCTTAAATGTTGAGCCATTCACCTGTCTGCTGACAGTCATCACGGGTCAGTATTGTGCCTCCTTAATCCATGATGAGAAAGGCCTGTAAGATGTGGCGAGGCCTGGCTGTATCGTTCAGTTCCATGCAGAGTTGGACCTGTTGAACTCTTCCATTCAATGGATAAACCCATTGGCTTCATGGATAAATGGGCGTTGGCTTCATGGTGAAATGGACGTGGCCTAAGTAATTTTCCTCCAGAGCATTATGTCAAATACAGTGAATATTAGACAAGGCTTTGGAGAGAACGTCTTACTCTTCATCGCGTTAGTGCCATGAGATCGTAGGCATCTTGTCCGCAAAACAGTTCCGAAGGATCCCGACTAGAAACGTCACCCATCCTTTTTCCCCAGAGATGCTGCCTGACGGGATGAGTTACTCCAGCACTTGTTGTCTATCTTCAATAATTACTGTATTGGTGGAGCAGATAGTTTAAGAAAGGAAAGCCGAGAAAGCCAGGACAGCTCGAAATATAATACAGACGGTTCCCATTGAAAACAGAGTCAGGAAGCAGAGGTCCTAGAATGTGATTGGCAAAAGGAACAAAAGTGACCTGAAGAAATGATGCAGCAGGCACTGGGGCTGGAATGCACTGCCAGCGGTAGTAGCGGAGGCTGATTCAATCCTAGCATCCAAAAGGAAGATGGATAGGTGTCCAACTTTGCAAGGGTCTGTGAAGAGCGCGGATGGATTGGCCTGGATTGCTCTTGCGTTGATCCCAAACAGACTTAACAAGCAGAATGACTGATTTCCCAATTGATTTCTCAATAGTCGTACAGCATGGAAACAGGCCCATCGGCCCAACTCATCCATGCCGACCTTCCCGGCTAGTCCCATTTGCCTGTATTTAGCCCATATCCCTGTATTGATCCCTCTTGGCCAGTTCCCCCACCCCCAGTATGAGGTGTGTCGGTCTCTATGTCCGTGCTGGGATGGTGGAGCGAGGGGTTGCCAGCGTTCCCAGCGCAACCACAGTGACATGTTCTTGTCTTTGTTCATCGCAGAGAGCCCAATCAAACCAAGGAGACAAAGGGAAAGAAACCAATGAAAAAATGTAAGTGTTTCAGCTAAGAAATGTCTTTATGATCTTTCTTTATAAAACACTGTCCTTTTGTGGACTTGAATAAGATTTGATCTGCTTTTTAGTTATTGTCTGAGTTTGAGGGGAGACAGTCAGAACCTGCTTCCAAGGGTGGAAATGTCAAAGGCTAGAGAGCGTAGTTTTAAGGTGAGAGGGGCAAGATGTATTACACAGAGGATGAAGGGTGTCTGGAATGCGCTGCCAGGGGTGATGGTGATGGTGATGGTGGAGGCAGATCCATTAGTGGTATTTAAGAAGCTTTTCAATAGGCACATAGATATACAGGGAATGGAGGGATATCAGTCATATGCAGGCGGATGAGAATAGTTTATCTTGACATCACGTTCGGCACAGGCATTGTGGGCTGAAGGGCCAGTTCCTGTGCTGAACTGTTCTATGTACTGAGAGGGTTCTCCCGACGCCGGAGCTCCATCACCCGGCGAGAACGGCCTGGAACATCAGGACCCGTAGCAGCGACTGCGGAGGCCTCAGTAGGCCCGACTATGGGTGGACTAGGGATGAGACTGGACTTTGCTGCCTTCCCCCACAGTGGGAACCATTGTGGGGGGATGTTTTTATGTCTACTGTTAAATCCTATGATGTTGTGTCTTATCTTTATTTGTGTGCTGCATGGCAAATCAAATTTCACTACACCAATTGGTGTACGTGACAATAAATGTCCTTTGTCCTTTGCCGTTATTTTGGTTCTCCTCTACATTCTGGAGATCAGGTCCAGCATACATTTGATGGTCTCCCTCTGCATTGTAATATTCTACATTTTCAAATCTTCTGTACTAACCTTCAAATATTTGGGACCCAAGAAATACGTGAGCGTAGAAGTCTATTCCATGAGGCACCCGATCCATGATCTCACGGCATCACGTCATCCATCATCCAGACTCCTCCATCACCATGCTCAGCAACTCATCAGATCTTTGCTGAAGACTACACTTAAACCTTGAATAATGCCATTTAAAAGACACTTGGACAAGTACATGCATAGAATAGAGTTAGAGCAGAGGTTCTCAACCTATTTCGCCCTGTTTACCTCAGGCAACTATTCAAAAGTAAATTTGCCCAACCCTGTTTTGTTCAGCAATTCGAGTTTACACTTCTACCATAATAAAGCAACCGACAAAGGGGAAATTTTCAAAGTGTTTTTAACATTATTATTTTTAAGTTCCAGAATCAACAAATTTACCCCAGTTTGGGAACCCTTGGGTTAGAGCAATATGGGCCAAATACAGGCAAATGGGATTAGCCTAGGAGGAGTATCTTGGCCTGCTGTGTGACTCTATGATTCCATTACACGTTGACCAATTATGTTGCGTTTTGCACCCTCATTACGCTCCAGCTTTATTTCTGGCTCTGAATCGTGATCCGTAACTTCTCGGATAATGGAAACGTGTCTTGTCTGTAACAATTTCTTTCAAAACTTTCATGGTCAGTTCAAGTTTGGCTGCACCATTCTCTTCTCAACTGACACTCCTGTTGCAATGTAATGCAGTTCGCTAGTTTGTTTTATGCCATTTAATTTTGATTGCAATATTTGCTCTGTTCCAGTGATTCATCTTCTGAAAAGATTTAAAATCTCCAAGAAATCCAAAAAGAAGAGGGCTGGTGACATGGATGAAGTTGATGGACTGTGCTATGATGCTGACAATATGACCCAACAATTCAGATCCATCAGCCTCGCGGACGATGATTCTGTGGAAGATAATGATTTTGATTCCTCCCACGAGGTTTGTGACAGTCCCTCTAAAAGTAATTAGTTGTAATGTTGGTGTCTTTCTATTTAACAGACAGAAGAAGTAGAACAGGAAAATATTTTCTTGTTCGAGCTTTTGAAATTCTTTAAATGTAGCAATGTCTGAAAGATGTGGATACAAGGAATACAAGATGCCGGTTTACAAAAAAGACACCAAGTACTGGAGTAACTCAGCCGGTCATACAATATCGCTGGAGAACATGGATGGGTAACGTTTCGGGTCAGGATCCTTTTTCGAACCTGACAAGCTGGATCCCAACCCGCAATGTCATTATCCATGTTCTCCAGAGATGTTTGGTTTAGTTCATTGCCGCGTGTACCGAGGTAGCTTTTGTTGCGTGCTAACCAGTCAGTGGAAAGACGATACATGACTACAGTTTGCGAGCTGTCCACAGTGTATAGATACATAGGAACATAGAAAAATAGGTGCACGAGTAGGCCATTCGGCCCTTTGAGCCAGCACTACCATTCATTATGATCATGGCCCATTTTCCCCCATATCCCTTGATTCCTTTAGGCCCTAAGAGCTAATCTATCTCTCTCTTGAAAACATCCAGTGAATTGGCCTCCACTGCCTTCTGTGGCAGAAAATTCCACAGATTCACAACTCTCTGGGTGAAGAAGTTTTTCCTAATTTCAGTCCTAAATGGCCAACCCCTTATTCTTAAACTGTGACCC
The DNA here is from genome assembly GCA_963514005.1 of Raja brachyura. Next base: position 34,619,715 of record OY740793.1, on the reverse strand, counting down.
CTGGTTCTGGACTCCCCCAATATCAGGAACATTTTTCCTGCATCTAGCCTGTCCAATCCTTTTAGAATTGTTTATGTTTCTATACGATCCCCTCTCATCCTTCTAAATTCCAGTGAATGCAAGCCCAGTCGACCCATTCTTTCATCATATGTCATTCCTTCCATCCCGGGAATTAACCTGGTGAACATACGCCACACTCCCTCAATAGCAATAATGTCCTTCCTCAAATTAGGAGACCAAAATTACACACAATACTCCAGGTGCGGTCTCATCAGGGCCCTGTACAACTGCAGTAGGACCTCCTTGCTCCCAAACTCAAATCCTCTTGCAATGAAGGCCAACATGCCTTCTGTTCTGAACATTTCAGCAGCTTTCTTCACTGCCTGCTGTACCTGCATGCTTACTTTCAGTGAATGATGTACAAGCACACCCAGGTCTCGTTGTACCTCCCCTTTTCCTAATCTGACACCATTCAGATAATAATATGCCTGACTGTTCATGCCACCAAAGTGGATAACCTCACGTTTATCCACATTAAACTTCATCTGCCATGCATCTGCCCACTCCCCCAACCTATCCAAGTCACCCTGCACCCTCATAGCATTCTCCTCACAGTTCACACTGCCACCCAGCTTTGTGTAATCTGCAAATTTGCTAATGTTACTTTGAATCCCTTCATCCAAATCATTGATGTATATTGTAAATAGCTGCAGTCCCAGCACCGAGCCTTGCGGTACCCCACTAGTCACTGCCCGCCATTTTGAAAGGGACCCGTTAATTCCTACTCTTTGTTTCCTGTCTGCCAACCACTTCTCAATTCATGTCAGCACTCTACCCCCAATACCATGTGCCCCAATTTTGCCCACTAATCTCCTATGTGGGACCTTACCAAATGCTTTCTGAAAGTCCAGGTACACTACATCCACTGGCTCTCCCATGTCCATTTTCCTAGTTACATCTTCAAAAAATTCCAGAAGATTAGTCAAGAATGATTTCCCCTCCGTAAATCAATGCTAACTTGGACCGATCCTGTTACTGCTACCCAAATGTGCCGCTATTTGATCTTTTATAATTGACTCCAGCATCTTCCACACCACCGATGTCAGGCTAACTGGTCTATAATTCCCTGTTTTCTCTCTCCCGCCTTTCTTAAAAGGTGGGATAACATTAGCTACTCTCCAATCCACAGGAACTGATCCAGAGTTGAGAGAACATTGGAAAATGATCACCAATGCATCGACGATTTCTCAGGCCACCTCCTTGAGTACTCTGGGAAGCAGACCAACAGGCCCTGGGGATGTATCTGCCTTCAGTCCCAACAGTTTACCTAACACCATTTCCCGACTGATGTGGATTCCCTTCAGTTCTTCCCTCCCACTTGATCCTCAATCCCCTAGTATTTCTGGGAGATTTTTTGTATCTTTTTTAGTGAAGACAGAATGAAGTGCTTGTTTAATTGTTCTACCATTTATTTGTTTCCCAATATAAATTCCAATGATAAAAAGAATAAAGGATGCTGCCTGACCTGCTGAGTTACTCCAGCACTGTGTCTTTTTTGTAAAACATCCTGCAAGATGTTCTTGTCAAAATATAGAGGCCGCCAGTCGTTTTCCTGGAAAGAAAACATGTACAAAACGATGTGAAGGTCTTTGTAGGTTTATGGTGTGAAATGATTTAATTTGTATGATCATTCTTCATGTTGCAAAGCTGTTCCCTTCCCAATATATTGGAGTTCAAAATCCTATCAATTTCAATTGCGAGTTACTCAATAGTTTAGTTTCGTGTCACTGTCGGGTACAGTGAAAAGCTTTCGTTGCATGCTAAACAAAAAAATTGAAGATTCACGCCCTGTGAGTGAAGGAAATTGTACTCTCTCAGTCACGCATGGTCAACACCTTAATCCTGATGTTCTTACCCCTAGTGCTAGACAAACTACGATGAATAAAAAATCCCTCAAAATCTGCCCTAATCATCTGAATAGGGAACATCTCAAGCTGATGTCAATGTACTTTAGAGGGGGAGAGAGGGGATCCAATCTAATTCATGCGCAGGAAGGAACTGCAGTTGCTGGTTTGTACTGGGGATAGACACAAAGTGCTGGAGTAACTCAGCAGGTCAGGCAACATCTCTAGAGACAAGGAACAAGTAACCTTTTGGGTCAGAACCCTAATTCATGGGGAGAATTGAAGATGTCCTATTTGTAGAGTGGTGGGAGTAAATAAAAGAACATTTCAAGCGTTATAATATTTGAATTATTTTTTGAACGATTTGCTTTTTTGTGAAAAAGGATGGATGGATTGGAGAATTGGTGACCAACAACCAATCTGCTGAAAGAACCCAACATCTATGTGCGTGCAGGCCTTAGCGATGTTTTGGGTTGAAACTCTGCATTGAAGAGTTGGCTGGTGTGAGAACGAAAGACTCCATTTCTTAGGACACTTGCAACCATTCTGGGTCGTAGCTGAGTTGACCGGCGTGGGAAAGCGAATAGGTTGCAGATGAATGCAACTGATGGGAATGCTCTGAGTGCTAGCATGTACATGATGGGCTGAATGGCATCCTTCTGCAACAGAAGGAAATGTGAGTAATGTGTTGTCCACAGCATTGATGTTAATGGTGCTATATATTTGCCTTTTAGGTGTTTGAATGGCTGAAAACAAGTTTTCTTGAATCGAACGAGGAAAAGACATCACTGAAATGTAGCACGGTCACCATTTCAGAGGTATGGCAATATGGTGTACTGTATTGGTGTCTGGTATAACTGGCACACAAACACTAACACACTGAAGAGCATTCAATTCCACTCATTTGGCATTATGAACAGTTGATACTCTTCAAAAAAAGACACTGAGACACCCTAAAGTGCTGAAGTGTTACTCGTCTCTGGAGGACATGGATAGGCAATGTTTCAGGCCGGAACAGTTCTTCAGACTGATTGGGGGTGGGGAGAAAGTTGGAAGAGAGGTGAAGACGGGACAAAGTCTGGCAATGTCTGACGGGTTCAGACCTGAAACGTCACCTATCCACGTTCTTCAGGGATGCTGCCTGACCCGCTGCATTACTCCAGCACTTTGTGTCAATCTCTGGCAAGTGAGAGGTGGATATAGGTGAGTGAGGTTTGCTTGGTAGACAAAGGATTGAGGTGAAAAGGAGATAAAGGTGTGTCAGATAAAGAGAGAAGAGGAGTGAAAAGTAATGCCAGAGGGAGGGATATAGATGGAAGGGAGTGGGCAGGATGCTGGGAGAGGGTGGGGGTAGGACAAAGACAAGGAAGTCATAAGCGGAGAAACAAGGAATGGCAGATGCTGGTCTACAGAAAAAGACACAAAGTGCTGGAGTAACTCAGCAGGTCAGGCAGCATCTCAAGAGGACATGGATAGGTGACGTTGCAGGTGGGAACCCTTCATCAGACTGGTAAGAGTTTACAGGTAAGAGGGTTTGACTGGCAGATGGGTGTCTAGACATGAAAAGAAGACAAAATGCTGTGAGATAAGGAGAGAAGCGTGAAAGAAGAGAGAAAAGTTACTCCAGCACTTTGTATCTTTTTTGTAAACCAGCATCTGCAGATCCTTGTGTCCAATTGATGCTCTTCCCTAGATTGAGAGTTAGTTTTTGTACTAATATTTTTTTAGATTATTGAACATTTTTTAGTTTACTATGTTATCTATGAGTACTTTGTTTACAGACCTGCTATGCTGCAGCAAGTAAGAATTTCATTTTTCAGTAAATATGACAATTAAATTATTCATAGGTAATCTACTTTAAAGCATAAATATTGCATTCAAGTGTAAGTTAAAAAGACTCGCTACAGTATACACCAGGTTGTACAATTTCAAGATGACTCTTTTGGCAACCAAAGATGATTTATGCCTTAAAGAAATGCTCAGAACCAGGTGGTACCTGATATTGTTTTGTAACTTTATCCTTTTTAATTCTCCTTGTGATCCCTGCTCCTGTTGCAAGATTATTATATTGCGGTTGTTTACATAGAACACCTCTTATACACCACTATAGTATCTTCCGCCACCCTCACCCCTGACAGTGCATCGCAAGCACCCACTCCGTGGGCAGTTGAAGTGGGGGTTAAGATTCCAATGCTGTGCCGTTTTGCAGATCGCCTGGGATAATGAAGAGGATCCACTCTGTACAATAGATGTAGAAAACCATGAAGATGCAGAAGAATGCTGGTCTGTGAAAAGAAAATACCATGAATTTCAGGACCTTTGGAATGAACTTATCAAGGTATACCAGTCGCGCCAAGCGGCATTTTGTTTAGAATCCCTGCATATGAATATCATACTTAGTTAATTCTGGTGAGCAGCTTAATCACACAGCCACTGGGTGGTGAGTCACTCTACACATTAGAAAGGCTAGAAACAAGAAACTGCAGATGCTGGTTTACAAAAAAAGACTCAAACTCAGTGGATCAGGCAGCATCCCTGGAGAACATGGATAGGTGACGTTTCTGGCCGGGATCCTTCTTCAGACTGATTGACAATGGAAAGGCTTATTGATTGTTACTCTGGTCGCTTTTAGTTTATCCTTTTCTCCCATGTTCTCATAAGGTCATAAGGATTAGGAGTAGAATTAGGTCATTCGGCCCATCAAGTCTACTCCGCCATTCAATCATGGCTGATCTATCTCTCCCTCCTAACCCCATTCTCCTGCCTTCTCCCCATAACCTCTGACACCCGTACAAATCAGGAATCTATCCATCTCTGCCTTAAAAAAATCCACTGTTGGCAATGGAGGTTATTCTGGCCCACAGGGACTGTGAACGTGTGCGCCTCCCACCTGCAATTCCTCTGGCTTTTCTTCACGACCGGAGACAAGTGTTGTCAGACCTCAGGGACTGAGGAAAGGTTGTGGATGTGGGGAGCACGGATCGAAGTCTGAATTTGGATGGCATATTGATGTCTTCAGATGCCCATCAGCCACAATTGGTAGAAAGGGACAACACAGAAGCTAAGGGAGTCTTCCCAATCTCCCGATCTACCTCATTGTGGCCCACGCTCTTTTTAAAATTCTGCACTTTCTTTGTAAATGTAGCACGCACAATGAGTGGATTACAGGCTGTTGCTGCAATCTCTCCGTCAAGCAGCCACCTCATTTACTGACGGTGAAATTTCACCTTCGTTATGTGAACACAATCCCGCACCTACAACAATGGGTTGGATTCCAGATCCAGAAAATTTTGCATCCTTGCATCCATCTCGTCAGCATATCCTCTCCAGCCAACAACGGGCCATTATGGTCTCCTCCCTTCCTGAGGTCATCTGTTGCTCGCCCTGATTTGTCCTGGGTTTTTCCTGTTCCCTCCCTCACCTCTATCAGTCTGAAGAAGTGTTCCGACCTGAAATGTCACCTATTCCTTTTCTCCAGAGATGGAATACTTACTTGCTATAATTTATTGTCACTTGTGACTAGGGACAGTGAGATAGACAATAGGTGCAGGAGTAGGCCATTCGGCCCATCGAGCCAGCACCGACATTCGCTGTGATCATGGTTGATCATCCACAATCAGTAATTCATGCCTTCTCCCCATACCCCTGACTGCGCTATCTTTAAGAGGTCTATCTAACTCTCTCTTGAAAGCATCCAGAGAACCTGCCTCCACCGCCCTCTGAGGCAAAGATTCTTTGCTTGCATACCCAATGTATACAAATAGCAGCCACCTACGGAGCTGACAAAGTCACAAAGCAAGCCGACTCCTTTTTTGCTGCCTGATCCGCTGAGTTACTCCATCACTTTGTGTCTATCTGCAGAAGAATGTCTCCAACTTTGAACCTTGTGAGCACGGCAGCAGCCCACAGGGATGTGTATTGCAGATTGTTCACTTACTTGGAATTCGTCCATTAAATCAACCCATGTATTTCTCAATTTATGATAGGCTTGTACTTTTGGAAAAGGTTTAATTTGGTAAAAAGTTTGTAAATTAGAACAACATTTCCAATCGTTCAATATAAAGTATCTGGTGGCAATCAAATAAATCTGGTGGCAATTAAATAAACCTAAAGATTTAAAAATACATCAACATAATCATCTGAATTCATAAAAATGTTTTGTTAAAAATCACATTTTAAGATAATAAGGTAGACACAAAATGAAAGACAACACATGATTACAATCGAGCCAGCCAATGTGTAGAAGGCAGGAATGGGGTATTAATTGTGGATGATTAGCCATGATCACATTAAATGGCGGTGCTGGCTCGAAAGGCTGAATAGCCTACTCCTGCACCTATGGTATATTGATACATGATAAACATTATTCACATTATTTCCTTTAATGCAAGATAATGTCCAGTAAAGCCCGATCAAAGATAGTCCGAGGGTCTCCAATGGGGTAGATACTAGCTCAGGGCTACTCTCTAGTCGTTTGTTGGGTGGTTTAGTGAAAAGCATTGTTTTGTGTGATAGCCAGGTAAATCCATTATTTTAGCTTTAGCAGAAGCAACGAGAGCTGAAATTCTGCCTCATATCATTGAATCTGTTTGGGCTCCAGTTGCTGAACTGAGAGGGTGATTTTGTGTTGGTGCCACTGTCCCAGTAGACCTGCACTCCTTGTTTTCCAGACCTACAGCTCACTTGCTGACACCCAGCTGCCTTCAATCAACGGCTCGGCCTCGGGCGAGATCAGCGAGAAATTTCAAGAAGACTTTGAGCATCAAGTGACTGGGTTTGTAGAGGTGAGAGGACCAGACATCTCCACTGATTCATTGATTCTGTATGATGCCATGTATATGATTATCCGATGCGGACAATCAAAGTACAAGAACGGGAGTGACGCAAATACTACGATTTAAGGAATCTCTATTTGCAGATTAAGGTTTGAAATGAAGCACAATGTTACTTTCTGAAGTAGAATTCGGTCATGAACTGTTATTTAAAGGCACAGAGGGAGGTATTTAATCAAGTACAACAGAACCAAATGTGGGATCGACTCAGCTGAAGCTGAGGACTAAGGGCACCTTGGGTTACCATGTAGGAATCTAAAGCTGTTTTTTATATTACTGCTGTTTTAATAGGGGTTCTTGGAGACTTTGATCCACCACAAAAAAACGGAGACATGTTTCAGTAACTTAAGCACTAGCATCTTATATTGGACACAGGTGCTCCACAATCCTATTTTAGTTTGGAGATGCATCATGCAAACAGGCCCTTCAGCCCACCAAGTCCGTGCCGACCAGAAATCCTCACACACTAACACTATCCTACACACTAGGGCCAATTTACCATTATACCAAGCCAATTAGTCTACAAACCTGTAAGTCTTTGGAATGTGGGACGAAACCGAAGATCTCGGAGAAAATGCATGCAGGTCACGGGGAGAACGTACAAACTCTGTGCAGACAACACTCATAGTCAGGATCGAACCTGGGTCTCTGAGCGCTGTACGGCAGTAGCTCTACCACTGCGCCCTAATCAGAACTGTCGTAAAGTTTATGAATGTGTTGTGTTGCTTTAATATACCGTTGCTCAGAACATGGGTTGTATGGCAGGTAGATAATGGGGTCAAGGAAAGAGCGTTCACGTTGCAGCCCTGTTTCCACCAATCTTTCCCACACCAAGCACAAGAAGCCACAAGACAGACACCATTGTATGCAGATCCAGAGCTCTCGCTGAACAACTTCTAATCTTATGTGTGGACTCGATAAGAAGAAAAAGGTAGATAATAGGACTTGCAAACACAAAGATTAGCAGATGCTGCAATCTTGCAAAGGACACAAAATGCTGCAGTAACTCAGCAGGTCAGGCAGCATCTCTGGAGGACATGGGTATGTGACTTTTTGGTCGAGCTCTTCCAATCAAACATGCCCCTCACCTGTATCCACCTATCACTTTCTCTCCCCAACTACAATCAGTTTTAAGAAGGGTCCTGACCCAAAACATTGTCTATCCATGTCCTCCAGAGATGCTGCCTAACCCGCTGCGTTACTCCAGCACCTTGAGTTTTAGTTAACAGGACTAACAATCATAGCGTCATACAGCACGGAGACAGGCAATTCATCCCAACATCTACAATAATCCCACCTGCTTGCGTTTGGCCCAAATCCCTCTAAACCTTTCCGATACATGTACCTGTCAAAATGCCTTTTAAACGTTGATATACTCGCCTCGACTACCTCCTCTGGCAGCTCATTCCATATTCCCACCACCTTTGTGTAGAAAAAGGTGCCTCTCAGGTTCCTATTAAATCTTTCCCTTCTCACCTTAAACCTATGTCCTCTGGTTCTTAATGCCCTACTCTACTAATATACAGTTCACCCTATCTATTCCCCCCATGATCATACACACCTATATAAGATCACCCCTTGTCCTCTTACCGTCCAAGGAATAGAGTCCCAGCCTGCCCAACCTCTCACTATAGTTCAGGCCCTTGTCTGGCAACATCCTCGTAAATCTTCTCTGCATTCACTCCAGCTTAATGAGAGCCTTCCTAAAGCATTCTCTTCCCCTTCTTCCAAACAGAACCTTCTATTACTTGCTGTAGGATATAACAAGAAAATGGTTCTGTACAGAAATGAGTCCATTGCAATGTTTCTGCACTTTCACTGGGTAGGAAGCTAAGTTTAAGAAACACGCATGTTAAATCCAACAGTGTGCAGGAAGGAACTGCAGACGCTGGTTTCAACCGAAGATTGACACAAAGTGCGGGAGTTACTCCAGCAATTTGTGTCTTCAATCCAACAGGTTGGATTCAAACCTGGTGCATTTTCTGTTGCAGGCGTTGACCTCTGACGAGTCCATTTTATGCAGTGAGACGGTACTGAACTTCTTCTCGCCCGGTGATCAAGACTACTGGGGGCTGCTAACATCGCTGTTTGCTGAGGAGGATGAGGTACGAGCACAGAAAGTGGAAACAATGTCCCTTTTTGTATTCTGCATCTGGTTTATTCTGTTATCAAGTAAAAAAAAATCTTTAAAGGCGACTTAAACTGAGGGCTGAGAACATCGATAGATCTGATACTGTCATGAACAAGACCATTTCTCAATGCAATGGTCCCATTACTGACAAGCCCATTTCTTCTATGAAAACATGATTGGGTGAGGTGATTGGCGAGGTCATCTTAGTAGGATGCATGTTTAGCTGTATATAGTCCATTAAATCTACACCAAAGTCCAGGTTTGCTCAGATCTAAGAATGGACATTTGGAAGGAAATTTGGTTTTATTATAGTATTTTAATTTTAATTGAGGGATGATAAATTGTCTCGTACCATCACTAGATCTTTTATTTTGCAACATATCTAACAGTTGTTTTGAATGATTTCCACCTGCTCAGCATCATCGGGATAAATAGAAAAGAAAATTGCGTTCCCATAGAGCCTTTTATATCCTCAGTACACGCCGAAGTGTATTACGGCCTTTATGGTATGGTGTGGTTTTCTGAAGTACAATGCCTTTGTCTCACAGAAAAAAAGAGAAACCAACTTGCCCACAGCAAGCTTCCAAAAGTAGCAAGTTAATACTGAGCAGATATTTAAACAGTGTTTGTTTTTGTGATGTTGAGATCAATATTGACTGGAAGATGAGGAATGAATCCCCAACGTTTCGTTATGTGGTGTCTTGTGTGTCTTTCTGTGCAGAGAAAGGACCACCTTGGAGAAACAACAAGTGCTGGACTTCCTCATTAGTCATAGAGTCATACAGTGTGGAAACAGCCCCATTGGCCCAACTTGGCCACACCAACCAACATGCCCCACCCACCTGCCTGTGTTTGCCCCATAGCCCTCTAAACCTACCCTATCCACATACCTGTCCAAAGGTTTCTTAAACGTTGTGATACTACATGCCTCAATGACCTCCTCCAGAAGCTTGTTCCATACACCGACCACCCATTGTGTAAAAAATAAAGTTGCCCCTCTGGTTCCTATTAAATCTTTCCCCTATCACCTTAAACCTCTGTCCTCTGGTTCTTGATTCCTACCCTGGAAGTCCTGCTTTTTAAACTTTTAACTACTCATGTTGCAGTACCTCATTCCTTTTCCCACCTCTGTCATTTGTGTCAACATGCACGATGACTCCCAGCTGCTCGCCCTCCCCCCGAGAATATTATGCGACATCCTGGACCCTGGCACCAGGAGTCTCGACTGCTGCTGCGTTGGACTTCCAGCTTGGAGTTTGATTCCCCCATGAAGCTGAACGTTGTGCCAGTCATGCCAGTCCCATGTCTTTGCCTTGGGGGGGGAGATGAAGTGGCACAGTTTGATATTTACACCCGTATTACTTTTTCTGCCCAGCTGATGAGTACCTATAACATGGGAAGGGGAAAGGACATTTAGGGGCAGCACAGCTGGTAGAACCTTTGCCTCACAGCGACATGGATGCGGTTCGATCCTGACATCGGGTGCTGTCCGGCTGAAGAGCTTGCACGGCTTTGTAGATTAATTGGCCACTATAAAATATAAAGTGTGCCTAAAGTGTAGACTGGATGAGAAAGTGGGATAACACCGTTTCACTAAATTAAATTAAACTAAAGTAAAGAATGAAGATTTCTTGGGTCTCTTACTGTTCCTTTTCCCCTCCTTCACTCTGATCAAAGCCTTGTTTACAATGGAACCTGATTTGGTGTGGGACAATTTTGCATTAGTGACAGATAACTCATTTCTGTCTCTCAATGTCCCTCGAACAATTAGAGCTGAATGTGTGATCCCATGTTTTGGATGTTACCAGGTTCCAGTCTGTGAGAATACAGCTTTGTAAAGTTGGACAATTTTGTCGTAGAAGTGTGGGGAGGGAGGGTACTGTCGTAGGTGCTGTGGTTATAATGGGAGGCAGAGCAAGTATGGGCAGAGTGTACAGTTAATGGCATGAACCTTAACAGGGATCTTGGAGTCAATAGACAATAATAGGTGCAGGAGTAGGCCATTCGGCCCTTTGAACCAGCACCGCCATTCACTGTGATCATGGCTAATCGTCCACAATCAGTAACCCATTCCTGCCTTCTCCTCATATCCCTCGACTCTGCTATCTTTAAGAGCTCTATCTAACTCTCTCTTGAAAGCATACAGAGAATTGGCCTCCGCTGCCTTCTGAGTCAGAGAATTCCACAGATTCACAACTGGGTGAAAACGTTTTTCCTCATCTCATTCTAAATGGCCTACCCCTTATTCTTAAACTCTGGCCCCTGGTTCTGTACTCCCCCAATATTGGGAACATGTTTCCTGCCTCTAGCGTGTCCAATCCCTTAATAATCTTATAAGTTTCAATATGATTCCCTCTCGTCCCAGTGTATACAAGCCCAGTCACTCCATTCTTTCAACAAATGATAATCCCGCCATCCCGGGAATGGTGAACCTACGCTGCAATCCCTCAATAGCAAGATTGTTCTTCCTCAAATTTGGAGACCAAAACTGCGCACAACACTCCAGGTGTGGTCTCACTAGGGCCCTATACAACTGCAGAAGGACCTCTTTGCTCCTTTACTCAACTCTTCTTGTGACGGCCAACATGCCATTCGCTTTCTTCACTGTCCAAGTTCATAGCTCATTAAAGGCAGCACAAGTGGGTAGGGTGGTAAAGAAGGCGTATGGTATGCTTGCCTTCATTGCTCGGGACATTGAATATAAGAGTCAGGAAGTCATGATACAGCTCTATAGGACTCTAGTTAGGCCAAAGTGGAGTATTGTGAGCAGTTCTTTACAGGAAAGATGTGCAGTCTTTGGAAAGGGTGCAGAAGAGGTTTTCTCTGGAATGTTGGAGGTCGATGGAAGATTTGATAGAAGTATATAAAATTATGATACGGTAAGCAGTCACAACCTTTTTCCCCAGGGTGGAAATGTCCAACACTAGAGGACATAGCTATAAGGTGAGAGGGGGAAAGTTTAATGGAGATGTGTGGGACATGATTTTTACACAGTGGGGGGGGGGGGGGGCACAGTGGGGGGCTGTGGAACATGCTGTCAGGGGTGGTGGTAGAAGCAATAGTAGCGTTTAAGAGACTTTTAGATAGGCGCATGGAAATGCAGGAAATAGAGTGGTGTGGATTATGTGCAGATAGATGAGAGCAGCTTAAATTGGCATCATGCTCGCACAAAACATTGTGGGCCGAATCATAAGGCCATAAGTGATGGGAGTAAAAAATAGGTACAGGAGGAGGCCATTCGGCCCTTTGAGCCAGTACTGTCATTCATTGTTGATCGTCCCCTATCAATAGCCCATGCCTGCCTTCACCCCATATCCCTTGACTCCACAAGCCCCTAGAGCTCTATCTAACTCTCTCTTAAATCCATCCAGTGACTTGGCCTCCACTGCCCTCTGTGGCAGGGAATTCCATAAATTCACAACACTCTGGGTTAAAAACGTTCTTTACTCCTATACCGAAATCCTCTTGTTATGAAGGCCAACATTCCATTAGCTTTCTTCACTGCCTGCTGTACCTGTAAGCCAACTTTCAGTGACCTGGTGTACAAGGACACCCAGGTCTCGCTGCACCTCCCCCTTACCTAACCTAACCTAACCCCATTGAGATAATAATCTGCACCTTGTTTTTGCCGCCAAATTGGATAACCTCACATTTATCTGTATTATACTGCACCTGCCACGCATCTGCCCACTCACTCAACCTGTCCAGGTCGCCCTGCAACCTCCTAACATCCTCTTCACAGTTCACACTGCCACCCAGCTCAGTGTCATCCGCAAACTTGCTAGTGTTGCTCCTAATTCCCTCTTCCAAATCATTAATATATGTGGTAAACAGTTGCGGCCCCAACACTGAGCCTTGCGGCACTCCACTTGCCACTGCCTGCCATTCTGAAAAGGACCCGTTCACTCCTACTCTTTGCTTCCAGTCTGCCAACCAATTTTCTATCCATGTCAACACCCTACCCCCAATACCATGTGCTCTAATTTTAGTAGAGTAATAGTAGTAAGAGTAGAATTATGCCATTCGGCCCATCAAGTCTACTCCACCATTCAATCATGGCTGATCTATCTCTCCCTTCTGACCCCATTCTCCTGCCTTCTCCCCATAACCTCTGACACCTGTACTAACCAATAATCTATCTATTTCTGCCTTGAAAATATCCACTGACTGCCTTCTAAACATAGAAATTAGGTGCAGGAGTGGGCCGTTCAGCCCTTCGAGCCTGCACCACCATTCAATATGATCATGGCTGATCATCCAACTGAGTATCCTGTACCTGCCTTCTCTCCATACCCCTGATCCCTTTAGCCACAAGGGCCTAATGGCAAATAATTCCACAGATTCACCACCCTCTGACTAAAGAATTGCCTGTTCCTGTGCTGTCTTGTTCTGTTCTATGTAACATTGAAGTTCTCGAACTTGAATTGTAGGGAGAGGGAGGATATACTGTGACATTCTTCCCTGAATGATAGGGGTGGAGTGGTGACCCTATAGGGGTGTACAAAATCACGAGAGGTATCGATAAAGTGAATGGAGACCGCCTTCCTTTGCAGGATAGAGGAGTCCAGAACTAGAGGGTACGGATTTTGAATGAGAGGGGAAAAATTTAAGTCCCTCATGAAGGATTGATTTCCAGAGCTTAGGCCTTGGTGGTTGGAGGTACGACTGCCAGTGGTGAGACAAGAAAAAGTCAAGGTTGTGTAAGATGCTGGAACCAAAAGAATGTGTGGAGTTGGAGGGGGGATGCAGGGACTGGGGAAGAAAGTTACAGGCATTGGTACCGAAGAACAATTGGAGCTTATTTAGTTTTTACAGTTTTAGTTTTGGAGATGCGGCATGGAAACAGGCCGTTTGGTCCAACGAGTCCACACCAACCATCGATCACCCATTCACCCCAGCTCTATGTTAATCCGCTTTCTCATCCATTCTCTACACAACAGGGGCTATTTACAGAGGCCAATTAATCTACAAACCTGCACGCTTTTGGATTGTGGGAGGGAACCGGAAAAAACCCATGCAGTCAGAAGGAGAAAGTGCAAACTCCACACACACACAGGATCCGAGGTTAGGATCGAACCCGGGTCTCTGGCGCTGTGAGGCAGTGGTTCTGACCAACTGTGCCGTACTGCAATATAAAACCTAAGCTTCCACAATCATTTCAGTGCAATGCTTTTTTCACTGATCTGTTGTGTCTTACAGGAAACCGATGCAGAGAGTGTTACTTCAGGGGGCTCACGTGACAAGGATGTGGATGATGGGGAAGAAACTGTTGAGAGACCCAAAACAAGTCCAGGAGACGTGGAGATCCAGGACACAGCGTCCAACAAGTCACTTCATTCAACAAACGGTTCCGAAACCACAGAATATGACGTCTCCTTCAGGTCCATGGCACACAGCCCTGACGAGGAAGATGTACAAAAGGCCAACATTAGTCACAGAAGGAGATGGAGAAGGGTGTCTGAAAAAATTGCCAAACAACCCAGAGGCATTGCAGGCCCCCTGCACAAACTCCTGGAGGAAATAATGTGTAAAGGTGAACCATTTTACTTTTTGAAATAAGATCATAAGAGATAGAAGTAGAATTAGACCATTCGGCCCATCAAGTCTACTCCGCCATTCAATCATGGCTGACCTATCTCTCCCTTGTAACCCCAATCTCCTGCTTCTCCATAACCCCTGACACCTATAAAATCAAGAGTTTGATAGAGTATTTGTCGACATACCAAATCTCCACGATCTTCTGAGGTGAAGGTTTTTCTTTAATGTGTGTGCAAGGTCACAATTGATGTCCCTCCAATTCGACTTTTTCCTAACCTAACCACTGTTGTTTATATTGGAGTGTTCACCCACAATACCATCAGACCCACATCTCGTTCAGACTTGTTCAAATGCTGACTCTTTTGAGAGAGTCAACAGTGTTCAATTGTCACATGTACAGACAAAGGAACAATGACATTCTCACTAGACGCAACTTAACAGACCTGTTATTAGGCAGGTAACATATAATAATGAAAATACAATAATATAACTATAATACGAGGTAACCACAATAGTGCAAAGCCCAAAGTCTGTAGTGCATCCGAAAGCACAGTCCATAGAAGATTCTAGTTGTTGAGGTTAGCGTGGTGTAGTGTTTAAGAGCCTGATGATTTCTGGGGAGAAGCTATTCCTGAACCTGGTGATCAGGAGTTTTCAAGCTCCTGTACTTTCTTCCCGATGGTGGTAGTGAAATGGGAGCATGTACAGGGCCTTTGATAATATTGGCTGCCTGTTTGAGGCAAGTCCTCCTATCGATCCCTTCAATGATGGGGAGGTCAGAATCCGTGATGGACCGGGGCAGTGTTCACCACTCTCAATCATCTTCTTTGTTCCTGGGTGTTCGATTTGTCGAACCAGGCAGCGATGCAACCAGTCAGTGTTTGTCGACAGACCAAATCTCCTCGATCATCTGAGATTAAGGTTTTTCTTTAACGTGTATGCAAAGTCACAATTGCTGCCTCACAGCGCCAGAGACGCGGGTTTGATCCTGACTGCGGCCACTGTTTGTACTTGGTTTGTACGTTCTCCCCATGACTGCGTGGGTTTTTCCCGGGTGCTCCGGTCTCCTTCCACACTCCAAAGATGTGTGGGCTTGTAGGTTAATTGGCTTCAGTAAAAATTATAAATTGGCCCTAGTGTGTAGGTTAGTGCCAGTGTATGGGGATCGCTGGTCTGGGACGAAGGGCCGGTTTCTGAGCTGTATCTCCAAATTAAACTAAACAGAGAAAATGTTCAACATGCTCCATTTTTCTTGAGGAAGCAAGTGCAACATTAACCTAAAGCAGGAAGTCGGATAAATGTTGAACGGGTAAAGTTTGGTGAGATGTGGGTAAAAAAAAGAGTGGTTTAATTATTTATCTCTTTAATATTTCCCCCTTTTCCGTTTTTAATTATATTGCAGTGTTTACCTGCCCTTAGGATATCAATGTGTAGGAAGGAATTGCAGATGCTGGTTTAAACCAAAGATAGGCACAAAAAGCTGGAGTAACTCAGCGGGACAGGCAGCATCTCTAGTGAGAAGGAATGGGTGACGTTTTGGGTCGAGACCCTTCAGTCAGATACGTCACCCATTCCTTCTCTCCAGAGATGCTGCCTGTCCCGCTGAGTTACTCCAGCTTTTGTGTCTATCTTAGGATATTAATTGTGTTTGTGATTTGACTAAATGTGGTCTCCATCAATCTTCACAATGTACTTTTCTTTTGCAGAGCATCGTAACTTCAAGATAACGGCTCTAATGAAACTGTTAAAATACATCCTGACAATCAGCAAGAAGTAAGTGGCCTGTGAATAATGTACTTAACAATTGGCAAACAGTAGATTGTAATTTATACTTGAGGAAACAAAGTATATCCCATTTCACCCAGTATCCTGCCCACCTGCTTCTACCAATATCCCTTCCTCTGGTGTTACAATTCACTCCTTCTTTCTTAACCCACCACTCTACCTCCAGGCACCTCGGGGCGGCCGACTTGGGGTTACTGACCACCCCGCGGTCCAGGTACAAGCTCAGGGGCGACCGCGCTTTTGCGGTTGCAGCACCTAGACTGTGAAACAGCATCCCTCTTCTCATCAGAACTGCCCCCTCCATCAACTCCTTTAAGTCTAGACTTAAAACTTATTTCAACTCACAAGTGTTTCTTGAGGTCCTCTGAGGGAGCACGGTATGTATGTATTGTTAGATCTATGTACCACTGTATGTAGCACGTTAGTCCTCCACTGATGTAAAGCACTTTGGTCAACGAGAGTTGTTTTTAAATGTGCTATAGAAATAAAATTGACGACTTGAATTGCCAATCAAACCCCCTCTCCTCTCACCTGTATCCACCTATCACTTGCCCAACTTTGTCCCGTCCCCACCTCTTTTCCAGCTTTCTTGCCCTACCAGTTGCTTGCCCTACTACAATAAGTCTGAAGAAGGGTCCCGATCCAAATCATGCAGATGCTGGTTTAAACAGAAGATAGATACAAAATGCTGGAGTAACTCAGTGGGACAGGCAGCATCTCTGCAGAGAAGGGATGAGTGACATTTCGGGTCGAGACTGTTTGCTGCCTGTCCCGCTGAGTTACTACAGCATTTTGTGCCTTCTCTCCAGAGATGCTGCCTGTCCCACTGAGTTACTCCAGCATTTTGTGTCTATCACCAGTCTGAAGAAGGGTCTCGACCCGAAACGTCACTCATTCCTTCTCACCAGAGATGCTGCCTGCTCCACTGTTACTCCAGCATTTTGTCTATCTTGGGTAGAAGGGGAAGATACAGAGAACTGAATATGGTGCTCAGCATTGTAGAGCATCAGTTCCTTAGACAAAGCCCAATGTCCACAGTGGAGTCGAGGTGAACTGAACAGAACCCTAGGTCATGGAGCTGTTCCTATGTCTGGTGGTGTGTGCTTTCAAGCTTCTGTGCCTTTTGCTAGAAGGGAGCGAGGAGAAGGAATGATGGGTAAAATAGGTCTTTGATTGTAGTCAGACACAAAAAGCTGGAGTTACCCAGTGGGTCAGGCAGCATCTCTGGGGAAAAGGAATAGGTGATGTTTTGGGTCAAAACGCTTCTTCAGTTTTGGCATTGAATCTCCATGTGAGTGTGCTATTTTTGACTCTCTGTGTTGCGTTTCTTACACAGATCTGTGAAGAAATCTGTCGACTGGTTCATCAGTAAAGAGCAGGTAGCTTTGTACATTGATCAACTCAGAGAGGTGTTGTGGCCAAATGGAATCCCAGCTTGTCCACCTCCAGAAAGATCTGATGAAGAAAAAGCCATTGCAAAAGAAAAAGCCATTGTGTTACTGCTGAGCAAAGTGCCAGGTAAAGTTAGGTTACCCAGACATTTTGTTGAAGCTTCCAGCACCCACAACCCTCACTCAGCTCCCATCCCTTCCAATCTATTCTTGCCCAAGATAACGACCTTTAACCGGCTCTGAGGAGGACAGTCTTTCCGCCGAGTCTAATCCTATTACTTACTGCAGCGGCTAAAGTAGAGTTGCTGGAGGAACTCAGTTTGTCAGGCTGCATGTGTGGAGGGAATGGACAGGTGATGTTTCGGGTTAAGACCCTTCATCTGGACTCTCGTGCCACCATGGATAGTGTCGATCCCCAGACTGGTTTCAAACAAGACGGGAATATTCCAAGCCCAATTGTAACTTCCCTAAGTGAACCCGAGGATGTAAAAAAAACTTGTTTTATCCTATATTAAGTTCTGCAGATGCTGAAAATCCATGAATGAATAAATGATACTTTATTGTCACATGTACCTAGTTACAGTGAAATGCTTTTTGTATACAACCCAGGTGGTACAGAAGTGTTGCCACATGGTGGCTCTGACAAAGTTACAAAAGTGCCCAACAGTCCTGTCTACTGACTACCGCCGCCGCACGTGGCAGTAGCCCACCACCCCCCTACCTACCCCTCGTCAAATACTCAGCAGGTTGGGCAGTAAGTGTGGAGAAAAAAAACACACTAGTTAAATGATTTGTGTACCATCTCCAAAACCTTCACATCCTTCTTGTGAGCAGTACTTGGGTTGTGAGGAATT
Source organism: Raja brachyura (assembly GCA_963514005.1). The sequence goes on along the minus strand of OY740793.1, from coordinate 34,601,280 downwards.
GGTTTGTTCCATCCAAGACTCCAGTTGAGTTTGTGATGGTGGCAGGATGTTGTAGACTCATGGAGGTATATGGGATGGAAATACGCCCTTCAGCGTAAAATGTTCATGCCAATCAACTTGCCCAACTGAGCGAGTCCGTTTGGGGCAGTACAGAGTTGCTGCCGTATGGCGCCAGAGACCCGGGTTTGATCCTGACTGTGTACATACTCCCTGTAACTGCATGGGGTTTCACCGGTTGCTCCGGTTTTCTCCCACACTCCAAAGACTGGAAATTGTAAATTGACCCTTGTGTGAAGGACAGTGCTAGTGAAAGGGGTGATCACTGGACTCGGTGGGCTGAAGGGCCTGTTTCTGCGCCGTATCTCTAAAGTCAACCAAACTTGGACTTGTTTGGCCGGAGGCCCTTTTTCAATGCTGTGTCTCTCTTAAAAAAGTTTTCATTTGCACCAACATTAAAACATGGGGATTAAAATTTAGCTCAGCCTATCAATTTATAACAAAAGTTGCCTGTAAGTGTGACCTTTATGAATCACAAAATATTTTAATTTGACACCAGTTTTCGAACGTCCTGATATTTGCAAAACTAGAACACTGCAGATGTTAGAAACCTGAAATAAAAACAGAGACTGCTGGAAATACTCAGCAGGTCAGATAGCATCTGAGGAGTCAAGAACAGGATTAACGTGACGGGATGGTGATCTTTACTTTGTTTTGTTTCAGCATTATTCCTTCCGTTTCTACCTGTAAAAGAAATCATCAACAATCTAATGACAGTATTTCAAGATGTGGAAACCAACAAGAGACTAGTATATGTAAGTACCACAAAATTAAATGCTCTCCACGTTCCCCTACAACACGCAGTCAAGAGTGTTTGATTGCTGTATGTACTGACAAGGAAACAATGAAATTCTTACTTGCAGAGCCTAACGGGCCTGTTACACAACACACGCAGATAATATATACACACTCCCCGACTTACACAATAAGCGACTTATGTAAACTCACACAATTCTGTACTCAGTCCCGAGTGCAATCAAGGCAGTTTGTAATTTCCACAACATAGTATGACCACTCATGTTTACACCAGGAACAAGCCGCCAATGGTGGCGGTGCTGACCGAGAAGGCCATACACCATAGTTCGTGCTCCAATGGCGAGAGCCAGTGATTCTGACTTTCGTAAAATCTGACTTGCATAAAGGGCCTGTCCCACTTGGTCGTCATTTGCGCCTCATTTACGCGTCATATGTAAAATAGGTTGACGCGTCGTTATGTGCGACGTCGCGCGCAAATCACGCATCATCATGTCAGGTGCATGTGACGTCATTAGAATACCCTGCGACGACACATGGTTACGCACGGTGACGTAACCATGCGGCACCACATGATGCACGTGAGACGTCAGGCCGCCAGCGTGCAAGACCAATGCGTCAGCGTGCGTACGCGATACGTCACGCAGGTGGCGAGCGGGGATTTCGTACAGCATGAAATTCGTAGGTTGTTTTTTATTGCAAGAGGGTGGAATACAAATTCTGTCTTGCCGACATTGTACCAAGCTTTTGGAAGAGAACGTTTAAAGTAGTTTGTGTAATAGACACAAAAAAGCTGGAGTAACTTTGTCTCGTTACTCCAGCTTTTTGTGTTTATCTTCGGTTTAAACCAGCATCTGCAGTTCCGTCCTACACATAGTTGGTGTAATGTTCATCCAAGAGCTCAAGGATATACTGGACTTGGAGTGCGTTAGGTTTGGCCCACTTGATTCATTTCTAAGTTGAACTGGCTGTGAGGAATAATGAATGTAGTACAGCACTTGCAGGAACGTAACAGAACGTGGTGATTTTATTGAAACGTGCATGGTTTTCGGAGCGGTTGACTAGATGCTAGATGGACATGCTGAAATTCAGTGGCACACTCTCAGGATAAGCGATCAGCTAGTTAGCACTGGGATGAGGAGTAATTTCAATGTGAAGGGGCCTAAATCCCCAGAATTCCATACATTGGTGTGTTTGGATGCCCTGCTTGTTTATGTTCAAGCTGGAGGTTGAAAGATTTTTGGAAACTACGATCAGAAAGGAGACAACATCTGCCAAAGTCTCACTTTTTCCACTCAGTTGAGATTTTTTTGATCGGTAGCCCTGGTGTTGCTGAAATATAACATTTTGTCCAGATTAAGAATATGAATTTTTGGTGGGTAAATTTGGATTACGAACCAACGTGGTTAAAGATGGAAAAGGAAGATTGTTTACCTTTTAATGTAAGTTCAATTCTTTTTGCGCCAAGAGAAATACAAAATAAAATTTATAGGAACAACCCTATAATTTATAGCAATAGACGCATTTGGAAACAAATAGTCAAGACTTTATGTTTGGATAATTTGTCACTTAAACTACCAATTATGAATAACCCTTTATTTAAACCCTCTATATTAGATAGGGGGTTTAGACAATGGGAGGATTTAGGAATTTATAGGATTGAACATCTGTATAGAAAGGGAAAATTTCTTTTATTTCATGAGTTACAAGAAATTTATGGGTTACCACCGCATAATTTGTTTAGGTATCTACAAATTAGAGATTATATTAAGTCTAACACACAAGATTATAAAATTAAAGAACCAGGATTATTAGATGAAGTATTTAATAAACATGCAAATTCAGAAAAATTTATAGCTTATATATATAATCTTATTTTGGATAGGGAGAATCCAACAACAGAAATATACCGTCAAGCATGGGAAAATGAAATTGGTTTATCTATAACAAAAGAATCTTGGGAAGAAAGTTTACAACGCATACATCGCTGTTCATTAAACGCGAGGCATACATTGATACAATTTAAAGTTTTATATAGGTTACATTATTCAAAAACCAAATTAAATAGAATTTTTCCTAATGTCTCTCCTATTTGTGATAAATGTCAGAATTTAGAGGCTAATTTAATACATAGTTTTGTAACGTGTTCAAAACTTAGTTATTATTGGACAGAAATCTTTAGAGTTATATCTGAAGTTCTTAGAGTTAAACTGGATCCAGAACCAAAGTTAATAATATTAGGAATTCCGGATTCACAATGCGTATTAACAGTAAATCAAAGAATTTTCTTAGATTACTGTTTGATAATAGGGAAAAAAATAATATTGAAATTTTGGAAGGGAACATTAACCCCCATAATTAAAATGTGGACAGCAGAGATGTTGGAGACTTTGTATTTGGAAAGAATCAGATTTGTCCTAATGGACAAATGTGAAATCTTTGAACAAATATGGTCTCCATATATACAATATTTGAAGGGCTAGCTGTTCTTGGCATTACTACTCAATGGGTACTAGACAGGATTTGACGAGAAAAATATGGATTTTCTAATTGGGTTTTGTGTACACGTCTCCGCAATACGACGTTATAATTACAATACATTTTGTTGTTTCTATCTTAAATATTCATATTATACCATATATTGTTCATAAAGGGGAATTATATATATATACTGAATAGATATATACTAAGTAGTGTTTGTTTTCTTTTTCTTTTTTTTTGTTGTTTTTTTTTCTTTGACTTTTTATCTTTTTTTATTATTCAAACACAATCATTTTTTTTTTCTTTTTTTTTTTCGATTTAAAGTCTATTCCTTTTTTCTTATTCTTTCTTTATTTCTAAAAAACAGAAGATAATAATAGCGAATATGATAGTTGTACATTTACTGAATTACTTTGGTATTTGTAAATTTGTTTTACTACTTGGAAATTACTACATCTAATAAAAATATTATTAATAAAAAAAAATTAAAAAAAAAAAAGAGAAATATAACATTTTGTGTTTTATATTTTTCTTTTCCAATTTGTGTTTACCTGAGGGGCAATCTTTTCATATAAAGGGAGGTGGGTATATGGAACGAGCTGCCAAAGGAGGTAGTTGAGGCAGGTGATATCACAACATTTTAAAGATATTTGGACAGGTACATGGATAGGAAAGATTTAGAGGTTAATGAACCAAATGCAGGTAGGTGGGATGAGTGGAGACCGGGCACCTTGGTCGGCATAGGCAGGTTGGGCCGAATGGCCTGTTTCCATGCTGTATGACTATATAAAGCATCACACTAATATTGTTGATTAACAATCTGTGCTTCTAAAGTTTCTTTGAACAAAGTGACTATTTTAAAAGTGTTATTTGGGCAATCCTATTCATAGAGTCGCACAGCACAGAACGAGGCCCTTTGTCCCAAATTGCCCATGCTGACCAAAAAGCCCCATCTACACTAGTTCCAGCTGCCCATGTTTGGCCCATATCCCTCTAAACCTTTCCTACCAAGGAGTGGCACGGTGGCACAGAGGTCGAGTTACTGCCTTACAGCACCAGAGACCCGAGTTTGATCCTGACTACAGGTGCTGTATGGAGTTTATACATTCTCCCCGTGAATGCGTGCATTTCCCCCTAGGGCTGTGTATCCTCCCACATTACACAGACGTACAGGTTTGTTTTACCAATTGACTCTGGTAAAATTGTAAATTGTCCCTCGTGTGTGTGGGATAGTGTTTGTGTGCTTGGATCACCAGTCGGCACGGACCCGGTGGGTCGAAGGGCCTGTTTCCGCGCTGTATCTCTAAACTAAAACTTTCATTTTGAATTTAATTGTGTTGTAAATATGTAAATTAATCACATGTTTTGTGTGTGTGTGTGTGTGTGTGTGTTGTGCATTTATACAGACAGCCCTGGTGTTTCTGCTATTTGAACTCTTTCCGGAGGTAAAGGAGTCATGGAAAGAAGATCCTGGGCTTTGCTTGGAAGACCTCAATGTTGACCAGTTAAATGAGGGACCGTTGTGAAGAAGCTCGACAATTGCTTGGTTTCATGAAGAGTGGCTTATGTTGGAATGCTCCACGTCCTCAGAGGGCTAAGGAAATTCGGCATGGCTCCAGTTATGCTTGCCAATTTCTATAGATTCACCGTAGAAAGCATCCTCTCCGGATGCATCACAGCTTGGTACGCAATTACTGTTCACCAAGACTGCAAGAAACTGCAGAGAGTTGTGGGCACAGCCCATTCCAGCACTCACACCAGCCACCACTCCCTCCGCGACATTGACTCCATCTGCATTTCACACCGCCAGAGGAAAGCAGTCAACGTAATCAAAGTCCACTCACATCCTGGTCGTTCCCTCTTTTCCCCTCTCCCGTCGGACAGGAGATGCAAAAAATCAATAGGACACACCACTAGATTCAAGAAAAGCTTCTTTCATGCTGTTATCCGAATCTTGAAAGGATGTCGTATATGCTGGGAATTAATTTGTGACCTTCCAATCTACCTCATTGCGCTCTGTTTTTATTTAGTCATGCACACTATACTATGGATACAAACGGTTTTTCTTCATTGTACCTCTGTACACATGAGAATAATGTTCCAATACCTGGCAAAAAGCTACTTTGCAGCCAGCAGTGTTTTCTCCTCTGCTTTTAGCTTACCTGGCCTGATGCTTGAGGGAGCACAGACATTTACACTTTGTTTACATCATCGGATCTACGCCATAACGTTGCTGCACATTGATTGTTGCTTTTAAAGATGCCCTATGTTTCAGCATTGCTCTATGTTTCAGCATTGCCCTATGTTTCAGCATTGCCCTATGCTTCAGCATTGCTGGCTACTGTTGACACCAAAGTGGCTGAATCTCTACAAGTGCCTTAATGTTGGTGTTTACACAAAGCATTCCACAGTTAATGCAAGCCATTCAACTGAAATGGGTTTTAAAGCTCTGCCGCAGATGCTTTGAAAGTGTTCTTTCAATTCCTGTCGCAGATATAGAAAGTGTGCCTTCAATTCCTGTTCTCCATGGAATTCTTCAATTGATCCAAAATGAACAGATACAGGACACTCCGATAGTTAACACAGATATTCATCTCCAGTGACCCTTGCTCAATCCTGGCCTTGAGTGCTGTCTGTGATGAGTTTTCACATTCTCCCAGTCATCCCATTGGCCTCCGCCACATGTTCTGGTTTCCTTCCAGGTGCCAATAATGTGTGGTTTGATAGGTTAATCTGTACATTGACCCTAGTGCTTGGGTGAATGGTGAAATCTGGGAACCGTGCCTTCATGGGTCAGGGCATTGAGTACAGGAGAGATGCAGAGTGCTGTTTGCAAGGTCCAGGGGGGAGGTTGGGATGGAATTGGATTGACTCAATCGGATTGAATGGCCACTCCTGCACCTATTGTCTATTGAAGTGTGTTGGGGAGATGATGGTAAACAACAACCAAGGTATTGTGAGATGTTGACCTGGATGGAGATAAAGGGGGTCGAGTGGCAATGGGATTTTGCACCACTGGAGCCAATAACATTAAGTAGACTAGGGTAGAGCATGTATGCCATGTCTTTGAGGATTGGGGGGGGGGGGGGGAGATAAAGCAACGCAGATGGACTCATACAGGTGTAATGTCCATTTGAAGAGGACCACAGGGAGAAAGAGAACAGACTGAAGTCAACATCGTTCCATCCAGGGGATCGTGGACAAAACACAAAGTACTGGAGTAACTCAGTGGATCAGGACTCATCTGTGGAAAGAATAGTCAGCGGATATTTTCGGTTGTGTCCCTTCTTCAGACTGATTGTAATAGGGAGAAGAAATCTAGTGAAGAGAGGTATGGGCAGGACAAAACCTGGCAAGTGATAGGTGGATACAGGTGAGAGGATTGGACTGCAGATGGGTGGGTGGAGTAAGTGTTAAATGTTAGAGATGAAAAGGAGGCCAAGGGGTGTTGGATAAGGAGTGAAATGTAAAGCCAGAGGGATGGATGGCTCCTTGTCAATCATCACCAGTTGTTGAATACGGACATTTGTTCTGAATAAATTCTTGATCTTTCACAAAAAAACTACTGGTTACTACTCAGTTTGTTCAAGAAAAAAAAAATCAATCAGAGATATTGAGTTTTTATGAGACCTTTAAAGTGAAAGGCTTTGATACAGTGCTATACCGTGCGAATGTTTCCACTTGCAGAGAAATTGAAGATATATATGACGGTTACCAAGAAATCTTGGTTGGTATGGGTGAGTTGGGCCAAAGGGCCTGTCTCCACTGTGTATGACTCCATGACACTCTCTCTATCAAGTTTGAAATTTGACAATAAGCAGTTACGAGTTAACTAGCTTTTTGGACAGCAATCTGTAAACGGGCCAGTCCGGGCAAAATGGCAGATTTACTTCTCCAAATAACTTTTCTACAGTAATTTTGTTCCCAATAGTTTTTATTTAAATTCCTTGTTTTTAATTGAATGATTTGGATTAACCACAGTGTCAATGTACTCATTAGTATAGATGCATTGAAGGGGAGGTAAGACAAGTTTGTGGAGGAGAAGGGATCAGAGGGTTGTGCTGATAGATTTCTATGAGGAAAAGTTGGACATGAATGCTGCAATAGTCCGTGTTTGTCTTTGAAGTGTGGGAGGAAACCTGATCACCTGGAGGAAACCCACGCGGTCACAGGGAGAATGTGCATACTCCACACAGACAGCATTTGAAGTCAGGATCAAGGATGCAGCTGTGCCAGCAAAGCATTAATGAAAAGAATACACAATGGCTTTTGCAAAGCAATAACTCCGTTCCTCCCCACAAGTGTTGCCGCTCGCATCACAGCATGGATTGGGAACAGCTCCATCCAAGACTGAAAAAAATTGCAGAGAGTTGTGGATGCAGCCCAGACCATCGCACAAACCAACCTGCAAGAAGTTTGTATGTTCTCCCCGTACCGTGTGGGTTTACTCCGATCTTTAGTTTCCTCCCACACACCTAAGATGTACAGTTTGTAGGTTAATTAGCTTGGTATAAATGTAAATTGTCCCTAGAGTGTAGGATAGAGTTAATGTGCAGGGATCGCTGATCAGTGTGGATTCAGTGGGCCAAAAGGCCTGTTTCTATGCTGTATCTATAAACTAAACTAAACAAACCTCCTATTGATTATTTACACCTCACGCTGCCTCGGCAAGGCCACCAGCGTAAACAAGGACGAGTCACATCCCGGTCACTCCCTCTTTTCCTCTCTCCCATCAGACAAAATGTACAGAAGTGTGAAAACGCACACCTCCAGATTCAGGGACAGTTTCTTCCCGGCTGTCATCTGGCAACTGAACCTTCCTATCACCAACTAAAGAGCGGTCCTGAGCTACTATCTACCTCATTGGAGACCCTCAGACTATCTTTGATCGGACTTTACTGGACTTTATCTTGCACTAAACGTTATTCCCTTCATCATGTAGCTGTACACTGTGGACGGCTCAATTATAATTATGTATTGTCTTTCTGCTGACTGGTTAGCCCGCAACGAAATGTTTTCACTGTAGCTTGGTACATGTGACAATAAACTAAACTCAAATCTTTGTGAGTTCTGCTTTACGCTTTGTACTAGGTTCTTGCTTCCTTCTCCTGACTGCCTTGCTCTCCATTTTAAGCAATGCCTTTACCACCTGGGTCTTCAGACTTTAAAATTCCTTTCCTAAAACTTCCTGCACTTCTCTATCATTTTGTCCTATCTTTTTTAAATCTTAAGCATTGGTCCCTTTGCCTTGTCCACGCTTTGTGACACACTTTGGGACATCTTGCTACTTTAAGAGCGTTACATCAGTGCAAACTATTGCTATTGTTACGAGTGTAAATCGCACATAGAAGAAAGAATAAAATAAGGGCATTTAATTACTAATCTGTGCACAAAACATGCATTTTTTGCTGTCAACCCAAGTAAGAAAAAGAATGGGACTCTTTTTCAGATTGGTCGTTATTAGAATCCAAATTCATTTCAAATTCACAGAGACTACTTTGGAGAAACCAATGATAAACATACATAAAATGTTTCTAATTCATTGGGGGGCACAGTGGGAAAGCTGGGAGAGCTGCTGCTTCAATGCACTTCTTCTTCTTCTGTTGCGTGGCGTGCACAGCCTAAAGTTGTTGAACAACTTGTTCTATTTGATGGTACACAAAAGGCTGGAAAAACTCAGCGGGTGCAGCAGCATCTAAGGAGCGAAGGAGATAGGCGACGTTTCAGACGGGTTCTATTTGATCTTCCGTTTGTGCACGTCGAGTTGATTGCATTAGTCGAAACAGGGCGGACACGTGAAGGCTGCAATCTTCCACCCCGCTTCAATGCACCAGAAACCTGGGTGCAATCCTGCCTATCGGTGCTGTCTGTGTGGAGTTTGCACGTTCTCTCAGCAACCGCGTGGGTTTCCACCAGGTGCTCCCACATCTCATAGACGTGCGGGTTTGCCAGCTAATTGACCTCTGTAAATTCCCCCTAGTGTGTAGGGAGTGGATGCAAAAGTACGGTGACATAGAACTAGTGTGAACAGGTGATCGTTAATGTGAACTCGGTGGGCCAAAGAGCATGTTTCCATGCTATACCTTTCAAAACTGGACAGAAATGTTAGGGGCAATGTATTCTTGGCTGTTAAGTAAGTTTATTGGCCAAGTATTCACATACAAGGAATTTGCCTTGGTGCTCCGCCCACAAGTAACAACATGACATACAGTGACAGTTATAAATGACTCATAAAACACTAAACATTAATAATAATAAAACATTAATGATAAAACACCATTGACCAAGCATGTTAACCAACAAAATACCAGATCAAATGGAGGCTACAGATTTTTGGCTGTTGAGTAGAGCAACTACTCGTGGATAAAAACTGTTTTTATGTCTGGCTGTGGCAGCTTTGACAATCCGGAGTCGCCTTCCAGAGGGAAATGATTCAAAGAGTTTGTGGCCAGGATGAGAGGGGTCACAGGGTGTGGCCAGGGTGAGAGGGGCAAGCGGAGCAATGCTAACCTAAATTTACTCCACATTCACCATAAGGATAAGTGGATCAATGTCAATCTAGCCGTGTGATGTTTTGAACAAGGCCTTTCAAACCATCTTGCCTAAATGTTGGTGAGTCTACCCTCTTCCAAGCTCTCCACCAATAACCCATTGCTCCATCTAGTGTCTCAGATGCAAACCATTTGCACCTCATCCACTGAATACAGGAATGTTGAAACACATTAGGGAGAATTTCCACTTGAAGGGCGTTTAAGACTTTGTCAGTGGTCCAACCCAAATCTGTGATTAACAATCCATTACTCTTAAGGTAGAGTCATGCAACATGGAAGCAGGCCCTTTGGCCCAACTTGGTCATGCTGGCCAGGATGCCCCATCTCAACTTGTCCCACCTGCCCGTGCTTGGTGCATATCCCTCTCAACCTTTCTTATCCACGTATCTGTCTAAATGTATTTTAAATGTTGTTATAGCACCTGCCCCCTCTGATAGCTCATTTCAATAACTCACCACCCTAAGTGTGAAAAAGTTGCCACTTAGGTTCCTATTAAATCTTGCTCCTCACACCTTAATCCTATGTCCTCTGGTTCTTGATTCCCGTACTCTGGGTAAAAGTCTGTGCATCTAACCTATCTATTCCCGTCATGATCTTATACACCTCTATAATATCAGGCCTCATCCTCCAGCATTGCAAGGAATAAAGTCCTAGCCTGCCCAACTTCTCTCTGTAGCTCAGGCACTCTGGTCCTGGCAATTTGTATTTGATTGTGCCAACCAGGTCTGTTCAGTAATCATCCCCTCCTCAACTGGATCAACTATTCACCTACCAGTCTCCATCCCTTCCCTCTTCGTTCAACTATGATCTTGTGATCTTTCCCGTTCTCTCTCAGTCCTGCTGCACAGTCTTGACCCAAAACCTATTAGCTTTGCCTCCAGGGATGCTGCTTGATATACCGAGTTTGATTGATATGGTATTGTATTGTATTGTATTGTATTGTATGATTGAAAGATATGGTATGGAAACAGGCCCTTCTGCCTACTAATTCCATCGGCCACCGGTTCACACGTTCTAGGTTATCCCATTTTTCACATCCACTCCCTATACACTAGGGGCAATTCACAGAGGCCAATTAACCCACAAATCCGTACATCTTTAGTTATGTGGGAGCACCTAGAAGAAACCCACTGTCACAGTGAGAACGTGCAAACTCCACATGCAAGAGCCGAGGTCAGGATCGAACCCGGGTCTTTAGCGCGGCGAGGCATCAGTTCTACCACTGTTCTGCTTTGTGTGTTTCTCCACCATTTTGTTTGTTGTTTCAGACTCCAGCATTTGCACTCCAAATGTGTTTTAACAGTATTTTATCTCTAGAGCTATTTGGGATAGTCTGGCATAAGTGCACAAAATTCATTTTCTTTTTTTATACACGTTTCCTATTTTTCCCTCCTAGGGTTAATATTCCATAGTTAGATGTATTAAGTGAATGGCCACATATTTTTGCGATCACAATTTTGCGATATCACTATTCATTATTCACATCTAATCACAACATTATTTTTTGTCAAATTTAATAATTATTTCAATAAATTAAATATTTTCAGTAGTTTATCATATTGGAAGCATAAGATTACAGTAAACCCTCGTTATAACTGACCAGGAGTTGGTGTTGGGGGAGAAATAATGTTCTTTATTGTCGATTGTTCGCTATAACTGAGTAAGGGATTGTCATTGTATGTAGTGGAAACAAAGAACTGCAGGTGCTGGCTAATACATAAAAGGATTACACAAGGTGCTGGAGTAGCTCAGCAGGTCAGGCAGCACCTCTGGAGAACATAGGGGATGTTTCGGTTAGACACCCTTCTTCGGACTCTCGGTCTGCATCCGAGCCTGGAATCCAGGTGAGGTGACGGCCCCGGGCCTGCTTATATAATATCCTTAAATATAATACTCTCCTTATATATGCTAATTAGCCAATTGTGCATTTCCAATATTTTGTTTTATAAAGCTGTAGTTTAGTTTGGAGATGAAGCACGAGAACAGGCCCTTCGGCCACCGATTTCACAGTGACCACCCTTTCCTATCATCTCACCATCATTCCACTTTCTCATCCACTCCCTACACACTAGGGACAATTTTACAAAGGTCAATTAATGTACAAACACGCACATCCTTGGGACATGGGAGGAAACCTAAGTGGTCACACAAATAGCACCTGAGGTCAGGATCGAACCCAGGTCTCTGGTGCTGAGACAGCAGCTCTATCAGCTTTCAAGAGACATGTCTGCCGAGAGACAGAGAAAGTGTCTTCTACATAATCCAATAACATCCCGTCTGAAAAGGGTCCCAACCTAGACCATCGCCTGACCCGTCAACTGATGCTCTCTGACCGACTGAGATCCCCCAGTACTTCCTAGTACTATGCGTAGGAAGGAACTGCAGATGCTAGTTTAAACCGAAGATAGACAAAAAAAGCTGGAGTAATTCAGTGGGACAGGCAGGGTCTCGACCCGAAACATCGCCCATTCCTTTTCTCCAGAGATGCTGCCTGTCCTGTTGAGTAACTCCAGCTATTTGTGTCTATCTCCAGTACTATGTGTTTTACACTTCTGTCTTTGCAAGAACGGTGCAGAATATTGAAACACAACCTTCAAATGTGAAACACGCAAGCAGCTTGTGTGACAGACGGATCACAAGAGGAAGCAGCCCCAGGTTCCTCTTTACTTTTGTTCCCCTTTGCAAATCCAATAGGTAGCCCAGTCCATCGCACAGACCAGACTCCCCACCATTGACTTCACCTACACTTCTCGATGCCTCAGAAAAGCTGCCAACGTAATCAAAGACTATTATAAAATCTATTATAAACCCACTGACTCCCACAGCTATCCAGCCTACACTTCTTCCCACCCTGCTTCCTGTAAAGACTCTATCTATCCCCTACTCCCAATTCCTCCGTCTACGCCGCTTCTGCTCCCTAGATGGGATGTTCCATACCAGGACATTGGAGTTGTCCTCATTCTTTAGGGAACGGGGATTCCCCTCTCCCATCATAGACGAGGCCCTCACTCGTGTCTCCTCGGTACCCCGCAGCTCCGCCCTTGCCCCCCTCTCCCCAGCTTTAACAGAGACGGAGTCCCCCTATTCCTCACCTTCCACCCCATCAACCGTCGCATCTAGCACATAATCCTCTGACATTTTCGCTACCTTCAACAAGATCCCACCACTAGCCACATTTTCTATCCCCACCCCTTTCCACTTTCAGCAGAGACCATTCCCTTCGTAACACCCTGGTCAACATAGAAAAATAGGTGCAGGAGCAGGCCATTCGGCCCTTCGAGCCTGCACCGCCATTCAATGTGATCATGGCTGATCATCCAACTCAGTATCCCGTACCTACCTTCTCTCCATACCCCCTGATCCCTTTAGCCACAAGTGCCACATCTAACGCCCTCTTAAATATAACTCGTCCCTTCCCTCTGTCTATTCCAACTCGTCCCTTCCCACCCAAACCACTCCCTCCCCAGGTACCTTCCCCTGCAACCGCAGGAGATGCAACACCTGTTTATATACCCCCCCCCCCTGATGCCGTCCCCTACAGTCTATTCTACATTTTCCTTGATCTCCATTCCCTTTGCCGTTTTCACACCTTCACACTTATGTATCTATGTACCTCCCCCCTGACATCAGTCTGAAGAAGGGTCTCGACCCGAAACGTCACCCATTCCTTCTCTCCAGAGATGCTGCCTGTCCCGCTGAGTTACTCCAACATTTTGCGCCTATCTTTAATCAAAGACTTGTTCCACAGGCATCCCTTCTTCTCGCTGTTCCGGATGGGCAGAAGATACAGAAGCTTGACTCACTGACAGCTTCTTCCCCTCTGTGATCAAGCTTCTGAATGGTCCTTCATAAGTTAGGGTACCATCCGATTCACATCTACCCCATTGGCCTTTGTCTCTGGAACTGGTGTGCTAGTCGCATATATGTTTATGTGTTTTTTAGATATACACTGATTTATCTCAAGACATGCCAGTGCAGTTTGAAGAGCCCCAACCCGAAACGACGCCCTAGAGATGCTGCCTGACCAGCTGAGTTACTCCAGAACAGTGTCCTTTTGCCTGCAGTTAGTTAGTTTTGTTTATTGTCACGAGTACCGAGGTACAGTGAAAAGCTTTTTTGTTGCATGCTATCCAATCAGTAAAAATACTTTACAGGATTACAATCAAGTTGTCCACAGTGTAGATACAGGATTAAGGGAATAACATCTAGTGCAGAATGTACTCCAGTAAAGTCTGATTAAAGATAAGCCGATGGCCTCCAATGAGGTAGATGTTAGGGTAGGACCGCTCTTTAGTTGGGCTAGTTTAGTTTACAGATTATAGTGTGGAAACAGGATCTTCGGCCCACCGAGTCCACGCTGAACAGTGACACTAAAGCCCTGCCTCACGGTGCGAGTCCACCCACGAGTGACACCAAGTGAAAGAAAAAAGACTCGTGGTTATGCACGAGATTCAAAGTTTATGTTCAAGTGTTTAACCGAGTTCCCACGGGTATGTCATTTCTGCGATGTTCCAAGATGCTCTCCCGGTGACAAGGCTCTTGGGTTGGAGACGTGTACTGACTGTGTGGGCAGACACTTTGGTAGTGATTGCCACCAGTCTCAAAAGCCTCTGTGTCTCCCTGTCCCTGGGATAGCAGGGGGCAATCAAACAGCACAATACCCCCCTCCCCCTCCACGCCAACACAAAGGGCAACGATCCCAAGGCTTTAGGGTCAGAAACAGCGGGCAGGCGACAATCACCCGCCATAACGCGAGAGAGATCATGCGCTATTGTAGGTCTGCTTTGCACGTCGGTGTTTCTGTCTTTCTCCATCTCACCCGCCCCACTGCTTCCCGGCCATGTGTGTGACCCCTTCCCTCCCCTCTCCAGCTCCCCGCCCATTGCACCGGGCGCGGGGGCTTCGCACCGTCCTCACGTCGGCGACGATCCCAAGGCTTTAGACAGAAGCTCGGGTAACAAGGGTACACAAAAGGCTGGAGAAACTCAGTGGGTGCAGCAGCATCTAAGGAGCGAAGGAGATAGGCAACGTTTCGGGCAGAAACCCTTGAAACCCCCCCGCCCCCCACCTTTTCCTCCCAAGTCTAGTCCCGTCCCGACCCCCTGGGAAACAGAAGGGAGCGACAATCAACTGCCACGGATACAAATAATGTCATACACAAGAAAGGGCAGATGCTGGTTGACAAAAAGTGAACACATGGGGCTGGAGAAATTTGGAAAAGTCATCCCGTCACCCATTCCTTCTCTCCAAAGATGCTGCCTGCCCGCTGAGTTAAAGAGTTCCCACGGTAGACTCACAAATCACTAAGGTAAACGCACGGGCCACTACATTATTACGAGTTTAAATGCTTCAATTGTTAACTTGAACAGTAAACATGTTTGATATTTTACACGCGTTAACAAGTTTCACGGGTACCTGCCATTAACACCACGAGTCGCTAAGCTACACGCGCGAGTTCCAACGTTCCGCTACGTTGATTGTACGGGATTACCGCGACTGAAAACTCAGGGTACCTCGTGGGACAACTCGCATGGTGAGACAGGCCTTTAACACTATCCTACACACGGGGAACAATTTACAATTTTTGCCAAGGCCAATTACCGTACAAACCTGCATGTCTTTGGAGTGCGGGTGGAAACCGGTGCACCAGGAGAGAACCCACGCGGTCACAGAATGTACAAACTCCATACAGACAGCACCTGCAGTCAAGATCATAGATCGAATCAGGTCTCAGGATTGTTGACTTCATGGCATTAAGTATAATGTCATTTGATTTGATTGAATATTATGTAAAGCGAAGCTTTTGAAGTGTACTTGGGTAGACGTGACAATAATAAAGCTCCAGCTACACTTGGAGACAGTGAGGCTGCCTTGTTTAGGGCAAAGATATTAGAGGAGCTCCTCGAGTATCTTTGTTTAGGGTGCACTGAAGCAATAGAGAGCACAGGTTTATTTATCCTACCCTGGTGAAGCCAGTGATGTTTCTCTTTGACTCAGCCCCCCCGCAACATCCCACAATCACGTGACCATGTGGGCCCTGCGATGTCCAGAGACTGCGGGGGGAGGGTGAAGAGCAGAAAGAGGGAGGATGGAAGGGGAAGGAAACCGATGACAGCAGTCTCCTAACAGTGGGGGCGGTGAGGAGTAGCGTTAATAAATCCACGGGGGAAGTTAGAGGGAAAGGCAGGCTTGTGATTGGGGGTTTGAGTGAGGAGTGGGTGCTGGTCCTCCCCCTTCCCTGGCGGCAGTGGTGCGCTCCGTGGAACGCCGGGCCGGCGGCGCCGCGCGCACAGAACGCCGTGTAACAATATTCTTGCTACGTGTCGCGGGGGAACGCCGGCCCCGCAGCGCAGCCCCGTCCCACAGCCCCGCACACACACGCATCCACCCATATACCCACCCCGGCCGGCAGGCAGGCATGTCCACTCCCGCTCGCAGGAGGCTCATGAGGGACTTCAAACGGTGAGCGGGCGAGGGGGAACGGGAAGGGGAAGGAGAGGCAGTTTCCTCCCCTCCCTAGCCCTACAATTTAACATGGCGCTGCTTTGACTTTTAAAATGGAAACGCCATGGACGGGGGGTTGCTCGGGGCCTGGGAGAGGAAGGAGGAAGAGAGAGAGAGAGAGGGGGGGGGAGGAAGAACGGACGGGGGGTGAGAGGGAAGGAGGAAGAGAGAAAAGAGAGAGAGAGAGAAGAAAGGAGAGGTGTTTTTTTTAATTTCTTTCAAATCCCTTCTTGTGCCTTCACAGGTTGCAGGAGGATCCCCCAGCCGGCGTGAGCGGAGCGCCCTCGGAAAACAATATCATGGTCTGGAATGCGGTTATATTTGGGTGAGTGAGGAGCCGGCCCGGCCCGGCCCGAGGCCTGTTTGTTTCTTTCACCTCCCCACTGTTTCCGTCCCTGCCGGCCGGTCCGTCGGACGGACGAAACCTGTCCGCCTCGTTGCCCCGGTCGACTTGCTCAAAGGGCGGTGGTTTCTGTCGCTATGTAGATATGATCAGCCGCCCCAACCGCCTGCTTTACCTGTGAACTGTACCGCGATGCGCCAGTCTCGAGTAGGGATGCTATATTTGTGCTCGTGTATGGGTGTCTCTGTTTTGTAACGTTGTTTTCCTTTTTATTTTTCTGTCATTCCAGGCCGGAAGGAACACCTTTTGAAGATGGTAAGTCCATCCAAACAAGGACGTGAAAGTTGAAGAGGCTTGACGTGATACCATGTTACCTCCAAGTCTAGTATAGTATACAAGAATAGTACAGACACAATGCGTTGGGGCAACTCAGCAGGTCAGGCAGCATCTCTGTTGAACATGGTTCGCTTCCCGCCGGGACCCTTCATCAGACGGATTCTGGCTGGGATAGACACAAAGTGCTGGAGTAACTCGGTAGGTCAGGCAGCATCTCGGGAGAAAAAAGGATGGGTGAGGTTTCAGATTGGGACCTTCGAGTCTGAAGAAGAATCCTGACCCAAAACATCACCCATCTTTCTCCCCCCCCCCCCCCCATCCTACCCAGAAATGCTGGCTGTCCTGCTGAGTTACTCCAGCATTTTGTATCTATCGTTGGTATAATCCAGCATCTGTAGTTCCTTTCTACAGATACAGATTCAGTCTGAAGAAGGGTCCTGACCCAAAACATCTTCTATCCATGTTCTCCAGTGATGCTGCCTGACCCACTGAGCTACTCCAACACTGTGTCCTTTTGTGTAAACCAGTATGTGCAGTTCCTTGTTTCCAGTACAGAATGTTGCTTTGGAGTTCTGCGTACTTGAGGAGTTGAAATACTGGAAATGGGTGAATGTAATACTGCAAAAAGATTTTTTAAAGAACCGAGGAAGATGTCTGGGCGAATGTGTGATAAACTAAGGTAGCTTTTTAGATCAAAAGCCAAGCATAGTTTATAGGAATTATGATATTTCCTCATGTACATCGTTGCCATTTTTAAAAATAAATAAAAATAACTTGCGGGCTGTTTCTTGGACAATTTGGAAGAGCTTCCTGGTTTGAGTGGAATGTAGGGCGAAGGTAATTCTACTTCTTCTTTTGAAACGCCTACATGGATTAGTCATGATCGAACAAGATTGTGCAAATTCACTATAAAACTGAAAGGTTGAACAGTGAAGGAAGTGCACTGCTGTGTTTTGCTACACAAACCTTGGGGAGAATGGATCCCAGAGCTAAAGGTGGTGTGTAATTTAAGGTGAAATACATGTTATTTTGTCGGCTGTGATTTGGGACTTTCAGAGGATCTCGGCCAAAGCAGATTGAAGTGATGTCAGTGGAGATTAATCTTTTATGTCCCGCATCCTGTAAATTGTAATTTTGACATCAGGATGTGCTGTGATGTGGAACAGAGATTTGGCAGTGCTTGTGTGTTGCCAGGCTCACAATCTGTATCGCTGCAGTTGAAACACAACTGAATCGTCAGTTTAACAATTAGCATCAATGTTAAACTTTAATCAGAAGATAACTATTGGAAGTGCAGCTAGTCAGGGTGGGGATCTGTTAGAAGTGGAACATAGAACAAGTACAACACAGGAGCAAGTCCTTCAACCCACAATGTCTGTGCCGAACATGATGCCAAGACCAACTCTTATCCGTCTCCATTCTCTGCAAATTCATGCCTCTATTTAAAAGCCACTATCATTATCTTTGGCAGTGAGTTTCAGGCGTTGGCCACCCTGTGTGTATGTGTGTGTTTTTTTTTAAACTTGCCCGCACATCTCCTTTAAACTTTGCCCTTCTCACCTTAAAGCTATGCCCTCTTGTATTTAATATTTCTATCCTGAGGAAAAGGTTCTAACTGAGTACCCTCTCCCACATTTTTATATACTTCTGTCATGTCTCCCTGCACCCTCTGGCATTGCAATCCAAGTCTTTTCAATCTCTCCTTGTAGCTAATGCCCGCTAATCCAGGCATCGTTCTAGTAGACCTGTGCACCCTCTCAAAAGCCTCCACATCCTTCCTGTAATGGGGTGACTAGAACTGTACGCAATACTACGAATGCAGCCTTACCAAAGTTCTTTGAAGCAGCATCGTGACTTCCTCATTCTTGTACTTAATGCCCTGACCAATGAAGGCAAACATACCATTTACTTTCTTTCATGTTTGTTGTAAAATCTTTGTCAAAAATACACCGTCACCTTGGGGTTTTGATCCAGGTATCTGAGATTACCTGTGCTAGAAACAGTAAAACTGCAGATACTGGATTATACCAAAGATGGACCAAGTGCTGGAGTAACTCAGTGGGTAAGCAGCATCTCTGAAGTAAAAAAATGGGTTGGGACCCATTGTGCTGTTCCATAGATAAACCAAATTGACCAGAAGAAATATTCACTGACTTGTCGGTGACATTCAAACAGAGGAATGTGAGTGTGCCGACATTTCTCAATGTGACGAGCTCCAGGTTTGAGTTCTAGATAATTACAAGTGTACTCTGACATTTCCACACTCAACAAGCGTAAACAAAAGCTGCATGGAACCTGGTCAAGGGATCGTTTTGTCAATCTCTTGTCTTTTGTAGTCGGGACCACATTGGAGAGTTGCTGCATTTCAGATGAAATGTTCATGTGAGTGTAAGAGGCTCAGTGAAACAACTGATGATGATAACAGTGCTGTGGAGAAAGGAAATGCCACCAAATGTTCAACAGCGGAGAGAAAGATTGAAAAACGTATACTTGATGGAAAGTATAACTGCTAAACTCCAGTTGAGGACCGATGCCTTTAATATTATATGGAAACCAGTACTATTACAAATGCCAAGATTGATTAAGGGTATGAATGGATAAGCTTGCTATGGTGCCTGTGAATAAGATGCTTCTATGATGGAATGTTAAGAGGATCCGATGTGATGCAAAAAGAGGTTAGGTGATTTGCATTTTGTCATTTTGCGATTGTCTTTTGTGTGTCTCTTTGTTTTGTGTATTTTGTTATGTCAATAAATGTGGAGTTCAAAAAAAAAGAAACAACTGAAGAGAGATTATAGAGAGAGCTTTTTTCCCCATTAGGAGGTCAAACATTAGAGGATGCAGATTTAAGCGACTGCAATAAACTAACACGTGGTGTGATGTGTGTGGAAACCGGCGATGTCAAGCTGGAAAGGGTTGCAGAGAAGGTACACAAAGCTGTTGCCAGGACTAGAGAGCCTGAGCTGTAGGGAGAGGTTGAGCAGGCTAGGATTTTTTTCCTTTGAGCACAGGAGGATGAGGAGTGATCTGATAGAGGTTGACAAAATCATGAGAGGAATAGATCGGGTAAACGCACAGCCTCTTCCCCAGAATAGGGGAATTGAGAGCCAGAGGACATGGGTTTAAGGTGAGGGGGGAAAAGATTTAATGGGAACTTGAACAATCATTTTTTCACACAAAGGGTGGTTGGTGTATGGAATGAGCTAAAATATATTTCGACAGGTACATGGATCAGTTGAGTTTAGAGGGAGTCAGGCCAAGCGCAGACAGATGGCACTAGTGTGGATGGGACTTGCTGGTTTGTGTGGGCAAGTTGGGCTAAAGGTCCTGTTTCCAAGCTGTATGACTCTATACCCTGAGGAAACCCACGTAGTGGAAAGCAAGTGTAACATTTACTTCCACGCTGACAGCGATTGACGAAAGGTTCAAGGGTGACGAGGAAAATCTTTGCGTGGTGAATAATAGTCAGGAATGAGCAGCCTGAAAGTTTGCTGTCTGCAAATTCATTGCTGCTTTCAAAATGGGGCCAGATAAATATTTGAAGGTATAAAACCGCAAAGTGGGACTATCAAAACAACAATGACAGAGATTTGGTGGGCTAAATGTCTGTTTCCTATGCTGTGATAATTTTGTGATTTTAATTTTTCGCACATGAATGACACTAAATGAATTATTTCAGGCTCATTCTCAAGTAGTAATTTTATTTTTTT
The DNA here is from genome assembly GCA_963514005.1 of Raja brachyura. The sequence continues at coordinate 34,580,545 of OY740793.1, read as the reverse complement.
ATCTTCAGAAGTTTTGTTTTTTACTGGAGTAGAGTTGCATGATTGTTTAATGTTTAGCATTTGTATACTATTTGAATAAGCAGATGCTCTGGCTGGGTCAGATCCCAAACTTGTCCAACATCCACAAAGCGCTTGTCGGCACTGGGGCTCGATTCTCTGGAGGTTAGAAGGATGAGGGGGGGACCTCATTGAAACTTCCTGAATAGTGAAAGACCTGGATAGAGTAGATGTGGAGAGGATGCTTCCACTTGTGGGAGAATCTCGGACCAGAGGACATAGCCTCAGAATAGAAAGGAGGAATTTCTTTAATCAGAGGGTGGTGAATCTGTGGAATTCATTGCCACAGACAGCTGTGGAGACCAAGTCAATCGATATTGTTAAGCGGTGATTGATAGATTCTTGATTAGTATGGGTGTCGGGTTGGGTGGAGAAGGCAGAAGATTAGGGTTGAGAGGGAAAGATAGATTGGCCATGATCGAATGGCGGAGTAGACTTGATGGGCCGAGTGGCCTAATTCCGCTCCTACAACTTGTGAACTTTCACAGCGTCATTGTTGGACTGGCAACTTAGCGTTTCGACATTTTTCCCAACCCTCCCTACACCACCACTACCAGCCACCTGTCTCCCTAGCTGGAAGCCTTTTTGAATCTTGTCTAGTCTTGAGAGCCCTTAAACTCAGTAATACCTGGGGTTGAAACCTTGCAGACACAGGAGTCTGCGGATGCTGGGACCTGCCGCCAACAAAGTGGCATAACTGTTAGAGCTGCTGCTTCACCGCATCAAGTTCAACCCTGACCGCGGGTGTTTCAGCGTGGAGTTTGCATATTCTCCCTGTGGCTGTATTGAGTTTAATCTGGGTTCTCTGGTTTCCTCCCATAGCACTCTGCATGTTAGTAAGTTACGTGTAAATTGTCCCTAGTGTGTAGGGAGTGGACGACATGGAACTAGGATGATCAATGGTCGGCGTGGGCTGCCGGGGCCTTTTTGTTGCTGCGTGACTGTGAAAACTATTGTAAGAAATCCAGGCAACATCTGTGGATGGTTGACCCTACATCAGGACTTTTGAAACGTTGCACTAACTTTCCAGGACCTTGCAGGAGGTGAATTTTAAGATGTTTCCACCAGGTAATTTACATAAAGACAGCCTGTGGAGGATAAATCTGATGATAAAAGACTCGTACCAGTACAGTTCAGATTTTTTGTGAGTCTCCACCAGGACCTCACTGTTGCACTTCATGTTAAATGAGATTTATTTCAGTTCGAAAATGTAGGTTATTTTTAAAAGAGAGGACTTGTTTCTATCTCTATAAGCACACGTGTGCCTTACCTTGGTGAATTATTTTACTTGCTGTGGTAATCTAGTGAATCTTGCCAGGGATATTTATTGCATCCACACATGCAAACATTTTCAACTAGGCTGTTGAAACTGGGACTTAAAATCTTCCTGCCGTAATTGTCCACTATCGTAAAGAAACGTCACTGTATCACCGCTGATTGGGACGCGGCTTCCTTAAAATGCTTTTCTCCTTTCTCCTTCCAGGTACTTTTAAACTCACAATAGAATTCACAGAAGAATATCCCAACAAGCCGCCCACAGTTAGATTTGTTTCAAAAATGTTTCATCCAAATGGTATGTAAAGGAATTGCCAGAGTTTATTTGCATTTAATTTGGGGAGTGATGATCACAATGATGGGGGAAATAAAGGTGGTGGGTGGGTGTGGGTGGCTGTACTTGAGAATGATGCTGGCAATGTGTCATAGAATCATACAGCACTTAATTGTGTCCTTTTGGCTCCACCTCATCCATTCCGATCATTATGTCTAGCTATGCTAATCCTATTTGCCTGCATCAGGCTCATATTCTTTAATAGATACAGCGTGGAAGCAGGCCCTTCGACCCATCACATCCGTACTGACCAGCGATCACCCAGTACACTAACGCTATCCACACTAGGGCCAATTTTATCAAAGTCAATTAACCTACAGATGCTTTGGTCTTTGGAGTGTGGGAGGAAACCGGAGCACCCGGAGAAAACCCATGGGGTCACGGAGAGCGTACAAACTCCATACAGACCACACCCATAGTCAGGATCGGACCCAGGCCCCTGACATTGCAAGGCAGCACCTCCGCCACTCTGCCACCCAAACAAAATATGGTATTCCTCAATGCCTTTCCTATCTCAGCATCTGTCCAAATGCAGTTTGAACATTTTAATTGTGTCACTACCACATCCTCTGGCAGCTTGTTCTAAGTAACCACCACCTTCTGCAAAATCTTGCTCCTCATCTTCATTTCCCCTCTTGTCTTAAACTGTGCCCTTTAGTTTTACTTCTAACTGCCCTGGGGAAAATATTCTATCGGCCCCTCGGACTCAATCAAATGATAGCAGGCAGCCTTGGAAGCCTTACCCCATTACTCAAACCTCACGTCAAAAATCTTGGCGTAGTATTTGACTTGGCATTGAAATTTGACAAACAAGTCAATGCCGTGGTAAAAGCTAGCTTCTTCCAGCTTCGGACGATAGCTAAAATAAAACAATTCCTCCAGTTTGATGACCTCGAAAAGATCATCCACACATATATCTCCTCCCGCCTCGATTACTGCAACTCCCTTTACACTAGTATCAGCCAATCTTCCCTGTCCCGCCTGCAACTGGTGCAAAACACCGCAGCAAGACTCCTGACGGGCACCCGAAAAGGGGACCACATCACCCCGATTCTGGCCTCTCTCCACTGGCTCCCTGTGCAGTTCTGAATAAATTTCATGATCCTTCTTTATTTTTACAAAGCCCTCAACGGGCTCGCCCTCACCTACATCAAAAGTCTGCTTACCCACCACACCACCTCCAAGTCCCTCAGATCGGCCGACTTGGGGTTGCTGAATGTCCCGCGGTCTAGGCATAAGCTCAGGGGCGACCGCGCCTTTGCGGTTGCAGCTCCTAGACTGTGGAACAGCATCCCTCTCCCCATCAGAACTGCCCCCTCCATCGACTCCTTTAAGTCGAGACTTAAAACTCATCTTTACTCTCAAGCCTCTCTTGACGTCCTCTGAGGGAGGGCTATATGTATGTATTTATATATGTAATTAATCTATGAACCACTTTTGTATAACATTAGTACCTCCACCAATGTAAAGCACTTTGGTCAACGAGAGTTATTTAAATGTGCTATAGAAATAAAAGCGATGTGACTTGACTTGTCCTATCTATGGCCCTCATAATCTCATAAGTCTCTGTAGATTTACCCTCAGCCTCCTGTGTACCAGTGATAATATGCCCAGCCCATCTATCTGTCACCCACCATTCCAGATTCTGTTTGCTCTCTCTTGTATTCTATTGCTCCCACATGCATCCTAAGTTGAGGGCAAACAAATTCACAGCCTGCTTGTCATCACAAAAGTCTCTGAATAATATTTTGCTTGGGTAGGGGTGGTCATCTTTGGTGTTCCTTTTGCATTAGGTCTTATGTCTACTGGTGCCATGGTCTCTGAGGAAATCTTATTCCAGTGTGATTGTCATAGTCATACATCACAGAAACAGGCCCTTCAGCCCAACCTGTCCATGCTGACCAAATGCCCCATCTAAGCTAGTCTCATTTGGCCCATATTCCTTTAAACCTTTCCTATCCATATGCGTGGCCGACTGCCTTTTAAATGTTAACATACCTGCCTCAACTAGCTCATTCCATATACCCATCGCCCTCCGAGTGGAAAAAGTTGCCCCTCGGGTTCCCCTCTCAGCTTAAACTATTATCAGCAACCAGAGAGTGGTACTGAGCTACTATCTACCTCATTGGAGACCCTTGGACTAGGTTTTATTGGACTTTATCTTGCACTAAACATTATTCCCTTTATCATGTATCTGTAACACTGTGGACAGCTCGATTGTAATCGTGTATAGTCTTTCCACTGACTGGTTAGCACGCTTTTGACTGCATCTCTGGAAAAATCAATGATTTATAGCAAAAAAGAACTGCAGGCTCCATAAATGGAACATTGTGTCTAGTTTTGTTGAATTTACAATTATATCAAAACCAAACCTCTCTTTACCTTTGATCTGGTTATCTTGGACAGGAGCATGATTTATTGCCCTTGATGAATCGTCATCTATAACCACACCAGTTGCTGCTTTATGTTAATCCTACATTGCCCAGAAATAGGGAGCTTCAGGTTTTCGAACGATAAATTAATTGTGAAATATTTAAAAATCGGATGGATTCTTTATGCTCCTTTTTGTTTCTTGACGGTGTCAAGGGCATAAGAACGTAACCGTTTGCGTTTAGTTTATTGTCTCGAGTACCAAGGTGGAAAGCTTTTCTGGCGTGCTATCCAGTCAGCGGATAGACAATACACAACTATAACCGAGCAATCCACTGTGTGCAGATGCATGATAAAGCAAATTACATGGATAACCTTTAGTGCAGCCAAGTGTTCTGCCATGTTTTCAAGAAAATTAATTTTTATTTTGAAGAGCCTTTTGTGATGGGTGACCAAAATGTTATTAACCAGCAGCCTTGTGTGTTCCTAAAAACCCTGCTTGAATCCCAGTGTGAGCCAGCTTTAATAATTGACACATTTTGTCTATGTTACTAGACTTAAATCTGGAACAAATATAAAGTTGTACTAATATCCTGATTTAAACGTTCAGGCCTACCAAATTTTAAACCAAGAGGGTCAACTGTTTCCAGCGAATAAATGGACTACATTTTGTTGTCAAAATCTAATTTATTGTTTACTGTGAAGTAAGAGGCATCAGTGCTCCAGGTTTGACTGGATGCATCTCTCTAACTTTGTGAGCTCAACTTAGTTGAATTACTTAATTTGGGTGCTTTTGAATGAGTACTTTTAAATTCAAAATTAGTTTTTGGACTTGTGAAATTTGCAGGCCATTGATGGTTATTATAGTTTGATACTGTCAAGTATTTAGCAAGTTGACAAGTGCTGTGTAATTTTAAACTTCATGTACTTTATTTAGTCTATGCAGATGGCAGTATATGTCTGGATATACTGCAGAATCGCTGGAGTCCAACTTATGATGTGTCTTCAATTTTAACATCTATACAGGTAATTGTGTCTTTTAAAATTGACCTTCATCCTGTCCAATATTACAGTTTCTGACCACCTCCATCTCAAGGCAGTGGAAAAGCAGCAAGACCTTCCCCACCCTTTCCTCCTCCTCCCTGCTCCCGTCTAGCAGAAGGTAGTACAGATGCTTGACAGTGCGACCACCAGACTTGGGAACAGCTTTTTCCCCATCTGTTATCAGGCTTCTGAATGGTCCTTCCATAAGTTAGGGAACGGTCTGATTCTCCTCTACCCCAATGTGGGCATTGGACGTTGTCTCTGGAACTAGGTGCACTACGATGCTGAGAACTATATTCTGCACTCTGTATCTTCCCCTTTGCTCTCCCTATTGTACTTGTGTGTAGCTTGGTTGTATTTGTGTGGCATATCTGATCTGATTAGATGGCCTGTAAAACAAAACTTTTCACTATCTCGGTACATAAGGCAGTAATAAACCTACACCTAAAGCTTCTGGAGATTTTTGTAGCGATCTTTAGCCGGCCATCTTGAGGTGCACAACGTCCTCCATTCCATCCCCCACGTCCTGTGCTTTGCCTTGAGGGTTATGTCTGCCTTTGTTTGCCAGCACATATTGTCCCCGTTGAGATGTGAAGTTGCAGAAAGAACTGCACGTTGTCCCACTCAAGGAACAACATTGCCTCAAATTAGTTATTGGAACATTCAATTAATTTACCTCACAGCTGACGTAAAGAATGTGGAGCTGCAGGCATGGTGTGCTGAAAATGTCATTTTTCTTTAGTCGCCAGGATTTTGTCAATGTCATTTGTGGTAAAAATCCACCTGGTTCCATAGTATTCTTTGGAGAGGGAAATCCACTATCTTATGCTGGTCTGGTCAAAATCAGACTCCAGATCTACAAAAGGATTGACCACAAAAGTTGCTTCCACAGCTCAGTGATGATTAGGGCTGCAGGCACTGGCCGTCACATCTATCTCTATGGAGAGAAGGAATGGGTGACGTTTCGGGTCGAGACCCTTCTTCAAACTGGTTAGGTGTCTGAAGATGGGTCTTGACCCAAAACGTTACCCATTCCTTCTCTCCAGAGATGGTGCCTGTCCCGCTGAGTTACTCCATTGTGTCTTATCTTTGATTTAAACCAGCATCTGCAGTTCCTTCCTACACATTTATATCTATAGTGTTTCATTCTGAACAGAAAGATGCTTGTATACATATCATTCCTCGCCCTTCGTTACCGTTGCTAATGTTCATCCGGTAAACTGCTCAAGGGCCCGTTTACCTACTTTAATTAATAAACGCTATTTTTCAAACTTCAACCTTTTTGTAATATTTAGAAATTTGAATATTTAGTTTTTGCACCATTCAGGCAAAAAAGCACCGTATCCATGAAAATACATCAAACAAAGTCCTGAGCCTTACCATTGTGGCAATTCTTAATCAACAGGGCTGTAAATCTGCTCCCAACCCCCACCTGACCCCTCATCGACTTGCTGTGTGGGAGGCCAGTTGGTTCTACGGATTTTACCTTGTTCAGAAAGCAAACGTTGAAAAGTACTTGAGACTGTGCTTGTTGGAAAGCAAATGTTCTCAAGTCCTTTATCAAACTAATTATCTTCAAGTGTAGTCGTGCGTGCCAGCCAGCTGGTGCTTGCTTGTTCCACATATTATTGACCCTAAAGTTACTAAACTGTTATAGAGTTTGCTTGAAGGATGTTTAGTGTAACGATACAGCATGGAAACGGGCTCTTCGACCCACCGAGTCCACGCTGACCATCGATCACCTGCTTGCATTCGTTCTCTATTATCCCACTTTCTCATCCATTCCCTATACTCTAGAGGTGAACTTAACCAGGGCCAATTAACCTACAAACCTGCACATTCTTGGGATGTGGGAGGAAACCAGAGCACCCGAAGGAAACCCACGTGGTCATGCAGAGAACGTGCAAACGCCACACAGTCAACGCCCAAGATCAGAATCGAACCTGCATCTCGGGCATTGTGAGGCAGCAGCTCTACCATTGCCCTAGGTTCCCCAGGCCATAGCATTAACTCACTATTTCCCTTCAAACAGAGCCATGAGATCTTTTATTTCTGCCGGAGGCTGATTACCATGGCTTAATATAGCGTAACAGACTGCTTCTCATTATGTACCATTCTCCCAAAGCTCGGCCTAGATTATATACTATGCTTTTAAGTTGCAAAATTGCCGTTGTGCTGACACTTCAATGCCATGCCAACCGATACACTGTAGAATGAAGAGTAGGAGGACATGGGGCAACGTGGTTAAATTTGTATGCGTTTAGTTTCTCTGTCATAAGAATTGTCTTTGAGCTTTATGCTGGTAATAGAATATGTGCATTATGTGACAACTTCCTGTATCCCAGGTCTCCTTAGCACAGTAACATTCCATATTAGAGTATTGAGTATTGAAGTTGTGCAGTCATGCTGCAGATATATTCAAGGTGGTGAGGACTCATTTACAGTACGGGGTTCAGTTTTGGTCAACTTGTTATCTGAGAGACGTGAGCTGGAAAGGCTGGAGAGAAGATTTATGATGATGGTGCCAGGACTTGAGGGACTGAGCTATAGGGAGATGTTGAGCAAGCTAGGACTTTAGTCCTTGGAGCACTGGAGGATGACGGGTGATCTTGTCGAGGTGTACAAAATCATGAGAGGAATAGATCGGGTAGACGCACAGTCTCTTGCCCAGAGTAGGGGAATCGAGAACCGGAGGACATAGGTTTAAGGTGAGGGAGGGTGATTTAAAAGGAAACTGAGGAGTGTCTGATTCTCCTCTACCCCAATGTGGGCATTGGACGTTGTCTCTGGAACTAGGTGCACTAAGATGCTGAGAGCTATATTCTGCACTCTGTATCTTCCCCTTTGCTCTACCTATTGCACTTGTGTTTGGCTTGGTTGTATTTGTGTGGCATATCTGATCTGATTAGATGGCCTGTAAAACAAAACTTTTCACTATCTCGGCAGTAATAAACCTACACCTAAAGCTTCTGGAGATTTTCGTAGCTTCCTTTAGCCGGCCATCTTGAGGTGCACAACGTCCTCCATTCCACCCCCCACGTCCTGTGCTTTGCCTTGCCTAAACTTTTTACACAAAGTGTGGTGGGTGTGTGGAACGAGCTGCCAGAGGTGGTAGCTGAGGCAGATAGTTGTCTTTAAAATTGTATTATTCTATTCTCTTTTATGGCAACCATTTACTGTAGTGAGCTGCAATCCTCTCATATTATTTGGGTTTATTATTGTAACATGTAGCAACGTACAGTGAAAAGCTGTGTTTTGCAAGCTGTTCGATCAAATTAGATAATGCTGTACACTAATACAATCAAGACAGACCTGTAAATAGGCAGTGCAAAGGGAAAGATAGAGTGCAGAATATAATTCTCCTCTCCAGGTAGAATTGCAAAGATTGTGAGCTTGGTCAATGGTAGAATATTGCAGATTGGCTACTTTGAAACTTACCCTTGGCATTGCAAGGACTTGTGGGCGAGGCTGAGCTGGGGCCACATTGCTGGGCAGTTTGCATGCTCCACTGGTAAATCAGTGCCAACTCTGTGAAGTTGAGCTGATGTTTTGTGCTGCAGCTGGAGGGGGTGGTGTGGGAGGTGCAGGCAGTAGATTGTGGAGAGGAACAGTTTACAGCTTGCTACCCGAGAGGATGTAGACACATGGTGGCATGGAAGGGGAAGCTGTGGAGTTGTTGCCTCAAAGCACCAGAGACCCAGGTTGGGTCCTGACTACAGATACTGTCTCTACAGAGTTGGTACGTTCACCCTGTGATCGGGTGGGTTTTCTCCGGGTGCTCTGGTTTCCTCCCACACTCCAAAGAGGCACAGGTTTGTAGGTTAATTGGCTTTGGTGAAAGAAAAACTTTAATTGCCCCGAATGCGTAGGAAAGTGTACGGGGTGATCGCTGGTCGGCGTGGACTCCATGGGCTGATGGGCCTGTTTCCGCGCTGTATCTCTAAACTAAATTAACCAAATGTTCCACATGCATTTAAAGGTGTGCTTGGATAATACAGTGACGTGGTGTAACATGGAAAGCTATGCTCCGAGAGATGGGAAAATGGGCTGGAAAGAGGTTTGGTGGGTGAAGAATAGGGGTGTTGTGGACTCGGACCCGATGGGCAGCTGCCTTAACTTTCTGCGCTGATTATCTAAACCAAACTGTTCATTCACTGCAAGGCTAGGCATGTCTCTCGTTGTACTGGACCTGTGCTTTGGTAAGGGACTTCTTTCGTGTGGCGTGCACAGCCTAAAGTTGTAGGACAACTTGTTCTATTAGATCGTCCGTTTGTGCACATCGAGTTGATTGCATTAGTCGAAACGTGAAGGTTGCAATCTTCCACCCCAGTAAGGGACTAATTCTGTTGCAGCCATTTGGTGCTGGTAATGTCACAGTGACCCTTTTAATGGAATGAGTTACAGTTCTCACTTGACAGTTATAACCTTGACGGATTCTGGATCCGTGTTCTTAGAAACTTGTAGCTAAAAAATCTGCATTTTTTCTGTATTCAGTCTTCCTGAATCTGGCTCTAATTTGCCGCTTTCTTCAGCCAGTTACACATTTGGCTACTTTTATGAAATTTTAGATTTCCGACTGACTTCATGGCATTTTTACAATTTTATTAAAATGGTATTATTCTATTCTCTTTTATGGCAACCATTTACTGTAGTGAGTTGCAATCCTCTCACATTATTTGGGTTTATTATTGTAACACGTAGCAACGTACAGTGAAAAGCTGTGTTTTGCAAGCTGTTTGATCAAATTAGATAATGCTGTACACTAATACAATCAAGACAGACCTGTAAATAGGCAGTGCAAAGGGAAAGATAGAGTGCAGAATATAATTTGTAGCATGATAGTGCACCAGTTCCACAGACAAAGTCCAACGTCCGCACTGGGCTAGAGGTGAATCAGACAGTACCCAAGCTTATGGAAGGATCATTCAAGCCTGATAATAGAGAGGAATAAGCTGTCCTCGAGTCTGGTGGTGTGCACTTTCACGCCTGCCTGGTGGGAACAGGCAGAAGATGGAATGACCGGGGTGGGACAAGTGTTTGATTATGTTGGCTGCTTTCTTCAGGCAGCATACGTGTAGATGAAGTCACTGGTGGGAAGTCTAGATTGTGTAATGGACTGGGCCACATTTTCTTGCGGTCTTGGGCAGAACTGTTCCCAAACCATGATCCATTGTATAGTGATTAGACTTTGCCTGCCAGAAAGATTGAGAACCAGTCCTGGTATTAATCATAGACTTGTTTAAAGTTAATTGCAGCTAGCTTCCTAAGTCAGCAAACTGATCTAGTGATTAGTTGAAGAATGCTGCTTTTATGAATCTAATATACTGAACTTGGTCATAATAAAATTGTGAATGTGAACGTCTGTCCCTAACTTTCATCGTTTTGCTAATTTTAGATGAGAGGATATTGCCAGGACTCGAGGGAATGAGTTATAGCGAGAGATTGGGCAAGCTAGTATTTTATTCCCTCAAGCACAGGAAATTGGATTGGTCTTCAAGGTGAATAAAATCAGGAGGGTTATGGAAAGGGTGCCTTTTTCCCCAGGGTTTGGTAGTCAAGGATCAGACACCGTGGGTTTGAGGTGAGAGGGGAAAGATTAAATAGGATCCTGTGGTATTTTCATACAGAGTGTGATACATGTATAGAACGAGCTGAAGAAGAAATGGTTGATGCAGGAGAAAGGCCCTTTAGCCCACCGAATCCAAGCCAACCATCGATCACCCATTCACGCTCGTTCTGTTATCCCAGTTTCCATTCAACTCCCTGCACATTAGGGAACAATTTAGAGGCCAATTAACTTACAAACTCACATCTTTGAGATGAGGGAAGAGACCAGGGCAGGATCGAACCGGGTCTATGGCTCGGATGCAGCGGCTCTACCAGCTGCATCATTGTGCTGCCTGCATAAAGGACGTTTGAACAAGTACATGTAGGATAGGTTTGGAAGGATATTTGTATGGGCACTTGGTCAGCATGACAAATCTGGGCCAAAGGGCTTGATCCAATGCTGCACTGGTGTTATTCAAGAGAACGTTTGGTGATGTATTTCAAGTGGGGATTCTTTGTGTAGCAGCCCTGATATATTGAGTTGTTCCAGTTGTCCAGTGGGCACATTTTATCACCCAGTTTCTTTTCAGATTGGATGTTTGTTCACAGTTGTTGAAAGGTTCCAATGGTCAATGGATTAAATGGGTACATTTGACCTATTTGGCTCATTTGCTCAATGAGAAGCACTTGCTCTTTGGAAAATGTAGTTTGGGGTACCATTTAACCAGTGCCTTTGTTCTGTTCAAGGCCAGCCTGGGCTGGTTAGTGTTAATTGGTTAGAGTGGTGAAGCAATGCTAAGTTTAGCTTCACTAGTGGGCTCAATGTAGTGCAGTATTGCCCTAATATATTGTCTGGTTTTAATGAGTTTCTGCGATTTAGTGCCTGCAATAGTCTTGTGTTCAATTAATAATCTGACTCTGCTTTTTGGTATCTGGGAAGTACCACGTTTTGGGGAAGTCTCATTTCAATGGCATTGGACAGGCCCTCTCAAAAGTTAATTGGGAGAGGTTGTTCGGGAGCAGAGGAGCATTGGCAAGTGGGAAGCTTTTGAAGGTGAGATGGCAAGGAGTTCAGGGCCAGCATGTTGCTGTTAGTAAAGGCGATGCTGGCACGGTTAAGGAGCCTTGTTTGGCAAAGGATATTTGAGGGTCTGTTCAGGATTGAGGAGGCATATGTCAGTACAGGCAACTGGGATCGGGCAAGTTGTTTGAGGTAGGAGTACAACTTAGGAAGTTGTGGGGGGGTCAGAGAAAACTACAGCAGATAAAAATAAAGAAGAATCATAAAAGATCCCGCGTATTTTTAGTTTGTTTAATGAAATAGAGTGTGGAAAGAGGCCCTTCGGCCCACCGGGGTGGCCAGTGATCATCCATACACTAGTTCTATGCTACACGCAAGGAATAATGTACGGACCAATTAACCGACAAACCTGCATGTCTTTGGAGTGTGGGAGGAACGGGAACACCCATGTGGTCACAAGGCGAACACAGTCAGGATCGGACTCTGGTCTCTGCCGATACAAGGCAGCAACTCTACTGCTCACCACTGTGCCGCCCAAGCATGCTGACAGGCATAAGACAGAGCGATTAGGTTCCCTTGAGCGTCTGTGGCGATTTGTGTGTGAAGCCACAGGAATAGGGCACGGTCTTAAATGAATACTCCTGTATTTACCATGGGAAAGGACCGGAAGCTAAAGTTTCAAGGAGTGAACAGTGATATCCTGCAGCATATCAACATTGGAAAATAGGTGGTGTTAGAAGTCTTGAATCACATAAAGGAGGATAAATATCTGGGGTCTAATAAGGTGTATCTAGGATGCGACGGGGAACAAGGGAGGAGATTGCTGGAGCCCTGCCAGAGATACTTGCTTCTTAGCCACAAGTGAGGTATCAGAAGGCTAATGTTCTACTTTACAGGGATAAACTAGGGAACTGCAAGCCATTGAGCCTTGCATCAGTGGTGGGAACATTTTGGTCGGGATAACTCAAAGACAGGATCAATTTGCATTTGGAAAGTCAAGGACTGAATAAGGAAATAAAATGCTGAAGTAACTGAATGGGTTAGGTAGCATCTCCGGAGAAAGATGTTGACTCCTGCTTCAGAGAATGCTGCCTGACCCACTGAGTTACTCCAGCAATGTTTGTCTATCTTTGGTGTAAACCAGCCTCTGCAGGTCCTTCTTCCACTGAATAGGGATAGTCATTTTGACTTTGTGCTTGACCAAGAGGTTTTATGTGGACAGGGCAGTAGACTGTGTCCATGAGAACGTTAGCAAGGCCTTTAACAACATCCCACCTTGAAGGCTGGCATGGAAAGTTAGATGATGTGGGATTCGGGTGAGCTGGTCACTTGGATAAAAAATACGGTTGGTGGTAGAGGAGGGTTATTTTTCAGATTGACGTCTGGTGACCAGTGCTTGGTCCTCATTTACCATATTAACAATTTCGATGAGAAGGCAGGTGGCAGGATTAATAAGTTGGCAGATGATCTCACAGTTTGTTTAGTGGAGATTGAAGAAGGTTGTCTAAGGTTACAACAGGATATAGATCATGGAAAATTGGGAAGGGAATGACAGATGGAATTTAATCTGTGACAAGTGTTAAGTGATGTATTTTGGGAAGGTAAACCAGAGCAGGGCACATAAATAGCAGGGCTCTGGGAAGAGTTGTGCAGATAATCGTTGGGTGTCAGTGCAGAAAGTGGCAGCACAGGTAGACAAAGCAATTAAAAAGGCATATCAAAGTACAAATATTGGGATGGCTTTAGACTTTAGAAATAGTGTGGCTACAACCCTTCGGCCCACTGAGTCTGCACCAACCAGCGATCCCCGTACACTAACACTGTCCTGCACACTAGGGACAATTTACAATTTTACCAAAGCCAATTAACCTTCAAGTCTGTACGTCTTTGAAGTGTGGGAGGAAACCGGAGCGCCCGGAGAAAACCCACACGGTCACTGGGAAAATGTATAAACTCCCACACTCCCAAATGTATAAATGTATAGACAGCACCCATAGTCAGGATCGTAGTCTCTGGCGCGCTAAGGTAGAAGCTCTACTGTTATGCCACTGTGTCATGTTACAATTGTACAAAATGTTGGTTTGGCTGCATTTGGATTATTGTGTACAATTCTGTTTGCTACGGAACAGGAAAGATGTGATTTTTAGCAGAAAGAAAAGGAGAAATTGGATAAACAAAAATGCTGGAGAAACTCAGTGGGTGAGGCAGCATCTATGGAGCGAAGGAAATGGGCAACGTTTCGGGTCGAAGGGTTTGCTTATTTCCTTCGCTCCATAGATGCTGCCTCACCCGCTGAGTTTCTCCAGCATTTTTATCTACCTTCGATTTTCCAGCATCTGCAGTTCCTTCTTAAACAGAGAAATTGGGTAAGCTATGCTGGTTTTCACCCTTGTAAAGGAGGCAGAGATGACACGATGGTGGTATATAAAATTGAGAGGCATCTAGATAGCCGGTTTCCCACCCATGGTGGGGGTTTCTAAAATTTGAGGGTATGGGTTTAAGGTGAGGTGATTTTATGGGGATTTGTGCGGTGAAACTTTTACTCTCAATAGTTGGTATCTGGAATGAGCTTCCAGAAGTGATGAAGGCAGGAACAGTAATGGTTAAGAGACAAGCATATGGTGCAACATAACATAACCTTAGAAATTAAATGGTTCAGAACCGGGTGACGGATGGGTAAAGATACACAATAGGTATATCTCTCTTAATTTATTTTCTCTCTTTTTTCTTTTTCTTTCAATATCCTTAGCTTTTTATCTCTGCTCTGTCTCTTTCGCTATCTGTTTCTACTCGCTTGTCTATGTATTTCGGCACCCTTTATTTCCCTTTTTCTTTCACTGCTCTTTTAGTATTAAATAAATAATAAGAAGTTGTACAAGAATGGTAATGTGTATGTATGTATTAGGTACTTAGGTACCACACTACTGTACTTCTAACAAAAATAAATGAATAAATATTTTTTTTTAAAGTGAGCATTAAGAGGCATCTGAACAGATGTGTGAAGAGCAAGGCACGTGGAGTTTGTACGTGCAAGTGAGATTAGTATAGGAATTCAATTGGTTAACATGGATATGGACTGGAAAAACCTGTTTCCGTAATTTTTGATGCTGTTTATAGTGTCATTTACTTTTAAATATTAAGTCACCCCATGATCAATTTAAGGTAGACAAAAATGCTGGAGAAACTCAGCGGGTGGGGCAGCATGTAGACAAAAATGCTAGAGAAACTGTAGACAAAAATGCTGAAGAAACCAGGAAAAATGCCTACCATGATCAATTTATGATAGTTTATGGCACTCGATCCTCTTGTACTGCTTTCCATTTACCATTCATTGTGGGTGGAATTGAGATGAGGGAAACTAAGGGAACTTGGAACAGTATAAACACAAAATGCTGGAGTAACTCAGCGGAACCGGCAGCGTCTCTGGAGAGAAGGACTTTTCTCCGTGACTTTCAGTCTGGAGAAGGGTCTCGACCCGAAATGTCACCCATTCCTTCTCTCCAGAGATACTGCCTGTCCTGCTGATGTTACTCCAGCTTTTTGTGCCTATCTTTGGTTTAAACCAGCATCTGCAGTTCCTACACATGGAACAGTATAATACAGGAACAGGCTCTTCGGCTCAAAATGTCTGTGCTGAACATGGTGCCAAGACAAACTCTCATCTACCTGTATGTGACCCATATCTGTCCATTCCCTCCACATCCATGTGCCTATCTAAAAGCCTCTTAAGCACCACTATCATATCTGCCTCCACCACCACCCCAGGCAGCGTGTTCTATCACCCACCATTCCCTGCTTAAAATAACTTGCCCCAGACATCTCCTTTAAACTTTCAACCTCTCATCTTAAAGCGATGCCTTCTAGTCTTTGACATGGGGGGTATTCTTAGAGGTGTATAAGATCATGAGATCAATAGATAGGGTAAATGCAGTCTTTTATCCAGAGTAGGGAAATTGAAAACCTGAGGACACATGTTTGGTGACGGGAAGAAAGATTAAATAAAAACCTGAGGGGCAACTTTTTTACACAAAGGGTGCTAGGTGTATGGAATGAACTACTAGAGGAGGTAGTTGAGGCAGGTACTATCATGTTTAATAGTTTAGCGGAATATGGGCCAAATGTGGGTAGGTGGGAGTGTACATGGGGCATGTTGGCCGTCGTGAGTAAGTTGGGCTAAAGGACCTGTTTCCATGCTGATTTATTCTATTTCCCCGCTGGGAAGAACTGTAGCCAGAGGTAAGCGGGGTAATTGCAGTCAGTTTCCTCATTTTGAAAAGGTGGGGGGGGGGGGGGGGGGGAGGAGAGAGAGGAAGAAATTACATTGAATGAACATGGGTGCAAATGGTTTGTGTTACTGCAATGACGTTTGCTCTGCTTGTTTTCTTAGTCTTTACTGGATGAGCCAAATCCGAACAGTCCGGCCAACAGCCAGGCAGCACAGCTGTATCAGGAGAACAAACGAGAATATGAAAAGCGGGTATCTGCAATAGTGGAACAGAGCTGGCGGGACTGTTGACCTTGCCAAGTGCCTACGAACACTGTCAGGCCATGAGAATCATGAAGCATTTTGAGTCCTCCTTGTTCTAGCATCATCGCATTATTTTGCAAGCTAAACTGCTACAATGCTGCCACCCGTTTGAAGCCTCTCTCTCCCTGGACGTTGAGTCAAAACATGTTTTGAAGTGCATGCACTGTACCTGGGGCACTTACTTGCCAAGGAATTTTTAATTTCACTTTCATCTCTGATCATCCACCTTTCCTGATGTTCTTTCATAGTCTGTCTGGGCAGTATCAGGCACATAATAAAGGTGCACTGTAACACAATGTCATTTGCATTGCATATTTTGTGCAGGTTTTATACATAGCCCAGTGAATGGATTTTTCTCGGTGGGAGGGGGGGACACAGGTCTGCCCTTGCCAAAATCCAGCACAACTGAAGCTGAATTAAATTGCCAGTGGGTTAATGTCACTTCTGTTTATGCAGATGTGTGCCTCTTCTGAAGCCAGAACTGCAGTTCTTAATTAAAAGAACTTTTACTGGAAGGTGCTAGTCAATTTTTGAACTTTTTTGAAAAAATGTCCGGGGTACTGGAGCTCAGCAGGGTGGTCACTTTTGTGACTGTTTCTAGTTCTCTAGTTCTGTTGAGTATAGGTGTGTGTGAGCTGTTGCTGCATGCTTTGTTTTATTTTTCCTTTCCACTGAATTGAACAAAGTGCTTTTCACTTTTACAAGAATTACAGCCATCAGCAATCCCATTAGTTAAGTTAGACCAAACTTGTATATTCAGATACCTAATGCAGTGATGTGGGATATGGGAAGAGACCCTGTACCTTGTATTGTCTGATGTTCAAAGTACTTTTCTCTGCACATTAGTCTTTTGAAGTGACAGTATAACTTTGCACTATAGTAACCCATGTAAGAAACTGTACATTTTCTCACTACTTGTAAATAAAATTATAACCTTAATATTGTGTTGTGTGACTAAACATTAACCTTCCTGACAATCGGCAAGCTTTCCATTTAATAATTGAAATACACAATTGTAAAATACAACTGGAAGGATTGAGGTTATTGAAGCTGCAGACCTGTTGTAAATGATAGTATTTCAGTCTCTATCTTGGTCTTGCCTGTTTAATTTGAGACCTAGTGGGTAGTTTATAGTTGTACTTACGAGTGGTTACGTTGGTGCTTAGTTCATAAGTCTGTCAATTATTATTTGGGTAATTATAGCAGTAACAATGATAGATAACATGGAGGGCCTCGTGTGAAGTATGGTCCTTGTGCCTTGGCAATGACTGCTGTTATAAAAATCTTTGATCAGTGGCAGAAAAGGAAGGTTACTGGATATAAAATTGGGTAATAACCTGTTTCAGAATGAGTGATTAAACCCACCTTGCACTTTGAGGAAAAACCTGCTAATATTCCATGTGTATGCCAAAGACTTGGACATCAGTAACAAGTATAAAGTAGCCTGCAGCATGATGGTCAATGGGGATGAAAATTATTTAAACCGTTTTACGAATGACAAGGCAAAAGCAACTTTGTGATGCTCCTCACTGGGATTTTAATGTGTTCATTGGTGAAGAGATTAATTTTAACCACAGTGGCTTTTTTAGAAATGTGAACATATCGAGTTGACGGTGTGGGACTGTTGCCTAATTAAATGTCCTTATTGATTAAGATATCCAAATGAAAATTCTTCAGTCAAATCGCCTCCCTTTTCATTCTCCCCAATCATGCAGTTGTACGGTATTTGCATACACAACATGGAAGGTGGTCATTCAGAACCTCCAGCTTGCTCAGTAATCAATAATATGCACTTGGACACAAAATGCTGGAGTAACTCAGCGGGACAGGCAGCATCTCTGCTTTATGGAGTAACATGCACTTGCCTAGTTTGTAACACATTGGTATCTTGTCTAAAATACATCTGGCAGGAATGGCCTTGCTCTAGTATATAGTTGCGAAGACCAAGTGGGGCTCTCAGAACTCTGGGAAAATGTACGAGGATGTTGCAGAGT
Organism: Raja brachyura; assembly: GCA_963514005.1. The sequence continues at coordinate 34,562,375 of OY740793.1, read as the reverse complement.
TTGGGCAGGCTAGGATGCTGTTCATTGAAGCACAAGAGGATGAGGGGGAGGAATCTTATAGAGGTGCATAAAATGAGAAACTAAATGGGGGGAAAGCGGTCTTTTACTCATAGAGTAGGGAATCAAGAACCAGAGGACTCGGGACAAGGAGAAAAATGTAATAGGAATCTAAGGGTAACTTTTTCTAGACTTAGGGTGGTGTATGGAACAAACTGCCATGGGAAGTGGTTGAAGCAGTTACTATAACATTTAAAAGACATTTGGATGGGTTGATAGGAAAGGTTAAGAAGGCTATGATCCAAAGGCAGGCGGGACTAATATTGATGGGGTATCTTGGTCAGCAAGGACAAGTTGGGCGGAAGGGCCTGTTGCTGTATGACTCCACAACAGCTGCAAGGATAACAGCTGAAACCTGGACAATAGTAACCATGGGTGATATGTGCCCAAATAATACAATCTAAGCAAGAAATGAACACATTTAAGAAAAAGGGAATTTAAAAAAGTTTAATTACTAACAATCAGCTCTTAAATAAATATTCAGAAACTTTCAAAATCATCTACTTGTGCCTAAGTTTAGCTCGAGCAGTACATGTTCCTGCTGATTATATTCATTCAAACATAACTAACCGAGCACCTTGGACTTAATCAGTATTTCCAACATTTTCTATTTCAAGTTTCTTTTTACACTGAACTTTATGTTTGAGAACATAGCATACTGTAACATGCACTTAAAATCACCAATCTTTTATACTGGTTTTGGGTGATTTAGGATGAATTGTGCTACCTCACGCACAGAGCTATAGCTTTAGATGTTTGTTGCATTTGTCAGCTTGGAGACATCTTGGAAAATTCTAAATTGATATTTAGGTAGATTTACCATTTTAAACAAATCACTCTCATGCTGATTCTACGACACATCTGATCTGCACTGAGATTCACCACTAGATGTCAAGAGAATCAGGAATTTTGCACAGAGATCAAGAGAGCTGCGATGGTGGCATTTAAGAGGCGTTTGGACGTGCAGGGAACGTCCAAACGAGAGGGATATGGATCACGAACAGGCAGAAGGGATTCGTTTAACTTGGCATCTTGTTTGGCACTAACATAGTGGGCCAAAGGGCCTGTTCCGGCACTGTACTGTTCTACGATTGAATGTGCAAACTTTTGTGGTGGGGGGGGGGGGGGGGAGGAGAATTGACATTCTCGTCAGCTTGCTGCTGCTGTTGGTATCTGAAATTCCCATCAGTGAAAAGCTCTATGCAACTACTGCAGAGTGGTTGCTTTGAAATATAGTTTAAAATGTAAGTATTTTGAAATTATTGCCAGTTGAACTTATTCAAAGGTTGGCAAGACATTTCCTCATTAGAGCTGCTGGAGTTTGTGGAAAGTTAATTGAAACATGTGTAACCGATATAGTAATGCTTATGGCCGGAAGGAAACTTTTTGCAGCAATGTCCAGGGGCTACATTGATTGGCTTCCAATGACTCATTTTCTTTATATCAGGTATAATTCCAGCCAATGGAGGGATTTCCTTTCAAAGCTCATTGACTTCTACCTCTTCTGAATCTGATACTGCAGCCATTAACTTCTAGCATTCACCTACGCTGCAACAAAGCCAGAATCCAAAGAACTGGCTGCTTGTAATTGCCAGGGACATTGTGATGGAGACTGCAGGGAATCATGGCGAGATAGCATGAGGTCCTTCTAAAGGTGGATGATGGTGTGTTATACCAAAGGCAGCCATTCAGTAAATCCATAGATGAAGCTGAAAATGCAGTGAAATCTCCAGATCAATCTATCCACATACATTTCCCATATATTTATCTGTTCTGCAACAGTCTCAATTTAAGAACATTTCTGCGATGAGATGACATGTAAAGAGCCATTGGGCTCTCATAATACACGATGTAGATGGGAAAGGTCAGATCAGTTCAGGCCCAATAACAACGAAAATATGTGTCACCACTTGAAACATTAAACAAATTACACGTTTCCCTTCAAAAGAAAGGAAACAGCATTCCAGAAATAGCAGAGAACAAGGGGTCCAGTGCAAAAAAAGCAAAATAAATTACCACTTTGATGCTAATACGGGAGAATTTATGTGTCTGGAAACTGATGAATGCATAGGACATGCTGGTCTATATTTTGGGATTTTGAAAGAGCTGACTAATAGCGGAGTGGAAGTAATTATTGAATCTGTTGGCACATACTTTCAAGTTTTTGTATCATCTACCTGAATGGGGGAGGAGAGAATGACAGGCGCGAGTGGTCCTTGACGAGGCTGCCAGCTTTCAGGAGGCTGCGTGAAGTATGGTCAGGGGAAGATCAGGGAAATGTCGGTGGCTGCGAACAGTCTGTGAACTCACTTCCCACCCCCTCGAAATACAACCTGAAGATCTGTGCTCAGTTCAGAAAGTGGGCTGTGGCAGCTTCGGACAACTGCAGGAGGCGACGGACAGCCCAGTTGCAATGGTCGTTAGTCGTGTGGGTAATGGAGGCAGCCACTAGAGGCCGTACGACAGCTGGGTGGTTTATGGAGCCAAGGGAATCACACTGGGCCAGGCTGCCCCCGAAATTATCATCTCAGTGCTACCAGAACATCAAGCCTTAAATTGAGAAAATGAATTGCTTATGCGTAAAAGGAACTGCAGATTCTGGTTTAAACTGAAGATACACAAAAAGCTGGAGTAACTCAGCAAGTCAGGCAGCATCTCTGGAGAGAAGGAAGAGGTGACGTTATGGGTCGAGAACCTTCTTCAGATAAATTGCTTATCTTCTTCGGCCCATAATCAGACTTTTCAGACTCAAAACATAAAAGACTCCATGCACTGCCAGAACGTGGCGACTCTGTGTGCCATCCCTGAAGAAGATCTACTTACAATTATTTCACCCTTTACTTGTATATGATTGCACTCACACATTGTATGATTTGATTGGATAGCTTGCAGTAGAAGTGTTTCTTTGTACCTTAATACACGTGACAATTATGAAGTAAAGGTGGAGTCAATGGGCAGATGGGGAGGGAGAGAAGCTGAACTCTACAATTTCATGTGGTCTTGGGTGGAGCTGCCATACATCTGTGATGCATCCAGATATTTTTTTATGGTACATCTGTTGAAATTGGTGAAGAATCGTTGGGGGACATTCCAAATTCCCTTCACCTTCTGGCGTGCCTTCTTGTTCTTAGTTTTAATGTGGTTGGACTAGGACGCGTCGTTGCACCTAAGAACATGAAGCTCGACTGTCTGCATCTCAGCAACCTTGACAAGGGCGTGTGCTCCACCCTGTTTCCTGAAATCGATGATCAGCTTTGTTTTCTAATTGGGGAACATACAGCTTGGCTTCTATGACATGCAGTCCTCTACACACTTACTGATGAAGTGATGGCAGTGGTGTACTTATTCAGGTTGACTGCTGAATCCTTGAATATGGACTCAAAGTAGTCAGACGGCCCTTGAAAAGGAACCTCGCAGGTGATTGATGGAGAAATTTTACGCACATAGAATTGGGAGGAAAGTACTAATACAATACAAACAACTAATACAAACAACCAAAGGGACATGTCTCCTTATCCATAAGTCATTGAAAAGTTAACATACCGATGCAGCAGTTAATAAAGTAAATCATATCTTCCTATACTGCAAGAAATAGATGCAAGTAGTAACAGTGATCCTGTATAATTGCAGTAAGGCTTGGCAAGACCACACCTGGAATATTGTGTACATTTTTTATTTCCTACCTTAAAGGCAATACATAGTAACATAGAAAATAGGTGCAGGAGGCCATTCGGCCCTTCGAACCAGCACCGCCATTCATTGTGATCATGGCTGATCAACCCCAATCAATAATGCCGAGTATAGGGGTGTATCAAAAAAAATCCTAGGTTTATGAATCTGTCGTAAATCAGGGCTCCTGCAGTTTTTAAGAATAAGAGACAACCTCATTGAAACAGAATTCAGAATTCTCATAAAGTGTCTAACAGGGTCGAGAGTTTAGAACTAGGGACTCAGTGTTAAAATATTGGGGGGGGGGGTGGGGGGTGGTATTTAAAACCAAGAGCAGAAGAAACATCTTCACACAGTTGCTTGTAAATTTGTGGCATTCTCTACCTGGAGGTCTGAGGCTGCAGCCCTCAGGATTATGGTACAATTAAAGAAGGTGGAACATCTTATATTGGGTTTTGGTCTATTCTGTCAGACGAAGGAAGCAGATGGCAATTTCACCCATTACACTGATCAGCTGTTCTGAACCCTGCAAACGGAAAAGCACACTGCATGGACCAACTAATCAAACATTAGGAAAGATAACCAATGCATGGAAGGACACAAGGGGCAGAGGTTTTGCATTTAAACAGCACAAGGAGGCTGGATATTACGTGGAGCTTCTCTTTCCACAGTAGTGAGCCTCTTTAACAGTGACAGTACATTTGTCAATGAATTGCTCACCTTCAAAGATGACCGGAACTGACATTGCAGATTTCATTAACGGGAAAAAAACGGACCAAAAAGGTTAACACACACACCTGCGCAGAGTTAATGTAATGACCTTGGCTGGTTTTGATTGTCTGAGGAAGCCACTAGATTTTCCATATTTCTCCAATGGCCCATAGAAACATAGCAAATAGGTACAGGAGTAGGCCATTTGACCCTTTGAGCCAGCACCGCTATTCAATATGATCATGGCAGATCATTCAAAGTCGGTACCCCGTTCCTGCTTTCTCCCCATCTCTTGATTACGTTAGACTCAAGATCTTTATCTAGCTCTTTCTTGAATACATCCAGTGAATTGGCCTCCACTGCCAGCTGTGGCAGAGAATTCCACAGATTAACAACTCTCTGGGTGAAAAAGTTTTTCCTCATCTCAGTCCTAAATGGCCTACCCCTTATTCTTAAACTAACCCGTTTCTGGACTCCCCAACATCGGGAACATTTTTCCTGCATCTAGCTTGTCCACTCCATTAAGAATGTTATATGTTTCTACAAGATCCCTTCTAAATTCCAGTGAATAAGCCCAGTCGATCCATTCCTTCATATGTCAATTAACCTGGTGAACCTCCGCAGCACTCCCTCCATAGCAAGAATGTCCTTCCTCAAATTAGAAGACCAAAACTGTACACAATACTCCAGGTGTGGTCTCACCAGGGCCCTGTACAGCTGCAGTAGGACCTCTTTGCTCCTATACACAAATCCTCTCGCTAAACGGCATTCTTCACTGCCTGCTGTACCTGCATGCTTACTTTCAGTGACTAATGTACAAGACATCCAGGTCTCCTCCCCTTTTCCTAATCTGCCTTCTTGTTCTTGCCACCAAAGTGGATAACCTCACATTTATCCACATTATACTGCATCTGCCCACTCACCCAACCTATCCAACCTCACCCTGCAGCCTCGTAGCATCACACAGCCACCCAGCTTCGTGTCATCCGCCCCTTCCAAACATTCCAGCTAAGCTTTACATACCTAAACCAAGAGAATAAAAATGTGTAGGTTCATCAGCAGAAAGTTTCTAGTCATGATAAGCCAGCATTACAGATGCGAGTCAGCTGGCCTTTTCCTGGTCATTACTTTCAAATGTTCATGGATGGAGATTACCAGAGATATTGGAACCCTGGAGATTGTTGGATTAACAAAGTAAGCACCAGCATTTTGGATGAACTTCATAACAAATGGAGGATTGGACCCTGATCAGGACAGAACTTGAATACTTAACCTGGTGTTGTGAAAGGGTTGAAGACAATTTCAGCTAAAATGTAAAAAAGGTAACATTATGTATAAAATGAGTTAAAAAAGGCGAATGCAGCAAAATTAGCAGCACTGCATTCCATGCCCTTTGAAAACAAGATTCAGTTTCCCAGACAAGTGGGAGATATTTACTGCACCTTTTCATGCGTGGGGACTTACAATGCCTGAGAAATACTAACTCTTATCACACAAGTCAACTTCTCACACAAGTGACAACTCTTCTCACACCAGCGCAGCTTTCTCAGGCCATTCTATGGGAAAGCGTAGCGTTGGTGAAGAAAACACAACAGCAATACTTGGGTAGACCACACCCTGCTGCTAGTAGTGCAGACGTTGCAAAGGGGGCTTAAGATTGGCTCGGGGAGGGACAGTGGCACGATCTGTTCTGATAAAACATGCCAGAAAGGATGGTGTTGGGCGCCCTTTCGGACGAAAGAGCCCCGGCCTTGGACCATGTCGCAGACAGAGCCAGGTGATGAAGAACAGGAACATCCTACGGCTTGCTCTGCTGTGTTTGCGAGTGCATACGGGGATATGCGAGAGTATGAAGGAACATCCTGCGGTGTGCACTCTGGGTTTGCGAGTGCGTATGCCGATATATACGGAGAGACGCGAGTGTATGTGCCTTATTTGGCAGTGTAATAAATGACTTGGTGAATCAAACTCTGTTGTCTGAATCCGGTGATTTATCGAACACAACACCTGGATGTCGTGAATTTTTTTTAAAGCACATTTTCAGCAGCTGCTGGCTTGAGACTGGTTTAGGGACATTGGGATTTCTAATGAACTTTATAGTTTAAGAGGAACAGGGTGTGTCAAACAGACCAGTTCAACCCAGGTAGTCCAGGCAGTAAAAAACAAAAGTGTTGGAGCAACTCAGCGTGTCAGGCAGCATCTGGGGAGGTAAAGGCAGGCGATGTGTCAGGTGAGGACTTCTTCAGACAGAGTCTGAAAAAAGGATCCCAACCCAAATCATCATCTGTCCATTCCCTCCCCAGATGCTGCCTTAACCTCTAGCACTTTTTGTTTTGTTCAAGTTTCCAGAATTTGCCGTCTATAGACTAGACAGTAGATGGACTTAATAAATATGGCATTCCTATTGGAATAACTCATTTGCATTGACTGAGACAGGGAGGCAGTCAAGTTGCTAGCTCTCAATGAACAACTTCCATCACCTCTCTGGATGCGAATACCAGCATCTTGATTGATTACCTTAGACCCGGAATTTTCCAGATATTTTCCACACTAGTTACATTTTTTCTTCTTCTCCCACAACACCAAATATCAATATTCTAAACTAATCCAACATCAAACATTAGCTGATTGGGATGAGTTTGAAGTCCACAATTGTCCTCTTTCTCATGCTTTCATATTGCAACTGACGGCAAAGCCGATAACAGTACTGAGATAATGCTAAAAACTCTTAGAATCTTAGTATTTATTAAAAGGATATTGTAACCATCGCTTAGAAACGACAAACTGCCGATGCTAGTTAATACACAAAAGGACACCAAGGACTGGAATAACTCAGTGGGTCTGAAGCAGGAGTCTGTAGAGGGTCTCAACCCAAAATGTCACCTATCCATTTTCTCCAGAGATGCTGCCTGATCCGCTGAGTTACTCCAGCACTGTGTGTCCTTTTGTATCCATTGTCTAATTTTTTGTTGATTTGAAAAGGATTGAAAGGCATAAAACTCATGCAGCAAAATTAATATAAGTATGGTGCTAATTCTCATCCCAAGTACCTACATATCCTATTAGTTCAATCTATTCAATGGAGAAATGCATATGGTCACTTCTTTATTTTGCTAACGCTAGCAAAAAAAGAGCACATTTCCTTTTAAAGCAAGAGGAGTCTACCGCTTCACACGGCATTTTGGAAATTAAAGACGGGAGATTCATCGCAACCATCTGGTCCACTCTCAAAACAGAATTAGCTTTATCACCTGTTTTTTTAAAAGCTTTCCATTTAATGGCACGAATTGAAGACACAGGTCATTTTTAAATGAAGAGTTACATTAATTGAGTGAAATCCCTAGTTCTCTGTCATTTGGTTACAAATAAGTATATCAGCAAATGTCCAAGTTTATTAGCATCCTTACAGATTTTCTTACCTCTTATCTTCCAAGTTACAAAACTTGATTTCTGCAGGAATATAAAATACACTGCATTGAAACAGGTCACACAGTTTCACATCTATACTTAAATAAATTGGCCGCAGTATTTAATTCAGGACAATAATGGTGATGTCAACTGGAAAGATGCAATCTATTTACATTTCATTGGGTGCGAATGTCAATGTTAACAATGTTTATGTATAAATTACATGGGAATTTACACTCAACATAATTATATATTCCAAAATACAATCATCCCCATCCAGAGGATATAATTTTGGACATCATGGAACAACTACAATTTTTCTCAGTTTAGAAACATACATTCAAGGTTGGGCACTGATATTGATGGATTTCAGGACTTCAGTCAGATGAAAGGTGACATAAATCCTGAGTTAGTGTATATAGCAAGATCTTCTGCAACCCCCAATAATTTAGATATCCAAGTCAACTTCTTACGAGAAATTCTAAGACCTAATCCTTAGTTTATAATAAATGTGCACCTCACAACTGCATTAGAAATAATGATTTATTGCCAAATTCATCTTAAATTTTAAAAATCGCATTGTAAAAAAAAATAGAACAATTTATCAGATAATTCAAATTGTCTAGTTCTACACTTAAAATTAAGTATTGCAGGAAAATTGGATCATATCTACTCATTAGCAACTATCAATTACAAAGAATAATTTATTTTAATTTCCATTGATATATTTTTAAACTACCATCTAAATATCACAACATTTAGTTACTGATTAAATTCAGATAGACATTAAGTGCTTAGTTTGAAACAAAATATTCATTTGTATTTAATTAGGGAGCTCTTCTAGTGCTCCAGCCAAAATTTGCCCCTCAAGCTAAAATCAGATGCAGTCTCTTTTGTTCATTTGCTTAAAGTGAAACTATAAGTGCAATGTGTATGTATACAAATACATACATTAGATTTCACAAATAATTCACTGATTGTGAAGCTTTTTTGGCCCATCTCTGGGAGAAAGTAAAATCCCTTATATTTACACCTTCTATTTAAATTATTTTTTGATATTGCAATGTATTCTTTCCACAAGAGGGAGATAAGGAGTAGTTCCTCCACCAGGTTTATTTAATTCATAAAATTGTTCCATCAAGCCAATTTATATTTTTGACGATAATATTACAAAAATGAACCGTCAAACCTAAACTGCTGGCTCTGAAGGCTTTAGGACAAGAAATATGTCCTAAATTTGTTCTTTTCTGATTGATTTGGCTCTGCAGTGCAAAGATTTTTTCCCCCCTGAAAATCAAATTACCAGATGATTTTTTTTCATGCGATCAGCATTTCAAGCACGAAAACATAGATCTGATGAAGGGAGTTATGCAGATGGCAAGGGAAATTGTGTGGATGACAGCTGAAACTGAGAAAACAGCATCATCTAAGTAGCCAGAATACAATGTGCAGAACTGAGGCAATGCACTTTAAATTCAAGTTATTTCAGAATACAGGTCCACCACCAATTTTTTGCCACTGGTGGTCCGTCACCTCCTTTAATCCGGACAAAATTAGGAGAACGCGCTTGAAATCCCCCCTGGAGGCGGCGATCGGGAGGTTGAATTTGCCCCCCTGCGGTCGGGGCTATGGAGCTCTGGCCTGATCAGAGCTGGCAGATCCTTTCCCATAGCCGACTTCCGAGGCTGACTCTGCGGGCATGCCAGTATCTCGACCCCTGGCAGCCTAGGCGAACCGCTCCAATTGTTTGACTCTTCTTGGAGGCCGTGACCTCTGTTTGTCCAGCAAAACGGATCTGGCGAGGCTCTGAAAATCGGTGGTGGGCCTGTATTTTCTTAATAGCACACCTAAGGAGTTGGAGGATTGAAGAAATTCCAGTTATCACTGAAAGTACTGGTTATTTTTTGGAAATGTTTTGTTTACAATACTTGTATCGTATGGAGTAGATATTTTTTACAAGATGCTATATAACAATCCATATACAAATTACTATATAAATATACTATGAACATTGTCCCCGAAAAAAATAAAGTAGCGTGCCTTAATGAACACCTGACATTCACCATCATGAAATGCCTCGAGAGGCTGGTTATGCCACACATCAACTCCAGCCTCTCAGACAGCCTTGATCCAATGCAATTCACCTACTGTCACAACAGGTTCACAGTTCACACCATCTCTGTGCCCTACACACATCTCAGGAACATCAGGATAACAAGGACGCCTATGCCCAACTCCATGTATTGACAATAATTCTGCGTTTAATGTCATAATTCCAACCAACTAATCTGCAAACTCCAGGACCTAAGACTCAGCACCCTCCTCTGCAATTGGATCCTTGACTTGCTGAGCCACAGACCAATCAGCAAGGATAAGTGACAAAACATCCTCCACAATAATTCTCCACACCAGTGTCTTGCAAGGGTGTGTCTTCAGCCCTCAACCGTATTCCCTAAAAAACTCAAAAATGTGCGGCCAAATTCTGCTCTAACTCCATCGTTTACTTTGCAGTAGCCACTGCCTTAGTGAACCGGATCTCGAACAACGATAAGACGATGCTGGAAGGAGATAGGGAGCTTAGCAGCATGGTGTTAGGACACCAAACTCCCCCTTAATATTAGTAAAAAGTAGCTAGTCATCAACTTCAGGAAACGGGTTGAAGCTCACACCCCAGTCTGCATCTATGGTCTGGAAGTGGATTGTCGAGACCTTCACACTTTTACAGGTAAATAGCACAAACAATTTGACCTGTTCCAACCACATTGACGTTGCAGCCAAGAGAGCACACTTCTACTTTCTCATAAAACTAAGGAAATTCGGCAAGTCACCAAAGACTCTTAACAAATTCCGATGATGCACCATAGAAAGCATCATATCCAAATGGTATGATCTGCCTGGATAGCACATACACAGTTTTCACTGTATCTGGATACACGTGACAGCAATAATCCAATACTAGTGAACAATCAAATAATCTACAGGAGAGACAAAGGTGCAGAATAATGAAGTTCTTTTCACCCAATTTTCTTCTGAGAGAACTGGGTGGACAGGTCAGAGGCCCTTCGGTCCCACACCGGCCAACATGTCCCAGCTACACTAGTCCCACTTGCCTGCGCTTGATCCATTATCCCTCCAAACCAGTCTCCAGCCACGTTATATTGTGGAGCCCAGTTAGTAAATAACCTTAAAAAAAAAAAAGTACAACAAATTTTAAACAGCTATAGTGCCCAAAAATATATGGAACATTGCAAGAAATCTACCACATGGAAATCTAGAAGAATCTTAAAATTAATTCTTGCTATCTCAAAATCAGAATACTTTATTCCACACAAAAGACAGTGGCAGACTAAACTGCAGTCCTTCCTGCTAAAAAAAAAAACTGGAAACCAGGTGAAATGTCAATGTTTTTTTCCCTGCACATGGAACAAAGGAGTGATATAAAAGAGCAGAGGAAAAGGCTGAAAGGGTTGAATGGCCTTTTCTAAACTGTAGCAGACAATATTACCGATTCCCAACATAGCAAGTTAAAAAAGCACAACCCAACTATAAAGGTGGTGCTAATTTAAAATTTAATATCACCTCCTCCAGTCTGTTTCTCTTCCTGGCTATCCGTGCTCCATCAATATTGAACTCTTGAACTTCTGAATTGCAATCACTCCATCTTTGGCAGCCGTGCTTTCACACACCACGGCCACAAGGTACGAAATTCTTCATAAACTTCTCTCCTCTTTTCCTTCTTCAAAATGTTCCAATAAAAGCTGCTCTTTAACGATGGTAAGTTTTAATCATCAGCTGTAACTACTTTAAGGCTCAGATGCAGTATTTGTTTTGTTTAGTTTAGAGATACAGCATGGAAACAGGCCCTTCAGCCCACTGAGTCCACGCTGACCATCGATCACCCGTACACTAGTTTTATTTTATCCCAGTTTTGCATTCACTACCTACACCCTATTAAAATTTACAGAAGCCATTAACCTACAAACCTGCACGTCTTTGGAATGTGGGAGGAATCCGGAGTAAACCCACATGGTCACTGGGAGAACGTACAAACTCCACACAGCACCTGTAGTCAGGATCGAACCAGAGTCTCTGGCACTGTGAGGCAGCAGCTCTATCAGCTCTGGCACTCTGCTGCCCTTAATGTTTGGTAATATTCCAATGAAGAGCCATTTTGCAAAATTGCATAGATGTATAAATGGAACTATAATGTTATTTGAGTGTATTAAATGACTAAAAGCAAACAAGGCCACAGCCAGCTTCTCACCATTATTCTCCTATATTCCCATCCTCAGCAAGATGATCCAACAAAATCAAATAAAACATGCTATCAAACTGAAATACCAATTACCGTGTTGGCTTGTGATTTCCTCAAATGCTTAAATTCATGAAACCAACTTCACTATTTTTCCACATCATTAGTCATTTTTCAAACCTATCCCTTGTAATGCTTAAGTCAACATCCTCAATGTTTCTTCCTTTCATTTATTCTACCTCGTTTTCGCACATCTTTCACATAGTTTAATGCAGTCACATAGGCGATATAACAGTTTTGTTAAAAGGCAAGCAATTCCATTATTTTCTTGTTTATGTATTAGGTTTATAACCACTGGGATCCAATGATTCCACAGGAACTGAGATCTTGCAATGAAGATGTACAATGAAGTACTTCCGCACCCATGAGGATGACAATTAATTTAAATCTTTCCCTCAGTAATCCATCAACCAAGTTTCATCAACATATCACAATGACAACCTAACCTCGCCCTGTCACACAATATTCCCTTCGCCCTAACCATCTCTTCCCCAACCGCTTTGCAATTTATTACTAACTTGTTTTCTCATCTGCCTGTTCTGACAAAGAGTATGCAACCTAAATTGATAACTGTATATCTTTGCACACATGCTGGCTCAGTGTCTCCATCATTTTCTGATTTTATTTCAGATATTCATTACTGGTAGACATTTGACTTACAATTTAAATCATAAAATTATTCCAGCTGATATGGCAATTGAAATAAAACAAGATCCCTCATGATCTTGTATACTTCAATAAGTTCACCCCAGCCTCCTACGCTTCAAAGAAAAAGTCCCAGCTTATCCAACCTTTCCCTATAACAAACCCACAAGCCTAGGTATCATCCTGGTAAATCTCTTCCGCACCCTTTCCAAGTTAATGACATCCTTCCTATAGCTGGGCAAGCAGAACTTTACACAGTACTCGAGTATGGTCTCAACATCGACTTGTACAGCTGCATCATGATGTCCGAACTTTAGTACTCTATACCCTTCCCAACGATGGCAAGCGTGCCAAATTTTAGGTTTTACCCTAGATTTGATATACAGCGCGGAACAGGCCCTCCAGCCCACGCTAACCAACAATCACCCTGTACAATAGCACTATCTATACACTAGAGACAACTCACAATTTTATCGATGCCAACTAATCTATAAACCTGCACGTCTTTGGAGTGTGGACGGAAACCGGAGCACCAGAAGAAAACCCAAGCGGTCACAGGGAGAACGTTTAAGCTTCATACAGACAGGCGTGGTCCGGATCAAACGCAGGACACTGGTGCTGTAAGGCAGCAACTCTAACTCTGTGCCACCCCTTCTTCATGACACTATTGTCACTTTCAAGGGGCTACGCACCTATACTCCCAGTAGTTCCGCAGTACAATCCAGACCACTAGCCTGGTCCAATTGGCCAGCCAAAATTCTCTAATTTCATTAATTTAAGTTACATACAAAATTGGAAATCAGTGTTTAGTCCATTTGCAAAACCAAGAGAATGTTTATTTTAAAATAAATATAACTGATCATAAATGGGACATCAGTTGTGCAACAATTGATCTCAACACTTTTGGGCTTAAAGGAGGGGCTTTAACGATGGGAAGAGTGAATAAGACAGGATTCCCACCTAACTCTACCAGCATAGGACCGAGATGAGAAGGACTTTTTTCACACAGAGAGTGGTGAGTCTCTGGAACTCTCTGCCACAGAGGGTAGTTGAGGCCAGTTCATTGGCTATATTTAAGAGGGAGTTAGATGTGGCCCTTGTGGCTAAGGGGATCAGAGGGTATGGAGAGAAGGCAGGTACGGGATACTGAGTTGGATGATCAGCCATGATCATATTGAATGGCGGTGCAGGCTCAAAGGGCCAAATGGCCTACTCCTGCACCTAATTTCTATGTTTCTAACATAGTCTGCTGATGCACATGATATAGCTTTATATGCCATGTACTAAAGGAGGCCTGGTACCCGTTGAACCATAAGCACAGATAAAACTATTTCAATCAATCAATACATGTGCTGTTGTGCTTGCAATAAAACAATGGCCTCTGAAATGCTGATGTTGCTTTGCTGTAGGGTTTTCTCACTGGACAGTGCTAAATTAGTCAGTCCCAGCAGATCAGATGGAGGGGGAGTGGGAAGGTACGAATGGTCACTGGGCCATAGTGATTTCCATGTTGGAAATTTAGCGGGTGCACATTGGTAAAGAACAGGATTGTGCTGGCCCTTCCTATCCAACGCAGTCAACCTGGCTACAGATACTCACACTGAATGGCTGGAAAGTTGCCAAAGGGCTGTTGGTACCTATGGATCCAAACCCCAAGAATAAACACCTTAAGCACCATCTGTAAAGAAGGGAGAGAACAGGGAAGAGAAAATAGTACACACTCAGCAAAAGCATTGCAAATAGAAATCCACAAATGTAATATGATGCTATTATTTTTTTTACATTTCCTAGATCTACAGCAAAGGAAATAGACCTTTTCATCTATTTTTCTAATTCGCCCAATCAAGCCGACTATTCTCAAATTGGTCAAAGCTCTTAGTAAGTGCGTGCGTTGCCTCGGTGACAAGAAACAACACAACCCTTCCATTGCTTTCTTCGTTCTCTTTCGGTCTCCAAGCTGAATGAATTCAGAGATTTAATTAACATTGGCAAACAGTTACCCACCAGATACACAAGGAGCAACGCATTGTTAGTCCACTATTTCTGAGCAAGACTTCATTAAAAAATATTTTATTCTGTTCAAAGGGAAACATAAAATCAGGACATTCTGCATACCTGTTTTAGTACACCAAAAAGCATACAACTACAATCAGAATCACTTCACTGATTTTGCACCTAAATTGTTATTAAGTAGCCAAAGTCACAAAACCAGCAGCCTGGCATTCTAGACATCATACAATGCAGTGCTCTCTGTTTGAGCTGGCAGCTGTGGGAATATCCAGGTTATTTAGCCACACCAGTGTTACTAATGTAGTGGTAATGTCAGTGAAGTGTCCTCATGAAGAACAAAATGAAGCTCATTATGATTAGCAGGTCAGAATCTAATCCTGCAAAACCTGCTAATCCCAATGCACACTTGCGCAGTCCTTAAAATAAATTATAATTCCACCTCAGAATTCTGCATTTACACAATAGAAGCCACAAACATCAGTGGCTCTAATTCAGATCTGTGCCGAGTCATTCAGGGTTGCAGTAAGGCACTAAAATTGAACTCTACATCCTGGGAACTTGGACCAAGAGGGGGAGAAAAAAGTCCAAATATTGGGCTGATGTGTACACCACGCATGAGCAGTATAGAGTAAGCTGCAATATCCACTGCATTTAATGAGAATACTCACACTTACCAACTGGGCTCCAATTATGAGCCATTTCAACAAGGAAATAAAACACATAATCCAATTCCATTGAGCAGCAGGAGGCAGGGAGGGGAGAAAGAAAATTACACTACCAAATGGGAAAAGATTGTAAAATAACGGCTATAAAAAATACATTCAAATTAGTGACAGTTTAAATATTGCACTGCAGAACTATCAAATCAGCAAAATACAATTTTCAGTTCCAGATGCTTGCAATTTTATCTTAGTCCAACAGTCTAACAATTAAGGACCAAAATGGACAAAAAAAGTTGGATCTCAACTACAATTTATCCCATTCAATGAAGGTGCTCATGAGAACAAAAAGACTACTGCAACATATACATCACCAGACCCTCATCAGAAAAATAATAGCATTAAAAAAATATACACTAAATTTCAAGATCAATGTACACTAACTTTGAAATTTAATGGATCTCACCTACTCACTTTAATTAAGATGAATCACATTGAAACAGTTGTTAGTTCACTAGTAATTTCAACAGCGGCAGTTTATTACCATATTTTGTAAATAACAGACAGTTATTTTTATACATGGAGAAAGGAGATGCAGAAATACTGAAGAGTTCATTTTGGATGCCTTTTGAACATCTACCTCACTGATGACAATTTCAAAAACTGTAAATAATAGATGTAAATAAATTTCTATTGCAATTGAGAAACCATTTACAATAACTGAATTCGGATCAAGGAGCAAAATAGTCTTGCTTCTGAAGAAAACTGCACATAAATAAAAATGAAAAATGGGGCAGTTCTGCATCAATTTGAAGAACCCGGCACTACCAATTCAAATCGTCCAACCTGTCCATCCTGTGCAAGCTGATTCATAATATCATCTACACGTACTTTTCTGCTTACAACCAAATAGCGCTCCTTTCCTTTCCCGTAGGACTTACTCTTGAGACCATATTTGGCAGCCATTTGATGGATTTGCATACGCTCTTCATTGGTCAGCTCTTTGGAAAAGGTCAGCTCCTCTTGCTTCTCTGAACGGGCATAATTTTTGATAAGATCTTCTATATCTCGTTTATTTAATTTAGAACCACTCTTGTTCATATCTAAACCCAAGCCCTCCCTCTTAAACTGTTCTTTTACAGTGATTGGCTCTGAAATACCCTCCCCCTCTTTTCCCAAACCACCTCCTTTCCAACCCATTTTTCGTAAAAGCTGATTGCCAATGTTGTCTTCTGTGATCTTTTGTTTAAGGGCTTCTTCAGCGGAACGTCCAAGAATTGCATTGCGAGAGATGGCAGTGCCAGTATTTCCCGGCTTGCTTGACTTTACAATCGGCTGAGTTTGCTTCAGTATATTCAAAGCCTTCTCTGCTGCCGTATGCTTCACCAACTTTTTGGTTCCGTAGGCCTCAGCGATAAAATGGTCTTCTATAAAAACGCGGCACTGCCAGACTTGACTGGGGGTCAGCTGAAACCTGTAATCCACGGTCATTCGATTGAATTGAGCTGAATTGTTCAGAATGCACACGGCATTTTTTGCAGTCTCCAGAATGACGAATTCCATCCAGTTCTTCTTTTTGTGTTCCTTTAAATTCCGAGTACTCTGTTTGCTTGTTTCGTTGCTTTTATTGGCTGTATCTTTGCTTGGGATTTTCTCATCTGGCTTTTTGAGAGCAGGAGGAATGTCATTCCGAGGTGTGTTTTTTTCACACAATATTAGATCATCGATGCAACTGCTTTTACATTTGCGCTTTACCACGTCAACTACTACATCTTTCAGGAACAACTTTAAGGCTTGTTCAGACGCCCTATCGCGAGCTCCAATTTTGCTGCCAGCATAACCAGTAGATAAGTAAACACCCTGACACCTCAGTTCACAAGCATAGCCATCTGACAAGACTTTCTTGTTTTTTGGTACATCAGCTGGAGGGATCTCCCTCAGCGACACATAGAAATACTGAGGGTTAGTTTTACACGTTTGAATGCAGCTGCTTAGCACATCACTATGGTTTAACTGGTTACTGAAGCCTCCGATTGAACTAAGTTTCCTTGACACAGATATCTGGAGCATATTAAAAAAATTCTGTCGGCTCTTTACCGCAGACGGAGAAAATCCGCCAGACGGAGACTTGCCTGACAAAGGTTGCAGAGGTTCGGGAAGTACGGATTTACTGGCATTTTTCTTGGAAGATTTTCTACCTTTCGACCGTTTGGTCTGAGTAAAACCCAGACCCTTATAGCCTTGTTTGTTGCCAACCGGTATTTTAGAAAAGTCCGGCCCTCTCATCGTTGGATAAAGATTTGACGCGGGAATGGAATGATAAGCCTCATATTTTGCTGAATAGTTCTGTTGTATTTTTGACATGTATGTGCTTAAGACAGTTATCCCGTTAATGCAGTTTCCACTTTTGTTTTCATTTGTATCTGTGAAGAAACTTTTGTACAAAGTGTCATAATCAAATGTTGAATTGTCAGAGGAGGCAGGGGGGAATGGCCCATTTGAACTTTTGCTAGATGTATTTGATTTTTCATCAGTGGGAGGAGATTCTGCTTTCACAGAGTTCTCCTCAGGTTTCGTCACATCTTCATCTAAATCTGCCCACCTTCGTGGCTTGTCTAATTGATTTGCCCTTTTCTTTGAATCATCATCATTCTTAGTGCTGCTACTAACAAATGCTACCGGCTCAAAACGAAATTTGGGACGAATCGAAGGAGGTTTCCGCTTTGCTGTTGGATTTTCACCTGAAATCACAGATAAAAGGAGTTAGGTAACATTTTCAAATACAGCTCATATGTATGAACATATAATTGACTTCATTTTTAAATAATCAAATCTGAAAACTTCCATTCACGAGGCCTTAAGTTTATCTTATGGCATTAATCTGCTTATATTTCACTTCATCATAAGTTCATAAGTTCTAGGAGCAGAATAACGCCATTCGGCCCATCAAGTCCACTCCGCCATTCAATCATGGCTGATCTATCTTTCCCCCTCAACCCCATTCTCCTGACCACCACGTAACCTCTGACACAAATTTTACCTAATGATAGGTCAAATCTCCATAACTTATAAAATGATTTGTACATCAGCAGAGGGACCTGCCAAGGTCACTTTCAAAATGTGTTTCTTGTAGTCCAGTTGCAAAGGCCTGTTTCAATACCACTTTCGCAATTAATTGCCCAATAGACCTGGTGTGTTCAATGTATTAAAATGTAACAAGATACTTCTACAAGTTGTAGAATTTCATATTTAACTACAACACATGGCAGTTCTTCATAACAGTTCCAGTTAATATTTCCCTCATCAAAATCATAGTTTAGACAAAAATTAAACTCCAGCAAAATTAGTTGTTGCTTCCCAGCTGAACCATCTTCTCACCAGCTAGAGAGTGGTTCTGACCTCCCATCTACCACATTGGAGACCATGAACTAATTTTAATCGGACGTTATATTGACTAAACATTATACCCTTTTTCCGGTATCTGTACACTGTGGACGGCATGATTGTAAGCATGTATAGTCTTTTCGCTGACTGGATAGCACACAACAAAGAAGCTTTCACTGTCCCTCAGTACATGTGACAATAATAAACTAAACATATTTCATTCTGTCAACTACTACTACTAATACAATGATCTAGATCTATGCAGTTAGATTTTAACTCTTACAGTGGGCCCTTCTAATATTCCCAGGAAATTCACACAAAAACTCTGTGCGTGTGCGTGTGTCATTTTGCCTTTGAAACGTATTTCCTCAAAAACCAGACTCAAAAACGTGGAGATTTTTTACAATTTTGGTCGGGATTTAACTTGAGTTCAGAAATCCACTCCTTTTATTTCCCCAGATTTTGAATAAAATTGATCACAAATGTTTTAAATATAAACGCTGCTTGCCAGCTGCTGACGTCACAATGCCCACCAATCCAGGCCCATCTGCCTCCAGGCCCCGCCCCCCCGCCGCTGTGGATTAAAGGCGCAGAAAGATCGAGAAAGTTCTGCAGAACAAAAATTCTACAGCTCCGCTCCGCTATAGGATCACGCGCTGAACCTGCTCATCACTGTTGGAGCAGCTCGTGAAGCCTTGCACGTTCATTCAGCTGTGGGTTTCCAGAGTCAGAAGCCGCTTCTCTCTCTCTCTCTCTATTTGGCAGCCCGGCTTCCCCCCCCCCCCCACTCCTCCTCACCTCCTCCCCCCCCCCCTCCTCTCTACAAAATATCCTATACACGATCGTCTGTTCCCTCCCCCCCGGGCCTGGCTCTGTCACGCTGGCGGAAGCCATGATCAGCTGGTCCACCCGCTGCTTTTCACCACCCTCAGATCTCTCCGTGCTTCGCGCTGCCGCCCCTCCTCTCTCTTTCTCTCCCCCCCCCTCCCTCTCTCTCTCTCCCCTCTTCTCTCCCCTCTTCCCCCCCCTCTCCTCCCTCCCCTCTCTCCCCCTTCTTCTCCCCAAACCCCCCCTCACCCCCTCCACGCTTCCCTCCACCCCCCCTCCCTTCCCCCACCTCTCCCCCTTCCTCCCCTCAGCCTCCTTTTCCCCCTCTCTCTCCCCCCTCCCTCTGTCTCTCCCCATTCTCGCTCTGCCCTCACTCTCTACCCCCTCCCCTCCCTCTCTAGACACGCCTGCAAGTTCGGGGCTATGCATCAGTCGATAGGGCGGTTATGGGGTAAAAGGAGCAAATTAATAATATTAATATAATATTATGGGGGGTAGTTAGCGTTTGTGTGGGGGGAGGTGGGGGGTAGTTAGTGTGTGTGGCGCCGCATACGCCCCCCCCTCCCCCGCAGCCACACGCTTGGGGAACAGACCCAACGGGCAGGTGTGCGTGTGTGCATGTGTGTCATTTTGCCTTGAAAAGCATCTCTTAGAAAACCAGATGCAAAAATGTGGAGTTTTATCAATTACGGTAGGGATTTAACTTAAGATTTCATAAATCTACTCCTCTGTAAATTCAGCCCATTATTTCCCCAGATTTCGAATAAAATTGTTCACAAAACATCAAATAAATTTAAAATCAAACTGCTGCATGAGTCACAGCGCCACCTCACAGATGTCCAACCACAATGGATCTCATTTACATATATGACATCACAATGGGACAGGGGTGGGAGATTGGAACCTTCACATGGGCCCACTAAAATCAAACTGCTGCACGAGTCACAGTGCCATCTCACGCCACCGCTGCTGAGGTTACAATAAGAGAGAAATGTTTACATATTCTGGTAGAAAGTCTCCTTATGATTTGAACAATGCACCTGACCCAAACTTGCGTACGTGCGTGTGTGGTGCTCCCCTAAATTCCATAGAGCTGCTGACAACTTTTGTGCATGAGATGCAGACGCTTCATTTCCAGAACATTCTGAATGCGTGACGCACGGTTGCATTTCGCGCTCTCTCTCTCATCCCTCTCTCCGCCTTCCTCTCCCACACCCCCCTGCCCTCCCCCACCCTCCCTAAACCCCCTGCCCCTCCACCCCTCCCCTACCCCCTTCCCTACACCCCTCCCCTACCCCATCCCCTCCCCCCCATCTCTCCCCTTCCCTTCCCCCATCTCTCCCCTTCCCTTCCCTCCCCCCTCTCTCACCCATCCTCCCCCCCCTCCCCTGCACCCTCTGTCTCTTGCCCTTCTGTCTCTGCCCCTTTCTCTCTGTCTCTCCCCATTCGCTCTCTGTCCTCACTATCTACCTCCCCCCTCCCTCTCTAGACGCGCCTGCGAGTTGGGGTCTATGTGACAGTTGATAGGACAGTTATGGGGTAAAAGGAGCAAAGTAATAATATTAATATATCAAGGGGGGCAGTTAGCGTGTGTGGGCGGGGGGGGGGGGGGGTAGTTAGCGTGTGATGCTGTAACCCGCTCCCCCCCACCCCCGCAACCACACGTTGGGGAAATAATGGATTGGGAGGGTGTGGATAGGGAGGGGTAGAAAAGGGGGGGTGTAAGGGGAGGGAGGGAGGGAGGGAGGGAGGGAGGGAGGGAGGGAGGGAGGGCCCATGTGATCCCGGAACGACGCCAAAACGGTACACGATTGCGCTAAAATGTTTGGGCCACCTTACTCACAATTGTCCTGTGGTCTGGTGTATCAAGTTTCATTCAGATTGATGTTATATTTCACAAGTTATTCACATTTTTAACCTTACAAAACCCCTCTTTGAGAAAAATGACTTGAAGATACAGTGTCAGTTACAGCTATGTCACAATGGGATTGTAGCCCTGCCCGCTACAATGTTGCAAATCCCAGGACACTGGCAGTCCTGGCAACAAGTAGAATTGGATTTTTTTTTAAAGTTTAAAAAGTAGGGTGAATAAGGGGAAATGAGCCTCCCCTGCACAGTTGGGGGCTATGGGTGAGCGGTGGAATATTGCATTGGGGGACCAGGCCTCCCATGTGACAGGGACTCAATGGGTCCCACTTGGTCTAGTATAATATAAATGTCTTGGACATAAACATAGCTGGATTGGTTAGTAAATTTGTAGATGAAACCAAGATTGCTGGGGTCGCGGACTGTGAGGAAGGCTGTCGAGGTATATTGCGGGATATAGATAAGCTACAGAAATGGGTGGAGATACGGCAGATAGAGTTTAATCTGAGCAAGTGGGAGGTGCTGCACTTTGGGAGGTCAAATGCAAGGGGAAATTAATGGCATGGCCCTCAACAGCAATGATGGACAGAGGGATCTTGGGTACCAGCTCCCGGAAAGTGGCAACGTCACGTTTCCACACTGTATGGCTTTAAAGACATGTAGATAGAGTGGTAAGGAAGGCATCGTGTATGCTCTCCTTCATAGGTCGGTCTATTGAGTATAAGGTCATGTTGCAGCTTTGAAGGACTTTGGTTCAGCCAAAATTCTGGAATATTTTGAGCAATTCTGGTCACCCCATTGCAGGAAGCATGTGGAGGCTTTTGAAAGGGTGCAGAAGAGTTTTGCCAGAATGTTAGACAAATGCTGGACTAACTAATTGGGTTATGCCGCATCCCTGGAGTACGTGGGTAGGCGATGTTTTGGATCAGAACTCTTATTCAGCCATTCATTCTGACCTATTCAGTCCTAAGAAAGGTTCCGACCCTAAACGTCCCCTATCCATGCTCTCCAGGGATACTGCCTAACCTATTGAGTTACTCTAATATAATAAGAGTTCCTTGTTATTACATTATTTCCAGAATGTTGCCTGGATTAGGAGGTTGGATAGCCTAGGATAATTTTCTCTAGAACGCCAGGAGGTGCGGGGAGACCTGATAGATGTATATGAAATTATGAGAGGCATTGATAGGATTGACAGTCAGAACTATTGTCCCCAGGATGGAAAAATCGAATACTAGAGGGCATACTAAGGTGAAAGGGGCAAAGTTTAAAGGAGATATGTGGTGCAGCTTTTTAAAAATTATTTAAATACACAGGTGGCGAGTGCCTGGAACACGTTGCTGGGGTCGGTGGTGGACACAGATCGATAGTGGCATTTACTAGGCTTTTGGATAGGCACATGGATATACAGGGAATGGAAGGAAATGGATTATGTGCAGGTAGACAGGAGATGGTCTTAGCATCATGCTTCGTGAGGCTGGTTATGGCACACATTAAATCCAGCCTACCAATCAGCCTAGATCCACTGTAGTTCGCCTACCGCCACAACAGGTCCACGGCTGATGCCATCTCTCTGGCCCTACACTCATCCCTGGAACACCTAGATAAGAAGGACACCTATATCAGACTCCTATTCATCGACTATAGCTCAGCTTTCAATACCATTATCCCAACCAAGTTCTTCTCCAAACCCGTGGAATTTGGAATCAGCCTTCCCCTCTGCGAATGGATTCTCGACTTCCTGACCAACAGACCATAATCAGCCAGGATAGGTGACAAATCATCCTCTATGAAGATTCTCAACACTGGTGCCCCGCAAGGTGTGTTATCAGTCCTCTCCTATACTCCTTATACACTCATAACTGTGCAGCCAAATACTAATTCAACTCAATTTGCAAGTTCATAGATAACACCACTTTAGTGGGCTGGACACCAAATAATGACAAGATTAAGTACAGAAAGCAGATTGAGAACCTTGAAACCTGGTGCCAAGACAACAATCTCTCCCTCAATGTCAATAAGACAAAGGAGATTGGGATTGACTTCAGGAAGCAAAGCAGTATGGCGCCGAAGTAGAGATGGTCGAATGCTTCAAGTTCCTAGCAATAAATATCACCAGCAATTTGTCCTGAACCAGCCACTTGCTGGCCAAGAAAGCACACCAACGCCTCTACTTCCTTAGATGACTTGAGAAGATTGGCATGTCCGCCAACAACCAACAGCAACTTCTACAAATGCGCCATAGAAAGCAATTTATCGGGATGCATCACAGCATGGTTTGGGAACAGCTCCATCCATTGTAGAATTGTGGACGTAACCCAAAAAATCACGCAAAGCAACCTCCATTGACTCCACCTACACTTCATGCTGCTTCGGCGAGGGCACCAGCATAATCAAAGACTAGTCTCCCCAATCACTCCCTTTTCTCCCCTCTCCCATTAGGCAAGAGGTACAGAAGTTTGAACACGCATACCTCCAGATTGAGAGACAGTTCCTTCCCTACTGTTATCAGGGTCCTCTCATCAGCCAAAGTGTAGTCCTGACCTCCCATCTACCTCATTGGAGACCTTTCAACTATCTTTAATTGGACTTTATCTTGCACTAAATGTTGTACCCTTTATCTGTGCAGGGTGGACTGACTGAACGTAATCATGTATAGTCTTGGAAAGCACGTAAACAAAAGCTTTCATAGTAACTCAGCAATATTCATGCTGCGGGATTTTAAGGTGTCCAAGCAAAATGGGTGTTGCTCCTTCCATGTAGCTGGTCCTGGACAGAAAGGTCAGTATGGAAGTGGGCAGGGGAGTTAAAATGCTAGGTAACTAGGAGATCGCAGAGGCCAAGGCGGACCCAGCGTCGTGAATATTGATTTCTCTAATTTCAAGTAACCCTTGCATTCCCACTCTGTCCCTCCCCCATCACAGTCCTCTTGCTAATGTCACCATTTGTATTCCTTCATAATTACCTCGTCCCCAGCCAACAATGGACCATGGTGGGTTCCACCTTTCCTGAGTCATCGATGCAGGCTCTGCTTTCTGTACCTTCCCATACCTCTAGTTTTCCCTCTCCCTGACTCTCAGTCTGATGAAGGGTCTCGACCAAAAACATCACCTATTCCTTTTCTCCAGATAAACTAAACTATGTTCAGCACAGATTGTGGGTTGAAAGGCCAGTTCTTGTGCTGTACCATTCTATGTTCTGTGTTCAGTTTAGTTCCCAGAGATACTGAGACCTGGAAATACAAACTGGCCATAATTCAGCACAAATTGCCAAATTCAATCAAGACCATATGGTGATTTGGAAAATTTACCACACTGATTTAATGGAATTTGATAGTAAGATTAAATGAGAACTTACCAGTTTGAAGTTTGATCTTTATTTTATGAGGAGTTACGATGAGGGATTACGTGAAGACCCCGCCAGCACGCATGCGCGACATTCTTCAAAGCAGTGGTGTGAAATCACAGATGGCAACGTAGACTAATATAGTAAGATAAGAGAGAACTTCCATACCAGTTGATCTTTATAATAGAGGGCTGGGAGCGGAGGGCACGTAATCCCTCATCGTAACTCCTCATAAAATAAAGATCAAACTTCAAACTGGTAAGTTCTCATTTAATCTTACTATTTTACTTCGGATTCACGTGAGTGACTACGTGAAGATTTCAAAGCTCTGTGATTTCATGCCCTGGAAACTCCATGCTCACACACCGCTATGCTGGGATAAGAGGATGAACGTAATTCAGACATAACACTGGCTGAAAAATAAAATAGGTATTTATTCATACCAAACACAAAAATATATATCCCATGAAGGGTAAATTATTTGGCAGAGCTCAGAATTCTCCCTGCATAAGAGTCAGTGGAGGCCACGGGTTTATTATAAAAGCGATGAAACGTCCTCTCATTACTCCAACCCTCTGTGGCCAGGATGTGGTCCAATGGTACCTCCATCATCCTAGCCGCCGAAGTGGATGCCGCCCTGGTGGAATGAGATTTAAATATATTAGTGTCTATCCCCGCCGCATCCAGAACCACCCTTATCCATCTAGAAATGGTTTGCACCGTGACTTTGTGGTGAGGCTTTTTGTGGCTTATGAGCAAAGCTTTCTCCGTGCCCCTGAGATGTATCGTGATAAAGTGACAATGCAAAGTCGAGTATCTGCCGGGTAGGCTAGAAACTCTAAAGTATGTCCAGACGTTCCGGGTCGATCTTGTTTTAACCGCCCCTGCACATAAAAGGTGATTTTGTCATTGGATATGGACATGGCATCCAGATTTAATTTGTGCAGGGACTGGACCCGTTGTGCCGTGACGAGTGCCATGATCATTACCACCTTGTAGGTAAGCTTGTCCAGGGTAAGTCCTGAGTTAGGTGTCCATCCTCGCAGCATAGTTAATACTATGCTGATATCCCATGTGTGGTTGTATCTGGGCCTGGGGGGGATTGGAATTGTATATTCCTCTCATTAGTTTTGATACTAATGGATGTGATCCAATGCCCAATTGGTCACTCCCCTTGCCCAGGTAGGTCGATAGGGCACTCCTGGCACAGTTAATGGCACTATAGCTCAGTCCTTTGTCATGGTGAAGGGTTGCCAAGAATTCCAGAACTTCTGTGATGGTTGCTGATTCGTAGGTAGTGTTGGTTGCAGAGCAGAATTTTTCCCATTTCCTGATGTAGGTCAGGTACTGCTTACGGGTGGACTCCCTGTACGATGCTGAGATGGTATCTATGGTTCTGCTGGTGAGTCCGTACCCCAAAAGTGGCCGTTTCAGAACCTGCAAATCAACAGGTCCATGCGGTCATGACATGGGTGGTGTTCTCCTGTGACGGGATGTATAAGCAGGTTAGGTCGTTTATTGACCCTAATACAAGGTTCTGTGGCCATCTTCTGTACCATTGGGAACCATGGTTGGGTAGGCCAGTCGGGCACAACCAAAATACCCGATGTGGAGTCTTGTCTGATTTTCTGCAAGACCCGACTGATGAGGCAGAAGGGGGGAAATGCATAACAGAACAAGTCCCCCCAGTGTAGCGTGAAAGCGTCCATTGCTACTGCCCCTGGGTCTGGTTCCCAAGCAACATATGTTGGCAGTTGGTGATTTAATCTGGACGCAAAAAGGTCGATATCTGGTGTCCCATAACGTTCTACAATATCTGTGAACACTTTTCGATCCAACATCCATTCTATGTTGTTGTTAAATTTGCGTGACCTGGTGTCTGCCACTGTATTTAGTTTACCTGGGAGGTAAGTGGCTGAAATCCAAATTTCTCTTTGCAGACACCAGTGCCAGATATTGTTAGCCAATTCATCACACGATATCGACTTTATTCCACCCATGTGGTTAATGTAAGCCACCACCGTGGTATTGTCAATTTGTAATCTAACATGTATTTTGTGCATGTCTGAGCAGTATGCCCTAAGGCCATGAAATGCTCCCAGCATTTCTGAATGGTTAATCCCCAGTGTGTTGAATTGGGTTAGTTCTAGTGCATTCCATCTACCTCCACAACTAGTGGTGGTATTAGTTGCTCCCCAACCTTGGGCACTGGCATCAGTTTGTAAGATGATCGAGGGATTGATGATAATGATGGGTTTTGAACAATTTTGAGCATTCTCCATCCACCAATTTAATTCGGTTTTTGCCTTTTCTGGCAATTTCATAGGCCTGTCGAAATGGCCTGCATGTCTTTTAAGAGCTATAATTTTAGCTCTTTGTAGGTTTTGATAATGTAATGGTCCGAATTGTGCTGCGGGAAAAGCAGCCACTATCTTCCCAATTACCCTGGCCACCTGCCGTATGGATGGATCCCTGATGCCAGTAAGGCTCCTGCAAGCCTCTATCAAGTCCACCGCTTTATTTGGTGGTAAAGTGATAGACATTTGCACCGAGTCAATGGTAAACCCCAAGTAATCCATGGTGGTTGAGGGTTTCAGTTTTGATTTATCTGGATGTATGATGAATCCCAGCTTTTGGAAAAGATGTTTTGTGGCTAAAACTGCCAATGTAGCCACTTCCAAATTCTCCCCAACAATGAGGATATCATCAAGATAGGCCATTACAGTGTGATTCTGTTTTCTTAGGTAGGCCAAAGCTGGTTTCAACATTTTGGTAAACAGTCTGGGTGCTGATGATAACCCATTGGGCAAGGCTTTGTATTGCCATAGTTGTTCCATCCAGATACATTTTAGGTATTTCCTATGATCCTTGTGTATTGGTACTGAATAGTATGCATCTTTGAGGTCAATGCATGCCATGTAGTACCCATAGGCTATTAACTGCCTAGCTGTGTCAAAGGTATCCATTTTGAAATGAACATACTGAACAGAAGTATTTAGTTCGGTCAGATCTATAATTATGCGGCACCCGCCATCGCTTTTATTTTTGGTAAATATATTGGATATGAACTCCTGAGGCTCTCTGGTGGTTTTCTCAATTACTCCTTTTTCAATTAGCCTCAACAGTTCAGCATGCCCTGCCGTTCTTTCTTTGTGTGAAAGCATAAACTTCCGGCTAGGTGAATGCTGGACCGGGGTAGGGAGTTCGTAAATAAATTCAATTTTGTAGCCCTGAATACTTCCGAGTATGTAAGGATCAGAGGTAAGTGTGCGCCAAACTTCATAACACAAGTGCAACCGGCCCCCCACATTTTGTAAATTTAGGCAAGGAATGTTCCTGGGGAAGCCAGACCCACCTACCTCCATGGTTATTGTCGGTGTTGTGGCCTGTCCTTGTTTCTTCTGTTGAGTTGTCACGGTGTAGGGGTGGCGCATTTTCCAAGAAGGCCGGGCTGGGCCATGGCCTAAAAAAGACCGCTGTGCAGGTGGACCGGCCTTCGAGCTTTCACCACCGGCAGGTCTGTGATAAAATCGCTGGCCGGTGGGTGTGTAGGGGTGCTGCCGTTGTGGGTAATGAGGTTTAAATGAACCGGGTACCTTGATGAGGCCTAAGGCCTTGGCCTCCTCGTCCAGGTCTTTCATCTGTTTGGGAAGGTTGTCCCCAAACAGTAGATTCGGTGGTTGAACGTCCCCTGGTTTGCACAACCCCGGAAATTTGGGGTTGAGTGCCGGTTTTATGATGCTCTTCCTGAAGTTATTAATCTCATATTGTGTGTTGCACAATAGAGCCAGGGCATCTTGTAATTCCTCCGCAGTTCCCACTGCAGTTCTGGCCACTGCCGTAATTCCGGCCGTCAATAGCTTCAGGATCTTCTGCAGTTTGACTTCTTGCCCTCTAATCATGGGGCTCATGATTCACCGTAGGAACATTTAGGGAGTTGCAATTCTCCGGAGCTAAATATTTTTCGGCTGTGGTGTGAATAGCCTGCTCCTGGAGCTGGTTTGTAGTCATATAATTTATGCTAGCTGCCAGCTTTGGATGGATAGGTAGGCCTTTCTGAGAAGGCACTGCATGTTTGTTGACCATCTCCAGCAACTCTTCCTGCACCCCAGACACTGTAGGTTCTTCAGCCAACTCCCCCTCTTCGGGGTCAGCCCAGTTCTGACCCCCAATGCTCCCCTGCGAAGAGGGCGAGACATTAGGCAGTCCGTGATAGGAGCCTGCCGTGGGCCTGCGAAGAGGCCCACCGTGACTCTGCCCCTGCAAAAGCAGGTCACGCTGGAGCATTTGCTCCATCATCCGCTCCATGCGGGAAAGACGACCTCCGTCGCTTTCAACGAACGGGGTGTCCTCGGGTCCGGACTCAGCTGAATCAGCGGCCCCGGCCGACTTTCTGGTGGAATTGCCGCCCGACCGCGGTGTACCAGACGCTCTTCTGGGCGAAAAGTCGGGAGCTGCAGGTTGTACCTGTAGCTCGGGAGAACCAGCCCGCTGCTGGCTACTCTCCATGGCGGCAGCTCTAGCCGCTGCTCGTTTAGATTTCCTTGATTCCATCTTCTTTCGTCGACGCTCACCCTCCGGTGAGACTTACCTTGCGTAAGTTTTTTAAAACTTACGCTGGAGGAGCCCCGCTCCTCCCGACTGCCGCTTCCGCATGCGTACGACGATATGTCGCGCATGCGTGCTGGCGGGGTCTTCACGTAGTCACTCACGTGACTCCGAAGTAAAATTTAAGGTAGAGGTTGGTTTTGCAGATTAAAAGCAGAATTACTTTGCAATTTTGTTCTCTATTCAACTGATGAGAATTCATGAAATTACATTACCCCCGGCACAATAAAATATGCAAAAAAAATTTGAGCAGAAATTAAGTGAAACAATGTTTAAAAAAAAGGCTGCAAGACTGTGGAATGCATTAACAAAATTCCTTTAAACAAAAGGTTGTTTCAACGCTGAAGAAGTTTGGAGGGATGGGTGCATGGATAGGAAAGTTTTAAAGGACAGGAGCCAAATGCGGGCAGATGGGACATCTTGGGTCTTTACTTTAGAGATACAGCGTGGAAACAGGCTCATTCGGCCCACCAAATCCGCGTCAATCAGTGATTCCCGTGCACTAGCACAATCCTCCACACTCGGGACAATTTTTTACCAAAGCCAATTAACCTACAAATCTGTTCATCTCTGGAGCACCCG
Organism: Raja brachyura; assembly: GCA_963514005.1. The sequence goes on along the minus strand of OY740793.1, from coordinate 34,532,291 downwards.
GAGAAAACCAATGAGGTCACAGGGAGAACATATAAATTCCATACAGACGTCACCCGTAGTCAAGATTCAACCTGGGTCTCTGGCGCTGAGAGGCAGCAACTCTACCGCTGCGCACATTGGTCAGCCTGGGCAAATTGGGCCCGTCTCCGTGCTATATGACTATGACGATTGAAGTATAATAAAAGGATATTGGTAAAGCACAAGCACATTGGATTAGACTATACTGTTCAAGATGTGGATATAAACAGGCAGATTGGGTGTGCTGTCTGTTTCCACATTGTAACACAACACAGTTGTACACACACAAGTACGGACACGGGTTCTTTACTTACCATTGTCAGAATTGGATCTTTTGTTGGTTGTGCTCGCTGGAACTAACTCAGATGATCCTGTGTCATCGATGTCAATACCTTCTGCCATTTGAAAGACCTTTTCCAAAAGATCGGGGCTGTATCTATTAATAAAGATAAATAAATGTGAGCAATGCTTCTTTGACAAATGCATTCATAATAATTTTATGCTGTTACGCTATTAATATAATTAATAGTAGACAGAAAATACACACAAGATAATGGTCAACTGCATTTCCTCATGAAAATAAATTCTATCCAGACTAATTTATTTCCCAGAACACTGCATCTCAGCTTTCACAAAATGCTGGAGTAACCCAGCAGGGCAGCATCTCTGGAGAGAAGGATTGGGTGAAGTTTCGTGTCGAGATCCTTCTTTTGACTGAGTCAGCCTGAAGAAGGGTCTCGACCCGAAACGTCACCCATTCCTTCTCTCCAGAGATGTTGCCTGTCCCGCTGAGTTACTCCAGCATTTTGTGTCTACCTTTGATTTAAACCAGCATCTGCAGTTCTATCCTACACATCTCCGCTTTCACCATTGACTGAGATGCCAGCACAAGATGAGAGAATGGTACCCTCTTCAACCCCAGGAGGGAATTATATACAATCCTGTGGTGTTTCAGTATAGGATATTACAGGTGCCTTTGGATATTTGGAAGCTCAATTTGCACTACTTCCTTTCTGACTACAGGTGATATGGACTAGAAGACTACTAATATAATATAAATATGAAAAGGGATGGGCAATTACAAGCCAATCAATCCAATATCAGAGAATAGAAACAAGGGACTGCAGATGCTGGCTTACACATTAGGACAAAGTGCTGGAATAACTCAGCAAGTCAAGTAGCACCTTCAGGTTAGGACCCTTCTTCAGACTCATTATGGGGTGGGGGAAGAAAACTGGAAGAGATGGAAGGTAATAGGTGGACACAAGTGAGAGGAGTTTTTGATAGGTAATGGTTGGAAATCACATAGGGGAGCAGAGAGTCAGAGCATAAATTGTGGCCATATAAATCGGAATTAATTCTAATAGTCACTCTAGAGCATAACTAATCAAAGACTGCAGTATTGTTTCTTTATGGGAAGGCTGTGTTAAATCTATAAAATGTTGAGAATGTAATCAGGTTCTGTGTTAACATGTGAAGTTTTAAATCAGGCATTAGACACAGTCCAACATTACAAATTGATAAATAAGCTCATGGGACCGAAGGGGAATGGGCAAGTGGAATCAAAAATTGATCAAGTGGAAGAATCAAAGAGAACAGGTGAACAAGTACAATATTATTTGGAAGTCTATTCATGGTGCAGGGCTCAGGGTCAAGTCTCTTGCTTTCTGTGGTACGTAACGACTTTCTCTTAAACAGAGGAACTAGGAGGTTTGCAGTTAGTATAAAAACTGGCCTTATAGTTAACAATGAGAAAGTAAGTTGCAGAGTGCAGAAAATATCAATGAACTTATCAGACAGGAAGTTGAAACGCATAAGATTACAAATTTAGAGCAGGGAAGCACATGAAAGTAGCAAGACATACAGGATCATTTTCAAATTATTTAAAAAGCAATTGCAATGATTTAACAAAGGAGATTGGGGACGTATTCTTGCTTTAGAAGGCGTTGAGGGGCGATTTAATTAGTACTATGCAGTTATTTTAAAAGAGCCTAAAATTAGACAATAAGGACAGGAATTGTAGCATTATTCATTTCACAATTTCATTTACCACCAGGGCAGAACCTTACCCAGTAAATGATAGGGCCCTAGAGAGAGTTGTAGAACAGAGAGATCTAGGGTGGATACCTAGATCACTGAATGTGATAACACAGATGGACAGATTGGTGAAAAGGGCATTTGACATCCTCAATGCCCAGGCCGATGAGTGCAAGCATGCCAAATGTCTTCTTCACCACCCTGCCTACCTGTGCCATCTCTTTCAGTGATATAGGTGTCTCTACTACCCTTGTGTCTCTCCGTTGGGATATCGCATTAAGTACTGCCTGCAGCTCTACTCATCCAACTACAGGAAGGAAGTGATTAAGCTGGAAAGGGTTCAGAAAAGATTTGCGAGGCAGTTACCAGGACTGGATGGTTTTAGTTATAAGAAGAGTTTAGACAGGCTGGAATTCCCCCCCCCCCCCCCCTAAAATATTGGAAGTTGAGGGAGACCAGAGGGGTTTATAAAATCACGAGGAGCATAGACCAGTTGAATGTCGTCTTTTTCCCAGGGTAAGGGTGTCTAACCGTAGATGGCATAGATTTAACGCAAGAATTAAAAGGAATCTTGAGAGGCAACATCTTCACAGAGGGTGATAGCGATATGGAACAAACTACCAGACCATGGTAATAATATGAAACGAGCTGCCAAAGGAAGCTGTGAAGGCGAGTATAATTACATGTTAAAAAGCATTTAGACAGGTACATGGATAGTAAAGTTTTAAAGGGTTGTCGGGCTCAACATAGGTAAATGGGACCAGTAGTGGCAAATATCTTGGTTGGCATGCACGTGCTAACCAATGGATTATTTTTGAACTTTAGTCACAGAGATAATTACTGCTGTCAATTTTTGAACATCAAAGTCTCACAAACTGAAAACTAACAAGAGGCTAGATAACATATTTCAAGTTCAGCGGGAAAAGCTAAAAAGCCGTGGAACTCAGTTTTCATATGCATGATAGGGTTTTGACAAGGATTTCTGGTCTTGGATTAACACATATTCCAGAGGAAAGCTCCAACAATATTTGGTACATGTATGTATTGACCTAGATAGTTAAAGTTCATTGTGTCCACGAACAACATTCTTTAATAGTTTTTAATTATTTGTGAGTTCATTAGCAAAATAAATTGAACACTTTAGTTTAAAATATACAAATGGATCTGCACTCGTGTTTTAGTTACAGGAGACCTCAATCCCAAGGTGTTTCTATTTTACAGGCAAAATTGACATATTGCTTCAAACAGATTTTGTGACTTTTCATTTCTAAATGTACAGAACACGATTTGATGATTGTATTTGTCTGCGATTTAAAAACAAAAGATTAAGACAAATTCACATCCTCTGATAGATCACATTAAACACCACTCAACTGACAAGAGATCCCCACTAACTCAGACTGAACACTGAGGCATTGAACTTTGACTTCTATTCCAGCATTGCAAAGTGCTTCTACCCCAGTATTGCAAAGTGCCTAGTCGTTGGTATGCACTAGAAATTCATAATTTGAGGAACAGTACATGAATTAAAGCAGACCCTCTTAGCAGGCTCCAATAATGTTCCATATCTAAAAATAATCATAAAATGTAAGATGCCTCTTGAATGTGACTTTTAGAAAGTTTGAAAATCAAAATGCATGGATTAACCATTCATGTCCGAGCTTCATATCAATCTTCATGATTCATACTTAGGACTTGTTTTTTTTCTCGTTTTAACTGTTCAGTTATTCACTATTCAGTCTTTATAATACCTAGAAAATTATTACCAATGCATTTTATAAATTCATTCATGTAATTTATTTTATGAAACTATCCAATGAACACATCACTTTTGTGTACGTCAAGTAGAACTACTCACCACTGATATGACGTTACCTTACATGGAAAATAGTGAAAACAATGCTATTCATGATTGTCTATGTACTTTCATTCTAGGTTTGGTTGCAATTTGCCAGACACTAAAAGAAGATGTATTTGGGCTGAAGATTTTTTGTATAATTGGAAATAACATATTGCAACGATAAATACCCCATAACACCAAGAAACAAAACAAAAATATATGAATAATACAAGCTCCATTCATAATTAAGCATAAAGCCTGTTCAATTCTCCTCATAGATCAATATTTTACTGAGGCAGCAGATCCACATCTGGATAAACATAAGGATGTCACCTTCCAATTGCATTAAATATTACTTTCAGTCAATAACTCTACAAAATAAAATACTTAACATCTAAAGTGTGTTATCAATCTTACTAAAGGGTTTTCTGGACCAAGACTAACATCAGTGAAATTTAGTGCTTCAAAATATCCCAGGGCTCACCTGTGTGAATGTGTCACATTCAATAGGTTTTAGAAACATAACAAAATAGGTGTAGGAGGAGGCCACTTGGCCCTTCAAGCCAGCACCGCAACTCATTGTGATCATCCACAATCAGGAACCCATGCCTGCCTTCTCCCCATATCCCTTGATTCCGCTAGCCCCTAGAGCTCTATCTAATCTTTTAAATTAATCCAGTGAATTGGCCTCTACTGCCTTCGGTGGCAGAGAATTCCACAAATTCTTGCGTTAAATCTATGCCATCTACTGTTAGACAACTCTTTAGGTGAAAATGTTTTTTCTCATCTCAGTTTTAAATGGCTCCCCCTTCATTCTTAGACTGTGGCCCCTGGTTCTGAACTCCCCCATCATTGGGAACATTTTTCCTGCATCCAGCTTGTCCAGTCCTTTTATAATTTTAGGCAATAATCTTTCAGCAATTAGGTCAGAACTGACACCGTACAGATAGAAAATGCACAGAACCTATTTGGAAGGAGAGGGGCTTCCAATAAATCTAGATCACAATTTGATTGCAGATGGAATTTGATGTTTTTCTCTGGAATGCCAGAGGTTGCAGGGAGTCCTGTTTTTTACTTAGGGTGACACAGTGGCACAGCGGTAGAGCTGCTGCCTTACAGCGCCAAGACCCGTGCTTGATCCTGACTATTGGCACTATCTGTATGGAGTTTAAACATTCTCCTTGTGACCGCATGGGTTTTCTCCGGGTGTTCCAGTTTCCTCCCAAACTCCAGACGTACAGGTTTGTAGGTTAATTGACTTTGTTAAAATTGTAAGTTTTCCATAGTGTGTATGACAGTGTTAGTGTATGGGGTGATTGCTGGTCTGCATGGACTCGGTAGGCCAAAGAGCCTGTTTACGTGCTGTATCTCTAAAGGAAACTGAAATATACAAAATTATGAGAGGAGTACATAGAGTAGACAGTCAGAACCTTTTCCCCAGGATGGAAAATTAAATACTGGAGGGCGTGGTTTTAAGGCGAGAGGGACAACGTTTAAATGAGATGCAGGAGGCAAACAAATATACACAGGGGGTGTGGATAAAAAGTTCTAGAAAAATAATCAAAGTTGGACTATCTCCTTGAACCTCTGGCACCCAACAATCTCGTGAGACAGGGCTCCCGGATTTTAACACAGAGGCCAAAGGAATGGTGAGACGTCCAAACCAAGCCAGTACCTGACACGAAGGCATCCGTAAGGTATTTGGTATTTCAATTTACTATCCTTCCCTTCCAGCATTAAGTGTAAAAAAGGATGGAACGATGCTGCAATATCTTGAACCGGCTGCGGCAACTATGAACTTCAATGGACTATCTTTGGTTGCTCTTAGGACTAGGATTTTTTGGCACTAATATCATGGTTATTAAATTATTGATATTTTTTTATTTTTTATATATTATCTGTGTGTATTCAGTTTGCAGGTCAGTTATGCTGCTGCACACAATAATTTTATTGTTCCATTGTCAGTGTATATGATAATTAAGCATCCTTGACTCTTGGATGCGTAAGGTCAAAGATTGTGCTGGAATCTGATGTGAAATCTCTCCCTTGAAACATCAGCTGCTGTAAGGCGAGCTGCTTGGCATGACATTCACTCAATAGCCAGTATCTTGCTGACCTTACAATAAAGTATGCCAATAAAACACATGGCATATGATGCAGTGACAGCAAATTTTACTAAATATTTCAAAATTTTAGGTGATGATATGCGAATTTTGTGAGAAATACCTGTTACCCAACGTGCGTATATTTCTATTTAACTAATAATCAAGTCAAGCATTGACATTCCGAGTACAGAAATTCTAGCAAACTGACTTCTCAACTCTGAATTAATAGAAATATTTAGTTTTAATTTGATGTTCTGCTGTACTGTACTAATCAGACAATGCCTGTGTTTGGTGGATTGGTAAGTAGTCATATGTCAATAGAAACTACCCCTAAAAATTTTTGTGGCTTGTAAGGAAATCTCAAAGACAGAAATAATGTGTGAACCAAACATTCCAATACAAAACAAAGTTTAAAAAAAAATTATTATTCTTGTGCTTATGGAGCACATTCATCGCATGCAATCATAAAGTACTATTATTAATCAAAATTCATTACATGGTTTCTAACCTATAAATGCAGTGATACTCCCACAGTACTTTCAATGAGGTATCTCAGCAAACCCCATGCTCTATAGCCACCTATGACACATTCCCACAATATTCTGAATTTATAAAATTATTTTTTCAAACCATCCCAAAGCACTTCACTGGAACACCGTCATACTAAATTGATATAACAAGACACAGGACATGCTGAAGCTTTCTCCGAGGGGAAAAACAGAATCAAGAGGTGGAAAGAGGATTGGGGAAAAACTTAAAGCCAAAGAGCCAAAGACATCACCGCCAAAGTGGAACAATCAAATCACGAAGCTAAAATAGATCTACAATGGGAGGATTTCAGGTATTTTACAAGAGTTTCAGACTGAAGAAGACAATAGATATTGGGACAGGCAAAGCACAAAGGGCAAATAATGGCTTGGGGAAAAAAAAAGTAAAGGTGTTGCTCATTTCGAAGCCAGATGAATGGAGACTGGGGTGAGTTAGAACAGTCAAGAGTTCGATATGACCACTATATAGCGAAAGAGGTCAGTCACAACTCTACGGAATTGTGCTGAAAGGTAAGGGAAGCATAGCGGAGGGTTTTAGAAACAGGGGTGTTAAATGGGCTGCATGATAAAGGGAAACACCATTACAGTGATACAGATAAGTGGTTCCAAGCTCATTTCGGCATTAATAAATCAACATGGTTTGAAACAAAACCAAAAATGCTGGAAACACTCAAAGTCAGATGGCATCAGCAAAAAGAGAAATAGTTAAAGCCTCAATCAAAGGCCATTTGTCAGATCCAGAGTCTGGGTTCTCTTTCTGATTGTTGTGAGAGAGATGGGGGACGACGTTTGTTGTGACCCAACTTGGTCAGCGTGGATAAGTTGAGCCGAAGGGCCCGTTTCCTTGCTGTAAAGCTCTATGATTCTAAACTAAGGGTCAAAACAGCTCTGATCTTCCCATTATCTGGTTGAAGTAAATTACTTTTCCCCCCTCCCAATGGTGGATATTTGACAAGGCAAGTGGTGCCAAGATATAATTCGATGTGCTGTATTTTTGAATAATGTAGATAAGAAAATGGAAGAGACATCAGGGGTAACTATGCATGGAGAGAAGCCATTGCAAGTCATCCTCTGGTAACAACAGCATGGACGAGGATGATGTGGTAAACCCTATCAAAGCCTGCAGACAGATTAAATCAGGGGTAAATTATATTTGTCACAATCACTCTGTAATTAAAATGCAACTTGCATGTATCGCAGGATCACTTGCAGTAACTTGGAACGGTCAAGGAAGTTGGAACTGGCACCGTTTAAAGGTGCCAGTGGAAAATGTTTTGACAAGGAGACACGTTATGATAGCAGATTTTAAGAAGATTAAGATTCAGCCTTTAAGGAATGAAAGTGTTTATTAATAGTAGCTAGCAGAGGAGCCAGAAAGGAAAGTTGGATGATCAGTGGGAATTACAATGGGAGCAAGTGGGTAAGTGTTGGTATGATGGCTTTGGGGGATGCATTGGGCATTGGAGGGGAATGGGAGAGGGGGGGGGGGAGGTAAAGTACAAAAATAACTCAACATTACTCTCAGAAATTCAGTCCAGTGGGCTAACAAATAAAAAGGTAGCTAGCTGATCCAAAGCCTCAATCTTTGGGATGTCAGTCCATGAGCTCCTTGTGAAGAAAACCAGAGTTGGGATTTAAGAAGAAAGCTTCTAGTAGAAAAAGCCAATATTTATGTTTAATATTCCAAGAGCACGTGGAAGGAAACACTTCTGGCAGAAGCTGCGGCCAGAAAGCAACTCCTGGCTCACCATCGCAGCAGCACCAACAACACAATCGTGGAAAAAGATTAACGCATGACAAACCTTTCATGGACCAAAATTTCTGTCAACAGGCACCTGTAAATCTCATCCTATTAGTTTAATACAGGCACTCTGTTGTCACACCACCTTCTGGGAAAGTTATACTCCATCGATCAATAACATAAAGAGGAGACGACTACAGAAGACTAAATTGTGGAAGATTAAGTGGGGGTGGGGGGAGGATTACAGCCCCTGCCATTACAGACAGGAGGGAACCGCTACTGTCAGTTGTTCGCCATCCCGCAGGAGCTGATCCACCGCTCGGGGCTTGCAGCTGGGAGAGCCCGAGGCCTGCCGCCGCGAGTGAGGAGCGGGCGGGCTGGGTTATGTAACAGAAGCCAAGGCCCGGGGCCTAGGCGCCGCTCACTCACCTACAGCCCAGGAAGACGTGGTTGGTCCAGACCATGGAGAGGGCGAGCAGCTGCTCCATCCTGGCGCCCGGGTAGTCGTGCATGTGGCCGCTGATGAACTGGCGGCGGACGTGCCAGTGGCCGTCACTCTCGGACGGCCCGCGATAGTGCTCCACCGCCTCGGCCAGCTGCCTCTTGGGCCTGGCCAGCGAGTCCACGCCGGCCGCCATCTTAGAGGCCGGGCCCGGAGCCCCACGGGGCTGGCGGCGTGAGGGGGGCGGGGAGAGGGGGGCCGCGGGAATCGCCCGCTGCACGGAACCGCCCGGCTTCTCCCTGGCCGCCAACGAACGAACGATGCCGATGCAGCGCACGTTGCCGGGGGGCGACAGCAAACTCAAGGCCCGCAACGCAACGCCGCGCCGCCGCCTCCTCCTCTACTACCACCACCGCCGCCGCCGCCTGCCTTCCGCTCCGACTGCCGGCCACCAGCCTACAGCGCCCCCCACCTTGGCTGACCGCAGGCGCCGCGCCGCTCAGCCCAGCCCAGCCCAGCACCACAATGTATCCGTTCTGCTGTCACAAACGCTACATCCCACGCCGCCCTGACACCAGCACTGCCCTGGGCACAATTCAACGCCGATATATATATATATATATATATATATATATATATATATATATATATATATATATAAGGAGAGGATGAGGAGAGAGAAAGCGTCTGCCAACCCCCCCAACGTAAAAATAAATGTACTCACAGAGATGAAGGCACAAGGAACTGCAGGTCTTGAGCAACACCCAAAGTGATGTAACGCAGCGGGTCGGGCAGCTTCCATTGAGGACATGGATAAAGATAGGTGACCTTTCGTGTCATATCCCTTCTTCAGAACCCATCACAGTCTGAACAAGAGTCCCGACCAAAACTCGCCTGTCTATCCACGCTCTCCACTGATGCTGCCTGACCCGCCGAGTTACTCCAGCATTTTGTGTTTAACTCAAAATATTGGTGAACTGGCAGCATCCGTGGAGGGAAATTAACAGGAGGCGTTTCGGGACCGGACCTGTCTTCAGACTCAGAGACGTGTCGGAGACACAAAGAACTGCAGATGCTGGACCTTGAACTAAACACAAAGTGCTGGAGTAACTCAACTGGTCAGGCAGCATATGTGGAGGGAATGGACAGACGACGTTTCGGGTCGGGACCCTTCTTCAGACCCGCAGAGGTGTGTTCACTGATTTCAGGCGAGTTCCGAGAAGAACTTTGGTCCAACTTGTTCAAGCCGACCAAGATGCCATTCATGTAGGTGTCTACATTTACCAACCTCCCTCCCCTCCTCCTTACAACCCACACCCACCCCCCTCCTACCCTACTGCCTTACCTCTCCCCCAACCCCCACCTCCTGGCCACCCCCTACCACCATCACCCCTATCTTCACTACCCCACCCCATCCTCCCCCCAAATCCCCTTCCACCCAACCCCCTTACTCCCCTCACCCCCAACTCCCCTCAACCCCCTCTTCCCCTCCCTCTCTCCACAACCCCTCCCACCTCCCCTCAGTCCTCCACCCCTCACCTCCCCTCAGTCCTCCACCCCTCACCTCCCCTCCTCCATCCCTTCCCCACCTCCATCCCTTCCCCACCTCCATCCCTTCCCCACCTCCATCCCCTCCCCACATCTCCCCACCTCCACCCCATCTCCCCACCCCTTCACACCTCTCCTCCCTCCACCCCCATGCCCTCACCTCCTCCCTCCAGCCCCTCACCCCTCCGCTTCTCTCAAGACTCCATCCTCTGCACACCCTCCTTACGACCGTCCCCACTCCCCCTCCACCTCCTCATCCCCACCTCCTCCCCTCCTCTCAAACCCCCATCCCTTCACCCCATCCACTCATCCACCCCATCTGCTCCTCACCCCTCCCCCAACCTCTCACCTTCCCCCATCGTCTCACGCCCGTCCCTCATTCCATCCCCTATCTGCTCCCTCCTCCCTCCCCCCATTTCCTCCATCCCCAAATCTGCCCTCACCCCCAATCCGCCCCCCATCCTCTACCCCTCCCCCCCCCCATCCATGACACAGTCACATTTGGCCGCTCACGGTTGCCACCCCCGGTGGGACCTTCCACGTCGAGTCGAAAATTCGGCGAGCGCCTCTCTCTTACCACGCTTGGGATTGCGCCTCTTTGTGTTCCTCCTCCCGTTTGAAGGGTGGGCTCCGGCCCCGCGTTATCCTACACGCCTCACCACCAGAAACAGGTGACCCCGATCTCTGTCGCACTGCCGTGTGTGAGTGAGAGAGTTTAGCGTTTCCTACAATTTAAAAATTGTTCATTGACCCACGGAAAGGACGCAGGTATATTCCTGGAACCCTTGCATGACCCGAAAGACCTTTGCAGTAAATTACAATTCCTTTTGAATTGTTCTAATATCGGACTTCTCTGAACAAGTTTGATGTGTGGAATTGTTACTGAAATTTGGAAAATATACAAATGCAAATTCACGATTGTTTTGTCATCAATTGTGATGTTGCTGTTTTCAACTGTCAGAGGAGTAAGCTTCCTACAAGGAGCAATGGGAAGATAGTTCTTTTAGCAATTGGTACTTGGTTAGTTGTCAAATACAACAACACCAACTGTGTCAAGACAAGAACCTCCCCCTCAATGTCAGCAAGATGAAGGACTTTAGGAAAGGTGGTGGAGAATATGCCCCAATCAGTATCAATGGTGCCGAAGGGGAAATGGTTGAGAGCTTCCAGTTCCTTGGCAGTAATATTACCAATGATCGATTATGGACCAATGCCTCTACCTGCTCAGGAGATCGAGAAAATTGGTATGTCTTCAATTACTCTTACAATTTTCTACAGATGCACCACAAAAAAAGCATACTGTGTAGGAAGGAACGGCAGATGCTGAATTAAACCGGAGATAGACACAAAAAGCTGAAATAACTCAGCGGGACAGGCAGCATGACAGCTGTACCCAAGACTGTAAGAATTTGCAGAAAGTTGTGGATGCAGCCCAGTCGAAAACACGGACCAGACTCGCCATCATTGACTCCATCTATCTCAGCAAAGCACCCAACATAATCATACCTTTCCTACCCTGCTTATTCCTCCTCCACCCTGTTCCTGTCAGGCAGAAGATGCTGAAGCTTGAATGTGTGCACCATTAGACTCAGGAACAGCTACTTCCCCTCAGCTTCCGAATGGTGCTTCCATAAGCTAGGGTACAGTCTGATTCCCCTCACCCTAACTGACGACAATGCTACAGTTCTGACTACAATATTCTGCACCTTCCACTATTGTATTTGAGTTTGGCTTGATTGTATTTCTGTATAGTATCTGATCTGATTGGATAGCATGCAAAACAAAGCTTTTCCTCTACACCTTGCTCGGAACACAAGACAATAGGCTTGTATTCACTGGAGTTTAGAAGGATGAGGGGGAATCTTATAGAAACATATAAAATTATAAAAGGACTGGACAAGCTAGATGCAAGAAAAATGTTCCCAATGTTAGGCGAGTCCAGAACCAGGGGCCACAGTCTTAGAATAAAGGGGAGGTCATTTAAGACTGAAGTGAGAAAAAACCTTTTCACCCAGAGAGTTGTGAATTTATGGAATTCCCTGCCACAGAGGGCAGTGGAGGCCAAATCACTGGATGGATTTAAGAGAGAGTTGGATAGAGCTCTAGGGGCTGGTTGAGTCAAGGGATATGGGGAGAAGGCAGGCACGGGTTATTGATAGTGGATGATCAGCCATGATCACAATGAATGGCGGTGCTGGCTCGAAGGGCCGAAAGGCCTCCTCCTGCACCTATTTTCTATGTTTCTATGTAATAGTAAACCTAAGCCTAAACATGAGCAATAATTCTTGACCAAGCCAGCACAATGGCATAGCTAATATTAGCTACTACTTCACAAATACCACCAACCTAGATTCAGTCCTCACCTCCTGTGCTGTTGAGCAGTGTATGCAAGTTCTCTCTGTGACTGCATGGATTTCCTCCAGGTTCTCCAATTCCCTCCTTTATCTTTAAAACATGTGGATTGGTAGGTGATTTGACCATTGTTAATTGTCCCAACTATGTAGGTGAGTGGAGTGGAATGGTATATGGTAAGAATAAAACTCGAATTGGTGTAAATGGGTCTTAGATGCTTGGCTGGGAATGCAGTGTGACTCCACAACTGTACCTCCCAAACTCTTCATTGAAGTAGTATCAATAAATCATTTATGGCTGCTTAAGAGCAGATTTGGTGGCACAGTGGTAGAGTTGCTGCCTTACAGCTCCAGAGGCCGGGGTTCGATCCTGATTACGGGTGTTGTCTCTTCAGAGTTTGTACGTTCTCCCTGTGATCACATGAGTTTTCTCCGGGTGCTCTGGCTTCTTCCCACATTCCAAAGATGCAGAGATTTGTGGGTTAATTTGCTTTGGTAACCTTGTAAAATTGTTCCTACTGTGTAGGATAGTGTTAGTATGCAGGGATCGCTGGTTGGCCATGCTGTATCTCTAAACTAAACTAAATGTGGCCTCAGTAAAACATCCCACTAAAGACCACAGATCCAACAGAAGAACACCCCAGCAAAAATAAATTACTCCTCAATTTGCAATTGATATGCTCATGAGCTATTTGTGGATTGTCTGCTCTTTGATTTGGATAGGGGGAATAAAGCTTCCACATTTGCTAATAACCCAAAAGTAGTCAATTAGCTGAACAGGGTTCAAGAGGATTTTACTTCGGAGTCATGTGAGTGATTCCGTGAAGAAGGCCCGCAAGGCCGCATGCGCAGCATTACGTCAGCCGCATTGGCGGAAGCACTAGTCTGGCAGGACAGAGCTCCTGCCAGTAGTAAATTAAACTTAAAAGGTTTTTAGGCAGGAGCCTCTTCTAACAAAGGTTTTTCCTGCCAGTTTCGCAGCCCGACAAGTTGCCGGTTATGGACTGTGGGGAAATTCCAGTCCGACCGCAATTGCGGATAACCCGGCAAAATTGATCGAGTTGTGAGATAAGGAGCCGCTAACAGTGCAGTTAGCGGCTCCCCAGCCTGCAGGGATGCAGTAAAAACGGCAGGAAATCTAAGCAGAGTCGCTGACAGGGGGGTCAGCGGCTCCCCAGACTGCAGGGATGCCGTAAAAATGGCAAGAAATTTAAGCAGAGTCGCTGACGGGGGTCAGCGGCTGTGCAGCCTGCGGGGATGCCGTGGGAACGGCAAGAAATGTCTTCCTCATTAGCTGGGTCTTAAAACAGTCAGCAAGACCTTGTTTGGATTTGTACTATCGGACTGGCCAAGCGTCCATGTTGCCTGCTTCATCAGGCATTATGGCACAACGGTATACAGTTATGCCAAAAAGCAAGAACTTGCTGTTTTAAACTGCGGTTCAGAAGACTGGTCTTTGCACAGTAAAATGATTGTTGACTTACACATTTTCAATGGATTGACTTATGCCTCAGGTTGTCACATTTAGCCATGAGGGTGTTCACTGCAGTATGCATGGATAGCATCCAAAAAAGCAGTACATCTCTATTGAGGGGATCAAAAATGTTTGTTAAATATTAATGATACATTTGATACGATACAAATTACTGACATTTCCAATTCATTTTAAGTAATATTGACAATAGTTCAGTTATAGAGAAATTACAGCTGTAACATAAGGGAACTACATTGTCGGGTTCAACCCGGATATCAAGTTGTTAAAAAGATCTTGATACAAGTACTCACATCACAAGATTATGCAGTTGGTTATTGTAAATGTGTAAACATTACTTCACCAAGGGGTTCCAGCTACATCTTTAGTCGTGACGCTAATATCCGCACAACGACGGCGAAACATTGCAAACGCTGTGGCTGGACAGGATGGAATTGGCTGTTCATGCCATTACATTTTACATTCTGGTCTACACTAGCACAGCAGACCAGGGCTGGCATGATTTTTAAGATCATTTCGAATACCCCACGGTCTCATTTTTATGTTATCAAGGCCACCAGAATCCTTAGATGTATGGATTCAGCACTGTGTATTAGTTAATAAACAATTACACAAGAGAAGGTCGGTTCAGACTATTTAAAGGTGGCTGCAACAGGTATTAACATTGACGATTGTATGTCTCATTCCACCAGGTCAGCATCAACGTCAGTATATCATTTAGATAGTGTGTTTATATCTCATTATACTAGGGCAGCAGCTATGTTGGCGGCCAAAGGGAGGGATGTGTCCTTCGACCAAATTTTAGCGGCCGTCGGATGGGCAAATGAGCTGATGTTTCAGAATTTTATCATCGGCCAATTGTCAATCCAGGGCTGTTTGCCAATGACATTTTAAGTACCTAAATTTTAGGGGTACTGTTGTTTGTTTACATTGTTAAATAAACCCTATCATTACATTGAATACAATGTTATTACTAATGCATTTATTTCTCTTTCGAGTCAATCAAATGCAGTGGGAGACCGAGATTGTAATCTGCGGCATGAAATCACAAAGCTTTGAACTCTTCACGGAATCACTCACGTGACTCCGAAGTAAAATAGTAAGATTAAACAAGAACTTACCAGTTTGAAGTTTGATCTTGATTTTATGAGGAGTTACGTTGGTGATTACGTGTCCACCACGCCCAACCCTCTCTCATAAAAGATAATCTGGTAGTTCTCGAGTCACTGATCTTACTGTTTACTTTGGTGTTGTTTATTTGTGATTTCATACCGCTGCTTTGAAGTTTGCTGCGCATGCGGCCTGGCGGGCCTTCACGTAATCACCAACATAACTCCTCATAAAATCAAGATCAAATTTCAAACTGGTAAGTTCTCGTTTAATCTTACTATTATAACTTAAAGCAGAGTCATAGAATCATGCAGCATTGGAGACCGGACCTTCAGCCCAAGAGATAGCATATAACAATTGGCAAAACATATGAAGATCACAATTCAGAGTCAAATAATATATTTTGATATAAGCAAGAAGAAATAAGTAAATTCTACTCTTTGGAAAGATATTATAGAGTGAAAATAGTAGAGAAATTAACCATTCAGATAAAGAATGTGGAATTAACGCAGGCAAGCAGGAATAGCATAGGTAGGCATGATGGATGGCAAAGATGTAAGAGTCCAAAGGGCCTGGTTCTATGCTGTATGACTATAATTGAATAGGTAAAGTGATTAATAACCCATGGAATATTTTAATTTTATAAATACTGATATTAATCACAAATAAGGAATATAATTTTCCAGAATGTTGATTTTGGGATGGCAGCATGATATGGATTTCTGGAACGATGCATAGGAACTTTAGTAACAATGACGTCATTATTCCTCAAGGATTTTTGCTACTGAAAGACAGAAGGCTATGTGAACATTTTTAATCTGGGGTTTGGATGAAGTAAATACTTTTTCCAAATTATGAAAGGTAGTAAGTGATATGAAAGAATGATGTCCAAATGAATAAATAATTTAGATAGATTTCTTGAATGCCCTCCACCATTCAATTAGATCATAATTGATCTGACTGCAACTCTGTACTTCCACATAGCAGCAACCTTTCACCCCCTTTCTTATCAAGAATCTGTGTGAATCAGCCTTAAAAATATTTGTGCAAACACTTTCCCAGACATTGGTCAAAGTAAGATCCAACAACTTGTTAAAGAAGGAACTGCAGATGCTGGAAAATCGAGGTACACAAAAGGCTGGAGAAACTTAGCGGGTGCAGCAGCATCTAAGGAGCGAAGGAGATAGGCAACGTTTCGGGCCGAAACCCTTCTTCAGACTGCTGGGAGGTGGGGGGGGGGGGGGGGGGAGAAGAAAGGAAAAAGGAGGAGGAGGAGCCTGAGGGCTAGGGGAGAGGTGGGAAGGGGAGGAGACAACAAGGGTTAACAGAATTGAGAAAATGCAATGTTCAAGCCCAGAGGATGCAGACTCCCCAAGCGGAATATGAAGTGCTGTTCCTCCAACTTGCGGTGTTGCTCACTCTGGCCGTGGAGGAGGCCCAGGGCAGAGAGGTTGGATACGGAATGAGAGGGGGAGTTGAAGTGCTGAGCCACCGGGAGGTCGGGTTGGTTATTGCGGACCGAGCGGAGGTGTTCAGCGAAACGATCGCCAAGCCTCCGCTTGGTCTCACCGATATAGATCAGCTGGCATCTAGAGCAGCGGATGCAGTAGATGAGGTTGGAGGAGGTGCAGGTGAACCTCTGTCGGACCTGGAAGGACTGCTTGGGTCCCTGAAAGGAGTGGAGGGGGGAGGTAAAGGGACAAGTGTAGCATCTCTTGCAGTTGTAAGTGACCTGGAAGGACTGCTTGGGTCCCTGAAAGGAGTGGAGGGGGGAGGTAAAGGGACAAGTGTAGCATCTATTGCGGTTCTTGCATCTCTTGAGATTTAAAAAATCAAGTCTGTAATTTATCCCTTCAGATAAAGCATAAAAAATAAGTTTAATTTGACACATAATTCACTTTCATATCTTCAGTATTAAAAAGGTGATGGCCATTTTCATACTCAGAAATTAGCATCTTGTTCCCTATTGCTTTTCCATTGACTTAACACAAAAGCTTGATCAAGGACAGTCAAAAGCCCATAACTTTCTTAAAAATTAAGAGAACTGAATGAAATTTTCAGTTATTATAGATTGAAGCATTCTGAAACAAATATGAAACAATCTTACTTGGATGACCTGAAATTAAAGCATATAATTAGTTAGTTACCTAATTGTAGGTAATTACAAAATTCAATTACTACATCTAAACATCTATCCATTTCTTAACAAAAGGTTAACATTTAAAAAAAACCCTAAGTGTCCAAATTCACACAATAATTCACAATATAACATGATTTTTAAATCTCATTGTCATTAATTTATAGGCCAAATTGAAGGAATTTAGTGTTTAATTCCCTTAAATTAATGGCCATTTAAATCAACTTGCGAGTGGGTTTTTGTGGAACGCGAAGGATTGGAACGTTGTGGTTTGCATTGAATTTAACCTCCATAACGGCAGGAAAAATACTGCTGGTTCGTATATATTTTTTGTCACCTTTTCGCAACATGAAATTTTGATTAAAGGCTTCCTAAGAAGCACGTTTTTATGTAAAAATAAACTGTGTACCTTCTTTTGTCCCCTACGTATGATCCGTCCCATTGTCGGTGTTGACGGCATTAAAAGATGATTTTTAATTTACTCATGCTTTTAATTTTTCCAGCGCTAATTTTAATAAACTTAACAAAACGACAGTCGAAGCGATTTTTCTTCAGCAACTAAAAAGCCTGTTCAAAATTGATTTGAATAGTCTGAAGAAAAATTGCATTTTAAATCCGCCCCCCTCTCAAAGGCACCACACAGTCGCGCACACGGGCAGTGGCAGAACTGCAGCCAGCAGGTAAGTTTTGTAACATACCTACTTTACCATCAGTGGAAAAATTCACTTCATCTCTGTCCTTATTTTTTAAATAGTGACCACAGTTCTAGTTTCTCCAAGAAAAATGCCATTGTTCTTTGGCTCACATCCAGATTTGAACTAAATCTCATTCATGATATACTTCTGTGTTCAGAATGAAAAACAGCACCAATTTCAAAAATGTCAGATTTTTAAATTATTATCCTTGTTTACAGATGACTTCTTGGCCAAACCTCTAAGTATTTCCTCTCCAAGATCTCTGGTCTTCTCCAATTCCAGCTCTAACCATATCTCCAATTTTCTTTGCTCCACCACCAGTGGTGGTTCCTTTACCGACCGAGGTGCTATGCTCTGAAATTCTTTCCCTAAACTGTTGCATTTTTTCTTTCCTTTATCTTTTAAAATACATCTTAAACACCGTCTATTTGACCAAATGTGGCGAGACCACACTCGGAGTACTGTGAAGTTCTGGTCACCCAGCTATAGGAAGAATGTCATTAAGTTGCACAGGGTTGCTGAAGCAATTGCTGAAGCTGAAGGTTGCTGAAGCAAGCAGGGTTGTTGGGCTTACGGGCGGGAGGTATAGGGAGAGCTTGGATAGTCTGAGAATTTGATTCTTTGGAGCATAGGTGGCTGAAGTGTGGCCTATTAAGATGTACAGGGTCATAAGGGGCATGGATGAAGTGAACGCCTACAGTCTTTTTCCAAGGAGTCTAAAACTGGAGGACATAGGCTTAAGGTGAGAGAGCAGAGATTTAATAGAGGCCTCAAGTTAAACCTTTTCACTAAGAGGGTAGTTCCATAGCTGGAATGAGCTGCCAGAAGAAGCTATAGAATTGGATACAATTATGACTTTTAAAAGAATTGAGATACTTTTTGCGTTGTCCAAGATAAGCAAACCTCTTATGAGCAGAATTAGTCTGTTTGGCCCATCGGGTGTACTCCACCATTTAATCAGGCTGATCTATCTTTCCCTCTCAACACCATTCTCCTACCTTGTCCCCTTTAACCTTTGACACCCTCACTAAACAAAAACCTGTAAAAATCTCCACTTTAAAAATATCCACTGACATGGCCTCCACGGCCGTATGTAGCAATGAATTCCACAGTTTCGCCATTAATGTCACTCAAATAATATCACAAAAAAAATATTTGGGCAAATCCATGATTTTTTGTTTGTTTTGAAAGGTTTGGAGATGGATCAAATTGAGGCAAATGGGACTAGCTCTGTCTTCCAATTTGGTCAGCATGGACTAGGAGGACTGAAGGGTCTGTACACCACTATAGCTCAATGACCAAGCATTTGGTCATCTTTCCCAATATCACAACGTGTCTAATTAAAAGGCTGCAAAATGCTTTGAGACATCAAACCAGGTGAAAGCTGCAATCAAGGTACAACATAAGGTAATTAGTGCAAGGAGTAGCATTAGGCCACTCGGCCCATCAAGTCTGCCATTCAATCATGGCTGATCTTAAGAAAGTAAAGAGCAAGTTTAGCAGTTTGTTAATGGAGGATTATTAATACATTCAAGTTTTTGTTCTCAGGAAGCTTTAGTTCCAATTGCAATTTTTACATTTATTTGATGTATCTTGTTTTGTTATATATGCACATGTTTTTGAAGCAGGGCAATAGACAGGATTAGAGCAGAACTATAGGATTAATTTTACATCGCTCCAGCAGAAAATGTCAAAAGTAATTTACCGGGGTAGCGAGGACAACAGGTGTTGGAATGGCAGAGAGAAGCTTTCGCGGAAATTAGTCATGATTTTCTATAATGTGTATAGAGAGCACCAGTGTGACATTATTTTCTCAGTAATATTTTTTAATTATTTAAACCCAGCGTAACAAAAAACGACAATAATACCTAACAGCAATTATGTAGCATTATGACGGAATCACAGTAAAACAAAATATCAAAACTAAAACCAGTGGAGTCCTTGAGTGAAAGTGGTTCCCTTATCTTGGACAACACAAAAATTATGTTAATTATTTTCTTTATTTCCGTTGACAGTTTGCTACAATTACTGGAGTGAGATTTTGTTTTATCCTACAGGTTTTGACTGTTCACCAACACGCTGTAACTAGTATTCACTCTCGTATTGGTTGAAGTATGAATGTTGCCCAGAATACATCTCTTGACCTTCTAAGATAGAGACTAGGAAGTTATCACAGAGTCAAGGCCTCAGTGAAAACAATTAACAGTATTTACATAAATGTGGGGAGAAAATGCTGTAATATAATCTCATTGAATTGAACCCTATAAAGAGAAGATCCAAAATCATTTCTTGCCCCACTTTCACCTGGTTTAATTTTGAATTGTTGAACATACTCCAGCACTTTGTGTCTTATTTTGGAAACTAGCATCAGTAGTTCCTAGTGTCTATCTACACCACCGTTTCCTGCTGATGTCTCTGGATATCTTTCATGGTGATAAGATGGAAGTTGACAATTTTGTGGTGGGGGTTTCCCTGTAGTTGGCACATGGGCATTCTGACTTGAATTACCTCACAATTTGAGCAGGAAACTTTGTGAAATGCTCGAGATTTTAAAAGATGTCAATGTTTTCATTCCGCTCCTGTCGACAAATACATCTAAGTTTTACTAGACTAATTGGGACCTGTTAGACCACATGGGAAGGCAGATCCCCCAACGAAATTTTCCACCTCTGCACCAATTGCAATATTGGTGGCCAATTGGGGGGGGGGGGGGTCTTTCTGGAGCACTAGTATGGGTGTTGTGGGCCGAAAGGACTTGTTTCCAGAGGGATAGTATGGACATTGTAGGCCAAATGTATTCTTGGGCTGGCATCTCAGGCCTGGTGGGCTGGCAGCTCAGTCACTCAGGCCTGGTGGGCTGGCAGCTCAGAAACTACCAGAAATTCTGCCCAAAACAGGTGAGAGACTCTGTGAGAGAGAGAAGGGGGAGATGGTGGAGAATCAATTTTAGACATTTTTCACCTTTTCTGCAGATGACAGCAATGAAGGAGGAAAGTCTATTCTGGCCTGGATCTCACAGCTAGCCAATGAAGCGAGGGACAAAAATACTGGGGTGAGGTTCATTACTTGCAGGGGGAATACTTACTGATTGGCTGAAGGGACTCCTGGGCTTGTACAGGCTAGTAGAGAAGGGCCAAATGGGCTCCTTTTAAAAAATAATCTGAATGAAATCTCATTGAAAGGCACTTTCTCTGGACTTTTCCAGGCCTGGCACGGGACCTTTGGGCCAAAATGTTCCTCGTGGGCTAATACGTGCATTTTGGGCAAAAGGGACTGGTTTCTCAGCTAATAGGGGTCTTGTGGGCTGAAATTAGTGGTTTCAGGCAGGCCAAACATCTCATTTCATTTCATTTCCATTTCAATTTCAAGCACAGGGCAGGCCGAACAGCTCATTGCAGTTTCATTTCACTTCCATTGCCATTGCAGTTCCTAGCACAGGGCAGGCAGAACAGCTCATTGCATTTTCATTTCACTTCCATTGCCTTTGCAGTTTCAAGCACAGGGCAGGCCTAACAGCTCATTGCATTTTCATTTCACTTCCATTGCCATTGTAGTTTCAATCACAGAGTAGGTCGAACAATTCATTGCATTTTCATTTCACTTCCATTGCCATTGCAGTTTCAAGCACAGGGCAGGCCAAACAGCTGATTGCATTTTCATTTCACTTCCATTGTCGTTGCAGTTTCAAGCACAAGGCAAGCCAAGCCAAACAGCTGATTGCATTTTCATTTCACTTCCATTGCCATTGCAGTTTCAAGCACAGGAAGGCCAAGCCAAGCAGCTGATTGCATTTTCATTTCACTTCCATTGCCATTGCAGTTTCAAGCACAGAGCAGGCCACGCCAAACGGCTGATTGCATTTTCATTTCACTTCCATTGCCGTTGCAGTTTCAAGTACAGGGCAGGCCGAACAGCTCATTGCATTTTCATTTCACTTCCATAGCCATTGCAGTTTCAAGCACAGCGCAGGCCGTACAGCTCATTGCATTTTCATTTCACTTCCATTGCCATTGTAGTTTTAAGCACAGCGTGGGCCGAACAGCTCATTGCATTTTCATTTCACTTCAATTGCCATTGCAGCTTCAAGCACAGGGCAGGCCGAACAGCTCATTGCATTTTCATATCTCTTCCATTGCCATTGCATTCACGCACAGGGCAGGCCGAACGAATCACTGCATTTTTATTTCACTTCCATTGCCATTGCAGTTTCAAGCACAGGGCAGGCCGAACAGCTGATTGCATTTTCATTTCACTTCCATTGTCGTTGCAGTTTCAAGCACAAGGCAAGCCAAGCCAAACAGGTGATTGCATTTTCATTTCACTTCCATTGCCGTTGCAGTTTCAAGCACAGGAAGGCCAAGCCAAGCAGCTGATTGCATTTTCATTTCACTTCCATTGCCATTGCAGTTTCAAGCACAGAGCAGGCCACGCCAAACGGCTGATTGCATTTTCATTTCACTTCCATTGCCGTTGCAGTTTCAAGTACAGGGCAGGCCGAACAGCTAATTGCATTTTCATTTCACTTCCATAGCCATTGCAGTTTCAAGCACAGCGCAGGCCGTACAGCTCATTGCATTTTCATTTCACTTCCATTGCCATTGTAGTTTTAAGCACAGCGTAGGCCGAACAGCTCATTGCATTTTCATTTCACTTCAATTGCCATTGCAGCTTCAAGCACAGGGCAGGCCGAACAGCTCATTGCATTTTCATATCTCTTCCATTGCCATTGCATTCACGCACAGGGCAGGCCGAACGAATCACTGCATTTTTATTTCACTTCCATTGCCATTGCAGTTTCAAGCACAGGGCAGGCCGAACAGCTGATTGCATTTTCATTTCACTTCCATTGCCATTGCAGTTTCAAGCACAGGGCAGGCCAAGCCAAACAGGTGATTGCATTTTCATTTCACTTCCATTGCCGTTGCAGTTTCAAGCACAGGGCATGCCAAGCGAAACAGCTCATTGCATTTTCATTTAATTTCCACTGCCATTGCCATTTCAAGCACAGGGCAGGCCAAGCCAAACAGCCCATTGCATTTTCATATCATTTCCACTGCCATTGCAGTTTCAAGCACACGGCAGGCCCAGCCAAACAGCTCATTGCATTTTCATTTAATTTCCACTGCCATTGCAGTTTCAAGCACAGGGCAGGCCAAGCCAAACAGCCCATTGCATTTTCATTTCACTTCCATTGCCGTTGCAGTTTCAAGTACAGGGCAGGCCGAACAGCTCATTGCATTTTCATTTCACTTCCATAGCCATTGCAGTTTCAAGCACAGCGCAGGCCGTACAGCTCATTGCATTTTCATATCATTTCCACTGCCATTGCAGTTTCAAGCACACGGCAGGCCCAGCCAAACAGATTGCATTTCCATTTTATTTCCACTGCCATTGCAGTTTCAAGCACAGGGCAGGCCAAGCCAAACAGCCCATTGCATTTTCATTTCATTTCAGTTTCAACCACTGTGCAGGCCAAACAACTCATTTCATTTTCATTAAGTACTAACAAATAATTTATTGCAAGTACATTGCAAACTCACAGTTCAGTTGATTCACGGCTTAGAATGGGAGCCGTGGCCTCTCCCTCACAATACACTGATAACTTAAACACTCATAATTTTTTTAGTTTTAATCGATCGGAAAAATCCTCAGGGCCTGCTCAGCGGAGGAGGACTTGTGAGTAAGATGGCCAAAAGTCATAGCGATATATGGCAGTGTTTTTTTTAATATCAATATACAGCGCAGACAGGAAGTGGTCAAAATTAGACTTTTAAATATATAGATGAAGAATGGGAAATGTATGTAATCAGATTGCATGGAAATTCCTGTCCATTCTTTGTTCAGCCTGTTAGAAATATAAAATAAAGCTTGAGACCACTTGGCCCATCAAGCTTACTGCACCACTCATTATCGATCAGTGCATGGCATGATTCATAATCGCTGTGATATGGATATAGCATAAACCGGTATTTAATAGCTGTATACACATTTGTATTTCAGTGTCTACTATGAATAAATATAGAAATCTGGGGTGGGGGAATTAATTTTATATTTGAGCCAGTGATTATACAGGTTGAAATTATTTGCCTATCACAATGATGTCACATTCCACAAGATACCTTCTGCTCCTTAGAAGCATAGTTTTGTGTCTTATCACTTACTTTTGCCCCAAATGCAAATGAGATGTTACTTTCAAGCTGGTGAAATCATTTTGCAGTCATTAAATTCAATAAGTGATATATAGCAGATGTCCAGGTGGACTCCTGATCACAAAGATGGTGCAAACAGCTCTAGCGGGGCTATTTAGCAATGATGTCTAGCTTTAATATACTCTCCCCTTCAATTAAAGTTTACTTTAGAGATACTGTGCAGAAACAGGCCCTTTTGTCCACCGAGTCCATGCCGACCAGCGGTCACCCCGTACACTTCCACTATCTTACACACTAAGGACAATTTACAATTTTTACTGAAACCAATTAACCTGCAAACCTGTACGTCTTTGGAGTATGGGAAGAAACCAGAGCAGCTGGAGAAAACGTACAAACTCTGTACAGTCAGCACCCATAGTCAGGATCAAACACGGATGTCTGACGCTGTAACGCAGCAACTCTGACGCTGCGCCACCGTGCTGCACAATGGTCACAGAACCTTTCAATGTTTAAGAAACATTTAGACAGGTACATGGATTGGACAGGTTTAGAGGGATATGGGCCAAATGCAGGCAGGTGGGACTAGTGTAGATGGGACATGTTGGTTGGCGTGGGCAAGTTGGGTCAAAGGGCCTGTTTCTACACTGTATGACTGTGACTGTGCAATAATTTCAAAACACACTGCTGCAACAAAAGTACTGGTTCAGAGGCACATGATGGGAATTCTAATTTATGGGAATTTTCGTGGAGATTCATTTTACCTTTTGTAATTAGCATTTTATAAAATTAATTTCTAGTAAATGGGAGACATCTCTCAAAAGATAATCTCTCAAAGATTATTTTGTTTCTATTTAACTTAAGGCAGATATGTAACATTAAAGTCAATGAGTTTGCAATGTCATTGGCCAAATATTTTTGGTAAAATATTTTGACACGGTTACACTGTTACCCAGTGTTACTCTTGTGGATAGACACAAAATGCTGGAGCAACTCAGTGGGTCAGGCAGCATCTCTGGAGAAAAAGAATTGGTGATGTTTCGGGTCGAGACCCTTCTTCAGACAGAGTGTCTGGGGAGAAGGAAACTAGAGATATGAAAAGGTACAAAACAAATTAGAGCACACAATGGTCCACTGTTGGCTGTGGAGGAAGTGATAAGGAAGGGATACGAACAGTAAAACTAGCAGGACAATGAGGGGAGAGGGAGACAGAGATATGGAAGAGTAAGGTGTGAAATCGAGAGATTACAGGGGACGAAGATCAAGGAAAATGTAGAATGGATCATTGTTAGTTGAGGGGAAGGTGACAACAAGGCATAAGGTCAGTAATATTTAATCAGGAGGACAGTGGAACTAGTCAGAGAGCTAGGGTGGGGGAGGGATGGAGAGAGAAGGAATCCAAGGGTTATTTGATACTAGGAAAATCAATGATCATACTGCTGGTAGACACAGCATGCTGGAGTAACTCAATGGGACTGGCAGCATCTCTGGCGAGAAGGAATGGCTGATGTTCTTCACTCTGAAGAAAGGTCTCGACCCTAAACGTTACCCATTCCTTCTTTCCAGAGATGCTGCCTGTCCCGCTGAGCTACTCCAGCATTTTGTGTCTACCTTCACTTTAAACCAGCATCTGCAGTTCCTTCCTACACATGCACACCGCTGGGTTGTAAGCTGCCCAAGCAAAACAACGCCTGCCTCGTGTTTCTACTGCGTTCCAAACAGCATCATATTTGACCACACATCCTGTGATTGGCTTGTGTGGCATCATCTGTACATCATCCATGCACAGGCGACATTACTGCACAGGCGACATTCATGCACACCAGGTATCAAATTAACAGCCAAACATATGAGCTGACAGTCTGAGTCATTATTCACAACAGACTGAAATTAATCGTATTCACTCTCGAATGCCCTGTAGGTTAAAACTGATCCCTTTTAAAAGAATAATATGGACTTAATTGGTGAAAGCAATGTTGTAGTTAAAAATGGTTTCTATTTAAAACAGCCTCCAATAGTGAGCAGTATTTCTCAGCTGCCTCTAGATTATTCAGAGCAGCAGAATGCGGCCACGCAAATGTCAGGTGTGGCACAATTAGCACATATTATTCCCCTGAATCAGAACATTTACTCTGGGAATTGTGCACAAATATTTATAGGTTCTGCACCCTGGGAGCTCCTGTTCAAAGGATAACCTGCTCTCTCGTATTGACGTAAAGAATCCCATGCAATATTTTATTGAGATGGCATGATGGCGCAGAGGTAGAGTTGCCGCATCACAGAGCCAGAGACCTGGGTTCAATCCTGACTACGGGTGCTTGCTGTACAGAGATTGTATGTTCTCCCTGTGGCTGCAAATGTTTTCTCCAGGTGTTCCGGTTTCCTCCCACACTCCAAATACATATAGGTTTGTAGGTTCATTGTCCCCAGTGTGTAGGATAGTGCTAGTGTATGGGGTGATCGCAGTCAGTGTGGACAAGGTGAGCCGAATGGCCTGTTTCCGTGCTGTATCTCTAAACTAAACTAACCTCTAAACCTGGTTATCCCAGTAGACACAAAATGCTGGAGTAACTCAGCAGGACAGGCAGCAGCTCTGGAGAGAAGGAATGGGTGACATTTCGGGTTGAGACCACTCTTCGGACTGATCTCAAGGGAGTGGGCAGGACAGAGATAGAATGTAGTCAGAGACAGTAAGACTGGTGGGAGAACTGGGAAGGGGGAGGGGATGGAGAGAGAGGGAAAGCAAGAGCTATTTGAAGTTAGAGAAGTTAGATCACAGCTAACTTAATGCGGCATTCCAACATGAAAAGGTTCCCCAATCCTGGACTAGACAGTCAGAACCTTTTTACCAAGGCGGCAGTGTCAAAGGCTAGAGGGCATAACTTTAAGGAGAGAAGGGCAAATTTAATGAAGACTAGACCAAGTGGGACCTGTTGGGTCCCTGCCACAGGGGAGGGCTGGTCCTAGACAATAGACAATAGGTGCAGGAGTAGGCCATTTGGCCCTTCGAGCCAGCACCATTCAATGTGATCATGGCTGATCATCCCCAATCAGTACCCCGTTCCTGCCTTCTCCCCATATCCCCTGACTCCACTATTTTTAAGAGCCTTATCTAGCTCTCTCTTGAAAGCATTCAGAGAACCTGCCTCCACCGCCCTCTGAGGCAGAGAATTCCACAGACTCACTACTCTCTGTGAGAGGAAGTGTTTCCTCGTCTCCGTTTTAAACGGCTTACTCCTTATTCTTAAACTGTGGCCCCTGGTTCTGGACTCCCCCAACATCGGGACCATGTTTCCTGTTTCTAGCATGTCCAAACCCTTTACAATCTTATATGTTTCAATGAGATCCCCTCTCATCCTTCTAAACTCCAGAGTGTACAAGCCCAGCTGCTCCATTCTGTCAGCATATGACAGTCCTGCCATCCCGGGAATTAACCTTGTAAATCTACGCTGCACTCCCTCAATAGCAAAAATGTCCTTCCTCAAATTAGGGGACCAAAACTGCACACAATACTCCAGGTGTGGTCTCACTAGGGCTCTGTACAACTGCAGAAGGGCCTCTTTGCTCTGCAGTTGTACAGAGCAAACTGCAATATCCTCAAACGCAATATTCCACCACTCACCCATAGCCCCAAACTGCACATTCCCCTCATCCTCCAACACTCCCTCCCCCTCCTCTTCACCCTCCCCTCCTCCACCACCATCGATCACCCTTAAACTAGTTCTGTGTTGGCGCTGTTTTGAATCCTACACACTAGGGACAATTTACAGAAGCCAATTAACCTACAAAGATGCACATCTTTGAAATGTGCAAGGAAACCCATACAGTCACAGGGAGAACATACCAACTCCACATGGACAGCACCCTTAGTCAGGATCAATAAAGAAATTAAGATGGAATCCTGCAGTATAACATGTGCTTCATTCAAGGCCATAAAGAAGCCAAGATTAAAAAAATAGCTGACGCTCCAGAGATAAGTAATAACTTGTTGTTGGATGAGCTTGATTTGGAGCTTTCCTATATTCTGAAAGGCTATAAAATCTTTCAGTCATGCCATGTTCAGACTTGGTATAGGAGTGTTTTACAGATAAGGAAAATATATAATTGTGCTAACTTTCCTTTGTTCTGTGAGTGGAGCCTGAGAAGCACTGAGCAATGTTTGTGCTCATCGTAGATCTTTGCCACTCCCATCTGACGAATCAATTAAAGATTGCAATGGTTTATATTTAACAGTTTTTGTTGCTATCTGCTTTTTAAAAAACAAACGTTGACATTAAGAACTCAATGATCAATATCTGCTTTTGTTCCACCTGTGCCTCAGTTTTAAGAATATTTGCATTTAATTCCCCCTTCCATGGCTCTGTCGATTCCAATAGTCACCCATTCCTAAAAAAACCCTGATATTTCTGCATTCATCTAACTCTGACCTTATATTTACTTTTATTCCTTTGATGAGGGCATTGCTTTATGTTCAAAATTTCCCTTTCTCAATCTATCTATTGAGGTGATATGTTCTATTTTCTATCATGTATTTTCTGTTTGTAGATTAATTGACCTAAGTACGGCCTCCGGCGGCGCCATGGAGCTCTGAAAGGCGCAGCACTTAGCTCCGCTCCAGACAAATGCGCAAATTCGCTTAAAAAGACGCTTTGGAAGAAGGGACTGATTTTAAAATACTTACCGGAGCTGTTTAACGTCGCACTGGTGATGTCATCAGAAATCGCCGCGAAATAACGGAGCATAAAGGTACTTTTAAATGCAAAAGAAGATTCCTCCCCAAAGACCCATCACAAGACTCCGTCTCAAAGAATTGGGTAAAACTCTGCAAACAACATCAGAAAGTTCCGAAGAATTAGCCTCTGAAATGGCTACAAAGGAGAAAGAGATGGAAGAAATGAAGCAATCGGTAAGAGAGTCATTAAAGAGAGACTATGCTACTATGCTACATGACGAGTTTTCTGCTCTGGATAAAAGCATGTCTAAAAACATGAAGCGTGGGAATCAGGAAATCATTGAGACAATCAGTAATCTAAGTAAATGCATTGATGATATTGAAGATGATTTAACTGCAGAAATTAAACGGGTTAAAAAAGAGTGCAACAAGAAGTTTGACTCTATTTTCCATACTACTGCAGCATATAGCACTGCTATGAAAGGTATGGCAACATCAATGAAAGAAATGTCTGACGAGATGAAGAGAATGAGGAAAGATCAAGATCGTGTCTTGGGGCAACTGGCCAAAATGACTGATAAATGCCTTGATTTGGAAGCACGCTCAAGACAGCAGAATTTAAGAATAGTTGGAGTGACAGAGGGAAAGGAGGGAAAGGACACTCGGGAGTTCGCTGCCAACTTACTTAAACAAGTATTCAACCTGCCTGACAAACTGAAAATAGATGTGGCACATTGGGTGCAAAGCGCTCAACCAAGGCTAGGAGCCCCTCCAAGACAGATCATAGTGAAATTTCATGACATTTCTGCTTTGCAAGATATTATGAAAAAAATCCCATTCATAACAAATCTGATGTTTGAAGAGGATAATCTTAGATTTTTCAGCGATTACCCTGCACGTGGCAAAAAAACTGAACCTGTTTACAAAGACAAGACAGATCCTGAAAGGAATTCAAAATGTAAGATAATGTACCCTGCAAAAATAAGGATCATTTACAAGAGTATGGAACGTGCTTTTACTGATCCAGAAGAAGCAGAAGCATACAGCTATGCTCAAGAAATCATAAACGAGATCAATGGATAAGTAATATCCATTCATCATCAATGGATAAGTAATTCACAAAAAATCAGGACATGGTTTTTTACAGATATCGGCAGAGGGGAAGCTGAGAAAATATGACTTTCTAACGAAAGAAATATAAATATTCTTGTTAAGATGGTGGAATTTTACAAGAGGCGATGTCTAGACACCTTACCTTCTTTCGAATGTTAACTCAAGGACACACTTTTTTCCTCTTCGAATTAAAGACTTAAAAATAAAGGGGTGCTGCGGAAATGGAAAAATCAATACAAATGGACTTGAAAATAACATTTTACATATTATAATCCAAAACTAACATATAAGTAATTGAATTAACTTAGCAATAGCAATCTAATCTAATATGAATTGGTATAACAGTATAACGTAATAATGACTAACTCCTCCGGGGAGGGGAAGGGGGGGGTTCATTTCAAATTGTTAATGAATGTCCAGATTTAGGACAATGAGCTAAATATAATGATATATATTAATAACATACTAATAAACTAAAATACATATAATAAATTAGGTCCCAGTTATGCCTGAGTGGAGGGGAGGAGATTCAGACACTTGGCAGAGAGCCATGAGTCTGACTCTGGTTAACCCCTTCCAACCAGCTGTTTACTATTATAAGAGACAGGGATCTGACTGTGAAGTAAACATAAAAACTGTTAGTATATAGTTATTGGTAGATTATTTGAAGACTTAATTAGATATACATATTTGTAGTTTTTATATATATTAACCGATCTTGAACTGGCCCTTCTTCCTTTTTGCAATGTTTGGTTAAGGGAGAGGAGCTAAATGTAGATTAACATCAACGGAAGTCTTTAAACATGTAACTACCACCAATAGGTGGTTATTTTTTTGTGTCGCTATTCACTTTTTTAATTTTTACATCACTTTACACTTTTCTGTTTTTTTTTAAGAATAAGTTTAAAAGGGATATACCAACAGAACCTAGTAGCCGTGAGTGCCCACCCAACACCTAGAGGCCTGAGGTATTGTGTTGCGCCATATGACTTTAATGTATCAAAGTAATTCATAATGCAAGACGATAAACAAAAGAAAATTGGAGGAATCACGTTTTGCAGCTGGAACATAAGGGGTGCTAATGGGCCAATTAAAAGGGGTAAGATTTTCGCATAATTAAAATCGCTTAATTCATACATAATTTTCCTACAAGAAACACATTTGAAACTTCAAGCTCAAACCAAACTGAAGGCAAATTGGATCGGCCAAACATATCACTCTTCATATATCTCTAAATCCAGAGGCACGACAATTATTATTCGTAAAGGTATACCATTTAATTCAAAGAATATCATAGTAGATAAAGAGGGGAGATATCTCATAGTTGCCGGAGAGATCCATTCTACCCCACTTACTATGGTAAATATTTATGCGCCTAATTTTGATAATCCTCAATTTTTTAATAAAATCCTAAATATAATTTCAGAGTTTAACTATCAATATGTGATAATTGGGGGAGACTTCAATTGCGTTTTAGATCCATACTTGGATAAATCTGCACAACAAAAGAGGCGTAACATAAAATCTAAAGCTAGTGAACTCCTAAATACATACAAAAAAACAAATATAACAGATGCCTGGAGGATCGCTAATCCAGTTGGAAGGGAATAATCTTTTTACTCAATGGTACATAAAAATTCATGTATCGACAATTTTTTAGTGGATACGAAATTAATTCCCTACACAGAGAATCCTAAATATCATAATAGCATCATCTCCGATCACTCTCCGTTAACTTTTTTCTTAAAACTAGAAGTAATGCCCAATAAAAAATCGTTTTGGAGGTTCAATCCCCAAATTTTAAACGACCCACAAAGTGGTATATATCTAAAACAACAGATGGAACTTTTTTTTGAGACTAACGACACCCCAGGCATTTCATCCTCTTTATTATGGGAATCTTTTAAGGCATTTATCAGAGGATCTATAATTTCATATCAAGCTTTTCAAAATAAAAAGAATAAGAACGAACAATTGCAGCTAGAAGAACAAATTACACAATGGATGGATTTAGTAATGAATTTTATAAAAGATTTTACAAGATGATCTCACCACGACTGCAAAAACTTTACACATACGCTTTCAAAGAACAAACATTACCAGAAACATTAGCGGAATCAACAATTACACTCATACCTAAAACAGATAAAGATGTAGAAGACCCTGGTTCATATAGAGCCATTGCACTGTTAAACACAGATCAGAAAATACTAGTGAAAACTCTAGCAAGAAGATTGAGAAAATATGTTAGTAAATTAATAAATGAGGATCAAACGGGGTTTATACCCAAGAGATACTCATTCAATAATTTGAGACGTCTATTTAATATAATGCACTCATATAAAACAAGAGCAAGACCTATCAATTATTTCATTGGACGCAGAAAAAGCATTCGACCAAGTAGAATGGGAATATCTCTTCAAAGTATTGCAAAAATTTCAAATGAGAGAGAACTTTATTTCATGGGTAAAATTATTATATGACAAGTCGATATACTGTCTCCGAAATTTCAACTATCCAGGGACAATAGACAGGGATGTGCATTATCACCCCTGCTATTTGCTCTTGTGATAGAACCCTTAGCAGAAAGTATGAGAATGCATCCGAATATCCATGGTTATAATACAAAATATTCAAATAATAAAATATTACTATATGCAGACGAAGTACTATTATATATTACAAAATCGTAAACCAGCATACCGAACGTATTAAATCTAATAGAGGAATTCGGATCCTTTTCAGGATATAGAATAAATTGGAACAAAAGTGAAATTATGACGATAAAACCTCAAGACCCGACACACCTTTTAAAATTCCCCTTTAGAATTGCTACAGAAAAATTTAAATATCTGAGTATCGAAATTACCAGAAAGTATAAATCTTTATTCAACGCAAACTATATGCCCTTACTTACTAAATTAAATGCCTTGATTAAATTTTTGAAAACACTTCCAATGTGCAGAATAAATGCCATAAAAAAGATTTTTTTTACCACAAATCTTATATTTATTTCAATCAATACCACTATACTTACCTAGAAAGTTAAAAAAAAAACTCGATTCTGATATCACAAATTTTATATGGGACTATAAGTCCCATAGAATCCAAAGAAGACACTTGCGTAAACCTAAAGAATTTGGTGGACTAACACTCAACAATGTTGTACTATTACTGGGCAGTAAATATCAAAAATGTAATTCATTTGTTGGACAATTCTGCCGAACAGGTGGATTGGATAGTAATGGAGAAAGAGGATTGTTCTCCTTTTAATATAGGAGTGATCCTTCTCTCACCCATAAAATTGAATAATACAATATACAAGAAAAACCCAATTATTCAGAGTACAATTAGAATTTGGAAACAAATAAAATTAACTCTCAAATTAAGAAACTTATTGCTTCTCTCTCCTATAGTTAATAATCCATTGTTTAAACCATCTATTATTGATAAAACATTTACCCATTGGGAAAGAATAGGAATTAAAATGCTTGGAGACATGTATGAAACGGGAAACCTTTTATCATTCCAACAACTACAAATATAACCTGAAAAGTAATCAATACTTTAAATACCTTCAAATCTGTGGCTATTTGAAAAAAACATACACAATACCAAACTCTGACTCCAGATCTATTAGATGAAGCCATGAACAGAAAGGCGGATTCAATTAATTTAATATCATACTTGTATAATATCATTCTAAATATAGAAATACCATCATCTGACACAATTAGAAGAGATTGGGAACAAGAACTATCTATAAAAATCTTGAAAGAGAGATGGGATAAATACTTGCTATATGTGCATAAATGCTCGATCTGGGCTGAGTGGGCGGGCGCGACTCACGTTGCAGCGGCCCCTACAGCCTGTCTGTCTTTTTTTTATTTTTTGTCTAGTTAAATGTAGTTGTTCGTGTTTTTTTTTGTATTGTTTGTAACTGTGTATATGTGGGGGGTGGGGTGGGGGAAGAGGGGGAAACTTTTAAATCTCTTCCCTGCACGGGAGACCCGACTTTTTCCCTGTCGGGTATCCGTTGTTGTTGGGGCCTAGCACCGTGGAGCGGCCTCCGACCGAGACGACCTGGGTGCTCCATTCACGGAGCTGCGGACTCACCGTCATGGGGCTGGCTGGCCTCGGAGCGTGGGGAGCGGTGGTGTCTCGCCGCTGCGGCCCGACTCTGGAGCTTCAGCTCCAGCTGCAGACCGGTGGACTATCGGGAGCTTGCGGGTCCGGGTGGGAGACCGCTCTCCGGAGCTCCCGCAACACAACATCTCCAGCTCGTGTCGCGGGGTTGGAGCGACCTGGAGCGGGGCCGTACATCGCCCGGCGCGGCTTTCATGGCCGCGGGACATTCCAGCGCCCGCCGGGGGCTCCAACTGTGACCTTTGGGCCTAGAGAGGGGCCGTACATCGCCCGGCGCTACCTCAAAGGCCGTGGAACTTAACACCGCCCGCCTGCAGCTTCGACCTCGGGAGTGAGATGGTGCGGGGGAGAGAGAAGACTTTGCTTTCCATCACAGTGAGGATGAGATTCACTGTGATGGATGTTTGTGTGAATTGAATTGTCTGTGTATATTTTTTTTTTTTTTTTTATGATTTATGTATGGCATGTAGAAACGGAGTTTCGTTCTAGCCTCTCTGAGGGTCGAATGACAAATAATCAAATCAAAATCAAATCAAATCAAATCAAATCAATGTAAGACACATCTTAATTCAATTTAAAATTTTACATAGATTATATTACTCGAAAACTAAACTGAATAATTTTGTTCCAAATGTCTCTCCCATCTGTGATAAATGTTTATCTCAAGATGCAACCACAGCACAATCCTTTGTATTTTGCATAAAACTCCAAATATTTTGGAATGAAATTTTTGAAATTTTCACAAAATTATTTAAAATAAAACTGAAACCCAACATAGAACTGATTATTTTCTTTATATTTTCTTTTTTTTCTTTCTCCCTTTCTTGTGCTTTACATCTTTATGGACTCTTTCTTTCTACTTTTTCACAAACTATCATTATCACTACCTTACCTAACTTTCTCTCTTTTTGTTGTTTCTGCTACTTTTCTATTATTAAATTTTAAAACAAGAAGAAGTACATGAAATGTGTTATGTTATTCTTGGTTTATACTACTGTACATTACTTCTAATAAAAATATTATTTTAATTGACCTAAGTAGTGTTCTTTAAACGTTCTCTTGTTGGTTACATTTTCAATTAGCTGCGCAAAAAAACGAATATCATTGTACCTTAATTGGTACGTGACCTTGGAATCCTTAAAAGTCCTCAGGTACAGCAGGCAGAAAGAAAGTGAATGGCATGTTGGCCTTCATAACAAGAGGAGTTGAGTATAGGAGCAAAGAGATCCTTCTGCAGTTGTACAGAGCCTTAGTGAGACCACATCTGGAGTATTGTGTGCAGTTTTAGTCCCCTAATTTGAAGAAGGACATTCTTGCTATTGAGGGAGTGCAGCGTAGGTTTACAAGGTTAATTCCCGGGATGGCGGGTCTGTCATATGCTGGGAGAATGGAGCGGCTGGGCTTGTATACACTGGAATTTAGAAGGATGAGAGGGGATCTTATTGAAATATATAAGCAGGGCCGGCCTTAGCAGGTGCGGGGCCCAATTGGGAACAATTTTGGTGAGCCCCAGGTTCCCAGCCATGGTCTGTAGAATCATAGAAATACAAATAAAGTCTATCATAGACTTTATATCTCTATAGTAGAATGGAAAGTAATCAAAATGTGCGCTGAAAAAGTACCTGAGAGTTAATGAACCAAACAGATCTAAGCTACATTTTAATATAAAATTGCATACATATAAGCCTACAATTAACAAACAAAATGTGTAGATCACCTCTGAAAAGTACATAGTTACAATACCACATGTTTTAGTGACTGTGAAATGAAAAAAAAGTAATTTAATTAACTAGATCCTGGCAAACCAATAAATATTGGTGAAAAACCAGTCCAGGCATTAAATGTTGGGCTTCAGCCCCATCCTAACTTAGTTGTGTGCATGATGTGTGTGTGTTAGTTGTCTGTGCGTTATGTGTGTGTGGGAGGGAAGGAGAGAAGGGAGGAAGGAAGAGAGGGAGGAAGGAGAGAGGTGTGAGGAAAGTAGAGAAAGAATGGAGGGAGGGGAGAAAGAAGAAAGGGAGGGAAGGAGAGAAAGAAGAGAGGGAGGGAAGGAGAGAAGGGAAAAGAGTGAGAGGAAGGAGAGAAAGAAGGGAGGGAAGGAGGGAGAGAAGGAAGGGAGGGAAGGAAGGAGAGAAAGAAGGGATGGAGGGAAGGAGAGCAGGGAAAAGAGAGAGAGGAAGGAGGGAGGGAAGGAGAGAAGGGAGGGAGGGAAGGAGAGAAGGGAGGGAAGAAGGGAAGGGAGGGAAGGAAGGAGAGAAAGAAGGGAGGGAAGGGAAGGAGAGGAGGGAGAGGGCCAGCGGCGGGAGCGGATGCCGGAGTCCGGGCGAACGCATGTATGCTGAGGCCGAGGTTTGTAAACGTTGCTCCAAATCCCAATCCCTGTATTGTTCACTGCGTCTCCCCGGGGAGAGAGAGAGGGTTGGAGCCGGGGTTGTGTGCGTGAAGCACAACGACTGGATGGGCGGGAGCACTGCCCTGGGATCGTGAGGGACCTCCCCCTCTCCACCTTCTAAATTCCCCCTCACACCCCCCTCTCCATCTACCCCTTTCTTCCCCCTCCACCCCTCTACTCTCTCTCCACCCCTCTCTTCCTCCTCCACCCGGGGTAGATCTACCTGAGCCGAGAGTAGATTACTCCACAGGGCTCTCACTTAACTTCTTTTCCCTGTTGCCAGCCGGGCAACTTAGGCAGCTTTTTAGGTTTCCAAATTATAGTTTAGGTGGTCATTTAAGACGGCTTGCATGACGCGTGCGATAATGTGCTCAAACGAAGTGCGTAGCTACCAGTCGGAATTATGCTCAATGAAGCATTCACATATTCTTTCTGCTTCAAATAAAGCCACAAAGTAAACACATTCACCAATCAAGACATGATATATACCACAATGGCATGCAGCAAAGTTACAATGCAGTATCTCAACTCTTTTTACACATTGCAATTAATGCAATTTCTATTATTTCTTTAACTTCCCAACAAAAATGTGGTTGGATTATTCAGCATATGATCAACCTGTGTCAATAAATTCTGGACCATGGTACCAAATTATGCTTAACCATGCACACTACAGATTGATGCAAGCATGTTTTCTGTGAAGGACCGAAAATTATCATGAATTATCAGGACATTCACCATCACTGGATACTGTTAGATACTGAGGTCCCGTCGACGGAACCACACAGGCAAGCATGGGAAAATGAATTGGCTCAATCCATAACGAAGGATATATGGGATTAAAGCTTACAGCATATACATTACTGTTCGTTAAACGCCAAACACCCTTTAATACAATTTAAAGTATTACATAGATTATAATTAGTCCAAAACAAAATTAAACAGAATTTTTCCAAATATCTCACCTATCTGTGATAAATGTCAATACCTAGAAGCCCACTTAACTCATACCTTGGTAAATTTCATAAAAATCAAAACATTTTGGATGGATAGTTTTAAAATTATTTCTGAAGTTGTTAATATTCAAATGGATCCCGATCCAAAATTAATAATATTGAGAATATCAGAACAAAGTATAAAACTTACAACAAATCAAAGACATTTTCTTGATTACATAGAAACGTAGAAACATAGAAATTAGGTGCAGGAGTAGGCCATTCGGCCCTTCGAGCCTGCACCACCATTCAAAATGATCATGGCTGATCATCCAACTCAGTATCCTGTACCTGCCTTCTCTCCATACCCTCTGATCCCCTTAGCCACAAGGGCCACATCTAACTCCCTCTTAAATATAGCCAATGAACTGGCCTCAACTACCCTCTGTGACAGAGAGTTCCAGAGATCCACCACTCTCTGTGTGAAAAAAGTCCTTCTCATCTCGGTCCTAAAGGATTTCCCCCTTATCCTTAAGCTGTGACCCCTTGTCCTGGACCTCCCCAACATCGGGAACAATCTTCCTGCATCTAGCCTGTCCAACCCCTTAAGAATTTTGTAAGTTTCTATAAGATCCCCTCTCAATCTCCTAAATTCTAGAGAGTATAAACCGAGTCTATGCAGTCTTTGTTCATAAGACAGACCTGACATCTCAGGAATCAGTCTGGTGAACCTTCTCTGCACTCCCTCTATGGCAATAATGTCCTTCCTCAGATTTGGAGACCAGAACTGCACGCAATACTCCAGGTGTGGTCTCACCAAGACCCTATACAACTGAAGTAGAACCTCCCTGCTCCTATACTCAAATCCTTTTGCTATGAAAGCTAACATACCATTCGCTTTCTTCACTGCCTGCTGCAGCTGCATGCCTATTTTCAATGACTGGTGTACCATGACACCCAGGTCACGCTGCATCTCCCCTTTTCCTAATCGGCCACCATTTAGTTAATAGTCTGCTTTCCTATTTTTGCCACCAAAGTGGATAACCTCACATTTATCCACATTATACTGCATCTGCCAAACATTTGCCCACTCACCCAGCCTATCCAAGTCACCTTGCAGTCTCCTAGCATCCTCCTCACAGCTAACACTGCCCCCCAGCTTAATGTCATCCGCAAACTTGGAGATATTCCCTTCAATTCCCTCATCCAGATCATTAATGTATATTGTAAATAGCTGGGGTCCCAGCACTGAGCCTTGCGGTACCCCACTAGTCACTGCCTGCCATTGTGAAAACGACCTGTTTACTCCTACTCTTTGCTTCCTGTTTGCCAGCCAGTTCTCTACCCACATCAATACTGAACCCCCAATGCCGTATGCTTTAAGTTTATATACTAATCTCTTATGTGGGACCTTGTCGAAAGCCTTCTGGAAGTCCAGATACACCACATCCACTGGTTCTCCCCTATCCACGCTACTAGTTACATCCTCGAAAGATTCCACAAGATTCGTCAGACATGATTTACCTTTCGTAAATCCATGCTGACTTTGTCCAATGATTTCACCACTTTCCAAATGTGCTGCTATCCCATCTTTAATAACTGACTAGCAGTTTCCCCACTACTGATGTTAGACTAACTGGTCTGTAATTCCCCGTTTTCTCTCTCCCCCCCTTCTTAAAAAGAGGGGTTACGTTTGCTACCCGCCAATCCTCTTTAACTAATTCTTAAAGTTTTAAGTTTTAGACTTTTAGAGTTTCAACTAATCTCTTTCTCTTCACATATCTATAAAAACTTTTGCAGTCAGTTTTTATGTTCCCTGCCAGTTTTCTTTCATAATCTAATTACAGTATAATTACTGGGAAAAAATTAATACTAAGATTTTGGAAAAATCCAACAACCCCCACAATTAAAATGTGGATCATAGAAATGTCTTAATTGACAAACCAGAATTATTTGTTAGAATATTGTCTCCATTTATTGATTTTTTTAAAGAGGTAAATTGGTTCAACACAGAAGCTGGACTGAATCCCGAGCTCAGGATTGGATGAATAACTACGCTTTATAATCCACGGACCTATCTCCAAAACTGTTATTGGTAATTTTCTTTGTTTGTTTTTTTGTTTTCCTTTCGCTTCTTTTTTTTTCTCTTTATCCCTTCCTTTCTATTAGTTTATAGAACTTTCTTTTCAGTTCTATCTCTTAAAAAAATTCTATAAAAAGGACAGAAGCTTTGTATGAATGTAATTGATAAACAAACTGTTGCCATTATGTGTTTACGCTTCTAATAAAAATATATATATATATTAAATAAATAATTAAATGCATTTAGTTGCATTCCGTTATCAAACATAGTCAATTTTCGCTCTGAAGACATTTCCAGCACAGTAGGGTTGGGGGGGGGGGGCTGTGAATCAGTGCAGGATGGATAGATGGCGGGGGGGGGGGGTGAGAAGGAAAGGTGTGGGATGGATGGATTGAGGCAGGGCAATTAGTGCGTCTTTGGCCGCTGCCGTGCGGGTCCCGTCATTCGCTCCGACCCTTCGTCACCCCACACCCCGTATCTTTGCTCCGCATGAAACATCACGTTCCTTTTCTCCAGAGATGCTGCCTGACCCACCGAGTTACTCCAGTTTTTCGTGTCTATCTTTGGTATAAAACAGTATCCACAGTGCCAAGCCGGGCACTGCGTGGGTCCCCCTTAAGCGCGGGGCCCAATTGGGTGCAATCGGTCCAATCGGCTTAAGGCCGGCGCTGCATATAAGATTATAAAGGGTTTGGACACGCTAGAGTCAGGAAACATGTTCCCGACGTTGGGGGAGTCCAGAACCAGGGGCCACAGTTTAAGAATAAGGAGTAAGCCATTTAGAACGGAGACGAGGAAACACTTTTTCACACAGAGAGTTGTGAGTCTGTGGAATTCTCTGCCTCAGAGGGCGGTGGAAGCCGGTTCTCTGCATACTTTAAAGAGAGAGTTAGATAGGGCTCTTAAAGATAGCGGAGTCAGGGAATATGGGGAGAAGGCAGGAACGGAGTACTGATTGGGGATGATTAGTCATGACCACATTGAATGGCGGTGCTGGATCGAAGGGCCGAATGGCCTACTCCTGCACTTATTGTCTATTGTTTGCAATTTCCAATGTTTTGGCAGAGTAAACTTCGGTGAAGCATTATTTATCTGCCT
The DNA here is from genome assembly GCA_963514005.1 of Raja brachyura. Next base: position 34,491,642 of record OY740793.1, on the reverse strand, counting down.
TAAGGAAGCTACAGAGAGCATAGATCTCCCTCGTATTGCAGTTCATCCCTCAGTGGCCTCTAGGTGGCAGCCTCGACCAGGGAATCTCACAACTGTCTCACTATCCCACCTGCAGGAAAGCAACGGTACTGCAAGCTTGTTACATCAAGCCGGGTTTATATGCCCATTTACAAGTAATGATATAATAACTATGCACCAGGCAGCTGCTTGAACAGCCCGTTAAAACAAATACGAGAAAGGCAACGTATTATTATAGTGTTGAGGCTCATCTCTAAACGTCAATTGAGCATTTAACGCAATTTTCGTGTAAATTGCCTTGTTTGTGTATGTTGCTTAGCAACAGAATGTAGCGTTATCTTCGAAACACAAGGCATTTTGCCTCGCTGTTATAGCGGTGGTGGGCATTTTGTTGGGGGTTTTTGGACGGCCAAGAACAAAGAGGGTGGGGTAACAGAGAACATAGAGGGAAAAGAAGGGACTACTTTGTCACTTGTCATTGTCGGTACCCTATACGTGGCGAGTCTTTGCATACTCTGTGTATGTGTGCAAAACAAAAATATTCACTGTGACATGTTACCAGTGGTGGATGTTCCCACTGGTGGGAGAGTCTAGGACTAGAGGTCCTAGATTCAGAATTAAAGGACTTGCTTTTAGAGAGGAGACGATGAGAAATGTAATTCATCAGAGGGTGGTGAATCTGTAGGATTCTTTGCTACAGAAGGCAGTGGGGGTCTAGTCAGTGGATATTTTTAAAGCAGAGATAGATACATTCTTGGTTCGTACAGGCAGGGGTCAGAGGTTATGGGGAGAAGGGAAGAGAATGGGGTTCGGAGGGAGAGATAAATCAGCCGTGATTGAATGGCAGAGTAGACTTGATGGGCCGAATGGTCTAATTCTACTCCTATCCCATATGACCTTATGACATATAATAATAAAGTATCAATCAGTCTTTCATTCTACTGTGCACAGAATGTCCACCATTCACCATTTACAACGGCTCCATATTACGTGGCTGTCTGTTGATTGCAAAGGTTTCAACTGTATTTACCTATCACCTGCCAAGCTTTGTCCTACACCCACCTCTCTCTTCCAGATTTCTCCCTCCTCACCACAATCAGCCTGAAGAAGGGTCTTGACCCGAAACAACGTCTGTCCATTCCCTCCACAGATGCTGCCTGACCCGCTGAGTTCCTCCAGCACTTTGTGTTTTGCTCAAGATTCCAGCACCTGCAGTTCGTCGTCTCTTGTAGACTCCGCTCCAGTTCAGCGGGACAGGCAGCATCTCTGGAGAGAAGGACTAGGTGACGTTTCGGGTCGAGACCCTTCTTCAATGGCGGATAGTGAGATTGAATGATTCCACTGAAGTCATGGAGTCTTTTAACGTGTGACATCATCAGGGGTCGATGGCTTCCAGCCAAAGTTGTAGCAAATAACAATTACAAGCTTGTTTAAAAACAAAACGAAATTTGGAACCAGTCCAAATGCATAACTCATATGAGGTTACTCAGGCAAGAGGTTAATTTGTGCAGACGGAAAACTGGAGAAGATCCTCTCAGCCTCATACATTTGTTAAATTTGCCTTTGGAAATAAAAGTAGCGATTATTTGCAAACAAACAACGAGGAAACACAATCAAGATCAGAAGGACGTGTGATCAACACGCTCAACCCTTTCACTATCAAACCCGTCCATTAGACTTTGATATTTTCTTCCAGCATATAATAAATATTACCATTAATCGACAAATGAAATTGAATGATTTGGTTTGACGGGGGGGGGGGGTTGGCATTAATGCACGGCCCCGCATTCCTCCATTGGATTAATATGATCTAATGGATTAATCTGATCTACTGTTAGATTCATGTTATATGTGTGTAAATGATTGTGTGACAGCCGCGCGTTGATGATCTCAGCCTTACCTTCTCTCCGTGACGACGGTGCTCGTTGGAGGGTCATGGATGTTCTCGACGCGGAGCTTTCGTGCTGTTTTCATTTTTTATTCGTGGGCTTCTGAATGAAAGGATGCGTCCCCCCCCCCCCCCCCCACCACGGCCTTTGTGTGTGTGTGTGTGTGTGTGTGTGTGTGTGTGTGTGTGTGTGCGCTGGTGCCGTGCAGTAGCCTTGACCCCGCGCTGCTCCCTCCTCACCTCGCCTCGCCTCCTCTGCCCGGCTGTACCTCCCGCATCTCGGTGCGATTCACATATTCATTGCGGCTGCAGGAAGCTTATATATTCCATGTACCATACTTCCGCCAGCATGATGAAAAAAAGACGAGACACAATACTGTCAGGGTGAACCGGGGTGAAGGGGCCAGATTCTGCTGCCCATCCATTCCCTCCGGTGAACGGACATGTGTTTATCTGGTACCTTCAAAGTTAAACACTGACCCAGCCGACAGGGTCAAGAGTGTTTTGTTGTCAGATGTCCCGAAACGGAACAATGACATTCTAACTTGCAGCGGCACAACATAATATGTGTAAACACAGTACTCTGTAAAACTCCATAAGAAACAAAGAAGTTCATACCAGGAGACACAAGGAACTGCAGGTGGCGGAATCTTGAGCAAAACACAAAGTGCTGGAAGAACTCAGCGTCTATGGAGGGAATGTAGAGGCGGCAGCTCGGGTCGGGACCCTTCTTTAGACATTTCACACCATCACCTCTATGGCAGAACAGAACATTTGCTGGAATCCCCAATAATTAGACCGGGGCATCGGTTCCTGGGCTGTGTGTCAGGTGAGAGGTCACCACATCCACAAGCCCATTTATCAAAATATTTATCTGCTATTATGTGTTTCCATAATGCAAAATTAACATGACACGAGTGACAAATTACGGAACACCTTGTATTATGCGGGCTGAAGTGGGTTTAAAACAATTTTAATTCTGAAAAATTACTTTGAAAATTGACAAGCAGAAAAAAAACTGTCTTGGGGAAAAACACGTTTCCATGTAACCTCCTGGCAGTAATGTGATACATTGTCTCTTAAGAACACAGCGGCTACTTCATAGCTGGAGGCCATTGAAACTGACAACACTTGTGCAATGATGCTCTGTTTATAGGTTAATAGGTTTTATATGACATACAGGTTTTACTATTAACGTGCAGTCCACCAGGCCTCAAAGTGAGACAATAAGAAATTGCATTTCTCGTTAAGCCAAGATCAGACTTCTCAAGCTGCAAGGTGGAGTCGGAACGTGGCGAATCTTTGCGTGAGAATCTACCTGCGATAGTTTCCCTCTTTGACTTGTGTATGATTGCACTCGGGCAGAGTATGACTTGACTGGCTAGCACACAGAACAGGTTTGCACTGTATCTCGGTACACGTGACAATAATAAACTAAACTAAAACAAGTAAACTTATTGCTCTTGAGAAACACTTTATTTTTTTAAATGCTGCAAAAAAACAACATTAGTATTTGCAAGTCTGAAACTCTGTCGGCTAACCCCTAACTCCCTTCTCCCCATCTAACAGATATGTGGACAGATCATGAAGGATGCAAAAGCAACAGGGGTCGTAAGTGACTTTAACTTCCCCAATATAGTGTTTTTTCCCCCAAATAGAGTGGTGGATGCCTGGAACATGGTGGCAGGAAATTATAACAGCATTCAAGAGGCTTTTAGACAGGCACGAGGATATGTAGGGTGGAGGGATTTGGATCATATGCAGGCAGAGATTAGCTTAACTTCGCATCATGTTCAGCACGGACATTGTGGGCTGAAGGGCCACTTCTAAGTTGTACAGTTCTACGTTTTATGACAACAATGTTTTATAACCTGACTGTCTATAAAATATTTCTTAGGAACACAATTATCAGAGTTATACGAGTGTGGTAACAGCCCCCTTCGACCCAACTTGCCCACGGCAACTAACATGCCCCATCTACTCTATTTCCACATGCCTGCATTCCACCCATGTAAGGTCATAAGTGATAGGAGTAGAATTAGGCCATTCAATCATGGCTGATCTATCTCTCCCTCCTAACCCCATTCTCCTGCCTTCTCCCCATAACCTCTGACACTGGTACTAATCAAGAATCTATCTTATCTCTGCCTTAAAAAATATCCACTTACAAAGAATTCCACAGATTCACCACCCTCAGACTAAAGACATTTCTCCTCAACACCTTCCTAAAAGAACATCCTTCAATTCTGAGGCTTTAACCTAGACTCTCCCACTAGTGGAAACATCCTCTCCACATCCACTCTATCCAAGCATTTCACTATTCTGTACGTTTCAATGAGGTCCTCCCTCATTCTTCTAAATGCCAGGAAATAAGAGGCCCAGTGCCAACAAACGATCATCATAGGTTAACCTACTGATTCCTGGGATCATTCTTGTAAACCTCCTCTGGACCCTCTCCAGAACCGGCACATCCTTCCTCAGATATGGTGCCCACATTTGCTCACAATATTCAAAATGTGGCCATACCAGCGCCTTATACAGCATTCTTTACGTATTCTTCACAAGAATGATTACAAGCATTACTTCCCTCTAAACGGATCCTATCTAAATGTACCTGTCTAAATGTTTCTTAAATGTTTGTGATAGCATCTGCCTCAACTACCTCCTCCGGCACCTCGTTCCATACACCCACCATCCTCTGTGTAAAATGTTGCCCTCCAGGCTCCTATTAAATCTTTTCCCCCTCACCTTATTGTGTAATAGTAGAACTCTGTGTTCAACAAAAAATAGGGCAAGTTAATTGTTTAAAAAAAAAATTCAACAAAACACCCTGCCGAAGGCTGTTTAACCCAAAATAGTGATGTTTTCTCTCCTCACAGATGCTGCCTGACGTCTTGTGTGGTTCCAGCATTTTCTGTGTTTATTACAGCAAAACCAATGTGCTTTAGGTTATAGTCATAGAATGAAACAGTGTGGAAACAGGCCCTTTGGCCCAACTCGCCCACACCGGCCAACATGTCCCAGCTACACTAGTCCCACCTGCCAGCATTTGGTCCATATCCCTCCAAACTTGTCCTAACCGTGTACCTGTCTATCAGTTTCTTAAACGTTGGGATAGCCCCAGCCTCAACTACCTCCTCTGGCAGCTTGTTCCATATACCCACCACCCTTTGTGTGAAAAAGTTACCCCTCAGATTCCTATTAAATCTTTTCCCCTTCACCTTGAACCCATGTCCTCTGGTCCTCGATTCCCCTACTCTGGGCAGGAGATTCTGTGCATCTACCTGATCTATTCCTCTCATGATCTTATACACCTCTATAAGATCATCCCCTCATCCTCCAGAGCTGCAAGGAATAGAGACCCAGCCTACTCAACCTCTCACTCTAGCTCAGATCCTCTAGTCATGGAAACATCCTCATATATCTTCTCTGAACCCTTTCATGCTTGACAATATCTTTCCTATAACATGATGCCCAGAACTGAACACAATATTCTAAATGTGGTCTCACCTACGTCTCCGCCTCAGAGGGCGGTGGAGGCCGGTTCTCTGGATGCTTTCAAGAGAGAGCCAGATAGGGCTCTTAAAAATAGCGGAGTCAGGGGATATGGGGAGAAGGCAGGAACGGGGTACTGATTGGGGATGATCAGCCATGATCACATTGAATGGCGGTGCTGGCTCGAAGGGCCGAATGGCCTACTCCTGCACCTATTGTCTATTATACAACTTCAACATAACATCCCAACTTCTATACTCTGACTGATGAAGGCCAATGTGCCAAAAGCCTTTTCGGCCATCTTATCTACCTTCATGAAACCATGCACCTGCATTCCTAGATCCCTCTGCTCTACAACACTACCCAGAGACCTGCCATTTACCGTTTAGGTCCTGCCCTTGTTAGACGTACCAAAATGCAACACCTCACATTTCTGTCATTTATGTCTCAGTGATTTATTTTTCAGTTGCTCACCTTTAGTGGTTTGGAGCTATGAATGGTTAGGAGCACATTGTCACGAGGAGTTGTTACCAGACGAGGGCTCACGGATTACGGTCGCACAGAGCCAGAGACCCGGGTTTGATCCTGACCACGGGTACTGTCTATACGGGGTTTGTACGATCTCCCTGTGACTGTGTGGGTTTTCTCCAGGTGCTCTGGTTTCCTCCCACACTCCAAAGATGTACAGGTTTGTAGGTTAATTAGCTTAAGTAAAAATTGTCCCATGGGTGTTGGATAGTGACAGTGTACGGGATGAACTCTGGAGTAACTCAGCGGCTCAGGCAGCATCTCTGGAGAAAATAGGTGACGTTTAGGGTTGGAACCCATCTTCAGACTGAAACATGGGTTGGGTGTTATGGGATGGGAAGGGCTTTTCCAGCATGGAAACGGGCTGTTCGGCCCACCGAGTCCGTGCAGACCTGTGACCCAGAGAAATCCCACGTGGTCACCTGTAGTCGGGATCAAACCCAGGTCTCTGGGGCTGTAAGGGAGCAACTCTATTGCTACGCCACTGTGCTACAGCTGGGAAATGATTAATGCTGAATTAAAAACAACTTTCAGTAGGAAGGGTGGTAGACCTGCAAGCTGGTGGGACGAGATAGCAGAGAGTGGGGGACACACTCTGGATCTGCAGTCTATGGCGAAGGTAACAGTCAACCTTTCATGTTGAAAAACACTTTTTGGGAAAGTGAGAACGTTTTTAAAATTGGAGGTGGTGGGTGAGGAATGGATAAGTCACGGGGTATTTGTTTCCACCCATCATTGACCCAACAACACACCTCCCCAGCTCACGTGGTTTCTCCTCCCTCCCTCCCCAATTACCCACCAACCTGCTCAGCCATGGGAGAGTCCACAGGACATTGCGATTGGGAGGGGGGGGGGGGGGTGCGGAGAGAAACGCTGAGGCAGAGGCTTGTCAGTGATGGGTGGAAATTCACAGAAAATAAATAGGGCGATGCAGCCCAGTGGGCGAATAGAGGCTGAAGGTTGTAGGTGGAACTGGGGCAAGGAACGGTGCAACCAAGTGAGGGAGGGGATAGAAAAAATGATCAAAGGAGAAGAAACCCAGGTAGACGGGTTTGTGGGTGGCTAGTGTAGTAACGTAGGAGGGGAGCAGAAAAAGGAGGGACAAAGGGAGTGAGACCTTGGGTGGCAGTGTGGAAGAAAACAGGGTGAATGGGTCACCCGAAAATGGAGCATTTAATGTCCGTGCCACTGCAGCGTAGGCAACCCAAGTGGAATATGATGTGTTGTTTATCTACTTTGCATCTGACCTCACCATGACAGATGTTGGAGGAACAGGGAGGGGATTCGCAATGGCATGCAGCCAACCAACATTTCAGAACAGTGACCCTACATCAGAAATCACCTTGTGGTGTTTACATCATGCAATTAGACGTTTAGTGAATTGTTAACATTTTCTTTGGAGGAACAGCCTCCAGGTCTGGACTGAAACAGCTTTCGTCTTCACTTTGTGCAGGAAGCAACTGCAAGATGATAGTTACACTGAAGGTAGGCACAAAATGCTGGAGTAACTCAGCCGGTGTGGGCAAGTTGGGCCAAAGGGCCCGTTTCCACGCTGTATCACTCTGTGACTCTATAACCAGAAGGATGGCCATTGCAAAGAGCACTGTTAAGTTTTGTTTATTGGCACGTGCACCGAGGTACAGTGAAAAGCTTTTGTTGCGTGCTAACCAGTCAGCGGGAAGACAATACATGATTACAATCCAATGTGCAGATACATGATAACGGGAGTAACGGAAATAACGTTTAGTGCAAGATAAAGTCAGTAAAGTCCGATCAAAAATAGTCAAAGGGTCTCCAAATAGATACAGTTGCTCAGGACTGCCCCCTAGTTGTTGGTGAGATGGTTCTGTTGCCTGATGACAGCTGGGAAGAAACTGTCCCTGAATCTGTTGTGAGTTTTCACACTTCTACTCCTTTTGTCCGATGGGAAAGGGGAGAAGGAGTGGCAGGGGTGCGACTCATCCTTAGTTACAGGCACTCATCATCAGCATTAAAGACCACTGACCTGCCCTTCTGGCTGCCCTCCCTTTATCTGCTTCAATCTGCCTACTCTTATATTTCCACCCATCATCTCCCAACTCTTGTCTCAACACTCCCCATCTCCGCTCCAGGCTCCTTCTGCCCATCCCCCCCGATCGCGCACCAGCCTCTGGCACCTTCCCTCAATGCTCAGTCCCGATGCAGGATCTCAACCTGAAACGTCAACTGTCCCTTTGTCTCCACAGATGCTGCTTGACCTGCTGAGTTTGTCCTGAGGTTAAACATTTTTTTAAAAAAGCTGTACCAACTGTGTCTCGGCAAATGTTGGGAAACAGCGTCAGCTTGCCTTCGTTTAAAAAAGCATTGGTGCACGAATTAGAGTTAATAATCCGAGAATCTTACAAAACATTTGTTTTTCTTTGGGGTCTTACTTTGCTTTGTTGAGCTTAACAGTTGCCACAAATGTTTCTCGCCACGAAAGTGACTTAAACAGCACATCATTGGCAGTTATGTTTCCTTGAGTGATCTAGTGTCTTCCTGTGGTTGCTAGTCTAAAGGCACTTTTGCCTCCTCTTTCCTCTCCCATATACTCCTTCATCCTCCTCGAAGGCAGGATTTGTAAAGACATTTTTGTTTAGTTCAGCTTGTGTGATATAGTGAATGAGTGAGTGAATCAGTAATTGAGTTTCTGAGTGATAGTGGCTCACTGAGCTGGGTGAGAGATTGGGAGAGTGAATCAGTAATTGAGTGAGTGAGTGGCTCTGTGAGTGAGTGAATGTTTGAGTGGCTCTGTGAGTGAGTGAGTCAGTTTACGTACCAGCTACCATGCAAGTGTTGAGTATTTATAACCACGTATTCAGAGTAAGAAATACAATAAGAGATTTTCTCCCCCAGACTTTTATTGGAAAGTTACAGCAATGGGTAGCAAAGTCCAAAGGAAAATCATTTTCTGATGGGTCAAACAGCGAGACCTCTGAACAAAACAAAAATTAGGGTACACAACCCCAGTAACTCAGTGACGATAGAGAAGCAGAGAAATACAGCACAAAGCAGGCGGAAGTTCGGAAAGGTGCAATACTTCCATACGACTAGCAAGACAGACAAGGGTTAAAAGGCAATGATTGCAGGAACAGTAACGAGGCAACATATAGCTCCTGCGACGCTCCTGCCTTCATCTCGCAACCTTGACCTCAGTACAGCCGCAATTACTGGCCAAAGCAACGTGTTTATCAAAAGGCGCACTACAATGGATATTTAACTGCCAAAAATAATCCAAAGTATTCCAGTAAAATCTGTCCAACATCCATAACCATTTTTGCTATTTTATTGGAATGCTAGAGGAACCTCATATTAGACCAGTGTTACAAATAAAGGACCCCATCATCCCACACTGCGCTCCAAGAAAAACCGAGACACACACACACACACATGTAAACATGGAACATTGCCTAATCCTATCTCCTCTTTCACATGCACTTTGAAGCCCCCTCTCTCTCGCCCACACCCTATCATTAAGGGTCTCAAGAACTATCCCCTCCCATCCAGCTAGAAGCTGCACTTCCCTCCTCCCACCCATTCCCACCACTACCCAAACCAACACCACAAACAAGGAGTGTAGAAACCAGGAACTACAGATGCTGGTTTAAAAAATACACAGAGTGCTGGAGTCGCTCAGCGGGTCAGGCAGCGTCTCAGGAGAACGTAGATAGGCGACGTTTCAGGTCAGGACCCTTCTTCAGTCTGAGGAGGAGACCTGACCCGAAACGTCACCCAGCCATGTCCTCCCGAGATGCTGCCTGACTGCTGAGTTACTCCACACTCTGTGTCTTCTCCACCACAAACAAGGAACTGAATAAGGTGTCTTCTGGAACAATGTGGCTGAGTATCACATCATATGCTACAATTATTTACAGCATCGTTAGTGTGGACTTCCCCCCACTGACCCTGCACCTGTTTAGTATAAAAGTTTAGACTTTTCCCAATTTATGATTATATTTTTGACCATTGGGCATTCCCCATCCCTTTGAGCCATGCTTCAGGGTGATGGCACATCTAGAAGCCACCGGCCACACCCGATTAGCTCACCCTGACCCATGCCAGATCCTCACCCATCCACATGTGGAAGATCTCTCAGAGTGAAACGTGGTTTTTTTATTTAAAAAGGAAGAGAACCCCAAACGAGATGAAAGGTAAAATTCTGTTCCAGTACATAAAACTGATAGGGTAAGTTATATCCAGCATGGGAAGTGGTAAACAGGTATGTAACACATTGGGGAAATGTGAGTCCACTTAACACAGCTTCAAAAATATTGCAACGTTGCAAGTCTTAATCCATAAACAAGCAAAATTCAGAAAACAACATTTCACAGCCAGTGGCCAAACTGAGAAGACCGACTGCAGAAACAAAATGGCCTCGTGAGACGAGTCCAACCACATCCCAGAAAGGCTGACCATTGCCCTTTTGGGAAAGTACAGAGTTAGCTTCACAGTTAAAGAGCAGCACGGGAGTCCCCTAACTCTTCTCTGGGTGACAGTCTCCTCCTCCACAGAGCAGGCCGAGCAGATATTAAAAGAAGCTACAGAGAGAAAAACACAAATGAGATAGATCATCAACACAGCAAGGTATTTCAGACATGTGCAGAGAAAAGGACACCGAACAGAAACCAAGAGAGATAAATGAGAGGCTGGGGAAGGGAGGACTGAGGGGCTTTGGAAGATAAAAGCATGCAAGGCACGAACACCACTGAGGCTCCCCCAACTGCTGCTCAAATAAATAAAGACACCGTGATTGAGGTGCAATAGCTTTTAATAGCTTAACATGTCGTAAACATCCAGAACAATCTGCGAAGTGGAGCACAAAAATAAAACCTTACGAGAGAAAAATTACAGGCATTTGCGCAAACCGTGCACAAATGGTCAAAACGAAATGTGGAAAAAGTTGTTCTGTCGAGTCTCTAAACATCAGGATCCTAACTGACTCAGATAGCTGGGGAGATATAATACAAATGTCTCGCACTTAAAATACTTTGGCAAGTCTTGGCTTGCAAAACTCAAACTCCTTCAACCTCTCCACATTTGCAAAAGAAATAGTGCAATTTATTCCCTTTCATAAATAATGGTTGGCACATGGGCCTCAAAACATGCAGGGTTTTTTTGGTGTACAATGCGACTGATAAATTACATTTGTTTTTTGTTTAAAGAAGCCTCTTACTTTGAGCAATACAATCAATACAAGCTTTTCTGCTTATGAAAAGACAAGCATTTCTGGCTTTGGATTCGAATGCTTGGGCCTCAGGCACTGTGCTGTTATCTGAAGCTGCCCAGTCTAATATTGATCACAGCTTAATAAGAATAAAGCAAAAGGAAAAACATTTTCCATAATCAGAGGATCTCTAATTATTCAGTGCAGAGCCAAGGGTTACTGTAAGGAAAGAGTGCACAAAATATAGACAAAAATGAATTGCCAGCCTGAGAAATTTATACAATTCAATTCACATTTATTTGCATTTTAGAACCTACTTAGGCCTAAACTGTTAAGTTGCGCAGCATTTGCCTGCCTTCTATTACATGATAACAGGTATAAAAAAGTCATCTTATTTAAAAAGACAAGCACACAACCTGACACACAGAAATGCCCTCAAGTGAATGCATCCAGTGTTTATTTAAACAAAGGAAAATCTCTGAACTTTAAATAGAATTGGACTAAATAAACCTTACACGTTAGGTTCCATTCATTGCCACAGACATGGTCAGGAATCAGGTACAAAATAGGTTCAGTACAAATTTATAAAAAACTGAAAATTAAGAAAAGTAAATATCTGGTGTAAAAAACTAGGGAACATTTTACCAAAAATATTCCTTGGTCCCATTGATGATAAGCTAGCAATCCCTGTCAGCTTCCACTCATTGCACCATTTCAACTAATCCACTCTCCTTATTAACTCCATTTGAACCAAACTGGTTGTTTTGCCCAGTATTGTACTTTACATCTCGGCGGCCAACATGGACGTGCCTTCTGTAACATGCTGAACACTCGAGTACCATGGATGTCAACTTATAAAAAGCAACAAAAAAAAAACGTGCAAAAGGTTTGTTAAGTCTTATCAACACACGGTTCAGTAATCTGAAACAGCAGCAGCAAATAGGCAGCACAAAGGGGGTGGCGCAGAAAAGACGGTGATGATGGCAATTCATGCAAACGCTTCCTGAGTTCTCTAATTCACACACGACCCCCAAAAGGAATCGTGTTGGGATTACAAAGTTGTAACAGTCTCCGAGGCTCACGGGCAGCTTGATTAGCACCATGCAAGTACTGAAGTGGTAAATTGTGAGTCCTTATGTCAGTTCCATATTATTTATTGCTGGATTCCGTCATTCAGCATAGCCATAGTATCAAGCTCAAACACGCATGTTCACATTGACTGGGGTGGGTCGAGGTGATGGTGGGGAAGGCAGGAGAGGGGGGGAGGGGGGGGGGGATGGGGAGGGACCAAGCACGGCAATGTAATTGGGAACAAAAAAGGGGAGTTCATTCCCGACTTGCTGCGGAAAGGATTCTACAGGAAGCCTGAACTGAAAATGAAAGAAAAGTCGGATTAATTTTTCATGAGTTACTTTAAATGAAATGTTTCAGCCAAGTATGGTTCACAATGTAAATAATGAATGAGCAACAATTTCAGGTTAAATATGAAAATGGTTCACATAACTCAAAAACACACACACAAAGCAAACATACTAATAGACACAGCAGTGGAATGGGCCCTCATCTGATCAGTTGGCTTGGATCAGCACCAATAATCAAACCTGGCACGTGGGGATGCTATGGGTCTTCTCTCAGAGAGTCAGAAGGTGAATGGTCCTGTCAACCACATAGACTTTTAATGCCATGTAGACCACCATTTCAGTGCCATGCCGAGGGTGTGCTGCCCTGCTAGAGGCAATTTATTGACCAAAGATGCACCTGCACTCTGAGATGGATGGAAATAAGTGCAGAGTTGGACTGAAAATACGGTGTCCTCCCCAATGCACAACATGAACTTTATCCCTGTGTGCCCATTGCCAGGATGTGGTATAGATCTGCTGACACTTCCAAATCAGTGCCTGGACGGCTAAAGTAACTCACTGGCTCCAAGGCACGGTGAATGGTGCTACACGCCAATGGTGCCATATCATCACAGACGCAAGAGAACAAAGATGCTGGAATCTGGAGGAATATGGAGGAGCTCAGCAGGTCAGGTAGCATAGAGGGAATGGGCAGACAAGGTTTCAGGTCGGGGAACCTTCTTCAGATTCCCAATGTGAAATGTTTGACCATTTTACAGTTTTCCGTTTTCCAGGGGTTGGGGAGACAGGTGAGGAGGGGGGGAGCGGGGGGTTGTTAGGTAGATGGTTGGACAAAGGCCAGAGATGCAAAGACTGAAGGTGCGAATCAAAAGGATTGAAGAATTGCAAATTGTGAAGCTAGAGGAAGGAATGTAGGTGGAAGGGGAGAAATAGAATGAGGTGGTGGAGGGGGGGGGGGGGTGGGGGGGTGGGGGGAGTAGTTAGGAGGAGGAAGGGAGAAGGGGAGGCTTTTGTAGTTATCTAAAACTGGGGAATTCAATGTTCATACAGTTGGGTTAAACGCTACTCAAGTGGAATACGAGGTCCTGTCCCCCCCCCCCCCCCCCCCCAGTCTGAGTGTGGCCAGAAGTAGTTGGATCTGGCATCAAAAGCGTTGGAGCAAAAGCAGGAAAATGGAGACGCGGCATTGGAATCTGGGACCGGTCCTAAGGACATTGGAACTGTGAGAAATAGGTTCTGATGCTTGTTCTAAAGCTCATTGTATCTGTGGGGAGCGGAGGACCCTTGATGCTGTTGCACACAGGAAGAACTGCAGATGCTGGAAGCTTGAGCTAAACGCAAAGTGCTGGAGGAACTCAGCAAGAGAGGCAGGATCTGTGGAGGGAATTGCATGGGCAGCATTTCAGGTTGGGGGCCTTTCTTCAAACTGACCGTTGGAGTCGGCAGTGCGAACATACTTGGAATGGGCATTAACTCCAGCCCTAGGCACAGGCAGAAGGTCACATACTTGGGAGCTTCACTCTTCCTACTGCCATACGAGACGATGCTCAGTATTTGGAAGCGCAGACAAATTATTCCTAGTCCTTTGTAACTCGACTGAATTCTCAGCATCGGCTACTAATTCTGAACTCGAAGATGCCATTTGCCTTTGGGCTCGTCTCATGCATGGATCATTGTCCCTTTCACATTAATGACCGGCAGTTAACATTGTTAACGGATCAGCCACACATCTGATGACCTGGAAGGTGGACTCAAGTAACTCAGCACTGATTTTATGCCCCATTGTCAGAACTGCTAAACAACCCTGGAGCTACAAAAAAATCCTCAGATAGTTCTTCCTATCAAATACGATCCCTGGGGGCGAGGGTGGGGTGGGGTGTGGAAGACTTATTTTTAAAAGTGTGAAATATTTAATACTCAATATAGCCCAAAATATCTTAGTTGCACTATGTAATGAGGCTAATTATACAACTCTCTTAAAAGGCTACAAATTGATTGTAAGATACAGCATGGAAAGAGATATTTTGGCCCATCGAGTCCATGCCAACCACTGATCGCCCGCTCACACTAGTTTTACATTATCCCACTTTCACATCCGCTCCCTACACACTCTAGTGGCAATTTACAGAGGACCAATGAACTTACAAACCCGCACGTCTTTGGGACGTGGGAGGAAACCGGAGCACCCGGAGGAAAACCTACACAGCCGCGGGTAGACGGTACAAACTCCACACTGACAGCACCTGAGGTCAGGCTCAATCTGGCGCTGTGAGGCAGCAGCTCTGCACACAGTGAGATGCTGTAGAAAGGTCAAGGAATGCAAGGAACACGTAAGCAACAACTCACACCATCCATTACCATTGAACATGGTGGAGAAGACAGAATTGAGACAATTAATTCCACTGCTGTGATGGAGGTTAGCAATCGATCACGCTTACCAGAAATGATGGGTCTTATGCAGCATGCAGTGAACAGCGTTAACTGTAAAATATTATACATGCAAAAAGCTAATGTCGATGAACAGTGGTACAAATGTAAACACACAACACTAGCTCCCTTTCACAAAAGCCTTCCCTGCTCTAAAACACACTGCACTTTTATATTTAGAGTCCATCGACTCCTGAAGTCAATAGTCAGGAGTGCTTTATTGCCTTATGCCCCGAAATCGAACAATGCAATTCTTTCATGTCTTCCTCACTACACCTACTAATCACACATCGTGTATAATCTGAAGGATGACAATGACTGCAAACCAAGGCTTTATTTCAGTGACCTAACTGACCTAACTGTGCTTCATTAAAATGCCTTCACACTTACACAATTCCCTGCACCTTTGTTAAAGAACGAACTGCAGATGCTGGAGAATCGAGGGTTACACAAAAAGCTGGAGAAACTCAGCGGGTGCAGCAGCATCTAAGGAGCGAAGGAGATAGGCGACGTTTCGGGTCGAGACCCTTCAGTCTGAAGAAGGGTCTCGACCCGAAACGTCGCCTATCTCCTTCGCTCCTTAGATGCTGCTGCACCCGCTGAGTTTCTCCAGCTTTTTGTGTAACCCTCCCTGCACCTTTGTATGTGTGCAAGCATTCTGCTGTAAGCTCTCCTGTGTGTATTTAGACTAAGAATTGGACAATTCTCCATTATTCCCCTCATGCTCCTTTAAAAATAATGGCTGAAACACTCTACAGAACAGCCTAGGCTCTGAACCAAAACTGAAGGTGTGCAGCCAACAATCCAAGCTGCTGTACAACAGTGAATACACTTTCTGTTCATTGATTCGGAAGACTAAGCCGGTGATTAAAAGCACAGAGGCTTCTCGATCCAGCAACCCAGGCACAGGAGCAGCAGACCGGGAACACGGGCTGTCCGAGGCTTGACAATTAGCTGAACGTCCCTCTGTTGGCAGCTCTCCGTGGGAATCTGGCTGCTGCTGAGGTGATCTGAAGGGTATTTTGTGAATCCACCGTGGAGCCCATCCTCCCCGCTGCCTCCCACCACCACCTCTATAGCGGATGGGATGCAACAAGAGCACAGTTTCAGCGACCCGTCACTGGACTGACTGCGTGTTTGTTGCACGGTCCCAATTTAGGATTGCCAATGAAGAGAGGCAACTGTGGCCAAACGATCCTCCCGTCTGTGAGCTGCGCCAATGTAACACCACGCTGCTGTGCGCACAGTTAGACGTTTGGCTGTGCGTTTCATACGTAGTTCTGGGGAGTTATATCCGCCATCAGGCAGAGTAACGCGAGGGGTACCAAAACCACACAAAAACATGGTGCGATTTGTGTGGGGAGCGGAACTACAAGGAAACATCCCATTCTGGAATGTCATCCAATCACAGATTTTAAAAAATTGTGATGGGACTGGGAATTAATAACAGAGAGATAGAGAGAGACCACTTACTTTTTCCGCTCTTTCTCCCGCTTGAGCGTCTGCTGGCTTCCCGACTGCTGGGCCTGCGACTGCAGTAACTCAGCCGCAGTCTTTCTCTGTTTAAAGGCGTTCATCTCGTCATCTAGGCTCTTCTTTTTATCCTCTAATTTCTTCTTTTCATCCTGGTGAAGTTTCTTTAAACGATCAAACTTATCATGCAACTAGGGGGGAGAGAGACATCAGAACGTGGTCAGAAAGTAACTAGCCTGGCTGCAAAGCTGCAAACTGAACCAAACGTGGACACTTGGACCTGCTGGATCTCTCGGTTGCCAACCATTTTAACTCCCCTTCCCATTCCCGTGCCAACCTTTCTGCCCTGGGCATCCATCCATTGCCTGAGTGAGGCCGCTTGCAAACCGGGTGAACAAGGGTGCCAGGGTGGCACAGCGGTAGAGTTGCTGCCTCACAGCGCTAGACACCCCAAGTTCCATCCCGACTACGGGTGCTGTCTGTACGGAGTTTGTACGGGGTTTACTCCGGGTGCTCCGGTTTTCTCCCACATTACAAAGATGTGCAGGTTTGTAGGTTAATTGTCTTCTATAAATTATCCCCAGTGTGTGGGATAGAACTAGTGCACGGGTAATCGCTAGTCGGCATGCACCTGGTGGGCTGAAGGGCCTGTTTCCACACTGTATCTCCAAACTAAGCTAAACACTTCATATTCCACTGGGGTGGATAACAACCTAACAGTATGTACGTTGTAGATACAAGGAACTGCAGATGCCAGTTTATAAAAAAATAAATAAAGTGCTGGAGTAGCTCAGCAGATCAGACGGCATTTCTGGAGAACATGGTTAGGTGATGTTTCCTGTCGGGACCCTTCGTCAGACTGCCTTCTCCTCAGCTATCTTCTCCTGCAACAGCAAGAGATGCAACACCTGTACCTGTACCTCCTGCCTCACCTCCATCCAGGGACCCCAACAGTCTTTACAGGTGATACAGAGGTTCAGGGCACTTCCTCCAACCTCATTTAATGCTTCCGGTACAGCGTAGACAGCAGCAATCATGTTGCCAAACTCCTGCATCTGGTCGGCAAGACCAGCGGGGTCGTCCGCTTGTTAACTATTTTAACCCCCCCTTCCCAATACTGAGCTTTCTGTCCTGGGCCTCGAGTGAAGCCACACCTACATTGGAGGAACAGCAGCTCCTACTGCCGTTGGGTATTTTACGACCAATTTATGAACCTTGAATTTTCCAATTGTAGGTAACTAACCTACATACACCACCCTATCTTTCTCCCTCTCTTCGCCCTGCACCACATGGATGCACACCCATTTCTCCCTTTCCCATTCACACCCCCAAGCCCCTGTCTTCTTCCACCTACATTCCTTCCTCTAGCTTCACATTTCACACCTCCTCCATCCTTATCTCCCTCTTTCTCTTCACATCTGGCCTTTGTCCAACCAATGACCCCCCCCCCCCCCCCCTTCATCCACCCATCACTTGCCAGGCTTTGTCCCGTCCCCACCCCTCTTCCAGCTTGCTCTCCACTATGACAATCAGTCTGAAGAAGGGTCCAGGGCCCAGACACGAAACATCAAGTATCCATGTTCACCAGAGATGCTGCCTGACCCGCTGAGTTACTCAGGCACATTGTACCTTTTATTTTGTAAACCAGCATCTGCAGTTCTTTGTGTGTCAACTGAACAACTCGTTGTAATTAAATGTTCTGCTTGCCCGTGCGGCCTCACTGCAGTGGTGTGGTTTCAGTTGAAGGGGCAACGTTACCTCTTTCTCCGCCTCCTTCAGCTCAGACTCCTTCTCCTTCACTCTTGTGACAAACATCTGCCTCATCTCCTCCTCCTTCTTTTGCAGCTCCCCCAGAAACTCGTTCCTCTTCGCTTCGTACGTCTCCTGTAAACTGCAAAAGGGAGTTATCACTTGCCACAGACTCGGCTTTTCAGACAACATCGAACGTTTTAACTCCTAACCGCAAAAAAAAAGCCCGGCTAGAAAATAGCAGAGATTAATACAAAAAGATCAAACACAAGAGGGCGGTAGTGTGGCACTACAGTAGAGTTGCTGCCTTGCAGCTCCAGGGAACCCGGGTTAGATACAGACTACAGGTGCTGTCTGTACGGAGTTTGTACGTTCTCCCCATGACCACGTGCTCCGGTTTCCTCCACACTCCAAAGACGTACAGGATTGTATGTTACTTGGCTACAGATTATAAATTGTCCCTAGTGTGTAGGGTAGTGCTGGTGTATGCGGATCGCTGGTCAGCATGGAGGCGGTGGGCCGAATGGCCTGTTTGTCTAAAGTCTACATTTATTCAACTTCCATGTGCAGCCTACTAGTCTGTACTTTACACTACATCTTGCCAAAACAGAATAAACCTCCTCCTTCAATGAGCCCATTTAGATGTGTTTAATATTAGCACACGTTTCCAACAATGTTCCATTCATTTATTTCCTCCACATTATATTATCCAGGACTCTTTTTTTCACCTTAAAATCCACTCAGTTACTCATCGCCTAATAACTTTCCTCATCGTAGCTTTTGCCTGATCCACCCAGTGTCCTCCAGAAAATCTTTGCTTACACTATGTCCTTGCAGAATTCCGCTTTTGCACAAGAAACTAAATGCATTGCATTAACATTTCCGGCAGCCATGCATTTAACCTCCAATTTCCCCCTGGCAGAACTGCAATGGTGCTAAAACCATTTGAAGGGAAAGGTTTATGCAATTTTATGGAAATAAGACCCAACGTGGAACAGTGACGTTGCTGACTAACAGCAACTCTATGCATACTTAGTTGAGTTTAGTTTATTGTCACGTGCACCCAGGTGCAGACAAAAGCTTTTGTTGTGTGCTAACCAGTCAGTGGAAACACACATTACGATCGAACCGTCCACGCTGTAGATATATGATATGGGGAATAATGTTTAGCGCAAGATAAAGTCCAGTAAAGTCTCATTAACGATAGTCCAAGGGTTGCCTGATAACAGCTGGAGGTGTGAGTTTTCACATTTCTGTACCTCTGGCCTGTTGGGGGAGGGGAGAAGAGGGAGTGCAACTCGTCCTTGATTATGCTGGTGGCCACTGTACCTTCGTACACGTGACAACTGTACTTGCTATGATCAAGTTGGCGAAAACGTTCTGGGCATGATTAAATGGAGAGTTGTGAAGTGTAGAGTTCTGCAGCATACGGAGGGGTGGGGGGAACATCAAGCTGTGTTTTTAGGAGTTTAGTTTAGAGATACTGCGTGGAAACAGGCCCTTTTGCCCACCGAGTCCGCATCGACCAGCGATCCCCGTACATTAACACTATCCTGCACACACTAGGGGCAATTTATGGTTGTACCAAGCCAATTAACCTACAAACCTGCACGTCTTTGGAGTGTGGGAGGAAACCAGAAATCCCAAAGAAAACCCACGCGGTCACAGGGTGAACGTACAGACAGCACCCGTAGTCGGGATCGAACTTAGGTCTCTGGCGCTGTCAGGCAGAAACTCTACCGCAGTGCCACTGTGCAGAGTTGGATGAATTTTAAAAAGCTGTTCCATTGGTGTGGACGGCCCAGGGGAAAGTGCAGTCTCTCGAGCGCGTTACCTGAAGGGCTTGTTGTCAGGGTCGGTGTCCTTGAATCCCATCTCTTCCAGCTTGCAGCGTCGGTACAGCTCGTAGTGACGGGCGTGCGTCTGCTCCCGCAGGTCCTCCATGTTGACCCGGATCAGCATCTCCCGCAGTTTGACAAAGTCACAATGGTTCTCATTCTCCACTGCACGACCATCATACGATTCAGGCCGTTCACAAAGGAAAGCAAAACAGTTAACTCTTAAACACATCTTCTCACGGAGCAGTACTATGGTGCAAATTAGTTAGAAGAAGAAATAAGGAACTGCAGATGCTGGTTTATAAAAATAAAACAAAAAATGTTGCTTGAGTATAGAAGTTGGGAGGTCATGCTGCAGTTACATAAGACGTTGATTAGGCCGCATTTAGTGTATTGTGTTCAATTCTGGACACCATGTTATAGGGAAGTTGTTGTCAAGCTGGAAAGGGTGCAGAGATGATTTACAAGGATGTTGCCTGAATTCGAGGGCATGAGTTACAGGGAGAGGTTGAGCAGGCTAGGGCTTTATTCCTTGGAGCGCAGGAGGATATTATAGCAGTGTTCAAAACCATGAGAGGAATAGATCGGGTAGACACACAGAGTCTCTTGCCCAGAGTAGGGGAATTGAAAACCAGAGGACAAAGGTTTAAGGGGAAAAGATTTAATAGGAATCTGAGGGGTAACTTATTCACACAAAGGGTGGTGGATGTATGGAACGAGCTGCCAGAGGAAGTAGTTGAGGCAGCTACTATTGCAAAGTTTAAGAAACATTTAGTACATACATAGGACAGGTTTAGAGGGATATGAGCCAACTGCGGGCAGGTGGGGAATGTTTATCATGTCGGGCTGTCTGAGAATAGGCTGGTCTTCGAAACCCACGGAATTCTGACCCATTGGCAGCTTTTCTCCTGACAATAAAGCTCTTCCATTACCTGTGGCATCTGCAGAATGAAGAGGAGTCTATTCTCAAAATGTCACCTATCCATGTAGAAACAAGGAAGTGCAGATGCTTTTAAATAAAAAGAGACAAAGTGCAGGAGCAGGTGACGTTTTGAGTCAGGACCCTTCTTCCTGAAACGTTGCCTATCCATGCTCGCCAGAGATGCTGCCTGATCTGCTGAGTTACTCCAGCACTTTGTGTCTTTTCTTGTGCATATAAGTTAACGTGTGCATATTTTTGTGCATGATAGTTAGCTCCCTGCAGTGAGGAGAGGGTGCAGCTGCAATGCATTATATGCAAAGATGCCCCTCTGCGTTGGTGCTCAATTGTAGTCGCATGTCAGGGGAAACGCAGCCCTATGGCTGGGATGGCAGAGATACAGGACTAGTGGGGGAACCAAAGTGAAAGCAGCTTAGGGGGAAACAGTGACTGATGCATAGGGAGTAAAAGTGTGGAATTGCTGACACACTTATGGCGGGGCAAGTATGATGGGGATTTTGCACGAATCACACCTGGAATAGTGCTACCTCCTGGTGCTATTCAATAGTACTTTATTGCCACGTGTACCAGCGTACAATGAAATTCATCTGCATCTAGTTTGGTAACAATCTTACTATACATTGGGCGCAATCAGAGTTGAGTGCAAGCTAGTGGGCATGTGCCGAATCTATTGGAAATTGGCCATAATTCAGCACAGTGTCTGTCGCAGCAGATGGAGCTGCTGCCTCACAGCATTCCCGGTTCGATCCTGACCTCGGATGCTGTCTGTGTGGAGTTTGCATGCTCTCCCTGTGACCGCGTGGGATTTTTCCAGGTGCTCCGGTTTCCTCCCATATCCCAAAGAGGCGGGGGTTTGTATGTTAAGTGGCCTCTATTTATAGTAGGGAGTAAATGTGTAGGGAGTGGATAAGAAAGTGGATAACAGAACTAATGTGAGCGATAGTCAGCCTGGACTATGTGGGCCGAAAGGCCTGTTTCCACACTGGATCTCTAAACCAAACATTAATTTAACATAGGCCCCTCCACCCACCGACCAGAGATCCCCGCACACTAACATTATCCTACACACGAGGAACAAGATACGATTTTACCGAAGCCAATTAACCTACAAACTGGCACGTCTTTAGCGTGTGTGAGGAAATCTGAGCACGAGGAGATAACCCATGAGGTCACAGGGAGAGCATACAATGTCCGTGCAGACAGCACCGGTAGTCAGGATTGAACCCAGGTGTCTGGCGCTGTAAGGCAGCATCTCTACCGCTGCGCCACCGTGCCACCTTACTCTGAACACAGTATGCATTAGGATGCAAAGATCGGCCCCCGCCATCTCCCAGCTGCTGCTCGCTTCACCTCCCCACAGCTATTCAGTCATACCCTGCGCTAGGGACACCCCTTTGCCAAAGGCCACCCTCCTGCGATTTCAGGGTGAAGCGATCCAGAGCCTTGGTATTCTCTGCGGGGCCTAGCGTGAACAAACTGCAGAGGGTCGCAGCACGATGCCAGCCCGCCTGCCCCACGCCAGCCCGCCCGGGCCACTCCTCTCAGGGCTGAGGGCTGGCCAACCACCAGCGCATGGGGTGGAGACGCCGGGCCAGGAAGATGTCCACCCTGACCATCCGCAGATCCTGAGGCAGCTCAACCAACACGGGCTCCCGCCACTTGTAAAAACATCCCGCAGAGCTGCTGCATGAGTCACTCTGCAGCTGCACAAACAACCTGGTGAAGGCAATGCGACTGGAGTTAAAGACTGCTCTCACGCCAGCATCCTGTGTCCTTCAGGCATGGAGAAAGGAGGAGAACTTCTTCAAGGAGATTTCACAGTGGAGCAGTAAAATGGAGAAACAAGGAACTGCAGATACTTTAAAGCAAACCACAATGTGCTGGAATAACTCACCAGAGCGCACGGTGGCGCAGCAGTACTGTCGCTGCCTTACAGAGCCAGTGACCCGGGCTCGATCCTGACTACAGTTGCTGTCTGAAAGGAGCTTGTACTTTGCCCCCTACGACTGCGTGGGTTTTCTCCGGATGCTCCGGTTTCCTCCCACAATCCAGAGACATGCAGGTTTGTAGGTTCATTTGGCTTTGGTAAAAATTGTCCCTGGTGTGACGGATAATATTAGTGTACGGGTGATAGTCGGTCACTGCTGACCCCATGGGCCGAAGGGCCTGTTCCCTGCGCTGTGTCTCTAAACTAAACTAAAATGGTTATAGAAGTGAATAAGAAGGAACAAAATATATTTGTTTTCAACTCACTTTTCTTGACACTTCACAGATAACTCGGATTTGCATTATTTTTTGTAAAACACAATAGGAACCATTTTCTAGGGTCACATCCCTGTAATAATCTGTAATATCGGGCCACCTACAATATATGTAAAGTGTATCCTCAGATTGTAAGGTAGACACAAAATGCTGGAGTAACTCAGCGGGTGAGATCATAAGGTTCAGTGTGTTAATGGTTAGGACACTGGCTTCTTGTTAGAGGTTATTTTAGAGTGGTATTTTGGTTGCAATGAACAATGTATTCAACATTGAGGGAAAGTCAAGGAGAATAAAAGTAACCATTAGCGGCAGTGCTTTTGCACCTGAACCAGTGAAGACAGCTCACCCTGCACTGTACCCCAGGGGTACTGCCGTGCCTTCATCATCTTGTTCCCAATCTTAATCTCCTCTGTACTTCCAACGACAGCAAAAGGTAAATGAGCCTGAAACACATCAATACAAATGGATACACGCACAGCAGTGATGGAATGATTCATGATGCCGAGCCTGGTTTGAACCTTCATCAGTATTTAGCACCTCACTTGGCCCTTCAAAGATGCACTGTTCTTACACCATTGTACTGGAACTCTCTCCCCCTTGGCTTTCATCCAAATTACCATTCAATACTGTGCAGGGAGGAACTGCAGATGCTGGTTTAAACCGAAGAAAGACACAAAAAGCTGGAGTAACTCAGCGGGTCAGGCAGTATCTCTGGAGGAACGGAATAGGTAACATTTTGGATCAAGACCCTTCTTCAGGTCTCGACCCGGGAAAGGTCATCGAGTCCTTTTCTCCAGAGATGCTGTCTGACCCGCTGAGCTACTCCAGCTATTTATGTCTACTAGTCAATACTGTTCAACTTTCTCTTTTGGCCTTCATCCAAATTACTGTTCAACATTGTTCAACTTTCAGATCATGTTTTTAAAATAAAGATTTCTCATTTCAGATTTCCTTGTTAATTCCTAGGCATGCTTTTCCTTTCTTACCAACACCCACAAGAGAATAAGCTTCCTCAAATCTACTATGAAAAGACACTATCATAAGCTACAGCCAACTACACAGCTAACTCCCGAATGCCCCCCAGAAACTCTAACCCCAGCCCACCACATTCTCCCACTTGGAAAACTTCTGTTACTTCATGTTTGAAAACTTATGTTTGAAAAATCACATCTTGCATTAAAAATAAATTATTTTTTAAATAAATTATATTAATCATATATTAAAATAAGTTATGGATTATATTTAAAACTAAATTAGATTAATTATATTTCAAACTAAATTAGATTAATTATATTTCAAACTAAATTAGATTAATTATAATTTCAAAATTATATTTGAAACTAAATTATATTTATTATATTTCAAAATAAATTATATATTTTTTTCCATTTAAATTATATTAAAAAATAAATGTTAAACTATGTGTAGGAAGGAACTGCAGATGCTGGTTTAAACTGAAGATAGACACACAAAGCTGGAGTAAATCAGCGGGACAGGCAGCCTCTGGAGAGAAGGAATAAGTGACGTTTTGGGTCGAGACCCTTATTCAGACCATTTTGCATAAAAATCAAAACCAAAATAGATTTAAAAATAATGTCCTCAGATTATATTTATATTTTTAATCACTTTTTATACATTAAAATATTTTTTTACAAATCTAATCCTCAGATTAAAAAACTACATCTTGCATAAAAATATATATTTTTAATTTACAAAATTAATTTATAGTCATAGATACAGGCCCTTCGGCCCAACTTGCCCATGCCAACCTACATGCCCTGTCTCCACTAGTCCCATCTGCCTATGTTTGGCCAATGTCCTTCTAAACCTTTCCTATCCATGCACTTGTCCAAGTGTCATGTACTTCCTCAGATTATATATTTTTTTATATCACTTCTTGCATTAAAGTTACGAAAATCACCGCCCCATAAATTGGTCTGCATTTTATTTTAGATTTGTCAAACAGGGCGTGTTAGTAATGACTGTACGTACTAGCCTGTACGTTCCTTGCCAAGTCTGCAATGGAAACCATCTGCCCATATTCCTCATGAAGCGATCTGTTGGTATCATGCAGCAAGGTGATTATTTGTTGCCCTTCCTCATTGACTTGGGCGGCACAGTGGCGCAGCGGTAGAGCTGCTGCCTTACAGCGCCAGGGACCTGGGTTCGATCCTGACAATGGGTGCTGTCTGTAGGGAGTTTGTACGATTTCCCTGTGACCAAGAGGGGATCTTAATGAAACATATAAGATTATTAAGGGTTTGGACACGCTAGAGGCAGGAAACATGTTCCCGATGTTGGGGGAGTCCAGACCCAGCGGGCACTGTTTAAGAATAAGGGGTAAGGCATTTAGAACGGAGATGAGGAAACACTTTTTCACACAGAGAGTTGTGAGTCTGTGAAATTATCTACCTCAGAGGGCGGTGGAAGCCAGTTCTCTGGATGCTTTCAAGAGAGAGCTTGATAGGGCTCTTAAAGATAGCGGAGTCAGGGTATATGGGGCGAAGGCAGGAACGGGGTACTGATTGTGGATGATCGGCCATGATCACATTGAATGGCGGTGCTGGCTCGAAGGGCCGAATGGTCAACTCCTGCACCTATTGTCTAAGTGGGTTTTCTCCAGGTGCTCCGGTTTCCTCCCAAACTCCAAAGATGTCCAGGTTTGTAGGTTAACTGGATTTGGTAAATCTGCAAGTTGTCCCTAGTGTTTAGGATAGTGCTAGTGTACGGGGAGATCGCTGGTCGGTGCGGACTCATTGGGCCTGCTTCTGCGCCGTATCACTAAAGTCCAAAGCCCGCAAGGTGATGAGGGGCAAGTCGTCCTTGAACCCTAGCTGTCTGGGCAGGAAGGTTCACCCCCTCTCCGGATGGGTGACCGCTATTTCCAATAGTTATTAACCTGCTCCCAGAGAACAGGAATAGATTTGGCAAACTACAATTTCCAGTTCAGCATGAAGGCAAAGAAAAGGCAAACTCACGTTCATGGTTCCATTGATCTCGGCCACAGTCTCGTCATCCGTGGGGAACTGATAGATCTGAACCCCGTTGCTGACCAATTCACTCATAATCTTGATCTTGAATTTCTGCAGCTCGGTTTTGGAAATTGAATCTGCTTTGGCAATGATTGGAATGATATTGACCTGAAAGATAACAGAAGGTCTTTGGCTATGGGTTTATACAGGGTAGCAACTCACGGGAGCTGCCTAGTTGGATTTAAATGTACCCCTGAATAAAATCTCACGGTATGAAAGTTTAAATAGGAGCAAGAAACGAGGATAAATTACAGAGTGTTAGAGGACAGAAGAGATGAAGATCAAAGAACATCTTATCTTTTTACAAGGTGCGTTACAGCGGCACAGTGGTGCAGCTGGTAGAACTGCTGCCGCACAGCACTAGCGACCTGGGTTTGATCCTGACCTCAGCAGCTCTCTGTGTGGAGTTTGCACGTTCTGTGACCACGCTCGTGTCCTCTGGGTACATGTCTCATTGAGTCCATTGGGAGATAATAGGTCGGAGTTTCTTCCCAGCTGTTATTGGCAACTAGACCATCCTATCAACAACTAGAGAGCTGCTCTGAACTTGCACCTACCTCATTGGAGACCCTCGGACTATCTTTGATGGGACTTTATTTTGCCCTGAGTGTTATTCACATTATTCCCTTTATCATCAATCTGTATAATGCGTTTGGCTCGATTATAATCATATATTGTCTTTCCGCTGACTGCTTAGCACACAAAAACTTTTCAGTGTACCTCGGCACATGTGACAATAAACTAAACTAAACTAATACTGAGAAGTTAAAAGCCTTGACGAGGCAGCACACGAGGTTCAACTAAGATCCTGTGGCCTGGAATCTAAACATTTATTAATTGGCTTTTAATCATCAATAACTAAATTCCTGGACACTCCCTTCTGAAAAACAAAAAGAACTCCAAAAGAAAAATGTGGAGATAAAGCAGATTGTTATTGTTTGAATTTCCTTATCAAGGGCAGATTAGTGAGGCACAGCACACACACAAAGGAAGCAGAGGATGGGATTCGAAATATTTGGAAAATTTGTACATATAATCAGTCACAAGATCAATATCCTCTTTTACACAGAGTTTCCCGCTGAGTTTTAGTTTAGTTTAGCTTAGAGATGCAGCGCGGAAACAGTCCCACTGAGTCCACGCTGACCAGTGATCCCTGTACAATCTTACACGCTAGGGGCAATTTACAATTTGTACCAAAGTCAATTAGCCGACAAACCCGTACGTCTTCGGAGTGTGGGAGGCAACCGGAGCACCCAGAGAAAACCCACGCAGTCACGGGGAAAGCATACAAACTCCATACAGACAGCACCTGAGGTCAGGATCGAACCCGGGTCACTGGCGCTGTAAGGCAGCAACTCTGCCGCTGCGCAACCGGGACGTCCCCTTTTCTCAACTCTGCTGAGGTGCTGTGTGACGGCACCAATGTAAACCTTCCCATAACCTCTGGGTGGTGGCAACATCAAGTAGTATCTGTCCATCAGCAATTCACAGGGGCTGCAGCAGAGAAACTGATCAGAGGCACACAACCACAACGCAGGAAACAATCTGTTTAAATGGCAGTCAAGAACACTGATTGAAAAGCTGCTTCTAAGCACCCATTTTCACAATGCCTGGGCATCCCAAAGGGCTTCAGAGAAATGTGATGTAGTTGGGTAACGTACATGTCCCAAAAATCATGCGTATTTGGGTGATAATGGACGAGTATTAACAATTGATGAACGGAACCATCCTACCAACTTGTCTTTCCGCTGACCGTATAGCAAGCAACAAAAGCGTTTCACTGTACCTCAGTACACGTGACAATAAACTAAAAAATCTAAACTCAATTATAGCATGAAAACAGGCCCTTTGGCCCACCGAGACCACGCTGAATGCCCAATCTTCAATATTGATCATCATCTGCTCACCTCCAGTCCTGCCATCTTACCCCTGGTTTAGTGTAGAGGTACAGCATGGAAACAGGCCCTTCAGCCAACCGAGTCCATGCTGACCATAGATCACCTATTCACACTAGTTCTGTTATCCCATTTTCCCATCCACTCTTTACCACTAGGGGCAATTCATAGAAGGCCAATTAACCTATAAACGCACATGTCTTTGGGATGTGGGATAATGCCAGAGCTCCCGGAGAAAACCCACACGGTGTCCAGAACATGCAAACTCCACACAGACAACACGCACACACACGCGCAGACAACACACACACGCAGACAACACACGCAACCTTCTATGTGGAAAAAGCTGCCCCCTCAGGTCTGTTAAATCTTTTCTCTCTCATCTTAAATCTATGCTCTCTAGAGCTGACTTCTCTACACAGGCAAAAGACTATGATCATTCACTTATCTATTCCCCTCATGATTTTATCAATCCCTACAAGGTTACGCCTCGTGTGGGAACAATTCATTTAATCACAAGAGAAAACTTGACCAGTGAACCACTTGCACTTCATTGGATGGCAAGAAACTTGGTCAGAGTCAGGTTTTGAGAAGCTCCTCAGGGGGAGAGGGAAGATGACAGCGGGGTAAGGGGTGAGATTTCAGAGTTTAAAGACTTGCTGACTAGTTTAGTTTAGAGATACACTGTGGAAACAGGCCCTTCAGCCCATCGAGTCCACGCCGACCAGCGATCACGCATACACTAATTCTATCCTACCCACTACGAGCAATTTACAAAAGCCAATTAACCTACACGTCTTTGGGATGTGGGAGAAACCAGAGCACCCGGAGAAAACCCACGCAGTCATGGGGAGAATGTATAAACTCCATACAGACAGCGCCCATAGTCAGGGTTGAACCTGGGTCTCTGGCCCTGTAAGGCAGCAACTCTACCGCTGCGCCACCGTGCCGCATGTGTAGACATCGCTGTAAATGGAATGACGAAATTTAAGGGCCCCGACCCAAAACGTTACCTATCCATTTCCTCCATGGATGCTACCTGATCCACTGAGTTCTTCCAGCACTTTGGATTAAATTGACAGATGTATATGAGGCCAGAATAATTGAAGCACAAGATCCACAAGGTTTGTCGAGCAGCTGATAACATAAATAATGCCGAGGATAACTCCAGGAAAGGTGGCACAGGTTTTATCCTTCACGGTGCCTGACCACTCGAGGTGGTACATTTGCGGGATCTTAGTGCAAGCCTCCTACGCCTCACCTTGCTGTCCAGTTTCTTCATGGTCACCAAATCGAGAGACTTTAGCGAGTGGCCGGTGGGGGCGATGAAGTACAGGCAGACATGGATGCGGCTGTCGTGGTAGTTGTGTAACGTACGCTTGATCTTCAACTCCTCCTGCAGGTAGGCCTCGAACTGGGCATCAATAAACTCCACAATAGACCTGTAGCTGCAAGTACAGAGATCACAGTCTTGTCAAACAGTGAAATGCCACACAGCAACTCTGGACTGGATGTGGGAAAGCTGTCTGAACAGTGTTTTGACTTTAGGATTTACAGATACGGCGTGGAAACAGGCCCTTCGGCCCACCGAGTCCGTGCCGACCAGCAATCACCCCGAACACTGGCATTGTCCTATTCTCTAGGGACAATTTAAAATTTTACCAAAGCCAATTAACCTACAAACCTGTACGTCTTTGGAGTGTGGGAGGAAACTGGAGAAAATCCACAAGGAGAACGTACAAACTCCGTACAAAGAGCATCTGTAGTCAGGATTGAACCCG
Organism: Raja brachyura; assembly: GCA_963514005.1. The sequence goes on along the minus strand of OY740793.1, from coordinate 34,461,773 downwards.
GGATTCTGGCGCTGTACACTTCACACTGCCTTGGAAAAGCAGCCAACATAGTCAAAGGCTTGCCCCACCCTAGTCATCCCTTCTCCCTGCTACCGTCAGGCAAACGGTACAGAAGCTTGAAAGTGTGTACCATCAGCCTCAGGAACAGCTTCTTCCACTCTGTGATCAGGCTTCTGAACTGTCCTTCAATAAGTTAGGGTATTTGTCCAATTCACCTCTACCCCAATGCGGACATTGGACTTTCTCTATGGAACTGGTGCACTACGATGCAGAAAACTATCTTTGTCCCTCTCTATCTTTGCTCTATCTATTGTACTTGAGTCTGGTTTGGTTGTATAGATGTATAGCATTATCTGTGTTGATTGGTTAGCATGAAAAGCAAAGCTTTTCACTGTGCCTCAGTACACGTGACAATTAGAAAACTAATCGTAAGAAACTGCAAGTATGGTGCGGGTACAACTCCGATTTTTCTGGCAATTGGTGGTCCAGCCCCCCCATTAATCTAGATAAACCCTCCCCCCCACTTCCCCCTCGTGCCGAGGCCAGGTGAGGAGGTCGATCCCAAATTTGCCCCCTGCAGCCAAGGCACTGGAACTCCGTCTCCAAAGCCGACTTTCACGGCCAATCGGTGGGACAGTGTCTCGGCCCCCCCCCCCGTGATCTCCGTTAATCCGGTAAACCGGCTAATCCAGAAAGGCTGGGGAACCAAGGGTGCCGGAAAATCGGTAGTAGATCTGTGCCAGTCAAAGGCAATCTGGAATAAGCTTTGAGCTAAACCGATCAGTGCAGCCAACACAGCAGAACTAATGTAGACAATGTGACAAATATGAGAAAGTAATGACTGACCTTTCCTCCTTGTTAATCTGGTCCCCAAATCCCACACTGTTTATAATGGACAGCTTCAGGCGGACATTACTCTCCTGCAGTTCGTAGCTGTTGGACTTTATGTGGACTCCGGGCTGACTGTGCGAAGCGGGATCACTTTCGAACTTGGTGTTGAACAGGGTGTCCATCAAGGTGGACTTTCCAAGACCAGTTTCACCTAATGACAAGGAAAGAACATTGGTTAATAGAGCACGACGTTCTCAAAGTCCAACCTACCTGATGAACAGTGCGACTGGCATTGTTACACAAGTAACAGAGCAGCGTTTCCCATGGAGGGCCTGCAGTGATCTATTAGACCGAGCAACAGCTTCCAGAGGAAGGCGGGCGGCACGGTGGCGCAGCAGTAGAGTTACTGCCTGACAGGGCCAGAGGCCCAGGTTCGATCCTGACTATGGGTGCTGTCTGTACGGAGTTTGCACGTACTCCCTGCGACCCCATGGGTTTTCAACGGGTAATTGTCGCTAGTGCGTGGGATACGTTCTAGTGAACGGGGTGATCATTGGTCAGCGCGAACCTGGTGAGCTGTTTCTATGGTGTCTCTCGAAAGTCCAAAGAAAAGTCTGAAAAACTTGTTTATTAAGCATCTCTGGAGAACACAAATAGGTGATCCTGGGACTGATTCCTGGGATGTCAGGACTTTCATATGAGGAAAAACTGGATAGACTCGGCTTGTACTCGCTGGAATTTAGAAGATTGAGGGGGGATCTTATAGAAACTTACAAAATTCTTAAGGGGTTGGACAGGCTAGATGCAGGAAGATTGTTCCCGATGTTGGGGGAGTCCAGAACAAGGGGTCACAGTCTAAGGATAAGGGGGTATTCCTTTAGGACCGAGATGAGGAAAACATTCTTTACACAGAAAGTGGTGAGTCTCTGGAATTCTCTGCCACAGAACGTAGTTGAGGCCAGTTCATTGGCTATATTTAAGAGGGCGTTAGATGTGGCAGTTGTGGCTAAAGGGATCAGGGGGTATGGAGAGAAGGCAGGTGCAGATACTGAGTTGGATGATCAGCCATGATCACATTGAATGGCGGTGCAGGCTCGAAGGGCCGAATGGCCTACTCCTGCACCTATTTTTCTATGATTCTATGTGATGTTTCGGGTTTGGGATCCTTCTCAGTCTGGGCAAGGACTGAACCCAAAACATCACCTATCCATGTTCTCCAGAGATGCTGCCTGACCCGCTGAGTTACTCCAACACTGTGTCTTTTTTCGTAAGCCAGTATCTGTAGTTTGATAATCAAACAAGAGCAGGGGTGGGGAACCTTTTCATGTTGGAATGCCGCATTAAGTTAGCTGTAATCTAATAAGGCCGCATCCAAGAAAATTCAATTATATATATTGAAATTCAACTTCAAACAGAATCAAACTTCAAACCGCTATCAAACGTTGATAATACTGAAGACTGGACGGCCAGCGGACTCTCCCCGACATTTTCCCTCATCATCCAGCCTCAGGCGGTGGTGGCGCCAGTCAGGCAGGGAGGTTAATGTACATTCTCAAGTCGCATTAGAACTAAATCACGAACATAACAGGTGTTAAAATAGCCCTCATGACTTACTAGTGTTTTAATTGTGGCCGTCAGTCGGGGAGGATTATTTTGTTGAATCTTCTTTTACTCCTTGGTATTTTGAATACGTTCAATTTAAGATTAAAATAAAATAAAAGACGAACAAAAAGACTAATAACAATAAAAGGATTTGTTCTACAAAATTTGGATTCATTCAAAAGCCCGCACTTAATGGCCTAGAAGGCCACAGGTTCCCCGCTTGCAACTTGCAATTGTTACTCACTTCTATCTTCCCCTTAAAAAGATGTTTGGATATTGAACGAAATGTCCTCTGAGCTCCGAGAGAGAATACATCTCTGTACAAGGTAATTGAACAAACTCTGCACGAACAGAATCTGTCTCACTTTGTAAACCCTGTGCATTAGCAAGGGGCATCTGTTAAATATCAAATCCCAAGATATCCTACAATACCACACTCCCTCATTCCCAAACCTCTAACCTTTTGATTAATGTCACGCAAAGAGTCGAGTTGACAATGGAAATAAGTTTTCAGGGATTTTGTTTATTTTTTCCCCCAAGCTTTCCAATTGCAGAGCTGTACTTCCAGGGTAGTTGAACAAAGAGCTAGAGGGCATAGGTTTAAGGAAAGAGGGGTAAGATTTAATAGGATCCCGAATGGCAACCTTTTGCTACACAGTTATGTGGAAGAAACCACCAGAGGAAGTAGTTGAGGCAGGTACAATGATATTTAAAAGTCTGAAGAAGGGTCCCAACCGAAAACATCACCTAACCGCATTCTCCATGGTTCTCCCCGTGACCGTGTGGATGATCGGGGAGGGCGCGGACTCGGTGGGCCCAAGTGCCTATTTCCGCGCTGTAACACTAACGTCTGAGGTTTGCAGACATTTGGACAGTTGGGGAAGGATTTGAAGGATGGGGCCAAACATGGGCAGATGGGCATTTGTGTCTGCATGGGCCTAAGAGGCTAATTTGCATACTCCATGACTCCATAAGACGGCTGTAAAATACTCAAATGTTGTCACACGGCACGATGGATTCCACTTGATATGAGGTTCACTGGAACACTCAGATAGAATGAAGCCAACTCTCCCACATGTGGAGAGATTTACTCAGGAATTTTGCTCTCTTTGAATGGAATCCTTAAATATTACCCGGCGGAGGTCCGCTGAGAACAAAGCGGGACCGTCGGGGAGCCGCCGTGAGAGGATAAGACTGTACTCGGAACTTTTGAGATGTTGCTGGCAGCAGCAGCATCATGGCAACTCTTTGGGTACAGTCTCGGTGAAGTCAGCTGTATGATTTTACCAGATTGTATGCAAAATCAAAGCATTTCACCGTGCCTGGGTACACGTGACGATGAAGTACGTTTGATTCAATTCATTGATACATAACTGCCCAGAACCTCGTTCACACGATTATCGGGAGGTTAGTGTAAGACGGGGGCGCAGGAGGGACAAGCAGTCCGTCTGTCTTTTTTAATTTTTTTTGTCCCATTTGAGTGTAGTTAGTGTTTTTTTTTAGCTGGATATGTGTGGGGGGCGGGGAAGCCTTAAAAATCTTTTCCCTGTACGGGGGACTCGACCTTTCCTCTGTCGGGTCTCCGTTGTTGTTGGGGCCTAGCACCGTGGAGCGGCCTCAAACCAGACCTGGGGCTCCAGTCGCGGAGCTGCGGACTACTCACCATTGTGGAGCTGGCCGAGTTACGAACGGGAGGAGTTGTGGTGGCCGCTGCTGCTGCCCGACCCCGGAGATTCGGAGGCTCCAGCTGCAGGCCGGTGGACGGTGACACCGGGAGCTCGCGGGTCCCTGGTGGGAGACCGCTTTTCGGAGTTCCCGCGGCAGCAACTTCTCCCGCTCGAGTTGCGGGGTTGAAGACGACCTGGAGTGGGGCCTTACATCGCCCCGCGCGGCTTTAATGGTCGCGGGACTTGCTAGGGCCCGCCGGGGGCTCCAACTTCAAGACCCGGAGCATGGCCTTGCATCGCCCGGCGCCGCCTGAATGGCCGCGGGACTTATTTACCATTGCCCGCTGGGGGCTTTGACTCTGACATCAGGAGAAGAATGGGGAGTGCAGGGGAGAGATAAGACTTTGCCTTCCATCACAGTGAGGAGGAGATTCACTGTGATGGATGTTTGTGTCAATTGTGTTGTGTCTTGGTTCTTTTCTTGTTTGTATGACTGCAGAAACTAAATTTCGTTTGAACCTCAATGAGGTATTGTATTGTATTAGCACTGCAACTAGCGAGGAACTACACAGTACAATGCTTCAAGGTCACTAGCCGAGCTTCACATTATTGAGTGCAGTTCCGCTCACCCCATTCTAGTTCTTGAAGGATGGCCTTATGATTTAGTAACGTCAGTGAATATCTGCCCACATCATCTGCATGGATAGTGAGAATGTGAGCCACATGTAATACACCTCTGACGTTGCCATGGAAAGTAATAACCAGGATTCTTGTTTCCAATATTAATTTATTGACTATTGCAGGATTGATTTTATCAGCATAAACATACACATGAATAAGCATAGAAACATAGAAAATAGGTGCAGGAGTAGGCCATTCGGCACTCCAAGCCTGCACCGCCATTCAATGTGATCATGGCTGATCATCCAACTCACTATCCTGTACCTGCCTTCTCTCCATACCCCCTGATCCCTTTAGCCACAAGGGCCACATCTAGCTCCCTATTAAATATAGCCAATGGACTGGCCTCAACTACTTTCTGTGGCAGAGAATTCCACAGATTCACCACTCTCTGTGTGAATTTTTTTTTCTCATCTCGGTCCTAAAAGACTTCCCCCTTATCCTTAAAACTGTGACCCCTTGTTCTGGACTTCCCCAACATCGGGAACAATCTTCCTGCATCTAGCCTGTCCAACCCCTCAAGAATTTTGTACGTTTCTATAAGATCCCCCCTCAATCTACTAAATTCTAGCCAGTACAAGCCGAGTCTATCCAGTGAAGGTTTGGGAGAGGATGCAGAAGACATTTGCCAGATTGCTGCCTGGATTAGAGGGGATCACATACAAGGAAAGGCTGGACAAACATTGGATTGCTTTCCCTGGAGCATCAGAGGTTGAAGGGAGACCTGCTAGAAACGTATAAAAGATAGGATAGATGGTCAGAGCCTTGTCCCCAGAGTGGAATTGCCAAAGACTCGAGGGTATGAAGGAGAGAGGGACAAAGTTTACAAGGAGGTGTGGGAGGCAAGTTTTTGTTTTATTCTTACATACAGAAGATGGCGGCAGAAATGATAGAGGCATTTGAGAGGCTTTTAGTTAGGCACAGAGAGGGGTTGAATATTGCAACCTTCACGTGGTCAGCCCCGTTTCGACCAATGCAATCAACTCGACGTGCACAAACGGAAGATCAAATAGATCATGTTGTCCTACAACTTTAGTCTGTGCACGCCACACGAATGAAGAAGAAGGCACAGAGACGTGCAGAGAATAGAGGGAGATGGATCACGTGCAGCAGAGATTACTTTAGTACGGAATCATGTTCAGCACGAACACTGTGGGCCGAAGGGCCTGTTCCTGTATTCCAAATGCATACGTCACGGTCACCTGGCTGAGGGATGCAGGTTTCCAGATGGAGTGGCGGTGAGTGGGGGTGAGTAGTTTTCCCAACTGCCCGTGGGAAAATTCCTCTATAATGTATTGCTGTAAACAACTGGCTATGAGAAGCTGCACCCGCAGTGATTTATAAATAACTATGTGGCTCTGGAATAAACCCCGCTGCTTGTTGTGTAGGCTGGGATCAACAGGAGCAGAGCTTCCCAGCTTCAAATGCATGTTGTGGCGAAGGATTCCCTGCGGAGTATTGACCACAGTTAGAGGAAAAAACACTTGGTGTCCACATCAGCATCCTTCACTTGTGTTACGGCAGATACAATGGATCGCAGGTCGAGTGGTCCATAGTAGATTGGAAAGACAGGCTCTAGGACAGGTCAGTACACAAGCCGTGGCAGATATTTAAACAGCAACTTCGTAACGCTCAACAAAAATCTAACCAGGTCAATATTCCCCCCCCCCCCCCCCCCGTGCAAGGAGAGGGACAACAGTTCGCGGGACTACCGGATGGAGGCGGCGGCTGCAATGGGCCTTTGGGTCTGAGTTTGTGGGAAACCACTGCAGAGATGGTGAACCCACTGGTTGAAGTTGTCAACATTCTGGGAGTCCCAGTAGATTGGAAAACCACACATTTACGGGAGAGACTATAAACAGGCAACAAGTTTGATTTAGTTTATTGTAACATGGACCAAAGTTCAGTAAAAAGCTTTGCTGCGTGCTAATCAGTCAGCAGAAAGGCCACACATGGTGAGAATCGAGCCGTCCAGTGCACAGATACATGATAACGGGAATGACGGTCAGTGCAAGATGACGTCCAGTAAAGTCCGATTAAAGATAGTCCCAGGGTCTCCAATGAGGTAGATGGGATCTCAGGACTGCTCTCTAGTTGGTGAGAGGATAGTTCAGTTGCCTGATAACAGCTAGGAAGAAATTTTCGGTGAATCTGGAGGTGTGCGTTTTCACACTTTTGTACCTCTTGCCTGATGGGAGAGGGGAGAATAGGGAGTGACGGGGTGAGACTGGTCCTTGATTAGCCTTCTGTGGCTCTTCACACTGTCCTGACCCACCTGGAAAGACAGGGCACCTACGTGAGGATGCTCTTCATTGACTATAGCTCTGCCTTCAATACGGTCATCCCCACCAAGCTCACCACCAAACTCCACCAGCTAGGCCTCAGTTCACTGATATGCGATTGGATCCTGAATTTTCTGACGGAGCGACCGCAGGCAGTGAGACTGGGGCCGCACCTGTCCTCCACTACACCCTGAGCACCGGCACACGACAGGGCTGTGTACTGAGCTCCATGCTCTACTCCCCCTTCACCCACGACTGTGTCCCTGCATTTGACAACACCATTGTCAAGTTTGCAGATGACACAACGGTGATCGGGCTGATCACCAACGGTGATGAAACAAACTACAGAGCGGAGGTGCAGAACCTGGTGGACTGGTGCTCACAGAACAACTTGTCGCTAAACACCTCCAAGACCAAGGAGCTGATTATCGACTTCAGTAGGTCGCAGAATGGGGAATACGCCCCAATCTCCATCTATGGAGACAGTGTGGAGAGAGTGTCCAGCTTCAAGTTTCTGGGCACTCACATCTCAGAGGACCTCACATGGTCCACCAACACCGCTGCGCTGGTCAAAAAGGCACAGCAACGACTGTTCTTCCTAAGAACATTGAAACGGACTGGTCTGCCCCAACAGCTGCTGACGACCTTCTACCGCTGCACCACAGAGAGCATACTAACATATGGCATCTCTGTGTGGTATCTCAGCTGCACGGAGGCAGAGAGAAGAGCTTTTCAGCGCGTTGTCCACAGAGCGCAACAGATTATTTGGACACCGCTACCAGCCTTGGAGGGCATCTACCACACACGGTGCCTGAGGAAGGCCGTCAGCATACATAAAGACTCCTCTCACCCTTGTAATGGACTGTTCGAACTACTCCCTTCCAGCAGACATTACAAGGCCTTCTACGCCCGCACTACCAGACTCAGGAACAGCTTCATTCCCAGAGCTATAGCGGCTCTGAACCAGCCCTGCTGAGTACCACCCCCCCCCCCCCCCCCCCCCCATGGACCGTCTCCCCCGGCCTCGCACTTTAGTCTGTGTTGATGTTACTGGTCAAATGTTCGTTTTTACAAACCTTGTTCTCAAGGGTTGCAAACCGAAATCTCGAAGTTGCAAACCAAATCTCGTTGCACTTATGTGTAATGACAATAAAATATATCATTATTATACTGGTGGCCTTGCCGAGGCAGCGCGAAGTGTAGATGGAGTCAATGGAAAGGTGGTCAACCAAAGGCCTGTTAACTTATCACCTGTCGTTGGAGAGATGCTGGAATGTATAATCAGGGAAGAAATAGCTGGTTGCTTAGATACATTTAATGTAATGAAAATAATTCAACATGGTGTAAAAGGTAAATTACATTTACCTTTTGCTCAGTCTAATAGATCACTACAGGCCATCCAAGGATGAAACAAGTCATGGATGATGAGTCTATAGGGGGAACCAGTTGATGCAGTATATCGAGATCTTCAAAACGCATCTTAAAAAAAGTGCTACCCGAGTGGTTGATACATGGTTTGGAGGGGGTCAAGAGAGGGCATTAGGATGGATTGAAGACCGGTTACTCCAAGGAAGCCAGAGTAAAAATAAGATTCCAGCATCTGCACTACCGTGTCTCGCCAAAAAAACATTTATTTTCATGCTGGAAGGATGGAAAGTCACCCTGGAATCAGCTCTTGACACGCAATTATTAACAATATAAAATGAATGAACTGAACGGGGCAGATTGCAGTTTCCAGAGCTTGCCAAATGACAATATTAGGTTGCAGGGCAAGTTGCAAAAAGGGCAGTAGGCTTTTGCACCAGGATTATAGGTTGAGAAAGTGGGTGAAAGTTTCGCCAACGGAGTTTGGTTTTGGAAAGAGTGAGGTCATGCACTGTGGTGCGAAAAAAAAAATCAAACTAGATAATTTCAATGGAAAAAGGTTGTAAATAACTGCAGTTCAGAGTAATCCGTGTTCTTGTGCACGAGTCGTACAGCATGGAAACAGGCCCTTCAGCCCAACTCGTCCATGCCGACCCAGATGCAAGAATCACAAAGTTAGCACACAGGTGGAGCAGGAAAGCAACTGGCACACTGGCCTTTATTGCAAAAGGGCCGGAGCTTAGAAATAGGGAAGTATTTTTACAGGCGTGCAGATCACCAAAGAGGCCACACCTGGCATACTGGGTCCAGTTTAAAAAAATGACATAACATTGAGGGTTGTCCAAAAGCAATGCAGGAGGCCAGTGCCTGGGCCGAGAGGGTTGTGCTATCAAATGTTCAGAAGAACGAGAGGTAATCTTTCTTGAAACATACTAGATCCTGAGCAGACTACTCAGGCAGGGTGGATGCAGTAGAATTAAGGTGGAGAATGAGAATGATCAACCTCACCAGTGGGGAAGATAAAGGAAAGTCCATACACAAGATGTTATTACAGTACTGGCGTAGTGCTGAGTTGCTGCCTTACAGCACCAGAGACCCGGGTTCAATCCTGTCCACAGGTGCTGTCTGTATGGAGTTTGCACGTTCTCCCTGTGACCGCGTGTTTTTTCTCTGGGTGTTCCAATTTCCTTCCATACTCTAAAGACGGGCAGGTTTGTAGATTAATTGGCTTTGGTAAAATTGTAAATTGTCCATCGGGGATGTAGGCTGGTATTAGTATATGGCGTGATCGTTGAGCTGAAGGGCCTGTTTCCGTTCTGTATCCCTAAAGTCTAAAGTAGTGGCAAGTCCTGTTGTACACCTCGAGATGATTTTATCCATGACAAATTAAATTAATGACTAATACACAAAGTGTGACGTTGATATTTGTTGTCGCCTGGCTGATGTTGCCGTTTGAGGCAGCGCACTACCACGATACACCCACAAGTTGCAACTCGTTGTCGCCTCAGTGTAGGAAGATCAAGGCTTCGATCCACTTCACAGGTTCAAGGCACCCTCCGGCCCCTCGTCATCTCCACGTTGGGTTATTTTCCCCCCCCCCCCCCCCCCCCCCCCCAGTCTCTGGGTAACCAAGCTCACCCCAAACAACACTGCCAAACCATTCCTCATTCCAATCTCCCAACACTCACTAATCTCCCCATTTGTCATCTTTTGTAAACCAGCGGTTCTTTGTTTGTATGGTTAAAATTTAAGTTTGATTTTAGAGGACAGTAGTGCAACTGCGAGTTATCATCTGAAGGCTTCGGTGGCATTTCGATGTACATGGCCAAAGGAATCATTTGGCCTGACCTTTACGAACCCCACACTAAATTATATCAAGTTTATGATCATGTAGTCAAGTACGGTGTCAAACTCGTACAGAACATACCACAAAATACCCAAGATGGAACAATTTCATTTGTTGCAAAATCCAGGCGACATAGTCTTTGCAGTTGAGCTTTGAAGTGGCTACATTTGGAGTTGTGCGTCACAGAAACGTTTCCTCCTCACGCAAAGCTCAAATGCTGCTGCTGCTGCTGGGCCCACGCCTCCAAATTACTTGTGCGTAGATCACGTATGCCCCATGTCCTAGATTATCATCGCATTTTGCATATCTTCCATTCATTTATCCTAACTACCATCTATTCCTCTCGTTCCCCTTTCCCGATTCCCAGTCTGAAGAAGGGTGTCGACACAAAACGTCACCTATTCATAGAAACACAGAAAATAGGTGCAGGAGTAGGCCATTCGGCCCTTCGAGCTTGCACCGCCATTCAATATCTGGTCTCCAAATCTGAGGAAGGACATTATTGCAATAGAGGGAGTGCAGAGAAGGTTCACCAGACTAATTCCTGGGATGTCAGGACTGTCTTATGAAGAAAGACTGGATAGACTCGGTTTATACTCTCTAGAATTTAGGAGATTGAGAGGGGATCTTATAGAAACTTACAAAATTCTAAAAGGGGTTGGACAGGCTAGATGCTGGAAGATTGTTCCCGATGTTGGGGAGGTCCAGGACAAGGGGTCACAGCTTAAGGATAAGGGGGATATCCTTTAGGACGGAGATGAGAAGGACTTTTTTCACACAGAGAGTGGTGGGTCTCTGGAACTCTCTGCCACAGAGGGTAGTTGAGGCCAGTTCATTGGCTATATTTAAGCGGGAGTTAGATGTGGCCCTTGTGGCTAAGGGGATCAGAGGGTATGGAGAGAAGGGCAGGTATGGGATACTGAGTTAGATGATCAGCCATGATTATATTGAATGGCGGTGCAGGCTCGAAGGGCCGAATGGCCTACTCCTGCACCTAATTTCTATGTTTCTAATAGGATCATGGCTGATCATCCAACTCGGTATCCTGTACCTGCCTTCTCTCCATACCCCCTGATCCCATTAGCCACAAGCGCCACATCTAACTCCCTCTTAAATAAAGCCAATGTACTGGCCTCAACTACCTTCTGTGGCAGAGAATTCCAGAGACTCACCACTCTGTGTGAAAAATGTTTTCCTCATCTCGGTCCTAAAGGAATTCCCCCTTATCCTTAGACTGTGACCCCTTGTTTTGGACCTCCCCAACATCGGGAACAATCTTCCTGCATCCAGCCTATCCAATCCCTTAAGAATTTTGTAAGTTTCTATAAGATCCCCCCTCAGTCTAAATTCTAGCGAGTACAAGCCGAGTCTATCCAGTCTTTCCTCATATGAAAGTCCTGACATCCCAGGAATCAGTCTGGTGGACCTTCTCTGTACCCCCTCTATGGCAAGAATGTCTTTTCTCAGATTTGGAGACCAAAACTGTATGCAATACTCCAGGTGTGGTCTCACCAAAACCTCTGTACAACCCTTTTGTCCACAGGTGCTGCCTGACCCGCTGAGTTACTCCAGCATTTTGCGTCTGTCTTTCGAACAGAAAATAATCTTGCCGCTTCCAACCACTGTCCTTGAATCACGCGATTCACTTCCTGCACCCCCGATAATTTACCTGCTCCAAATGTTCATGTCTCTACATAAAACACCCGGTCCCCCTCACCAACACCACTGCTTCCAGTCTCCCACAAACATCCATCACCAGCCCATTCGTCTCCCAGCAGTTTGTGTAACGGGGAGAGGGAAAGAAAATAACTCGCCCCAACAGGATTCACAGATATCTACCACAAAATCTGAGGTACAGATTAAAATTCACTTGTGGAATATTAAAAATACACCCAAAGATTATTCGTCATTGTGCATTTCCCGATGACTGTCAAATGACGTGGCTTCATGTTACAGAAAATCATGGTACCATTATTGTCTTGGAATAATTCTCCACGCTCCCCCACATTAACAGAGGTCACGTCTGTCAGTAATAAGCAGCTGTCTTCTTCACTTGAAACAGTGGTGCAGCTGTTAGAGCTATTGTCTCACAGCAGCAGAGACTGAGGTTCGATCCCAAGCTGTCAGCGTGGATTTGCACTTTCTCCCTGTGAATGCGGTGGGTTTCCTCTGGGTGCTCTAGTGTCCTTCCACATTCCAAAGATCTGCAGGCTTGTAGGTTAATTGGCCCTCTGTAAATTGCCCCTAGTGTGCAAGATGTGGATGAGAAAGTGGGATGACATAACTAGCGTTGGCCGGTGCGGACTCGGTGGGCTGCAAGGGCGATTTCAGTGCCAAAAGCCCTGGGAAAGGCTGCACGAGAATGTATACCCTGTAACATGTGAACAATCATCCACATTCCTATTCTCACACACTCCACCCTTTACATTCAAGAGATCTCCACCCCACACCACAGTGGTGTTGCGGTACATACAGTCCCCTCCACACTTTTTAAAACAACATCCGCCATTTTGGATTTAAGATCAAAAGGTCACGAGTGATAGGAGCAGAATTAGGCCATTTGGCCCATCGTCTACTCCACCATTGAATCGTGGCTGATCTCTCTCCCTCCCAACCCCATTCACCTGCTGTCTCACCATAACCCCCGACACCCTTACTAATCAAGTAATTGGCCTCGGACAACAGGCTATTTACAATACTTCCTTAACCGTGAGGGAAAAAGGCCAGAAGGCAAGTCGTTCAAAGATTGGGCACCGACTCGATGGGCTGAAGGGCCACCCCATAATTGAAGTTGGAACTGCATGCAATCATACATTCCAGACATTCATCCAATCAACCCTGTTGCACTAATTATTTTTTTCCAAAATGCTTCATAAGTTTCTGAACATGTTAAATCATTAAAGTCTCCATAGATGCTGATGTTCAATCAATATTTTTTCCTGGTTTACAAAATTCTGGTTGCACACTGGAGAATGAAGGATAGGTTTTGTCCCTGTACTTGTTAACTCTCCCTTCTAAAAACAATGCATCTTGTTGCAAAGTGCACTCAATTAAATCATGGCAAGTTCTGAGAGGAGTGAAGGGCAGGTCAGACTCAGGACCCAACTGATCAACAGGCCAAGCAACACCTCTAGGTCCCGAGCCAAGAAACCCACAATGTCAGAGCCAAACATGATGCCAAGTTAAACTAACCTCAACTGCCTGCAAGTGACCCATGACCCTGCTTATCCCTGTGCCGGTCTAAAAACCTCTTCAGCACCACCCCTGGCAGCACATTCCATACACCCACCACCCACTCTGTGTTGAATAAGTGGCTCCATCTACCGCTGTCAGTCGGTCAGCAGGGCCGGAGGTCGGCGAGGCCTCTGCTGACACGGCCGTAGCTGCTGGTGCTCCGGGGCTGCGCTGAGGATCCCGAGGCCTGGGCGCTGAGCCTGGCTCTGAGGGCGCTTACTTACAGCATCAGACATTGATGGGGTGGAGCCTTCCCAAAAAGTACAGCCAGCTGTCCCTTCTTGTACAGGGCCTCAGCGTTCCTGGACCAGTCCAGTTTGCTGTCCATCCACACTCCAAGGTATTTGTACTCCCTGGTAAACTACAAAATTCACCCAATGATGGAGACAAGGTTGTTCCTCTCCTCCTGAAGTCCTCCACTAACTCCTCAGTCTTGTCGGTGTTAAGCTGCAGGTGATTCAGCCCACACCACTCAAAGTAATTGACTACAACTCTGTATTCAGCTTCCCTCCCCTCACTGATTGCAGCCCAGTGTCATCTGCAGGTGGCAGGAGTCCGAGTTTTATCTGAAGTCCGAGGTGCTGTAGATGATGAACAGGAAGGGAGAGAGGTCCGTCCCCTATGGAGCCTGTGTTGTTCACTACCATGTCCGAGACAGTTCTGTAGCCCGACATGTTGTGGTCATCCTGTCAGGTAGTTGGTGATCCAGGACACAAATGGATCATCCACCTGCATCTTCGTCAGTTTGCTGCTTGGCAGTGCATTCCTCACATGACCATATGCACCTCCATTAAATCCCCCCTCATTCTCCTGCACTCCAAGGAATAAAGTCCTAGCCTGCTCAACCTCTCCCTGTAGTTCAATCCTTCGAGCCCTGGCAACATCCTTGTAAATTTCGATTCATATATTTATCCGCTTGTTGCAGATGAACCTTTTTCCAGGGAAAATCCCACTTTGCACCCAATGACAAGGATCAGACCAAAGCAACAACTTCCACTTGAAAGAAACAAATAGTGAAGGGCTTCGATAGAGTGGATGTGGAGTGGATGTTTCCACTCGTGGGAGGACCAGAAGTCATAGGCTCAGAAATAAAGGACGTCCCTTAAGGAAGGAATGAGAAGAAATATCTTTATTCAGAGGGTGGTGAATCAGTGAAACTCACTACCACAGAAGGCTGTGGAGGCCAAGTCAATGGATATTTTTAAGGTCCAGATAGATAGATTCTTGAGTAGTATGGGTTTCAGAGGTTATGGGGTGAAGGCAGGACAATGGGGTTCAAAAGGAGATAGATCAGCAATGATTGAATGGTGGAGGAGACATGATGGCCTCATTCTGCCCCTATAACTTAGGAAAATGCTGCTTTGCGCTTTTCAATCAGAAATCCAATTCTGTTCCCGTCACTTATGAATGCAAGGAAAATTCTAGGTAAGGCACTGCTGAAAATCCTGAAGGGAAAACAGCCAAGTTTACCCAAAAACATAATGCCAATTAAGAGGAAAAAAAGGCCAGCGTTTCAGATCAGCACAGCTGTTATGCATCAGGCCTGAATAAAATAATGATGTTAATTATTTTGTTATATAAAGCTGCCATGCATGTCTAACAATCTGTTTCAGTTAAGCTAGATTGCATCATATTAAAAAAGATGCATTTACACAGCACTTTTCACATTAAAAACCATGCAGTAACAGCCACAATAACAGCAGCACAAGTTGTTTCAGTGAGAAGCATGAGCATATGCTCACAGGAACCCATTCATAAAAGGCAAATGAGTCAGGTCAAGAGTGTTTTATTGTCATACATCCTAGAAAGAACAATGAAATTCTTACTTGCAGCAACACACAGAATATGTAAACATAGTACTCTGTAAACAATATCTTAAATGAGAGAGAAGGAAAAAGGGTGGGGGGTGGTGTGTGTGCGTGTGCGTGCCACACACACAAACACATGAATGGATCGGGATAAATGTTGGCTGAGATCCTCTGCTATAACACAGCTCGTTGGGACCCTTCACATACAGATGACAGATCAGACTTCCATAGGTTTCAGGTGGAAGGGGGGGGGAGAGAAAGATTTCATGGGAACCCGAGGGGTAACTTTGTTTTTCACACAAAGGGTGGTGGGTGTATGGAACGAGCTGCCAAAGGTTGTACTTGCGGCAGATATTATCACAACGTTTAAGAAACATTTAGACAGGTACATGGATAGGACGGGGCTAGAGGGCCGTGGGCCAAAGGCAGGCCGGACTATGTAGATGGGGCAAGTTGGTCGGTGTGGGCTAGGTGGGCTGAAGGGCTTATTTCCATGCTCTGATTCTCCCTCTCCACACCACACTGGAGCACCAGCCTTTGTTCAAGACTCTTGAATGGAACACAAACCTTCTGAAGAGGCAAGAATTCCGCCAACCAAGAGGCAGCCTTCAGCGGAGCTGCGGCTTTAAGATCCTCTGGGACAAACAGAGGTAAGTTGGCATCCAGGCAGCTTCCATTTCCCAGACTGCTACTCACTGCGGAGAGCATTCACAAACATGCTGGACCGAATCCATGGTGTGCTTGTTTGTATTTTGTTTTTAAAACCAAGACTGTTCCCCTAACTGGGAAAAGACTGGCTTCCTTTATATTTGATATATAAACAGATTCTCCAACAAAGGCACTTCAGAGCAAGAGGATGGTAGAGACAGCAATTGAATACGTGGGTTTCATAGCAATGGGTGAATGGAGGGGGGGGGGTTGGGCAATAGCGAGTCACATTCTCACATACAGCGCCAGACTTTGTGTGTTCACCACCATGTTGTTGCAGGGCACAGAGCCACAGTTGTTCACAAGCTGAACACTTTCATCATTTGAATGCATGCAGCACTGAGGTGAATGGAGAAATTGCCTCAATCTGGTTCGGAGGAGAGGGGCAAAGAGCAACAGCAAAGAAACAGGCCCTTCAGCCCATGCTGACTAGCGATCACCAAGTCACACCAGTTGTATGTGATCCCACGTTCTAATTCACTGCTGCAATTAAACATTATTGATGTTTTGTTTTTTAAATAGCGAGAACGGACAAGAATGAACTGCATTCTTTAAAAAACTGGGTGGGTATATGGATCAAGCTGCCAGAGGGGGTAGCTGAGGCAGGTACTGGAACAGTTAAAATGCATTTGGGCAGGTCCATGGATAGGAATGGTTCTGGGGATATGGGCCTGACAGAAGTAGGTGGGTCTAGTGTGGATTTGGTGGATTGCGGCCCGCCGGCAGTAGCCACTGAGCCGCCACTGCTCGGTGGACCACGGTCTGGAGGTGAAGCCGCCAAAGCTCGGACTGGAGGCGGAGCCCACCAAGCCACCACTGCTCGTCCGCTGAAGACCCTAGAGGCCGCAAGGATAGTGCCGGTGATGACAATGGACGCAACAGGTGAGAAGAGAGTACCAGGGTCCGGCCTACCGTCCCTCCAAGGTTGGCTGTGGGAGGTGGCCCGTGGGCAAGGAGAGGGACATCAGCTGCTGGTCACCCCAGGAAGGAGATGGCTGGGTCTCGCCTAAATCAGGCACAACAACTGGAGCATGGACTGGACTTGGAAAATGGCACTTCTTGCATGCGGGCTCAGTGGACTATTTCTGTACAATTGCTAATCGGGAATGTGCTTAGGTATGGCAATACTCTACTGAACAGTTTGTAGAAAAGAATTTCACTGTTCATTTGCACTTTGTACATGTGACAATAAATCACCATTAAGTGGGGCATCTTGGTCGGCAGGGGCAAGATAGGCTGAAGGGCCTGTTTCCGCGCTCTATGGTTCTATGACTAACTCACTGTTCCTTTAGAATCAGTTCCATTTAATGGGGGCATCAGGCCAACACTTTCCACAAAGAGCCTACCACAAGTATCTCAACTCTTGGAGTCTGCTCAATGGAAGTTGGTGGAGCGGAGATCCAGCAGCCATTTTAGACTCACCGGGTAACAAATCTCCTGGAGGATATGCGTTTTAGTCAAGAGGGAATGCCTATGAATAGACCAATAGTTCTAGCCAGTAATACGTTTCCACGCCACCGAATACAATTTCGTCAGAGCACTGCATTTTTGGCAGTCAACCAAACAGCTCTCAAAACATAAATAATGAATATGTACATATTGCCTCGAGTTAAATAAATCCATTAGTCTCAACCGTGAATCACTGCCCATGACTGATTGGTAGCAGAGGTCAGAGGCAAGTGTTCTCAGTTCCAATCAACAGCCCCAGCAATAACCCATAGGAACGTTTCATTGGGAATGAACAAAAGGACAATTTTGATCACAGGGTTCAAGAAACTTTTATGAACACAGATTCGAACACAACCTTTAACGGTTTCACAATTAACCCTCAACCTTACAAGGAGGTGCAGCAAGTAGAGTCTCTGCCAGAGACTCTGGTTCAATCCTGATCTCAGGTGCCGTCTGTGTAGAGTTTGCATATTCTTCCTGTGACGGCAACCGATTGCTCTAGTTCTCCCCACCCCGCCCCCATTCCAAAGATGTGCAGGAGGAGAAATTGTGGCCACTATAAATTGCCCTTAGCATGCTGGTGAAGGGTAGAATCTGCTGGCTCAGTGTCAGGGACCTGGCTTCTATCCGGACCTCGGGTGCTGTCTGTGTGGAGTTTGCACATTCTCCCTGTGACCACTGGATTTCATCCAGCTGCTCTATTTTCCTCAAACATCCCAAAGATGTGCACGATTGGTCTCTATTAGATTTTACCCTTCGCAACTACTCATCCCTTCCCACCCAAACCAATCTATTGAGTACGGCATTTACAAACCTATTGTGCTGCTGCTGGAAGAAATAATATTTTTCTGTTTCAGGATATCTATATCAGAATATCAGGATTTCAGGATATCAGGATGAAACAGGATTTCAAACAAGAGGACATGACTTTAGAATTAAGGGACAGAGTTTAGGGGTAACATGAGGGGGAACTTCTTTACTCAGAGAGTGGTAGCGGTGCGGAATGAGCTTCCAGTGGAAGTGGTGGTGGCAGGTTCGTTGGTATCATTTAAAAATAAATTGGATAGGCATATGGATGAGAAGGGTATGGAGGGTTATGGTATGAGTGCAGGCAGGTGGGACTAAGGGAAAAAAGTTGTTCGGCACGGACTTGAAGGGCTGAGATGGCCTGTTTCCGTGCTGTAATTGTTATATGGTTATATAATTAAAACTCAAATCTTGACCACTTCCTGTTTGCACTGCATATTGATTTTAGAAAAAACACTACCACTTACAGCTGTAATTTTTGGCCATCTTACTCGCAGTTCCCCTCCGCTGCGCAGGACAAGAGGATTTTTCCCATTGATGAAAAATAAAAGACTTGTTTTAAAAATGTTGAGATTCTCTCCCCTGTCAATCACACCATGAAGGTCACGCCCTTTCCGGCGGGAGGGGGAGGGACTATAAAACTCGGAAGTGTGGACTGCCTCAGTCGCTGCAAGATGGGGGAGCAAGAGGGCACAACTCTCAGTCTGAACACATGTCTACTAAACCGAGTGGTTTTACTGACCTTTGACTGCCCTTTATGTAGTTTAAAAATCCAAAAGTGGTTTGGTTTGAAAATCCAAAAGTGGGTTGCCTTATCGAAAAGTGGTGTTGCCTTCTATATAATTAAAAGTTTAATCTTGACCACTTCCTGTTTGTGCTGTATATTGATTTTAGAAAAAATGCTACCACATACGGCTGTGATTTTTGACCATCTTACTCATCAGGTGCCGAGGATATTTCCCATCAATGAAAAATGAAAGTTATTAGTGTTTAAAAATGTTGAGATTCTCTCTCCTGTCAATCACGCCATGAAGGCCACGCCCCTTCTGCGGGGGGGGACCCTATAAAACCCGGAAGTGTGGGCGTGGCTCAGTCTCTGCAAGATGGGGGGGGGAGAGGTCACGACTGTCTTTGCACCCTGCATGAAACGGTATGAAACTGCACTTGAATTTGGTGGCCTTGCACCCTGCTTGGAATGGAATTTCAAGGAATAGCCACGAGTCAACTGGCAGCCTACCAACTGCGAGTGAGCTGGCAGCACACCAGGCTTGAGTGACTGAGCCGCCAGCGCAACAATCCATTCGGCCCACAACACCCATACTAGTGCTCCAGAAAGCCAAGCCCCCCCCCCCCCCCCATATTGGAATTAGTGGAGAGGTGGAATATTACACTGGGGGACCAGCCCTCCCGTGTGAAGCTGGGACCCAACGGTTGAAGGAGGTTCAAGGAAAGTCATTAATGGGTCTTCAGGTCAAAAGATGACAGTGTTCGACAAGTCAGAGGCTGGATAGAGAACCACTTCCATTGGTTGGAGCCTGAAAACCACCCTTGATTGGACTTTGCTGGCTTTACCTTGCACTAAAAGTTATGCTCTTATGTATCTGTACACTGAAAATGGCTCTATTGTAATCAAGTGCTGTCTTTCTGCTGACTGGGTAACATGCAACAGAAGCTTTTCACTGTACCTCAGTACACACGACAATAAATTAAACTGATAAACTAAACTGAAGTGCTTGGGTCTTGTCCTCCTTCAAACAGCATGGGGACTGATCCCAGGAGCTGACAAGGAGGCAAGGAGAGAGATCGAAGGAGACAACAGCTTGGTAAATGCCACTCTAATCACCATGGTGACTTAGCCAGCAATTGGAAAGAACCCAACAGCGCAAATATAAAAAACACCCCCAGCAAGCAAATAAACAAATGACCTTAGAAAACTAGTTTCTAAGTACACTCAAAAACAAAACCAGCTAATAGGTGCTTAGAAACCCCGGATGTATTGGCAGTAGAACCACATTTTACAAGTGGCAAATCAAAGGGATGAGGGTAAAGCAGTGGATGTTGTCTATATGGATTTCAGTAAGGCCTTTGACAAGGTTCCCCATGGAAGGTTGGTTAAGAAGGTTCAATCTTTGGGTGTTAATGGCGGAGTAGCAAGATTGATTCAACAGTGGCTGAATGGGAGATGCCAGAGAGTAATGGTGGATGGCTGTTTGTCAGGTTGGAAGCCGGTGACCAGTGGGGTGCCTCAGGGATCTGTGTTGGGTCCACTGTTGTTTGTCATGTACATCAATGATCTGGATGATGGGGTGGAAAATTGGATAAGTAAGTATGCAGATGATACCAAGATAGGTGGTGTTGTGGATAATGAAGTAGATTTTCAAAGTCTACAGAGAGATTTGGGCCATTTGGAAGAGTGGGCTGAAAGATGGCAGATGGAGTTTAATGCTGATAAGTGTGAGGTGCTACATCTTGGCAGGACAAATCAAAATAGGACGTACATGGTAAATGGTAGGGAATTGAGGAATGCTGTGGAACAGAGGGATCTAGGAATAACTGTGCATAGTTCCCTGAAGGTGGAATCGCATGTAGATAGGGTGGTAAAGAAAGCTTTTGGTGTGCTGGCCTTAATAAATCAGAGCATTGAATATAGGAGTCGGGAGGTAATATTAAAATTGTACAAGGCATTGGTGAGACCAATTCTGGAGTATGGTGTACAATTTTGGTCGCCAATATTAGGAAGGTTGTCAACAAAATAGAGAGTACAGAGGAGATTTACTAGAATGTTGCCTGGGTTCCAGCAACTAAGTTACGGAGAAAGTTTGAACAAGTTAGGTCTTTATTCTTTGGAGTGCAGAAGGTTAAGGGGGGGACTTGATTGAGGACTCTAAAATGTTGAAAGTGGATAGACAGAGTTGACGTAGATAAGCTTTTCCCATTGAGGGTAGGGAAGATTCAAACAAGAGGCCATGACATAAGAATTAAGGGACAGAAGTTTAGGGGTAACATGAGGGGGAACCTCTTTACTCAGTGAGTGGTGGCTGTGTGGAATGAGCTTCCAGCAGAAGTGGTGGAGGCAGGATCGATTTTAACACTTAAAAGTAAAGTGGATAGATATATGGACAGGAAGGGAATGGAGGGGTATGGTCTGAGTGCAGGTAGATGGGACTAGGGGAAAATAAATGTTCGGCACGGACTGGAAGGGTCGAGAGGGCCTTTTTCCGTGCTGTAATTGTTATATGGTTAAAGTGCAATTCCTTGGTTTCCTGAACATTGATTGTTTGGGCTGATATCATGTCACGCTGAACAGTGTCACGAGTGCACTGGATTAAACCTTCACCCAGCTACCAAAGCAGTGGAAACCCCCGCAGCTGGAATAAGATCCAGCTTGCCGCCTCCCAGAGTCTCAACTCATTCCCACCACTGCTTTTAAAGTTAAATAAAGTGGAACCCGATATCGGCTTATCATGGTATCCGCAGGTCATTTACAGTGACATCATTAAAGTTTCAAAAGCAGACTTGAGTGAACAAACTTGAGGCTTTATAGGCCACTGATCAGACCACATATGGAGCATTATGAGCAATTTCGGGCCCCATATTTGAGGAAGGATGTGCTGGTGTTGGAGAGGGCCCAGAGGCTGGCTTATGAGAATGATCCTGGAGATGATTGGGTTAACATACGAGGAGCGTTTGATGCACAAGTGCTGTACTCGCTGGAATTTAGAACGATGAGGGGGTCCCCTCATTCAAACTTTCCAAATAGTGAAAGGCCTGGAAAGTGTGGATGTGGAAGCGAGGATTCCATTAGGAGAGTCTAAGACCAGAGGGCACAGACTCAGAATGAAAGGATACATCTTTAGAAAGGAGATGGGGACATTTATAGTCTGAGGGTGGCGAATCTGTGGAATTCATTGCCACAGATGGCTGCCGAGGACGTCAACCGATATTTTTAAGGCAAATGTTGACAGGTTCTTGATTAGTAAGGGTATCAAGGATTATGGGAGAAGATAGGAGAATGGGGTTGAGAGGGAAAGATAGATCACCCATGATTGAATGGTGGCGTAGATTCGATGGGTCAAATGGCCTAATTCTGCTGCAATGACAAACTTTTGAACAAACGGGCCCGTGCAACCAACTTTCCCTGCATAACATTTCCAGAAGCACTGCTATTGATAGACTTTTCAGATCTGCATTTGGATTGCTCAAAGATTCTAAAGATAGAGTTAAATTTACATTAATCTATTACAAGGTTGGGAGTTCCCAAAGTAGACAGAAGCCACTGATGTTCCAATGAATAAATATGGGGCCCCCACCTCTGGCACCACTCCAGTAGATGTATACAAAATAATGAAAGGAATAGATCCGGGTAGATGCAGTCTCTTGCCCAGAGTAGGGGAATCGAGGACCAGAGGACATAGGTTCAAGGTGAAGGAGAAAAGATTTAATAGGAATCAGAGGGGTAACTTTTCCACACAAAGGGTGGTGGGTGTATGGAACAAGCTGTCGGAGGTAGTTGAGGCTGGGACTATCCCCACGTTTAAGAAACAGTTGGACAGGTGCATGGATAGGACAGTTTGAGGGTTATGGACCAAGCGCAGGCAAGTGGGACGAGGGTAGCTGGGACATTGTTGGCTGGTGTGGGCGAGTTGGACAAAAGGGCCCATTTCCACACTGTATTATTAGATGACTCTACGTACTGTGACTACACTCAACCACACACCTTTTACTGACATTTTCTCTTCCATCCCATATATCTTTAAATTATCATTCATAATTGGGCAGAGCGGTAGAGTTGCTGCTTTAAAGCGACAGAGACCCAGGTTCGATCCCGACTATGAGTGCGCGTTTGTAATTTTCCCCCGTGACCAGTGTGGGTTTCGTCTGAGACCTTGGTTTCCTTCCACACTCCAAAGACTTACAGGTTTGTTGGTTAATTGGCTTGGTATAAATGTAAAATTGTCCAGTGTGTGTAGGATAGTGTTAATGTGCAGGGATCGTTGGTTGGTGCAGACTCCATGGGTCGAAGGGCCTGTTTCCACGCTGTATCTCTCAACTAAACTTCCATGGATTTGACAATTCTTGCCACATTACTGGAGCCTCTGCAACCAAAATGTTCTTGGCTTATTCTGATAAACTTCATTAAATGCCTTATAAACATCCAGGGAACCATTCCATTTGTACCCCAGTGTGTCGTTTTGTACATCTGCACCAGTGCATTTTCCCCAATTCCCGGTTTTATCTTTGTAACATGCCTCTCCGCTAAAATGCATCCATTACCTCTGCGCATTCTACAAACCTGTATTACACTTCTGCTGTCCAAACAATCCCCAGACAATCTCTTGTCAGGCTACTGCCAATATTGGACACCCAACAAACATTCCCCAGTCCCCAACTAATCACTTCCAACTCGCCAGATCACATATTAACCAATAACTCCAACTTTCCACATACAATCCTACCATACGATGCTGTATTCATTATCATGTTTAATTTAATTAATTAACTATGCAAGAGCTCAACCATCTAAAAACAAAAATGAAATACGATTCACTTAACAAATTTCACAGACCTTTAAGTTTCCAATTTCTCTTTCATCCCATACAAGTTTAAATTCTCATTAATATTTCCATGGATTTGACAATTCCTGCTTGATGAATCAGTTCAGTTCTTCAAGGAGTGGCACGGTGGTGCAGCAGTAGAGTTGCTGCCTTACAGCGCCAGAGACCCGGGTTCAATCCTGACTACTGTTGCTGTCCGTACAGAGTTTGCACGTTCTCCCTGTGACCACGGGGGTGTTCTCCATGTGCTCTGGTTTCTCCCCCACACTCCAAGGATGTGCAGGTTATTAGGTTAATTGGCTTCTGTAAATTGTCCCTGGTGTGTAGGACAGAATTAGATGAACAGGCTATCATTGGTCAGCATGCTTTTGGTGGGCCCTAGGGCCCGTTTCCACGCTGCATCTCTAAACTATGCAGAGTCATGGCATTCACCACTTTACTGACTGTTACAAAGTTGGACGAGATTGGAGCATTCATGGCTTGAGCCTCACTCGCCGCACCCAACACCCCAGCATGTTTTTGGAAGGATTTCTCAGTTAGTTCAGACTTTCTAAAACACCTCCTCTGGCACTTCTCCATTTTCACTTCAATCACCAGCACATACACTAGTTTCCACCCACAACCAACATCCTCTAGCTCACTAGTCTCTGTACAATTGTTTTGATTTTATGAAAACTCATTACCCTTTTTGCATTATAATTATTTCCTCAAAAAAGCATTTCCTTTTAACAGATCTTTCACTTCATTAAAGCAGTCACGATTTATTTCACATTAGGTATCGTTTACCATTCTGTCGCATTTAAGCTCTGACCCTTATTTTCTCAACAAAACTCCTGCAATGAAAACCTTAAGTTGTCTGTTTTGGGGGCTTTCACATTTGATTAATTCCACCGTCTTCTTTTCATTTACTTTGAGTCAATTCCCCTCATTCAAAGTCTGCCTCCGTCCACTACCAGTTTGTTTTCATGATGAACCTCCATCTACTGCAGTTGATCACACACACCCACACTGGTTATTTGTCCACATTCACCCATCCCCCCCCCCCCCCCCCCACTTCTGAACTTAAGCAGGCAAAGTATGTGTGCACCTTGGACTAGAAACATGACAATTAACAAGGGACCCAAGCACACTAGTCATTCTGTTCAACACCTGCCGTCAACATATCCAAACTTCAGTGGTTATTTCACATTACATCTTTTTGAGTTTAGCTTATTGCCACATGTATCAAGTTACAGCAAAAAGCTTTTGTTGCGTGCTAACCAGTCAGCGGAACTACAATGCACGAATACAATCAACCCACCCACAGTGAACAGATACATGATAAATGGAATAACGTTTAGTGCAAGATAAAGTTCAGTAAAGTCTGACCACAGATGGTTCGATGGTCTCCAGTGAGGTAGACTGCTCTCCGGTTGTTGGCATGATGGTTCAGTTGCCTGATAACAACAGGGAGGCCCATTTGAATTCTTTTCACCAAGATGTAATGCAAGTTTAGAATTCAGGTGTTGCACTCTTTCAAATGGCAAGAGAAAGAGAACAAAATGATTCCAGTGAGCAACTGCATGAATTTCTATATTCCCTGCACATCCAAAAGCCTCAAATACCACTATCATGTCTATCTCCACCATGGAGATAGTCCAATGGGCTCCAGGTACCCACCATTTAAAAACTTGCCTGCCCATGTCTAAATTTGCCTGCCCATGTCTCACCTCAAGCAATGGCTTTGACATTTCCACAAGGGGGAAATAAGGTTCTAGTTTTCCTATTCAATGCCTCTCAATTTTATACATTCTTATCACTTCTAAGTTTGCCCAACCTCTCCTTGCAGCCAATACCTTCTAACCCAGGCAGCATTGCGGAGAAGGGGCTCCAGAGATGTTGCCTGTCCCACCGAGTTACTCCAGCATTTTGTGCAGCTCTATCTTCAGCATTGCGTGAATCTCTTCTGCACCCTCTCCCAAGCACAAACATTCTTCCTGCAACCTGGCAAACAGATCTGTACGTGATACTCCAAATGCAGCCTAACTAACCACTGTTTAAACTGCAACATGACTTCTTCGCTCTTACACTCAATGTCTCGACCGATGAAGGCAGGTACATGCGAAAGATCCAAATACAACTTCACATTCCTTTTCCTTGTTCGCACTGCAAAACTAAAAAAATACAGACTATTCTACATTCCTATTACAGACATGTTCAACATCAAGAATGTGCCAAGTTTCATTCTAAATGTGTAATATAGCATATCTCCCATCATAGAACTAACAAAGTTAATGAGCCACCCACCCCATGCCCCATCTGGACACTTATTACTCCCCTCCCCACATCCACTCCTCTGGCTTCACAATTCACAACTTCTCAATCCTTTTGTAACAACCTTGTTTTTCCATCTCTGGCATTCAGCCAACCATCTACCTATCAAACTCACCCCCCCCCCCATTACTTGCCACGCTTTATCCTGCCCCTACTCTTCCAGCTGTTTCATCCCCACAGACTACAGAAGGATCCCAACCAGAAACATCACCAGTCCATGTTCTCCACGGATGCCGCCTGACCCGCCGAGTTTTCCTTTTTTATTTATTGATTTTTAAAATTATGTTACCTCATGTTACGGTCTTTACAAACCTGTTATTATGCTGCTCCAAGAATGAATTTTATTTCAGTTTTTGATACCTTTACTTTAAAGATACAGTGCAGAAACGGGCCCTTTTGGCCCACCGAGTCAGCGGCAACCAGCGATCACCCCGTACACTAGCACTATCCTACACACTTGGAACAATTTACAGAAGCCACTTAACTGCAAACCTGTACACCTTTGGTGATTGAGAGGACCACAGCACCCACATGGTCAGGGAGAACGTACAAACTTTGTACTAGACAGCACCTGTTATCAGGATAGATGTCTGGTGCAGTAAGGTGGCAACTCTACCGCTGCGCCGCCTACTAATATGACAATTAAACACTTTTTACTCTCAATGTAAAGGAGGCCCCATTGTGAACATAAGAGTTCAGTCCACTAGATTACACATGCAAGCTCCATGTAATAATTACATCCATAGTTACATTGTCTGACGGGCTGGATTTTGCTGCAGCCAAGTGTTTGCTTTAGCACCATTATATATTCCAGAAAGATAAAATTGGACTTTGTCCTCTTCAGTCTACACGCAGAATTAAATCACACAACAAGTAACACAATCTTTTCACTTAAAATGAAAGCATTCCACATTGAATCGAACCACCTAATGCACTGGAGTCAATGGCAGCAGTCAGCCTAATTTAATCTATTGTTGAACAGCTATGCTGAAGAATAAATACAGATAACCAAAGTATAATTATTTGCAGAATATCTAGAATTTTAAAACCCGATGTGAGCCCAAGGGGGAAGGCACTGCAATTTAAATTACCTGCAAACGCAAATGATTAATTAAGGTGGCAGAGAAATTAAAGCACAGTCACAGGCTGGAGCTTGGATTTCAATCAATGGAACTTGAGATTTCCATCACGATGAGCCTCAAGGCAAGCTTAATTTAGTCCCTTTACTTGGATGAACATCCAAGGCACACTTCACATTGTGACTTCGCTAGGATGTTTCCAGTAGTGGGAGAGTCTAGGACCAGAGGCCACAGCCACAGAATAAAAGGACTTACCTTTTTAACAAAAATAAGGTGGATTATTATTTAGCCAGAGGCCAGTGAATCCTTGGAATTCATTGCCACAGATGGTCAAGCCATTGGGTATTTTTAAAGTAGAGATTGATAGGTTCTTGATTAGTAAGGGTGTCAAAGGTTATGGGGAAAAGGCAAGATAATGGGGTCGAGAGGGAAAAATAGATCAGCCATGATCAAATGGTGGTGCATACTCATTGGGGTAAATAGTCCAATTCTGCTCCCATGATTTATGTACAAAAAAGGACAAGGGACTAACTCAACAGGCCAGGCAGCTCTGGAGAACACGGGCAGGCGATGTTCGGGGTCGGGACCCTTCATATTTTCAATCATAATTCATGAACAACGCAACGTGAACATGGAAGAGCAGAAACCAAGAAGGGCCTTCATTCAAAACCTCACCTATACATTCCCTCCAAAGATGCTGCCTAACCTGCCGAGTTGCTCCAATAATATGCTTGGTTAAGGATCCCAGCATCTGCTGTTCCTCGTGACTCTATTCAGCCTATTATAGCCAATTGCGCGACTGCCCCATCGTGCCTACCGCAGCAGCAGGGAAGGTGCCCTCCATTATACCCAACCCATGCAGGTGGCACAGTAGTAGAGTTGCTGCCTTACAGCACCAGAGCCCCGGATTCGATCCGACTACGAGTGCTGTCTATACGGAGTTTAAACATTCTCACGTGGGTTTTCTCCGAGATCTTCAGTTTCCTCCCACACTTGCACCTGTACAGGGCTGTAGGTAAATTTGTACAAGTTTAAATTGTCCCTAGTGTGTGTAGGATAATGTTAATGTGCGGGGATCACTGGTCGACACAGATGCGGTGGGCCATTTCCACACTGTACCTCTGCCAAACTAAACTTTAGAAATAGTTAATATTAACATTTTGGAAAAGCTCAGCAACCCCCACAATCAAAATGTGAATTATGGAGATGTCAGAGACCTTAAATCTGGAACAAAATTAGATTTGTCTTAATTGACAAACCAGAATTATTCACTACAATATGGTCTCTGTTTATAGATTATTTG
Organism: Raja brachyura; assembly: GCA_963514005.1. The sequence continues at coordinate 34,433,243 of OY740793.1, read as the reverse complement.
AAGGGGTAGAATGGGCCGGCGCGGAAGCCTGACTGAAGCTTGAACCCAGGACTACATGAATAGTTATGTTCTCTGACCTATGGACCTATCTCCCAAGTTGTATTATTGATAGTTTATTCTATTTTTCCAATTTTCTTTTTTTTTTCTCCCTTGATTTTTTCTATCTATAATTACAAAAAAAAATGATTAGAGTCAATGTTAATATGTAACCGATAAATGAGGACCCCAGCTACACTGGTAGCGGGGTCCCTGGAAACCTGGATATTTAATATGTAACCGTTTAACAACGTTCGTAGTGGTTTGGACTATGATGTGTACATGCCTCTAATAACAATTTAACTATAAAGAAAGAAAAAGTTTAGACATACAGTGCAGAAATGGGCCCTTCGGCACAGCAAGTCAGTGGCGGCCAGCAATCCCCATACACTAGCACTATCCTGAACACTAGGGACAATTTATAATTTACAGAAGCTGCTGCCTGTACAGAGTTTGTACGCTCTCCCCATGGCCTCATGGTATTTCACCTGGAGCTCCAGTTTCCTCACACACTCCAAAGATGTACAGGTTTGTGGGTTGGTTGGCTTTGGTAAAGATTGTAAATTGTCCCCAATGTCTAGGATAGTGTCTAGAATACAGGGATCACTGGTCGGCAAAGGAGTGCAATTGGCCAAGCTCTTAATTCACTGGTACCATCAGCAAGGTAGTTTAGGAGTTTGAAAACCCAGATCACCAGGTTCAAGAACAGCTTCTTTCCCAACAACCATCAGGCTCTTGAACACTGCATAACGCTCATCTCGGTTATGAATTTATGGACCGCCTTTGGTTGAACAGCGAGGCAATGGATTTTGTTTTGCACTAGTATTAAGATACGTGTTGAATGTTTTGTTTATCTGTGTTAATAGGCCTGTTATACTGTTGTAAGTAAGAATGTAATTTTTCCATTGTCAGTACACATGACAATAAAACACTCAATTTGTTTAGTTTAGAGATACAGCACGTAAACACAGCTTCGGCCCACTGAGTCGCCACCGACCAGCGGCCCCTGTTCATTAGCACGATCCTACACACACACGGGACAATTTACAATTTTACTAAGCCAATTAGCTTACAAACCTGCAAGTCTTTGGAGTGTGGGAGGAAACCGGAGAAAAACCATACAAGTCACGGAAAGAATGTACATATTCCGTACAGGCGGCACCCGTAGACAGGATCAGGTTCTTTGGCATGGTAAGGCAGCAACTCTTCCGCTGCGCCACCGTGCCACCTTCAAAGTGGCTGAGAAGTTGCTCACAGTAGCATGCAGGGAAACCCTGTGCCATATATTATGTGCTGCCGTACCTTTAACCTTAACAAATGCACAGTTCATTAAGACAGGATACTGGGAGTTGGTCAGTTGTTGGAACGCTGCCAATCGATTACTCACCCACACACAAGATGTTGAAGCAGAATCCCTGACACACTGACTTGTTGACCAACTGGTCTGGCATACTGTCAAAGCCAACGTGCGCAGACAGCAACAGGTTCCGGGCACCTTCGGTCTGCAACACAGGAGAAACAAGTTAGTGAGACAGAGGTCCCTGTGAGGTGTACCAACCCAAAATCTGCCACCATCCACAAGACGAAGATTATTCCTAATCTTTACCAATATAATATTTCAAAAAGTGTAAGTGAAGGCCCATCATCGGGACCGATAGCGGCAATAATTTATTAATTCTGTCCCTACATAACTATAAATTAACACTTGATTTGCAGTTACTAGCTCCAACTGAGCACCTTTGAAGGGAAGTAGCCAATCACAAAGTACGGCTAACATCACAGTCCACCATGCAGCCGATGATTAACATATTATGACATCTTCTCCAATGTGCAAGCACAGAATTTTTTATTTTTTAAACAAAAATACGAATTTTAAAGGCGAATTGCATTATTTACTGGAATAACCCTACAAGATGTGTCGTGTGCAGCCATTACATGGCGACCAACAGTAAAATGAATATAGAATTCCTTAAAGGGAACAGTAACATTTATATTAAGAAAATTCACCATTTTCCAGAATTAATACCATTATATTCAATAACAAGCATTGACTGGATGTAACATCTGACATTACTGCACTGTGTTGGTCTTCCAGTTAACAGGATACCTTTAATAAGATGGCCTATTGAATGACAAATTCTATCACAGTCTGTTCACCAGATTCCCTTGGAATGTGTTAAAAGAACTTAGTTTAGAAGTTGTTGGGGTTTGAAGCAAGTGCAAGTGGTTGTTATGGTTACAGCAATTACTCAGCAGCTTGGGTCAGTTTGGATTCTGAGCAGTTGCAACAATGGCAAAAAAAAGAATCAATTCATTATGTCATAAGTGTGCCGGAATTGGCCTTTAGAATGATACTTTTGGAGATAAATTTAAAATACAAGCAAGCGTTTGTTCAGCAAAAATAAAAGCGCTGATAATAATCACTTCGGGATATGATGTACTGTGGCATTGCAACATGCCTCAGCATTCTCCGACAGCACTAATGCCTCAACACATTTCCCAGACCCAACAATGCACCTTGTGTTATTCCCAATGGGCAAGTCAGTTTTTCACTACACCTTGTCTGAAAGTTAGGTCTCATTTTCAGCCCACGTTCATGTATTTATCCTTACTTGGTGGGTTACTCTTTAATGAAGTGTTCATTGACAGAAACCCACACCAAGATCAAATTGACTGGATAGACTCGGCTTGTACTTGCTAGAATTTAGAAGATTGAGGGGGGATCTTATAGAAACTTACAAAATTCTTAAGGGGTTGGACAGGCTAGATGCAGGAAGATTGTTCCCGATGTTGGGGAAGTCCAGAACAAGGGGGTCACAGTTTAAGGATAAGGGGGAAATCTTTTAGGACCGAGATGAGAAAAACATTTTTCACACAGAGAGTGGTGAATCTGTGGAATTCTCTGCCACAGAAGGTACTCGAGGCAATTTCATTGGCTATATTTAAGAGGGAGTTAGATGTGGCCCTTGTGGCTAAAGGGATCAGGGGGTATGGAGAGAAGGCAGGTACAGGATACCAAGTTGGATGATCAGCCATGATCATATTGAATGGCGGTGCAGGCTCGAAGCGCCGAATGGCCTACTCCTATTTTCTTTGTTTCTATTATTCTAACTCACCTCCCCCACTTATCCTTTGCTGAAACATTCCCCTCCAGTCATCTGAAATAGAAATCAACCAGACTCCTCCCCACAAATAAAGAAACTCCTCAAACTGAACACTTCCTTTTTCATACCAGAACGACACAAAGTGCTGGAGTAATTCAGCGGGTCAGGCAGCAACTCTAGTTTAAAGATACAACGTGGAAACAGGCCCTTCAGCCATCACTGACCATCAATCAACCGTACTCTACATATTAGGGGAAATTTACAGAACCTAATTAACCAATAAACCTACACATCTTTGGATTGTGCGAGGAAACTCCATGCAGTCACGGGGAGAACGTAAAAACTCCGTACGGACAGCACCCCTAGTCAGGATCGAACTGATGGATAGGATGGGTTGTTCAACTGAATGGAGCAGTCAATACGAACCCCCCCCCCACCCCCCCCCCCCTCTCTCAAGTACCAGAAAATGTGACACCACCCAGATAACGCCATTCAGCATGGGATAGAGAGAGAGATGAACAAGCAATTTAATGTTTTCAATGTGGGGGGAAAAGGACATCAAGAACTTTATTCTTTAACTTTTAAAGAAAGGCTCTTTAGCATTCAGTGTAGCAAGCCACACAGGAGTGATGCAGTAGGCTGATGAAATGTTGAGATTAAATTGAAACAAACAACCCTGTATCTCCACTATAATGTCAACTAAGTCAAGAGGACAGCAAGAAATAAAATGTCAGGAGTACAATGGTTTCGTGTTTTGGGACTGCAATAACCAGGTTCTACAAATCAAAATTAATCAGACATTAACCTGGCAAAGACAGCCACAAGTACAACTTCCCTCTGGCGAGAGAGTGTTAACCCCATTTGGTTCAGACAGGCACATATAGAATCTGAGACGAGAATGAATACTTGTGGGTGCACCGAGGTTGAGGGTCAATGAGGAATCTTCACGAGCCAGAGTTCAGGTTAGTGATGGAAACTGCCATCAACCATTACTGCCCACCAGACAGTTTCATGTACAAGCTATCGCAAATATTGAAAGGCAAGGGCTTAGTGGAGAAAGAGCAGACTGGAGAAACAGTTTGTGGTTTCCTGTTTCCTCTCTTCAGCTCGCATTAAACAAGTAGCAAGTTGGAGATACCGAACTGCCACACAGAGAACCCAGAGGTGCCAAAGGATCCACTGAGTGAAGAGTCTGCAAATCACATTTTGATTCAGCAGATATTGTTCAACGGGGAAATTGGGTAGAGAATGGGCAGACGGAATTTAACCTCTGCTGCTAACTTAGACAAGTCTGACTGGCTGAAAGATACAACATGGAAACAGGCCCTTCAGTCCTCACAAACAATCAATCACCTGTTCACCCCCACTCAGTCTAAAGAGTCCCGACCCACCTATTTTCTTCAGAGTTACTCCATTTTGTGTCTCTGTTCACACTAGTTCTATGTTATCTGCTTCTATGCTAGTCCCTTCTCATCCACTCTTTATACACTATGGGCATTTTACCCAACAAAAGTGCACGTCTTCACAATGAGCGAGGAAAGCAGAGCACCTGGAGGAAACCTACGCAGTCGCACAGAGAACAAGCAATCACCACACGGACAGCAGGGGTCGGGATCGAACCCAGGTTTCTCGCGCTGAGAGGCTGTGGTTCAGCTGCCTATAAATCCCCCCCAATTGCTATTGCTCAGATCACACTGTTGGAAATGGCTCAAATAAGTACATTGAAACAGACCTCATTAGAGTCTAATTGCCAGAGGAGATTCTGTAAATTAGTATCTGCTTGTGTATTCAGTCTTACTCAACTTCGCCTTAGTAGAGAAGTTAATACTTCCATATAAAATTAAAAATGCTGGGTTGCATGTTGCTAGATTATGAATTACATTCAAAGTAATTGTGTAGCAGTGTCCAAAAGCAAAATACCTACTGGTTTGTAGGTTTATTGGCATCGGTAAAGACTGCAAACTGTTCCTAGTGTAGGATAGTGCTAGTGCATGGTTAGACGCTGGTCGATGCGGACTCGGTGGGCCGAAAGGCCTTCTCCCTCGCTGCATCTCTAAACTGAACAGCCCTGGAGCTGGAGAGCTCTGCTGCTAAACAGGCCCTCTTTTTCAGTAAGTGCTCCAAGGAATGGCCTCAGCAAACCGGAGCCACTCACTTGAACTGCAGCTCATTCAAGGTCAGCTGCGGGAGGTTCCCCCGGGACACAAAGTTGGCCGGGCGAGGAGAGGGACGACAGTTCACTGAACGATCCAGATGAAGGCGACGGCTGGAGGCCCTGCAGCAGCCTGGGGCTCGCCTGGATCGGGCACAACTGCCAAGACCATTTGGGACACGGCACCAAATCCAGCAACTCGGGAAGGAATGTCACCGTGTTTGCACTGTGCTACTGAAAGTTGCTTGCAACAATTTCTAGCTTTGAACTGTGAAGTCTGGGAAATGCTGCGTGCATTTAAACCCCCATATTCTTTCAATTTATGAAGACACTATTCCACACTGACAAATTAGTCCATTGGAACTGTTAAAATTGCCTTCTGGTGAAGGAGGTCGACATAAGAAAACAGATCATTTTCAATTCACGCAGCATCAAATACAAACACCGTTGGGGCAGGGCGAGCAAATGGAGACAGACTACATTTCCTGCAAGTAAAACTAACTCTTTGGCTCCTCACACTACATCGCAATGAACCTCGATGCTAAATGAGAAATAAAGCCAAACTCACAAATTGTTTTGAGACATTGGGTGAGGAAAAAATGCGTCAGAAACCTACGCCCATGCATGTTATATGTACCAGGTGCAGATCAGTAGACCACTTGCAAGCAAGACTGTTCCCTCAGTTCACAATTAAAACACTTCCACCACCTCTCAGCACATTCATAGGCACCTTTCGAGGAGTCAGTGGGAAGGAACAGTATTGCCTGCGCTGGGAATGGAGGCATCATTAAGCAAACTGTTGATTGAAACAGAACATGTATGAAGTTGTTTTTAATTAAATGTGGGAAAAGCTTTGAAACAGGATACTTGGCTGCTGTTCAGCAAACCTCATTAGAGTAAGGTTCTACACTGTGGAACTTAAAAACAATAGCTTTACCTCGTTCCCGATTTAAAACAAAACTGTTCCACTAACATTAACTTTGATATTTCCAAAACATCTTATCTATAAATTCCTGACATACTTTAACATTGTTAACAATGTGCAATCCAAATCCTTAACTGGATGAAAATGAAGCAACTGCATAGATCTCCAACAGGGATATTCAGTAAATAACATTAATGAACAGCCTTTGAAAGTGCACTGTAGGACATTCAGAAACAAGATTTGTTGTACAGCGTCTCTCCCCCTTTGACGTTTTGGCTGTGTGCACAGTTTGCAACAATGGGGAAAGATAACACGTTTGGGGCAGCAGTAGTGTTACTGCCTTACAGTACCAGAGACCCAGGTTCCATCTGTACGGAATTCGTATGGTCTCCCCATGACTGCGTGGGTTTTCTGCGGTTGCTCCAGTTTCCTCCCACACTCCAAAGATTTGTAGATTAATTAGCTTCAGCAAAATTGTAGCCAATGTGTGTGTAGGCTAGCATTAGCGTGGGGGAAATCACTGGTGTGTGCGGACTCGGTGGGCCGAAGGACCCGTTTCCACGCTGTATCTCTAAACTACAAACTAGATAGCCATCCGCTGGCCATTCGAGTGCATGGGTCAAAAAATAAAATGAACGGGATTCAGTCATTCCACTCAAGCACATTTCATCCTTCAACATGATACGGCTCATCTGCTCCAGACCTCATCTCCCCTTCCGTGCCAGCACCCCTCCTCATAATCTTTAATTTCCCGATTTATTTATTTTTAAAAGACACTTCCCCTTTAAAGATCTGGCAAACCAAAACCAACACTATTCTCACTCAACGGCCACCTGTACAGGAATCTCCTTTCTGTTTGGTCTATTTTGCTTTATTCTGTTATCCCAAGAGTGGGGTGAGGGGGTGGTGGGGGTAAAAAGTTGGCAGACTGCATAGTCATCATTTCCAATATTCTCCTTCACCCACACAAACCATGACATTTAGATATAATTTATTTGATTAGAAACCACATTGAGCAGCAAATTGCCCGACTGAAAATCCACAGAAGTGGACAAATCACAACACAGTGTAATATTTAAACAATTACAAACACCGTCAGTAATTTAAGCTTGCCAGACAATTAACGCAGTGAGAGAGATCCTGCCAAGTGAGTAATGAACATTAACCGTTGCACTAAAATCCTGCTCTTCCTGCCTTGCAACGTTAGGTCAAACAGCAAAAAACATAAGGATTAAAGGTTAGAATGGAAAAAATAACAGCCCCAACATTAAAGATTAATACAACGTTAATTAAAACTCACAACCCAATTGCAAATATGCAAGAACTTGTTGGAAGACTGCAACACATCCTTGGGAAAGACAATGCTGGAGTAACTCAGCGGTTCAGGCAGCATCTCTGAAGACAATAGATAAGCAACCTTTCTGCTCAAGATCCTTCTTCAGACTGATTGCAGTGGGGGAGGAGATAGAAATTGGAAGCGAGAAAAACAGGACAAATCAGGACTGGCAACAGATGGCCTTCAGCAAGGAGGTTCCCTGATAGGCCAATTATTGGCTACATTGATGCAAACTGTGGAACTGGTTAGCTTCTAGTGGGGGGGAAGAGAGAAAAAAAGAGGAAGGGTGGTAGGAGGTGGGGAGAAGATAGAGGGGAGGGGGAGGAAAGTGTTTGTACAAGGGCATAACAGTTGTGAACCAAGTCAGTTTGCTTTCCCTGTTGCCACTAAGTGGAGAAATCCTGGTAGTTTCATCTGAATACCGAGACTTGACCCGGGCTACAACATGCTTCATATCTCAGCAATATTGCCACTGGATTAACAACCTTCTCCAGAATGAAAAGAGACATTCAAAAGCAATCAGATACAAGAATTAGATTATTACTGGTGAAATGAGAAGTGCTCTTTTGAGACTTGGGCATTGGGACAGAAGAGATTGTTGTGGACATTTTCACATCGCTGTGTATGCCTCAGCTTGACACTAACAATGACTGACAGCATCTTCATCATCACTAATGCTCGTGGTTTGTATGGACAACTGCAGCTGTTAAACACTCACTGTTCCCCAGAGTCCAAGTCATATACTGAGGCAATGCCTCTGGCCTCAACACACCTCCCATTTCTAATACTATGGCGAGGGGAAGCATTGTAACAGTTCAAGAATTGCAGAGTTTGTGTGGTAAATGGTCTCTTAAAGGGGCTGTCCCAATGTACGAGCTAAGAACTCTCCCGAGTTTAAAAAAAATCAAACTCGTGGTAAGCACGTAGAATGTACGTAGCAGGTACGTCAGAGCTCGGAACGTCTCTTAGCGGCTCGTAACGCTAACGGCAGGTACTCGGGAAATGCGGTGAGCTCGTGAAGATTTTTCAACATGTTGAAAAAAGTCCACGAGATCCCCGAGTACCTACGAGCGGCTATTACCGTAATTCTCCGAGTTCGAATCAGGGGAAACCCGGGAGAACTCTTGAATTAGCTCGTACAGTGGGACAGCCCCATTAGTTGCCCCAGCGTGTAGAGAGTGAATGTGAAAGAGAGATCGCATAGGACGGAGATCAATGGTCCACATGGATTCAGAAGGCCGAATGGCCTATTTCCATGCTGTATCTTTTCAATCAATTTTACTTTCAGTCCTTCACTCCCAAACATTCAGGGAGACAGTATCATCTTCATTTTACACACCATCATAACTTGTGCATTGTAATCACACATTTGGTTGTGTGAGAAAGAACTGCAGATGCTAGTCTACACCAAGAATAGACAAAATGCTGGAGTAATTCAATGGTCTGGCAATACATCTGGAGAAGAGGAATAGGTACCATTTTGAGTCAAAACCTTTCATCAGACACATGATGAAGGGTCTCGATCCAAAACGTCACCCATTCCTTCTCTCCAGAGATGCTGCCTGTCCTGCTGAGTTACTCCAGCATTGTGTCTATCCTCATTATTTGGTTGGTTATTCATTCATGAGATTTGGGGAACAGACCTCCAGCATTCATCGCTCAATCCATTAAACCCTGATCAGCTGTTTGCAAGGCTATTTCAGGTCGGCTAAGAGTAATATCGCTTTGGGTTTGAAGTCACATATACCAAGAAAGGCTGGCCTCAGTCTTTTTAAAAGGTCATTAGCAAGCAAGATGTGTTTTCTGTGCGCACAAAGGTGATTTTAATGACAATCTGTCAAGTTTCACAGTCACCATTACTGCTTTATTCCAAATATTATATTTGCCCCAGTTCTATATTGGGATTCAATCTCACATCCCTAGCTCAGCAGTCCAGCCTATGAAGTCCTGCATACTACCAGGTACAATGCCGCCAAACTCCATCCTGGGATTCACTAGAGCACCATCACAAAGACTGTTGCAGTTCAATAAAACCAACCATCAACTTCCAATGGTTCCATGGTTCTTTTATTGTCACGTTGTACCAAGGCACAGTGAAATACATTTTTTTTGCATGTAGATCAGTGAGGTTATTGCCATACATAATGACAATCCCTGATTACCTACCCCAGTTTCAGTTTAGTTTATTGTCACATGTACCGAGGTTTACTACTTGCGCAAAAACGGTACGCGATAGATAGCTACCATTTTTCGTCAGCTCACTCACCGGACTCCTGTGCTGCGAGTGCACAAAGTTTCATTCCAATCGGTGGTCTATTGTAAAAGTTAGTGAGATTTAAAAATCTTAAAAACCATGCGTGCACAGATCGAATTCCTCCCCTGCCAGTCAGTGCCACATGGATTAGTCTCTTCCCCCGTCACAGTCCGCTCCTTCCTGCGCCATCACGTCTTTACTGGAGTTCTGGGACGTTCTGGATGGCCAGCGGAGGTCTCCAACCCAACACAATTTTGGAGGGACCGGAAGCAGCCCAGCCCCAAACAGAAGGTGAATGCTCTAATGCCGGCAGAGGAGAACAACCAGCACCCGCCGTGAGTCCCTATTGTACCACCAGCTCCTTCCCCTGTGGTCCCCCTCGCTGGCTCCTGCCCCTCTTCCCCATGATACCCCCTTCACCCCTATGGCCCTTCCACATCTTTTCGAGCTCTCTCCATAACACCCCCCCCCCCCCCCGCATACACACCCCTCCCCCCGCAACACCCCTCGCCCACACCCCTCTCTCCCATCCCCCCCCCACACACCCCATGTTCGCAGCCATTTATTATTTGTTTGATAAGCCAAACGCTCAGAACAGTACAGCACTGGAACATGCCCTTTGGCCCACAAATGTTCATTCCGAACATGATGCCGTGTTCTACTGATTGCCTCATTAATCCAATTAGAATTAACTCAGAAAATAAAATGTCACCAGTGAAGAACAGCATTCACTGGGCGGGCCATCCTGCCTCACAGCAGAGCCACATGTACCACACACCAAAATGTGTGTCAGATATGCAGCAAGACAAAACCGTCAACAGGAAGACCGGAAAACCAAAAACGACCAAGATTCAAACGCCAAAATGATTACAGACACTTGAATCGGAAACCAATCAATTCAGAAACTGCTCTATTTTAAAGTCATCAGAATCTTAAATACTATGATGGCAGAGGGAAACCAAAAACCCCCTTAAATAACTTGCAAAACACCCTTACAATCACCCCAGTTAATTTACTTGAGCTCGACTACAACCTCATATGCTATTTTTCCCCAACGGAGACTAACAAAACCGGGGCAGGCAGCATCTCTTCAGAGTTCAGTCAGTCTGAAGAAGGGTCTTGACACGAAACGACACCCACTCCTTCTCCCCAGAGATGCTGCCAGTCTCGCTGAGTTACTCCAGCATTTTGTGTCTACCTTCGGTGTAAGCCAGCATCTGCAGTTCCTTCCTACACACTGCTAACAAAATCTCCAGGCCTTGAATGTCTTAAGCTACTTGCTTTCAACCTTCACCCGCTATTTTCCAACGGTGCTCTGCCACACATTTTATTGTACATGTAACACACTCTGTTGTCACCCTGAATCTAATGGTGTGCGTGTGTCTCTCGGCGGGGTCAAACCCCAGTCATGTCGGTGCAATCGTGAACGCACGGGAAAAGAATACTCCCGTTTTGGGATGAAGTGATTTCAATGAATGGGAGGAGCAGGGGATGGGCGCTGCAGGAAACTGCCCAGTCCACAACCAGCTGTTCATTTCAATTATACAATCTCAGACAAATTAAAACGGGAAATGCGCAGGTGGCCTGCTATAACGGTGCCTCTCCACCTACATACAACAAGGTGCTGGAAATGGTCGGAAGGAGAGATTCCCTCCTGTCGGTACCGAGATGTTCCCTGTATCCGAAATATCCCCGAGTGAATGGATCCCAATTTCGGAAGCGGACCAGCGCGTTCCAAGGCAGGGTGGATTTTCAAACACCAGATTTTCTTCTCTTTTTCTCCATCTACCCGCTATTTCCCCCCTCGCTCTTATTTGCTTTAGTCAATTTAATTTCCATTCCGTGCCAGAAGCCGACGCCCAGCGCCTTGCATCCAGCCCACATCTTCCTCAGTGAACAATAGCTGAGCTGACCAGTAGCGGTAACAGCCCGGGGGCGAGGTACCTCCTGGTGCACAACAGAGCGGAGAATCCCTCCTGCTAACTCACCCTATGGGTGCAAATAACTGCATGCATTTGCCAGTGCAGTAAAGGAGAGCGGATAACTGGTGGTTGTATGCAAGCACTCACCGACTGCCGAGCCACCTCCGCCGCCGCCATGGTCGCTCCTTCACCGACTCTCTTCCGAATGCTGTCGCTGGATACATTCAGGGCGCTACCACCGCGCGGCTGCGGGGGCGCCAGCATTTCCAATCCTCCCAACGTCCTCTCTCAATCATCTCCTTCTCACGAATTATTCTTTATTAGTCTGCCCATTATTAATAAATTATATTACCGTAACAACCTGTTTTTTTAACCCCACGCTGCAGTCTCCCCCTGCAACAACATCTTCAGCATGTGTGGGCGGCACCCCTTCTTTTCATTGTGCTCGGGTCCCGTCCAGCACACTCGAGCGGAAACCTAAAGTATCATGTTTTTCGCCTGTAATTTTACACATTTAACTACACCGGTTCATAAACAACTGCTTCATAACCAACAGACTTGAATTTTCTACATTGTTTAATTACAGCAAATTGATATCTCGCGACATTTTTAAACTCGAAAAATAGAACTATACAAGTTAAAAATTAAACTCAAAGTATAAATATTCGCACATAAAATTACTCCTCCAACATTAATTATCCTTGTCTTTAATTTTGTGGGGGGAAATTCAAACGCCACTCTTCAGCAGGTGCTGATATCTGGGTATTTAATGGCCTTATTACAATTAAAGCTAATTGCCTTGTTTCCCTTCCCACTTAAGTCGTGGTTGATAGTTGCAAGCGCCAATAAAGCAGCGACCTCCCACCATCATTTCAAAGATGTAACCTTTAGCTTCCTGCATGACGTAAATCCACTTCGAAAAAAAAATGTTTCACCTCCTACTGTAAGCAGCGTATACAGGGACCCGTGTACTTGTTCATAACGTTTTTCCATCATTAAAACGGAATTGACAATACAGTTCTTAATTTCCACGTGGTACCATCAAAATAGACGCGGGGGCGTTAGGATGAACCCTAACCATAGCGACTGTTAAACGTGTAATTTTATTTTCTCATTAGCTGGTTATAAGCGCATGCTTTTCTGATTGTTTTAAATACAACGGGAAGGCATCAACACATGCGGCAATACTGTTCCAAAAAGCAATTGGTACAACTGCCAACAGTTTGTGCCTTGTCAGAGGTCATGGATATTGAATTTCTCAAGGGAATTGGTTGCAAGTGAATTTTCCAACCCAGATCACGAGTGAGTGAGAGAGACTCTAGATGCTGGAATCTTGACCCAAAGGGTCCCGAGCCGAAGCATCGTCTGGCCAGACTGAGGAAACATAGAGAAATGGGTGCGAGAGTAGGCCATTCGGCCCTTCGAGCCAGCACCGTCATTCAATATGATCATGGCTGATCGTCTAAAATCAGTACACCATTCCTGCGTTTTCCCCATTTCTCTTGATTCCTTTAGCCCTAAAAGCTAAATCTAACTCTCCCTTGAAAAGAAGGGATCCCGACACGAAAAGTCGCCGATCCATGTTCTCCAGAGGTGCTGCCTGATCTGCTGAGTTGCTCCAGCGCTTTGTGTCTTTTGTACCCCGAATCGAAAGATCATCTTCCAGCGGTCGATTCTACGTGTTTCGCTGCACAGATGCTACCTGGCCCTCTATCTGGGAAGAATCTAGGACCAAAAGTCATAGCCTCAGAATTACGACGTTCCTCTAGGAAGGAGATGAGGAGGAATTTATTTAGTTAGAGGGTGGTGAATCTGTGGAATTCATTGCCACAGAATGCTGTGGAGGCCAAGTCAATGGATATTTTTAAGGCAGAGATAGATTCTTGATTAGTAAGGGTGTCAGGGGTTATGGGGAGAAGGCAGGAAAATGGGGTTGAGAGGGAAAGGTAGATCAGCCATGATTGAATGGAGGGGTAGACTCGATGGGCCGAATGGCCGAATTCTGCTCCGATCACTTATGAACTTTGTTCTAGCAGTCTGTTAGTGAGTTGGAACCACAGCTTACTGTGCTCGTACATCCATCCCCCGATGGCCAAGTTGAATGAGGACAATGATACACTGAAAGAGGTTGATTTGCTTGTGCAGTGAGTCCTGGTAATGACACCCTCTGATTAGATTTATTGTGTATTATGACTAAAATATAGTTTTTGGGGTTGGGGTAGGAGGAGAGGGGAAAAGAATAAATAGCATCTATGATAATCAAATTGTGATAAAACATTTAAAAAAAGTAAAAATTGGAGAATTCATTGTTCATACCATTGGGTTGTAAACGGCCAAAGGGGAATATGAGGTGCTGTTTCTCCAGTTTGTGTGCGGCCTCACTCTGGCAATGGTGGAGGCCCAGGACAGAAAGGTCAGCATAGGAATGGGAAGGGGAGCCAATTCTCAGACAGAGCAGCTTAAAGAAGATGCAAGGTAGACACAAAATGCTGGAGTAATTCAGCGGGACAGGCAGCATCTCTGGAGAGAAGGAATGGGTGATGTTTCGGGTCGAGACCCTTCTTCAAACTGATGCCTGGGGACTGGGAGGGACAAAGATAGAATGTAGTCAGAGACAGTAAGACTGGTGGGAGAACTGGGAAGGAAGAGGAGATAGAGAGGGAAAGCAAGGGCTATTTGAAGTTAGAGACGTCAATGTTCATACCGCTGGGGTCTAAACTAGCCAAGCAAAATATGAGGTGCTGTTCCTCCAATTTGCGCTGGGCCTTACTCTGACAATGGAGCAGGCCCAGGACAGAAAGGTCAGATTGGAAATAGGAGGGGGTTGAAGTGCTGAGCACCCAGAAGATCAGGTAGGTTAAGATGGGCTGAGTAGAGGTGTTCAGCGAAACGATTGCCGAGCCTGCGCTTGGTCTCACCAATGTAAAGAAGTTGACACCTGGAATAGAGGATACAATAGGATTGGGTGATTGTTTCGCCGAACACCTCCGCTCGGTCCGCATTAACCAACCTGATCTCCCTGTGGCTCAGCACTTTAACTCCCCTTCCCATTCCAAATCCGACTTTTCTGTCCTGCGCCTCCTCCATGGCCAGAGTGAGCACCACCGGAAATTGGATGAGCAGCACCTCGTATTCAGCTTGGGCAGTCTGCACCCTAGCGGCTTGAACATTGACTTCTCCAATTTCCGGTAGCCCTTGCTGCCTCCTCCACTTCTCAGCTCTCTGGCTCCTCCTCTTCCTTTCTTCTTCCCGCCTCCCCCCACCCTACATCGGTCTGAAGAAGGGTTTCGGCCCGAATCTTTGCCTTTTCCTTCGCTCCATAGATGCTGCTGCACCCGCTGAGTTTTTCAAGCACTTTTGTCTACCTTCGATTTTCTATCATCTGCAGTCCCTTCTTGAACATACAGTAGATGAGATTGGAGGAGGTGCAAGTGAACCTCTGCGTCACCTGGAAAGACTGTTTGGGTGCTTGGATGGAGTCGAGGGGGCAGGTAAAGGTACAGGCGGTACAGGTGGAAAGTACCTGGGGAGTGGGTGGTTTGGGTGGGAAGGGACAAGTTAACCAGCGAGTTGTGGAGGAAACAGTCTCTGCGGAAAGCAGAAAGGGGTGGAGATGGGAAGATGTGGCCAGTGGTGGGATCCCGTTGGAGGTGGAAAAATGTTGGAGGATTATATGTTGTATGCGACGGCTGATGGGGTGGAAGGTGAGGACAAGGGGGACTCTGTCCTTGTTGTGAATTGGGGGGGGGGGGGGGAGCTAGAGCGAAGCTGCAGGATATCGAGGAGACCCTAGTGAGAGCCTCATCTATAATGGAAGAGGAAGACCCCCGTTTCCTAAAGAATGAGGACATCTTCGCTGCTCTGCTATGAAAAACCTCATGCTGGGCGCAGATGCATTGTAGACGTAGGAATTGAGAGTAGGGGATAGAGTCTTTACAGGAAATAGGGTGGGAAGAAGTGTCGTCTAGACGGCTGTGGGAGTCGGTAGGTTTCTAGTAGATGTCAGTCAATAGTCTGTTTCCTGTGATGGAGACGGTGAGATCTAGATGTCAGAGATGGTCCAAGTGAATGTGAGTGCAGGATGGAAATTGGTGGTGAAGTTGATGAAGTCAGTTTGTGGATTTTGGGGGAGAAGATAAAATCTGGCCATGCGGGACTGGGGAACGATGGGGTTGGAGGCTTTAGAGGGCAGAGAGTGATTAAATCAATAATAGTGTTTGAGATTAAGGCCTGGTGCTCATCTGCGGGGTCATGGTCCAAGGATAAGTAGGAGGAGGTGTCTGATGTTAACCATAGCCCCACAGCACTTAAATGAATGGCATCAAAAGTGTATGTACGACTGATAAAAAAAGACCAATTACTACAAGTGGAGCAAGAGAGGAAACTAGTCCTGCCATTCATAGGAATGAACATTTATACGCATGTTGGACTTCCAAAATTAGTATTAAGAGAGCTTATTTGTATGTCAAGGTGTCTGTAAGTTGGGTGATTGGCACTTAGAGATGGGCTGTATAGGGTGACAACTAGTAGTGTGCTGCCTCCTTGCTCCAGCAGCGAGGTTTTACCCTGACCTCGGGTGTTGTCTGCGTGGAGTTTGCACATTCTCCGTGCAACTGCGTGGGTTTCCTCCAGTTTGATCTAATTTCCTCCTTCATCCCAAAGATGTGCATGTCGCTAGGTTAATTGGCCACTGTAAATTTCCCCATGTATGCAGATCAGTGGCAGAAACCTTGGCGAGGAGATAGTTGAATGGAATGTGGAGAGAATAACATAGGTTCAGAAGGATGAGAGTAAACATGGGTGCTCGATGAATATGTTTCAGTGCGTCAAAGGGCCTTTTCCGCCCTGTCTTCTTCTATGACTGAGTTGGCCTATAAGAGAGTCAAGAGTGTTTTATTGTCATATGTCCC
This sequence comes from Raja brachyura, assembly GCA_963514005.1. The sequence continues at coordinate 34,416,604 of OY740793.1, read as the reverse complement.
GGACAGGACAATGAAATTCTTACTTGCTGCAGCACAACAGAATATGTGAATATGTAAACATTGTCTATAACGGGGAAAAAATGAACAGTTCAATAAATAACAAACATAGTGCAAATAACATATAATAATAATATAGTCTTTTGCAGTTCAGAGCTCAGAGCTTATTCGTTGTTGTGTTTAATAGCCTGATGGCTGTGGGGAAGTAGCTGTTCCTGGACGTTACAGTTTTCAGGTTCCTGTATTTTCTTCCTGGTGGCAATGGTGAGATGAGTGTGTGGCCAGGATGGTGTGGGTCCTTGATGATTTTGGCTGCCTTTTTGAGGCAGCGACTATGATAGATCCCTTCGACGGTGGGGAGGTCAAATCCAGTGATGGACTGGGCAGTGGTCACAACTTTTTGTAGTCTTTTTTGCTTCTGGACGTTCAAGTTCCTCCAGTCTGCATTGTTATTGTATCTGACGATGCTTATCCTGGCAACACTTCATACTTACCCTTGCCCTATATTGCTCAAAAACTTACCAATCTCAGATTTAAGATTAAAAACTGATCTAACACTAATTACTATTGTGGAAGATAGCTCCAATCTCAACCCAACTTTCCATGCTGACCAGGTTGTCTATGTGAACACCCATTTGCCTGTGTTTGCCCCATATGCTTCTAAACTTTGACGTCTTCACCTATCCATGTTTCCCAGAGATGCTGCCTGACCCGTTGAGTTACTCCGGCACTTTGTGTCCTTCTAAACCTTTTCTGTCCATGTTCCTTTCCAAATATCTTTTATATGGTTTAATTGTTCTACAATCAATTACATCATCTGTGGACTGTTGATAATCCTTATACATCTGGGACAGTGATTCCACATTTGTAGTCCCACCCCAGAAACCTATATACAAAAATCTAGGCTGGCAATTCAATGCCGCAGCAAGGGAGTACTGAACCATTGAAGATGCCATCCTTTGAATGAGATACTGAGCTGAGACCCTACCTGCTCTTTCAGGCGGATGGAAATAGTGCTCGGGAATCTCCTCCAAATGTCCTCCGTTCCCTGTCAGCAACGCTGACAAGGTGGATTATCTGGTCCTTACTTGTGAGAACTTGCCTAGCGCCAAGCAAACTAGTGAAGTCAACAACGACTGCACATCTACAGTGATTTACTGGCATATATAAGTTTTTATAAGTTTGAGAAGCAAATGTGAAAGGTGCAACAAACATTGGTGAATGTTATGTTCTTTTTGTACACCTTACACAAGATGTCTTCCCTTCTGGAAGACATCGGAATAAAATTTCTTCTCATCTTCTCAGACACCTCTTCAGAACATTCAGTCAGGTCCATCAGGAATGGACCCGGTGGGCGGCAGAGTCTGTTTCCATGCTGTATCTCTAAGTGAAACTAAACTAAGTGCTGTCTAACTAATTAGAACATTTTGAAGTAATATAACCATATAACCATATAACAATTACAGCACGGAAACAGGCATTCTCAGCCCTTCCAGTCTGTGCCAACCATTCATTTTCCCCAAGTCCCATCTACCTGCACTCAGACCATACCCCTCCATTCCCTTCCCGTCCATATACCTATCCACTTTACTTTTAAATGTTAAAATCGATCCTGCCTCCACCACTTCTGCTGGAAGATCATTCCACACAGCCACCGCTCTCTGAGTAAAGAAGTTCCCCTCATGTTACCCCTAAACTTCTGTCCCTTAATTCTCCTGTCATGCCCTCTTGTTTGAATCTTCCCTACCTTCAATGGGAAAAGCTTATCCACGTCAACTCTGTCTATCCCTTTCATCATTTTAAAGACTTCAATCAAGTCCCCCCTTAACCATCTGCGCTCCAAAGAATAAAGACATAACTTGTTCAACCTTTCTCTGTAACTTAGTTGCTGGAACCCAGGCAACATTCTAGTAAATCTCCTCTGTACTCTCTCTATTTTGTTGACAACCTTCCTATAATTAGGCGACCAAAATTGTACACCATACTCCAGAATTGGCCTTACCAATGCCTTGTACAATTTTAACATGACTTCCCTACTCCTATATTCAATGCTCTGATTTATAAAGGCCAGCACACCAAAAGCTTTCTTTACCACCCTATCTACATGCGATTCACCTTTCAGGGAACTATGCACAGTTATTCCTAGATCCCTCTGTTCCGCAGCATTCCTCAATTCTCTACCATTTACCATGTACGTCCTATTTTGATTTGTCCTGCCAAGATGTAGCACCTCACACTTATCAGCATTAAACTCCATCTGCCATCTTTCAGCCCACTCTTCCAAATGGCCCAAATCTCTCTGAAGACTTTGAAAATCTACTTCATTATCCACAGCACCACCTATCTTAGTATCATCTGCATACTTACTTATCCAATTTTCCACCCCATCATCCAGATCATTGATGTACATGACAAACAACAGTGGACCCAACACAGATCCCTGAGGCACCCCACTGCTCACCAGCTTCCACCCTGACAAACAGCCATCCACCATTACTCTCTGGCATCTCCCATTCAGCCACTGTTGAATCCATCTTGCTACTCCACCATTAACACCCAAAGATTGAACCTTCTTAACCAACCTTCCATGGGGAACCTTGTCAAAGGCCTTACTGAAATCCATCTAGACAACATCCACTGCTTTACCCTCATCAATTTCCCTAGTAACCTCTTTAAAGAATTCAAGAAGGTTTGTCAAACATGACCTTCCAGGCACAAATCCATGTTGACTGTTCTTGATCAGACCCTGTTTATCCAGATGCTTATATATATTATCTCTAAGTATCCTTTCCATTAATTTGCCCACCACTGACGTCAAAATAACAGGTCTATAATTGCTAGGTTTATTCTTTGAACCCTTTTTAAACAATGGAACAACATGCGCAGTATGCCAATCCTCAGGCACTATTCCTGTTTCTAATGACATTTGAAATATTTCTGTCATAGCCCCTGCTATTTCTACACTAACTTCCCTCAATGTCCTAGGGAATATCCTGTCAGGACCTGGAGACTTATCCACGTTTATATTTTTCAAAAGTGTCAGTACTTCCTCCTCTTTGAATCTCATAGTTTCCATAGCTACTCTACTTTTTTCCCTTACCTCACAGAGTTCAATATCCTTCTCCTTGGTGAATACCGAAGAAAATAAATTGTTCAATATCTCCCCCATCTCTTTTGGCTCTGCAGATAGCTGTCCATTCTGGCTCTCTAATGGTCCAATTTTATCCCTCGTTATCCTTTTGCTATTAATATAGCTGTAGAATCCCTTTGGATTTACGTTCACCTTTCTTGCCAAAGCAACCTCATATCTTCTTTTAGCTTTTCTTATTTCTTTCTGTAATCTGTCATGATAGTCATGCAGCAGAGAACCAAGCCCCTTGCCCCCCTTGTCCATGTCAACCAAGATGCCACATCTATAGTCCCATTTATCTGCAATTGCCCCATATCCCTCTAGACATTTCATATTCATGTAACTGTCCAAATATCTTTTAAATGCTGTTATCCAGTATTGACTCCATTATGAAAAGACTGGACCATTTCCCACCCCAGCCAACACTTCACACCCACTCACAGCCTGACCTTAGTCTGCAAAGACTGGGCCCTTCTACACCCACCCCCCTCAAATCTCCACATCACACCCAATCACCCACACGCTCTGTGCTGCACAAGATCACTTATCCAATATCAACAATAAAAATAAAGGAGGTGGAGAAGCTTTTCAGAGAACAAAAAAGCCGGAAATCTACAGGACCTGACAATGTTTCCCCCTCTACTCTTAAGCTCTGTGCCAAACAGCTGGCACCGGTCTATACAGACATTTTTAACCAGTCCCTGCAAACATGTACTGTCTCTGCCATCTTCAAAGTCTCCACTATTGTCCCTGTACCTAAAAAGCCAAGGATTACTTGTCTTAATGACTACAGGCCTGTCGCACTGACCTCTGTAGTCATGAAGACACTCGAAAGGTTTGTGCTGGCCAAGCTGAAAAATATCACAAACTCCCTGCTAGACCCTCGGCAGTTTGCATATTGGGCCAATAGATCTGTGGATGATGCAGTCAACCTGGGCCTGCATCCTACAGCATCTAGACCACCAGGGGACCTATGCGAGGATTTTGTTTGTTGATTTTAGCTCTGCATTCAACACCGTTGTGCCAGAGCTACTACACTCCAAACTTTCTGAGTTGACTGTGCCTGAACCCCTCTGTCGGTGGATCACCAGCTTCCTGACAGACAGAAAGCAACATGTGAGGCTGGGAAAGCTCATCTCGGACCCGCATAGGAGCACCGCAAGGCTGTGTACTCTCTCCTCTCCTCTACTCTCTCTACACCAACGACTGCACTTCCACAAACATCTCTGTCAAACCTCTCAAGTTTGCGGATGACACAACCCTGATTGGACTGATTCAGGATGGGGAGGAATCTGCCTACAGACAGGAAGTGTCACAACTTGCGTCCTGGTGCCATCGCAACAACCTGGGGCTCAATGATCTTAAGACAGTGGAATTGATTGTAGACTTTAGGTGAGCTCCCCCTCCCCTCACCCCACTCACCATCAACAACACCACAGTCACATCTGTGGAGTCTTTTAAGTTCCTGGGAACCATCATCTCCAAGGACCTTAAGTGGGGGGCTACCAAAGTCAAAAAGGCACAACAGATGATGTACTTCCTACGGCAGCCGAGGAAGCACAATCTGCCACAGGCAATGATGGTCCAATTCTACACGGCCATCACAGAGTCTGTTCTCACCTTCTCCATCATGGTCTCGTTTGGCTTAGCCACCAAGCATGACACCTGGAGGCTGCAGCGAATCGTTCGTTCAGCAGAGAAGGTTATTGGCTGCAACCTTCCCTCCATTGATGTAGGTATGTTACAAAACTTACCTTGAGCAGTGCTGCAGTTCTGCCGCTCCCTGTGTGCGTGACTTTGGCGCCTTTCAGAGTGGGGCGGGCTTAAAGTGCCGTTTTTCTTCAGACTGGGCAAATTGATCAATGTCGGGCGATTTTGGTGCAGAAGAAAAATCGCTCCGACATTTCATTAATTAAGGTATTTTTAAATTACGCTAGATTATTTATTATCTAGAGTCATTTAAAAATCACCTTCAAAAGCCGTGAACGCCGATAATGGGAAGGATTTTGTGTAGGGGAGAAAAAAAAGGTACACAGTTTATTTTTATATTAAAAGTTGTTTTTTATGGAGGCTTTAATAATATTTTCATGTAGCGAAATGGGGTCCAAAAAAAATGTATGAACCGGCTGTATTTTTCATACCCACTTCACAGCAAACCGCACCGTTCCAATCCACCGCATTCCACTAAAACCCACTCGCTAGTTGATTTAAATGGCCATTAATTTACAGGCATTAAACACTAAATTCATTCCATTTGGCCCAGAAATTCATGAAAATGAGATTTAAAAATTATGCTATATTGTGGATTATTGTGTGAATGTTATTTGGACACTTAGGCAATTTAAAAAAAGTTTATCTTTTCTTAAGAAATGGATAGATGTTTAGATATACTCATTGATATACTCATTTTGTAATTAGCTACAATTAGATAACTAACTAATTATATGCTTTAATTTCAGGCCATCCAAGTAAGATTGTTTCATATTTGTTTCAGAATGCTTCAATCTATCATAACTGAAAATTTCATTGAGTTCTCTTATTTTTTAAGAAAGTTATGGGCTTTTAACGGTTCTAGATCACAGCTTTTGAGTTAAGTCAATTGAAAGGCAATGGGCAACAAGATGCTAATTTCCGAGTATGAAAATGATCATAACTTTCTTAATACTGAAGATATGAAAGTGAATTAGGTGTCAAATTAAACTTCTTTTTATGCTGTGATGGGATAAATTGCAGACTTGATTTTTTAAATCTTAAAATTTTGTAACATTGCTAATTGATGAACTGTACACTGCAAGGGCTAGGAAGCGAGCGGGCAAGATCATCTCTGACCACTCTCCCCCTGGCCACAAACTCTTTGAATCATTTCCCTCTGGAAGGCGACTCCGGATTGTCAAAGCTGCCACAGCCAGACATAAAAACAGTTTTTATCCACGAGTAGTTGCTCTACTCAACAGCCAAAAATCTGTAGCCTCCCTTTGATCCGGTATTTTGTTGGTTCACATGCTTGATCAATGGTGTTTTATCATTAATGTTTTATTATTATTAATGTTTAGTGTTTTCGGAGTCATTCGTAACTGTCACTGTATGTCATGTTGTTACTTGTGGGCGGAGAACCAAGGCAAATTCCTTGTATGTGAATACTTGGCCAATAAACTTACTTACTTATTGTATCGGCCTCAACTATTGTAGCGACAGCAATGGCTGCCTTGCCAACAGTCTATCTGTACCTTTCTTCTTCGTTGTTTTTTTAGTATGTGTTAAATGTAAGTTTTTTAGTGTTCTAATTTGTTTTATATGGGGGAGTGAGTTGGGGAAAACTTTTTCTAATCTCTTACCTCGACGGAGATGCGATTTTTTTTTCCCGTATGGTATGTCTGTCCGCACTGCGGCCTAACATCGAGGAGTTGGTGGCCTTTGCTGAAGACCAATTTCAAGAGCTCCATCGCGGGTGCCTACAGGACTTTAACATCATGGAGCCTATGATCCCTTTGCCAGGTTTCAACCTCTGAGCTCCACCATGGGTGACTGCGGACTTTAACATCGTCTCTGGTCAGAGACTGACTTCGGGAACTCCAAGCTGCAGGAGCTTCGACAGCCCCAACGCAGGAGCTTCGACAGCCGGCTGCAGGGGCTTTGATCGCCCCGATGGATGGTTTGACTGCCCCGACTGCGGGAGAAAAATGAGGGGAGTAGATTAGACTTTATTGCCTTCCATCACTGGGAGGAACGTGGGGAATCCGCTGTGGTGGATGTTTATGTTAACTTTTATGTAGTTGTGTGTCTTGGTGATTTTTTTAGTATGGCTGTATGGTAATTCGCATATCACTGTACCTTAATTGGTACACATGACAATAAAAGACCTTTGAAACATTTTAAATACTTGGAATTTCCTGAGAATATATTTTATGCAAACTGGTTTCACTTGTTCTTTCTTAAAAACGGAATAAAAAGTGTGGGAATTGACGTTCGAACTAGACCCGATTATATCACTTCCCATTCAAGAAGATAGTGACATGGGAGGGAAATTGTCTCAATTCCCAGGCAGTAATCAGGTCACTTAAATTATAATTGAAAAAGTGGGAACAAGGGCACATTGTTACACATTTGGGGTCAGTAATTGAAAACCCAGGTGTATAGGAATTTCTTCTCGCAGGAGATGGTGAACCTGTTTGCACCCTGGGAAAAAAGCTCCAGTCTTGCATCGTCTAGAGTGGCAGAGCACAGAAACAGGCCATGTGGAAAGGAACTGCAGATGCTGGTTTAGAGCGAAGATAGACACAAAGTGCTGGAATAACAGTGGGTCAGGCAGCATCTCTGGAGAAGAAGGATGGGTGATGTTACAGGTCGAGACCCTTCTTCAAACGGGAGACAGGCTCTTCGGTCCAACTTGCTGTGCCAACCAAAATGCCTACTGAATCAGTCCGCTTTGTCTACATTTGGCCCATATCACATTGATCGGTGGTGGTATCTAAACAGGAGGTTTTTGAAAGACCAGGAAATGAAGAGCTAAGGAGGACTGTGCAGAAGAGATGAGACTCAGACAGATGAGATATGATCATGTTGATTGGGGAAAGTAGGTTTGGGGTCTAGCTAATTCATTGTTTTCCTGTCCATCAATCCTAAACATTCCTAGTCCCTATGGAATGTGGGGAACAGGTGAATTGAGGGAAGAGAGATCTTTGTTTTATATGTCACAATAATCATTGGTGTGTGTGTGTGTGTGTGTGTGTGTGTGTGTGTGTGTGTGTGTGTGTGTGTGTGTGTGTGTGTGTGTGTGTGTGTGTGTGTGTGTGTGTGTGTGTGTGTGTGTGTGTGTGTGTGTGTGTGTGTGTGTGTGTGTGTGTGTGTGTGTGTGGGCATGTGTATGTGTGTGTAGGCACTGGGGAATATTGTGCAAGGTTCAGTCCAACTCGTGAAAATCTATAAACAGTAGTGTGGGGAAAGTGAATTAACGACTGCAAATGTTGTAAGCACACGGGTCAGGCAGCATCTGTGGAAGGAGAAAGAGAATCCACACGAAGATAGACACAAAAAGCTGGAGGAACTCAGTGGGACAGGCAGCATATCCGGAGAGGAGGAATGGGTGACGTTTCGGCTCAAGACCCTTCTTCAGACCCTTCTTCAGACCCTTGTTCAGACTTCGTCAGGGTGATGTATTCGGTTTAAACGTCACCTATCGATGTTCTCCAGAGATGCTGCCTGATCTGCTCAGTTACTCCAGCACTTGGTGTCCCTTTCTGTATCAACAAGCATCTGCAGTTCCTTATTTCTATGAATTGACACATTTGACTTGTTCACAGTAATCTAATCATTATAAATCATCGTTCTTAACTTTAAAGTTCTGTGCTTATTGAGGACCCAGGTAACTGATGGTCGAAAGGAAATTTGAGCCGGGCATCACAAAACTATGGGAACATAATTACCCGTTCATTCAAATCACAGCCTTCTTTCAGTGCAGTTCAGGATTAATTTATTCAGAGCATTTCCTCTTCTCTCGCAAACGACTTGTCCATTATATCCCTGGTATATCTCCAGAGATGCTGCCTTCCCTTTAAATCGTATACAGCATTTTATTTGAGACAGGTCACTGTTGATGGCGACGCGGAGATTTATTTTATAGTCGTTTCCTGGACACGGCGCTGAGTAAAAATCTCAATTCTGCTTTTGCAAGCTCTGTGAATAAGCGCACTCGTGACCGAGTTCCCCTTTGAAAGGGTCACGGGCTATTTTAATCGCAGGGAGGGGGAGTTTGAAGTTTGTTTCGCTTGACTGCAAGACTAACCAGCGAGCACTCTCCGCGGCGGCGGCGGCGGCGGCGGCGGGACGTCCCGTTTGGGAATAGAAGGAGCAGCGAGCACTCCGACGCTGCAGTTTGGAGAAGGGTCGCCTGTGCACCTCCCTCCACAGACGCTGCCTGGCCCGCTGAGTTCCCCCAGCATTTAGCGGTGCACTGTACTGTCCGGGGCCCACGCCTGGCTGGCTGGCTGCCCTTTATTCGGCAGAGGTGCAGGAAATTCCACGGGGGCGTGGCGTGGCGTGGCGTGGCGCAGGCTGGGCGCAGCGAGGAGGTTGGGCCAGTCTGATTTATCAGCCAGATCTCAAAGAGACTTTGGACTCTTCCCGAGCGGGACAGCAGCCCGGCGGCCTCGACATGTTTGAGAAGATCGCCGAGGCGACGAGTCGCAGCCGCTTCCTGGTCGCCACCAGTCCGGTCGCCACGGTGGTTCCGGGGCGAGATACGCTGAAGTTCCCGGGCGCGGATACGCTGAAGTTCCCGGGCGCGGATACGCTGAAGTTCCCGGGCGCGGATACGCCGAGAGTCCCAGAGGGAGATACGCTGAAGGGCCCGCGGACAGACGCGTCTATGGTCATGGGCGCAGATACGGCGAAGGTCCAGAGGGCAGATACGCCGACGGTCCCGAGCGCAGTCCCGCCGGTCCCGGGGGCAGATACGCCGACCGTGCCAGGGACAGATACGCTGAGAGTCCTGAGCGCAGTTACGCCGGTCCCGGTGCGGGGCACGGATACGCCGATTGCTGGGCCAGATGCGCCGAGAGACTTGGAGGGGGACACGGCGAGAGTCCTGAGCGCAGTTGCGCCGAAGGTCCTGTGGACAGATACGCCGATGGCAGCGGCTAGCGACGGGCCGCTGTGGCCGGGCAACGACAACAACAACAGCAGCAGCGGCGGCGGCGGCGGCGGCGGCGGCGGTCACCCCCCGAGCTACGGGCAGGTGCTGGACGGCATGGACCGTCTGTCACACCTGCTCGGCCGCTTCCTGCAGGCGTCCGGCCGCCAGGCCGAGGGGACAGGGGGGCCGGCGGCTCGCCGGAGCTTGCGGCTGGAGAGACGGGACTCGGGCGCAAGTGCGGCGGTGCGGGCGGGGGGCAGGAGGAAACTCGGGCCGGGACAGAGGGGAGGAGTGGGGTTGGAGAGGGTGGGGGTGGGGGAGAGAGTGGATAAGGGAGTAGGAGAGGGGGAGAGACTAGGGGAGGGGGAGAGACTAGGGGAGGGGGAGAGAGTAGGAGAGGGGGAGAGAGTGGGTGAGGGAGGAGGGGAGGAGGTGGGCGAGGGGGCCGGGGAGAGGGAACGAGAGTGCGAGGGGTTGGCGGAACGCGAGTGGGCGCTGGCGGCGGCCGGGGGTGAGGTGGGGCGGATGGCCGTGCTGCTGGAGCGGGATCCCGGGCTGCTGAACCGGCGGGACCCGGTGAGCGGGCTGACGGCGGTTCACTGGCTGGCGAAGCGCGGCGATGCGGACGGGCTGCTGGAGCTGTGGCGCCTGGCGGGGAGTGCCGGCTTGCGGCTGGATGTGGACGGGCGGGCGGGCGGGGCAGGTTACACGCCCCTACACCTGGCCGCCATGCAGGGCCACCACATGGTCATCAAGCTGCTGGTCGGCGCCTACAACGCCAACGTGGATGCCCGCGACTACGCCGGCAGGAAAGCCTGGCATTACCTGGGCAGCGGGACACCCGGGAAACTGCGGGAGCTGGTGGGGGCGCAGGAAGAGGAGTGCCCGCCCCGGACTGGAGCCCGGCCCCAGCGGGCGGGCAAGGAGACGGAGCAAGCCCAGAAGAAGCCCCCGTCCTTTGCAATCGCCTCTGTGCAGAGATTCTTCCAACTGAACTACTGGCGACAGTGGAGGTCGCAGCGCAGCGTAGACCGAGAGCCAGCGGCGGCTGCTAATACACGAACACTGGCATTTCCATAGCGCCAGCCACGTCCCTGGCCATGGAACGACCCAAAGCACTTTGGCACCTGTTGTGTCGTGTTGTAGTGAATGCCCCAGGGCAGACAATGTACTACCAGCAAGACCCCACAAACAATGTGTGTTGGAAGGAACTGCCGATGCCGGTTTGCACCAAAGATAGACAAAATATAAGATGGTTCACCCGTTCCTTCTCTCCAGTGATGCTGCCTGCCTGCCCGCCCCGCTGAGTTGCTCCACTATTTTGTCTTCCCATAAACAACAGATGGCCACACAAACATTTACGTTTGATGCTGACACTTAACTTATTGTTTATTTCTAAATTGTGGTCAAAAGCACTCAACGTTTTTTTTCTCGAGAGTTTGGTGTTTGGTTTCAAATTCCAATTGTAATTCTAGTTTCCATTTACCAAATGGGAAATGTATTCATGGGAGCTTTTTAACTTTAAGAATCTTTGCACAATGAGATGCCACGTCCATTATTGACATATCTACATTTTCCATTAATAATGTTGGGAATCGGACCCAAATGCCTTTGTTTTGATGTGAAATTGATAATTGGTGAATGTGTAAAACAAATCGCTGAACAGGTCAGGGCGATTATTTCGCCTTGTCTTTATTATCTGTGGTTTTAAAATCTGTTTAAATTTCACTTTTATACCATAAATCTGTACTTCCTGCATTTTTTCCCCAGTGGGATATTACTGTGTAAAAACCACCTGGTTCGTTAATCTTGTTTTTGGGATTAAATTGTAATTACAAAGATCATCATTAAGAATAGAGATAATAAAAATAACTGTAAAGGAAGAGATTTTTTGTGAAATGCTTTATTTAAGGCGGGTTGCAAAAAACACAGTGCTTGTTAACTCATTGGTTCGGGCAGCATCTCTGGAGAACATGGATTGGTGACGTTTTGGGTCGGCCCTTTCTTCAGACCTTTCTGCAACTTCAATGTGTGTTAGTAGGGTCATTTATAACATGGATCTCGCCGGGCAATGTAGAACTAGTGTGAATGGGTGATCAATGATCGGCATGGCCTTGGTGGGCTGAAGGACCTGCTTCCACGCTGTATCTTTCAATCAATCTATTTATTTGCTATATTTACAATAATACTTACAATATTGTTGTATTTTCAGAATTCTATGTATTGCGGGGAAAAAATGTAGTTTTGCCTGCATTTCAAATATGGGCTATATTTAAAAACAAATTTAAAAGTTTCGTTTTAAGTTTGGAGATACAGCGCGGAAACAGGCCCTCCGAGTCCACACCGACCAGCGATCCCCGCACACTGACATCAGCCCACAAACTGGGGACAATTTACACTTATACCAAATATTCAAACCAAGCCAATTCACCCTACAAACCTGTACGTCTTTGGAGTGTAGGAGGAAACCGAAGATCTCGGAGAAAACCCGCGCTGGTCACGGGGAGAACGTACAGACAGTAATCGGGATCGAACCCATGTCTCTGGGTCGCGTTGGGTTCAGTCTGAAGACGGGGTTCGACACGCAACATCACTCATTCCTTCTCTCCAGAGATGCTGTCTTTCCCACTGAGTTACTCCAGTATTTAGTGTCTATCTGCTGGCTTAACTTGTTTAATATAGGATGTGTTAATACATTATTAACCAGTTGTTGCTCCATCCACATGTTGAAAGGTCATTTAAATTCCATCTTCCGTTTTCAATTCTAGATTGACCAGTTCTGTTCCATTCTTCACAAGATAGTTTGGAGTTATGAACAATACTATGCCCTGTGTCTCAATGATTCAACAAAAATCATAAACATAGTGCAAAGTATTTGATGGCTCTCCAGATATCGTGTCAAAAAATGATAGACACTACTTGCATTAATCATCTTTGTATGAGAGCATGCAGTGGGTTAATTTTGCAATCTATATATCAGTTGCCATTCATGCTGAAAATGTTGTGCTGCACAGATACTCCATTCAGATATAGGATGTGGACATCGTTGGCATTGACTGTAAATTCCATGGTGCCCTTGAGAATGTGGTGGGGAGCCACAGACATTTTTGAAGCGTGGCAGTGAAGTTGGATCAAGAGCTAGTTTTTAAAAATCGTATTCTATGAAGGATGGTGGATTATAGAATTGCAATTGAAGATGGGGACTAAGGAAATGTGGAGGTTACCAAAGTGGTTACAAATTGGTGGGAAATGTTATTGAAGAATGCTATAAATATGAGAATAATTCAGTCGGTATATTTACGTTGCATCTACTGTTGTGAGATTCCAGTCACACATAAATTCTACCTTAAGTTCACGTTCTTGTGCCTGTGCTTCTCTAGAGAGCTCTGTCCACTGTACAGTACATTTGGCCAAAGGTAACAACATTAACTGATTCGTAGTGGTGCGAATCCTTAATCTATAAAGATTTAAACTGAGGTTGTATTAACATAAGGTTTGATATGGCACTGGAAGTGGACACATTGTGACATGAAACTAAGTTAGTGCGATTACCAATCATCACTCTGGGTCTCTAAATTTTATTGACAAATATAGCAGTGGGCAAAGGAAATGGCTTTGCATCAGAGCCAGATTTGGAATGCCAATACAGCCTTTAGCGATATCTGTAGATTGAACCCATACTTATTTTGGATTGTCCAACAGAATGGGACTGAGCTGACTGCAATATTGGTCCTCTGTTAACTTTTAAGATGTGTTGACTTTCTTGGCTCGTTCATCCTGTAACTAAATATGTACAAAGGAACAGCAGATGCTGGTTTAAACCAAAGGTAGACACAAAATGCTGGAGCAACTCAGCGGGACAGGCAACATCTCTGGAGAGAAGGAATGGGTGACGTTTTGGGTCGAGACCCTTCTTCAAGCTGATGTCAGGGGAGAGGGAGATACATAGATAAGGAAGTGTAAGGTGTGAAAACATGACAAAGGGAATGAAGATCAACTGACATATAGAATAGATCATTGTTAGCTGGGAGAAGGTAACAACAAAGCAAACAGAGATCAAATGTAGTTGGGGACAGTAAGACTGGTCGGAGAATTGTGAAGTGGGAGGAATGGAGAGAGAGGGAAAGCAAGAGTTACTTGAAGTCAATGTTCATACCATTGGGGTGTAAGCTACCCAAGCGAAATATGAGGTGCTGTTCTTCCAATTTGGACTGGGCCTCACGCTCAATGGAGGAGGACGGAAAGGTCAGTGTGGGAATGGGAGGGGGAGTTAAAGTGTTTAGCAACTGGGAGATCGGGTAGGTTGAGGTGGACTGAGCGAAGGTGTTCAGCAAAACGATCGCCAAGCATGATATATAGGAGTCCAGTAGATGAGGTTGGAGGAGGTGCAAGTGAACCTCTGCCTCACCTGGAAAGACTGTTAGGGTCCTTGAACGGAGTCGGGGGGGGGGGGGGGGGGGGTATAGGGACAGGTGTCACATCTCCTGCGGTTGCTGGGGAAAGTACCTGGGAGGGGGTGTTTTGGGTGGGAGGGGACAAGTTGACCAGGGAGTTGTGGAGGGAACCAGCCCTTTGCCTCAAGGAGTGGTGGAAACAGGTTTGGGATATTTTTAGGCTAAAAATAAAAAAATTCATAAGCAAGGGTGTGAAAGGTTACAGAGTAATCGGGAATGCAAAATTGAGGTTGAAAACAAATTAGGCATGATCTTATCTCATGGCAGAGCAGGTTAATTCCTGCTTCTCATTCGTATGTTTATGTGGAATAAGCAGGCCCCTCTGATGTTCGTAGATTGTGACTAGTGGAGCACTGCAGGAGAGTGGCATTGGTCCAAACAACTGGCCATCTATATTGATCTACATTTCAGGGGACCAAAGATGTAACATTACTACGTTTCCTGGTGCCGCAAAACTAATGTGAGATGTGCAGAGTATGTGAAAAAACTTTAATGGGATACAGTCAAGTTAAATGAATGGGTGACAATGTGGAAAATGTGATGGTACCCACATTGGTAGAAAAGGCTCCTGCTGCATACTTTGTAAAAGGTGAGAGATTAGGAAATACTGAAGTTCAGGAATTGTCCTTGTACAATGTTCACATGGGACCTCTGTAAGGCTGCACCTGAATTATTGTGCACATATTTGGTTTCCTTGTACAGGGTGAAACTCTGCTTTCTGGTGTTCTGTAGTCTGGTAACACGCGTGGTCGGGCATGTTTTGGATCTGGCATCACTAGTCTGCAGAGCAGCCACAAGGGTAGCTCGATTGGCATTTTTGTATTCACTGTTTTTTTTCCCACATCAGCAACATTTGAGATTCAGACTGTAGATACAGTGAGGAAACAGGCTCTTCGGTTCACTGAGTCTGCGCCAAAGCCACTTTAACCTACAAACCTGCACGTCTTTGGTGTGTGGGGGGAAACTGGAGCACCCGGAGGAAACCGACGCAGTCACAGGGAGAATGTACAAACTCCGCATAGAAAGCACCTGTAGTCAGGATCGAATCCGGGTTTCTGGCGCTGTGAGGCAGCAACTCTACTGCTGTGTCTTGTGCCGCACCAAATGCAGAATAAAATGTCACTGTTTGAATTTGTATGAAATGAAAACACAAAATACAGAGAACTCAATTAGTTCAGCAAGGACAACAATCTGCAAAGGGCTGGTTCACAGCAGAAGGCCCCTGAAGGGATTTGTTTCAGAAACTGATAAGGCATTTTCTTTTATTGAGACTTGTTGCAGTGGCCAGTTCTCAGTAGGGAGTCGCTTATGGGGGGGGGGGGGGGGCAGAGTGAACTGACTACCCTTGGCAAATGTTTATGTGTGGTTAGGTTCTCAAGGCAACTTCTTTGGTCCAGCTCAGTCTGATTTCAGGGGTGCCAGATCAGAGAGTTTGCCCATACTTGCCTTTGAGCAAGTGCAGTGAAGACCTATCAGATTTCTGCCAATGAGGGAGATCTGTCATGAGGAGATACCTTGGCCTCTATTTGCCAGAAAAAATAAATATACAAAATATTGAAGAGGTGCAATGAAAAACTTTGTTTTGCAGACTATCCTTTCAAATCACTTAACATTAAACAATCAAGCTCGACTCAAGTACAATCGGTCGGGCAAAGGGGATGATACAGAGTGCAGATTATAATTCTCAGCATTGTAGCACTCCAGTTCCAGAGACAAAGTTCAATTACTGCAATGGGACAGAGGTGAATCAGACCGCACCCTAGCTCATGGAAGGATCTTTCAGAAGCCTGATAACTGAAGGGAAAAAGATT
This sequence comes from Raja brachyura, assembly GCA_963514005.1. Next base: position 34,400,581 of record OY740793.1, on the reverse strand, counting down.
TAATAAGAAGACCTAATCAGCCTTGAGCCTCAAATGATTTAACAGACTTAGTGGACCATGAGGGTTAACTTTGCACCAGCTCCCAAGTCATCTCTTACATTCACTTAAGAGGAAATTCTGTATGAATTTTCTTTAGAAAGAGATGCGTCTTCATTTTGCCTTTAGATCTTTCCTCAAATGTTCTAAATCAATTACCACAGGAAATAGCTGCTCCCATTTCTCTAGTTTGTACATAACTCCTTTCATCTTCCCCATCTTGCTTCAGGAAGACACCTAGTTTCTCAAATCCTTCCACAAAACTAAACTCTCTCATTTCCGGTCATCCCAGTAAATCTGAGGCTTGTTCAGTGTTTTGTTATGGATTGGGAACAATAAGCAATTTTTAAATTGTTTGATAAATATTTTTCCATCAGAAAATATTTGCCACATGGAGAGAAACCACATGAACAGTATTGATCACCAGCAAGGGAGCCTTGTGTGCCGTCTGTGCAGAGTTTGTATGTTCTCCCTGTGACCACTTGGGTTTCCTCCCACATCCCAAAGACGAGTACATTAGTAAGGGCGGCACAGTGCGATCCAGACATCAGGTCTGTGGCGTGTGCCGTGTGCATGTTCTCCTTGTAACCACATGGGTTTGCTCCGAATGCTCTGGTTTCCTCCCACGTCCCAAAGACGCATGGGTTCTTGGGCTACGTGGCCTCTGTAAATTGCCCCTCGTGTGTAGCGAGTGGATGCGAAAGTGGGATATCAAACTAATATGAACGCGTGATGAATGGGCGGCATGGACTTAGTGGGTCGGAGGGCCTGTTTCATGTTGTATCTCTAACAAAAGATATATGTCATTACAATAATATCAAAGAGATAATTGATATATTTTCCTTTGTGGGCGATTAAACAGTTCACTAGTTTGCTTTAGGGTCATGGCTGCACCACTCCACAATCTGCAAATAATGCCATGTCCTCCAAGTAGAATCTCATATAGATAGGGTGGTAAAGAAAGCTTTTGGTATGCTAGCCTTTATAAATCAGAGCATTGAGTATAGAAGCTGGGATGTAATGTTAAAATTGTACAAGGCGTTGGTGAGACCAAATCTGGAGTATGGTGTACAATTTTGGTCGCCCAATTACAGGAAGGATGTCAACAAAATAGAGAGGGTACAGAGGAGATTTACTAGAATGTTGCCTGGGTTTCAACAGCTAAGTTACAGAGATAGGTTGAATAAGAGGTCTTTATTCTCTGGAGCGCAGAAGGTTAAGGGGGGACTTGATAGAGGTCTTTAAAATGATGAGAGGGATAGACAGAGTTAATGTGGACAAGCTTTTCCCTTTGAGAATAGGGAAGATTCAAACAAGGGGACATGACTTTAGAATTAAGGGACAGAGGTTTAGGGGTAACATGAGGGGGAACTTCTTTACTCAGAGAGTGGTAGCGGTGTGGAATGAGCTTCCAGTGGAAGTGGTGGCGGCAGGTTCGTTGGTATCATTTAAAGATAAATTGGATAGGCATATGGATGAGAAGGGTATGGAGGGTTATGGTATGAGTGCAGGCAGGTGGGACTAAGGGAAAAAAGTTGTTTGGCACGGACTTGAAGGGCCGAGATGGCCTGTTTCCGTGCTGTAATTGTTATATGGTTATATGGTTGTTATATGGTACATTCAGTTTCAAATGGACAACCTTAAACCCTTGAGATGAATGCATAGTTGCACAGCTAACATTATTATTTCAAATCATTTCTTGGCTTTGTCTCTTCACATTGGAGGTGATTAAAAATTACTTGCATTTTGGGAAGTATGGTTTTGATTTCAAGAACCACAACATCTGCAATATGTTAAACATAGCACCAGGAAGTGTGTTGTGGCTTGTACATTCTGGTACTTTTAAAAACAATCATGTGACAGGAACAGGTGGTCACTGGCATTATCACAGGGGTTTAGGGGCAGGACACAGGTAGGTAGAGTTGCTGCCTTACAGCACAGGACACCCAGGTTTGATCCTGACTATACGTGCTGTCTGTACTAAGTTTGGAAGTTCTCCCTGTGACCGCGTGGGCTTTCTCTGGGATCTCCGGTTTCGTCCCACACTCCAAAGACATACAGGTTGGTAAGTTAATTGTCTTCGGTAAAATGTTAAGTTGTCCCTAGTGTGTGGATAGTGTTAGTGTAGGGGGATCGCTGGCTCAGTGGGCCGAACGGCCTATTTTCTAAAGTCTAAAGTCCTGTATCGTTAGAGTATAAATAGAGAACAATTATAGTCAACCACAGTGGTTGGTCTATGACTTATTGGAAGGACATTAGGTGGGATTTTAAATGACTTTTAATTGTTTCACAGTCAATAACGGGTCATTTTCAGAATGTAGGCAGTGACTAGTGGAGTGCCACAAGGCTCGGTGCAGGGACCCCAGTTATTTACAAGATATATTAACGATTTAGGCGAGGGAGTTAAATGTGACATCTCCAAGTTTGCAGATGACATATAGCTGGGTGGCAGTGTGAGTTGCAACAAGGATGCTATGAGACTGCAGGGTGACTTGATAGGTTGGGTGAGTGGGCAGATGCATGCCAGATGCAGTATAATGTGGATATATGTGAGGTTATCCATTTTGGTGGCAAGAACGGGGAGGCAGATTATTAACTGAATGGTGTCAGATTAGGAAAAGGGGAGGTTCAACGAGACCTGGGTGTGCTTGTACATCAGTCACTGAATGTAAACAGGCTGTGAATAATGCTAATGGCATGTTGGCCTTCATTACTAGAGGATTTGAGTTTAGGAGTAAGGAGGTCCTACAGCAGTTGTACAGGGCCTTAGTGAGACCACATCAGGAGTATTGTGTGCAATTTGTCTCCTAACTTGAGGAAGGGCATTATTGCTATTGAGGGAGTGTAGCGTAGGCTCACCAGGTTAATTCCTGGGATGGCAGGACTGACATATAATGAAAGAATGAGTCGACTGGGCTTGTAGTCACTGGAATTTAGAAAGATGAGAGGGGATCTTACAAAACCATATAAACTTCTTGAAGGATTGAACAGGCTGGATGCAGGAAACATGTTCCTGATGTTGCTGGAGTACAGAACCAGAAGTCAGTTTAAGAATAAGGGGTAGATCATTTAGGACTGAGGAAAAACGTCTTCACCCAGAGAGAGTTGTGAATCTGTGGAATTCTCTGGGTCAATTCACTGGATGTTTTCAAGAGAGGCCAATTCATTGGATGTTTTCAAAAGAGAGTTAGATTTAGCTCTTAGGGCTAAAGGAATCAAGAGATTAGGGGAAAAAGCAGGAATGAGGCACCGATTTTAGATGATCAGCCATGATCATATTGAATGGCGGTGCTGGCTCAAAGGGCCGAATGGCCTACTCCTGCACCTATTTTTCTGTGTTTCTAATATCAATATAACTGAACGGGACAGGTAGCATCTCTGTAGAGAAGGAATGGGTGACGTTTTGGGTCTTCAGACTGATGTCAGGGCGATACAGAGATAGAATGTAGTCGGAGACAGTAAGGCTGGTGGGAGAACTGGAAAGGGGGAGGGGATGGAAAGAGAGAGGGAAAGCAAGGGCTACAAAGTTAGAGAAGTCAGAGTGAGGCCCAGAGCAAATTGGAGGAACAGCACCTCATATTTCACTTGGGTATTTTTCTTTTTAAATTCCATATTCATTTAACCACTGAACTTCAAAGTTGCCAAGATTAAATTCAAATTCCGTTGATCAGACATCTGGATACTGATCCCATAATTCCATAATAACCAATATGTTACCAAACTTCCTGCCCAGTGAGATCTATTATATTCATGTATATTGTTGATGTGTGTATTACTATGGGGTATACACATGATGATGTAAATGAACAGGTCAGTTACAATGTTCCATTTAAGATTTTAACGTCAAACTGAAGATCAGAAAGATTCTGATATTAAACCGGTAGTATTCACAGTATCGGGTCAAGACCCTTGACGAAGGGTCTCGACCCGAAACGTCACCTATCGCCTTCGCTCCTTAGATGCTGCTGCACCGGCTGAGTTTCTCCAGCCTTTTGTGTACCCTCGATTCTCCAGCATCTGCAGTTCCTTCTTTAACAGTATTCACAGTATCATCGTCATACAGCAGGGAAACATGCCCTTTGGCCCAACTTGCCTATGTTGACAAGATACAGCATATACACTAGTCCTACATATCCACCTTTGGCCCATATCCCCCTTAACATCTCCTATCTGTGTACCTGTGCAAACCTTTTGTTTACTAGCTCAGGAAGAAGGAGTTTTGGAATCAATTTAGTAACTCTCAAGTATGCATGTTTAGGTGTCACATAGAAAAAAGGTGGAGGCGGCCATTTGGCCTTTCGAGCCAGCACCGCCATTCAATGTGATCATGGCTGATCATCCCCAATCAGTAACCCCTTCCTGCCTTCTCCCCATATCCCTTGATTCCGCTAGCCCCAAGAGCTTTATCTAACTTTCTTTTGAATGCATCCAGTGAATCGGCTTCCACTGCCTTCCGAGTCAGAGAATTCCACAAATGGAAAAGGAAATCTACACCCAAAAGACGAAACATCACACTTTGATCATAAGTAGACAAAAGTGCTGGAGAAACTCAGTGGGTCACCCGTTGAGTTTCTCCAGCACTTTTGTCTACCTTGGATCTGCAGTTCCTTCTTAAACACTTTGATCATATGTATTTTGTATAAAATTACTTTAACATAATATTAAGTATTTATATTTGATTTTTTTTGGCTTGGTTACTTTTTATTTCTTAGAATTGACTGCTGAGAGTATTGGCAACAATGGTTGTGTACCACTAAAGGTAGAAGCCACGCCTTCAGTCAGGCACTTATGTTCTTCACCAAGCTAGTTCAGCACGAAACCTACTCCCGTTTCAAAGTCAGTGAAGCCAATTAAAAGATCAAGCTGCGCCAAAACAAACAGTGGTAGTTGTACAAAAGCAATTTTGAAACCTTCTGAATTAGCTTGAAGAATGTTGCTGGGTTACTAACCCACAGAAATTCACCCCCTGTAGTCAGAGGGTGGTGAATCTGTGGAATTCATTGCCGCAGATAGCTGTGGAGGCAAAGTCAATGGATATTTTTAATGTGGAGATTAAGATTATTGATTAGTACGGATGTCAGGGGTTGTGGGGAGAAGAATGGGTTTGAGAGGAAAGATAGATTAATCATGATTGAATGGCAGAGTAGACTTGATGAGCCAAATGGACTATTTTGCTCCAATAACTTGAGAATGCAGCCCTATGCCTTGAATTTGAAATCTTATGCAGCAAAACTGTTTGAGTTTTATTAAGTATATCCACAGTTCTACTAGTTTGACCACTGGGCAGAAATTCTAGAGCTGGCAGACAGCCTCTGTGCTGAGATCTCAACTGGTGCACCATATACTTTTTCACTTGAGAGCTGATCTCACCAGGCAAAAAGGCAGTATAAAATGGTGCAATGGGTTCTTTATTGTCATGTGTCGTAGGTACAGTGAAATACAATTTTTGCATGCTGCTCAGCAAGACTATTCCCATGCATAAGCACAATTACCCCCGGCCAGTTCAGAATGTACAGAACAGCCCACTGAGTCTGTATGAAAGAGGTGACATTTTACAGTCCAAGCTGCAGCTGGCTGTGTAGCAGGCACGTGCCGTGAGTAATTACTCAGGGTAGGCAGTCAGCCGGCTTTCAAAAAATCTTAAAACCGCGCATGCGCAGATTGTTCTCTTCGTAAAAAAATAAAAATAAGTAACAATTCAAATTTCCCAAGGGTTCTAAATCTCCTTCATTTTTTAATTACTGAATGGGTGGGGGACGGAGGATGAAGGCAGGTGGAGAGATGGTGGGAAAAACGGGAGCACATCGGGACGTTGAATCAGTTGTCATCTTATGGAATGACAATACTAATTCAAGGGTCCAATTGGAGGGGGAGTTCCTTTCACAGCGTGTGGGGAGCCTGCGGCAGGGGTTAAATATGCGAGAAGGGAGAAGTTTTGAGAAGGAGGGGGACAGAGATCATATCAAACACACTCACCGCTGCCGCAGCGCTCCGGGCAAGGACAGCAGAACTGGCCGCCACTTCCGGGGATAGAAGCAGCTCGGGTGAGAGTGGCCACCGGGACCCAACACCAGAACTGACTGCTCTTCAGCGCCTTCTGATCACCTCTGGCAGTGCTCTTCGTCTGAACATCTCTCACCCTCCGTGTTAAAGAAGGAACTGCAGATGCTGGAGAATCGAGGGTTACACAAAGAGCTGGAGAAACTCAGCGGGTGCAGCAGCATCTAAGGGGCGAAGGAGATAGGTGACGTTTCGGGTCGAGACCCTTCTTCAGACCTGCTGACCTTCTTCATGCTCTAGCACCCGCTGAGTTTCTCCAGCTTTGTGTAACCCTCGATTCTCCAGCATCTGCAGTTCCTTCTTTAACACGAACGGCTTTAGGACGCGGTTAAAGACCTGCCGGAGGGGCAAGTCTGGGCAGTGAGTGGGTTGTATCCACGTGTGATGCTCCATCCACCCCCCGGGGCCGAGAGTGTGGGATTGTGAAGGAACTGCAGATGCTGGTTTGCACCGAAGATAGACACACACAAGAAGGGTCTCGACCCGAAACGTCGCCTATCTCCTTCGCTCCTTAGATGCTGCTGCACCCGCTGAGTTTCGCCAGCTTTTTGTGTAACCCATAGACACACACAATGCTGGAGTAACTCCGAGGGACTGGCAGCATCTCTGGAGAGATGGGATGGGTGAGATTTCATGTCGAGACCCTACTGCAGACTTCTCCAGAGATCCCGCTGAGTTTACTCCAGTAGTGGTGTTTATCCCGGTGGCGGGGAGCCGGGCTTGACCGACCCGCCGCCTCTACTTGCCGGTCAGTCGGGTGATCATCGCCCTCCGCCCGGAATGCAGCGGAGTTTTGCACCCAGTGAGTTGTCCAGCGCTCACGGTGGACGAGGGAGGACAGCCAGGTAAATGAATAGGAGCACATAAATGAGTCTAGCATTTCTTGTTTTTATGTTTTAATTTACAAGCCGCTTCACGCGAGGCAAGTTTTATTTTCAGTCCGAAGAAGGGTCTCGACCCGAAACGTCACCCATTCAACAATAGACACACACAAGCTGGAGTAACTCAGTGGGACAGGCCGCATCTCTAGAGGGAAGGGATGGGTGATGTTTAGATCCAAATGCTGGAGAATTTCAGCAGGTCGAGACCCTCCTGTCACCCATCCCTTCGCTCTATAGATGCTGCTGCACCCGCTGAGTTTCTCCAGAATTTTGTGTACGCTCGATTTTGCTGCATCTGCAGTTCCTTCTTTAACACTGCTGGAGTAATTCAGCGGGTCAATCCTTCTTCAGAAGACGAGCCCCCCCCCCCCCGCACCCCCAACCACCTTCCACCTCAACTTACGCCTGGGCACCAAAGCAGCTCAAGAGGCGAACCCTGGCAGTGGCTCCGTCTCCCAACAATCTGAACAGCGGCTGCGGCCGGCCGGCACCCGGCATGGACTTCTCACCCCTCACACACTTTTACTCTCACCTAGTCCCATCTCACCTGCACTCAGACCGGAGCGTGGCAAGTGGGTTACTGACCCCGATCCCCTCCTTCACAACGCCAGACTGCCCAAACACTGTGAACGGAGCTCTCCCCCCACCCTGGGAACTACAGTATTTAAAAACATAAAGCACAAAGAAATGCACTTACCACATTATTGGTACATTAAGTCCATTCTCCATTTGTTTGCTAAGATACTATTAAAATAATGGCAATCCATATTTGAACATCCCGCCAAGAAACTCGCGATGCGCATGTGCAGAAAGATGATGCACATGCGCAGTGCTGCAAAGGCAGAATTTCTGCTGCCTTCAGCTCCCATTGAATCTGACGGCTCAGGCAGCGCTGACGGCACGGGGGCTGCACAGAGCTTCCCGTGTTACAAGCGCTGCGGGTGAAAGGCACGGAGAATTATGCCTACCTAAGAGATCGATCTCTTAGACAGGCATAATTCTCCCATGCCTTTACTATTTATATTTAAAAATTGCCATTTCATAATTTTAGTCAGGGTAGGCAGTGCCTACCTTGCCTACCCTGACGGCACGTGCCTGCTGTGTAGGTCGATTGCCGCCGTTGCCTTCATTTCGGACGTCTCATGAACCGTCGTCTAGCTCCACCCCGGCAATCTTCAGCCCTTCAACACAAAAGCCACGTTAGTGCAAGAGATGGTCCGTAAGGATTAGAATTATGTAGGATTAGAATTATGCAAGACAGTTGAAGAACCTGATAGTTGTAGGAAAGTAGCTGTTCCTGAACGTGGTGGTCTTAGATACCAGGCTTCTGTACACTACAGATCTTTTCTTATGGAAGGCCCTCAATAACATGGGGAAAATCTGGACGTCTCGGATGTCTAAAGGGCCTTGTCCCACTGTACGAGGTAATTCAAGAGCTCTCCCGAGATTTAAAAAAACTTGTGGTAAGCACGTAGAATGTACGTAGCAGGTACGTCGGAGTTCGGGACGTCTCTTAGCGGCTCATATCGCTAACGGCAGGTACTCGGGAAACGCGGTAAGCTCGTGAAGATTTTTCAACGTGTTGAAAAATGTCCACAAGAGCCCCGAGTACCTACGAGAGACTATTACCGTAATCCTCCGAGTTCGAATCAGGGGAAACTCGGGAGAACTCTTGAATTAGCCCGTACAGTGGGACAGGCCCTTAAGGGTTTCAAACTGAGATTCTTCCATGCAACTGGAGAGACCATATTATTGTACGGGTGTGAAGCATGGACTCTCACTCGAGCACTGTTCAAGTCTCTCGATGGTACCTACACCCAAATGCTCAGAAAAGTTAAAAATATCAGTTGGAGGGACCACATCACCAACGCCCTGCTCTGTGGGGAGAATCCACCTCTGACCGAGAAGATCAGGTGGAGAAGGATGAGGCTCGCTGGTCACCGCCACCCAGAAATGCCAGCAAACAAGGTTGTGCTGTGGGAACCCACCTATGGAAGACGTGACCCAGGACAATCAAGACAATGCTGAAGACGTTGATGGAAGATGCATGTGTGGGGACAAAAGAGGAGCTTGCCAGCTGTGTGGTGGGCAGAGTTGTGATGTGTCCATCACCGTGCCCGTCCGAAACCAGTGCCATTGCGTCACAAATTTTTCAACTATGATGATTATGATATTTATCAGTGCAATTTTTTCCCAAAACAGCAATGTCCATCATCTCCATATTATACATCATCCTGACGGGAATATATTACTATTCGCACATTATCGTCGGATCAATATCCTGGAATTTCCTCACCAATAGTTGCATATGGGTTATGTGCAGGTAGGTAAGTGATGTTCTTGGCATCGTGTTTGGTACAGACATTGGGGGCCGAAGGGCCTGTTCTTGTTCTATGTACTAACAATGCTGCAAGAGTAACTGTACTGGGACTGAAAAATTCAGGGAAATAGCTACCCACAAATTCCTCAAGAAGAATTAGCAATGGACGATAAATGCATTGCTGACAAGATGAACACATTCAAAGATTTAGACTTCAGAGATACAGAGAGGAAACAGGCCCTTTGGCCCACCGAGTCCGTACCAACCAGGGACTCCCATACACTAGCCATATCCTGCACATTGGGAACAATTTACAATTTTACCAAAGCCAATTACCTAACAAACCTGCAAATCCTGAGTGTAGGAGGAAACCAGAACACTCGGAGAAAACCCACGCGGCCATAGGGTAGAACATACAAACTCCGTACAGACAGCACCCGTAGTCAGGATAAAACCCGTGTCTCTGGTGCTGTAGGGCAGCAGCTCTACTCCTGTGCCACCCCTAAACCCCTTTTATAATACCGGTGACCTCCTGCACCTGTCACTGGATTTTTAAAAAATACCAATTTACAAGCCACAACACACTTCATGGTGCAACGCTTGACATTTTGCAGATGTCATGCTTCTTGGAATCAAAACCGTACTTCTCAAAATGTAAGCAATTTAAATCGCCTGCTATGTGAAGAGACAAAGGGCAGAAATTATTTGAAATAAAAATGTCAGCTGCAGACCTGCGTTTCCATCTGAAGGATTGAAGGTTGTCTATTTGAAACTGATTGATAGGTTCTCGATTAGGAAGGGCGTCAAAGGTTGCAGGGAGAAGGCAAGAGAATGGGGAAATATGATCAGCTGTGAACAAATGGCAGAGTAGACTCAATGAGCTGAATGGCCTAATTTTGCTTTTAGGCCTTGCATCCCAGAGATGAATAAAAACGGTCCCACACTTCAACATAATCCCATAGGATCTTTCGCACCAGTTGAGAATACAAGCAGAACCTATTTTTACACCCCAACTGAAAAGCAACAAAGTTTGCAAGCCCCCCCCCAGGATTACATTGGACTGTCTCTCTAGATTGTTGTGCCCACTTCTGGCAGATGTGCTGGCATTCAACTTTGGCCGACATTCACAAACTCAGTGGAAACCAGAACAAGAGTCTGGGGAACATCACAGCCTATTACTGATCAAAATTCAAAACAGTTAGCAGTAGATTTTTGCATTGGCTTGGAAATTACATTTTGATCAATACATTTGTCAGGAGAACCACATTAAATAAATTACTGGAAGCTATGTTTCACCATCAATTTGCATCAAGAGTAAATTTGTATGGAGGAGTTGGATTTTAGTAATGGTTATTATTTTTTACTTGACTACTTTCTTCCTCATTTCCTGCATCAGAGCGGGTTTTAGTTTAGTTTAGATTAGAAATACAATGTGGAATCAAGACCTTCCGCCCTTCGGTACCGACTAACAATCCTCACACACTAATACTATCCTGCACACAATTATCCTGGGACAATTTACAATTACACCAAGCCAGTTAACCTACAAACCTGTACATCTTTGGAGTGTGTGAGGAAAACAGAGATTCCAGAGAAAATAATGCGCAGGTGACAGGGAGAACATGCAAACTCTGTACAGACAGCACCCAGTCAGGATTGAGCTCAGGTCCTTGGGCTGTTAGGCAGCAACTCTACCACTGCACCATTGTGCTGCCCACCAATGGGGTTAAAGGGTATTCAAGTCCTTTGATTAGGGAAAAACTTAATACCCTAAGGAACAGAGAACTCTAAACTACCCTGGTCCAACATCTACACAAGTCCACTTCTGGAAATAGAGATTATGTGTATAGAAGGCAGCTGGTTACAATAATCACATGTTAAATGAATGACCGATGAACTTGGGGAATTTCTAGCCACCATGATAGAGCCTAGCACCCTTGCTTTAGTTCTCAATAATGTTCACTTGAAATTGGCATATGAAGCAATGAGTTAACCAATCACGATCGACTGCCACACACCAATGAATGTGAAAGACGTGCCAAGCACAATTAAAGATTGAAGATAGACACAAAAAGCTGGAGTAACTCAGCTGGACAGGCATCGACTCTGGAGAGAAGGAATGGGTGACGTTTTGGGTCGAGACCATTCTTCAGACTGAACTGAACTCTCGTTGGTGAGAGTACCTGTGGTTGTCTGAAGAAGTCTCGACCTGAAACGTCACCCATTACTTTTCTCCAGAGTCACTGCCTGTCCTGCTGTTACTCCAACTTTGTGTTTATCTTCAATTTCAGAGTTAAATAAAACACAGAGTGCTGGAGGAACTCAGCGGGCTAGGCGGCAGCTGTGAAGGGAATGAATGAGGAGTTGTTTCGTGCCAGGGTTCTTCTTCAATAGGAAGTTGAATGCAGATGCAGTTGTTTTTACAAAACGCCAAATGATTCCAGGAATGCTGAGGTGAGAGAGAGCGAGAGATTCCAGCCTCTTAACCCCAAGCACCGTGGTAGATTAACGCTTACAAGAATAATCATCCAGATTGTTAGGTACATGATATAATTAGCATATGTGATGTCTTGTGCAAGGACGCATGCGCGGGGAGACTCAAGGTGGCGTCCTGGAATAAAGAAGCTTGTTAGTGTACTTCCGTTTCCGAGTGTTATTATAAGTCTGTTTCAAGCACCCAAATACACAACAATTGGCGACGAGGATAAAATAACAGAAAAGAAAAGAACAAGGACAGCCAGGAAAAACGAAAACAAGTTAAAATAGAGGTTGTATTTGGAAACAAAGTGGAACAGTACCAAGCAAAAAGATTTGGCGCCAAATGGTTTTGAATTGGCGCCAAAGAAAAAAAGGTCGGAACGGGAAGCAAGAGCACAAGGAAGACAAGCGGGGCAGTAAGGGTCACCGAGCGCAGCTGGAAGCTAGGAGCGACGATGTCAACTTACCTGGAACTTTTTCCAGGGCTGTGCAGCCCACAGCCAGGCCTAGCAACAACCACAGACATCGGGTGAGGGCCTAGTACAGTGTAGGCCACGTACAGGTCCGGAGAAGCCACCGACGAAAGAGGACCGTGTAGCCCACGGCCAGCCCCACTAGCAGCCACAGACGTCGGATGTAATGATTATTATAGTTATGAGGATATATTGTAAGACGACTGTAATAATACAATTGTGCAACAGCGTATTAATCAATGATATGTTAAGAGCATATACCGTGCAGGTGAAATTGACTTAAAAGGGGAGGAGTGCGGTATATGTAATAGAAATGGTATTACCTGCCTCCAAGTTAAAGGGGGAGGAGTGTTAGGTATGTAATATAATTAGCATAAGTGATGTCTTGTGCAAGGACGCATGCGCGGGGAGACTCAAGGTGGCGTCCTGGAATAAAGAAGCTTGTTAGTGTACTCCCGTGTCCGAGTGTTATTGTAAGAAGCGGTGACTCGTTGTTACGATTATCCATGGTCGTTTTTAAAATAAAATCCGCATTTAACAACGCAAAATCGTATATCAGTATTCTTTTGCATTTCCGTACGGCACGGGGACACACACACACGAATAGATGTCTTTGCACAGTAGAACTTTGCACTAGTTCTGTTTGTGCACGTAGAAAATGTATCTGCACGTAGAACTAAACCACAGTAGAAACAGACTCCCTATTCAGTTTAAGCAGGCATGTAATGGGAGAACTAATTTAAAAGGTATATGTATAAAGACTGTACATGAAGAGGACTTTCAAAGACCTGCAACAGGAATAGCTTCAAATGCTGTGTTCTTTGCTGCAAGATTGTATAATTATTTAGAATTATACACCAGTTTAAAAAAACATGAAACTGGATACCTTTGGTTAAATTAAGACTGCACACACCTTGTCATGAGTATTTATTGATCGCAAGTGTTCAACACCATTGAAAAATACAAACAATGCACAAGAAACAATAAGGAAATAATACATTGCCTTGAGAATTAACAAAAGTAAAAGTTTCAACTTTCTATTAGGGTTCTTACAACTGCTCTGATCTTGGAATGTACAAACAGCTTTGCAACATTTGATCTGAAGAAAAGCAAACCAAAAATGTATGTTGATGCAGATTTAGCATTGGTTTTTAATTTTCACCAATTCCACCGATCCTGAAGATGAGAACAACATCGACAAGATGTTAAACTTGGAATGACGGAACTGGCAATATTGCAAATCAGGGATCAAGAAACAGGCTCCATATTTTCTTGCTTACTTTACCACACATGATCCAAAGCTATGTGCACTCTTAGTAAATGACCAACATTCTCATGAGATTAGTCACGGTATAGGTTTCTATTTCCATTTTCTGTAAGCCATTCTGCTCCCCAAGAAAACAACTCAGCATCAACTTCCATCGTATGGATCAGATTGCCATTCAACTGTTTAAAAAGCATGTGCACGCACACCCTCACACACCAACAAGTTTCTTCATACAAAACAGACTCCTGGTTACCAAGTAACTGGCGCCCTCTATTGGCTGAACAGGGAGCAATGTTATAGGGACTTCAAGGCACAAGGAAGGAAGGGGGGAAATTGCGCAGACTTATCACTTCACAATGGTTCCTTAATGTATCACATTTCCAACTAGTGTCAGATATGATCTTGTGTTCTTCATGAAGTAAAACTAGTCAAATGCACTGGTGCAGCATAGCAATAGGAAAGAACAATTAGATTTTAAGCAAAAAACAAATCACTAGAAACAGTATTAGATCGAGAACTGAAGCAACACATCATCGCCACAGTCAGTTCAATGCAAACTGCAACTGATATGTTTTCCTGTTCTAGGCTTAGAGACATTTAATGCTAAAAATGCAGCACCTATGACAAGTATGAAAGAACAATTATTTGTTTTTACTCACTAGGGTCTTTTTAATTGATCTTTCTACCACGGAATCCAAGACCACTAAGAATTTGGTCTCTCATGCTCTAACCTGCAATGCCGAACTAAATTTATATTAGCATAGCCCAGGTAAGTTATTAGCATCTTCCAGTAAAATTCTGTTATAGCTAACAGAACACACCCTTTGACTTGCCTCTTGCCTACCCTTAAGTAAATAATGGGTTATCATTGGTATCATTAGCTTGTGTCAAAGCTGTTGGCTAGTACTTTTTCAGAGCTACTAGCATCCGTCTAGTAAGCACAACATTTAATTTACATCCCAGTTAATCTCCAACAGTTACAATCTTGCACGTCGGTGCTCTGCCACAACTGCGATGATAAAAGAAACCTTCATTCTTAACATTGGGAAATGACCAGTTTCAAACATTTTATCTGACAAGCAAACTGCACCATTCTCATTCTCCAAGCTCATCACCAATAAGGACACTTTTGGACTTCCCCCATACGCCTGTCATACTGCGATTGCACGATCACTGAACGAACAGCAGGCTTTTCATTCCTCACTCTCCTTTTCGGCAATGTTTCCAGAAGCCTCGGATTCCTTCTTCTCCTCGCTGTCCTCGCCCGATTTCACGCTGCTTTCGCTAGACTTTGGGAACGCCACCAGCCGGCTGCGGCTCCGTGCGCCTGGTTGGTACAGCTGCATCGTGGGCCTGTCCTGCAGACAACATGAAAACACATTGACCACTTCCCTTTTTACAGCTGCTGTCTGACTTGCTGAATGTTTCCACCATTATCCCTGATATTCACTGGGGATGTGGCCTGGACAAGTGGGCTGGCTAGGCTGGACAGGGTGGGACTATTTTCCTTGGCGTGAAAGAGGACAGGGCGTGTCCATAGAGATGTGAAAATCAAACGAGGGAAAAGATAAAGGTGAATGGTCAGTCTTTTCCCCAGGTAAGTCTAAAACCAGAGGGACACAGAGTTCTGGAGTAACACCGCAAGTCACAGAACATGGATCGGTGATGTTTAGGGTCAGGCCTTTCTTCAGGTCTAAACAAGGGTATAGATTTGGAGCAAGGGGAAAAAAGATTTAAAGGGGGATCTGATGGTGTGGACATATGGACCGCACTGCCAGAGAAAGTTTTAGAGAGAGGTACAATTACAATGTTTAAATGACATTTGGATAGATGGGCATGGAAGGAATGGGTTTGATGGCAGTGGGACACAAATAGTCAAAGGGCCAAGCTCAGCAGAAAACTTAATCAGTATGGACAAGTTGAGCCAATGGGCTTGTTTCCACACGTTATAACAGCATTGTAGATTTTTCTAAGAATGACTTGCAGTTAGTTTATAAATTGTTCACCATGTACATAATTTTGTAAAACAATAAACAATAATGTATTATTCTTTAACATGGCTCCAAGTTATTTAAATGAATTCCCTCCAAAAATGCTGCTAGTGTATTAATAATTGGGAACAGCAACAGGACCCTCCGAGTCCAGACAAAATTAAAATATTACAGGGCAGCAGGAAGCTGGTTTGCTGAGTTAGTTAAATAACAGCAATTTAATAATAATTGAATGGTTCAAGGTTAAAACCACACAATAATCCATTAAAAACGCCATTAAATACATTAGAAAACGTTTAGTGCATTTAGAGATACAGCATGGAAACATGCAAAATCAATGAAATCTCAGAAGTTTAGAAATAAATGAAGAACAAGAGGTTAATAAAATAATATAACCTATTAAGAACAAAGGAAGATTTTTAAATATGAGAATGGGATTAAATAGGAGGCAAGAAAAGTTTACTTTCATCAAAAGTGGAAAAACTACCAGGACCAGATAAAATGCATCCCTGGCTGTCAGATCTTTCCACCATTTTCCAGCTACAATTATGATGCCAAAGGGTGGTGTGGTAACTATATTAAAAATGGGGTTAGGGTTGGAGAGTGGGATTGATCAAACTATTGGAGTCAAGGAATCAAACCATTGCGGCAACATTATAAAATGACATTTTAAAGGAAAGTTCATATAATTATTCAGAAAGACAGACCAATGGGTATCAATGCAGATCTGTCAAGGGATTGTCACAATTGACTAAATTCATGTAACAAGGCGGACTGTTGAAGATTACACATTTAATCTTGTTCAATTAGATTTTGGCAAAGTACTTGTCCAAGTGTCACATTGCAAGCAGATCAGAAAAGTAAAGTTCATGGGATCCAAGGAAAAAGAACAGCAAGTTAAATCCAAAACTATCTCAGAGGTATAAAGGAGAATTGTATTAGTTGATGGTGTTTTTGTGAAAACAAAACTATTTGCAGTGGCATTCTACAAGGTGTCAGGAATTTAGTCCAATGAAGTGCTAATTAATAGATTTGGTAGAGCAAACAAGACAGGGGAATGCACAATAATTGGTAGGATACAAAGAAAAAGAGGGACCCAGGGTTGCAAAGCAGGTCGATGAGGTGGCATATGGGATACTTTCCGTTATTTGTTTAGATATAGAATATAACAGCAGGAAGGTCTTTCTGGGACTGTATGAAAAACAAGTTGGCTGTAGCTGGAGTAATACAAACAAGTATTGACAGAAGGATGCTACATCAGCAGATGAGGCCGAGGATATTTATAAAGATGTTACGAGGGATGTTGAAGATCAGCTTTGCCTATGCTACAGTTGATTTCTTTAGAATGAAAAGCCCAATGAGATATAGTTGAAAAGTACAAAACTATGAAACTTCCATAGGATGTGTCAAGAACACATTTCCCCAAGTCGATAACTTGGAGTACAGTTCTAAGGTAATCAGGAAACAGGTTAGAGGAAATAAAATTCAGAATGATTGGGGTTGGAAGGCTGGCAGTGGTGCAACGATTGAGTTACTGCCTTAAAACACCAGAGGCCCAGGTTCCATCCTGACTACGGTGGCTGTCTGCACAGTTTGTATGTTGTCCCTGTGGCAACGCTAGTTTTCTCCAGATGTTCCGGTTTCCTCCCACACTCCAAAGACATACAGGTTTGTAGTTTAATTGGCCTCGGTAAATTGTAAATTGTCTCTAGTGTGTAGGATAATGCTAGTGCAAGGGGTGATTGCTAGTCGGCATAGACTCAGAGGGCTGAGGGGCCCATTTCCACTGTATCTCTAAAGTCTAAAGGAAGGTACTCCCTGACAAGGTGATAAGCGCCTGGATGACCATTGCGGTCTCATAACCAAAAGACAAGCGGGATTAATCAATTTCCCCTTATCAGGCAGCATGGACATAGGGCAACACCAGCAATTCCCATGTTCATAAATTTGCAATCTTTGTTTACAGTACAAGTAGTGTCTCTTTTGACTGTTTATAAGTGAAGTGATTGTGTACCTTATTTCGGATTCGTTCTTTTTTTAATGCACTTTCGTCCTTCTTATCTTCTTTTCCCCTTTCCAATTTGTCGTAACTAGGTGTGATCTCGAAGCTTTCCTTTCTCCGAGTTTTTTCATTTGATTGATCTTTTTCCTTCTTAATCTCTTCGTCTTTTTTTCTGAAAGGCCTGTCAACCTCACACCGCTCCCTCGGCTTTCGGCGCTCTTCCTCTTGCCGTTTCTGCCGCTCTTTCTCCTTCAGCCTTCTTTCGCGCTCCCTTTCCTCTTTCTCTCGGTAATCTCTTCCACCATCGTCTTCAAATCTGTTATGTCCACACAAAGTTAAACTCATTTAAGGCTCCAGAACAGAAATGCCTTATTAGGAGGACATTTAGTTTGCTTCAAAAAGGCAGCCAGCAAATATGGACAAAACCCTGGCCACACAGTCTCAATTCACCCCTGCCATTGGAAAGGTTTAAGAAACCATGACCAGCAGGCTCAGGAAAAGCTTATTCCCCACTATAAAAAGCACTAAACTACAGTGCCCTCCATAATGTTGGGGACAAAGATTCACCAATTATTTATTTGCCTCTGTACTCCACAATTTGGGATTTGTAATAGAAAAAAAAATCACATGCGGTTAAAATGCACGTTGTCAGATTTTATTACAGGCCATTTTTATACATTTTGGTTTCACATTGTAGAAATTACAGCTGTGTTGGTACATACAGTGGCTTGCAAAAGTTTTCATACCCCTTGAATTTTTCCACATTTTGTCACATTACAACCACAAACGTAAATGTATTTTAGTGGGATTTTATTTGATAGACCAACACAAAGTGGCGCATAATTGTGAAGTGGAAGGAAAATGATACATGGTTTTCAATTTTTTTTACAAATAAAAAACTGAAAAGTGTGGTGTGCAAAAGTATTCAGCCCCCTTTACTCTGATACCCCTAAATAAAATCCAGTGCAACCAATTGCCTTCAGGAGTCATCTAATTAGTAAATAGAGTCCACGTGTGTAATCTAATCTCAGTATAAATACAGCTGTTCTGTGAAGGCCTCAGAGGTTTGTTAGAGAACATTAGTGAACAAACAGCATCATGAAGCCCAAGGAACACACCAGACAGGTCAGGGATAAAGTTGTGGAGAAGTTTAAAGCAGGGTTAGGTTATAAAAAAATATCCCAAGCTTTGAACATCTCACGGAGCACTGTTCAATCCATCATCCGAAAATGGAAAGAGTATGGCACAACTACAAACCTACCAAGACATGGCGGTCCACCTAAACTGACAGGCCGGGCAAGGAGAGCATTGATCAGAGAAGCAGCCAAGAGGCCCATGGTAGCTCTGGAGGAGCTGCAGAGATCCACAGCTCAGGTGGGAGAATCTGTCCACAGGACAACTATTAGTCGTGCACTCCACTAATCAGGCCTTTATGGAAGAGTGGCAAGAAGAAAGCCATTGTTGAAACAAAGCCATAAGAAGTCCCGTTTGCAATTTGCCACAAGCCATGTGGGGGGCACAGTAAACATGTGGAGGAAGGTGCTCTGGTCTGATGAGACCAAAATTGAAGTTTTTGGCCTAAATGCAAAACGCTATGTGTGGCGGAAAACTAACACTACACATCACCCTGAACACACCATCACCACTGTGAAACATGGGGGTGGCAGCATCATGCTGTGCGGATGTTTTTCTTCAGCAGGGACAGGGAAGCTGGTCAGAGTTGATGGGAAGATGGATGGACCCAAATACAGGGCAATCTTGGAAGAAAAGCTGTTAGAGTCTGCAAAAGACTTGAGACTGGGGCGGAGGTTCACCTTCCAGCAGGACAACAACCCTAAACATACAGCCAGAGCGACAATGGAATGGTTAAGATTAATGCATATTCATGTGTTAGAATGGCCCAGTCAAAGTCCAGACCTAAATCCAATTGAGAATCTCTGGCAAGACTTGAAAATTGCTGTTCACAGATGCTCTCCATCCAATCTGACTGTGCTTGAGCTATTTTGCAAAGAAGAATGGGCAAAAATTTCAGCCTCTAGATGTGCAAAGCTGGTAGAGACATACCCCAAAAGACTTGCAGCTGTAATTGCAGCGAAAGGTGGTTCTACAAAGTATTGACTCAAGGAGGCAGAATACTTTTGCACGCCACACTTTTCAGTTTTTTATTTGTAATAAAATTTTGAAACCATGTATCATTTTCCTTCCACTTCACAATTATGCACCACTTTGTGTTGATCTATCACATAAAATCCCAATAAAATACGTTTACGTTTGTGGTTGTAACGTGACAAAATGGGGTAAAGTTCAAGGGGTATGAAAACTTTAGCAAGCCACTGTAATCCCCCCATTTCAGGGCACCATAATGTTTGTGACACATGGCTTCCCAGGAGTTTTTTTTTTAAATATATATTTTTACTAGAGGCCATACGTATTACAAATAATATAATAATTTTTTTCAGATATGCATAACATATTTCCAAAATTATATGAGTATTACAAAGCAATATATATAAGCCTCATTTTTTTAAATAGTGAAGAGAAAAAAAGAGTAAAGAAAGAATAGATGTTTAATTTAAAAAGTGTGATTATAATTTTGATTATATGTGAGAAGAGAAAGAGAAAAAAAATAAAAAACCCATATTACTAACAAACAATTATTATACTTAAAGATAGAAAAACAATATACATCTTAACAATGAATGGAACAATTTCTAATAATATATATATATACATATAGAGACAAGTATACAAAACTCAGATCAAACCTTTTCATCTGATCTTACCACTGGGTACTTGTTGAGTTTCAATGCTGAGCCCAGCTACCCCTTCATATAATCAGTGAATGGAGACCATATTTGTTCAAAATGTTCTGTGTTTATCCATTAGGATAAACCTAATTCTATCCAATTGCAACGTCTCCAACATTTCCACTGTCCACATTTTGATTGTAGGGGATAATGGTCCCTTCCAAAATTTTAATATGAATTTTTTTCCAATCATTAAACAGTAATCAAGAAAATTTATTTGATTTGCTGTTAATGTTTGATTTGAATCTAAAACAACAAATATTATTAGCTTTGGGTCAGGATTTAATGTAATCTTAAGAACTATAGAAATAATTAAAAAAATCTCAGTCCAATAACTATTAAGTTTTGTACATATTACAAAACTATGCGTTAAATCAGTTTCTATGTACTGACATTTATCACACAATGGTGATATATTAGGAAAAATTCTATTTAATTTCTTTTTTGAATAATGTAATCTATGTAATACTTTGATACAATTCAAAGTATGTCTGGCATTTAACGAACAACAATGTATACGTTGTAAACTTTCTTCCCAAAAATCTTTTAATATCGGTGAACCAGTTTCATTTTCCCATATTTGTCGAAATGATCCTGTTGTTGGTATTTCCCTGTCCAAAAGGATGTTATATACATATGCTATTAATTTCTCTGTGTTTGGATGCTTATTAAGCACTTCATCCAGTAAACCTGGTTCTCTATTTCTATAATCTTGCATATTTGATTTGACATAATCTCTGATTTGTAAATATCTAAGTAAGTTATTTTCATGCAATCCATAAATATCTTTCAACTCCTGAAATGAGAGAAATTTCCCATTCCTGTAAAGATGTTCTATCCTTATAATTCCTACATTTTTCCAATGTCTAAACCCCCCTTCCAATAACGAGGGCTTAAACCGAGGATTGTTCATAATTGGTAAACAAAGCGGCATAGTTTCTAAATGTAAAGTCTTAACTATTTGTTTCCAAATACGTATATTGCTTAAAATTATAGGATTTTCCTTATATTTTTTTTTGTACCACCCTTGGGGCAAGGAGTATTGTACTTATATCGAAGGGTAAACAATCTTCCTTTTCTATTCTTAACCAAGCTGGGTCCCGTTCCATATTTACCAACCAAAAATTCATATTCTTAATCTGAACCACCCAGAAATAATATTAAAAAATTAGGTAATGCTAGTCCACCATTTATCTTAGATTTACATAAGTGTCTTTTACTTATTCTGTGATTTTTATAATCCCCAAATAAAGCTATTGGCAATGAAATCAATTTAAAAAAAAGTTTTAGGAAGATATAGCGGGATAGCTTGAAATAAATATAGTAGTTTGTGGCAAAAAAATCATTTTAATGGCATTTATTCTGCCAATCATTGATATTGGTAATGTTTTCCAATATAAGATATTATTTTTTAGTTTATTTAGTAATTGGGGAAATTTGATTTAAATAGAGAATTATAAGATTTGGATACATTAATTCCAAGATATTTAATTTGATCATTAACTATTTTAAATGGAAATTTTTGTAATTTATTCAATTTTATTCCTGTTATAGGCATAATTTCACTTTTATTCTGATTAATTCTATATCCTGAGAACATACTAAATTCAGTTATAATATTAAGTAACTTAGGGATACTAATCTCCGGTTTTGTTATGTATATTAAGACATCATCTGCATATAAAGATATTTTATTAATTGTGGTATTGGTATTATATCCATAAATTTCTGGTTCCGATCTAATCCTTTCGGCTAATACACTTCGGAGTTTGTAATTGCTCCGGTGTGTTTAATAGCCTCCTTAATGCAGGTATAAGAAAACTCAGCACCTAGTCTTTCCTCCAATCTTTCCATCATCTTTGGAATCTTTTATTGCTGTTTATCAACATAAGAACCAAAGTTGTGCCAATGAAGCCATTATGAGACCGAGAATAAAAACTGTTAGAGACATCAGCCAAACCTTAAAATCAACTGTTTGGAACATCACTATGAAGAAAGAGAGCACTGGTGAGCTTACTGTTTAAGAAAGAACTGCACATGCTGGAAAAATCAAAGGTAGACAGAAATGCTTGAGAAACTCAGTGGGTGAGGTAGTATCTATGGAGCGAAGGAATAGGTGACGTTTCAGATCGAGACCCTTCTTCAGACTAATGTGGAGGTGGGGCAGAAAGAAGAAAGGAAGAGGCTGAGACAGTAGGCTGTGGGGGAGCTGGCGGGGGGGGGGGGGGGGGGGGGGGAAGAGAAAGCAAGGACTACCTGAAATTGGAGAAGCCAATGTTCATACCGCTGGGGTGTAAACTGCCCAAGCTAAATATGAGGTGCTTCTCCTCCAATTTGCAGAGGGACTCACTCTGGCCATGGAGGCGGCCCAGGACAGAAAGATCAGGTTTGGAATGGGAGGGGGAGTTGAAGTGCTGGTCGAACCATATAACAATTACAGCACGGAAACAGGTCTTCTCGGCCCTTCCAGTCCGTGCCGACCATTTATTTTCCCCGAGCAGAGGTGTTGGGCGAAACAATCCCCAAACCTATGCTTGGTATCACCGATGTAGAGCAGCACTTCATATTTTGCTTGGGCAGTTTACACCCCAGCGGTATGAACATTAACTTCTCCAATTCAAGGTAGTCCTTGCTTTCTCCCTCCTATCCCTTCCCATTCTCCCACAGCCTTTCTTCTTCTTCGCACCATCCTCCCACCTCCACAACAGCCTGAAGAAGGGTCTCGACCTGAAACATCAACTATTCCTTTGCTCCATAGATGCTGCCTCACCCGCTGAGTTTCTCCAGCAGTTTTGTCTACCTGATGAGCTTACAAATTGCAAAGGGACTGGCAGGCCAAGGAAGACCAAGGAACAGCTGATGACAGAATTCTCTCTATAATAAAGAAAAACCCCTGCCTGACTGATCAGAAACACTATTCAGGAATCAGGCGTGGATTTGTCAATGACCACTGTCCAGAGAAGACTTCATGATCAGAAATACAGAGGCTACACTGCAAGATGCAAACCATTGGTTAGCCGCAAAAATAGGAAGGCCAGGTTACTGTTTGCCAAGTACTTATAGAGCAACCACAGTTCTGGAAAAAGATGGACAGATGAGACAAAGATTAACTTATATCAGAGCGATGGCAAGAGCAAAGTATGGATGAGAGAAGGAACTGCCCAAGATCCAAAGCATACCACCTCATCTGTGAAACAGTGGTGGAGGTGTTATGGCCTGGGCATGTATGGCTGCTGAAGATACTGGCTCACTTATTTTCATTGATGATACAACTGCTGATGGTGGTAGCATAATGAATTCTGAAATGTATAGACACATAAGTACTTAGCAAGAAATTAGTTTTTCAAAGCTAAAAAATAGTAAATTCTTGAGTGGTCAAGTGAATCACCCGATCTGAACCCTATTGAGCATGCCTTTTATATGCTGAAGAGAAAACTGTAGGGGACTAGCCCCGAAAACAAGCATAAGCTAAAGATGGCTGCAATACAGACCTGAAAGAGCATCATCAGAGAAGTTCAAGCAGTCATTGCATGCAAAGGATATGCAACAAAATACAAAACATAGCTACTTTCATTACATGACACTGCTGTGTCCCAAACATTATGGTGCCCTGAAATGGGGGGGACTATTTATAAACACTGCTGTAATTTCTACATGGTGAAACCAAAATGTATAAAAATGGCCTTTATTAAAATCCGACAATGTGCACATATATTTTTTACTATTACAAATCTCAAATTGTGGAGTACAGAGGCAAATAAATAAATCATGGGTCTGTCCCAAGCATTATGTAGGGCACTGCATGAATTATGGAAAGTCTATGGTTGCACTCAGGACTTCAGGCTTGTTGCTATTAGTATTAGGGTTATTAATTTATCAAATTTGTTTAATAGGTTATGTATGAGTATTGTCTTTACCGGACTGTTATGATGCAGCAAGTAAGGATTTTGTTGTTCCAATTTCAATACAAGGACAATAAAACACTCTTGATTCTTGTCTTGACTCATGATGCAAAGTGGAGGTGGCCATAAAGGAGTACTTGTTATCAGTTTTCTGTTGCCCTGCAAGGATGGTATACAGCCTCAGCAAAGCTTTTAAAACAGTTCCATGCCAGGAAATCAGTAGGCTAGAGACAAAGGCAAGATCAGGTAGAAACAAATTACCATTTAGCAAATGATAGCAACGAACCAGATGGGTTTTGACAATTATGGTAACTTGGTTACTGACCCCAGTTTTGTATTGGAATTTTGGAATTCTGATTCAACCACATGTAAATTCTGCTGGATTTCTTGGTTGCAAATTATTTTAACTGCCCGTCCCATACTGATCTTTGTCTTTAGCTGCCTCCATTCCCAGAATGAGGTCACACACAAGCTGGAGGGACAGCACCTCATATTCCACTTGGGAAGCTTACAACCCAATGGGATGAATACAATATTCTTTAACTTCACATAACACCCCTCTTTCTTTCCCACGCCCACCACTTTTCTCCCATCTCCCCTCGTCATCCCATCTCCTTCCCTTCCTTTGTACACTCCCCTCCCCAAGTCCCTAATACCATCCATCCACCCCCCCCCAGTCCCTAATACCAATCTCCCCCCCCCCCCCACATCCCTCCCTTGGCTTTACATGTCACTCTTCTTATCTGACACCCTTTTGACTTCTTTTCAGCTCCAGCCTTTGTCACTTACCCCTTCCCTAAAACCCTTAATCTGTATCCTCCTATCACTTGCTGGGCTTTGTCCTGCCTCTAGCTCTCTTTTCCAGCGTTCTCTCTCCCCCCCCCCCCCCACCAACTCCAACCAGTCTGAAGAAAGGTCCCAATATGACACATTGCCCGTCCATTCCCTGGCCAGGTACTGCTTGACCCACCAAATTACTCCAGCAATGTGTTTTGCCAGATTAACAGATTCCCAAAGTGCACAGGAGACTTCCCTCCAGCTCTTTCAAAACATTTATTTGGGCTACTGTGAATCCAAAGGTAGGAGTATGCTTTGTTTTGTTTTCTCTGTGGTTTAATGGTGTTACTCTCACCCGATCCTGAAACCATGGGTTAAAGGTACACTGAAGATTTTTTTTTCCCCATTAAAAGCCGAAGTACTGCTGCATCATTTATCCGCGTCGGTAAATGCAAACAATGAAGTGACACTATTTTGATCATTTATTCACTGTGTTAAAGGTGAGAGCAATTTCTAAATATCCGGCCCCTTTGCCCTGCCCTACTGTAGTGATCCCACCATGGACAGTTCCGTCAATAGTCACGTTAAATAAGTACATACATGACTCCGCCGTGCAGTCGGTTACATCTTCAGAGAAGCGACATACAAAACTTTGTCAAATATTTCAGTAAACAAATACAGACCCATCATTGATTTTCCAGCACTCCACCAGAGCCTTGATGGATTACCCGTTCAGCCGGACCAACGGAAGACGTGGTCTTGGCTCGCAGTGCCGTCTATGAGAACAGTCCTGCCGGCTCCAGCTCGAGCCCTGGTCGCAGGATGCAAATTCGACCCGCCGATCAGTGCGGAAGTCCCAATGACATAGAGATTGGCCGCCTCATTTGCAGCGGAGCAACAGTTGCTGGAAAATTGGTGGTGGACCTGCACTTTCAAAGCAGGGATTGAGAGATGATAGAAGTCCTTCTTCTCAAGCAATTCCTAATAAAGCTGGTTTGGGCTGCTAGTTACTGTAGCTCAGATCATGCAACCCATCGAAGCAAATAGCTCTCACTTTGGTCCCATTGGTGACTCAATGGCCTCAATTACAACTCTGAGATAGAAGTCTGTGAAGTAATTCATAGGGAGTATTTCAAGGTAGCACAAGCTCAGAAAGTACAGAGAGACCAACAACTGCAGATGCTGGAATCTTGAGCAAAATACAAAGTGCTAGAAGAAAGCAGGCTAAGTTTAGTTTAGAGATACAGTGTGGAAACAAGCTCTTCAGTCCACCAAGTCTGCACTGACCAGAGATCCCCGTACTCTCGCACTATCCTATATAGTAGGGACACTTTAAATGTTTTTCCGAAGCCAATTATCCAACAAACCAGCATAGTTGGCGTTTGGGAAGAAACCCGAGCACCCAGAAAAAAAAAACACGTGTCGCTGGGAGAACGTACAAACTCCGTGCAGACAGCAACCGTAGTCAGGATTGAACCAGGGTCTCTGGTGCCGTAAGCCGACAACTCTACCGCTGCAGCACCATGGAGGGAATGGAGACAACATTTTGGGTAGGGACTCCAATGCTGCCCAACCCACCAAGTTCCTCCAGCACTTTGTGTCATGCTCAGAAAATAGTTCAAATTTTTCCTCCATGTTTAGCCAGTATATGTAAACTACTCCGCACTAATTTATAATCACAGGCAAAAGACTGCACGTTTAACATGACGACAGGATTCAATTAATTTGCTTTATTCCCACATACTTCTTTCCTTTATCTTCCTTGATTGAACTCTCCAGGCGTTTTCCTTGGCCAGTGAAAGGCCTGTCCTCTTTAACCCTGTCTCTTTCCAGTTTCTTTATTTTGTCCTTCGTTTTCTCCAAGCCAGCATCATCTCCTTTTTCTGGCTTCTTCAGGAGCTACAAATCCATTGAGAAATATTTCTGTTAGATATTTTGAAATTAATATCACACTTGTAGGAATTACGATGGTATTCTGTACCTTAATCTTTGGTTCATCCTTTGATCGATCCTTATCTTTATCAAATCCTTTCTCTACCATCTTCTTTTGCTTCTCTGCTTCTCTTCTTTTTCGCCTCTCATCCTCTCTCCATTTTCTTCTTTCTTCTTCTCGGAGCCTCCTCTTTTCCAGCTCTCGTCTCCTCCTTTCTTCTCTTTTTTCCTCTCTTATTCTCTGGCAAGGGATAAGAGTAGCAAATTAAGAACATATTTAGAAAAAAACACAAAACAGATTTTTGAAAAATGAAAGAAAGGAGTCTTTACCTGCTTAGTTTTTACATAGTCCAGAAGGGGAGTTGTTTTCTTAGCTGTTAATTAAGGAAAGGTATCCATTTACATTAGTACAAAAACAGCTGATTTCTATAAAATTGCAATGTAATACTGGGAAAACCTGTACACTGACACGACATTGGGGCCAAATTACTGCTAAGGTCACAAATGCAACAGGTCATGAGTCAAGAGCATGATTGTAAATACTCCAAGATGCACAAAAACCTGTCATCTCCACTGCTGTCCATCTTATGATTAGATCAATGAAACACAGAGGAAACAGGCCCTCCACATTGACCCACGATCACCCATACATTAGTTTGATGTTATCTTAGTTTTGCATCCCACACTAGAGGGAATTTACAGAAGACAATTAACCTACAAACCTGCACGTCTTTGGAATGTGGGAGGAAACCAGAGCATCGGGGGTAAACCCATGCGGGTCACAGGGAGAACGTGCAAACTCCGTACAGACAGCACCCATAGTCAGGATAGCTGTAAGGCAGCAACTCTATGCCACTGTACATTTCTTAAACACAATGAGGATGAGTTTGGAGAGGGTGCTTATGATAGACTGCGGCATGTGATCCTCTTACAATCATTCATTGCATTTAGGAAGAGCATTTGTGTTTGTTATGCGCTTCTCCAAAAATGATAACATTTAAACCCTAACATCCCGCGGTGTGGAACTGCTGTGGAATAAATATGTTTATTACCACAATACATCAACCATATGTAATACATCTAGGTGTGGTGGTGCGGAAGAGCGTTTAAAATACTTGGATTAGAAAACCAGAGGCCTGCAACAACCCAGATGTGCAGTTTCAAATCCTGCTACGGCAGCCGTTATTTAAATTTGGATAATAATCTGGATACTAAAGATACCCCAATTTTTTTTTTGAACAGTACAGCATGGGGAAAAGGCCCTTGTGCCCACAATGCCAGAGTCAAACATGATGGGAAATTAAACTCCACCTGCGCCTGGTCCATATTACCTGCAAATCCACATGCCTATCTAAAAGCTCCTTAAATGCCACTATTCATAAGTTATAGGGGCAGCATTAGGCAATTCAGCCCCAAGCCACTATTGCACCATCCTCCACCGCCACCCCTTGCAATAGGCTCCCAGAATCCACCACTAACTAAAAAAATCTGCTCACACATCTCCTTCAAATTTTGCTCTTCTCCCTTAAACCGTGGCATTTTACATTTCAACTCTTGTAGTTTTATACACTTCTATCAGCACTGCCCTCCGTCTCCAACAATTTGCAATAATTCACAGAAGTAACATTTCTGCAACTCTTTTTTAATATAGGATCAAGAAAACATAATTTGGAAACATTTTTGAAACAGTCTCATTTACCTGCTAGCTCTTTTGTTTTAGCTTCAATTTCCTCTAGAAGCGTTTCAGGATTGTTGGAATTTTTCTCATCATCCATGTTATTATAGCTCTCCAAAAACTTTTTATATTCGGGATCTAGGAAATGGACACACGTAAATGCGTAAACTTCAATTAATTTCAAAACATAGCCAATCAAGAATCAACATGGAAAGACTGGAGGTTAGTACATTCAATTAACGGCTTCTTCCCTTTCAATTAAAATGATCTGCCCAATCTCCATTTATCAAAAACAACATAAACTTTTATGTAGATCATAAGCTGTTTGGACAATAGGATCATTCAAAACAATCTGGGAATCATACGCTGAACTTAAATCCCCGAAGCCATAGGTGGTCTCAGTTCTTATCCAAATCCCCACCTGAAACCAAATTTATTGCAAATCAGTTAGGTGCCAATGCTTCCAAACAAAAAGTAGCCAGGATGAGTGCTTAGACAATATGCCCTCCTCCAACTACTGGCAGTATTACTGGATCAACCACAGAATGTTGCCCGTTCTACCCTAATCTCTAAAGCATGTTGCTAAAATACATAATTGAAGTTACCTGGCTGAAAGAAAACAGAAATAAACAACTGTAATTAATAACTGCATGGTAAAATGTCATTATGTTCCAGGGTTAGAACCAGCAAACCCCACTTTCCACCTAGATAGTTTGCTTCAAAGGTAGATTAAAGAGCAACAAATACATCATTAGCCAAATTGAAAGAACACAAAAATTATCCAAATTAAAATTGCAGATGGTGGAAATCTGAAGTAAAATGTTGGAATAATGAAAGGGCCAAGTTACATCTCTGGAGAGACAAAATTAACATGTCTATGCTTCTTAATCTGTTGAAAATATGTCATGGTTTCATCAGAAATAGATACAGCATAGATCTGGAACATTTCTTATCTCCCCCCCCCCCCCCGCTCATTTCATCTTTGGCCTTTGCCCAATTATCTGTTAAGAACCCCCCCCCCCCCCCAAAACATGTACCCATCCATCACTTGCCAGGCTTGGTCCTTCTCCACTCAGAACTCCCAAACCCTATCTTCTAGCTAACAAGGAAACACATGCATTTCTACAGAGCCTTTTAGAATGACTTTAGCACTCTTGAAACAGTCACATTTTTGACATGTATTCACTTCTATAATGCAAGAAATGGAGTAGCTTCATCCACACATCACTACCAAATGGCTGTTTGTGCTCAGATAATCAGTTTTGGACTATATTTGGTGTAATCTGGGTGGTTTAGTATTAGCTTAATTTGGAAATGAAGCACGTAAACAGGCCCTTCAGCCCGCTCCAACCATTGATTACCCATTCACACTAGTTGTATGTACTTCCACATTCTCATTCACTCCCTACATACCAAGGGGAATTCTGAATCAGCAATTGTAGTCACAAAATATTTGATTGGGTCAAAACCAGCTGGGTTTAGCATTAATGTCCTTACTTGTCAAAGGCTGCTTTAAATTCCAGACCTACATGGGTGCTCTGTCATTATCAAGGGCAACAAGGATGGTCAATAAATGTTGGTCTAGTTTGCCCACAGTTTGCAAATTAATGTATGGTTTGGCAATGTGAAGAAATATCAGCTAAGACAGTAGGGGCTGTTCACATTGGCTCCAAGGAACACTTTGAGACTGCCAGCGACAGGAGATGAGTCTATTCCAAAGATTTCACTTCAGTACTGCAATGGAGCTTCATGTAGTATATCAACTTATAACTGGAGTATAACTGGTACAACAGGAATAACCAAGGCTGATTTACACTCAACCACACAGTGCTGTAGTAATTCAGTGGATTAGGCAGCATGGACATGGATAGGCAACTTCAGATAAGACTTCTTCATAGTCTGAAAAGGGCCCCAACCCAAAGCATCGCCTATCCAGGTCCTCCAGAGATGCTGCCTGACCCGCTGAGTTACTGCAGCAGAGTTCTATACAAGACTACACCATATGCAGTTCTTGTATCTCTACAATTTACACATTATACATCTACCAGAAAGTTGTAAAAGTCCAAACAAAACAAGACAAAATTTGTTTATAACAAATATTGACACATAGAAATAAAGCAGGTGTTCCGTACCATCACTAAAGTGCACACTGTCTGCATTTTCTTCAATAGTTCCTGCTTTTGCATCTTTTTTCTTGCTTTTCTTTTTTGGAATTTTCTGAAATGGAGCAAATTCTACAATAGCAGGGTATTCCTGACCTATTGGCAGGAAAAAGAAAACACATGTAAGATACCTGTAAAAGGTTCAACTATTAAGATATTCAATTTAATATTACATTTTCAGCAAAATATAAATTGAATATGGGTGAAGCATAACAATTAAGATGGAACTGGAACAACTTGCTCAGAAATCAATTTTTGATTTAGATCTAACAAACATTCTTGACAGCCGTTTTAACTAAAATATAAGCATAGCTTGTGTACCCCCCCCCCCCCATTCCATTAATTTTGAATATGTTTTAATTGTTCCCTATTCACATCCAGGAAGTATAACAAAAGTTTATTATATTTAACATTTCCCCATATTTATTTCCAAAAGACCAATTATTTCAATGAAGTACAACTTTTCTTAAGGGAGTCTTACAAAGAGAAGCTTTTCAAAGTGAAATAATTATTTCAAAAGTAGATTATTATATGATTACATCCCAGGAGTGGGAGGCAAAAATGATATTTACCATATTAATATTGAAAGAGAAATAACCATTCAATAATTTGAGAATGCGAAAAAGCAAATGATTTAATGGGTGCTTTCCACAAAAGGTTTTCACTGTACTCACTACACGTGACAATAAAATAAACTGAAACTGGATGCAAATTGCAGAAAACAAATGAGGTGTTATCAAGAATAGTTAAAAGTACTGTACCTTTGCTATCAATGAAAACATAGCCATCAAATTGATCCCTGAAGAGAACAATATCTTCTTGGTTTTTGAAATTGATGTATGCTCTAGAAAATATGTGAGGAAACAAACTGTAGAGGGAAAAATAGAAATTTAATGCAAGACATAATTTGAAAATGTGAATTAGATCTGAATTGTTTTTGCAACTTTAACAGTTAATATCTTAATCTGAGTGAGTAGTTCAATTGTAACTCATTCAAAATTGCTAATAATAAAGCCAAAGCACAGTGTGGGCTGCGAGGAAGAGACACAGAGGCATCATGAGGTTATAGATAAATTAAGTGAACGAAGTGGGATATATGGTGGGGAAGAAGCAAAATCATGCGTTTCTTCAAAAAGGCTGTATTATTATTTTAAATTACAAGTGAATGAAAAGTGCTGATGTTTAGAAGGCTCTGGGCATTCTTGTATACAAATCACTGAAAGCAAGCAATTATGACGACAACTGATACACTGGCCTTTATTGCAAGAGGATGTGTGTGCAAGTTTAGTGATTTCCTGCTCCAATTATATAGGGCCTGATAAGAACACATCAGCAGTGTTGTGCACTTGTCACCCTACCCAAGTATATACCTACAATAGAGGAACATCAACAGAGCTGCTGCCTCATAGCACCAGAGACCTGGGTTCGATCTTGACTAAGTGTGTTGCCTGTGTGGAGTTTGTACATTCCCCTTGAGAAATCATGGGTTTTCTCTGGTGCTCCGGTTTCCTCCCACATTCTAAACACATGCATGCTTGCAGATTATTTGGCCTCTGTAAATTACCCCTAGTGCATAGGATGCAAAAGTGGGAGAACATGGAACTGTGGAACATAGTGTGCGGGTGATCAATGGCCGACATGGGCTTGGTTGACCAAGGGCCTGCTTCCACACGATCTCTAAACTAGACTAAAAGTACAGCAAAGATTTATGAGTGATTTCTGGAGGGGGCTGTAAATTTGAATTATGGCAAGAAATTAAGCAGATTCGGCCTGTAAAGTTGATAAGAATGCGAGGTAATCTCATTGAAATATATAAAATTCTAATTAGGCTTGACGTGGTAGCCGATGTTTTCTCATGTCTGGAACCAGAGGTCAGTGTCTCGAAACAAAGCATTGGCCATTTAGAACAGGCAAGAAATGGCTTCACTCACAATGCAGTGAATCTGTGAAAATCCATACCAGGGCTGTACAGACTAAGTCACCAAGTATATCCATGGCAAATCAATTGAATTTTAGATATTATGGCAATCAAAGGTTATGGGAATTAGTGCAGGAAAGTGGTGCATGAATTTATTGAATGATACAGAAGACATTGGGCCAATCAGCCTACTCTTACTTCTTTGATCTTATGTTACAAAGTTAATCATCAATATTTACGACCAACAATCTGTACAGCAGAAAATCTCTCTCCTTGTAGCCAGTCTAATTTTATACAGAATACGTCAAGTCAGGCTTATTGTCATATGTACAAGCACAATTCAGCTCTGACTTAAGCAGAAATAAGCATTTCAAGATTAAACATAAAAGGGAGAATCATTCAGATTGCTACTTTGCCATCTAAAAAAAATTGCTGGAATTTCCCAAACAGGCCAGTCAAATGATTCATTCACACTCCATAGAATAAGTATTTACGTTAACCCCAATCATGGAGACAATCAAAAAGACAACCCTGTAATGGCTATTCATAAATCAAGTTGATTATTGCCTAAGTTCTATATTTCTGTTCAAAGCACTATCCTAATTTAGAAATGCGCGTGCTATCCATTGAAAGCATAGAAAATAGCGGTCACTTTTGGGCAGTACGTGATTCAATTATCAGCATGTTTTACTTTCAGATATATTTACATACGATTGCAGTTGGGATCAGTCTGAGGGATACAGGAATCTGAAATATTTCATTCTAGAGTTAAATGCAAATTTAACATCAAACTCATGATGTTAGTTCTAAGCCGCTCCGCAGTCTGCCAGCCTCACAATTAATGCAAATTTTAACTGTTGCGTTGCATTGTTAAATTCTCAATGTCTCAAGATTTTACCATTGGTCGTCAGGAAGAAAAAACAACTGCAGGTGCTAAAAGTCTAAAATAAGAAAAGAAAATATGGAAGATGCTCAGTAGGTCAGGATAGATGTATGGAAATTGAAAGCGAGTTAGTTGAATGAAAGGCGAGCATTTCTAGTTCTTATTACTCTAGGTGATGAAGCCCGTCAACACATAATATTTTAATGAAAAATAAAGAGCAATGCCGGCAAAGGCAGTATTTTTTGCAAAGTTTGATACTATTCTGCTATACCAAATACTCACCTTGAATTAGTAGAAAAAAACTCAAAGTAATCATGTTCAGGTAATGGAGAAAGTTGTTCCTCCAATTGGTCTTTCGTTAAACTAGGAGGTAGACGGCGGATCACCACCTAAATAAAGTTAAGAATTAAAATCAGTTATTAACTCACATTAACGTTTGTTAGAACAATTTGTAACAGGTTCAAATTGTGGAATAGGCCACAAATCAGATATCCATTGTGCCGATCAATTTTTAAGCAACGGTATCTGCCGATCACAAAACCAAGCATTCCAACTGCAGGTTTTACAGCGGATGATCTGAACGCCTTGCTTCAATAGGGGATAGTCAGTGGATCACTCAAATACAATTCGTTGGTGACAGAAAAGTTATTCAGAGTTACCAGTTAAAAATGTAACTCCCTTAAAAATTATGTTTTTAGTTTAAACATCAAATATTAACAATATTGTGAGATTACTATAGGTCAGATTTAAAGCAGGTAGATTTCATGATGACTCGACAAGTAAAGATTAATTCATTTTTAGGAGGCTCGTGTCGACATATAAAATGTTTCACATATTAATGATGAGTTAAAATGAATCCGGGCTTCTTGAAATCAGAGTGTAGAAACAAGGAACTGCAGATACTGGTTAATACACAGGCTCCAGTGTGCTGGAGTAACTCAGCAGGTCAGGTTTAGGCATCATCTCTGGAAAACGTGGATCTGGAGAACACATAAGTGCTCTCCAGAGATGCTGCCTGAGCTACCGAGTTACTCCAGCACTTTGCACCCTTCCTGAAAGCTGAAATTGTAGAATGACAATTGTAGCAGCATAACTTCAGTTGATAATAGTTTTAATTTACAAAGCTTAATGTGAAATTAATGAATAGTGGGACACAGTGCCACAAAATAAGACACTTGCATTTTACTGCATGGGATATATTCCCAGCCATATAATTATACAAGTCAGTGCAACCGTGGCTAACAGATGGCTACAAGAGCCCAGGGAGCAGTGCCAGTCCCCAGCTGTTCAAGATATGTCAATGATTTGGATGAGGGAACAAAAGTAACATCTTTAAATTTGCAGACGACTCAAAGCTGGGGTGCGTTTGGGGACGGGATAAAGGAGTTGAGTGGAGGATGCAAAGAGATTCCAATCTGATTAAGCAAGTTGGGCAGGTAGACAAATGCATGGCGGGTACAGTTTTGTTCAAGAAACAGAAAGACAATTTTTCTGATGTGATAAGTTGGGAAAAGGGAAGATTTCATGAGAACAGGATGTCCTCATATACCAGTCGCTAAGAACAAGTACAGTGATAGACACAAAAAGCTGGAGTAATTCAGCGGGACAAACAGCATCTCTGGAGAGAAGGAATGGGTGACGTATCAGGTCGAGATGCAGTGAATAGTTAGGGTGGCAAATAGGGAGCTAAATTTAATTGTAAGAGGATTGAGTAGAAGAGGAAGAATATTTTGCTGCATCTGTACAGGGACTTGGTGAGACCTAATCTGCAGATGTACATGCATTTTAGGTTGTCTCATCTGAGGGAGCAACAAATCTTTACATGACTGATTTCTCATATGGCAGTGCTGAACTGGGTAAGTTAGATGTCTATTCACTGGAGTGTAGAATAAAAGATAGAGGTTTTCACAGACCTAAAATTTCTAATAGACACTCTAGGGAGAACAAGGGAACACAACCTCCAGATACAGGGTTTGCCAACAGAATAAAGATTAGGAGAAATGTCTTCACTCAAAGATGTCAATCAGTGGAAGTCTGCATCCAGGAGTGAAAACCAAGTTATTAAATACAAACTTGATATATTTGATGAAATATATTTCTTAACACAAAGAGATCAAGCGATCTGGTAAGAAAGCAGAAGAGTACTGGTGGAAGTTTAGTCTTAATCATGTTCAATGGCAGAGCAGCATAAAGTGCTGAAAGGCCTCACCCTGCCCCAGTTATTTACAATATATATTAACGATTTAGACAAGGGAATTAAATGTGACATCTCCATGTTTGCAGATGACACAAAGCTGGGTGGCAATGTGAGCTGCAATGAAGATGCTTTGTGGCTGCAGGGTGACTTGGATAGGTTGGGCGAGTGGGCAGATGCAGTAGAATGATGCTGTCAGATTATGAAAAGGGGAGGTGCAACGAGACCTGGGTATGTTTATACATCAGTCACTGAAAGTTAGCATGTAGATACAGCAGGCAGTGAAAAAAGCCAATGGCACATTGGCCTTCATTGCTGAGGATTTGAGTTTAGGGGCAAGGAGATCCTACTGCAGTTGTACAGGGCCTTGGTGAAACCACACCTGGAGTATTGTGTGCAATTTTGGTCTCCTAATTTGTAGAAGGACATTCTTGCTATTGAGTGAGTGCAGCATAGGTTCACCAGGCTAATTCCCAGGTTGGTAGGACTGGCATATGATGAAAGAATGGATCAACTGGGCTGGCATTGACTGGAATTTAGAAGGATGAGATGGGATCTTATAGAAACATAAAATTCTTAAAGGACTGAAGAGGTTAGATACAGTAAAAATGTTTTCAATGCTGGGGGAGACCAGAACCAGGTGTCACAGTTTAAGAATAAGGGGTAGGCCATTTAGGACTGAGATGAGGAAAAACCTCTTCACCCAGAGAGTTGTGAATCTGTGAAATTCTCTGCCACAGAAGACACTGGAGGGGAATGCACTGGATGTTAGATTTAGCTCTTCGGACTAAAGGGATCAAGGGATATGGGAAAAAACAGGAACAGGGTACTGATTTTAGACGATCAGTCATGATCATATTGAATGGCTCAAAGGGCCAAATGGCCTACTCCAGCACTAATTTTTCTATGTTTCTGTCTTGTTTTCCAGTTAAACCCACAACCAGAAAATGGAATATGGATGAGACAGTGTGTGAGCAAACACAAACCATAACATGGACAGGAGTGAGACTGTGAACATGCACTCAGCCACAAATTAGACGGCATTGTGTCACAGGGTTCGTACACCCACCCAAGCACAGCACAGACAGAAGTGAAACTTCACACAACCTCCCAGGCACAACACAAAAGCGAGTGTGAACACATACTCAGCAACAACAGACAATACCGTGTAAGTGTGTGAGCAAATGCCCAGCCACAACTGGGAGAAGAGTGGGACACCGTGCAAACACCCAGCCACAACCCTGTGTAGTTGTGAGTGTGGGTGTCTGTGAAAGTAGTCCTCGGCAGCTGAGTGGACTTTGCAACCTGAACCTGTCTGTTGCACCGAGGCCTGTTGCTTCACAAACCTTGGTCAAAGCCTCTCTCTTTTCCTTCTTCTCGGTTCTCTCTGCCCGCTCCTCGTACTTGACCTCGGCTTTTTTCTCCCTGGGTTTGGTGTTCTCCTTATCCTCCTTCATGGTGAGCAGCGGCGGCGACGCCACCTGCCGCAGGCCTCTGCCCGACTCTGAGCCCGCGGGGCTGTCGCTCAGCGCTGCCCGCTGCTCTGACGGTGGGACCGGGGGCGGGACAGGGACCGCCTGGGCAAAGGGCCGTGAGGTTACACCTGGAGCACCGAGACACTCCCACAGCGATGAGGAAGGAAACCCGAGGTGAGATGATAGCGCTCGCACCAAACGACAACTTTCTGTCCGCTGCTTCAAACAGCTCTGTCGCTTCTATCACTGCGCATGGGCAACGGGCCGTGTCTGGGAGGCTCCCTACTGCGCATGCTCCGAAAGTGCGGCCGTTGGGGGCGCTCGCGCGTCCGCCACACAGAGCCTGCGCATGCTCAGTGTGTAGTGGGACCGTGACTGCTGGTGGCGTCCGCGCATGCTCAGAGTGCAGAGGGCGAGTGGGACGGCCGCTGATCGGGACGCCCGCGCATGCTCAAATTGCAGGCCGTTGGGACGGCCGCGGGGTCAGGGCGCCCGCGCATGCTCAGAGTGTGGAGGTCGAGTGGGACGAGGGTAGGTTGCTTATCCTGCGCATGCTCAGTGCGTAGGTAAGCGGGTCCGGCCGCGGAGCTCGAGCAGCGATGTGGTACGAGATCCTCCCTGGCCTCAGCCTCATGGCCGTGTGCCTGACTATCCCCGGCCTCTCCACCCTCTACCTCCACAAGTGGACGAACGGCGGCAAGGTGAGTGTGGTCGGGGCAGTGTGTGGGCTCACGGACCCCGCTGCAATAGTGTTGTGCTCTTGCCCTTTATTCAACACCTGTCGTCTGCCTCTGATAATCCTCCTGGAGGCGATGGTGGGCCCCAACAGTCTCAAAATATGGGCAGTTGAACTATGGTAGACCGAGGTTACGTTTCCAAGAGACGATAATGTGCGACTGGGGGTGGAAGCTGCACATTTTCCCACGTAACTGGTGCCCTTGCCTTTCATGGATGGAGAGGTCAAGGATGGAGCTTGTTGAGTAACTGCAAATATGGGCCCAGAAGAGTTTTACTACAATGCTGCCAGGATTAGAGGGTATTAGCTACAGGCACCGATCAATTTGCCACACTGTCCGGTGGATGCAAGTGTTCCTATACTGGAAGGAACAGCTGGTTCTGAGGCCGAAGGTCTTCAATGCTGCAAAGAGGAGATACCGCATTTTACCAATTATATCCTGCGCTCCCTGTTCGTGGATCAAATTTAAATCTTTATATAAATAGACTTTTAAGTTATTGGCTACAATATTTATTTGCTGAAGCTATTCTAATGTGTGGCAGATGAAATATTATGTGGATAAATGTGACGTTATCCTTTGGTGGCAAGAACAAGAAGGCAGATTATCATCTGAATGGTGTCAAGTTGGGAAAAGGGGAAGTACAACGAAACCTGGATGCGCTTGTACTTCAGTCACTGAAAGTAAGCATGCAGGTACAGCAGGCAGTGAAAAAAACTAATGGCATGTTGGCGTTCATAAAGAGAGGATTTGAGTATAGGAGCAAAGAGGCCTTTCTGCAGTTGTACTGGGCCCTGTGAGACCACACCTGGAGTATTGTGTGCATTTTTGGTTTCCTAATTTAAGGAAGGACATTCTTGCTATTGAGGGAGTGCAGTGTAGGTTCACGAGGTTAATTCCCAGGATAGCAGGACTGTCATAATATGAAAGAATAGAGTGACTGGGCTTGTATTAATTGGAATTTAGAAGGATGAGAGGGGATCTTATAGAAACATATAATATTAAGGAATTGCCCACACTAGATGCAGGAAACATGTTCCTGATGTTGGGGGAGTCCAGAAGCAGGGGTCACAGTTTAAGAATAAGGGGTAGGCCATTTAGAACTGAGGTGAAGAAAAACGTTTTCACACAGAGAGTTGTGAATTTGTGGAATTCTCTGCCTCAGAAGGCAGTGGTGGCCGATTCACTGTATGCATTTAAAAGAGAGTTAGATACAGCTCTTAGGGTTAGCGAAATCAATGGATATGGGGAGAAGGCAGGAACGGGGAACTGATTGTGGATGATCAGCCATGATCACATTGAATGGCTGGCTCGAAGGACAGAATGGCCTACTCCTGCGCCTATTGTGTGTGTATCTATGTATGTATCTATGCAAAGCAAAAGGCAGTCAAGGAGAAAATATCAAGATTCCATTGATTTCTTAAGAAGGTATCATTACTAACGATGTAAAAAGGTTGTCAAATAATACAACATTATGCCGTCAAACCAAAGAGATAACACAAACACAAGGAGAATAAATAAAATAGATTAGATCTTGCATGAATAAAGCAATAAAGACTTGAATTGTTATGGACTAGGTTTTCTTCAGGCTGTGTGCATTCATGTGTTGAGTTAAGAGGATGACTATGATAAAACAAACTTAAATGAGTGAGTAAGGAAATGATTAGGAGGACTCTGTGAATATTGATGGGTGAACTGGATGTATTTTCTTTGGCCAATCTTTCTTGCATCAGCTTCTGAAGAGTAATCCATCTGTGCTCAGCCCCTGCCTAGAAGTTAATGTTGGTTTTCCTTCTTTTAAGCTATTTATAAATAGCTTTCAAGACGTCCACCACCACCCTCCTCTATCTTTCAGTCTGAAGAAGGGTTCTGACTCAAAATGTCACTTATTCCTTTTCTCCAGAGATACTGCCTGACCCGCTGAGTTACTCCAGCATTTTGTGTCTGTCTTTGGTGTACACTTTGGTATTTCCTTCCTACTACATAAGATTAAGCTTGGTTAACATTAGTTTTCATGAATAATACATCGCTACTCCCTTTCTCTCTGTGGTACAAGTTTAGCACAATATCTTTCCATGAGTAAACTGGGATTGGGAATGTCATATTTGGTTAGTCTTGAATTAAATCCTTAGAATGAGTGCTATATGAAGTGCCAAAAAAAAATCATAAGAAATAGGATTAAAGCACATGATTCCCTGAGCAAGTTTTATCATTCACGAGTACCATTGTTTATTTTCCTACCTGAGCCCCCCAATTCCTTTCCAAAAAGTTTTTGTCCATTTTGAATATACAAATGACTGGTTGTCCACAGCCCTCTGGGTTACAGTATTTTTTTCTCATTTGCATGCTGATTGACTCATCTCTTATTGACCCCCCCCCCCCAAAATAAAAAATATTACTGGTTATTATTATTTGAGAAATAAAAGCCTTTTAAATCTGAGAAAGACAATATGCTGGAGTAACTCAGCAGGTCAAGCAACATCTCTGAAGGACTTTGGATGTGTGATGTTTCAGCAAGGAATCATTCTTCAGACTGATTGCCGGAGAGGGGGAAAGAAAGCTGGATAAGAGGGGCAAAGTGATCATAGAAACATAGAAATTAGGTGCAGGAGTAGGCCATTTGACCCTTCGAGCCTGCACTGCCATTCAATATGATCATGGCTGATCATCCAACTCAGTATCCCGTACCTGCCTTCTCTCCATACCCTCTGATCCCCTTAGCCACAAGGGCCACATCTAACTCCCTCTTAAATATATCCAATGAACTGGCCTCAACTACCCTCTGTGGCAGAGAGATCCAGAGACCCACCACTCTCTGTGTGAAAAAAGTCCTTCTCACCTCGGTCCTAAAGGATTTCCCCCTTATCCTTAAGCTGTGACCCCTTGTCCTGGACCTCCCCAACATCGGGAACAATCTTCCTGCATCTAGCCTGTCCAACCCCTTAAGAATTTTGTAAGTTTCTATAAGATCCCCTCTCAATCTCCTAAATTCTAGAGAGTATAAACCGAATCTATCCAGTCTTTCTTCACAAGACAGTCCTGACATCCAGGAATTAGTCTGGTGAACCTTCTCTGCACTCCCTCTATGGCAATAATGTCCTTCCTCAGATTTGGAGACCAGAACTGTATGCAATACTCCAGGTGTGGTCTCACCAAGACCCTATACAACTGAAGTAGAACCTCCCAGCTCCTATACTCAAATCCTTTTGCTATGAAAGCTAACATACCATTCGCTTTCTTCACTGCCTGCTGCACCTGCATGCCTACTTTCAATGACTGGTGTACCATGACACCCAGGTCGCGCTGCATCTCCCCTTTTCCTAATCGGCCACCATTTAGATAATAGTCTGCTTTCCTGTTTTTGCCACCAAAATGGATAACCTCACATTTATCCACATTATACTGCACCTGCCAAACGTTTGCCCACTCACCCAGCCTATCCAAGTCACCTTGTAGTCTCCTAGCATCCTCCTCACAGCTAACACTGCCCCCCAGCTTAGTGTCATCCGCAAACTTGCAGATATTGCCTTCAATTCCCTCATCCAGATCATTAATGTATATTGTAAATAGCTGGGGTCCCAGCACTGAGCCTTGCGGTACCCCACTAGTCACTGCCTGCCATTGTGAAAAAGACCCGTTTACTCCTACTCTTTGCTTCCTGTTTGCCAGCCAGTTCTCTATCCATATCAATACTGAACCCCCAATGCGTATGCTTTAGGTTTGTATACTAATCTCTTGTGTGGGACCTTGTCGAAAGCTTTCTGGAAGTCCAGATACACCACATCCACTGGTTCTCCCCTATCCACGCTACTAGTTACATCCTCTAAAAATTCCACAAGATTCGTCAGACATGATTTACCTTTCGTAAATCCATGCTGACTTTGTCCAATGATTTCACCGCTTTCCAAATGTGCTGCTATCCCATCTTTAATAACTGACTAGCAGTTTCCCCACTACCGATGTCAGACTAACTGGTCTGTAATTCCCCGTTTTCTCTCTCCCTCCCTTCTTAAAAAGAGGGGTTACGTTTGCTACCCGCCAATCCTCAGGAACTACTCCAGAATCTAAAGTTTTGAAAGATTATCACTAATGCATCCACTATTTCCGGAGCTACTTCCTTAAGTACTCTGGGATGCAGCCTATCTGGCCCTGGGAATTTATCAGCCTTTAATCCATTCAATTTACCCAACACCACTTCCCGACTAACCTGGATTTCACTCAATTCCTCCTTTGACCCGCGGTCCCCTGCTATTTCCAGCAGATTATTTATGTCTTCCTTAGTGAAGATGGAACCAAAGTAGTTATTCAATTGGTCTGCCATATCCTTGTTCCCCATGATCAACTCACCTGTTTCTGACTGCAAGGGACCTACATTTGTTTTAACTAATCTCTCTTCACATATCTATAAAAACTTTGCAGTCAGTTTTTATGTTCCATGCCAGTTTTCTTTCATAATCTATTTTTCCTTTCCTAATTAAGCCCTTTGTCCTCCTCTGCTGGTCTCTGAATTTCCCCCAGTCCTCTGGTAGGCTGCTTTTTCTGGCTACTTTGTACGCATCATCCTTTGCTTTGATACGATCCCTGATTTCCCTTGATATCCACGGACGCACTACCTTCTCTGATTTATTCTTTTGCCAAACTGGGATGAACAATTTTTGTAGTTCATCCATGCAGTCTTTAAATGTCTTCCATTGCATATCCACCATCAACCCTTTAAGAATCAATTGCCAGTCATTCTTGGCCAATTCACGTCTCATACCCTCAAAGTTACCTTACTTTAAGTTCAGAACCATTGTTTCTGAATTAACAATGTCACTCTCCATCCTAATGAAGAAGTCA
Source organism: Raja brachyura (assembly GCA_963514005.1). The sequence goes on along the minus strand of OY740793.1, from coordinate 34,357,775 downwards.
ACCATATTATAGTCACTGTTGCCCAAGGGGGCATACACAACAAGACTGCTAACTAACCCTTCCTCATTACTCAATACCCAGTCTAAAATAGCCTGCTCTCTCGTTGGTTCCTCTACATGTTGATTTAGATAACTATCCCGCATACATTCCAAAAAATCCTCTTCCTCAGCGCCCCTGCCAATTTGATTCACCCAATCGATATGTAGATTGAAGTCGCCCATTATAACTGTTTTGCCTTTGTCGCACGCATTTCTAATTTCCTGTGTGACACCATCCCCAACTTCACTACTACTGTTAGGTGGCCTGTACACAACACCCACCAGAGTTTTCTGCCCCTTAGTGTTTCGCAGCTCTACCCATACCGATTCCACATCCTCCAAGCTAATGTCCTTCCTTTCCATTGCGTTAATCTCCTCTCTAACCAGCAACGCTACCCCACCTCCTTTTCCTTTCTATCCCTCCTGAATATTGAATATCCCTGGATGTTCAGCTCCCAGCCTTGGTCCTCAGCCTTGATCGCTGAGTCTATGTGATGTAACACCATTTCCCTTTACCTTCTCCATCCAGGAACCCCAGCAGTCCTTCCCGGCGAAACAGAGCTTCACATGTACCTCCTCTAACCTCATATACTACATCTGGTGTTCTCAATGTGGCCTCCTACATAAGTGCAACCAAACGTAGACTCGGCGACTGCTTTGCAGAACACTTGCGCTCAGTCTGCTAAAGCCTACTGGATCTTCTGGTTGCTAATCCCATTTCCTTACTGACCTCTCTGTCCTGATGCCTCTATTGTCAGAGCGAGGCCACACAATCTGTGGGAACAGCACCTCATATTTTGCATGGGTAGCGTACAACCCAATGATATGAATATTTAATTCTCCAATTTTAGATAATGACCCCACGGACCTTGTCCTGCCCCCCTCTTTTCCAGCCCCCCCCTTCTTTCCCCCCCCCCCCCCCCCCATCCCCATGCCATTGGGATGAAGAACGGTCCTAACCTGGAGTTCCTCCAGCACTCTTTGATTTCTTTCTGATGTGTATTTCTTTGATATAAACCAGCATCTGCAGTTCCTTGTTAATGCCTTTTAAATCAGATTTACCAAAGCATAAATGTATATCATGAAAACTATAAAAAATCAGATGCTGTTAACAGATTTCAATGATTGTTCATACTCAGGAAAAACGAACTGCACGTTTACCTTATCACTGGAGTCTGTTGGAAAGAGACAGGAGAGTGTCTGACTGCAAAACCTATTACAAATCAAAGGTAAATTCTTAAAGTGAATACTGAAATATTTTATTTTGATCTCTGGTTGGATCCGCTAACATTAATCTTGCAATGCAATTAAAAAGTAAAGAGCAGTCAGTTAATTAGATGTAAGATTTCAATTATAATTTATTTATTGTGATTATGTAAAGTGAATATCTTGTTTTCTTTCATTTTAACAGGGATTGGAAAACATCGACTGATGGGCTTTTCATCTTGAACATCATGTTTGTGATCCTAAAGGAGAAGCATTACTAAAATATGAAATGTAATCCATGTTTCATAATGTAAATTACATAGTTTAACATAAAATGGAAGATACAATTTCCTTGTATGTAGCTTGTGTTGTCTATTGCAGATAAATTTGGGAAGGCAATAGAAAGTAGGGTGAAAGAAATTAGTGAGTTTGAACCTATGAAATGCTGATTCTGGGCTATCAATATATTATTTGAAACTCTTTCTATGTTGTATCTCTCTCTCGTACCTATCTTGTCCTTTTTAATTCTTTTGGAGCTTGCAAATTCTATTGGCACATTGACAATAAGAGTAACACAGTGCAGTGAACCCCTGTATGTTTCTGTAGTGGAGAAATTTCAGGAATAAATTTCAAGCCATGCATTGATATCAACAATGTCCATAATGCAATGATTAATCCTCCTTTGTATGATCATGGTTTAGTAAACCAATGAAACTAGTTTGTCCGCTTGCTGGTATCTATATTGATGTCTTCAGAGGTTGAGAAATAAATATGTTGAAGAGTTTCGAGAGAAAGATCTGCTTGGATGCTAGTTTTTGCACTGGGTAAAGTAGTAAGATGTTGAAATGAAAGAAGGCATCCTGACCATTGGTTTGATCAGGTATTCTGCAGATGTAAACAGGGAAGTAAACAAGCCTTTGGAAAGGAATAGAGGAAGCTGTTTCATATGGATTGTGACAATTGTTGTGTTCCAGTACAGTATTCAAGTATAAATATACGGCACTTACACTCTACAAGCTCTGATTGTTAGTCGGTCTTAAATGGAACGCTGGACGCTTCTCTTCAAAGCAGGTGCAAGACTTTTCCAGTATTCTATTTATACAGTAGAGTTGCATATATCCTTCCTGCCATTAATTAATATCCTTGGTTTTGTTTTTACTTGCCCATGCACATAGGGCAAACAACCAGACAGAACTGATCAGGCCATCGATGAGCTACAAAGGCATGCTTTGTAGTCTGTACTGCAGCTTTGTTCCTATTCATATGATTATGGGTTTGGTGTTTAGCCGTGGCCTTCACGTAATGCCCTGGGCAGTTTCCCTGCCAACACAGCATGCTCTTTAAGTGTGTGTATGTATAATTCCTTCATCTAACCCCACATGTGGTTATTGAGCATGGTCAAACATGCCAATTGCTCATTTCTAGTCATGGTTGCACAGGAATTAGATAATTCCATTTTAAAATCCTAAATAAGAATTGGTAAGATGAAAAGTCATCTACCTCTTCATGTACTCCACTTGGGAGAACAAGCAAGTGAAGTAGGAGTGGACCATTTTGTTCCATTCCATTATATAGCCAGTTCTATTGTAAATCTATCTTCCTGGTTGAGCCCTGTATGCCTTGAATTCCTTAGTATCCGTGTACTGATCACTTTCAGTCTTCAACAAACTCAAAAACTGAGCATGCACAGCACTTTGCGTTTAGAATTCCAAAAGTTGACAACCCTCAGAATCAAGGGGCTTCGCATCTCAGTCTTGTAGCCAGCCCTCACCCTTGGATTCTGCTCCTATGGAATATTCAACAAAACACAGTGCTGGAGGAACTCAGCAGGTCATGCAGCATCTGTGGAGGGAATGGACAGACAAGATTTCTGGGTTATGGCCCTTCTTCAGACTTGCATGCAAGATCATCTAAAATTGATGCACAATCTGCGGACCAGTAGGTGAGCACAATTTAATGGTTTTGTGAAAGGAAAATACGTAGGACATGAAAGATAAACTACCATGTCAAATCAGCAAGGCATATTTTTATTATTTCTTAAACTGTATCACTTTCCCATTATTACAATAAACCATTAGGGCACATCTTCTCATGAATCCTATAGTGTTGCATTTGTTTATTTTCTGCATGCCATTAACTGTTGTATCCAATAATTAGGAAGGAAAATAAGAACAGTGCAATAATGATGTCAATTGTAGAGAAGAACTTCACCCCACAGCATGTGATTCCTGGAGCTGGAAAATAATGATATAATTAATATTTTCATACGTTATGTTGTTGGTTATGAGATTTAGGGCATCCACCAATGTGTCATGTGGTATCAAGAGTGTTTTATTGTCATATGTCCCGGATAGATCAATGAATGTCTTACTTGCTGCAGCACGACAGAATATGTAAACATAGTACATAACGGGGGAAGAGAGAAAAAAGAAAAAGTTCAATAAATAACAAATATAGTGCAATAATAATATCGTCTTTTGCAGGTCAGGGCTTATTCATTGTTGTGTTTAATAGCCTGATGGCTTTTGGGAAGAAGCTGTTCCTGAGCCTGGATGTTACAATTTTCAGGCTCCTGTATCTTCTTCCTTATTGTAATGGTGAGATGAGTGTGTGGCCAGGATGGTGTGGGTCCTTGATGATTTTGGCTTCCTTTTTGAGGCATCGACTACAATATGTACTGTAGGCCATTGGACAGGTTTCCTGATAGGTGTGCAGATTTTGTAAGGAACTGTGCACAGTTGCCTCTGGTAGCCAGTTTAATTAGATTATAGTTTAATATTTGAATTCATAAAAATAAGTCAAATTTTGTCCAAAATCTATATACTATTAAAAGTCTCAACTTGTTTGTCTGACTGTCTGTGATCTCAAGGAGCCACACCAAAACGCTACACAATAGCGCGAACATTTTTGCAGAATCTTACTCTGCTTTCTCCCGTTGTCAGCCAAGATTTTTACTGTTAAAATCCTTGCAGCACCAGCTTCCAACAGATTTCAATACAAAGTTGCAATTCAGGAACACTCTATGCTTCCACCAAGCTTTCACCTGAATGGGATATCACAGTCCTCCACCCAACATTGCAACAATGTTGCCATATCATACAACACTTACTCCAGCTCCTGGCAGGACAGGAGGGGGAGGGTGAATTGGTATTGCAGTTGGGGAAGTGCAATTACAATTTTTTTTTTAAATCCAGTGTTGGGGGAGGTAGGGGAGTGCTGGAATCTTACGTTCGGCAACGTGTTGAGTTGGGGGACCACGCCCCCCATGGGGGTTACGAGTTAGTGGTGCAATATTGCGTTGGGTAATGGGTTGCATTGGGGGACCAGGCCTCTAGTGTGACAGGGACCCAACGGGTCCCAGTTGGTCTAGTATTATATTAAATTTGTATAGTGTCTTTAATACCAATAGTGGGATTGGTGCAACACTACGATTTTTGGTACTGCTCCAGCCAGAGTGAGGGAAGCTTGGGGTAGTGAAGTCGGCTCAGATCAGGTGCGAATCTTTGTGTTGGGAGGAAAGTCATGTCTCACCGAAGGTTAGTCTTAGTTCCACCAATGAGGAGAACCTAGATCAAAGAGTGTTGTACTCCCCAATATTTTATTTTTGCCTCCAAAAAGAAGCCATGGCAAATAGATTGGATACTAAAGCTCTCAGTTGATAAAAACATGATTTTAATTACTCAATTAGAAATTAATTTAAAAACCCGCAATGTCCCCAAATAATTCTAATGATACTATTTAAAACATTCAAAGTTGCATTATTGCTTACCTTTAGTTAAAGGTTTTGATTGTACATTGAGCCAATAGATTTGAAAGGATTGTGCTACAGTTGCGCTGCAATGGGGCATAGAATGCAGAATATCATTTTAATATCAGACGCTATTGATATATAAAATTCTTGTAAACGCACTCCCCACCATCTTGTTTTACTTGCTCCACCTGCCACTGAAGGCCTATTTATGAAAACTAAGAACAGCTCAAACTATTCAATTGAAAAACCAACTGTGAATGATCAGCTAGCATAGGAGCATAATCTATGGATAGGTTTTGCCACATAAGACTGAGATGCAAAGCTCCTTTATTCTGAGGGTTGTCGTTCTTTAGAATTCTAAACCCAGAGGGCTGTGCTTGCTCAGTTTTTGAGTTTATTCAAGACTGGGAGTGATCAATGCTTAAATACTAAGGAATTCAAGGCATGTTTGGTTCAGCCACGAATATAGATTACAATCCAGCGGTATGAATATTGACTTCTCTAATTTCAAGTTTCACAGAAACTTACTTTCCCTCTCTCCCCATCCCTCCCCCTTCCTAGTTCTCCAGCCAGTCTGACTGTCCCCCTGATTAAATTTTATTTCTATATACTTTGTTGCCATCTTATAGCTAACAATGATCTATTCTACATTTTCCTTGAACTGCATCTTCTTTGATATCTCGTTTTCGTACCTTACCCTTCCTTATCTCTGTGTCTCTCCCTCCTCGTCTCTGTCTGAAGAAGGATCTCGACTTGAAATGTCACCCATTCCTTCTATCCAGGATGCTGACGCTCCCGCTGAGTTATTTCAGTGCTTTGTGTCTACAATATAGATTTAATGAAGAGCTGGCCATATAATTGACTGACATGGAGCATAAGGATTTAAATAGCCCACTCCTACTTAATTTCTTTGTCTCCTTAGTGTACATAAAGAGGTAGGTTCTGTGACACAGCATGAATACATGCAGTCATGCATAACTAAACCTGATTAATAAGGGTAATACCACATTTTAACCAGTGTTCAAAGGAAACTATTAATACATAGTACATTTGAATATAAAAAATAAAACCAACAAATAATTGTTATTGAATTACCAGTTTTAAATGAGTGAATTTGGAAGGTTGTAATCATTAGATTTTACTGGGCGGCACAATTGCACACCTGGTGGAGCTGCTGTCTCACAGAGCCAGTGACCCAGCTTTGATCCTGACTTTGACTGCTGTCTGTGTGGAGTTTGCACATTCTTTCTGTGACCACATAGGTTTCCTCTGGGTGATCAAGCTTCCTCCTACATCCCGAACGTGTGCGAGTTTGTAGGTTAATTGGCCTCCAGTGTGTAGGGAGTGGATGCCACTGGTGTGTAAGAGTGGGTGCAAAATTGGGATAGAATTGGCAGAACTAGTGTGAACGGGTGATCAATGGTCGGCGTAGGCCGAAAGACTTGTTTCCACGCTTCTCCTTCTTCTTTCGTGTGGCGTGCACAGCCTAAAGTTGCAGGACAACTTGTTCTATTTGATCTTCTGTTTGTGCACATCGAGTTGATTGCATTAGTCGAAACAGGGCGGACCACGTGAAGGTTGCAATCTTCCACCCCGTTTCCACGCTGTATTTCTAAAACTAAGCTAGCGATGGTCACTTTTTAAAATTTTGATATTTTCCTTGTATATTCACGTCTCTAGGTTCTAGGAGCAGAATTAGACCATTTTTCTGATCAAGTCTACTCCTGAATTTAATCATGGGTGATCTATCTTTCACTCTCAACACAGTTCTCCTGTCTTTGCCTCAAAACCCCTGACACCCTTACTAATCAAGAATCTGTCAATCTCCACCTTAAAAATATTAATTGACTTGGCCTCCACAGCAGTTTGTGGCAATGAATTCCACGGATTCACCACCCTCTGACTAAATAAATTCCTTCTCACCTCCTTTCTAAATGTATGAGCTTTTCTTCTGAGCCTATGACCTCTGACCCTAGACTCTCCCACTAGTGGAAACATCCTCTCCATAGTCACTCAATTCAGGCCTTTGACTATTCTGTAAGTTTCAATGAAGCCCTCCCTCATTTCTAAATTGCAGCGAGTACAGGCCCAGTGCCTTAAAACGCTCAGTGTATGTTAACCCAATCATTCCAGGGATCATTTCCATAAATCTTCTGTGGACCATCTTCAGAGCCAACACATCCTTTGTCAGATATGGGGCCCACAACTGCTCACAACACTCCAAATGCGGTCTGACCCGTGCCTTATAGAGCCTCGGCATTACATCCCTGATTTTGTATTCTAGCCCTCTCAAAATAAATGCTAGCATTGCATTTGCCTTCCTAACTATCCATTCGACTCACAAATTAACTTTTTGGAAGTCCTGCACCAGCACTCCCATGTCCCTTTGCACCTATGTTTTCTGAATTCTCTCCCCATTTAGAAAATAGTCTGCACCTTTATTCCTTCTACTAAAAATGCATGACTCCTGTATCCCATTTGCTACATCTCCGCCCACTCTCCCAACCTGTCCAAGTCCTTCTGCAGAGTCCCTGCTTTCTACTCTACATGCCCCTCCACCTATCTTCGTATCATCTGCAAACGTGGCCACAAAGCCTTCAATTCCCTCATCCAAATCATTGATATACACCGTGAAGAGTAACGACCCCTGCACTGACCCCTGTGGAATATTTCCACCCCTTTTCGTTAAAATGGTTTCACATCTTTGTCAGAATGTCCTCCATTGGCTAATTGGTTTTGGTAGCAAGCGCGAAATTAATTTCATTTGATATGGACCCAAAGAAAAACTATACTTCTCTGTCACGTTTACTGCTGTTGCAATGTAAGTTTGTTCCTAAACATGAAATAAGAATGCTCAGCACCAACAAGCAGTAATGGAGTTGAAGACTGATATTAACCACAGACATATTCTGCATTGTTTTTCTGACTATTGTCGCACGTAATACATACACAAATGTAACAGCAGTGGGACAGGCAGAGTCAGGAGGGACCCATGCAAAGGTGACAGAATTGTTCCGGGGCGATGTGTCCAGATGGGTAACGGCAGACCTTGCGATTCCAAAGCACTGAATTAAAAAAGAGATATCAAACACTGGAATAGATTTGTGGATGACAAATTAAAAATTGTATGAACTGAACAGTTTTGAGTTTGCCATTTCAGACTCTACCTGCAGTAGCTGGGTGTTTTCAGGTGGGATTTGCCATGTTCCTAGTGGAGTGGTGCTTCCATCTCTTTGGGCTTCCAGCAAGAAACCATTGTATTGTGGCCCCAGTATTTGAACTGAAGTTAAGAGTCAAGAGTGTTTTATTGTCATATGGCCCAGATAGAACAATGAAATTCTTACTTGCTGCAGCACAACAGAATATGTAAAGATAATACACTGTAAACAATATGATAAACGAGAGAGGAAAACAAAGTTCAGTGTGTGTGTATATACACACACACACACACACACACACACACACACACACACACACACACACACACACACACACACACACACACACACACACACACACACACACACACACTCTCAAAAAACAAACAATAGTAGTGCAATAATAATAATAGTCTATTGTAGTTCAGAGCTTAGTTAACAACAATAACAGGAGATTACACTTTCATAATTCACAATATGTATATAATTGATATACAGAGCTGTGCATAAACCTGTGTCCGAACCATTTTCCATATTTTTCTACCAATGGACAGATGCCGTTTGGCCCGTTGAGCTCACAGTAATCCAATATCTCTACTATTTGTACCAGCTATGCTCGGCTGAAGAAAGGTTAATTTTTGGATTGGAGGACTGTGATTAGTGGTGTGCTTCAGGGATCGGTGCTGGGCCCATGGCTATTTGTGGTTTATGTCAGCGATGTGAATATACAAGGCATGTCTTTAGATGACACTAAACTAGGTGATATTGTAGACAGCATAGATGGTTGTCAACAATTGCAGCAGGATCTTGATTAGCTAGACAAGTGACGTGAGGTATTGCTAATGGAGTTTTGTGGTCTTGCGGGGAAAATGTAAAACATTAAGAATACCTGCTGCCTTGTGGAGATAGAACATAGAAAGCAGGTGTAGGAATAGACCATTCGGCCCTTTGAGTCAGCACCACCATTCAATATGATCATCCAGAATGTTCCTGCTTTTTCCCCATATCCCTTGATCCCATTAGCCCTAAGAGCTATATCTAACACCCTCTTGAATACATCCAGTGAATTGGCCTCCACCGCCCTGCTGGGCAGAGAATTCCACATATTCAAAACTTTCTGGGTGAAAAGGGTTTTCCTCATCTCAGTCCTAAATGACCTACCCCTTATTCTTAAACTGTGACCCCTGGTTCTGGGCTCCCCCAACATGGGGGAAAAATTCCTGCATCTAGCCTGTCAAATCCCTTAATCATTGTATATGTTTCTATAAGATTCCCTCTCATCCTTCTAAATTCCAGGGAATATAAACCCAGTCGATCCATTCTTTCGTCATATGTCAATCCCGCCATGGTGAATTTGGTGAACCTACGCTGCACTCCCTCAATAGCAAGAATGTCCTTCCTCAAATTAGGAGATGTAAAAAAATAAATCCAGTAAAATATCAACATCATTAAAAATGCAAAATGTGGTTGTTGTCACATTACTTCCTGAGTGCACTTATCGCTGCTCTTTTTCCTACATTACAACTGTAACTTTGAAAACAATTGTAAAGATGTTTGGGAAATTGTGAAATAGAATGCTGTGCTACATATATGCACATTTTCCTTGTTTAAAGGAAACAACAAAGATCTACTGTAAATCCTAGGAATGTGAACTGGAGGATTAAGACCCCTTCTCCACAACACTTCACCACTGCCGGGGGACATGGAGACGTGAGAAGAGGAGCACAATTCTTGTAATTTCTTTCTGATTGCTTCATATTTAGAAAGGTGAGAGTGAGCTTGTATGGTGGGGATCTGAGAACTGAGTGGTTGGGTCATGGGGAATAAACAAATCTCATGTCTAAACAGTAAATAAGGAGAACTTGTTTCCTTTACAGGTGCAGCCCCAGAAGTTATGGGTTTAAATACGTGACTAAAAAGCCAAAAGTCAAGTGAAAAAAACTGTCCAAGTAACATATAGTTATGATCTGGATTACACTGCACGCCAAAGAGTTTGTTCTTTGGTTTGAAAGAAAATTGAATAAATAATTGCAGGAAAAAAGAAAAAAAAGAACATGAAATGTAACAAAGATAGACACAAAAAGCTGGAGTAACTCAGCGGGACAGGCAGCGCCTCTGGAGAAAAGGAATAGGTCATGTTTCGGGTCAAGACCCTTCGACCAAGTTTGAAGATGGGTCTCGATCCGAAATGTCACCCATTCCTTCTCTCCAGAGACGCTGCCTGTCCCGCTGAGTTACTCCAGCATTTTGTGTCTATGGTTTAAACCATCATTTGCAGTTCCTTCCTACACATGAAATGTAACAAATTGGATCACTTAAAAACGCAGGCATGAGCTTCATGGACTGATTACGTTTTTCTATACTGGACAATAGGTCTAAAACTTGATGTAAATTATGGTTCACTGAGTTTCAATCATTGGAAAGCTTCCCAACATACATTATTTCATACATTATTTAATTGAATGATGTACTTGTCCATGTATTGTAAATGCTCATTACACTTACAGTTGCAAGTAAACTAGAGTACACAAAAGGCTGGAGAAACTCAGTTGGTGTAGCAGCATCTAAGGAGCGAAGGAGATAGGGGACGTTTCGTGAATGAAAGATATGCAAAAAAGTATTGATGATAAAGGAAACAGGCCATGGAGAGATAGAGAGAGAAGGAATGCCAGGGCCCGAGGGCTGAGGGAGACGTGGTAAGGGGAGGAGACAGCCTGGGTTAACAGAATTGAGAAAATTCAATGTTTAAGCCCAGAGGATGCAAACTCCCCAAGCGGAATATGAGGTGCTGTTCCTCCAACTTGCGGTGTTGCTCACTCTGGCCGTGGAGGAGGCCCAGGACCAAGAGGTCGGATACGGAATGGGAGGGGGAGTTGAGTGCTGAGCCACCGGGAGGTCGGGTTGGTTATTGCGGACCGAGCGGAGGTGTTCGGCGAAACGATCGCCAAGCCTCCGCTTGGTCTCACCGATATAGATCAGCTAGCATCTGGAGCAACGGATGCAGTAGATGAGGTTGGAGGAGGTGCAGGTGAACCTCTGTCAGACCTAGAAGGACTGCTTGGGTCCCTGAAAGGAGTGGATGAGGGAGGTGAAGGGACAAGTGTAGCATCTCTATATTTAAGATATTTACTCGACAAGTAAACTATGTTTGTCTTAACAGGAAAGCCATTAACTGTAGCACGAGGATTTGTCAGTGCAGAGTATTTTTACCAGGCAGGGAGTATTTCCTGCATTACACAGAAACCTACCTCGTACTGGCTTGCCAGGGTGAAAGACGCTTGCATCGGGTTCGACAGTATAGGGGGCCGCGTTAGACTGTGGCACAACTCCAGCATGCCTGGGCATCATGCTTTCACAGGCTGATAAGGGAGCACCGTTAGGGAAGCATCTGCTCAGGCTGGAAAATTTCAGAAACACAACGCAATACACAACAAAATCTCTGCAGACCATTTCTGATGCTCTCTGCCTGATCTTTCCACGAGCAAGACCAAGAACCATCTGTGAAATATGCTGGCTAAGTTTTTTAATTGGATACGGAAAGCAGTATTTTGCTGACTCATTCATAGTGGAAACCTTTTTTTGAGTTTTCATCTCAATAGCTCCAAGCAGAGCTGCAATTATTCTCAGTCAGGTATTTCTTGAGTTACACCTGTGAAAACATTCTAATCGTTGGTTAGGTTTTCACAAAGGACCTTTTTTTCTAACAAATAGCAGTATTTGATGTCCTTTTATAATCCATGACATTTCTTCAAAGGAGAGAGGAATTCCTGCTTGAGTACCGCGGAATGAAATGAATAGCGGCATTTACTAAAAAGGGAACCTCACGAGAGAGAGGTGGATTCATGTCATCGCTATGCTTTCAATACTGACAAAGAAATGGAGACACTATTGCCTCTCATCTTTGTGCCAGAACATTGTGGGATCAAGTCCAACTAACGATACTCAAGCATTTAAAGACAGGCAGGTTCTTCAATACAGTACTGTGTTTAATACCATCAGAGGGCCAGCTCTTTGATGAGATACTAAATGAAGTCCTTCCCTGCCTTCTTGATGAGTTTGTACAATCTTGTGCATTATTTTGAAGAGCATGTGTTTGGTCCTGTGTCTTGGCCAATATTTCTCCCTCAATGTCAATGTAACAGTTTTGTTTTGTTATTTCTCATTTGTGGGAATCTATTGGCTGTGCAAGTTGGCCACCATGTTCCTTTCATAACTACGTGAACTACACATCCAAGGTACGTTGTAAAGGGGTTTTAAAAGGTTCCTTTTAGAACGCCTTTATTGCGCTGGTTCCCAACCTCCAGCCCTTTCCCAAAATTGGGCCGCAAAGGATTGAAACTGGAACGTGAAGGGGAACTACAAAATCTTTATTTCATATAACAGTCTGAGAAGGGTCCCGACCCGAAACAACACCCATCCTTTTTCTCTAGAGATGCTGCCTGACCCGCTGAGTTACTCCAGCACTTTGTGCCTATCTTTGGTATAAACCAACATCTGCAGTTCCTTTCTACAGATTTTTATTTCATGGTTTAATTTTGTTTTCAATTATAATTTGATTTTTATTAAATGTTTTTAATTTTGTGATCAATAAGCTGTAATGCCAAAATGAAATATTTTGAATATTGAAATAATTTTGACAGAATTATGAATGGATTTACTGTGCTATTGTCAGATAAATTACATGAGACATAAGGGACAGTTAACTACTTTGTTCACAATAACTTGTCAGACAAGGAGAAGAGTCAAGCAAGAAACTCAAAGATGCAGCCTTTATATCATATTTGACAGCAAAAATGTGGAGTGGGTCACAAATGTTTGTTCACCCAGTTAACCATCGTGATCCAGTTTTCTGCCCCTTAACTATAGCAACACAGGCTTATCACTAAGAGCCAATACGTGCAAGGTCAGTGTGACTAGGCATGTTCAGTCCCACACTGATGGGAAACTTCACTGGATTAAAGTACACATCCCCACAGTAGGATTTGCTGCCCATGTTCATTACAAGATAGATGAATAGTTCAGTTCCCACAATTCCCACATTCTCTTAAATTATGGGCCCCACGCCCAAATTTTTGACCTTCGATGAATCCATGCACATCAGTTTAGTTTATTGTCACGTGTATCGAGCTACAGTGAAAAGCTTTTGTTGCTTTCCAGTCAGCAGAAAGACAATACATTATTAGAATCGAGCCATTTACAGCGTAAAGATACATGATAAGGGAATTACTAAGAAATGTTGCTGTAGGAATAGAGTTTTAAGAGTGGACTGATTGTAATATGAGTTTGCAGATTTGCTTGTGTGGCTAGCACGCAAAGTGTTGCCTGGGTTGGACACCATCTTGGAAGCATCCTTTCAAACTGGATTGCAGATACTAAACCCTATGAATGTGTTTTTTCACACCTGTCCCTCTGCCAAAGACCTTAAATCACTGCTGATTCACATTGAACCTTCCCCTGTCTGTAAGACTTTTTGCATTTACCCCATTTTGTGATCACCATGTATGGGATACTGGCATGGGAGATATTTCAAACGTCTATTCATCACTTTTCTGCTGCTCTTTCTAGTCTTGGAAACTGGTGTAAGACGATGTAAGTCCCAATCACCAAGGGGGAAGAGAGATTGATGAAGGAAGCATATGTCTTGTTGCAGCTGAGAAATCAAACAATAACATCGACATGTTTCTGGAACATTGAGGTTTTATTAATAACTAGACCAAGTGCAATATTCCACCACTCACGCATAGCCCCCAACGGCGCAGGCGTGACTCATTTCTCCTCATCCCCTAGAACTCCCTCCTCCTCCTCTTCACCCTCCCTCTTCAATCCCTAGGAAGGGAGGGGGGTAGACAGGGAGGGGGTAGAGAGGGAGGGGGAGGGGGTGGAGAGGGGTAGTGGGGGGAGGGGTGGAGAGGGAGGGGGGTGGAGAGGGTGGAAGTGAGGGTAGATAGGGAGGGGGTAGAAGGAGGGGGCGAGAGCGGGACTGTAGACGTGGCAACTACCCTTCCTCTTCATCAATCCCCCCACTCTCCCTCCTCATTTCCCCAGGATCTTTCCCCTCTCCTTCTCCCCTCCCCCAACCCCTCCTTCACCTCTCTTTCCCCTACCGCTGCCGCGACCCCACCGTCGCGATGCCTCATTGTCGCCACAGCCCCATCGCCATGAGGCCTCACCGCTGCGGTCTCGATGTCTCCTTCACCGCCGCGGTCTCAATGCCTCCTTGATGGCCGCGAAAAACCCTAGCCGGGGCGTCGCAGGTAGAAGCCCGGGTCGGAAAAAGCAGAATGCTAATTTAAATGTGGCCCTCCCCCTGACATCATTGGAAGCTGATGGCCGCCCACTCCCCCTTTGTGACATCACCCAAAGCGGGTTGAAGGAGGTTTGGCATTAAAAAAGTTGGTTTTCGCTATGTTTAAAACGCTGTAACTTGTGAAATATAGCATGTAATATGAAGTGAAGCAGTTTATCTTGTCGAAGGTAGAAAGACACAGATGACACACACACACGTATACATACAAGATGAGACTTTTAATAGTATAGAGATATTCACCTCTTGTCATTAGTTTATAACAGCTGAGAGATGGACTAAGACAGACTTAGCCATCTTGGCCTGATCTCTCCTAGCGCCATCTCCCACTGCCAACGTCAGCATCACTCCCCATTTACCAGCAGCGGAGACGGAGGCAGTGCCACATTCAGTTTAGTTTATTGTCACGTGTACTGAGGTACAGTGAAAAGCTTTTGTTGCGTGCTAATCAGCCAGTGGATAGATAATACACTTTTACAATCTGGCCATTTGCAGTGTATAGATACATGATAAGGGAATAACTTTTGGTGCAAGGTAAAGTCACTAAAGTCTGATCACAGTTAATCCGAGGGTCCCCGATGAGGTAGATAGCAGTTCAGGACTGCCCTCTGGTTGCGGTAGGGTGGTTCAGTTGCCTGATGCCTTATTGTCAGAAATGGCATTTTCCTGATAACATGTTTATACCAAATGTACAAGTGGATACATACATTTTATCAAATCCCATTTGGGTGGCATCGCAGTTAGCTTTACTGCCTCACTAAGAATAAAGGGGAGGCCATTTAAAACTGAGATGAGAAAAAACTTTTTCACCCAGAGAGTTATGAATTTGTGGACTTCTCTCCCACAGAAGGCAGTAGAGGCCAATTCACTGGATGAATTTAAAAGAGTGTTAGATAGAGCTCTGGTGGCTAGCGGAATCGAGGGATATGGGGAGAAGGCAGGCATGGGTTACTGATTGTGGGTGATCAGCCATGATCACAATGAATGGTGGTGCAGGCTCGAAGGGCCAAATGGCGCCCTCCTGCACCTATTTCTTTTCCTATGTTTTTATTTCTACGTTGCACAGCCTCAATCCTGACCTTGGATGTTGTCTATGCGGAGTTTGCACGTTCTCTCCATAACAATGTGGATTGTCTGCTCGGTGCTCCCATATTCTAAAGGTGAGATGGCCTGCCACTTCTATGTTGATCTATTTGATCACTGCGTTTCCCCAGTAGCTCTTTTTTTCCCTTCCAGATTCCAGTGCCTCCAGTCTCTTGTGTCTATACGAACCCCATTTGCCTGCATTAGGTCCTTGCCCAGTCAAATGCCAGTCCAAGTGTATTTTGAACATAGTGATTGTATTGGACCCTACCACCTCCTCCACCAACCAGTTCTAGAATCAACCACGACAGAATATACAAGGAGGAAAGACACAAAATGCTGGAGTAACTCAGTGGGTCAGGCAGCATCTCTGGAGAAAAGGAATAGGTGACTTTCCAGTCAAGACTCTTCTTCAGACTGAGAATCAGGGGGGAGGGAAACTAGAGGTATGAAAAGGTGCAAAACAAATCAGACCCCGCACGAATGGTCAAGGAGCCAATGACTTGGATACTTGTTCCTCCTTTGTATCCAGTACAGACTTTTCCCTTAATTCCCCAACAAAAGCTTTCCCGCTCACCTTAAGCCGTTCAGTTGTTCTTTAGTGTCACGGCTGCACAGTATAGTGAGATTCTTTTGCACAACCCACAAACCCACAGTCGCCATATTTTGGCGCCATTTACAAAGAAAGAGAAAAAAGTCCAATGTCCCTCATGTATTTGATACACCCTTTAGCCCGTGCTCTCAAATAAAGGTAACTCAGCCCTTAAGGTGGGGAGATCAGACAACTGCTCAGTTAGCAAAGTTGCCAAACATTTCAACTCCCCTTCCCATTACCACACTGACCTTTCTGTCCTGGGCCCCCTCCATTGTCAGAGTGAGGCCCAGCACAAATTGGAGGAACAGCACCTCATATTTTGCTTGGGCATGTTGCGCCCCAGCAGTATGAACATTGACTTCCCTAACTTCAAATAACCCATGCCTTCCTTCTCTCTCCATTTTGCGCAACTCTCCCTCACTTTAATCCAAGCAGGGCTGCCAACATTGGGTGAGAGTTGGGAGTGAGAAATTGCGAGACCAAGCCAGAGGCAGTATAGCGACGGGGGGGGGGGGGGGGGGGGGGGGGGAGTGGTGGTGTGGGAGGAGGTTGTCCCCCCCTCCCATTGGTACAGAACTTTTGCATTTTTCAGCTTGAAATTGTGTAATATGGGGCATACTGTAGCAAGTCTTTTAACTTATACTTGATTGCAATATATATGCTTTAAATTGGATTTGCTATGAATAAGGTTAGAGTAAATTACATTCCTAATTACATTCCACAGTAGAGCCCAGGCTTTGATCCATACGTGCAGCACATGAATTATCTTAGTATATTCATATATGGAAATCGGATTATAATCAAACACTTGACCCATGTTGACCAACCTGGGTCTCACTGCACACCTGGTGCTTCTCCTGGCCCTGACTCCAGTTGCATACCTTCTCTCATTCCTGTCCCTGAGTCCAGCCCTACACCTGGCCCCCTATTCTACCCTGATCATAACTGCTTACCTGCTCAGGTTCCCAGTGCTGAACACACCCCTGGTCCCAGCTTTGACTGCACACCTAGTACTATTCCAGACCTTGACTCTGGATGCACACTTGGCCTTGTTCCTAGCCCCTTTGCACTGACAATATATCTGGCCCACACATAAAGCCCCATATCTGACCCCCTGGACTTAACCTATTACGTTCAAGTCCACTGGGGCTTAGCTAATGCAGTAATCCTTTATGGGGCACTTCACAGACCAAATTATGGATAACAAAATTTGCTACATTCATTGGCTTCCTTGTTATCTAACATGGTAGTCACTTTGTCAAAGAAGTCATCAATTGGTTGAACACAATTCCCATCCATAAAATTATACTCACTCAGCTGTATGAGTATTCTGATACAATTTCTTTCATTTCCGTAACAAACTGTCCTGAAGTCATCAGGCTAATTACAAATCAATAACATTAGCCAACTCCGAAACATGAAGCGCTGAGCATTGGGATCCAAATGGCCTCAGTTCCCTGCTCACATCTGGCAGTGTTCTCCATCTGAACCAGGGGCCGCGGAGCGTTTTTGAAAGTGGGGAGGCTGAGCGATCACTGATCACTGGCCTTGGGGGTACCTGGTGAGGGAGTGGAGCAACCGAGTGGGGAGAGGGTGTGGAAGAAGGGTGTACCCCCTCCCAGGGTAGGAACTTTTTGAAATTTGATGTATTAAAATCATGTTTTAGTGCATTGTAGAAGTATGATTTCAATGTTTTTTGCATGAAGTATTTTTAAGAGGTAATTTTTTAAGGGTCAACTTTATCCACACAAAGGGTGGTGGGTGTTTGGAACATGCTGCCAGAGGAGGTACTTGAGGCAGGGACCATCGCAACATTTAAGAAACAGTTAGACTGATACATGGATAGGACAGGTTTGGAGGTATGGACCAAAAGCAGGTAGCGTAGCTGGGACATGTTGGCAGGTGTGGGCAAGTTGCGCTGAAGGGCCTGTTTTCACACTGTATCACTCTATGACCACATTATACCCCCACCATGCATGAATGCTTCAAAATCAAGTGATCGGGTTTTATTGCCATATACTCAAGCATAGAAACGTAGAACATAGATGCAGGAATAGGCCATCGGCCCTTCGAGCCAGCACTGCCATTCAATATGATCATGGCTATTCATCTAGAATCAGTACCTCTTTCCTGTTTTTTCCCCATATCCCTTGATTTCGAGAGCTAAATGTAACTCTCTCTTGAAAACATCCAGTGAATTGGCCTGCACTGCCTTCTGTGGCACAGAATTCCACAGATTCACAACTCTCTGTGTGAAGAAAGTTTGTCCTCATCTCAGTCATAACTGCCCCCTCCCCCCCCCCTTTATTCTTAAACCGTGACCCCTGGTTCTGAACTTCCCTAACATCGGGAACATTTTTCCTGCAGTTACAGTAAGTGAAAATCTAGCAGGCAAACAGGATGCTTTCTCCAACCACCCCCATTTGAAGTCCACTATCTTCCACCGTTTCTACCCTGTGCCTGGTACTTACTTCCAGCAGCCTCCAGGATGCACGGAGCCACAGCCTGTTGTCCTCCAGGATGCACGGAGCCACAGCCTGATCCATGCCGGTCACCTGGGCAAATTTGGCACAGAGACTCACACGGCAGCGGCGCAACGCTTCCGACGCCTTGCACTGAGGCTGCTCCATGGCCAAAGTTGCAGTGAGCGACTCGCCAGCCCGGCAAACACTCGCTAGCCCCGCTCCCCGCCCGCATCTGTCCACGTCGCTGCTTCTGCTTCCAACACCCATGGCCCCTGCAATTGATGTGAGTTTTTAAATTTTCATTGATCACAGAATTTCTCACAACAGAGCGTGAGAAATTTCTGATCAGCGTGAGAATTTGGTGAAATGCGTGATTCTCACGCTCAGTGCATGGGAGTTGGCAGCCCTGCCTCCTTATCCCCCCTCTCTCCCCCTCTCTCTCTCCCTCCC